>OZ026809.1:9636684-10945082 GCA_964023185.1 Macaria liturata | reverse complement strand
GGCGCGCGCGCACCGGGACAGGGAGCTGGCCACGTCGCCGCGGAGACGCTCGATTAGCTGCGAACAAGAAAGTAATATAATATTTATTTATTTATTAATAGTTTACAAAACAGGCACTAAGCCAAAACACACATAATAGGTATATAGTAAATACAATTAATATATTATGATGATACGTCGTATTCTATGCCAAAAGTCAATAGGGCAACTTTACAATGTCATATAATAATGCAGTTTAATTGCACGACCATTCAAGATCGTCCAATCTAATTCGAATGTACATAATTATATAAATTAAGTCGTGCAGTTTAATTGCACGACTATTGAAGATCGTGCAATTTACCTGTGGGTCCAAGTTAACTTGATGCAACTGCACACCAGGGGGCAGACGCCTTCTTACGCTCTTCAGTTGTTGTTGTAGATTGCTCGCGTTCGTGCAGATCAACTCGTGCAGTTCACCGATTTCCATTTGCCGGTCGGTTTGCTGCAAAAATAGAAGGAATATACTAGAAAAAAATAAATAATATAACCCTAGCTCAATGGTTCTAATTGATCGTATCTGTGACCACCAAACTGACACCAAAGCTAACCACTCCCATATGAACTCACTTGCAGTATCTGAGTGTTAGCGGACGCGTCCGCGTGCAGTGCGCGTGCAAGCGCGTCGAGCGCGCAGCACGCGTGCAGCACGGGCGCGCGCGACACAGTGGCGCCCGCGCACGACGTGCTCAGACCGAGCGCCGTCCACATCGCGCTCAGGTATGTCCAGCACCGCTCCACGCCTGGGGAAAAAAGTATAAGTATGTGAAGAGAATTCTTTATACGTTAGTGAGTACAGGTCTACGGCCAAATCACACAACATTAACTATAATAATAAAGAAATCGCAGTAACGAACCTTAGACTTGGCACCACCTTGTCTAGATTTAATTACTTTTTAGAGATAAACAAGCAAGCAGCTCCATCGAGACTTGGCTAGTTTTTTACAGAATGTAGTGTCTAGAGAGCGCTCCTGCTGCAATGCGTCGGGGAGAGCTGAGGATGCCTTCAGGAGTAGTGGAGGAGTGGAGGAGTCACGACCCTCAGCACTGAGGTCTCACCGTCTAGAGAGCAGTTCTCGTCCAGTTCGTTAGTTTTGAGCAGGTGAGTGGCTGCGTCCAGAGAGCGCTCCTGCTGCAATGCGTCGGGGAGAGCTGAGGATGCCTTCAGGAGTAGTTCCGGGGAGCACGAGTCCAGGGCCACGCTCCACATCGATACTATGCACTGGGAATAGGAATAAGACATTGTAAGATATAGCCCCACTTGCACAACGATTTTTAAACGTATTTAGGGACAAAAGTGACTAGTAAAATAAAGTGATAGCTTATATGTCCTGTTTTTTTTAATTATTAGTATTATTACTTCTCTTTACCTCTCTTTACCCTGTCTAGATCATATCATACGAGACATGGAAAAGTGTGTGCGAGTGTAAGTGTGTGTGTGTGTGTGTGTCCACCTCACCTGTATCATATGCAGCTGGTACTCGAGCTGGCACCGGAAGCTGTACTGAGTCGCCGTGTGAGTCTTGGTCACCACCTCGCGGTCCCACACGTTCACTGCCGGGAACCTGGGGATTTGACCTTTATTTACTAAAGAGTTATGATAAACAAGATAAAGATAAACAATTTATTAATAATTTGTACAATTACATGTCAGTAGGTTCAGAGTTGTATGATTGGATAGCGGAAGATAAGACATTATGGGTCTGTGAAGGCAATAAAAGAAGATGAACTCGACATGCGATTATGGATTTTGTTACCCGAAGTGTAAGGTTCAAATTTGCGTGTTTATGGTTGTTTAGTGACCTCGCGGTCTCAGACATTTACTGCTGGAAACCTGGGGATTTGAGCCTTTATTTACTAGATTATAGGGTTCAGAGTTGTATTGTTGAATAGTGGTAGATAAGAACATTGTGGATTAGTAGACACAATAATGAAAGACAAAATCTCTCACGCGATTGTGGATTTTATTAACTGGAATGTAAGATTCATAACTGTGTGTTTAAAAAGTGGACATTCAGAGCTTGGTAGATTTACATATGTGAATGTGTGTCGTGTCTGTCAGTCAAGTGAGAGTATACATTGACATTTGATTATCATAAGGTAAATAATAATCATAGTAAGTACATAATATTATGAAGGTTTAAAAAAGATGTATTGAGTGACAAAGAGAAACTTGGTGACCACCTCACTTATTGGTGGGGGTTATTTAATTTAATTTAAGAAGCCATACCTTTCTCGTATTTGTCCAAGAATGATATCCGCCTTAGTGTTTAATCTTTGCAGCAGCAAGATGAATAGAATAGCATCGTGGTCACCTGCAAATTAAAACAAAGTTTTTTATTGGCAATGGCATTTGACCTATGATTTTTTTTAGTAAGTATTTATCATAAAAGAGTGAAGTTTTTCAGTTCAGTAAAATTGTTAAGCTGGTCTCACCCGAGGTGGCCATGAAGTGGTCAGGCAGGCACGCCGCTAACATATCAGCGCGCGCCCGCGCCTGGCTCAGCTCGAGAGCACGCAGTTGCAGGTCGATGGACCTGGAATTACAATAATCGACATTAGTGAGGTTTATTAAATTATTATTATTGTGGCTTTGCAGAACTTGCGATGTCTAAGTAAGGGGGATGCGAGGCTGAAGGCTGAGTATCACTATCTCTTTGACCATCAGACCTCGGACTACCCAAAGGGATCTCAAAAACTATACGAGATAGCGGGTTGGTGCTTGAACTAAAAATTATGAGAATTGCTTGCATGTTACCAATCATACAAATACTGTTTTTTTTTTACAAAAAATGTGGCAAAATGCCATTTGCCTGATGGTAAGCAGTCATCGTCGCCTGTGCACACTTGCAACTCCAGAGGTGCTGCAGCCCTTTGCCAGCTTAGAGAGGTGTTTGAGAATACCCTTTTTAAATCTCCCCGTATTGCAGCTCCGTGGAAAGATCTCGGGGGGTAGATCGTTCCACATCTTGTAAGTTGTGTCAATTTTAATATTAATTAAAGTTTAATTCATTAGATTAAAGTATTTTATGTGTGTAATTCTGTAATTTCATTATTTTTTCAGTGTTAAATTTAATGTGTGTCTTACCACCTCTTCACCTTAAATAAGCGATTGATTCTTATTAAATAGATCACATGTACTTGGTAAGTAAGTAGTGGATTGTAAAGACGAATCCTAACAGTACAAGTGGCGCCATCGACCGTTTCCTAAAAAGCTTAGCTGGCCGTCTTGGTATTACCAATATTATGCAGGTTCGAATCGAATCGGTGTCCAGGATCCACTTTGGGACTCAGCGCCAAGTTAGTAAGTTATTTTTTTATTGGAAAATGAGCAAAAATAATCACGGATTCGAACCTGCCTATTCTCGATTACAATTCAGAACGCGAATGTTGTTTACCTGGTGGAAGCCCTGGATAGATGCACCAGCGTGCCGAGCTCCATGGGAGGGGAGGTGCGGGGCTCCGGAGTGGACTCCTGCTCGGAGGGCGCGGGGGAGTCTGGGGAGGAAAAAAAATATCGCTTTATTCTAGTTTTTGTTACTTATACTACATTCACAGAAAAAACTTTGCTGTACACACACCATGTGATATATGATACCTACTAAAATAATTAATAATCGAAATCTAAATACTCACACCTTCGGTCAATAATAACGATTGGTTATATTTGATCGAAGACTCACACCGATAGATATGTACTCGATGAGAAATGGATTGATTGGATTTCTAATATAATCACTACATAGTATAAAACAATGTCGCTTTTTCGTCTGTCTGTATGTATGAGTATGTATACATATATGTTTGCTGTATTAGTATTTAGTTTTTTTACAAAATGTAAGTTTAATTTATACAATGTGTACAATAAAGTATTTTGTTTGCTTAGATCTTTAAAACTACGGAACAGATTTTGATGCAGTTTGTTTTAAATAGATAGAGTGATTCAAGAGAAATGTTATTAACAGGTGCTAGGCCACGGGAAAAGGCTAGTTTTTAATTAAAAAAAAATCAGTAATTTACCTTGTTTAGAGTTATTTGCTCTTAACTCGTTGTATTGCTCCGTCATTTTCTGCACTAGTTCTCTGAACTTCAGTATAGTGGCGTCTCGGTCCATTATTGTTTCTAACGCTGCTTCTCTCTCGCGAACGGACTGAAAAAAAAACATACACGTATGATCATCATCATCATCAGCGTAATGGGACCCACTGCAGGGTATAGGCCTCCTCAATCTTACGCCAATACTCCGTCTTGCGCTGTTCTTGCCCAGATACGTATAGGTATTAAAATTAAAAATATATCTAAACATTGCATTCAAAAGTAATAGTAGTTTTTTTACTTTCAATAGTAAGTAAATGTATTGAACGGCAAAATTTTACTTACATTCGCTTAGCATTGATGCTTTTACATTTTCAGTGCTTAGTAATCATTTTATCGACAACACTTGACCAATCTCTTTGATATTTTACTCAGTTATTTCAACTACATTTACCAAATTCCCTACTAAATTTCATCACGATCAGACCAATAACACTCGAGTTATGGACCAAAATGTAACTAGCTTTCGCTTCGCTCGCATCTTTCAACCACTGATATTTGACCTGCCCTAGACTACCTCCCCTGTCCAGCCCCCTCACCTCCCTGGTGGCCGCGTGTGCCATCTCCAGCTCCTCGCGCAGGTCCATCTCCAGCTCTCTGTTGGACTCCACCAGCTGCTCGTGCACCTCTTGCAGCGCCTCCAGCTCCGACACGTCTTGTTTCAGTTGTTCCACCTGGAAAAGAGTAGAAAATACAAAATACAAAATTAATTATTTGCCAAAAAACTTTGTCACAAAATGTTTCGAATCCTCTGACCTCGTGGTAGCCGTTAGGCTGTGTTACGAGGCCAGAGTCAAAATAGATATCAAGAACGCTCAATAGACCCTCGGTAATGAGGAATAAGACTAATGAGGAGAAGGAGATTTGACGTTAACGTTCTGTACTGTACTGTCAAGAACAGCTTCCAAAGCCTGTTCCAAGCTGGTTTTCTTTCAGCAAATTTAAGTCTACAAACCGAGTCTTCTAAAGCCACCACCTTTCAGCCAGTAGCTCCAGCGACTTTTCAGATCCAAGAGCTGCGTCCACCAGTTTCCTAAGATCTTTCAAAACTCCGTACAACTTTTCTTAGCCATGGTCTACTGTGATAAGTTTTTGGTTTACTAACCTGGTCTTCCAAAGCCATCTTCCTCTCAGCTAACTGCTCCAGCATCTCTTCAGCCCCAAGCGCTGCGTCCACCTGTTCTCTCAGGTCTGCCACAGCTGCCTCCAGTTCTTCTACTCTGGAAGACAGCTTCTCCTTGGTGCGGGAAAGTTCGGCAATTTCCGAGCGGTATTGTTCTATGTCCTGGAAGATTGTATGGCGTGTTATATAAAGGTAAAAGTATAAATGTAAGTTCCTCGTTAAATTACTAGAGTAAGGGTTTATGATAAACGGTTTTTGATTTGACAACTCGGTATAATAAATAGACCGAATCACAGTTAAAACAATCAATGTAAATTATATATTGAAAATGAGTTGAAAAATATAAAAAGACCGTCACAAAAATATTTTGTGACTGTCTTTTTATTTTTACGATATTATATAATCTCTGACCTTTGCTTCCTCTGCATGGTGCGCTTGTCGTTTGCTGTCAGGTCTTTTAGACGCACGTTCTGTAGCTGCAGCTGCCGCATCTCATAGCCAATGCTTCTTACTTAGTTATTGAGACTTTTGTATGGATTTATGTAGTGTATTGTGTAAACGAACGGAAAAGTAGGGTTTGGAGTGAAGAATAGGAAGTCAGGGGGTCAAATTCTGGGTTTTCAATATGGAAAAGCAGAATTAGGAGGGGGGGGGGGGGTCAAAAGTGACAATAGAAGGCGAAAGATGGCGAAAAAACACTTTTGTGTTCTTACAGTAAGAAAACCAATAGTAATAAGGGTTTTACCTTCTGCATCTTCTGCATGGCATGCTTGTCGTGCGCCGTGAGGTCCCTGAGCCGCACCAGGGTGTCTCTGAGACGCACGTTCTGCTGCTCTAGCTGCCGCATCTCGTAGCCGGTGGCGCCGTCTCCGCTGGCTGCGTACGGGTGCTCTATAGCGCGGGCACACGCAGGTGAGGACATGCTGGGACTCCCGGGGGAGAGGGGGGGGTAAGGATGGAGTAAAAAAATAAGGCAAAGGATATAAAAAGATGGAAAGGAGGATAATAAGGATGGTAAAAGGAATAAAAAAAGGATGGGTAAAGTGATTCCAAGTAATGAGAAGAGTGATAAAAAGAACGATGGAAAAGAGGATAGAAAATGAAAAGGCAGATAGGAAAAGGATGACATTGAGGATTAAAAAAGGATAGAAAGAGGTTAAAAGAAGATGAAGAAAAGGTGTAAAAAGTGGATTAGAAAAATAATTAAAATGGTGTTGGGATTAAAAGGTAGGAGTGATATTGGAAAAGCAGTGAAAAGGAGAGAGAGAGAGAGAGAGAGAGAGAGACAAGATTGATGTAAAAAGGATAACAATATGGAAGATGAAATTCGAAGTTGAATAGGAAAATAATATTTGGGGTATGTTTTATAGAAGTTTGGAATTGATAAGAAGAAGTTGGCAAACAATAGAGATGGAAAAATATTGGACGGGAAGATAGATAATAAGTTTTTTTTTTATCACGAAGAAGGATATATACGTAAAGGTTCAGGATTTTGGGTAACCGGGAGTCCATAACACAAAACATTAAACACAAACAAACATGCGATACAAAATATAAATATGTATGTATTAAAATACAAAGACTTAACACATTCACCGTCATTTTCAAGTTGCGGATTCGAACTAATCTTGGTCACCCATCCCGGGCCTGACCGCATCGACCGTTGCTTAACTTTGGTAATCGCGTATTACAATCAGCTTGGCTATTTTTTTTGTTTATTTTGATATTTTCTTTCCTATTTTTTTACATTAGAATAGTGTGTTTAATAAAACGCAAAAGAAAATAGGTAGCAGATGTAAAGCATACCATATTTTGAGTGATTTGCCCGTTTTTTTTGACCGACTTCAAAATAAGATGGACGAAATAAGTTGTATCTATATCTTTGGAAGCTTAACAATGCCACAGATGTTTGACAAACTTGTAACACATCTTTTTGCGTAGCTGGTTAAAAAAGTATAAGACAGCGTGCACCTCTAAAGGTTTTTTTTTATATATTTTGTAAGCGAAGAATTTAATAATATAAAAATAATATATTTCCCTAAAGCAGTGAATGTGCCAAGATCATGCTTTGATATAACAAAATAAAAGTAAAAAATATTTTATACAAATTATGTACATATATGTAACTAAAATGCACATAAAGTCATATTTTATATAAAAATATGTAACTAAAATTTTATGATACTAACGCTAAATAATATGAACCTAATGAGAAAAACTTAAATATTAAATTCCCAATACCGTTATACATATAAACAGATAAACAGATACGTACAGATTTTAGCCGTGCATTTATTTCTATAAATAAATAGAATATATGTAAAAATAAATGTATATGAAGCAACAAAGGCGATACATTTAAACTGTGTGTGCCTGTGCGATAGTCTTTGTATATTAAACATTTGACACAAAATAAATTTAGTACTTATATCTTTAAATGAAAAAAAAATGTCAGAATTGAATATAGCAAAATTAAAAAAAAAAATATTTTTATTACAGTACGAAAAGTAATTTATTTTGTGTCTAAATTGCAATAAAGTAATCCATTATAATAACAAAATTTCATTTTTCCTACATCAAACAGTCCATTTACATATACCTATGCGTACAAACATGAATATAGACAATTATTAGATTGTAAAAGTACAGGTTTATACGATACGAATTTCGCAGTGATAAAATGGTAATCAAGATTGAGAAAAAAGACATCACATAATAGTATTTTGATGGTTTTTGGATTTTCTCTGACGCTTTGACTGCTAAGTCCACGAAATAAAATCATGTAGGTACGTATACGAAAATTAATTCCATTTCCTAACCTTCTTGCCTATGTATTTAAACTTCTCGACATAATATATTATGTATGTATACAATAAAAATAAAAGAAATAATTAGTTAACCCTCGCCAAATCATTGTGTACATTGTAAACACTTTCTTACTAGATGAAGATAAGCACGTTCCATCCTAGACCGTAATGATTGCTTACCATCAGGCGAATTACGGTCAAGTGCAAACCCATTTCTTGTTAAAAAAAGAACTAATATTATTTTAATACAATATATAATCAATAGGTAATATTATATTATATAATACATACGTATATTCCCCCCCGCCTCCATCTCAGCGCGCATGAGTTGCAAGTCCAACGTAGCCTCTTCTAGCTTCTCGCGGACTTGCTCCAGCTCCATTTGTAGGGCTTCGGCCCTGGGAATACAAAAACATATGTATTCGTAGTGCTAGTTTTGAGATAAACGAATAAATATACAATTTGTTTTTTTTTTTATAAAAAGCGAAAATACCTTAGGACCGATTGACGTCGTAGTTGGGAATAAAAAGTTTTAGAATAAAACTGTTAGCATAAACTAACCTACTAACACTATTTATTAAAAAAGGTTAATTCAGAGCTGTCATTGTTAGAATTTGTACTGTTCTCACGAAGTTGAATCATATGTATAATCTAAAAAAAATAAGAATGCCATGTCAGAGGCCCTTAGGGCGGCTTGATAAACTCTCGACACCAGAGTTGGCCACTCTCATACGATAAGAAGAAGAATACAAAAAGTACTACATATATCGAATGCATTTATAGTTTTTGAGCAATCATCTATACTAATATTAAAAAGCTGAAGAGTTTGTTTGTTTGTTTGAACGCTTTAATCTCAGGAACTACTGGTGCGAATTGAAAAATTTCTTTTTGTGTTTAATAGACCATTTATCGAAAAAGGCTTTAAGCTACAAAACATCACGCTGCAACTAATAGGAGCGAAGAAATAATGGAAAATGTGGAAAGAATGGGGAAAATTATTCATCTTTGAGGGCTACCGTTGCGTGCGCTGCGAAAACGGTTCAAGATATCACAAAAATATGTATGAAAGAATTATTTCTCTTAAAATAATCTAACAAAATGTCCTAAACAATATATGCCTATCTTTTAAGGTTAACTCACTAGAACCGTTTTTATGGTAATAACTATTCCACGCGGACGTAATCGCGGGCACCAGCTAGTATAACATACATACACTCACAAAACTTGACACATGTTAGGTACATACATACACTCACAAAACTTGACACATGTTAGGTACATACATACACTCACAAAACTTGACACATGTTAGGTACATATTTGACAGATCATATTGAGCAAGATACTGAGTTTTATCCCGTTCTGACAATATCACATACATACGGGTCGAATGAAGACGTGGGTAAAAAGAGTTAAAACGTACTTACCATTTTACATTTTTTTAATAAAAACCATAATAGAAAGATCGTATAACATTGCCCAACTATAGTGTCAAAAGATTTTAAACCACCCCAAGGGCCTCTGACATAGTTTTATGTTATATGAATAAAGAAATAATAACCTTTCTTCAGCCATTTCTTTGTCCAAAGCCGCCATTTCTGCCGCCTCCGACAGTTCCGCTGTCTCTTCAGTGTGCGCGTCTAAAGCTTCCTGGGCCTCCCGCACCTGGGACACAACAAGATACATTTATAGAAAAAAGGTTTTTTTGTTGTAAAAAGCACTTAACCCTAACCTATGTTCATATTTGTAGGTATCTATTATTTCTATTTTTAAATTGACTATATAATCTAGCCCCTATACAGCTAAAATAATTGTAATTAGGTAATTTTATAGATATCTATCTACCTATATATTTTATACTGTTCTGTTGTATGTGTTTTTTCCCCACTAATAAAATCGCACTTCTTTTCCTTCTTATCAAATGAGAGTGGCCAACTCTGGTGTCGAGAGTTTATCAAACCGCCCTAAGGGCCTCTGACATGGCTTAACGACTGCCGAATCACAATTATAATAACTTGCGTCACTAGTTTAAAATAAAGCGCTTCTTTATCAAAGGAATAAACGCAGTCGTCAATTTGGGTGTTCCCCAAAACCAAATACTCGACCCTAGGAGGAAGCTCATTCGGCTCGGAATCGCGGGCGCCATTAAATGTTTTGTTGTGCATTATTTACACTATTATATCAAAAGTTTATGGTTAATAAATAAAATTCAGAACTCAGCTATTAAATTGGTTTTTATAGATATACATAGATATACTAACCTCTTGCTTAGCACGTTGCAAGTCTCGCTGCAGTTGCGCCTGTGACTCCATTATGCGCGTTTTGAACTCATTCGCTTGGTCGAGTTGAAGGCGGAAGCGCTCTGGGGAAACAAGGGATTTTGGTTAGGTTGACATAAACATATTATTGGTTCGAATCCGGCCCTACACCAATGACTTGTATTTTCAAGTTATGTGTGGATTTGCACTCGCTCAAGGAAAACATCGTGAGGAAACCGACAAGTTTGAGGACCACAATATCCGAGGACATGTGTCTTCCGTGGAAGGACCTGGGCGCCCACCACGATGTATCTGCACAAGAGAACTGCCCTAACGAATTAATTCTGCAGGGGTCACGACCCTCAGACATGAGGAAATACGACTCAAAGAGAGAGAGTTAACATAAAAGCAAGACGAGCGATATTACTATCACTTTATCAGCATCAAAGTTAATTGAGACTGTGACTTTTGACAGATTTATTTTATTACACGTGTGTATCTACATTACTAGTCGCAGTAAAATGATTTCTTTTTTTAACTTGAACGGGTTTGCACCTGGCCATAGTTTGCCTGGTAGCAAACAAAGGCTATGGCCTAAGATGGAGCGTGCTTACCCGATAAGAACCGATTCACTCTCGCTTTGAGATCGCTGGATTATAGTGCGTGGGGAACAGAGAGTTATTTCTTTCTTAAAAACAACGTCAGTGAGATAAACACTTAAAAAAATATTTATACATAAATGTTATTCATTATAAATTCGTCATCAGAATGATGACGAATTTATAAAAGATGAAAACTTAAATGACGACTCTCTATACAAATACAATATAATAAATAAACAAATAGACCGGCCCGCACCGAACTTAAATACATTGCAAACGCCCAATTAGGGTATATTGTGTTTCACTGACTCGAAACCTTAACATAAGATCTGGAGGTCTACTCCGAAGTGCCAAAGCCGAAATTATCGGCCGAACATTCGGGCGTTTCCTACTACGAACATTGATATTTTCGTTCGGTCGGATCGGATTCGGACCGAACATCCGTTTGACGTTTATTGTATCGTAAACCCTACTCCGAACGCATAAAGGCCGACCGATAATTTGAGTTTGACAATAGTTTGATCGGTAGTTTTATGTCAAAATCCACGATACCAAAAGTGTTACCTTTTGACTATCGGAAGTGTCGTGAAGTGTTCGGAACTCTCGCGCAATGTTATTTTGTACTTATTATTATATACTAATTATTGTCAAATATGTAGAAAATATGTTTATTTTATTTGTTATTATATTATTATATTTTAGAAAATTAAATAGTTTTAGATTTAGTTATGTAATTTATTGAATTGTATTTTACTGTAGTCAATATTTTATTATTACAGGTCCCCTATTATTGTATAGGTATGTAGCTAAATTAAAATACAAATTCTACACTTAAATATATATTTTATTAATACTTTCAAGAGGTACATAATAAAGCCGTGTAAAATTATCATACTACTCTTTTATTAAATACCTAAATGTGTTTTCCTATATTTTTGTAATCCAAACCAATACAAAGAAGTTATTAACTCTATATGTTTGTTACTTTTATAACTATAATATAACTAAGTTGACCTAATAAGACAATCAATGCAGGTGAAACTGCATGGTGCAACACCGATCTTTAGTGCATAACAC
This sequence comes from Macaria liturata, assembly GCA_964023185.1. NCBI lineage: Eukaryota > Metazoa > Arthropoda > Insecta > Lepidoptera > Geometridae > Macaria > Macaria liturata. The sequence continues at coordinate 10,933,081 of OZ026809.1, read as the reverse complement.
TACATAGTATATATATGTTAATTCATTTATAAAAAATAAGGTTTTAACTTGGCATTTCTAAATTCAGTTTATTTTATTATAAGAAAATGACATTAATAAAATTACCAAATCCAAACATAATCATTTAAGTACACACAGTTTCAAAGCTATCCTCAAAATAGTAGTAATAGAGATAACAAATTAAGTACATTCATAAATTCAAAATAAACTAATTAGATACATATATCTTCAACATAAATATAAATGATACTACTGTTTTTAAACTTAAAATACATATACAATAAACTTATTATTACTTTCCTTATAGACATACAATAAACTTGAGATAACCTACCTAAAACTAAAATATTAACCAGCATGAAGACTTGCCGCCATCAATCTCATAGGAACTACATAATTATACTAATAATACATAACTAAAAATAAACTAATATGTAACTATTGTCTTTCTATGAACAACTGCACAAGTCTGCATAACTCCACAATGGCCGACCTTATGCCAGCGAATTCTGCATTTCTTTGTTCTTCTATTTGAAAAAGCCTGTCCCGTACTGAAGTTTGAAGCAATGCAGAACGCTGCCGAACTCTTCTTTGTTGTCGTCGGGGAGCTAAAATAACAAAAAGAACAATTTAAATTAAAGTTGATAAATAAAAATAAATAAAATAAATAAATATTTTAGGACATATCACATAGCGCCATCTAGCCCCTATACTAAGCTTACGCTTGTATCATGGGTACTAGATAACGGATATAATACATATATAGTTTTTCTTTTGTAAATACATACTTAATATACATAGAAACGACCAGACTTAACACAAGTAATAACAAATTTTAATATTCAGAATTACTTGTGCCATGAACCCGCACCCCTAGATTAGAAGGCAGAGCCACTACCAACTAAGCTAACGGAGCAGATAATTTTAACACAGTAAACTGCATTGAAAACAAAAATACTCATGCAGTAAACATCTTACTGTCTTATTAATTTATTTAAAGTTGGTTTGATGTTATGTAAGAGTTTGTTATATTCAAGTTAAATGCTTACTGTTCATTGTGTTATGTGTGTGTGATTCATTTCTGGCTGGTGTCATTTGACTAGGTTGTGTGCCTGGCTCTGCATGCTGGGTTTCTTCAGGCAAAGGATCTGCAAAGAATATGAAAAAGCATTGTACCCATGTAATAATTATACACCAGTGCATGTTATAATAATATTATAAAGCTATTTTAGCAAAACAAACCCAACCTATCTAAGATGATGTGATTTAATCTAAAATAGAAGAATTCATAGAAAAATACCTATCACATATCATTTAGTTGAACAATTGGTAGGTCATCATCTTCAGTAGAAGTACTGGAGTTTCCTAAAAAGAAAAATAAACCAGTATAAGTACCTAATAAGTATGTATTTGCAATAAGAGACAGTATTGTAATAAAGATAAAGATAAAGAATCTTTATTGATAAAGTAAAGTTGTAACTTACATAGGTATAGGTATAAGTACTAATATCATAGAATATGCTACACAAATTACAATATCAAATTGAATTTATAACATTTAGTTTTAATTAAAATTTTAGTTTTAGTTTAGTTTTTAAAAAAGTTACAATGTCTAGATTTATTAATAACATAATGACAATTTTTGTTATTAAAATCATGTCAAACATAATAGGTATGCAATCATACAAAATGTCAACTTTAATAAATCTAGGTACTGTCACTAATTTAATTGTAATTTAATAAACAGGTAGGTACATAGACCTTCAAACAAAAAGGAATACTTACATGCTCAACAAAAGCTGGTACCCTTGCTGAAGTCTGTGGCTCCCCAAATCCTTCTCCCATTATGGATATCACATTCAATTCCATTTGTGAAAGTGATGGAGCCGTTGAGGGTCCACCTCCTGTGGCTGCTGCAGATCTGTGGGCTGCCACAGCTGTTTTTCTTGCTAAATATTTTTTATCTGTCCACACCTAAAATAAACAAATGTTGTGATTTATCATTTAAGTAATTAGTATTTGGATTTATTTCAACTCTTTGCAGGTAGGTAAATGCTTTTAACAACATATCACTGGCTTTTAATATACAATTTGCTCCAAATCACAGACTTACCTTTTGACATTGTTTGGTGGTCTTGGTGCACCCGCCCATAGCGTTAAGTGTGGCACAAATATTCTCCCACAACCGATGGGATAGCACGCGACCTTGGACACTCCTCAAATTTCTTCGAGCCAAATCGCGATGCTCCTCAAGATAATTGAGCAGAGCCTCAATTTGTGCTGCAGTCGGGGTGGACATGTCTTGTCGCGTAGAAAGATTTCTCTAAAATAAATATCTAACATTTCAAAAAGCGAACATGTGGAATCCACTTGATATGCTTTGAGGTCAAGTGGAGAGTAATTTACGAGTAGTGTTAACATTTTTTGTTCTCAACTTCCCAACTTATTCACTTCTATACGATCACGAGTTAGCAGTTATCGAGGGTCGTTTTTTTTTTTGTTAATATGCACAAAAAACATTTTAAAATGCAGTATTTGCATTCAAGTTCAAGCTCTAAATATTTTTGTTTTCAATATCTTATCGTAAAATGACACAGCTGCGACGCTTTGACAGTGACAAATTATACAAATTGATTGTATTTGTGAGAAATAAGTCACCGGTAAATTACCGGTACGAAGTTCAACTCTAATTGTTCCGTTCATTCGATCCGAAACTCTTTCGATAGAGCCGACCGAAATGAAGAAATCCGATGTTTGTTCGTAGTAGGACAACATTCGAAACTTCGGTCGTGTGTCGGTCGGGCCCGAACATTCGGTTTGACCATTTCGGAGTAGACCTCCAGCTCACCATTAATGTATCTTTATGTATAACACAATTATGCAATAAAGTCACATACCCAACTCTCTCAATTTCTCCCTATCCTCTGCGCGGCGCACGCGAAGCGTTTCCAACTTCTCGTTCAGATCCGCCACCTCCGCTTTCAGAGTTGTGATCTGGAAATATGTGTACAATATTTTAAGTATTTGTTGTTTTGTTTAAAGGATAAATAGTAAAACATTTAAAATGGTATGTTGTTATAAAGTGTCTTATATAAACAGCGCTGTTTATAATATTAGTTGATATAATATGTAAGTATATAGTGGCAATCCATTTTGGGCTCTTCCGTGGGTCAAATGACACGTTAAATTGTAGGTCCCGGCTGTTTGTCGAGTACGGCAGTCGTTAAGCCACGTCAGAGGCCCTTAGGGAGGCTTGATAAACTCTCGACACCAGAGTTGGTTCACAGTCAGCACATGCTGAGTTCAGGCCGCCTTATGAAAAAATGAAAATGGATTATGTTTAACCCTTAATAGGGCAAAGGACAATTGTTTACCACCTCACCTTTTTGACCATAGTGCAAGATTAGTTCTATGTACATTTTCATAAATACACTATTTTAAATGCGAGAATACCATCAAAACTTTTATTAGTACTGGCAACTAAGCTAACTGTCAAAGTTTGCAAACTGTCATCATTCAAACAAAAATTTTGACAAATTTTGAAAATAGGAGGTGTACGCGCCATTTGATTAGAAATTTTGTCATACCAAGATTCTGGTAAGTGGTTTTGTGATATTTGATACGATAATTGATTATATTATCCTGCATGACTCGTAAAATAATTTTTGAAGTGAAACCTGGGCTATTTAGAAAATTGTCGTAAACTTGGTGGTAAAACTCTTACCATTGCCCGGTTACGAAACCTTAGTAGTTTTTGGTGGTAAAATAGTTACCGTTACCCATTTACGTACTTGTTATTTCAGGAGAATGTCGAAGAAAAAGCAGTTATCTGACAATATTATCGCCAGTATTCTTGAAGATGATCTCTCCGCTATTGAAAGCAATGACGAAAGTGTTTCAGAAGAACCACTTTTGGGCAATTGCGTACTGGATTACGACGATGAAGTATCGCGCGGCCTATCAAGGATAATTGGGGAAGAGCCTATGTTGGAGATCAGAGAATTACAACATTGGGAAGACCCTCCTGGGCCACGTGTTTCTGTAGAATATTTAGAAAGCGTTGAACCAGCACTGGCTAAGGAACCGGTGATGGAAGTAAGTACGCCTTATGAAAATGATCACAAAGTCTCTTCTGGCGCTCTTTCCGAATCAAACCACCTGACTCCGGCTCAGTCTGACTTAGTGCCTAATGAAACGATGAGCACAAATATAGTTAGTAGGCCTATTCGTGTAGCACAAATCTGGTCAGATACGATTCCAAAGCATAGCATACCAAAGTTTGATAAACGGCTGACTGTAAACAGGCACGTCACTCATAAAACATCGCCTATTGAATTTTTCGACAATTACTTCCCTAGTGATCTCGTAGATTTGTTGGTAGAACAAACAAATATTTATGCGGCACAAAGGCAAACGCGTCACTGGAGTCCAACATTTGAAGCTGAAATGCGTGCATATCTTGGTGTCTTGATCATGATGGGTCTTCACCCCTTACCTGATGTCAATCTGTATTGGTCTACTGATACTTTTTATAGAAATCCCGATATTTCCCAAACCTTTACTCAAAAGAGGTTCAAAAAACTGACTGAAAACATTCACTTAAATGATAATACAAAAGAATCTGCAAGAGATTCGCCAGATCATGATAAGCTTTATAAAATACGTCCTATGATAACAAGACTAAACGAAATATTCCAGACTCAATGTTCACAATCAAGCACTCAATCGGTGGACGAAAGCATGGTGAAGTTCAAAGGTAAAAGCACACTCAAACAGTATATGCCGAAAAAGCCAATAAAAAGAGGATATAAGGTATGGGCCCGGTGTGATGCTAAGACTGGGTACATGTATGTCTTTGATATATATATCGGCAAAGCAGATGAAAATGCATCAAGCGAGGAAGGCTTAGGGTATAATGTCATAATGAAACTATGTCAAGGTGTTCCACGCAATACTCTAGTAGCTTTTGACAACTTTTTTACCGGTATTCCTCTAATGATAGATTTGTTGCTAAAGAAAGGAATATATGCCGTCGGTACCGTGCGTTTGAACCGAAAAGGCTTACCAGAAAAGTTGTTGCCCAAAAATAAACTCAAGAAGGAAAAACTTGCAAAGCACGAGTTCATGTATAAAACCAAAGCTCCCGTTTCTGCGATACAGTGGATGGATACTCAACTGGTGAACGTTTTGACAACAGCACACAACCCAAAATCGGTGTCTACGATCAAACGAACACAGAAAGATGGCTCCAAAAAAGATATTACCATCCCAACTGCTATTGCCGAATATACTGTAAACATGGGAGGTGTTGATCATTTTGATCACTTCCGGGCCTCATATCCAATAGGCCGAAAATCGAGGCGGAACTGGTTGCGTCTATTTTATTTCATGTTTGATGCAGCTATCATCAACGCATACATAGCTTACATACAAATTCACAAGCAAACAGTTCACACGCATCGAGATTTTCGACTTCGTTTGGCTCGTAGCCTTATAGATGGATTCACAGGGAAAAAAAGATCCACTAATATTACTTTCAGAAACAAGCAAGGTGGAAATTTCGGGGTACCCGCTGAAATCAGACGCTCTTCTGTGCCACACTACCCACAAGACCAAGGCAAATTTACCAGATGCCGATTTTGCAGCACAAAAAATACTCAAAAACGATCAAGAATCATTTGCGATGTCTGCAAAGTAGCTTTATGTGCCACACCATGCTTCAAAAGCTTTCATATTGCTTCAGAAGAAGGAGAGGCTATGGACTGTAGCAGCTCCACAAGCTCTACCCTAACGGGCTAAGGTCAAATAATTACCACCAACACCTAAACGTAAACGGGCGATGGTAAAATAATAACCACCAAATATTCGCGTACTTGTGATTAAATATTTTTAGATTTTACGAAAAAATGTTAAATATGGTCCTAATAAACGTATAAATAATACCTCAAAACCTTGTTTTATAATTATTCTTTTCTCCGCCCTATTAAGGGTTAAGTATGTGTCTTCGTCATCTTATTGAATGAGAGTGGCCAACTCAAAATGGGCCCTTTTTGGGACGTGCGGAGGAGTCACGACCGTCAGTAATGAGGAGTACAACTAGTGGTTACCTCCTGCTGCGCCTGCATGTTGGCGATCCTGTCCTCTACGGAGGTGGGCGCCGGCTGCGGCGAGGTGAGGCTCTGTCCCGGCGTGAACTGCGGGGTCAGCGTCTCTACGAAGCCCGTCTGCAATATAAATAAATAACAGTTTAAATATAATTATATGTACCTACTTCCACACGAATTCCATTTAATTTGAATTTGAATTCGAGCGTAAACAAATTCAAGTTTGAGAAGAAAAAATATAATCAGCATTACATTGTTATAGTGTAACGGGTAATAAAAGCATAACCGTTTAATATTAGCTGTGCATCAAAACATTGATTGATTCAACGTTTTTATAAGATTATTTTTAAGATTCGATAAAAAAATCTAGCAATTTCGTCAGGGAGAGACATTTTGAAAAAAAAAACCAGTTTAGTATCTGCGGATTTTTTAGCATATAATTTCAAATGGCACTCTTAAACAGTTATTAAACAAGAGATAGGGATTATAGTTTATTTTGGTATCTAACTATGATTTTGATGCTTTCCAAGCTGATTTCGGCTACAGCGAACGTATTTCCTACGGGTAAGTTACCAACAGTAACAGTAACTTATCTAACTATAGGCATAATACCAAAAATTACGGTGATATAAAATATAAAATATAAACCGTAAATTTGTTGGTGCGTGCAGACACTGCAGACACAAATGAACAAATACACGTTTACTTGTAACAGTAAGATCAATTATGAAATGTCACTTCAACAGTAAAATGGCATTTACTATTAATAAGCAAATTATTCCTGAATGTAGTATTGTATGCAAGTTTACGAACACAACTTAATTTAGGCATGTTGACGAGCCGCGGCTTAAACCACTAATCATATTATAAGGGAAGGTCATGGTTTACCATCGGCAGGGTATAGTATATTCGATAGAAAATTCAATACTGTGATTACGTACTATAAAACAAAGAAGTGAATCTCGTTGTCTGTAATGCTTACATGCTTAGATCTTTAAAATTACACAACGGATTATGATGTGTTTTTAGCAGATAACGTGTTTTAAGTGGAATGTGTTTATGTATAAATCCTGTGTGTGAACCTGCGAAGCCAGGCCGGATCACTAGTTTAACATTTTTTTTTTTATAATTGTTGACGAGGTTCACTCACGTTGTTTTGATACAAAATATAGACTTCTACAAAAGACGCACGTTTCTGCAGCTGAGGTGATAGAGCGCGCTCTGTCGTAGGAGACGCGCGAGAGACAAGCGACTGCCAACTCTAACCGAGAGAAAACTACTGCCTATTGGTGCCTTATTTTCTACCAACACAAGACAAAAGATATCTATGGGAGCCTGAATACAAATTACAAACGCCTACCTCCACAAATGACGCCCGTTTCTGCAATTGAGGCGACGCGGCGCGTTCAATAGTCTGTGACACATGAGAGACGAGTGAATGACGACTTTTACCGAGATATAACTGCTGCCTCTAATCAATTCTTAGTTTCTACCAAAACAAAACAAAAGACAACCAAGCGCATGGTAATTTAGACTCACCTCAACAAAAGACACCCGTTTCTGCAGCTGAGGCGAAGCAGCGCGCTCAGTGGTTGTAGACGCGTGAGAGACGAGAAACTGACGACTGCTATAAGTATATTAAGAGCTAATACCAAAATATACCGAACTATTATCATACCTTGCTTCTTTATGCCTTTGCAATAAAATAAAATAATAACCTACCTCAAAAAATGACGCGCGTTTCTGCAGCTGAGGCGACGCAGCGCGCTCTGTCGTAGGAGACGCGTGGGAGACGAGCGACTGACGACTGCTATAAGTATATTAACAGCTAATACCGTAATATACCGAACTATTATCATGCCTTGTTTCTTTAGGTATAAAAGAAAATATAACCTACCTCAACAAATGACGCGCGTTTCTGCAGCTGAGGCGACGCAGCGCGCTCTGTCGCAGGAGACGCGTGAGAGACGAGAAACTGACGACTGCTATAAGTATATTAAGAGCTAATACCGTAATATACCGAACTATTATCCTGCCTAGCTTTTTTAGGTATATGCCTTTGTTATAAAAGAAAATAATAACCTACCTCAACAAAAGACGCGCGTTTCTGCAACTGAGGCGACGCAGCGCGCTCTGTCGTAGGAGACGCGTGGGAGACGAGAGACTGACGACTGCTGCCGAGAGACGTGCGCGAGCTGAAACAGGTCGGTATGTGATTAGAGATGGCAGCGGTCGGGTCGTGGAGTTGTGTGTGTGAGTACTTTTACTACATATGATATTTTTTTTGCAACAGACGCCAGACAGGCGTCTTTAACAAAAGTATATAAAATCATTTGAGCTCATGGAGCGCAGCTAGTATTTCTAAAGAGTTTTCAGAATCTAAAGCGCTTCGTTTGAGTACTAATCTATTTTAAACACAGGTGTATTCCATTATATTGAAAAGAAAGTTGTACACAATAGTTAGACATATAAATTTACAATTGTTTCACATATCTTATTAGACCAAGTTTCTATTTTATTACAAGTTTTAGTTTGTTAGTTGTTTTTGTGTCTATTATGAATAAAAAAGTAAAATTGGCAAATAAAGTGGCATTCCATTTAGGGCGTGGGTCGGATGACACGTTAAATTGTAGGTCCCGGCTGTTTGTCTAGTACGGCAGTCGTTAAGCCATGTCAGAGGCCCTTAGGGCGGCTTGATAAACTCTCGACACCAGAGTTGGCCACTCTCATTCGATAAGAAGAAGAAGTAGTAAAATTACTGGAATGAAGCTGGCTCTCAAACGAAGATTCAGAAATCATTATAAATCTTGTTTGAATAATAAAATTAATTTTGTAAGAAATATAGTTGTAGTAGAAATACTCACACATATTAACAACTCAACGCCATTTAACAGCATTTTACAAAGCTTATCTAAAATAAAATGTGTCTTAATACAGAACATAAATGTGCATACGTGTACCATCCATTTGCAAGCAAAACTTATACTAAAGAATATAACCAACATTCAACTAAATAATGCTAAATATAATGATATATATATATATCGGTTGTACGATCTCAAGAAAAACATAATAGTCGGTTTTTTATGGTAACAGAATCACACTTGACTACAACTTGCCTGATGTTAAGCAATCTGCAATCTTGTTTAGAAGAAACCGATTCACTCTCTCCCTAAAGATAGATGAATTGTATTCGTATAGGTCTTCGGTATTTCTATTTCTTTGTCTATTAATTTATTGGTTCTTTCTATGATTACTGTAAAAGCCCAAACAGTGGTAAATCCTATTTACCAGTAAAACCTAATATTTACCACCTTCGTTTTTTATTTATGTTTATGACATTAGTTAACAAAGTATTACTGTTCTCAGCCTGACTAGATTGTACAACCGATAAAAGAAAAAAAAGAAAATAATACAAGCATAACCATTTACTGATGGTAAGCAACACATTTGCCCGTACCAGATGTAATAGAATAATAGTCATTAAAATAATAAGGCAAAAGTGCTAACTAAAAAAACTCTAATTGTGCTATTATTATTTACAAATTAACAAGAAATAAGTAAAAAATTAAACATATAAAGAGCCGTTATTGACAAGTGTACCAAAAACATATAACTCTAACTATAAAGTTCACTTGCGCAACGATTCTTAAATGCGTTTAGCGAGAAATATTCTTAGTAAAATATAGCAAAATTTGTTTAAGAGAAGTTGTGCAATGAGCCCAGATACCTATTTAGTTGTAAATCAATAACGTTCACTCAAACCGTCTATCAAAAATCTTAGTCGTTTTTCCACACAGAAAAAATATAACATAATGAAAGATACACTCATGTATACAATGATAAGAAATTACTTCGTGTTTATTTTTTTTCCATTCCATGTGTTATTACCGGGGTTTTCTACAGGATGCTTCACATATTCGCAATTTTTTACTTGGAAACGAACCACCTGAAAATGACGGAAGTGTAATTTCGATTGGCTGTTTTTCTAGTACGACAGTCGTTAACCCATGTCAGAGGCCCTTAGGGCGGCTTGATTAACTCTCGACACCAGAGTTGGCCACTCTCATTCGATAAGAAGAATATTGGCGCTTTCATTGGATAAAATATAATGTTGTGTGACTTTAGCCAACTTTGATTAGCCTTTCGTTTTCAAGTGAAAACTTTACGAATTAGTGAAACACCCTGCTGGTGTTTTAAACATAGTTATAACATAGGTATTGTGTATGTTGCATGAAGAAAGCATACATTTTTCGCTTTATACAAACTATTCACGATTACAATTTAATATTTATTGGTGAACACTGATCATACATTCTCGTATAATTAAAGTGAGCATAACCCATTGTAATGTGATCACAAGCTTCTAACATATTTGTACACTTATCCGCAAAAAATCATAAGCACGACACAAGCGTTTGCTTAGTGTGGGGCTAGATGGCGCTGTGTGAAATTGTCCCGGAATATTTATCTCACCAAAAACATTCTGTAAAAAACTAGACAAGTCTCGATGGAGCTGCTTGTTTATCTCTAAAAAGTAATTAAATCTAGACAAGGTCGTGCCAAGTCTAAGGTTCGTTACTGCGATTTCTTTACTATTATAGTTAATGTTATATGACTGGCCGTTGTACATTCTTTATACGTTATTGGATACAAGTCAACGGCCAAGTCACACAACTACACACATGTGTACGATATTTAAGCGGATAAGTGCACATTAACGATGTTTACCTTGACATGGAGATGGTACCAGACTTGGTTTGCGCCGGCGACGCCTTGCGACGGACCCTTAGGATCGCCACCAACAGGTTAGTGTGTTAATACATGGTTATATACGTTATATATTATATTATGTAGGTTAAGGACATACACAGAAGAGAATATAGGATAATATAGGTTGAGTAATGAAACGCTGGGTTACTGGTAACTTAGTTGTAGATATACCGCGTAACTGGGAATTTACGCAATCTAAATATATAAAACGCAAAGGTGACTGACTGACTGACTGATATAGTAATCTATCAACGCACAGCCCAAACCACTGGACGAATTGGGCTGAAATTTGGAATGAAGGTAGATGTTATGACGTAGGCATCCGCTATGAAAGGATTTTCAGAAATGCCACTTTTAAAGGGGTGAAATAGGGGATGCTAGTTTTACTTCTTAATGCGAGCGAAGCCGCGAGCACCCACTAGTACACATTATAATGACAGCTTAGGTATTAAATTAACCGCTGTTAGTAAAAGAGTTTATTTAATTATTTTTTATTAAATTAATTATTTTTAAGTATTAGAAAAAGTTACATTTTGCGTTACGCTTAATTTTTTCATAACAAGTTACCAGTAACTCTGTAGGTACAAAAAAATTTAAAGAAACATCTTATTGGGATTAATTATTATTATTCATTCAAAATTGTCTGTGCGAGATTCGAACCCATGTTATCAGAAAACTCATAGAAACGTGCATTATAATAGTAGTTTATGCAACTGTCATATAATGAAGGGTATTAAAACATAATAGTAACGAGTGTTTTAATACCCGTGTTATATGCATACACTACTTTATCTTCACTAATGTTGTAACATTTTAACTTTTAATTTATTAAATTAAATTCACGCGTATGTGTATTGTCACAGTGATTTTGCCGCCATTAAAATCTAACCAATGAGAGCGCAGCTGCGCGCCAATCAGGTTGGTCGCGTTTTATCGATGTTATAATGAGCTATTACGATATCGATGTGGATATTATACCATCATGTGAAATTGCTTAAATTGAGTGTTTTGTTGTCTGCGCTATAACAGTAGTAATTATAAGTCAAGTACCTATTGGAAACATAAGTAGAATGTTACAACATTAGTGTAGATAAAAATTATAATATGTAGTAGACTATACACAGGTTACAAATTAAAAATACTCAGATAGAACATAGATCTAAGTACTTATATGAGAACTGAGAGGTAAGTTATAAAATTTAGCTGCATTTTGATGCAGATTTTTCTACATCGATCGATAAATAACTATTATTTATTTAATGAAAATTAATTTAATTTTCGAAACGTTACGTAGGCACCTAAATTCACTTTTTTTTAATATAGTCACTTCTAAAACCCGATCGCAGAACAGGAAGAATCTGTATTTACGTTTGCACAGTCGCGCAATAAACAAATAAAATCTTCTTGTACCGCGACCGGGCTATAACTAGTTTTACAGAGTTTCAGAAAAAAGTACACTTAGCTTAATTTATAAAACAATAAAAATAATATCAAAACATCGAAACGTTAAAAAATTACAGAAAAGGAAAAAATGTAAACTTGTCAGAAAAGGAACAACATAGATATAGTATTATCTATTATTTAAAAAAAAAATGTTTATGTACTAACTCGATTATCATTTTTATATCTTTCTTCTTCCTATCGAATGAAAGTGGCTAACAGTGTCGAGAATTTATCAAGCCGCCCTAAGGGCCTCTGATATGGCTTAACGACTGCCGTACTAGACAACTATCTTTGTAAAACTTTTATTGGATTCTTAACGAAACTTAAAAAAAATCTTATATTTTTAGCTTTTGCAAATCTTCCACTGTCGGATTCTTAACGTTGTCGGTATATTGCTTTTATTTTTTAGCTAAGCATACTCTTGACTTCTAACTCTGTATAGAAATAAAGCGTACATGTACAGTGCAATAGCATTATACAGGGTAAGTGGTAACTAAACGCATAACTTTTTAAAAGCGTCAAAAGCAACAACATTTTTAATGACTTTTGGAAATTTGCAAAAAAAAAACACCTGTTACATACAAAAAGTTCATCGTCCTCTGAAAAATGTAGGTATGTAGAATTTTTTTTTTTCAATATCTGGATGTCCAACCAGACTGGAATGCAATAGCACTAGACAGAGATAAGTGGAAAGAGGGTAGGGAGGCCTTTGCCCAACAATGGGACACTACAGGCTCTGAATCTTTATAAATAAAAATGAATTGTTGTTCGTTAGTCTGATTAAAACTCGAGAACGGCTGAACGGATTTATCTTATCTTAGTCTTGAAATGTTCGTGGAGGTCTAGGGAAGGTTTAAAAGGGAAAAAAAAATACAAAAGTTTAGGTCGCAGTACGAAGTCTGGCGGGACAGCTAGTCATAAATAATAATAACATCTCAACACAATAGCCTTAACTAACATTAATACCATGTCTGCAATAGCTATTTTTATTTACCTAACATCCACTCTCTGTAATTTTTTACTTAATTTTAAGTATATTGTGAAAGGCCTCTCAGTGTTGGCTACGTCCCACTGATGTCTTAAAAATACCGGGCGTAAGGCCCGAGAATCTGTAAAAAATAATAATAATAAAGTTTTCAATAAGGCGATGAACCTTTATATGAAATTTGTTTATTTTTTGTAAATATCCAAAAGTTGTCGCTTTTGACGTATTGAATCCACCCTTTAAAGGTTACGAGTTTGATACCAGTAACCCTACAGAGCCCTACAAGACCCTACATACTATAAAGCCGGTGCACACTACATAGGTATAAGGCTAGTACTCACGTCGTGGGCCTAGATCTCTGGGCCACGGTAATACTAGATGGGGAAAACACAGGTGAGTTAGCTAGTTCTACGCCACACGGTTTGTAGGGAACTGGATTTTTTTTTAATTGAATTTGCTTGACGACCTCTAAAAGATAAAGGGTCTTTACAAAATACGGTTTAACTATTAGTCCAGAACTTTGAAAAAATGCAGCCCGTTCCTGTTGTTCAAAATTTGTTTTCTTCTTTCTTTCTTTCTTAAATTTTCTTAACAAGTTTTATGATTTGACATGCCGATAAAGTTCTTGAAACCCTCACATATCACAGCAAAAATCACGAGAATAAATATTTCATTGCTCCGGGAAAAATTAAAAAACTTACGTTTTTACATTACAATTGTATGATTTCGTTCGAAGTATGTTGTTTAAGTACATTATATTGTTTAAAAAGAAAATTTCGAATCCGAAAAGACGCGCAAACTTTCGATCACCAGTAAAATTAAAACACTTATTGTAACTGTCTCAATTCTACGTAAAACCACAGAATACATAGTAAAACTGGTTAGATTTCATGAACAGTACATTACCTAAGCTACCGGTTGAAAACGCCGTATTTCATCAAGTATATATGTATATAGTACATACATAGGTATGTTTGCATTTACTGATGCGTTAACAATTATTGAGTTAACTAGGAACGGTATGCTGTTTTACTTGCGTTAGTTATTAATAAATAAACGGTGTAGAAATATTTGTGTATGTATCTTTAAATATATAAAACTCAAAGGTGACTGACTGACTGAATATAGTGATCTATCAACGCACAGCCCAAACCACTGAACGGATCGGGCTGAAATTTAGCATTTTGGTTTTTTGCTAGCTGAAAATCATTTTTGGCCTTAATTTTTGTTTTGTTTATTTTAAGTATAAATAATTATCTTTTTTATACACAAACTCCAGTTCCCTACAAAAATCAAAATTGTAAGATGAAGTTTTTTTTAGAAATCTAAATCTATCTCTATCTATACATTATAGAATGTAGCATTTAATGTACCCAATTTACTAAGGTGATAGGAAGACCCACATTTTCTAAATGTTTAATGCACATATTGCAATTTTTTAAACACGGAATAGTTTTAGATGTTCACCTATTTGTCAAATATATTTTATTAATTTTATTAATAAATTAAATCACATTAAATTGTAATTATAATATTATTACTTTCTTTATTAACAACTTTTTCGATCTGTTTAATAATTAAGGCTCACTGGCATAACAATACGTAAACACATTTAATGACAAAATTAATTTGTTCAAAATGGCTTAGGTTTAGCTTGTGTTTGAGAATCATTTTGCAAGTAAGCTTTATTGTCTTATATATAATAAACTGACAATATAAGCTATAAAAAACTTTACAACTTCTTTTTAAATAAAATAAATAAAAAATAAATGTTTCAGGACATAGGTATCACACAGCGCCATCTAGCCCCATACTAAGCTTACGCTTGTATCATGGGTACTCGATAACGGATACAATATATATATACTTTTTTTGTGGATAAAAAAGACTGCAATGTGTGCACACAACATATTTCATGAATACCCCATTCTGAAATAGCATGCTTTTAGTTTTGATACGTATGGAAACCATGATTATTAGTTTCTTACCTATTGTAATATATTCTAGCTTACAATTAATTCCAACTTACCTAAAAATATGTTACTATATTTATGTACCAATCTAATTCCGAAATGTACTGTGTGTTTTATTTAATACTTTCTTCTTTTCTTCAATTTTAATGGACATATGGGACCACAAAAATATGACTTCATTTGTAACAGGCAACACAAACCAAATGATCTTTCACTATTAATAAAAACGCAAAGACATACACAGATGGGCACATTGATTAAATTTTCTGGCAACATTTATTACTTATTTAAGTAATTTATTTTATTGACACCACTAACATATTTTTCTCACAAACTAAACATGTACTTTATCACCCTAGCAATAATACTCTTTCAAATATAGAACATCTTTAAAATCCTGGCAACATTTAACATTTATTTTACTGACAACACTGACATGTAACTTTATCAACCTGGCAATACTACTACATGTTTAAAATTAGAACCTCTTGTACTGTTTTCTATAGCGTATGTATATTGTGTACCCTGTAATCCTTGTGCCAAATCTAGTTGGGCTCGGGGCTGGTGTTGCCATTGATGGACTTTGAAAATAAATTAAATATGTGTTGCAAGTATTAAATAAACAAATACTATGTAAAAAAAAACATTATTATTTAAAACTTGAATTCAGTAACTAGTCAACAATTGTTATTTGTTTCCAAAGATAATTACTTTAATTTGTTAAAGCTGAACTATAGATCTACACAATAATTTGTAATTTGGTAAAAAGTTAAAAATCAAACTATACTCTATATTTGACACTCTAACTACACTAAAATGTCTGACTTCTCTCAAAATATTTTTTTTATAGTTATTTAGTTAATAACATTAATCCCTGATTACAAAGTAACTATTGTAACCAAATTTATACAAACTAAACTATCACAAAAATATCTCTATTTGTATCTCACATCAATACCATTAAAGATGAAAACCATTAAAGATAATCTTTTTTCATAAATAAGACATCTTCATACCTGCTGAGTCTCCGGTTGGCGGTGGTGCTCCGCGGAGTCATCTCCTCAGTGGAGGTGGTCATGGAGGTCTCCATCGGGTTGTCCTCCGCATCGAGGAGCTGGATCTGTGTCTGACGGACAAACACTCCGTAGTTCTCTTCACACTGAAATTGGAGAGTTTTTTTTATATATCAATTTACCTAATTGAAATTATTAAAATTAAATAAAATTGTAAAATTAAATTGGAGGTCCCGGCTGTTTGTCTAGTAAGGCAGTTGTTAAGCCATGTCAGAGGCCCTCAGGGCGGCTTGATAAAACTCTCGACACCAGAGTAGGCCACTCTCATTTTAAGAAGAAGATTGAAGTTATTTTATGTTTCTTTTTATCACAACAAAGGTATCAATCTTTTATGACTGGCCTGTAAGCTTAGTTAGTAGTAGCTCTGCCTTCTAATCTAAGGTTGTGGGTTTGATTCCCGAATGACAAAAGTAAATATGAATTTTAAGTTGGCCAATTAATTAACATGGAAATGATTACTGTAACAACACTATTAGCTAAGCCTTATGTACATACAGGGTACATGTCTAAACTAAACATTACTTTAAGTTCATGTTATGCTGAATAAATGAATACTGAAGTTAATTTGATGAATGATGAAGTTTAATCCAAGGACATGTGTCATCGGTGGAAGGACTTGGGCGCCCACCATGATGTATCTACCCAAGAGCATGAATTGATTCTGAGGGGACAACTCTCAGTTATGAGGAATACAACTAAGGAAGAGGAAAGTTTTATATATACACTTACCCTGAAGTAAGCATGTCCACGAACGGTCCCGTTATTCTTGCCTTTGGGTTCGTCTAGGACAACTCCTATCCATTTCCCCGTGGCAAACGTTGGGTATCCCATATACGCGACAGAGCCTTTCACATCCTTCCCTACGACCAGGACACGCTGGCCCAGCGTCAAGGTAGCCTTCTCCGACATATTCACGGCCTAATATCATACAAACCACTGCAAAAACATACAAAAAACGTAAGAAAAGTGATAAAAATTGAACGCTATATTCGGGCAAGAGAAACACTTGCCTGATTTGGATTTTATACCGTTTCAGATGGATTATTTTAATGCATCTGTGATGAGTTGTATAAAAAATGTTTCGCACACGATTTTGATGTGAATTTTATAGAGGTTTCCTACAAATTCTATTGAATTTTTCACAATATTTGATGCAGACAAAATGCAGTAATTTTGATTAATAGCTGTCACTTGTGTCTGTTGTCAATGTCAGTTGAGCAGTTGAATTACTCATCGTGCGTTTCGTTTCTCCGTTTTTTATTTATTTTGATAATAATAAACTTCTTATTTTTACCCATTTAGCCCATTATTATATAAGAAATACATTGCTTAACACCCAAAAAAATAGTTAGAGTAATCAAATGATTATTATATACATGTTAATTTCAGTTAAAACCAAGACATATCTCATATGGACTCATCATCATTATCTACATCCTGCTTATCCCACAAAGTTGCTATATATAGGCATGTTACAAGAAATAGGCTACAGACTCTTCTATCTTAATAATTTCTAACTCTACATCCAGCTGCTCTGAATATAATAGCATCTGTATTATTCTGTAGACTGCAGCTGCAACAAATGCTATCATTTTCGCTTTACCAACTTTCACTGATGCCCTAGTTTACATTTTTCAGACACCATAAAGCAGCTATATATGTGAGAAAGCTGTTTTATGAACAGTTAGCACATTGAAGTAATACTTACTCCTTCAAACCATACAATATCACAATGATATAGGTATAATGTACTTACTATATGCCATAGCGTATACCTACTTACTATACATATGTAAGCTTATACTTCCTACCTATAGTTTATGATGAGTTAAGTTGGCTCATTTTAATCTAAATATGTCGATAGTAAACTAACGATTATTATATCTTTGTGATAGCGCCTAGCAAAGATAACAAAAGTAGGATAGCATAGGTATAATATCATTACCTACACCATAACTATAGATTATATTTTAATAAAAATTAACAATACTTTTTGTACACTGCATATTACCTACCACACCAAAGAATAAAAAGTCGAGAAATTTTGCACTTCTGCAATCAACTAAATAAGACTTCCTACATATTACACTTAAAACAAACATAGGTACAAACAAATTGCTAACCTCATTTTTTTAAGTCGGTTAAAAATAGAAAGTAGGTAAGTACTTACATTAAAAATATTTACGTTTAGACAAATCTAACTTATTTTTTGCGCCTGAAACTTATAGTAGGTACTAGCAATGCCCTGCGGTATTACTCACGTTACCCCGTGATAAAAAGAAGTCTATGTTTTAATGCCGAGTCTAATCTATCTCTATACCAAATTTTATCAAAATCGGTTGAGCTATTTGAGCAAGAAGAAGAAGGTAACAAACACACATGTACTGACTTTCGTCTTTAAAATATTAGTGAGATTATCTTCAAAGAAATCTAAGTAGGTAATTTGATGATGGAAGCAAGCGGCCACCATCTTGTGATTTATTTATTACTTCTAATGACGCCATCATGATTAGGAAACAATTTGATGACCTCAACATTGGCCGCAATACTATATAGAGGACGTGAGTCATTGACTATTTGGTGAGCTATTTTAGACTTTATAACAAAGCGAATAAGTTCTAATATGCTATGACAGTTGAGTCAATTTTTACTTTGGATTGGGGGTTACCAATGAGTACATAGCGTCAATTCATTTATCGAGTACGTCTTAGCTTCCTACAAAATAAACAATGGCCGTTTTGTTGGTAAACTTATCTGTAGTGTTCTAAGAAGACTTGAATATTAAACTTATCTACAGCATTGTGTGCATCCTTGATCTTATACCAAGTCAAATAGGTTTTTGTCTTTTATTCTGTCGAATATGAAATAGAGTTCTAAGGAGAATGAACTTTTAGTCTACCTACCAATGTATAATGCTAACAAGGGGCAGGGGCCATTAATTTTCCTGTTAACTGAAATTGGCCTTGGTACCTACTAGTTAATCCTGAATAAAACTATTACTAGTGTATTTAGAAACCAAATTTCATCCTAATCGGCTCAGCTGACTGAGCATAAAGAAAAAACATTACTTTTACATTGATAGGTAAGTATAGATAGCGATAAGTTATATGTACCTAGTTAATACTATTATTAAGATTACCTGGGGCCATACTAAAGGGCGTAATAAATACGCTTCTCAACAGTCGCGCCTTCGTAAGTCAGCAACAGGTTGCGTCATGGCAAACGAATCAGTTCAGTATGATTTCTAGGTTATGAATTAGCTGACAGCAGAATAAAGGTCATGTAGCTGATTTTATACTGTCAGCTGGATTTGATGCGAAAATGAGCACGCTCATAATGCGCTGCTAGCGTGGCAAATTACGGAATTCGCGCCAACTCGCAACTTTCACTACAGCCTATCCCGTTAGCTTCCGTTGCCATGCCACGGCTACAGAAGTCAATGAACACAACCAAATTACAAAAACATGTTATTTAATTGAACCATTACATACAGCAATTTAAAAATACGATGTCGTAAAAAACAAAAAGTTGATTATATTCTATTTCGTTCGATACAATTGCAACTAAGGACGTGAGACGGCGTCGAATAATTTCTATATTGTTTATACATGGAATCCAAGGCACGAGGCGGGGGAGGCCGGGGGCGGCCGCGGGACTCTTCTCTGTAGACGTCTGTGCTTTCTAAATACATATTCGATAGGTTATAACGCGCTCGTTCTCCGCAGGCGAGGTCTATTGATCAACATGTTAGTGCAGGACACGCGGCGCCTAGAAGCCGTGCACCTTGAGCTGCTCCGGCTTCACGAGCCCGGACTTGGTCAGCCACTGGCAAATGTTCTCGCGCTGGTCGCCCTGCAGCTGCAGCACCTCGCCGTACTCGGGGTGCTCCACGACCGTACCGTTGCACGCGAACTCCTTCTTGCATGCCCGCACTATCTTCTTCAAGTCATATTCCGACGACAGCCCCTGCACAGTGGTTAGCGTCTTGCGCCCGTTCCGCTGCTGGATCCGGACGTGGACTAGACCATCTTGTACGTCGTCTTCCGAGCTTTTTATAGCATCGGCGAATGGGTCGAATGTGTTGAGATTCTGGATGGACATACGATTGAACTGGACTTCTCTTTGTTCCAAGGAAACGCTGCGATACTACGCACGTACACTAATTAACTGTCACTGATAACGCGCGTTGCGTGTGCTCGCTGTAAACGACCAATTTACGCGAATTCCAAAATGTAATGGCGGAGTGCGGACAAAAGAAAAATGGGAATGTCACGCGGAGGCGGAAACTATTGATTGCCATTGCACCATAGACAAAATGCAGCATTTTTAAAGGAACGTACACACTTCTCACAATTTGACCTCGGAGTTTATCGGTTTTTCTTGTACTAATTAGCCTTTTAGTTTTGCGTATAATTTGGGCACATAATCATCATATTTGGCGACATAAAAATTACCAGCTATCGGTGTCCCCATCTTGAATTGCGTGGCAAACTTTGCAATGGAGAATTTACCCCTTTTGTCGCCGGAGTTATTGGGAAGTTTGGGTACTTTGGAGAAGTCGCATTTATCCGGCTGTTTATAAATCAGGAAAACGTAACGATGTAATCCAGTGCCCTTCGGTGGTCCAGATCCGATATAATCGGAGAGAACTTCTGCCTTTTTCATATCTCCTCCATAAATATTTCCAAGCAGCCAATGATGCCATTCACGAAACTTTGGACTCTCTCGACTTGGAGCGTCAGGATCTACCATTGCAAGCGTATAGTATTCAGACTCTTTAGCTGCCCACTTTACAACTGGAGTATCCTTCACTTGTGTCGGAGTTAGTTCCTTTCCCATTTCCACCTTCACACCACCGGGGTAGTTCACTTCAATAAGTTCTGATGGTGCTGTGGAAACAACATCGGGAACAACGCAATGTTCTTTAAACAACGCTTGAATATTTGCTGCCATATTTTAGAGCATAAGAAAATAAACACAGTCGTTTTCTTCAAGTTGCTTTTTCTTCTGTTGATTGATTACGTCAAAATATTTTTTGTCTGATGATAAATGAAAACTGACAAAACTTTTTGTTGTCATGGAAAAGTTTTCAAATATTTGTAAAGTTTGGTGTAGTGTACAATTCCTTAACACTTCTACATTGTCTATGGACAAAACCGGAAGACAGATAAAATAACCGTAATTTGTAGTTCAGCTACTCACCGTCAAATGATACTAACTTGACACTAAACTACTATAGTTTCAATAATCCATGAGAGATGGCGCTAGCAGTCTGGAATCATGATTTCCGTATAAAATTTAGCAATACATATATAGCCATATTTTATTATATCCAAAGTTCTGAATTTACATATTTCTTAAGTACAAAAACGAAAATAACTCCGTTGAGAACCAATAGCTACTAGTTATACGTTCATTAATCGGATACTTATTAAATTTTCTTTGATCTCTATACAGAGCTTGTTGCTCATTCTTGAATACTATTTCTAGGTAGGTATAGCTTCACTATCATAAAAAAATAAACACACTTTAATAATGATAAAAAATTTAATACAAAACCATTAGACCACCTCAAAGTTATATTAAAATTTAATTCAATAAAATTAAACCTTGTGGTAATGTATATGTTTATTGTCATTTTACAAAATTACAAGACAACAATATATGCACTTACAGTAATGATATACAATATGCTAGATCACTCTATTTTATATCTACTGTAATCTAATTACTTCTAAGAATAATAGGAGTATGAGCCCAATGGCTGAACCTAGGTACTCGATTGATTCAAATTGAAAAGAATATCAACATTTTATAGTACTAAAGTTTACCGTAAGGCATGATTTAATTTAAGTATAAGAACCGGCTAGGACACATGCTGACTCATCCTCCTGATATAGAAGCCCTAAGCCTTACGCAACATGTCAGAATATTTTTTGACATAAGTGCCAGCCGTTTGTTAAACTTAATTAACATGTAAAGAATGTTCAACAGCCAGTCATATAACATTAACTATAATAATAAAGAAATCACAGATTTCATTACTTTTTAGAGATAAACAAGCAGCTCCATCGAGACTTGGCTAGTTTTATACAGAACGTTTTTGGTGGGATTTCACTTCTTTTTGTAGAAACGTGGGCTTATTGATTTATTTATAGAAATTATAAAAGATGTGTCCCACTACGCTGGATTTTTGCAATGACAGTTGATTATTTTATGTACCAATAGTAGAAGGGGGCATTACCATATCTCTAATACAGCTGAGGGTTCTTCATCAGATACTTCTGACCTTCGATTTTTGACACCAAATGAATTGAATATTTTTTGTAAAGGTTGTGTTTTCTAATCAGGGTCACCAAATACTCAAGATCTTCAATTATCCTAGTTTTTTATAGTTTTCCCTTTATGTGGCCATTAAACCCTAATTCTGGACCAAATTTCAGCTCTCTGAGTTTATGGGAAGTACTAGTTCTATTTTGATGATCATGAGTGAGGTGTCATAAATGCGAAACTTTGCTTTCCCTTAGCTTCGGAACTAAATGATCTACAGACTTGAAATTTTGGATTTCAAGTGTGTCCATATAGCTTATCAAATGACGAAACTTTCAGCGTTCTAGTCCCATCCAGAGGTTCTCAAATAGGGGCCTGAAAATGTGGCGAAATGGTTCCAGTAAAGGATGGTTTGGTAGTGTTTGCTTCGCGCTCGACTTGGCGGCGGCACTGTCATGCCCCCTGTATTACAAATATAACTATCGCCTATAAGACTTTACTACAGTGTAGCATTATAAAATGATGTTCCACACTGGTTCAGTATTTAAGTTATGGATACTTATAATCCTATATACTGATTGTATATTTTTATGTAACAAGTGGTCAGTGTGATTGTTATACATACAAATGGGCTTATGTCTATTGGCCAAGCATGTATCAGGGGCATTATTATCAAAAACATAAAACATTTCACACTGCTTATACCAAATAAATTATCACTATATTTACCACCCAGCTATAGATACATAAAGTGGCCTCTTTCTATTTTAATGTAATCTACTACACTATATACTAAGCCTTCTTGCCCTCCACTCTTGCAAGCAGATGTTCTGTTGTCAAGGGAACACGCAGCCGCTGCCCTAAGCTATCAGATCTCAGCTGAGCAACAACTGTTTGCGTATTTTTAATCTTCTTCTTCAGCTCTTCAATCCGACGCGTTCTTTGCGTCATTTCGGTCATAAACACGTCCAAATCCTCAAGACCTTCGTTGTTGAATGTCGGAATAGGATGCTTAGGCTTAAATTTGTAGTTGGAGAACGTTTCTATTTTAAAATTCAGTATTTTATTCTCCATTAGCGACGTTTTCTGTTCGTACGAAACGCACATTTTGCCGAAGCGTTTCCTCGATTCTACGACGACATTCATCATGTTCTCGCATTTGGTTTCAAGATCTGAGTCTTCGGGCTCTGAAAATGATCGAAAAAGCAGTTTAAATAACAGTTTTCAAACAGAAAAGTGAATGCTAGATGAGACTAAGCATTTCAATCTTGCTTACCCATTTTTTACACTTTTGCAACTGATAAATACACTCTTTTTGTAAAGTATAATGTAAACAGTGAATAGTTTTATAATCCTCTGGTTTTATGATTCCAATAACAAGAGAAAACGAATATTTTATTCACTTAATTAGGATTCTTTACATATTTTCAAATTAAACGTTTGTTGACAATCGCGTCATAACATTTAACAAGAAAAAAGAAACCACAGACCTTAGACGAAGAAAAGCCACAGACAGACAAATATTTTATCTTTTGCTATTACTGTTGCAAAGATTTGAAGCATGAGCCGACACACGTTGCTATCTCATCTTTTTACTTAAAGCAAGAGAGAGAAAGCTTATCGGAAATTAAGTTCTTTTTAAGTGAGAATTTTGAACTCTGGCAGGAAATGTGTATTAAAAAGAACCTTTATATTGTAGTGCTGCCAGACAAAAATTAAACGCTACTAAATAGTAAGCAATTTATTTTTCAATAAAACACCTTAATTTTATTAAAAGTATCTTTATGGAGTTACAATATGAACAGCAGTTTTGATCATTTTCATAAACTCTTCCACAGAAATCTGTAACAAAACACACAAAATTATTTTATCAAAGTTTATTATTTTATTAGAGTCAATCAAAGTTTATTAATTTACTTAGAGCTACCATTGTAATATGCAACATGTGTGACTAGAGCGTATGTAGCAAATATGCTTCCAAAGCTAGATAACCAGCGATCTTCAAAGGAACATAGAGTGAACCGGTTATTATGGGGTAAGCACGCTCCATCTTAGGCCATAGCTATTGCTTACCATCAGGCAAACTACGACCCAGCGCAAACACGTCTTGGTTAAAAAAACGTCTTTTTTTAGATAAAACACACATTACATAAAAATACTCACAACTCCATCAAAGTCCTTATCAGCATCATCGACCATCTCGTCTATTTCTTCGTCAGTCAAATAATGTCCCAAGATGTTGGTCACTTCTTTCACGTTTTCAAATGTTATGTGACCTATAAAGAATAATATTA
The DNA here is from genome assembly GCA_964023185.1 of Macaria liturata. NCBI lineage: Eukaryota > Metazoa > Arthropoda > Insecta > Lepidoptera > Geometridae > Macaria > Macaria liturata. Next base: position 10,908,166 of record OZ026809.1, on the reverse strand, counting down.
ACGTTAAGCCATGCCAGAGGCCTTTAGGGCGGTATGAAAACTCGACCAGAGTTGGCCACTCTCATTCGATAAGAAGAACATGGATAGTTTTATTTTGGTCACCATGAAAGATTTTTTTTTAGTAATTTCGTTAAGTAATTCTTGTTTGTAGAGTATTCTATCTGCCCCAGGACCACCTGACATCTTTCTTCCTCCTTCACACCAGAACGAAGCTATGGATTGCTGTTAGTTTTTCGGCAGAACTGGATCCTAAAATAAGATATTAGTAGGTATACTAACTTCTGTCCAGTAGGTAATACGCAGAGAAGCTATTCTCCAGGCATAAAATAGTTTAAACATACCAGCGTCTTCAATATCGAACAGGCGGAAACTCTTCATGATATCCCCGTCGCTGTCCAAAGCCATAATCTTCCTCATAATGGCTGTCTGGAAGTTCTCAAAGCTGAGCTTGCCGCTTCCTCCCTTGTCTACTGCGCTCACCATGTGCTGCAGCTCTTCTTTAGTTGGCTCGTAGCCTATTGGTATAGAAGACAACATTTAACGAACAAATGTTCAGTAGGTATAACAAAAGCGAAAAAATATGAAAGTCAGCTCAGCGTAGTCTCTGAAAATAAAGTAAAGGTCGACGCGGTCAGTTCTTGCATGAGTAACAGAAAAGTGGTATTCCATTTTGGGCGCTTCCGTGGGTCGGTTGGCACGTTAAATTGTAGGTCCCAGCTGTTTGTCTAGTACCTACGGCAGTCGTAAAGCCATATCAGGGGCCCTCAGGGCGGCTTGATAAACTCTCGACACCAGAATTAGCCACTCTCACTCGATAAGAAGAAGTCTCCAAAAAACATGATTACTGAGGATAGGGTGTTGAGTTGAGACAACAAAATAACATACTTATTTTGTTTTACGTGGGATAGGTTCGCGTTTGACTACAACCTGATTGGCATTGCTAAAAATAATTTATTGCCGGATGTCTACATACGTCATAACATCTTCCTGCATGCCAAATTTCAGCCCGTCCGTCCATTGGTTTGGGCTGTGCGTTGATAGATTACTTTGTCAGTCAGTCAATCAGCTTAGAGTTTAACATAAATTTAGATGAAATAGGGTCAACAAACGTACCTAACTTCAAAAAAGTCTACTTACATAAGTAACTCTCTTACCTAGAGCTTTGATAGCAACTCTAAAGTCATCGCCTTTTATTTTCCCCTCTCCTGTATAGTCGAGAAGGTTAAAAGCCTGAAGCAGGTCTTCTTCCTGAAATAAGACATGATCGTGATTACCTAGGTACCAAAGAGCAACTGCCTTTATTTATGCATTAATTGCAACAAATTTAAACTAATTTAGGGACTAAATAGGTGTGTCTAAACATGTGCCCTGTTCAGGGCGCCGCCAGAGATATCATCTAGCGTACGCAGGATCGCATCTTAACAATATAATAATGTAGTCCTTTATGAGTAGATGACGATTATCCGTGCAAAAGGTGGTATTTCATTTTGGGCACTTCCATGGGTTGAACAACACAACAAATGGTGGTAGGTCTTGGGTATTTGTCATATAACGACATTTGTTAAAAATATTAAAATGTTCTATAATTCTATTTCAGTGTAACGATGTACCAGTTTGAGTTCTTATTATTATTTTCTCCAGCTACCGCACTAAAGATATATTTCTATACTTATGAAACATCTTTATTTACAATAATAAAATATAAAAACAAGAGAAGAAAAACTAAACATAATACTTCTAACTACTACAAAAAAGGGGCACTTAGAAAATCTTTAGAAAAGCCTAAAGATAATCTAAGTGCTCCAGCCCACTACCAGAGGGCAGCGTGCCCAGCATACTGGCCGCATTACCACGCTGGATGGCAATGCTGATACGTTGAGCCAGAAAAAGGCCAGCATTTTGGTCATGTATAATATTTATACTTATGTACCTGTTCTTTTGTCAGAACCAATTTTGCGAAAACCTCTTTATTCACAATATTTTTTTCATCTTCCCTCAAGTCTTTAGACTCCGATGCCGTTAGAGAAAGGGTATAATCAAGCGCGTCCATTTAGTTAACTACTGACTAAATTAGTATTATTGATTCAACAACCCTTTGGCAATATAAGTTACCTTGTTTACATGTTAATTGCATAGCATCCTTGATTTTGTAAAGGGGTGCGTGCGGTTGTAAAACGATCATGCTCATGTGCTACCAGTACAAAAAATCAAAGGTAGATTCGTACTAAAAATTTAGTACTTATGTAATTATTCATTATTTTCAATGCAAATACAATACAATGAAAATTACAATACAATAAATGTCGGCACATACTCAATTTGAAAATGTGTATAATATAGGTAGCATTTTCGTCAGACGGAGGATACTTCAAACGAATACACTCGTCATAACTGTACTCCTACCACATTCTGTACTTTCTTTTTAGTGTTAGGATATAAAATACCGACCTATATATGTTATTTACCTGTTCTTTTGAAAGAATCAATCTAGCACAGACGGTTTTTTCTTTCACCTCCGGTTCCGGTTCTATTACTTCTTGTGCTTCTACATCACCTAGCTCATCAGCGAGATCTTGTTGCATGGTTTGAGGAAAAATAATCTCGGAAAATAGATAAATAAATATTTGTACGATGTTATTCGACTAATTTTCGCAAAATTCGCAAATTGATTTTTTTTTGTTATGGCTTTTGCGACAAATTGAAAATGAAACTACATACAATTTCTGTCAAATGAGAAGTTTTCTTTTCAATCTATAATTTCTGTCAGGCAGAACCATCTGGGCCTGGCCATCAACCAGTTTCTGCCAATGCCAAAGAAAAGAAAATGCAGATTTATGGATTGTTCTTGATCTTTATGTTGAAAAATTAACAAATGATTTTAAAACTTAAGTGTCCTCAAATCAGAATCAAGCAATGCGAACATCCACGAACAAGTTTAACCAAGATATGGTAGAAAAGTTAGAATCTAAACTGGCAATTAAAAACTTAGCCCGCCATGTTTTTTTTATTATCAGTGTTTGAGTCCGCCATATTTTGTTTGCGATTTTGAGGTTATATTTCTCACGGACGCCGCTAACTTTTTAGGATAATAACTAAACAATAAAGCTACAAAAATGAAGCTAGTCAGATTCTTAATGAAACTGAGCCACGAGACCGTCACAATCGAGCTGAAAAACGGCAGTGTCGTCCACGGTACGATAACCGGCGTCGATGTTGCTATGAACACACATCTCAAAGCCGTAAAGGTGACTCTCAAAAACAAGGAAGAGCTGTCAATGGAAACGTTAACTATACGTGGTAACAATATTAGATATTATTTGCTGCCGGATAGTTTGCCTTTGGAAACATTGTTGATCGACGATACACCGAAAGGTCGCGGCAAGCGAGATGGGTTCCCAAGAGGCGGCGGCAGCAGAGGGGGCCGCGGAAGAGGTCGCGGCGGTCGCGGAGGACCTCGGGGCGGCCGCGGAGGCCGAGGCAGGGGCCGTCGTTAACCATTTCTTTAGATATAGGCATAAAAACTTTTGTGATTCCATCTCGAAGGTCTGGACGAATAAACATACATATTTCTGGTGATTCGTGTTATTTTCAATTAAAGAAGTAATATTACTTCATATTCAATAGTGTTCTGTGCTGGATGTGATCCTTGAAGGTAGGATTTACTAGTGATTTAGATATTACAATCTGTAAACAACCTTGTTTGATGCTGATTATTTTGTGTTAGGTTAATTAGACAAAACAACCAAACATTATGAAAGAAGCATAAACTGTATTCAAATTATGCCTTTTTACTCTTTTCTTGGAAATTAGCATTTATAACCATTGAAAACATGTAAACAGTTCACCTATTTTTACTAGTTCTTACTTAAATATATTAGTATAGATACTAAAACATTTATGTTAAGACCTAAGTGGCCTAGGTTTAGTTCAATTTACATATAAAAAAAAACAAATCTGGCTTCTTTAAGGATTTGATGGCACTAATGTAAATTGACCAGCCTAATCTAAGAAATTCCTCTTGTTAGGTGTCCAGATTTTAGCATAACAGTAACATTATTTTTCCAACATATAATTTAAGATCATTGAAGTGTTCAAATATATTTGGACAGCTTATGGAATGTATATTCCAAAAATATGTTAAGGTTAAAGTAAATTGTGTATAAAATATTCTTTGTATTTTATTTCTAGTATTAATTACCTACCTTTTGTATTATTGTGTTTTTGGGCTAAAAGGTTCTTTATTTATAAGTACATGATCAGTGGGTCAGGTGACACGTTAAATTGTAGGTCCCGGTTGTTTATCTAGTATGGCAGTCGTAAAGCCATGTCAGAGGCCCTTAGGGCTTAGGGTTTGAAAGCACTCGACACCAGAGTGGGCCACTCTCATTCTATAAGATGAAGTAACATCATAAAATTCTTTAATAAGTATTTACTTACATGTCATACAAAGTTTTGTGTAGTTACTGGTTGTTCTGTATATATTTTCTTTGTACATAACAAAAATGAGTACAGATAGTCAGAGAGGCTCATGGGCAGTTTGAAAACTCCTGACACCAAAGTTGACTACTCTCATACTAACTTACAACACACAGTTAATTGCAGTCATTTTGTGTTGATTTTTTATGAAAACCTGGGTTTTATTTCAGCACATAGCCCAGTTATACCTACCTGGATTAGCCAAAAGAAACAAAAAACTCTCTATTTATGTAACTAGGTATGTACGTAGACATTAAGTTCTTTATATGAATAAACGATTATTTATTATTATAGTTATTAGTGTCTGTATATAATGTAGTATCACAGTCCTAATCTTGAGTCATATTTTGTCTTTACTGAGGGTCGTGGCTCCCCTGTGGAATTAATTAGTCAGGAGAGTCCTCTTGGGCTGATAAATTGTGTTGGGCACCCAGGTCTTTCCACGGAAGACACATGTCCTCGGATATTGTGGTCCTCAAACATGTCGGTTTCCTCACGATGTTTTCCATCACCGTTAAACAAGTGCAAATACACTGACTTAAAAATACAAGTCATAGGTGTAGGGCCGGATTCAACCGAGGTCTGGATGAAAGCCAGACACTGGAACCGCTGAGAAACACTCACTTTTAGTAGTATCACAGTAACATAGGATAATATCCAAGACACACTAGTAAAACTGTGGGTATAAACTATTTTCAACATAGGTTAGATATATTTGTATTTTGTATGTCAATGAACCACAATTTGCTTGATGATAACCCATATTAATGTTCATATTTATTCATCACTTAACTATGTATGTGTAGTATTTTTTTATTAAAAGTAATACACGCATAAAAAAGAGTTTGTTAGTAACTATAGATCAGAAAACTGCAGCTTTAAATCCACAATAAAAAGCGAGTGAAGGGAGGACATAATCAAGAGAGCAGGGACCAGGTGGAGACGAGAAGCACAAAATCGGGCTGAGTGGTGTGCCTTGGGGGAGGCCTATGTCCGGAAGTGGAAGACTGTAGGCTGATGATGATGATGAAGAAAGAGGAGTGTTCTAAGATTGATTTATTGCTTTGCTCACACTCCAAATTCAGCAGAATACTTGTATGTGTATACTTTAGTCCCATATTAGGGGTTTTGCACTGAACCAGAGTTTCATACTTAAGATTAATTAAATAAAGTGTATCGGGTGAGCATGCATCAGGCAAATTATAGTCTAGACTGTAGGCCATAGTTTGCCTGATGGTAAGCTAGACTAGAGCAAATGAGTATTATTTAAAAAAAATGCAGGTATTTAATATTAATATCTGGCACTTGACCTACCTAATGATAAGATGTACATAGAATGCTTGCCTTGAAGAAATTTCATTCTGGGTTCCAATTTATATGTAAGTATTATCACAAAATTGTAATAAAAAGCGAGTAGGTATGTATGTTGGTTGGTCTCTTTGCTTTTTCAAATATTTTTTTTTACATGATATAGGCTCACGCTTGACTACAACTTGCCTGATGTTAACGTTATAATCTACGATCTAGCGCGCTTGCCTAGAAGAAACCGGTTTACTCTCGACTTGAAGACCGACAAATTATAGTATTATTTCAATCCACAAAACTTTTTGATATGGTGACACGGTGACACAAAAATCTTTCAGAAGAATTGATAACCTCATCTTTTTGATATTGGGTAAAAAGTTTTCAGTAAGGTCCGTAAATTAAATATTTACCTATTAATTTATTTATGTGCTTTTCGTATGTGAAAATAATGGAGGCACCACTTGTATGTAGGTACTTACTTAAATATTTTTCTCTAGGAAAAGGAAAATTTCAAAATGATTGTTAGCAAAAACATTTAACAAGTACCTATATACACTAAAAAATATACATTTATAATAATAAAATATAAAAACAAGGGAAGAAAAACTAAACATACTACTTCTAACTACTACAAGAAAGGGGCACTTAGAAGATCTTTAGAAAAGCCTAAAGATAATCTAAGTGCTCCAGCCCACTACCAGAGGGCAGCGTGCCCAGCATACTGGCCGCATTACCACGCTGGATGGCAATGCTGATACGTTGAGCCAGAAAAAGGCCAGCATTTTGGTCATGCGTCGCGTCAACCAAAAATTATTAATTTTGATTTAATTTTATTAAAATTATTATTTTTTAGCGGTGATTTCTTTTTTCAAAGAAATAAGTTGAATTTCTAAACAAATTTGGCCAGCTTAAAAGCTTAAAATTAAATTAATTATAATAAAAATTCGTGAATCGCAGCGAGACCAAGCCCATCACTTCCCAATACCAAAAAACCAGTTATGTATTCAATATTTACCTACAATCTGTGCATTTATTTAAGAATCCTGACCTTTAAGAACTAGTTGTTTAACATTATACATCTTTTGTGTTATTTCATATGAGGCGTTACCTTGGTCAGTTACCGCGAATCATCAGATCGGACGAACGTCTATGGCGTGCTGTCAATAAATTAAAAAAAAAAATGATTTAAAAATATCAAACCTCATTTTGCGGCTAAACTTTTTTGATAAATAACTTTTTAGAGGAAAAACCAGGCTTTTTTTGATTTGGCGGGAATATTTTTTTGAACAGACTTTTTTTATAAAAATGCCTAGTCCGTATGTGATATTAATATTATTGTTCTCTTTTATAAACGTTGGACTATTTCAAAATGTCGGAGATGGATCCGGGACTAATGGAAATTGTAAGTACATATATAATTAAAAACTTGTCTCTTTAAAACCCGGAAGAAAATTACAATAATATTTTAAAAATTAAATACCTAGGTAGGTACTTAAAAAATACTTACTTCCTCATTATTATACCTATAGTAAAAATAAAAATCGAATATACAGTACATAGCAAAGGAGTTAATTGATTTTAATAACACATTAAAGCTGTACAACTAAGTATATTAATTTTATTGTAATCCTTATTTAATTTACTATACTTAATATTATCAATCCTTTCCAAATAATATAAAAAAAATCGGTCACGATTTTGTTTCCTAAACTAAATAACCTCTAATTTCGTCAGTAATCCATCATTACCTAGCAATTTACAAATATTCATAGCGACCTGTCTATCTCAAAAATTACTAAACCCATTTTGATAAAATCTGAAAGCTGAAACGTACCTAATCAGATAGATATCATATCGATATCGCTTAATATTTTTTGAGAAATCGTGGCAAGCAGCCTGCACCTACAATTTAGCGGGCTTGACCACAGAAACGCCCAAACCCATGTGGGTCACCCATCCAAGCACTGACCGCGTCGACATATTTACGTCGTAATGAAGTCGGTTAGTAAACAGAAACATCATTAGGAATTCTTAAGTTGCAAGAATCATTTCGTCACTTAAGTACCTGCAATTTGTAACTAACTGGTTATACTAAATGTATTTTATAGTAAATTTGACCTATCTATAGTTTAGTCGAGTAATGTAGGTATATGTGTGCGATTGCGTTGTGTGCAATGTCCCGGAATATTTATTTATTTATTTGATTATCAAAGTTAAGCAACGGTTTACGCGGTCAGTCTTTGGATGGGTGACCGAAAAGTTATATGTTCCGTTTATCATGCCCATATCCGACAACAGAACTTGCCACTCTTGTGTACTATGTACTTGTATTGAACTAACTAGTATTTCTCTTGTGTTTTAGACAACATAAATGTTATATAAATAAATAAACATATAAAAGAAAATCGTGTTAGTTACACAATTTATAGCTCAAGAACGGCTAAACCGATTTGGCTGAGAATTGATAGGGAAGTAACTAGGAATCAGGAGACGGACATAGGATACTTTTCATCCCAGATTTCCCACGAGAACGGGACTTATATATGGGTGAAACCGTAGGGCACAGTTAGTATAAAATAAAAATATTAACTGATATGTATTTACAAATTAATTATATTATAACCGAGACGAGATTGGCACAGGACCGTTGGCATGACAAGAGAGAGGCCTATACCCAGCAGTGGGAAAAAACAGGCTGCGGATGATGATGATGTATTTACAGATATAGGTATACAAAAAGGAAAAGTATATAATATATTATATCCGTTATCTAGTACCCATGATACAAGCGTAAGCTTAGTATGGGGCTAGATGGCGCTGTGTGATATGTCATGAAATATTTATGTATTTATATGTACTCATTATTTGAAACAGGTTTTATTATGTAAGTTCAATATTTTATCACAAGATTTTCCTCTTACTCTGTCTCGTCGTTAACTTTATAACTTAACAGTAAAATAAAATTATCGTTAAATAATTAATTGAGTTACTTCCTCGAACAATAAGCAAAATGCGTAACCATTTATATACTCTGTTTACTTTAGTGGCTATAAATCTTCTTCTTATCGAATGAGAGTGGCCAACTCTGGTGTCGAGAGTTAATCAAGCCGCCCTAAGGGCCTCTGAAAATGTGATATAGGTACCATACTAACAGCGCACTGTGATGTTAGTTTTACTAAAAAAGTATCTTATGAATAAATCTGTTAATTCAGCAAGGGAAGACTCCTCCGCAGAATTAATTCGTTAGGGGAGTTCTCTTGGGCAGATATGTACATCGTAGAGGTCATTGGTGTAGGGCCGGATTCAAATAAGGGTCGCGTCAGGATGAAAAGCAGACACTGGAACCGCTGAGCCACGCTCGCTTAAACTAAAATTAATAAATTGATTAACTAAATTCATTCATTTGTCTTAATACAGGTGTTGGTCAAAGTTATCATCAATACACATATGTAGGTACATACATAATAATATATACAAACATCAATTATTGTATATACCATAGTATCCTTTATGTATTGTTCTACTGCATATTTGTTTCCGTTTTCCTTGTGTGATGTTTTCTTTACTGAGGGTTGTGACTCCCCGCATAATTAGTTCATTAGGGGATTCCCTTGAGCAGATATATCGTGGTAGACTCCAAGGTCCTTTTTTAACATTGTAAAGTGACATATTTGTTATTTTCATTCAATTAAAAAGTTGTAAGCAATCAACAGATCGAAGAATTATTTGTAAAGGTGTTTCTTGTCAAACATTTGTTTAATTTTTCAACCATAGGTTTTCGAATTTATGCAACCATTACATAAATAACTTTATTGATTCTTTATCTAAGTTTACAAAATCTTTTTTGTTGCATCAAACAAATCACAAACAACAGACAAGTTACCACAGATGGGCATAAAAAGTAACACTACAACACATGTATAGTATACCTACAAGGAAAACAAGAACGGCCATGTTTTTCCTCAAAAAAATTACAAAGAAGGTTTGACAGATAGCGTTGATTTATTTAATACAATAGGTTATGTATATACCTCGAGATAATCACGTGAAGGATTATCAACCAAAAAGGTTTTACAGAGAACGTTCATTCCAAGTAGGTTATATACCTCGACAAAATTACGTGAATAGTGTATTTACCAAAAAGGTTTTACAGAGAGCTTTAATTAATACACCAAGTAGGTTATATACCTCGACATAATGATGTAAAGAATTATTGACCGAGAAGGTTTTATACACAGCGCTAATTTATTTATGCACCAAATAGGTTTTATACCTCAGGTAAACGCAGGTTTTCCCGCCAGCTGGCTTCGGGGAATCCTTGGTGACGTCATTTCTTGCGAAAGCCTTATTATACCTGTATTTTATGCTTGCGTTAAGATGTTTATGTAAGTCTTAGTTTTATTTGATTAACGTTACGTGTACTAAGTGAAGTTTTGTACAAACTGTTGTATAGAAAAGTAAGTATGTATGAGAGTGGTCTACTCTGGTGTAAGAGTTTTCAAACCGCTTTAGAGGCCTATGTTTTATTGTAAAACGTCAAACGATAAGTGAAACCGTTTGAGTAATGTTATAACATGAAATTTTTAGACAAGAATTCAAATACCTACATCTGAAAAAAATTACAATCTTGACCAACGATTTCATAGGTTTAAATTGTGGAATGAAAAATATATGTACCTATTGGTGTTGGTGTTTCCATAGGTCGTAATTTTTTGCCTGTGTGTGTGTGTACTCAAGCCATCCTTAAAAACACTGTGTTAATTCTTGGCAATCACAAACCACTATAATTATTATGCATTATTAAATTTAATAAAAAATATATCCAAACAAAAGAGTTCAACGCGCTGCTAAATTTTCGTGAAAATTCGAGCGCGTTGATGTCTTTTATTAGAAGTCGTACCTAATCTATACATAAAATAAAGCTGAAGAGGGTCGAAAGTCTGAACATAGAATATATTAAAAAAAATGTTTGGAGATACTTCGAATTAGAATTCGAATAGCAGAACACGTTCCAACAATTTCTAGATTTTTGTCTGTTTAATCTGTGTCTCTGTTTATTTAAACGCTCATCACGCAAAAACGGCTAAACCGATTATCATGATTTTTGGTATGTAGGTAGTATAAGGTCTTAGGAGTGTCATGTCAGGCTACTTTTTATCCTGAACTAATGCGAGCGAAGCCACGGACGTCCACTAGTATTTTATAAAAAGTAAAACCGAATTAGATCAAGAAAGAGGAACAATCCAGTTCCTCTTTCTTTTGTTTTGTTGATCAAGTATTTTTTATGTTCCACACATTTTCTGTAAATACAAGAAATTCAAATTTCCGTATTATATAATAAATCTAATTGTATGATTTTAAGCTTCTTGAAACTATAAATAAAAGTAATCATGTTAAGCAAAGGTCGACGCAATCAATCCTTGGATGGGTGACCGAAAAGTGGCATTCCATTTTGGGCGCTTTGGTTCAAAAGGTTTTAAATTGTAGGTTTTGACTGACCGACTGTTTGTCTAGTACGGCAGTCGTTAAGCCATGTCAGAGGCCCTTAGTGCGGCTTGATAAACACTCGACACTAGAGTTGGCCACTCTCATTCGATAAGAACAAATACTTATAAATAAAAATGTTGATTAGGTACATCACTTTTTGCTCTTAGCGATAAGGCCGCCAATTTAAGACGCTAATTTTTATTTAAGTATATGTTTTTTTGTATTGTTTTACGTGTGGTGTTTTAATAAAGTATTTTTATCTATCTTTCAAAAATGAAATGAGTTGTCCAAAATATAATCTAACTTATAACAAGCCGTGCAGGCACATATATAATGTATATATTATGTATTTATAATATACATTCGACCGGTCAAGTCTCAAGGTTGTAAACCGGATCCAGCGAGTGCTTTTTGTCGGTGTTTTCATTATTTATTACTCCTATCTCTAAACTTGTTGTATCCACGTGACTTATGTACAAGAAATAGATTCAATTTTGATGAAAAACATACGTTTTGTATAGGAAGTCGGTTAAGAACATATTACATAAACTACTAAACAACACTAAACTCAAGACTATACACTGTGGTTTTCCTTCTACAATATTATAGTTCAGTGTCGTTTTTTACTAGCATTGTGTCTGCTAATGATTACCCATTCTTCATCCGTGTGCAGCGTGATATTATACATACAATGAAATACTTCTCATATTTTATGTACTTATAGCAAGTATTTAGGTACAAATTAAAGCCCACTTGCAAAACTACTCTTAAATACAATTACTTACTAAATTATTTTGTTTTTCAATATTAATAATCAAATAATAATAAAAGCGTCTATACAATAAATATTCCGGGACATTCAGCACAGCGCCATCTAGACCTATACTAACCAAACGCATATTATGTTATCATATAAGTAGTCGATAATAAGTAGGTAGGTATCGTACTTTTTTTAATCAACGCTGTAAATATGTGTTTAAAGTGTGGGCGAGCCAAGAATTTAAATAATACAAGGTCAAACAAATAATTTTATTTTGATTGCCATTTTAAATTAGAAGAGTTTTGTTTCTTTTTTGCTATTGTACAGATATTCATATGTATTTAAGTATTCATATTTTAGAATATATGTACCAATTCATATTTTAAGAAGCAAATTTTTATTACAATGACATGAACTTTTATGTGATTAATTTATTCAAAGAGTATATAAAACGATGCGGAACTGCTATTCTTATTTCTAAAAACCCAAGCACAAATAACAGCTATAAGTAATAAATAAAATAAAACATATAAACATAATTTTAAACATGTAAACCTCCCACTTGAATCACTCTATCAATTAAACAAAACTGCATCAAAATCCGTTAAGTACCTAGTTTTAAACATCTAGCGTACATACATAAGGACAGTCGTGGGAAGCGACTTTGCTTTATACTTTGTAGTGATAAAAATAAAAAGTAGGTAGCAGTACTCGTCTAAACCGTTTAGAGTCATTTATCATAATCATTCATTCATCATTTCATAATGCAACGTATTGTTTATTAGATGCCTTCTATAGAAATGTCAAGTGATGCGTCACTGCTACCGCGTAACCTTGCGACTTCCTACCTAGCTTACATTTTACTATACTTATATACATACTAGTAATCATGTACATATTAGCATTTTAACCGACTTTAAAAAAAGGTTCTCAGTACCTACACCTACCACTGTATGATTTTTGTAGTTTTTTACGTGTTTGACATAAGAACGCAGGAACTATTTGTAAAAATGTTATTTGTTTTTCTGCCAACATATCAAAAGTATTTAGAGACGATTATAAGATACTAGTGGGCGCCCGCGGCTTCATTCGCATTATTTTGAAATGAAAAGGTTGTAAATGAACATAACTTTTTTATTTACGAACCGATTGATATGAAATAAAAACTACCTAAATGTTAAGTTAAAAATGCATCAACATGTTGGTGAAAACCGTAGACAAATCGGTTCAGCCGTTTTAGAGTCTATAACGAACAAACATACCTACAGACAAACAGAAATATTTTTTTGAAACATGATTTTTGTGTTCTATTGCATCAATGAAGACCCCTCAACTATTTTCTTTTCAATTATCTTCAATGTACAGACACAGACCGGTTACAGCTTCACCTAAAATTCATGATTCATAAACGTTCGATGGCGGTTCGATAAACCTACTATAACTACATAATATGTTAAGTATAATAATATATAAGCATGGAAGTAATATATATATATAAAAAATCCTTGAGTATAAGATACACTTTAGCGTTGTTATGTTGTCATTTTCATCAAACCGTCAAAAAGTATTGGTGACATTTTTTTTTAATTTACGTCACACTGACATTGGCAGCGGTTGTCATTGTCATACAAAAAGGGTATTATGGGTAATTATAGTAATAATTAATAGTTTGTTTAATATTCTTTGGTCATACATTGTGATTTTTTTGCGGCCGTGGAGAGAAAATTCGTGAAAATTCAAAATACTCCATCCATTTGACAAATGGAGACCAAGAATTATAATAAATTACCTCAAAAGAGACAAAGAAGTGAGAATTGGCTTGTGGAAGACAAGGTTAGTAAGCAGGTTTCTCAATACCTACTCAAGTATTATCAATTTTCCGAGGATATGCTCCCGGCTGTTTGGCCACCTGATTTCGGCTCTTGGTGTAATAGGTACCTATTACCTAGTATGCTATATACCTCATGTGTTCTGAGCTTGTGAAATACCCACCAGCAGTGTGGTGTTTATTTGTCAATAAATTATACCTACCACAATAAAATTAAAGTAGTAGAATGGTACAACCTATTGATGAATTATACTGTAAAAACAGCCTTTGTTTAATTATTGTTATTATAATAACATCCCATGTATTTATTTAGTATATCTTTTCTGATCTAAATACCCATTTCTTTTCAGAACAACGAAGATATTCAGGTGGTACAAGAAATTATGGTACTTCATAATACACCAGATGGCAATGACCAAACAACAGTAAAGAAACCTCAAATAATAAAAAATGAGGAAAATGAAATGGTGCAGAGGGAAGTACATGAGGTCACTCAAGAGATAAATGTCATACAGGACCAAAATACACCAAAGGTGAGTAAATTCAGTGATAACTGTGTTACTAGTCACATAACGTTTCTCCTATATATAGATTATATACAGTGATACATATGTATCAAGGCAAGTAGGTATGAGACTCCACAATCCAGGATAAGATTATTTTAAGATTACAAGTAACAATAAAATATATTTTCCACACAAACAGAAGTTTATTTTTTGCTACAGGAGTCATCCAAGCACACTTTTATTAAGGGTCCATCAGTGTCAAGGCAACATCTTTCAAAGGCACCTGTAAAGAAGAAAGAAAATGAGGCTAAGGTACTTCACAGATCTCTATTTATGGAAAATATATTGCTTTAATTTATAGAGTAAATATGTATTAATTTAAAACTATTTGTATTTCAGACAAATTATGCAGCATGTATAGCCAATACCGAGGTTGAATGCAGAAAAGAACTCTATTCTCTACAAATGGAGAATGAAAGAAAGAAATCAAGAAATTTAGAACTGGAACAAGAATTAATTCTTAAAAAAATTGAGTATTATAAAAAAAAAACTACTAGCATAATAAATAATTGCTTTTTTTTGTTAAAATTTATATTTTTTGTTTTTCCACATTAGTATCTTATCTCAGAGACAACCTAATTTAGTTGAAATGCCTTTTAATGAATGCTCGAAGAAAAGTATTGTTTCGAACTCTTCCTCTGGCCTCATTGATTTGTGGTGGGATTTCAGGATCATCATATTCTAAAAATAATGAGAATTCATATAATCACAGCAATATGTACCTTATCATACGTTATTGAAAAAATGGTAATGTATGTATAATATCTGTAGAACTGAATTAACAAAATATAGAATCTAATGTACAAAAACCTTGTGTCAGTGTTTGTGGTCACACTCCCAAATGGCTCAACAAATTTTTGTCTTTTTTATGTATATTTGGTAGGTATGAGACTAGGTCGTAAATAATATTTCATACCACTAGGTGATTAGATGGCACAGTCAGAGGCTTAAGTGTATATGTACATAAGATGTTGCAGGCAGCAGCTAGAAAAATATAAATACCTGGTACTGGATCTTGTTGATCTATTGCTATATTGTGCAACACAGCAAGTGCAATAATAGTTGGTTTCACATTATGCATTCTAACAGTGACACCGTTCAGTAGAATTTGGAAACGTTGCTTCCAAACACCAAAGCAACGTTCTACACAGTTTCGTGTGGCTATTTGTGCTCTATTATATGCCTCTTGTTTTTCATTTTGAGGCCTCAATATTGGTGTAAAGAGGTATGTCTCAAAACCATACCCTGAATCACCCAAGAGTCGTCCTCTAAATTCTCCTCTTTCAAAGCGTTCTTTAAGGGTTGATTCATTAAAAATTCGGGAGTCATGGGTACTGCCTTTCCACCTTGCCACTAAGTCCCGTATTCTTAAATTGGCGTCACAAACTACCTGCGTAGAAATAGAAAACATAAGATCAGTTGTATCCTACCAATTGTATTGTTGTTTGTAGCCGGGGTAGTCAAAAGCTTGAGTGACCACCAGCACCACCACTTGTAGATATATATATGTATATACTTACCTCAAGCCCACTTTTTAATATACACTCAAAGAATTTTCCAGTGATCAAACCCGCAACCTTTTGATCACAAGTCAAGAACACTCCCTGTTCATCGTGGCTATTGAATAAAAACTCTATTTTATGTGATGAACTTTGTTACCTGCACATAGTGCACATTCAGGGAATAAAACCCTTTCCTGTTTATGTAATATTGAGCTACATCACCACCATAATTTTTTATTTTTATGTGAGTACAGTCAATGCAGCCCAGCACAGTAGGGAAATAGCGTACCTGGAATCAAGTTGCAAGTCTGGCTTTACGAGATCTATTATGCAACGAAACAAACGGCATCATAATGCCGTTTGTTTACTAAAGCGGTATCGTCGTATAAATTCATCATCCCGCAAAGAAAATGGGTCATATCTCTCCAGGTATACCTACCTACTTTCCGAAGTCGCGTAGGATTTCGGTTTCCGACAAGCTCAATGGCATCAAAAGCTTGTAGAGCTCCAAGAGCTTGCATGACGAATTTATCCACAAACACTTTAACGCACAACAAAATAACTAGGTATTAAAGCCTATATACGTTTTATGAATAAGACGGTTATTATATACGTAGGTATAGAAGACCCCTCGAGAGATAAACCCACTCTGCGTGCTAATGAAACAAAACTAAAAGTGCGGAAAGTTAGCACAAAAACGAATCAGGACTAATAATTTTCATGAATTTCATCGTCTCACGGGAAAAATGAACAGATGTTTAAAACTAAAATGAACAGATAAATAAAAGATATCACGCGACCAAAGCACGCGAAGATTATTGCGCTGGATTTGTGAAACTTTTTAATGTAACTACATATTAGCAAAGTAGAAATAAACCGACTTCTTTCTGTGTCCGTACATCTGTCTCCCCCAGAAATGCGAGTATTTGTTTTAATATTTTTTTACTCTTTTTTTAAGTACCTAGGTAATAAACATACTGAATTGAATAATGCTATAAACCATCGATATTACTTATAAGTATACATAAGTCATCGAAATATATTACTAGTAGTAATAACTGACATTTAATAAGTGCTCTTAAAAACATTTACATTAATTGTCCGTAACCCTATGTACCTATTTGTATAAAAAATAATATCTTTGTAGTGTTTTCCTCTTTTATTTCATTATAGTTCGCCCGATATCAAGCCACCATAGTTTAAAATTCCACATTTTTGCCTAGAGAAAAACCTAACAAAAATATATATTTTTTTCCAGTGCGTCTCTGCGTGGTAGAAGGTCGAGGTACATACAAAAGGACACCAAAGTTCTGTCCTATATTGGACCAGGAGGAGTCGGGAGTAGAGTGCGTTATTGGGACTGATAGGTAAGATCTTCGCTTAAAACTCCTATGTGGAAGTCAGTTTAAAGAAGCATAAGTATTGTTACAAATACTTAGTCCTAGAAGAAATATTATTGAATCTATGTAGGTTTAACACCGGCTAGCACATACATACCTACGCAAAAATAATGTAGAAAATTTTGATTATTTCGGAGCTCTACAGGCTTGATCGTCATCATATCGAGCTGATTGTTGCCATCATTTTGAAGTAAGTGGCCTAGATTTAATAAATACTAACTTTTTGGTACTTTTACTACATCAAATATTGTTGGTTTTGATATATTTTTAAATGAAAAATTAGGTTGAAATAATTACAAAACAAATTACAATCTTTTATTATTGTTAATCTTTTACACTCGTTTATCTGTAACAATGTACAAAAGAAACACAATTACTTACTGAATCAGATTATATTCGATTTTATTTACATGTTTTTTTTGTAGGTAAGTTATATTTAAAGTGCACTGTTTAAAATTATTCAGCAAATGTTTTATGAATAATTAATTGATTTCCAGATTAGACTGCCTCCGCCGCATCAGCAAAGGCTCCGTAGACTTCGGCGTGTTCAGTCCGGAGGACTTAGTGGCCGCGCAGTGGGCTGACGTGGATGTGCTAGTAACCAATGAGATACGACATAGAGACCGTGAGTACTTGTTTGTGTTAGAAGAAGTCAGATAGATAGAAAGAGATACGATATCAAGACGGAGTTCTTATGTTAGAGGGAGTCAGAGATAGTGTCTTTTGTACCTCTGACTCCCTCTAAGAACGAAAAAGATGTCAATGTCAGAGTGAGTGAGAGATATAGGGACACTGTTTCTGTAGCTCCTCCCTTTTAGATTTAAAAAGTGAGAAATTGGTACAAGTCCTGTGGACATACATATGTTTATCTGGGACATGACACTGTGTGTTTTTGTCGCATAAAAACGCGGGCAGTAGCGAGTTTCTACTAAATAATACATTACATTTCCTGATAAATATGTCAGCTACGTTTAAACCTCTTTTTCGTTTATTTACAGGACCATTCGAACGCAACATCGTAGCAATAATCAACCGCCGCATTCTCCCTGACTCCTCTACAACTCTGTCCGCCATCTTGATGAACTCGACTCTATGTCACCCGGGAGTCGGTGCTGAGGACATCCGACCACTGAGCGACACTTTGTCTGCGGTAAGGTCTAAAGAGAGTACTGAACTCTGGTGTCAAGAGTATTCGAATAGTCACAAGACAGCAGACATGTAGCTGGAACAGGGATATATATTCATGGTTCTGATTTTACAAAAGTGACCTCTAATCTACCTACAATTCGAAGTACAGATACTACACAAATACAAATTAAGGTTTAAAGAACTTTATTTCACTCAAAGATTAATTATTTACGTGTGAAACATAATCAAAATTTAACATATATTAATTTTTTTTTTCTTTCCAGTACCTAGAGTCTCTTGTCCTCCAACGCTCCTGCGAGCCAGGTCTATCCCACACGGAGAACCGCATCAAAGCAATGTCGTCCTACTTCGGGAAAGCTTGCAAAGCTGGTCCCTGGGTCGCCAACAGACAAGTTGATACTGAACTAAGTGAGTATATATGGATCAGTTTATTCCTTTGGGTTGAGATAGTTAGTTTGATGTGAGACTGCTGAACTCTAAAGTCTAACAGTTACGACTCAGACAAATTCGATATGACATAGTCAGTAACCGACTATGTCATATAGAATTTGTCAAAGTGTCTTGTCATACTGACCTTTCCAAACTGACCTGTCATAATGGACCTTATCAAATATTTCAAGCTGTCAAACTGGCCCAGTCCTTGTATATACTATTACTGACATTATCAAACTGGTTCTTTTATATCGACGTATTTAAACTTACATTATCATACTAATCTTGTCAAACAAAACTTGTCGCATTGACCTTAATATACTGACCATGTCATCGTCTTCTTTAATGTTCTTTAATCAGACCAAGTGACCATGATAAATATGACAAGGTCAGTACATCTTGTCACACCGACTTTGTCCAATCAAACTCTTTGATCAGACCATGTAATACTGACCTGACAATATTTCCTTACAGAAAAGAAGTTCCCCTCCCTATGCGCAGCATGCAGCTCTCCCTCGCGGTGCTCCAGCTCAGACCGGTACTGGGGCGACAGCGGAGCCCTAGCCTGCCTCGGGGAGGGAGCCGGGGACGTCACCTGGGCAGAGCTAGATGATGTACAAGCTTATTTTGGAGTAAGTTGTTTGTCAATCGTGAACTTCTTATACTCCGAGGCAGATCTAGACTTTTTTTGGATTGTCGCAAATTTTACGTTTCTTCTAGCTGTCGATATAGCACATTGCTCTCAAATGCAAGCGGAACGAGCGCAAATATTCGAGATCGAGATTAATAGTCGAGATACTTACTATAAAAACATCGTTTTAAGAGAGTATCGAAGCAAGCGTTAACTAGTTCTTTTTCATAATTCCAGTTAAAGAAGCCCAACGCAACAGTTCCAGAGCATTTCGTGTTCCTCTGCAGAGATGGAACCTGGAGGACTATGGACCAAGAACCATGCGTGTGGCTGCATAGACCTTGGAATGTCATTGTAGCTAAAAGGTATGAAAATTGTTGCTATGGATTGCACACGCGTTAAGATCTTCGGAATGTTTTATATTTCGAGTTGTTGTATTTCTCTAATTGTGTTGATATTTTAATAAAATGTTTATCTATATAACTTTGGTGGATACTGGATCTATGTATCCTCGGGTTATTTGGTATTCGAAGCGTCATTATACAAATAATAATTTGTTAAACTATCGTCACACATCGCTGGAGAATCACGAGCCTCTGTAATGTGAAATACAACCATATCCAGGAGGAAGAAGAGGCGTGCAGTTAGGTGTAATTAATATCTAGAAGGAACAATAACTTCAAAACATGTAAATTTGGTCTACAGAAAAGCAGCAGCATCAGTAACAAAGCTCGCCCAGAACCTGACCGACCCGGACGTGGCAGTGGAGGGTCACTGGCGCGGGGCCCTCGCCAGCTTGCTGGAGAGCGGGGCCCTGCGCGCGCCTCTTCGGCCCCCGCCGCCGCCCGCCGACTATCTAGCTAGAGCGAAGGGATTTAGAGAGGCTTATAGCCAGAATGGGTGTGATCCTCCAAGGTGGGTTTGTATTTTCTTCCAGAGAAAAACATCATCAGTAACAAAACCACCGCCGTCTGCTGACTATCTAGCTAGAGAGGGAGATTTAGAGAGGCTTATAGCCAGAATGGATGTAATCCTCTTAGGTAAGTTTGTGTTCTCTTCCACAAAAAGCAGCATCAGTAACCAAACTCCCAGAATCTCACGGACCGGGATCCAAAGAATATACTTTACCCTTATAAAAAGGCCGTGGCAGTGGAGGGGCACTGGCGCAGGGCTCTCGCGCGCCACTGCAGCCCCCGCCACTGCCCGCTGACTATCTAGCGAGGGCGAGGGGGTTCAGAGAGGCGTATAGCCAGAGTGGGTGTGATCCTCCGAAGTAGATCCGACATTTTTAACCAGATATTAATAGAAGATATATTAAGAAAAAATGCAAAAATAAGAAGTATAGCTGTCTATTCTTTATGGAAAATAATGACCGACAGTAAAGAAGGAAACCGCTAGAATTTTAGCCTGAAATAGCACGAAATTCAGAATTGTTCGTAGATATTTCTGTTGTGTGTGTGAAAGTGAAATACATAATTCCTTAGCAGAAATGAAAACTTAAGAAACTATAAATGACGTGCTGGCTGTGTGCAATTAGCCCTTTATTAATTTTTTTTTTTTTCTCCTAATTTTCAGACACATAACCCTCTGCACGACCTCCCTCCTCGAGAAGAACAAATGCGACTGGCTGGGCGAGGCGGGCGCTGTATACGGCATATCCCCTCCACTGCAATGTGTAGTGAAACAGAACACGGAAGCTTGTATGGACGATGTCAAGAGTGGGGGCAGTGATGTCGCCGTGGCTGATAGCGATTGGCTGGTCAGAGGAAAGAGGTGAGGATTCGAATTTGGAATCGGTTTTGAATTTAGAAATGATTAGAGTGAAATAGAACCCGGTTTATAAAGAAGAGTTTTATAAATGACAAAGCAATCTGGAACATTTGGTATCATCCATTTTGGAACATTTGGTATGAGCAAGGCGAGCGTATAAGACATCGCTTCAACACTAGAATGTTGGTACATACAGGGACTAGGAAAATAAAATCGTAATAAACTTACTTAATCATAATATTTTTAATTGTTTCAGAGACTACTCGGTCGTCCCAGTCTTATCCGAGTTGACTCCTATCCTAGAAAAGACCAACACAATCGTGGCTTACGTACGCGCTGACTCTAAAATTTCCAAGATTGCGGACCTGCGCGGGAAACGCGCCGCTTTCCCGAGCTACGACGGAGTTTCATGGCACGCGGTACAAACCTACTTGGAGGACAAAGAAAAAATAAACTGCAAAGAGTTCGTTCCATATTTCAAGGAAGTTTGCGCACCTAACAGTGAAGGCAAAATTAGCGGAGTAAATAATTGTTACGATGAAAGCGAAGAAAATGCTTTCCAATCACTTATAGATGGCAAAACTGATGTAGCGTTCGTTAGTATGGCGACTTACAAAAAGTTTTTAAGTCGTGCTAGTCAGGTAGGTCACAGTAAAAACTCCTTATTATCATTGAACATAGAACCTCTTTGTCCGGATGATATGAAAACTTATTGCTTCTTAAGTTGGTCGAGTATTGGTCACGTATTTGCCGCCAAAAATGTCAGCCATGTTAGAAAACTTGAGATCGTGAATGTGTTTGGAACGTTGGACAAGATGTTTGGAAAACATCCACCATTCCACACGCCAATGTTTTTGATGTACGGTTCCTTTAATCACCAAATGGATGTTTTATTCCATAATAATACTCGTTTGTTAGCGCAAAATTACACTTTTTACACTCATCCTTATGATAAAATACCAAGAAATTATGAGAAACGAATGTCGTCTGTGATAGATTTCGAATGTAGTTTTGGCGCGAAAATGACGCCATCTTTATTATTAGCGCTGGTTATGTTAGTTGTTGTTCTATTTAATTAGGATTATGCATTTTTAGTAGATAAATAAAGATTTTATTCGATAATTTATGTTGTCGTTTTATTGTAGTTTTCCTTATGCCTAGTACGTCTGAGATATTAACTATAATATCACAATTCTTTTGCGCAAGTATAGGTGGGTATTTTTTGCCCATAAAATTATTTGAAAAACAAATTTGTTTAACCATCTATGTCCCCATGTACATATTGATAGGTAACTGTTTTTTTTATATCTCAAAATTTTCTTTACAAAATAGATAGCTAAATCAAATTAAATTACATAATAAATACAAAAGCAATATACGAGAATAATACATTTATTTACCAAAACTAAAAATCTAAGAGAGAAAATCACAACACGGTAATACTTTAGTCTATAGAAACCAATATATTTATATAAAGTATGCATATTTTTTTAAAATTGGCTTTAGTACGTCAAAACCAAGGTAAAAGACATTTTCTTTTCTAAAATCAAACTAACAAATTTTGTTACACGACTTTTAGAAATTTACGAAAAAATTAAATTCGGAAAAGCGTATTTTTCAAATCCAAATCAATTTCTACACGCTGTGATTGGTGGATTAATAAATTTCAGCCAAGATGGCGCGTAAAACTAATTTCATATTTAAAATACAGCTATCGACGTACTAAATACTTTTACTTTTTTAAATACCTACATTGATTTCTATTTCTCAGGCCCTTACATATTTTTTCTAACCTTATACCATAGTTAGACAATACAAAAGTAACAGACAGAGAATGTTAGTTGTTCACCATTTTGTATATGAGTAGGCAACTTTGGTGTCGAGTTTTCACACCGCCCAAAGGGCCTGTGATAAGATTTATCGACTTAAGTACTATTACGGACAGCCGGAACTTACTATTTTAAGTGACATTTGACATACGGAAGCGTCCAAACGGAATGAAAATGTTTGCTATATTTTTTTTACTAAATAAAAAATGGATGTTACAAAGTCTTCTGAAAGCTTTTTTTCTTCCTTTTAGGGTTCCGTACCCAAAAGGTAAAACGGGACCCTATTACTAAGCCAGTAAGGCTCCCCTGTCTGTCTCTCTGTCTCCAGGCTATATCTCATAAACCGTGATAGCTAGAAAGCTGAAATTTTCACAAATTATGTATTTTCGTTGCCGCTATAACCACAAAAACTGAAAAAAAATATTATGGGGGTCCCCATATAATAAACGTGTTTTTTTTCGTATTTTTTTGTTCAATATTTTACATCTGTCTGTTGCTTTTGTATATTATTGCCTTTTTACATTAACAATCTACTAGTATTCGATATTTTCATAATTTTCACTATACATTATCTCGGATTAGGAATTTTAAAATTTATATACAAGATTACTGCGACCTAATTAGATTTTTTTTATTTATCTATAATGTTGGCTTAAAATGCACAAAAAAAAAAAAATAGTTACCAGTAATTAAGTATAAATTTATAATTATAAACATTTAAATAACTAACTATAGTACATTACATAAATAATTTAGATATTGTAAGACAAACTCTTCTCGTTTTACTAAGTACATAATTTATTTTCTTCAATTTAAAAACCTTATTTATAAAACAGGGCATGTTAAATAAAACTATTTAAACATCGGTCTTATTCCGAAACGCGGTTTAAATATTATCAAGCCGCCCTGAGGGCCTCTGACATGGCTTAACGACTGCCGTAATAGACAAACAGCCGGGACCTTCATCGTACGAACAGCTAAACTGTGGAACTCCTTGCCCGAAGCTCTATACCCTTGAACTATAATTTGTCGGTCTTCAAGCCGAGTAAACCGGCTTCTTCTAGGCAAGCGCGCTAGATCGTAGATTACAACGTTGCTTAACATCAGGCAAGTTGTAGCCAAGCGTGAGCCCATCTCATGTAACAAAACCTACAATTTAACGTGTCAGCTGTGAAGGAGTAACACAGATACACGCAGAAAATTTCCCGTTTATAATATTAGTCAATTTGATTCATGTCAGCAGTGTTATATGACGATGTAGAGTCGTATTTCCTCATGACTGAGGGTCGTGACTCCCCCGCAGCATTAATTCGTTAAATTATAATAGAATTAATTCGTCGTCCATTTATAGATGTCACGTTGAAAGGGTCGAAACAAGTTTAATGTAGAGTTTACTCATGTATGTTTGTCGGTTTGTTTGTTCAATAGTAGTGGAGCGTGGTATCTGCTGCCTCGTTGAGCAAATGTCAAGTGTCAAAACTGCGCGGCATGTATCTGAAATGAGAACAATAATATTATTAATTAATACATATAAGCGAGTGTGGCTCAGCGGTTTCAATGTCTGCTTTTCATCCAATGACTTGTATATTCAAGTTAAGTGTGGATTTGCACTCGCTTAGCGGTGAAGGAAAACATCGTGAGGAAACCGACATGTTTGATGATCACAATATCCGAGGACATGCGTCTTCAGTGGAAGGAGCTGGGCGCCCACCACGACGTATCTGCACAACAGAACAAACCTAACGAATTAATTCTGCGGGGGATACACGACCCTCGGTCATGAGGAAATACGACTCAAGAGAGAGATATGTCGCATATATGACACACTCACCTGACACTGTAGTCGTGCACTCTGAACACGGCATACTCTCTGTTCCTGAACATCGGGTACAGATGTTCCACCCGCGACCGCAGTAAGGTGCGACAGAGTGAAGGGCGGGACTTCAAGTCGGGGCGCTCTATGTCCCATATGTTTTCGAAGGAACAGCCTTTACTGTAACAGAAAAAAAAGAAAATAAAAGTCTTATTCTAAAATGAGAACTGTCGCAAATAGTATGCAATCCGACTACAAGTATCTATACATATAATAAAGCTGTAACCGGTCGGTGTCTGTACATTGAAGATAATTGAACAAAAAATAGTTGAGGGGTCTTCATTGATGCAATAGAACACAAAAAACATGTTTCAAAAAAAATCTGTTTGTCTGTGTGTCTGTCGGTATGTTTGTTCGTTATAGACTCGAAAACGGCTGAACCGATTTGTCTACGGTTTTCACTAACATGTTGGTGCATTTTCAACTTAACATTTAGTGTTTATTTCATTTCAATCGGTTCGTAAATTAAAAAATTATGTTCATTTGAAACAACAAATTTTGATTGTTCATATCTCAAAATAATGCGAGCGAGGCCGCGGGCTTCCACTAGTAGAAAATATGGCTGCGGCGTATTTGTTCAATATATTTGTCCAGTCACTGTTGTAAACGAAATAAAAAGTTATTTAGTAATAATTTTTTGGTTTACTATAAATTTTAACAGTCTTATGCTTTTTTTGTTGCACTATTTGGGCTTCTAAGAAAGTGAGCTTAATTTTATGTTTACCCACGAATTATTCGATAATTATAAGGGATATCGATAGGTATAGGGGATGGTTCTTTTTGTATTAGATGAAGAGGGTACAAAATCTGAACATAGAAAATATCACATAAAAATATGTTTGGTTATACTTTAAATCCATAACAGAACACATTTCCGCAGTTTTTAGAATTTTTGTCTGTTTATTTAAACGCCCATAACGCAAAAACGGCCCAACGGTTCACGATTTTTGCTATGCAGGTAACACGAGGTCATAGGAATAAATAATGCGAGCGAAGTCGCGAGCGTCCACTAGCACGTTAATATGTATTTATTTACCTGCTCTTCCCATAGCAGTATCGTTCCTCCACAATAAGGTACGTGGCTCTCATCTTGGTGAGTTCCTCATACAACTCCTCGGAGGAGAATCTACCGTACGTCTTGTACACTGCGAAGGCACGCTGTCTGAAATAGATAGATACGGGAATAAAGGCAATGATCATCAAGAAAAATCAGGTATACATGTATGTCAGTATGTATTTAAGTATTTTAGTCAGTAAGTGACATGTCCAAGTTAAGTGACATGTCCAAGTTAAGTGATTTGTCCAAGTCAGTAAGTGACATGTCCAAGTCAGTAAGTGACATTACTTAGCCAGTAAGTGACATGTCCAAGTCAGTAAGTGACATTACCTAGACAGTAAGTGACATGTCCAAGTCAGTAAGTGACATTACCTAGCCTGTGCGTGTTCGTAGTGCGGGTGCGCTATGATCGCGCGTCGTGTGACCAGCATCACTGTGGCCAGGGTGGGCATCGAACCTGCGAACACGGCGCCCGAAGGTGTCTCGTTTATGATCCACTCTAGGAGCTGCTCTTTCTGTATGTCGCTGTATTCTCCTGGAAATAGA
Organism: Macaria liturata; assembly: GCA_964023185.1. Lineage (NCBI taxonomy): Eukaryota > Metazoa > Arthropoda > Insecta > Lepidoptera > Geometridae > Macaria > Macaria liturata. The sequence goes on along the minus strand of OZ026809.1, from coordinate 10,881,555 downwards.
AAGATAAAACGCCAGTAATATGGTTTCTAAACGATAAAGTTTGGCGTTAAAGATATTTGGAACCGACCCTAAATACGTTGTAAACACCCTATTAGGGGATATTGTGTTTCGCTGACTCGATACCTTAGCATAAGATCTGCTCACCATAAATGTATATCTATTATGTATAACATAACTACGCAATAAATGCTTTGACTTTGGAACAATTGAACAGAATTCATTGCCTAGGCTAGGCAATAAATAACTATGAATATTGGACCGACTCCGATAAAGAATTGGAAAAAAAATCAATTATTTACCTATATGAGAGAGTTCGAGTGACATATTGAGGTACAACCGTTGTAATATAGGCAGTAGGCACATTATCCAGAACAATGGTATCAACTTGTTGTATTTGTTGGGTAACCTGAAATAAATAAAAACGTTATATAACATCCTTTTTTTGGAAGTCGGTTAAATAACTGTCGCCGACTCATAAGAAAGAAAGAAAGATATGACGTGTTCCGGCACCCTCGTTTGCCAGTTTCATTTTAGTGTAGGCTAATTTATATGCTATTAATGCCTAACCTAACTATTGAGAGTAAAAAGGGCTCAAGGGCAGTTTTAAATCTATCTGAGATCTGACCTTTAACACAAAATGAAATTTAATCTTAGTTTTTCATAACAAGTAAGGTTATGATAATATTATTTTTTATGACATAAGCGTTGATAAATATGGGGATAGATGGCACTGTGTGAAATGTCCCGGCATATTTATTTTATTTGTTTATTTTAATTAAGGAGTGAAAACACATAATTTGACTTGACTAGCCACAAAACTAACATTTGTACGCAGATCGCAGATCGGCAGAATATCTGATACAACAAATTTATGTAACACCCACTATGTGTATGACAATATTCGTGCAAATAAATGAATTTTGATTTGGTTTCGAAAATCTACATTTTTGAAGGTGTTTTTTTTTTTATTAAAAAGTGATTAATTTAATAATAAGTCTTACCTATAATAACTCCTGTTAAGCACCAGCGCAGACACCACACACATCTGCGGCACAAACAGCATTTTCAGTCTCATCACAAGCCCCGCCATGAGTCCATACACCACCATTTGAGATATATTATAAAATATAGCCGGCTCTATCACCAAACTTCTCAAGAACAATATCAATCTATCTTCTCTGTCTTCGGAAGATTTTATGTCCTTGTCTAGCAGATCCAAGTTGATCTTATTTCTCTTTCGCACGGTCTCTTTTTCTGCGTTCTCTATACCACTGTCTTCGTCTTCGGATTCGTTGTCCTTTTTTATCTCTTGTTGCTTTTCGTTTTCGCTCTCGCTCTTTTTCTTTCTATACGTATACATTGCGTTTGCGACCCAAAAGTTGCAAGCATTCACAATCGCAAGCAAAACTAAAGGTATTAGTAGAGTAGAAGTCAAATTTCTGACACTCTGCCACGGCAAAAAGTCGAAAACGTCCGAACAGACATACAGCATCGAGTGAAAATTTTGAAAACTCGTAAATTTTGCATACAAAATATCCCATATATGCGAATCTTCTTCGACTCCCAAAAAGTCACTTATAATCTTCTTCAAATAGAAAGACGCGCAAATAACTATCGCTATTCTGAGTAGAACAAGCCACGCCTCCACGAACAAGTCCAAGCGATTCTCGACCTTAATTCTTAGAGAACTGAAGAACAAACAGTACGCAGATACAATCAGAAAGAACGATGCATATAGAGACGATTTTAGCATATCATTGCCCTGTAAGAGGAGGACGGCCATATGTAGACCGCAGAAGTGTGAATGCAACAGAACACAGAGAGATTTCAAGTCGATAATTTTTAGTTGTTCCATTACGAAAAAAATGGCGGTTTGTGTTAGGAAGATGAATTGTGAGAATTGCCAGAATAGAAGACATAGGCAGTTGACTATGAAGATTGATATCTGAAACAAAAGAGATTTAGATATTAGTAAAATAGATCAGAGCAATACCAGTAAGTGAGGCACCTAGTCAAATACTTGCAAGCTATTTATGTACACTTCTTCTTCTTATCGAATGAGAATGGCCAACTCTGGTGTTGAGAGTTTTCAAATCGCCCTAAGAGTCTCTCACATGGCTTAACGACTGCCGTACTTTTTTTGACTGGCCTGTTAGCTTAGTTGGTAGTGGCTCTGCCTTCTAATCTAGGGGTTGCGGGTTCGATTCCCGCCTGACACAAGTATTTATGCATTTTAAAAATGTATAATTTCTTGTGTTGAGTCTGGTTGTTTGTATGTATAATAAGTATGTATTTACAAAAGAAAAGTATATAAGTATTATATCCGTTATCTAGTACCCACGACACAAGCGTTTGCTTAGTGTGGGGCTAGATGGCGCTGTGTGCAATGTCCCGAAATATTTATTTATTTATGTACTAGAGAAACAGCCGGGAACTACAATTTAACGTGTCATCTGACCCACGGAAACGCCCAAAATGGAATGCCACTTTTCGGTCACCCATCCGCGTACTGACCGCGTCGACGTTTGCTTAACATTGGTAATCGCATGCGATTGCCTCCGCTGGCTGAGCTCCGGACGCTACGAAAGACAATTGTAATACAAAATATACTTACATATAAAATTCATTTTTTTTTCTGATTTACATTCATGCGACTTAACGATAATTACGAAGTAAATGTTGTACTTCGTAAATCGTACACTGTACATAGAGTTACACATACATTACACTTTTGGCTACTTTATTGTAAATTAGAGTTAAATAACAAACAATTCTATCGATTCAATTTTTATTTTAACTAACTTTGCTAGCTTATATTCCCAAAAGAGTGCTTTGGGAATAAATTAGTTGCTTTTAGCGTAGCTAGAGTGACTGTTGGTAACCTAATAGACACTTAGTAACACAGAAGACACTTTTAGTAACACAGTTGACATTATTGGTAACACAAAAGAATCCATTGGTAACACAATATACACTATTGGTAACACAATAGACAATTGGAAACACAGTAGACAATAATACCACTACTAGGACACATATACCACCACTGGGCCCCTACCTGCAGCTGCGCCCCCTGGCGCCCCCTGGCGGCGAGCTGCACGCCCACCAGCCAGGCCTGCAGCGCGAGGAGGGGCGCCGCCATGTTTTCCCTCTCGTTGGGCGCCCAATGCACGCGCGTACACTCGCTGTGATTGGCCAAGTATTGGAGCACGGCGAACAGACCACCGAGGAGAGAGTTGCTGGAATAAGGAACAAAAAATAACTAAGCAAACATTTTTCTTTAAAAAATAAGTGGTAGAGAAGACGGCTAATGGTAAGCAGTAAGTTATTCTGCGCAAAATTATTTGAAACAGTTCTTATTGGCATTCTATGTCAAGTCAATATCATCACATAAGCGTTTTTTTCAGATTAGAATCTGAAAAAAGAATCCGAATTTTTTAGGTAACATAAGTATAGGAGTTAAACATTTTAAACTTGATAAAAATAAACTTACACATAGTATCCTACACAACTCTCCGCCGGACTTGGACAACACAGTGGACCACTTGTGGTAACATAGTGGACATTGGTAACACCATAGACATTGTTGACGACATTACAGTCGTCAATAATGTCTATGGTGACATTATTGTCCCTTTCAGTGTCCTTATCGTCACTTTAAATGCCGTTATTGTCACTTTAAATGTCATTATCGCCACTTTAAGTAACATTATTAACTTTTTGTGATAGTCACTAGTCACTATTAGAGTTACTTACCTAAGTGTAGCAGCATGTAAGAACAGCGCCGCAGTAGCCAGCCCAGCGAGCACCCACACTGCTTCCAAGTAGAAAAGTATGGGTTGTCCGAGCCCTACACAGCTCTCCACAGGCGTTAGGCCTTCGCCCCTGTCCACGGTGTGGCACTGGCGGTGGCTGCTCGAGTTTAACATCGGTTCGAAGTAACGGTAGAGACCGCCGATTATCACCTGGAAATTATTATGACAAAAAAAATTGTCTGATTGATAACCGAAAGAATCTCCATAAAAATATGTGGTTGGTTTTCTAGAAGCAAGCTCTTTGTTTACCTACCACTACATCTACAATTTTAGATAATAATAATGACTAAATATTTCTTCATTTTAGAGGTTTACTATAGTTACAAAAGGGTGTTAAAAAAATGTGGTCAGATTACTTCACTTTTATGCTTATATACAGCATATTTTTGCAACAAAATATAACAAAGAAATGTCTCTATTTCAGGTTCATCACACCCATATTACACAATTAGAAATACACACGTAAAAATAAAATTAAATAAGAAATATGTAAAGATTTATTTAAGCCCAAGAAGAAGAGTTAAAAAGATGTCTTTAAACTCTAGAATGAGTACCAACTAAGCTTATATCTTCAGGTATATGAAAGAACTAGAGGGTGCTCGTGGCTTTGCTCGCATTAAGAAGTAAAACTTGCATCCCCTATTTCACCCCTTTAAAAGTGGCATTTCCAAAAATCCTTTTTTAGCGGATGCCTACATCATAACATCTACCTGTATGCCAAATTTCAGCCCGATCCGTCCAGTAGTTTGGGCTGTGCGTTGATAGATCACTATGTCAGTCAGTCACCTTTGAGTTTTATATATTTAGATGTTTGTACTTGCCTCTGGATGTATATTAAATCTGTTGAAAGCGTTCACTTCAGTGGGATACTCCACCAGTCGGTCATACATCAGCTTAGTGATTCCAACCATGAATGGTCGCACCTGGAATGTAGTAAGAATATTGTTTTTATTAATGTTGGTTAAATAGTACGTAAGTTTAGTTCGGCCCATAAAAACTAGATAGCGCCACTTGTAAATAAAAAAAACACGCAAACTACATTTTTAAACTGATTGACTGATTGAACAAATGCTTCCTTAAAGTTCCAGGTTTGGTTATAAATCACTCCCAGACAGTAGACCTCATGATAGATGTTTAAGCTACATCAGATGCCCTTAGGGTGATAAAGATAAACAATTTATTGATAGTTAGTACAAATACATGACAATTTCAAATAATTAATTATATGTACAAAAATAAACTGTCAATGATGTTGGCTACTCTCATATAACTTTTTAATGTAGGTACTAACTGAAATATACCTATGGAGAAATATGTAGAGTTGTTTCAGTGAGACTACATATTCCTCCAAAATCAAAATATTTATTTATTCATAAATACATCATTTTTTTACATACATATAATTATGTTCATGTTCATTATACATTCAATTCATTTAAATTTACATGATCAATTTACCATTAAAGCAATGGATTTACATAAAATACTTAACAACTCATAATGATTCAATATCTTTTGGAAAAATCTGTATGGCTCAGAAAGTTATGTAATAAACACCAGCATCTCTATCGGCAAAGATATGGAACACTTTACCAGAAGCTGTGTTTCCTGGGAACTACAATCCAGGGGTTTTCAAATCTAAAGTTAATAGGTATCTTCTAGGTAAATGTGTTACACCCTAGGCTGCAGCAATGCTTAACATCAGGCAGGCTGTAGTCAAACGTAAACCTATCCCACATAAAAAAAAAAACTCTACAGGAATTAGTAGCTAACATGTTGCGCAATCACATAAACTGGCAATATACCTACATCAGTAACCAAATTGCCTGGTCATTGATTAAATAACTATAACGGTATATTTATAATTCATATATAAATAAAACTCATTAAACTCTAAATTAATAAAGCTCGTTAAACTCGAGCATCTTCAAAATTTTTGCATTAGGTTTATATTTATATATTAGGTTTACGTAAATATGACCACATCTCTGAGTTTCGAAAAAAGCTCAAATGGTTACCAATCCGTCTTCGCCGTAATGCACACATCCTCTCACTCTTGTACAAAATCCTCTTCAATCCTTACACTCCGCTCTACCTAAAAGAAAGGTTTTCCTTTGTCACTGCCTCCCATTCCGATTCTCTGCGCTCTTCTCGTTTCCTTCACTTGAAATTTCCTGACTTTAGCCATCCCAATCTCTACTATCACTCCTCTTTCACTGTGCAAGCGGTTCGCTTGTGGAATGACCTGCCACTTAATATCAAGCAGGCTAAATCCTTGCCCTTATTTCAGAGCTTGGTTTTTAATCATTACATTTCTACTTTGTGATGTTAATTGGTTTGTCTTGGTCTTTTTATTTGAATTATGTTCTGCTTTCTTTTATTTTTGTGTGATTTCCTTCAATGTAATATATTTCCTTTAAATATCAGTAATATGTAGTTCTGTGTGTAAGTATGTTTGTATGTTGTTACTTTGAATGTTATATTTGTTATTGTGTTTTATTTTTAAATTATCTAATATTGTGTTAAGTACGCCAGCTTTACGGATTTCCTCTAGTGTTGTCCAAACTAGGTTACCTGGAAGAGATCACTTTAGTGATAAGGTCGCCCAATGTCCCTGGTTACCTTCCACCTTTATGTAAAATATGTTCTTTTTATTTCGTGTACAATAAAGTATATTTGATTTGATTTGATAAATAAAAAAGCAACTTACCTGCACAATAGTCTTATAATACGAGTAGTAGAACCCCATCTCAGTCTGCAGAGACATCTCTCTCTCCATGTCTGACAGGTAGGAGAAGTTCCTGTCATTCTCAAACAGGTGCGAGACATATCTGTAGTGGATGTAGCCTACTGTTATTGCTGAAACACACACATACATATTATATAGCAACACAATTGAATAACAGATAACAGATAAACAGATAAACAATTTATTGGTAATCAAAAGCTTACACGTCAATTACGTTTATAATATATCTCACTCTCTCTCCAGTCATATTTCCTCATGACTGAGGGTTGTGACTCCCCCACAGAATTAATTCATTTGGGGAGCTCTCTTGTCCAGGTACATAGTGGTGAGTGCCCAGGTCTTTCCACGGAAGACACATGACCTCGGATTTTGTGGTCCTCAAACATGTTGGTTTCCTCACGATGTTTTCCTTCACCGATAAGCGAGGGCAAATCTACACTTAACTTGAAAATACAAGTTTTTGGTGTAGGGCCGAATTTGAACCAGGGTGAGCCTGAATGAAAAGCAGATACTCGAACCGCTAAGCTACACTCGCTTCGGCCAGTTTCCACAGGAGTACCCGGAGCCCTATTCTTCTTTTTAATGAGTTTGGCTTCAAACCCAGGTGCGTCTGAATGAAAAGCAGACACTGGAACCGCTGAGCCACAATCGCGAATATATATAATTTCTAGCTTTTGCCCGCAACTTCGCATGTGTTATTATACATACAAACCTTTCTCTTGCATATTTCTACTTATTAAAAAAACTGCATTATAATCCACTGTGTAGTTTTAAAGATCTAAGCATACATACAGATATAGGGACAGATGCAGAAAGCAACTTTGCTCTATAATATGTAGTGATATTTAATTGTACACTATTTTGGTTGATTGCCCTGTAAGCTTAGTCTGTAGTACGCCTGCGTTAGATGCCAGGGGTCACAGGTACGATTCCCGAAAAAATAAATTCTATTATTTTTGTTGAGTCTGGTCTGATTATTTGGTCTGGTTACAATAAGTAAGTAAATGCACAAATAATATTTTTTTAGACCAGTCAGACCTATTATTTCAATGTGTACAGTACCGCATGTGACTTAGATCGTAAAATATAGGCTGATAATGCATATCAAGGTCGAATCTACTAACATTTTCAAGCATTTTCATAAGAAAACAAGTTCAGAATGGTTACTTTTGGGTGTACTTTTATAAGTATTATTTTATTATAACTGGTCTTAAATCGACGTGTGATCGTGTTTAGAGATCATGAAAAGCAATAGAATTAATATTCAGTGTGACAATAGCTTTATTAACACAAAAAGTAAATATTTACCGAGAAACAGAATGGTGAAGAATTTCAGCAGCTTTTTTCGCTGAAACCGCTTCCTTTTAGGTTCCGGCGGAGTTTCAGTAGCAGCTTCACTCATTTCCTCCATTTTCTCATTACATTTCTTTCTTTCTTAATACTTTTTTGTCGAATTAAAAACTAAAACACGATTTCTGAAATTATATTTGTTAAAATGATTGACAGTCCAAATAAAATAAAAATTGAAATTCTGGAATTCCTGACATTGACAGCTACCTTAAAAATCTAAGCTGTCAAATTGAATGTTGCCCTACGAAACTCATAAATTTGTTTAACGATGGAATAATGTTTTTTCATTCCATACACATTGCTTTCTATTAATGTATGTCACATATTAAATAGTTTGTACCAAAATTAGCCGCAGTGGGGCTCTATTATTGCAATATGGGTATTGCATTAAGGATATTTTTTTTTTCATATGACCGCAATCTAATTAAAGTGCTAAAAAAAAATACACATGTTCTATACATAATTTTATTTTGTTCTAAAGTTGCATTGTCATAGTATTTACGTTCTTAATAATGGTTGTTTAACTATTACAAAAAATAACTTGATGTTAGCAACGCTAACAGAATTATATTGGCAGTAAAATGATAGTATAATGTAGGGTGGAGTGGTAGCCAATGAACCAAGAGTACTCTATGAACCAAACAAATTATCGACGAAAGGCGACGTTGCCAGCTTGTGCAGTATGACACGTAGCAACCAGTTCGCCACTCAGTGGCTTGCTTACTTAGTCGGTAGTCGCTTGCAGCGCCGCGCGCTTGTGTTACATGTGTTTTTCAACTTTCAACCACAAAAACGGAGAAAAAGAAGTGAGTTTATTTTTTTTACTACATTTTTATTTATGAAAGTATTACCTTGTGAATTGCTTATATCGTTTGTATGTGTTTTTGTGCTATTGTTTTAATAATCATAAGCTCTCAAAGTGTGTTTCTATTAGAAGCAATCTAACCTCAAATTTCATCTGAGGGGGGTGGTATCCAATGAATCAATTCACTGACGTACTCAATGAACCATGGCTCATTGGGTACTACATAAAGTTCATTGTGTACTTGATTCATATTTTCTTGAAACATACCAAGTATATATCGCTGTTTTTGTTTTTGTCATTCAATGATCGAAGTTTTGTCAGTATGTTTGTTCCGGGTAATATCCTAAACGACTGGACCTCTTTCGTCATTTTTTTATTTGTACGTAGCAATATGTTTTATCAATTCAACGCAGCTACTATAACCAGCTTTAAACCTTGTAATATTTAAAGTGTTATAAACACACTTGGGTTTTTATGCAAACATTTATATGCAACCAAAATTCTCAACACCGCAGAATTCAGCAGGAATGTCGCAGGTTTGAATCCTGCTGGGCTGAGAATTTTGGTTGCCTATAAATGTTTACAGCAATTTTCTGTTGCACATTCTTAGAATATTATTAATTTCAGAATGGGACGAAATACAAAAGGACGAGAAGCAAGGCAAAAAGGAAATCACACCCCTGAGGATATAAAAAAAGGTATAGACCTTCATCTGGGAGGATTAAGCCTGCGAAAGGCCGCAAAAGAAGCAAAATTACCCTATCCGACACTACGTCGTTACGTATTAAAATATATATCGGATCCCACTTCTAGGTTGGAGCCAAATTATGATAATAAGAAAGTATTTACAACAGACCAAGAACATAGTTTTAAAGAGTATATAGTAGACTGCGCAAATAAATTTTATGGCTTAACATCCAAAGATTGCAGAAGAATAGCTTACCAAATGGCAAAAATTAACAACATTGATTGTCCTTTAACCTGGAACAGAGAAAAAATGGCTGGCAAAGACTGGATGAGAGGATTTCGAGCAAGACACCCTGATTTGTCAGTCAAAAAACCAGAGGCTTGTAGTTTAGCCAGGGCTACTGCATTTAATAAAGACAATATTAAGAAATTCTTTGACAATTTAAAAAACGTGTATAATCGCCACCCATCCTTTGCTTGCGGAAACAGAATATATAATTTGGATGAAACCTCAACAACAACTGTGCATCGTCCACAAAAAGTACTCACAACAAAAGGCAGCAACGTTTGCAAAGTCACAAGTGGTGAACGCGGAGTCTTAGTAACCACCTGTTGTATAGTGAATGCAGCAGGCCAGGCTTTGCCCCCAGCAATGGTGTTTCCAAGAAAAAATTATAAGGACCATATGATTTATGGAGCTCCTCCAGGCACATTAGGCTTGGCCTCCCCCAGTGGTTGGATGAATGCCGACCTCTTTGTTGAAGTAATGAAGCATTTTATAAAGGTAAGTGTTAGTTTATTCTATTATCTTCAGTGTTTTATATTTTTTTTATCGTTTTTACCCACAACCGTTGTATTTTTTTTTTCAGTATTCGTGTGCATCAAAAGAAAACCCTGCCTTACTAATACTAGACAATCACGAGAGCCACTTGTCTATTCAGGCTATTGATCTAGCAAAAGCCTCTGGAGTAACAATGCTAACACTTCACCCACACACTACAGCTAAAATGCAGCCCTTGGATGTAGGTCTAAATGGACCCTTTAAATCATACTACAATGCTGCAGTAGATGCGTGGTTAGTACGTCACCCTGGAAAACAACTGACGATCTACAACATTGCTGAATGCGTTGGGACTGCATATATGAGAGCCATGACACCAGAAAATATAACTCATGCATTTAAAAAGTGCGGCATCTTCCCTTTCGATGATCTAATTTTTACTGAGGTAGATTTTTTACCTAGTGAAGTGACCAATAGACCTACACCAGACGTCGAAGATGCTGACGAAGAAACAGATGCGGAGGCAAATATTGAAGAAGAAACGAGAGGTTCTCCGTCAATTTTCAATACTGATGGAAATGATGAACTTAGTCAAATTGAATTAACATCGTCAGTTTTATCCGAAAAACCTGAAAATTTGATGCATACTGATGTTCAGCCTTCGCAGTTTCAGAAAATAACTCCTCAGCAATCCACTTCCGATATTAATGAAGTGCCATCAACTTCAAGTGATTTTGTCTCTCCAAAAATTTTCAGACCAACTTTGAGAGCAGGTCCTCGCAAAAAAATTAATAGAAAACCAGGAAGGAGCATAGTAGCTACGGACACTCCAGAAAAAAATGCCATAGCTCAGAAGAAACAAAATAAGAATAGACAGAAAAGTTTAAAAAGACCAAAAACAGTAAAAACAGATTTATTTAAAGATGGAAAAAGAAAAAGAACAAATTCTGATTCGTCCGAAGACAACGAAGAAGAATTTAAGTGTAGTGGCTCATCCTCGGGAGGAGAAGACTTCTTAAGCGATGCTGAAGAGGAGGAAATTATCTTGAGTGACGAATTTCCTTCAATAACACGGAACCCTCGACCGAAAGATTTTGTGATAGTAGCTTTCGCATCCAAAAAAAATAAGGTTTACTACGTAGCCGAAGTATTAGAAGAATTGGAAAAGGAGGAATATTTTGTGTCATATATGAAATTGAAAAGCAGGGCTAAAAATTCTTTTATAAGGCCATTAGAACCGGATACTGCTGGGGTTAACATAATGGATATAAAATATATTTTACCACGTCCCAAAATGAGTGGTAGTACGACACGCCGTCAAGCTATATATAAGTTTTCTGTCAATATGACACTGTTAAACCTACGATATTAATAAGCATTCTTTATGTTCCAGTCCATGGTTACGTTTTTTTAATATTACTTATTAGGATAGTGACTTAGCTGATGACGGTTGTAGCGTTCTAAGTCTGATTAAAAGTAAGACCTCATGTAGATTTTAAAATTTGATTATTACTGATTACCTATGTAACTGTGGTGCCATATTTGTAATTTCGACGATTTTTTTTTTTTAGAAAAGTAAATAAAAATAAAAATAAAATTGCTTTTTAATATTATACTTAACCTCCTCTTGATTAAACAAGGACAGTGATTATTTGTGTACCACATGGTTCATTGACTACCACCCCCCCGGTTCATTGCATACCATAAGGTGTACACATAGAACCAATTCCCTTTTTTGTTTTAAACTGCTTAATTCAAATTAAAAATTATAAATAAGCCAAATTTATGTACACACAATGAAAGTTAACTAATTTGCCTAGATATCATGCTAAAATTATTCTCATCATTCTTCACATTGGTACTGCTACAGCCATTTGAACTTTTTGTGGTTCATTGACTACCACTCCACCCTACATAGAAAGTATGATAATTTAACAATCATATATGGTTTATCACAAAAGTGTTTTATATGACACAATTCATTATTCTAATGGCAAAATAATTAAGTAACAAAAACTAAACCTCTCTTATTCACGCCTAACTCACTCGCTTTGTTCATAATTATTTTCTTTCAGTCTAGGAAATCTAGCACATACCTACATCACAAAATTCAGTCAAAGATTGTTTTTACAATTATAGTAATATCACAAATTGGTGCTCCAAAATTGTTTGATAAAATGTTCATGTTTAATTACTTGTGTGAAACTAGTGTAAGTATTTGCATTGCAGAGATTGTCATTATTAGGTGAGGTTGAAACCACACCGCGGAGGTAGTATCGTGGTGTGCCTTTATCAGACTCTGGAAATGCCAATCCTCCCCCACTGTCGCCTTTACATAATGCTTTTGTACCTGGAAAAAAAAAGAGAATTTATGAACTGGCAATATTTTAGCACTTTTCCTTTTTCCCTTACTTTCTTTGCTACATATTCTTCAATCAAGCGGCAAATTTGAATTTAAAAAACATGTTAGACACATTCTATACACTACAGTTATTTGTAGCAAAAATTTTTTTTCGCCTAGTTGAGCCGCGCAACGCTTTTGTCTGGACTTGGCGGGAAATTCCCGCCCTTTATCTTTTCTCGAAATATTTCGCTGCTCTTGAAACCTTACATATAATGTACCTACAATGGAATAAGAATCTCATAGTAGGTAAGATTTTATGTTAAAAATTAGGACGCGTCTGTCGCATAAAAATTGCAGTCCTCAACATCCGATCTAGCATTTTTTTGTTCAGCAATAACTATAATATCATTTTTTCCTTTCCTTTTTTGCCCATAACTTTGTATTGTGCCAGTTCACAAGTAAAATACTCGATCCTTACTCTACCAACAGTTTTTTTTTAAACTAGCAACACCAACCGTCCCTGACCCCCGCGCAGATCTTGTCGCTAGTGATGTACTCGCGGAAGCCCGGCGGCGAGTCTGCGATACAAGTCTCCACGTTTACATAGGGCAGCTCTATCACTTGCAGTATCTGAGAAGCGTTGCCGTTCTCAGAGGTCAGGCCCCAACCTGCTACCTGGAAGGAGGAAATAGGTTGGTTAATACCTTTTTGATCGAACCTTTATTGATTTAGAGGAAAAAGGTTTTGATTGCTCGTCACAGAGGGAGGTTCTGTTTCGTGTTTTTTTTATAGCACATTTTTTACTTTTATAGGATTGTTATCTATTTCCGTACCAATCTCATCCTAATCCCTACAGGCGTTTGAACGAGAAGAAGTCTCGGGCCTCCATATTACCAAATCAATGTCTCGATCTTCTTATCGAATGAGAGTGACCAACTCTTGAGTTACGAGTTTATCTAGCCGCCCTAAGGGCCTTTGATATGGCTAACATACACAACTACGATGATCTAGCTTATATAAAAGGTCATTCGATAAATGGCATGATAGAAAGAAGACAGAAATAAGGAATGAAGGAAGGAAGGAAGGAAGGAAAGAATGAAAGAAGGAAAGAAGGAAAAAAAGGAAAGAAGGAAAGAAGGAAAGAAGGAAAGAAGGAAAGAAGGAAAGAAGGAAAGAAGGAAAGAAGGAAAGAAGGAAAGAAGGAAATAAGAAAAGAAGGAGAGAAGGAAGGAAGAAAAGAAGTAAAGAAGGAAAGAATGAAAGAAGGAAAGAAAGAAGAAAACAATATGTATCTTATTATAGCTTACTTTCCCACTCTTGCCAGGCTCCAACTGCCGTCTCTCGAAGTTAATATCAAAGTCCACACAAACAGGTCGAATGAACGTCTTGAATTCGAATGCAATGCTGACAATGACCACAGCTATATCGTCTTGGAAGTTCGCTTGGCTGCCTTGGAACCGGACTGGGAGGCGGATCTCTTTTACCTGCGATAATTTATATTATGTTATAGGTACTAAAATACAAACAATTTCTAAATTATATGACTGGTCTGTTAGTTTAGTTGGTAGTGGCTCTGCCTTCTAATCTAGGGTTGTTGGTTCGATTCCCGCATGACACAAGTCATTATGAATTTTAAATTTGTAATTACATGTGTTCTGTCTGGTCGTTCCTATGTACATATATAATAAAGATGTATTTACAAAATAAAAGTATATAAGTATTATAGCCGTTATCTAGTACCTACGATACAAGCGTTTGTTTAGTGTGAGGCTAGATGGCGCTGTGTGATATGTCCTGAAATATTTATTTATATGTATATACATGGCTACTAGTAACTAACGCTAAATACTTACGTCAGATCTCTGCGCATGTTCTTTCTCCTGTGGGTTGTTCCACGGCCGGTAGATCTTGCCGACAGCCACCGCGTACTTGGACGCTGGCTGGCGGCCCACCTCGTTGTCGTAGAAGCAATGAGCCGCTGTAATAGATGGAAAGAATATTTTTAGAGATGTATAAACAGTTAAACAAAACATGGTTAGATATAAATAAAAAAACCTCATTTTATCTCGTAGATTTCAGCCAGCGTTAGCAATGTAAGCGCAAAAAATGAGTTTATTTACGACTTCACATTAGAAATCTTGAAATTATTATTGGTTCTCTAATATATTAAGCATGTTACTAAACATACATTATAAACATTCGTCTTGAATCACTCTATCTCTAAAAAAATCTGCATCTAAATCCGTTGGGTAGTTTTAAAGATAGATAAGATAAGCTAACATACATACGTACAGAAATAGGGACAGAAGCGAAAAGTGACTACTCTATAGCATTATATTTGGCAGTTCTTGTACCTCAAGTTTAGAACTGCGCTGTGGAACTCCCTGTTTGACTCCCTGTTCCCCACGCACTGCGATCTTCAAAGCGAGAGTGAATCGGTTCTTATTGGGTAAGCACGCTCCATCTTAGACCATACTTATTGCTTACCATCAGGCAAACTATGGTCAAGTCGCATCGTGCGAACAGCCAAACTGTGGAACTCCTTGCCCGAATCTCTATTTCCCTTGAACTATAATTTGTCGGTCTTCAAGTCGGGAGTAAACTGGTTTCTCCTTGGCAAGCGCGCTAGTTCGTAGATTATAACGTTGCTTAACATCAGGCAAGTTGTAGTCAAGTGCGAGCCTATCTCATGTAAAAAAAGTGCATACCTGGTTTAGTTAACAAAGCCGAGCCTAAAAAAGCAGCCTCAACTCAGCATAATGCTGAATGTGTGGAGCACTAGTACTACAAACCCACCAGATATGACAATGCTGGAGCTGATCAAGGAGCCCCCGCAGATTTGCATGTAGGGCTTCTTCGTCTTCACATAGATGCCGGCGTGCCACGGGACTTCGCCCTGCTTCGAGTTCTCTCCGCCAATAGACAGTTCGGAGCCGTCGGGAGTCACCGTGCCGCATTCTGGGGACAATGGGTTTGGCGTTTTAGACGATTCTTTTAACATTGTTATCCTGCAAACAATTTGTTATTCTTTCTTATATAAATTTATACACAAAATAAGACTAGTTAATACGTTCAACGTCCAACCATATTATATTACTCTATGGTTGTAAAACTGTCAGAATCCAACATGAGTATTGAGTACGGACTTAATTGAGCTGTAGGTTTAGTCTTATGCGTCACAGTGTTATTTGTTTGAAATATTTTAGCCTGCATTTTGTGTCTGCACCTTTTGGAAATGAATAAATATCCGTGAAGGAATCAGCTGCTCTACGTGAGATCATTTTCTCTCAGCGTAGCAGCCCTATTCTAAAAAAAAGTATTCCAACAAACTATTTATTTATTCTTATATTCAGACTATTGGTCGCCTGCGGCTTCGCCCGCATTATTTGGGAATAAAAAGTAGCCTAGGTATGTCACTCCCAGGACCTCATACTATCTACATACAAAAAATAATGAAGATCCGTTCTGCTGTTTTTAGTGCAGGTTTTTTTACGTGGGATAGGTTTCCGTTTGACTATAGCCTGCCTGATGTTAAGCGTTACTGCATTTTACGTTAATATAATATTTCCTCCACGTAAAAAAAGGATGCCTCATCTTGTAAAAGTATACACTGCGTAAAAATTTTGGAACTAATTCCTTATATTTCTTTCACGCAAATATTAAAATTTTCGATATATTTAGTAGGATTCCTGAACATCACGACGTATAAAGATGTAGACATTATAGACCGTCATCTTAAAGATATTGAATCAACCATAGAGTAACATAAAATTTAATATCTTTTTTTTTACATGAAATAGACTCACGCTTGATTACAACTTGCCTGATGTTAAGCAACGTTATAATCTACGATCTAGCGCGCTTGCCTAGAAGAAACCGGTTTACTCTCGACTTGAAGACCGACAAATTATAGTTCAAGGGGAATAGAGATTCGGGCAAGGAGTTCCACAGTTGGGCTGTTCGCACGATGAAAGTCGAAGCAAAACGCTTGGTGCGAGTCTTTGGAACCTCAACTGTATAACGGTGCCTCCTTGCCGTGCCTCTACTCGTGCGATGGTGAAATGGGGCTGCAGGAACTAAATTATGCAATTCTTCCGCACACTCTCCGAAATGCAACCTATCTCTCAATATCTTAATCTAATTAACAGTTATGGCTAATTACATGCACTCTTTTTTTAACTCGAAATAGGCTTACGTTTGACTATAGCTTGCCTGATGTTAAGCACCACTATAGTCTAAGATGTAGCACGCTTGCCTAGAAGAAACCTATTAATTCTGGATTTGAAGACCCCTGGGTTATAATTTTCTGGGAACAGGGCTCCAGGTAGAGAGTTCCATAGTCTCGCTGTCCTTACTACGAAGGTAGAAGCAAAGCGCTTCGTGCGGGTCTTTAGAACTTCCACCATGAACCGGTGACGCCCCGCTGACTTGCTTGTTCGATGGACTCATGTCCTAGCTAGCGGCTTTCAGTATACCTAATGATTGACTAAACTTTGACTGTATTATCTTCGCCCCAAACTTATTTAACGTAAGTTATATATTATATATCTTATCTATACCTATTTAGTCAAAATTATTTCAATATATTTTTTATTTCAATTTAGCGTAGGTATCATGAATTAAAAAGAAATAGAACACATTTTTTATGCATTATTTATTGAAATATATGTATATCGAGGTATGGAGATACCAACCTAATCTTATTAATATTAACAAACATTGCATGCTTTTTGTATTTTTTTTCTGTCCATACCTTTAGCTGTACCTTGGGTAGTAATTTTTTCGTGGAACCTTAATAAAAAGCTGTAGATTAAAAAATATGTGTTGGTTTTACCCTACCAGATTGTATATTTATGTAAGTACTAGCGGACCTGATATACTTCGTCCTGTCCTATCTGTTGACTCTTTTACTCTTTATTTAGTTAGAAAACGTTTGTATGGGATAAGAAAAGGGCGGTTTTTAGGGATTTTCCGGCTGTTTTTCGATTTTTTCTCGCCGTATAAACCATCCTTGACTTCAACGAATATAAAAAAAAAAGAATTGGCCAAATCGGTCCAGACGTTGTTGAGTTATACGCTTACCAACACATTTTGCGATTCATTTTTATATAAAGACTAGCTGTGCTCGCGACTTCGTCCGCGTGGAATAGTTATTTTGGACATCATATTTATTTTTGCAAACTACCTCTTCAGCTTTATAAATTATAGCTGTTACCCACGACTTGAACCGTTTTCGCAGCCCACGCAACGGAAGCCCTCAAAGATGACTAATTTTCCCCGTTTTTTCCATATTTTCCATTGTTTCTTCAGTCCTATTTGTTGCAGTGTGATGTTATATAGCCTAAAGCCTTCCTCGATAAATGGTCTATTCAACACAAAAAGAATTTTTCTATTCGGACCAGTAGTTCCTGAGATTAGCGCGTTCAAACAAACAAACTCTTCGGCTTTATAATATTAGTATAGATAAGAAGACTAAGTAAGGTCTCCTCTATTTCCTCTGCCTACAAAATCTATTGACAATAAACAATCCTGTTTGATAACACAACCGCTAGGAACTTTTCTTCAATAAATTAATTCACTTACTGTTATTATGTTAATAAATACCTATTCTTTGTATTTTGTGTTTTTATAGGTTTATGTTTTACTTACTTTTTTCCACTTTTTACATTATTTCACTAATCTAAGATTTTAGATGTAATATCCTAAAAGATAATTTCCTGTGTGAATTCTTCTCCTTTTTGAGAAGTACCTACTCTTCTTTACAGAGGGTCGTGACTCCGACCTCAGAATTAATTCGTTAGGGGAGTTCTCTTGTGCAGATACATCGTGGTGGGCGCCCAGGTCCTTCCACGGAAGACACATGTCATGTCCTCGGATATTGCGGTCTTGAAACATGTCGAACTTTCAATTTCAAGAAAATATGTCTAATACATTATGTTGTCTTGCCTCCAAAAAAAATATAATAGCTTATTTTGTTTCTGTGCCTGCCTGCTTCCTTAATAATATAACAGTTTTACATGTTTTTTAGTATCCGTAGCTCAGCTAGCGGAGGCAGTCGAAAGAGATTACCAATTTTAAGCAAATGTCGACGCCTCGGTCAGTGCTTGGATGGGTGACTGAAAAGTGGCATATAATTTTGAACGCTTCCGTGGGTTGGATGACACGTTAAATTGTAGGTCTCGGCCGTTTGTCTAGTACGGCAGTCGTTAAGCCCTGTCAGAGGCCCCTAGGGCGGCTTGATGAACTCTCGACGCCAGAGTTGGCCACTTTCATTCGATAAGAAGAAGAAGCATCTTAATTTCATGCTAATTTAGGTAAGTAGGTACTTGTTTTTTTTTTTAACTAATTGATCAATGATATTTTATTCACCTCTCAGTTAAACCGACTTGAATGAAATTTGCAAATGGCGATTGAAACTTACATTGATATAGGTGTGTATCATATATTATAATGCAGTTACTTAATGATAAAATATAATTAATGTTAAGAGGATGGATAAAGGTATATGGATCAAAATAAAACAATAATATTGAATACAAAAATATATTTTAATAAAAAAATAGAGTACAATACATAAATATCCATCCTGTTAACAAGTACGCTAAAATAAATACATTTTAATAAACAAATACTATTATCTATACTAATATTATAAAGCTGAAGAGTTTGTTTGTTTGTTTGTTTGAACGCGCTAATCTCAGGAACTACTGGTCCGAATTGAAAAATTCTTTTTGTGTTGAATAGACCATTTATCGAGGAAGGCTTTAGGCTATAAAACATTGCACTGCAACTAATAGGAGCGAAGAAACAATGGAAAATGTGGAAAAAACGAAAATTCTTCATCTTTGAGGGCTTCCGTTGCGTGTGCTGCGAAAACGGTTCAAGATATCAAAAAAATGTATGAAAGAATTATTTCTCTTGAAATGATCTAACAAAATGTCTGCAATAGTATATGTCTATCTTTTAAGATTAACTCACTAGAACCGTTTTTATGGTAATAACTATTCCATGCGGACGAAGTCGCGGGCACAGCTAATTACGATTATTTACTTATATAAATAATCGTAAATTACAAAAACGGTACAAAAAAGTTAGTCAAAATGAGTTTACGTACTTAAAATTTTGTATGTAAGGTAAGAACAAACAGATGAAGTGAATTATGAAGACTTTTCGCATTTCTTCATATGTAAAAATGAATATTGCAATATACTCGTATATGTACTAATTTTAAGCTTTGTCATGAAAGTTTCAGCGACTCTGAGATTTTTTTACAGCAGTTTTGAGCTAATAATAGATACAAAAACCATCTAGACAGGATATTAGCACACTTGTGTCATAATGTTAGAGGGGTTAAAACAAACAATTGTTGCTTTTGATGCACTAAAGTACTACAGATATACATATAACTATACAAAATGCATGTAGTTCTAAATAACTAAGTGTTTTCGTTTGGTTTAAAACACAGCCGCATTTAGCCATAGTTGTCTTACCTACTTAAAAATTGTATAAATTTTAATCTATTCAAGTTGAATATCTCGAGTAACATACATTTTATATATGATAATAATTATCTTTACTAGTCTGCCCACAGCGAAATTTATTATGGCTGCACTCCCCTATTTACCTAATTTGACTACATTCCTATATTTTTTTAAATGCGAGTGTGGCTCAGCGGTTCAAGTGTCTGCTTTTCATCCAGACGCACCCAGGTTCAAACCCAGCCCTACACCAATGACTTGTATTACAAGTTTGCACTCGCTTAGCGGTAAAGGAAAACATCGTGAGCAAACGAACATGCTTGAGGACCGCAATATCCGAGTACATGTGTCTTCCGTGGAAGGAACCGGGCGCCCACCACAATGTCCGAGAGAACTCCCCCAACGAATTCGGCGGGGGAGTCACGACCCTCAGTCATGAGGAAATACGACTCAAAAGAGAGATCACCTAAAATAATTTCTCCCAAAAAATATGATTTTTGCCGACCTACCTTCAATAATATGAATTATATTTCGTAAATTTTATGCTTCAGATTATAATAAACATGGTAATACTTTTATCCTACAGACAACATTGCACGCATTTTAGAGACTAATTTGACTAAAGTCAATACAAGTCAAATTAAGTCCATCTAACTTCACTTGGAAGCCATCTTGGTAGCCATCTTGGATCTTCATTCTTTAAATAGAAACCAGATAAGCACATAAAATGCTATGTACCTATAGAGTTTATATCTTCGCATGAAACTTACTCATATTATATTGATCGAACTTCACTTTGTAAGTTCGTTTAATCATAATGTTATCATTATTTATATTTGAGTATCTAATATCTAATTCTTTAGTACAATCCCTCCATCGGCTTTTACTTCTACCTTACCTTTTGTTGTATTAACATAAACGTTCGTTTTGTTATTTCTTGTAGTATATAGCTGCATATTATTTGTACTAGATTTAATATTTGGACTATTAGTAGATGTACTTTGAGTATTATCTTCTTCTATTGAAGAATCTCCGAATCTCTCATCAATATCAAAACCTTTGTCTTCATCATTATTTTCTGTAGTTGTTTTAACTGTTGAAGTATATGTTGTTGGTTTAATTGTTGTCGAAGTGAATTTGGATTTAAGGCTTTCTTCTATAGTTTTAACGTCAGAATTTTTCATTTGTATAATAGGTTTTATAATATCAAAGATACTTGGATAGTTTTGAACAACGTTATTATTATGAGTATTTACATTATTGGTGTTGGTTTTCTTTTTTGGATAAACGAAATTTGGTATTCTAGTGCTATGATTATCTGGTACTCCCATCCTCCAATCGACTTCATCTATGTCAGACAGGCTTTCGTACGAATCATTATCTCTATCTTTAGCTTCATTGTGATTAATACCGGTATCTATATTTATAGAGTTATCGTATGGCGTAACAGTTTCCACTATACCATTATACTTATCCCTATCACTGTTATGACTTATATCTATATTACTATTATGATTCAGATTGTTATTACTACCGTGACTGTTTTGAATATTTTGATTATTTACATAACTGTTATAGCTGTTATCTGTAATAGGAACAACAGGTACATGGCTATTATTAATAGGAACTACGTAGGGTAGGTCACTGATATGGACTTCGACACTATCTTTGACGAGTATCGTAATGTTAGTGCCATTTTTGGTCAAACCTGGGCTGCAAAGCGCGATGTGATCCCAGATACCACCGATGCAATGCATGAAGCGGAGGCTAGTGGGGGAGTAGTAGTTAGGAGTGCGACATCTGGGGCTGACGATGGTGCCATCTGGCTCGTATTCAGTGCAGTTTTTGATGCCGTCCACGCCGTCGGTGTTGACGAGGCAGAGATATTCCACTGAAGGGTGCGGGGGCAAGTGGCAGAGAGCTGTGGAAGAATGAAAGGAAACGGGTTAAAACATAACCACTGATTGATTGGGATAAAGATGACAAATATACAAGGGCTTTTAATTATAAACAAGTGCCGAAAAAGTACATATTTGTCCCATTGATATAGGTTATCTCTTTTAGTAGTAATCATTTATAGACAACATTTCAATGCTAAATCCTCAAGTCTCGCACTTCCCACTAATACGGCAGAACCAATTTGCATGAAATAAGGTATGAATATAGGATATGGTATAATATGTAAGAAACTAGAGGTGGCTCACCGTTTCAACCAAATAACATAAAAAACCTTCACTTACCAACACATTTAGACATTTTTTCCGGCCACCACCCATTATAACAGGAAACAGATCGAGATCCATCAACACCATATCCCTGTCTGCAAGTCACATTGATGGCGAGGAAGTCGTACGCCTCTCCAGGAACTCCGTTAGGGATGTTCGTAGTATAGGTGCCATGTTCCGGGAACTGTGGTAAGACGCAGTTGCCTTTTGGTGGTCTGTGAAGAAATAAGTTTCAATTAGTGATAAGATATTTTATTTTCTTTAGGCCACATGTGACTAGAATATGTAGGTACGTTTCCTTTTGATTATTTTCCGTAAAGTATGTTCGTGTGAGAGTGGTCAACTCTGGTGTCGAGGGATTTCAAACCACCCTAGAGGACTCAGATGTGTCTTAACGGCTATGTTACAATAATAATTATCTATCGTTTCTACGATCAATACGGGAACACAGACATTTTAAAATATAGTATAAGTACCAATTGTTTGTCTTTCTTCGATAAGACATGTCAGAGGCCTTTAAGGCATCAACATTTATGATGTGCCTCAGACTGTTAACATTTTTATTTAAGCCTTTAGGGTGATTAAAACGAAGAACTTTTTTTTTGCCACATTGACTGAGGCGTAACTTTTCTAATAGCTCTATTATTTATACTTACTTGACAGGCGTGATTGGAGCCGATCCATTTTTGTCGCAGAGTTCCGGAGCTTCATCCGAGCCGTCCGCACAATCTTGAATCTGGGACAAATAAAATTGAACATGTTAGATTTAAAAATAAAGGAAAAGGACGTTATATTTTTACTATTTATACAAAATATCGAGAACATTTACAATAAACTTTGACCATTTTTTAGTTTTATTACATGTATAGATAGACTAGTGGGTGCGTGCGGCTTCGCTCGCATTAAGATGTAAAACTTGCATCCCCTTTTTCACCCCTTTAAAAGTGGCATTTCCAAAAATCCTTTCTTTGCGGATGCCTACGTCATAACATCTACCTTCATTCCAAATTTCAGCCCAACCCGTCCAGTGGTTTGGGCTGTGCGTTGATAGATCACTATATCAGTCAGTCAGTCAGTCACTTTTGAGTTTATATTTTATATTATGTATAGGTAGATGCAGTACTTATTTATTTATTTTATAATGGCACACATAACAGAATATGTTCTTAAATGAACTTTATATACATTGTAGTACATACATTATTACAATCAGCTCCGCTGTCCACACAGGCACCATAAGCGCACTGGAACAGGTAAGACGGGCAGGTCTTCGAAGCACAACTCCTGACGGTCTCGTCCGAGCCATCAGGACAGTCCTTGACTCCGTCGCAGTGGCTGGAGGCGGGGATCTTGCTGCCGTCTAAGCATTTGAATTGACCTCTGCGAAAGAAAAAAATATTGAAAATTAAAATGAAAATAAGTTTTCCTGTTAAAGGCATATCTATCGAATTCTTCACGAAATAAGTTTACATGTTAAAGGTATATCTATCGAATTCTTCACTAGGCTAGAAGCCTGTACCGAAGCAACCAGATACCTGTAGTCTTTCCACCATTCTATCCACCTGTCACCTGTCAGTTATCCACTATTTGTATGGTGACTGACAGGTGACAGGCGGATAAAATGGTGGAAAGACTATTTGTCTCCATATCGTGCTTACCCTGCAGTTGCCAAAAATATTTATTTACGCCACACAAGACAGATGCTTTAATTATTAAGATTAATAGTGTAAAATTAAAAGGGGTTTTTTTATGGTTTCGGATGTTTATTTCTGATGAGAAACTATGTATTTCACTTTTGCTATTTTCACTTTATACGAGCTATTCTCAATTTGGTAGGTATTAAAGTTATAGTAGTCAGATTAGTAGTACAGTTTTAAAGCGAACTATTACTAACTGACTATAACAAAGCGATTCATAAACCAGATAGATAGGCTAGGTAAATTTTATTAGATAAACTTTCGAAAATAAGCATTGCAAATCATAAGTAACAACAGTCTGTGTTTTAAACAAACTAAATACAGGTTTTTACCCAACAGGGTAGAAGTGAAACTCAATTATGTCTTATTCTTCAGTTTAATGGAGTAAGTAAAAATATTTAGTAACCATGACTTTACTCCGATAGGTTTTGGCATTTCTCTACAATTTATTGACGTAGGTGGATATAAATGTGGGTCAATGGGTTTGCAAAACCAATAAAAACTAGTTAAGAACGCTACCATGCATTCATGTTTAATTATATAAGAAATTCTACTTTCTCGTTATTTTCCCTGAAATGTTCCCATTTTTTGAGTTACACAGATATTATTCAAAAACTGTTTTCGTATTCTGATTATATTTAGTTCATATACATTTTATGTCTAACAGTTAACGTTTACTAAAATCAATGAACACATTCACCTTATCTTGCATCATGGTGTCGACCAATCTAACACTCCATTTCCAATTTACACCAGGTTTCCGCCAATTATACGCAAATAAAGTACGTGCAACGGAGTTGTATTTAGTACTACAAACTAGTTTCTTTCATTTTTTCTTATTGTCTTTCTCATTGTTTTTCCTATTATCTTTCCTAATATCTTCCTCTCTTATTGCTTTTATTCTTTCATCTTTTCTATCTACCAACCTTCCTTCAAACCTGTTTTCTTCCTTATTCTTTCATTCTTTCTCACTGTCTTGTTCATTATCTTTCTTACTGTCTTTTTACTGTGTCTCTCTCTTCATGCTTTGTTTCTTCCATCTTTTCTTTTTCTTACCTACCTTTCTTCCTTCTATCTTTCCTTCCTTCCTTCCTTTCTTCCTCCCTCCCTCCCCCGCCCCCTCTCACATGATCTCCTCACTCTCGTTCCGACAGCAGCTCGTCAGACTTGTCAGCGCACTCCTGTATGTTGTTGCAGGGCGCTGTGCCGTCCACGCAAGCACCGTAAGTACAGCGGAACCAGTTGTATTTACTACTACATTACTATATACTATTGTCTTTCATTCTTTCTCAGTGTCTTTCTTTATTATTGCTTTGTTTCTTTCATCTTTTCTGTCGTTCTACCTACTAACCTATCTTCCTTCCTCCTTTCTTCTTACTTTCCTTCCGTCCTTCCTTCATTCCTTTCTTCCTTCCTTCCGTCTTTACTCTTTCCTTCCGTCCCTCCCTCCTTCCTCCCTCCCCCACCCCCTCTCACCTGATCTCGTCACTCTCGTTCCGACAGCGAGGCAGCAGCTCGTCAGACTTGTCAGCGCACTCCTGTATGTTGTTGCAGGGCGCTGTGCCGTCCACGCAGGCTCCGTACGTACAACGGAACCAATTGTGTTGACAGCTAGAAAGGAGAAAGCGTAAGTATTAAATTAGAGAGATTCTTCTCTTATTTTTATACCGTACAGTCAGGTATTTGATCATTATATCACAGTTGAAGTGGTCCAAAGAGGAGCAAGATAGATCGATAACAAGATAACAATATTTTGTAAAGTTAGCATCTGTTTGCAGAATAAGTTATTGATTTATGAATAGTTTAAACAGTTGCTAGGCCTGTTTTTCAAGCCAGGACAGCAAGCCAGTAGGCTACATATTTCTGGCTTGATGTTTACAAAACTGACTTCATTTCTAATATAATTTATCTGACATGTTCTCGTTAGCCAGGACAGTTAGAAAACTGGCTTGCTGTCTTGTTTTGAAAAACTGGCCACGTGTCTCTCGGCCATTACATTTTCTTGATTTCAGATTATCTTGTTAGTGTAGCTTTAAGAGTTTAGAAGGGCTTTTCATTTGGAGTCATAAAATACTCACACATTCTTTCGACAGAGGGCGTGTGTTTCGTCGCTGCCGTCGCGACAGTCGACCACACCGTCGCACTTCCCGTCGAATGATATACAGGATCCGTCTCGACACTTCCATTGGTCAGGGCTGGAATATACAAATAACATGATATAATATCCGTTATCGAGTACCCTGATACAAGCGTAAGCTTATGGGGCTAGATGGCGCTGTGTGATATGTCCTGAAATAAGTATTTAATTATTTAATAGACGTAGATTTTTTAATGAAGATGTGGTGGATCCTGCTAATATTAAAATAGCGAAAATTTGTGTGTGTTTAAGTATGTTTGTTACAACTTCAAGCTTAAAAAGCTCAACCGATTTTGATGAATTTTGGTTTGATGGAGGTAGATTAGACTCTGGATTAACAATTAACGTTGGAGAGGAGGCCTATACTCAGCAGTGGGTGAACATAGGCTGACATTATGATGATGATGAAATTAGACTCTGGACTTACACAGGCTACTTTTTATCCCGGCATAGACCATGAAGCGCTGCTAATAAAAAAATAACTTAGTTTTAACGTGGGATAGGTTTACGTTTGACTACAGCCTGCCTGATGTTATGCATCGCTGCAGCCTAGGGTGTAACACGCTTACCTAGAAGATAGTATCTATTAACTATAGGTTTGAAGACCCCTGGATTGGATACCAAGTAAAAAAACTAAACTAAAACTAAACTTAAGCTTTATTCTAATTCGAAAGAAAATCGTTTCCGGTCTTATCTCATTTGCATACGGTATTTTTATAGGCATAGAAAAGCTTAGAAGTACAATTTAGATTTCTCAGAAAAACAGGACAACTCAAGGGCGTAAAATACAAATGACATAAATACGACTTTATCAAGCTTTGAATTTAACATTCCTTCCTTCCTTGTCTGTTACTCATGCTTTAGCTATGATAGGTCTATTATATGAAGTATTGTTGAATGAAAGAAAACGATTTTACGAACTTTTCAGCTTATACAAAAATGGATTTCTGTTTTTTTTATGGCTTTTGCGAAGATATAACTTCGCAATTCTGCCAATGTCAAGTGGGAAGATAGGCCGGATTTCTGTTTTCATACCTAAATTGAAACAAATCAATTTTGAAAGGAACACAGACATATCAAACTCATAACAAGTAACAACACCTCTTCTTGCCGGCTGTTAAAAAGAAGAACCATATCCTTTCCAATAAAGGAATCCTCGAAAGAAAGGGTCTCTTCTGGTTTCATTTATTTCAGATGTTTTTTTCTAAATATATCTGATTTATACCTACATATATGTATATTATAATCCGCACATTTCGCACAGCGCCATCTAGTGCCATACTAAGAAAACATCTGTGTTATGGATACTAGATAACGGAATAGTATAAAAATAAAATATATAAAACTTACCGGCAATTGGAAGTTTGTCTCTTCCAACGATGTATAACTTCATCTAACGCCGATACACTTATCCTGAAATTAAGAATAAAATGTTTAACTAAGTACAAGGTAAAAAAAAACTTTTCTTAAATTTTGGTAAGTAAGTACATAAATGTACTACTTAATAAAAAATATATCTACGTAATTTAGATGTTACTCAAAAATAGATTATTGGCATTGATTACCTGAACAATTCTCAACAGACTTTTTGGAGTCCAGAAATAAAATTATGTATACGTATGTACTCACTACTCACGTATATAAGTTTACATAACTATCGAAAAGAACAGTACAGCCAGCACTTGGACTTGGGTGAAATTAACATGTTGACAGATTAGATCCTCTGATCATTTACACAGGTAACACCACAGAACAGAGAAAACAATGGAAGTGGTTCATGTATCTCCTGCGTGTGCCACAATTAAACAGAATATCGCAACATTCGCGGCGGCCATGATTAGTTAGAAAGACGTTCCGCACTCGCACAAAAAAATGTTTAAAACTATTTCATGCCTTGTTGTGCAATTATTACGAGTCAAAATGAAAGCCAGACGAATAATTTATCAAATGTACCTACTTAGATGTATATTTTGTTTTACTTACATATGAGTGAGTTTGGCGACAACGGTACCCGTGCTAAGTAGTTATAAGGGCACTTCCATTGTTTTCTGTATTTAAACACTTTTTCTGGGAATATTTTTTTCCCATTTTCATTTACACAATCCCTTCATGTATGAGGCCTACAATTAGCGTCTAGAGTTTTCCAACCGCCCCAGGGCCCTATGGCATGACACATACCCTCCTGTCCCGCACTTGGCCTCGTCTCCTCCGTCGGCACAGTCCCTGCTGCCGTCGCACACCAGCTCCGCACTCACGCAGCCACCGTCGCCGCAAGCGAACTCCGTGGGACTGCAAATAGAAATTAATAAAACTAGTGGACACACGCGGCTTCGCTCGCATTATTTTGAGATAAAAAGTAGCCTATTACACTTCTAAGCCCTCATACTACCTACATACCAAAGCGTTTATATAAACAGACTATCAGATAAACAGTCAAAAATTCTAAAAACAGGTAAAACGTGTTTTGTTACATATTTAAAGTATGCCCAAACATTTTTTTATTATCTTCTATGCTCAGATTTTTGACCATCTTCAACCTTACATGTAGGTATAGAAGATGGAGCATATATTGTAAGAACACAGTTTTAGGCGACAGATTAAACAAGATGCAATGTAACTTACCCGCAAGAGTTGACGACATCCTTCACTACTGAAGCTAACAGAGGTTGTACTGTAACAAAAGAAAAGAAAATCATTAGTTTCCGATATGACCAACAAATTCACCAATTTTTGAATTTTCATGTTTGTGTGTACCTACACTTATTATGAAAATTGGGGAAGTGGATAACGGAGAATGCAAGTTTTTACAGCAAAATTTAGTAATGTTATCTGAAGACTAGTGAGTGCTCGCGGCTTCGCTCGCATTGAGAAGTAAAACTTGCATGCCCTATTTCACTTCTTTAAAAGTGGAATTTCCAAAAATCCTTTCTTAGCGGATGCCTACGTCATAACATCTACCTTCATTCCAAATTTCAGCCCGATCCGTCCAGTGGTTTGGGCTGTGCGTTGATAGATCACCATGTCAGTCAGTTACCTTAGAGTATTATAGAATTTAAGAAATTAAAACTTTAGCTCAGAATTTCTTAAAACGGAATGAAAAGCTGGATGAAAAAAAAAAAAAAACTTTCCGCCTTGTTTACCACGAACATCGTGTTTAAGTTTCTACTCTTCCTTATTCTTTTAATTTAGAAGTAATTTGGTATGAAGATAATAGGACTCTATATTAATACATAGATTACATTTTCTTCCCGATTAACACTGCTCTGGTAACACCACGAGACATTACAATAATTAAATAATGTGAAAGGAGTAATCGATTTAATATTTTAAATTGCCACCTACTATATGAATGTATTTTATAGATTAATACATGTTTTCTTCTCACCAAACTATACATAATATTATAATGGCGACGCAAACAGGAAAGGTTATCGTTTTAACGTTTAAATACTTCAGATAATTATGCAGAACTATTAAATATCGCCTTTAGATGAACAATGTCTTTATCAAGGCTATAATAAAACAATACTCGAACTTGTTGAGGTTAAATTAATTAAAATCCATAGTGGTTTAGTCTTTACTTTTATCTAGATATTATTCGTGCTTTTAATTTTGACCGAGATCTAAAAAGTATCCTATACATACTTATGTAAGGTTTATTCTTATGTAGGTATGCTCTATCTGCAGCTTTGTACCTCTATAATGAACTAGCTGTGCGCGCGACTTCGTCCGTGGAATAGTTATTTTGGGAATCGTATTTATTTTTGCAAACTACCTCTTCAGCTTTATAAATTATAGCTGTTACCCACGACTTGAACCGTTTTCGCTGCGCACGCAACGGAAGCCCTCAAAAATAAATAATTTTCCCGGTTTTTTCCATATTTCCCATTGTTTCTTCGCTCCTATTAGTTGCAGCGTGATGTTATATACCCTAAAGCCTTCCTCGATAAATGGTCTATTCAACACAAAAATATTTTTTCAATTCGCACCAGTGGTTCCTGAGATTAGCGCGATCAAACAAACAAACTCTTCAGCTTTATAATATTAGTATAGATAAGTACATATGTTTGTTTTTAAATATTTTTTATAATGATTAGCTCAGAAACAAGTTTCCAACTTAGCGATCCAAGTTTCGTGAAAATCGGTGCAGTAGTTTTAAAGATACGGCTATCAACGTATAATATCTCACGCATTTTTCGAAAGTACATTACAAAGACTTTAAAGTCTGTATTACCGCTAATTTATTTAAAATAGTTGGTTCACAAGATATCGTACGAATTCCACTAAATACACACTTCTGTTTACTAAAGTGAACCCATTAAGGAAGTGGAAAAACCAGACTACAAAAAATTCCCTAAACCAAGCATTGTGTGAGTCAAATTTAACTGGTACAGCTTTCTATTATATTCTTATTTATACATATACAAAAACCTTAAAAAGGCGCATTTTTACAATACCTGCTTAATAAGTTCGTTTGAGAGTGGCCAACTCTGGTGTCGATGGTTTTCAAATAACTTAAAAAAGTTATTGCCTCTTTTTTGATTTATTTAAATAAGTGTTATAAATAGTGAAACTTGAGTTGGTTAGAATTAAATTAAAATAGAAAGCCTCAAAGGCCTCTGACATGAATTAACGACTGCCGTACTATGACAACACTTGGGACCTACAATTTAACGAGTCATCCGACCCACGGAATGTAGTATCAATCATGTATCTATACTTTTTGATCGACTTCTTAAAAATTTAGGTTCTGAATTTGACGCTTAGGTCAGAATTAAATGAAAATGAGTGCCTATACTGCCTATATTAATCTACTTATGTACCTACTAGCTTTCAAATTCGCGTGTCAAATTTTGTTAGTATATTATGTTTATTGACTAGTCGTTTCTATGTATAATAAGTATGTATTTACCGTAGGTATTTACGAAAGAAAAGTATACATATAATATGTATTATATCCTTTACCTAATACCCATGATACAAGCGTAAGCTTAGTATGGCGCTGTGTGATATGTCCTGAAATATTTATTTTATTTTATTTTGATTTTCTCAGAAACTGTAAGTGTGTACACTCTTAGTGTAAGGTGTAAGTGAACTGTAAGTATTATAATTAGTGTTTATATATGTGTTAGATTAGATTGTATGTACTATTTGATCGTCGTTGTAGGTAAAAATATTGTAGAATATAATTTTATAAAAAAAATACATAATAACAAGTAAGAAAAACGAAACATACTACTTCTACTAACAAAATAAAAAAGGGACACTTAGAAAATATTTAGAAAAGCCTTAAGGGGACAGCGTGCCCAGCATACTGGCCGCGTTACCACGCTGGATGGCAATGTATTTACTGAAGCTATGTATTTCTTAGAAACACGTAGAAAGTAAATGGTTAGTACCTATATATTTGCATGTACGTGGAAAATTTGCAAATATATCGGATCCAGTATTTCAATAGCCTACTCGAGAGAGTACATACTTTCTATGCGGTTTCTATACATACTATTATTATTGTGAACTATAGAGGAAAACTATCCCAAATTTTAGATTTACTCATTTTAGCCGTTTTCTTGAAGAAAAAAAACCTATTTTATCGTATTCGTATATGTTTACCAATTTCTCCTGTTTATACACTAATTTGTAAACGGTTAAAACATAATGTAGGATTGCAAATTCCATTGACATTTAAAAAAAATACTTATTTGTGTAATTTCCGCAATTTATTTTCCTACGAAAAACTATCTTTTGTTACTTACTAGTTATTTTCTTGCTACTAATTTTGTTTTGTTTGTGGGCCACCACGATGTATCTGCCCAAGAAAACTCCCCTAACGGATTAATTCTGCGGGGGAGTCACGACCCTCAGTCGTGAGGAATACGACTCAAGAGAGAGAGAGAATTTTGTTCATCCTTACTGAACAATTCTTTTAAAACCTCAATTACTTAAGGTTTCAAATGAGCGCTTACCATCGGCAACAACGAAATTAAACTCATATAGCAACAAAATGACTAAAAATTACTATGCAACCAGTTTTAGTCATAAAATAACAAAGAACGTAACGTCACGAGAGAATGTTTTCGATATAGGACCTTATTTCAATGCCACTAGAGACGAAATCATTACGGTGAGGTGAGCTATTTAACGACGCCGGTGTGCTATTTCCAATACAGCCTGTCCCCTTAGACAAGAGGCGTATTTTAGTGAGCGTACTGACGCTCGCTTATGGAATAGAAAGACCAATGTATGGGAGTGACGTAATATGTCCCCCCGCGGAGCGCATCGCGATGTCAATCCCAAACATTGGTCTTTCTATTCCATAAGTATGCGTCAGTACGCTCACTAAAATACGCCTCTTGTCTAAGGGGGCTGTTGTATAGTTAGACTCAAAAACTAAGATAGACTGATGGTTTGTATCTCAAATTATTGGTATTTTAACAAAGATCTGGCCTCTAGAAAACCAAAGCTTTTGTAGTTTTTATGATTTCGGAGAAAAAAACATTTTCTACAAAACATATTTTTTAATAAACCTTAAAAACTACAAAACCTATGAATTTGGTTTTCTAGAGGCGAGATCTTTGTTGAGATAGCAACAATTTGAGATACAAACCATCAGTCTATCTTTATTAGTTTTTGAGTGTTACTATACAACAGTTTATATGGAAATAGCGTTTACCTTAAAAATTGTAATGCTTACGCATCTAAGTGTAAAAGAATACTATTTTCTCATCACAATTCGTTCAAATATCGTATGTTAGTCTATTTTATATCCTTGCATTGGTTCAAGTAAGTACTTGTGGGAAAACCTGTTTTGCTTCGAGAGGTCAAAAAGCTATCGAGACCACTTCGCGATAGATAAATAAGGTATACAAAGTTACTGGTAGGTATATAATATAATGAACCAGCTTTTTAGGACTTCTAAATATATAAAACTCAAAAGTGACTGACTGACTGACTGATATAGTGATCTATCAACGCACAACCCAAACCACTGGACGGATTGGGCTGAAATTTGGAATGAAGGTAGATGTTATGACGTAGGCATCCGCTAAGAAAGGATTTTTGGAAATGCCACTTTTAAAGGGGTGAAATAGGGGATGCAAGATTTACTTATTAATTCGAGCGAAGCCGCGAGCACCCACTAGTTACTAAATAAGTATTGTTGAACTCAAGACTTTATTAGGCAAAAACTAATAGTTCCGGCTTCAAAGATGAACAGGGAAAAATACTTCGATAAATACTTATAAAGCTGTAATCTTTTAGAAGTTTTTTTGTTTTTAATTGACGTAGTTATCCGTAGGTTATCATTGCACAGAAGAATATCAGTATTCTAAGAATAGGTTATTTTGCAGTTGCTATTTTTACATTTGTACACAACATAGCTGAAGAAGGTAAAAATCTGTACATAGAAGATATTAGAAAAAAATATGTTTGGGTATACCTACTTATATAAAATCGATAACAGAACACGTTTCAGCAGTTTTTAGAATTTATGTCTGTTTATCTGTTTGTTTAGACGCTCATCACGCAAAAACGGCTGAACGGATCATCATGATTTTAGGTATGTAGGTAGTACGGGGTCTTAGGCTTTTTATCTTGAAATAATGCGGGCGAAGCCACGGGCGTCCACTAATATATTAATAAAACAGAATAATATTCTTTAGCATTGCAAAGCATCAGATATTTTTATTGTAAACATTAACCTAAATCGTTATTAATGACGGTACAAAAGCAATCCTACCTGCCTATCAAAAACGAGTTAAAACAAAACGATTTTTTAAATCGATTTTAGCTACTCACCCAACACAAAAAACCAAACAAACTTTGTAAACATATTCGAATAAACCACAAACACTACACGTCACTAAAAAACCAAAACACAGATAACGAAATCTATCAAAAAAGAAAACAAGCGATTCGCGTCAAATTCGGACTCTTTTTAATATTTTAGATGTGAAACTCACGATCACATTATCAATTGCAAAAAAAACAATCGCTTCAAATTAAAACTCTTTTTAAAACTTTTAGATATGAAACTCCTGTGTCAAATATGGTCACGTGCACATTATTTTCGTTTCAAATGTAACATAGTTGTGGTGGTTTTGATATTAGTTTTGTAAATAAGTACGAATGCGAGACATCGCGGGAAATACCTCGCAGACACTGAGAGATGCGTCTTGGAGTAGCCAATAGCCAATAATTAGCTAGGTGTTGCCAGTGGCAGGTTTACTGAAGTTACTGCAAAACCAAAAAAGTGTACGAATGGTTTTTATCTTTGATTATTTACTTGTCAACAAAAAGTAAATAATCAAAGGTTTTTATCTATCCTTATAATAAAAAGTTACAGCGAAACCAAAAATTGTGGGACTTGAATTTATTTACATATTTTTATAAATGTTCTGCTGAATAAATTAATTCTAAATAATAACTAGTGTTGTCACAATTTATAGTGAAGCAAAAGTGTATTGTACGTAGATTATAATATATTTTGATTTCCTTCGTTTTACAGTTTATTCGTTGAAAAGGTCAAATTAGAAAAATCTGTGCCAACTATGACTATGTTGCATTTTCGTTACAGCTTGGCTAACTATCGCTCAAAAATAAAATAAAAAACAAAATCATTAATTTATGAGTAGTTAACTACTTTTCTTTTTCATCAGTTCATTAATTACGTTCGTAATTAGTCCCATTATTAGGTACTAACATGTGTGACGTATGACTTTACCTACACCCACAAAAAACATCAGAAAAAGTTACAAAAACTGTACCTTTAGTACCCATCTTTACACTGGCAACTCTAATCTCCGCGCTTTTTATGTTGTTTTTCCTCAAGATTCAAGTTTGCGTTTGACCTCACGTATCGTAACAGATAACCAAAGAGGTATTTCTGATGACGTAGAAACTTAACTGCTAACAAAATAGCGAACGCCATTGGCGGCGCCACTTTCCTTTTATTAAACTTTATTCAAACAAAATTTGTAAACATTTTTAGTTCTAATTTCAGCCGCGAATAAAATTATTTGGTGAGTTATTGGGATCGTTTAGATTTGGAAAGAAAAGTTACCCCATATTGAATATTCTTTTTCTGGGAAGCATGGTTTTTGTTTTAAAAAATGTATGGTTTACAATATTAATACTTCAGTGATTCATTGTTTAATACAAATCCCACCAATATTGTAAAGTTAAGTAATTTCGTATGAGAGTGGCCAACTCTGGTGTCAGAGTTTTCAAACCGCCCAAAGGGCTTCTGACATGGCTTAATGATTGCCGTCCTATGACAAACAGCCGGGACCGACAATTTCGTGTCATCTGACCCACGGAAGCAGCCAAAATAGAATTCCACTCTTTGGCCACCCATCCGCGTATTGACCGCGTCGACCTTTGCTTAATATTGGTAATCGCATGCGATTGCCTCCGCTAGCTGAGCTACGGGCGCTTCTTTATAAGTGTGTGTACGTTTGTAACCTTTTCATGTTCAAACGAATAAACAGATTTGGATGAAATCTAAAATCTAAATATATATAACTCAAAGGTGACTGACTGACTGACTGATATAGTGATCTATCAACGCACAGCCCAAACCACTGGACGGATTGGGCTGAAATTTGGTATGAAAGTAGATGTTATGTCGTAGGCATCCGCTAAGAAAGGATTTTGGAAATGCCACTTTTAAAAGGGTGAAATAGGGGATGTAAGTTTTACTTCTTAATGCGAGCGAAGCCGCGATCACCCTTTAGTTTAGTATAAAGGTACACTAAATTGTGGATTAAAATAAAACATAGGCCATTTAATCCCGGATTAACGACGTATACAACAATTGGTGTTGCTTGTCAAAGCGAGAGTGAATTGGTTCTTACCGTGTAAGACCGTTCCATCTTAGACCGTAATTGCTTACCACCAGGCGAATTATGGTCAAGTGCAGACCCATTCCGTGTAAAAAAGCTAAAAGGCAACATGATTAACGTCGATTTATTGATCTGTCGGTCTTCAAGTCGAGAGTAAATCGGTTTCTTCTAGGCAAGCGCGCTAGATCGAAGATTATAACGTTGCTTAACAACAAGCGTGAGCCTATCTCATGTAAAAAAATGTGAGAATGTTTTTGGACTTATAACTCACTTTCCAACTTAAATTAAAATCCTTCAAAATTAATTGGAAGTTGACATTTTCAATGTATGTGATGTTTGAACAAGAAGAACCGACTGAAAAAGTCTGTCCTTGTTTTCAAAGTTGTAAATTAATATTTAAACCACGTTTTGGAATAAGACGGTATGCATTACATACCTCTGTATTTTGTAATCTTCTTAATTTGTGAGTAAATTCTTTACTGGCAACATAGATTTAAAATGGCCGATTCAATGACCACAGAACGGGTTATTTGAGGTCGATAATTTTGGTTGCAGAATAGTTTTATTGTCTTTACTAGTTGCATCTTACGGTGTTACCTACTTATATTTTATGTCGTATCAATGAAGAACCTATTTATGTATATCATCATCATCTACAGCCTACTAGTCCAGTTATTTAAATATTCGAAGCTACATAAATTCCCATCAAGCTGAAAATCAGTAGGTAAGGTTGTTAAAAATATGATTAAAAATAAAATTTGAAATATCCCCATTTCTGTATGGATTTTTTTTATTCAAGGTCAGAGGTAAAAAAAATTAGTTTTATCACGGTTTTCAGCGAAACGGTAACTTTAATCATAAAAATATTTGGTTCCTTCCCGTTTCAGACAAAAATTGTAGATCATAAAATAATCTACAAAAAACGTCTTTATACTTTTCTTTCCTACGAGACATCGTTTTTTAGATATAACGATTCGCAGAGTTAAGTTGTAACCCACGGTCGGCACGCTTGCCTAGAAGAATCTCCGAGATTCCATATCGCGACCATGCTTTACTAAATAAACAAACACACCTACAAATTTTCATACATGATATTAGTAAGATTAAGATTATTAAAACAGGTAAGTACTTTACTTATTTTGGTAGGGGTAAAAAAATTTGTACTCGGCGTAAAAAGTTTTAATTATAAATGATGAGGTTGGATTTAATTTCATATTATTAATCGTTTTCAATAAAAAATAAATTTTTGGTTAGTTTTTTGTTATGTTTATGTTAAAACCTGTGTAGTGAATGCAATGAGGTTTTACTAATAAGTAGAATATCATTGAGTGAATGTATTAAAATAATACATTTATTATTTATTCGTGCAGTGTTTGTCATCAGGCAAACTATGATCAAGTGCAAACCCATTTTAGTTAAAAAGAGGTGAATTATTAAAAAACCGTTCTTATAGTTCTAATC
This sequence comes from Macaria liturata, assembly GCA_964023185.1. Taxonomy (NCBI): domain Eukaryota; kingdom Metazoa; phylum Arthropoda; class Insecta; order Lepidoptera; family Geometridae; genus Macaria; species Macaria liturata. The sequence goes on along the minus strand of OZ026809.1, from coordinate 10,844,184 downwards.
TTTTAGGTAGGCTGTAGTCAAACATAAGCCTATTTCAATTGAAAAAAATTATTTAGTTAGGTATGTCCTAACCAGTCACACCCATCCTGACATACTGTTACCAGTTGGGAAGTATTTCATAAAAAGTAGTGTCAATATGTTACTGGTTAGAATTTTTATTTCAATAAAAAAATGTACTAGTGGATGCTCGCGGCTTTTTACGCAGGAGAAAAAATAGCTAATGCATCAGAGGTTGCTACACTAATAGCATACCAAAAATCATGATGATCTGTCACTCCATTGTACCGTGCAAGCGAAACAAAAACCTAGAAAAAAAAAAACCATCAGCCGCTTAGTCTGAAGTGTTTGGAAATGAGTGGATTTTCGCGCTTGGCAGTTAGCAGTCGAGGGGGTCGAGCGTTCTGGCTGGTAATCAGAAATATGCAGGTTCGAATCCTGCCGGTCGTGATTATTATCGCTCATTTTCCAATAAAAGATTAAATTAAACAACCATAATGCAGGTTGCACTCGACAAAATAACTCAAAAAAACCTACCGTTTGTAAATAGTATGGTACATTTTACTATCACAGAAAAATGTGTTAACAAAGTATTCAAGTAAGTAAGTAACTTCGAAAGAGTCGATAGTTTTCAAACCGCCCTAGGGGCATCTAACCTATAATTAAAAATTCAAATTATCAAATAAGTACATATTTCGTAGTTTCGAAACATAAACAAATCAGAAGTACGACAATCCATTTATTCATACTAAAATTGTACTCAATAAATATGGTAAAAATTTCCTTTTTTGAAGAAGTTGGTTAAAAAAATGCATCATTGACAGGACTGGCTGGGATAGAACCAGTTGGCGCCGGGTTATACCTACGTCCGACGTTATGCCACGAAGCCGCACTCATTGACAAGCGATATCCATTTTAAATAAAATCGCGATATTAATGATGATTCCATCATAAGTGAACCGGTTATAGTAAAGTTAAGAATACACTGGCTGAATGACTTGTAATTTCACAACATACGTATTATCATCATCATCCGCAGCCGGTTTTTTGCAACTGCTGGGTATAGGCCTCTCTCTGGTCATGTCAACATAGGTATACAAATCTTTTAGTGGTAAAAAGCTATATTATACAAATGAATTGAAAATAATATCATACATATAGCAAAAACCATATTAAAAATGCAAAATACGTTATAAAGGATTTTTAAAAATTCCACTTCTAAAGAGTTAAAAAAATAAATAAAATAAATAAATAAATATTCCGGGACATTGCACACAGCGCCATCTAGTCCCACACTAAGCAAACGCTTGTGTCGTGGGTACTAGGTAAGGGATATAATACTAACATACTTTTATTTTGTAAATACATACTTATTAGGTATACATAGAAACGACCAGACTCAACACAAGTAGTGACAAATCTATATAAAAATAAAATAAAGTAAATAGGGGTTGCAAGTTTGTATGAAAGTTAATCGTTATCACTAAATAGAATAAAGCAAAGTCCCTTCCCGCGTCTGTCTCTATGTCTGTATGTAAGTATGCTTAGATCTATAAAACTACACGGATTTTGATGCAGCCGTTTTAATAGATAGCGTAATTTTAGAGGTAGGTATGTATATATAATAAAGGCTACGAAACCACGGTCAAAAAGTATGTAAGATCCCACCAAAAACATTCTGTAAAAAACTAGCCAAGTCTCGATGGAGCTGCTTATCCATTATCTTACTCTAAAAAGTAAAGAAATCTAGACAAGGTCGTGCCAAGTCTAAGGTTCATTACTACGATTTCTTTATTTGTTATATGACTGGCCGTTGAACATTCTTTATACGTTAGTGGGTACAAGTCAACGGCCAAGTCAAACAACATTAACTTTAATAATAAAGAAATTGCAAAAACGAACCTTAGACTTGGCACGACTTTGTCTGGATTTCTTAGGGTATGTAGTATGATAGGTATGTAGTTGATAAATATATATATAAGTACTTCTTAATATACTTCTTAACGCGATCGAAGCCAGCGGTACCTACTAGTCATTTATAAATACGATCGGCTCTTGGTGTGTCCATTTTTATATTGTCTTGTCTTTAGCTCAGTCTGTAGATAAACTTAAGGTAAACATGTGGTCTGTTTTCCTGCTGATTTGTTGTGAGTATTACTATTATTATAAAAACTTTTTTTTTAATAAAAAAAAAACAAACTAAAAATTTACCACACGCTTCTAAGATTTTGTCTGAATATATATAAAACTAAAATAAGCGCATTATATAAATTTATTATACTATTACTAGTGGGTGCTTGCGGCTTCTCTCGTATTAAAAAGAAGTAAAACTTGCATCCCTTATTTCACTTCTTTAAAAGCGGCATTGCCAAAAATCCTTCCAATCTTAGCGAATGCTACGTCATAACAGCTACCTATATGCCATATTTCAGCTTGTCCAGTGGTTTGGGCTGTGCGTTAATAGATCTCTATGTCAGTCAGTCACCTTTGAGTTTTATATATTTACATGCAATATATTTTCATCTTTCTCTGGGCCTCTTCAATTTAACTCATTATTAAACTATTTGAATATTTGCATTAACATTAAATATACTTTATACTACACCTGCTCGGAAAGTACCTTGTTACTTTATAAAATTTACGGTAGAAAGTACGTCATTGCATATCGAACAAATATGCGGGGAGAAAACGCATCTGAGCGGGAAGAAATGGATTTTCATACACTTTTCTCTCCCGCTCAGATGCGTTTTCTCCCCGCATATTTGTTCGATATGCAATGACGTACTTTCTACCGTAAATTTGATACTTTCCGAGCAGGTGTAGTATAAAGCACTATGTATCACTCGAGAGAAAGTGCGATTCCCGATCTCGGGTGTTTTAAAGCCCTCGCCTACGGCTCGGGCTTCAAACGACACCCTCGACGGTAATCGGTCACTTTCTCCTCTCGGTGAACAATGTACTATTTCATTACTCATACTCTGAAAGTAGGTCTGAGCGGGTTGAAAGTAATACTTTTCATCCCTAGGGAGAATCGCTTTCAACTGACAGCTGTCAAACGGTTTTTTATTTATTTATTATTCGTATTCGTACTGCCTACAGCTATTTATAGTTTGGTCAGAATTTAACCGGTTTACAAAAATAGGATTTTAATTATTTTGTTTTACAAAAGAATAGGTAGATAATTAATTTCTTTATAGTTTTTGCGTCATATATCTTATTATAGGATACTTTTTTTACTTAGTATAGGATACTTTTTAGATCTCGGTCAAAATTAATTAATTAATATAACCTCTACAAGTTCGAGTATTGTTTTAACAATACTCAAAAAGTTCGAGTAATGTTTTAACAATACTTACTCGAACTTGTTGAGGTTATATTAATTAAAATCCATAGCGGTTTAGTCTTTACTTTTATCTAGATAATACTCGTGCTTTTAATTTTAAAATAATATTACCTTAAATATTACCTTGATAAAGACATTGTTCATCTAGAGGCGATATTTAATAGCTATTAAAGAACAGAACTAGTTCTGCATAATTATCTGAATTATTAAAACAATAAAACGATAACCTTTCCTGTTTGCGTCTCCATTATAATATTATGTATAGTTTAGTGAGAGGAAAACATGTATTTAAATCTGTAAAATACATTCATATAGTAGGTGGCAATTTAAAATATTAAATCGATTACTCCTTTCACATTATTTAATTCTTGTAATGTCTCGTGGTGTTACCACTGTTACCAGAGCAGTGTTAATCGGGAAGAAAATGTAATCTATGTATTAATATAGGGTCCTATTTATCTTCATACCAAATTACTTCTAAATTAAAAGAATAAGGAAGAGTAGAAACTTAAACACGACGTTCGTGGTAAAGAAGGCGGAAACTTTCTTTTTTTCATCCAACTTTTCATTCCATTTTGAGAAATTATGAGCTAAAGTTTGTATCTACTGACATGGTGATCTATCAACGCACAGCCCAAACCACTGGACGGATCGGGCTGAAATTTGGCATGCAGGTAGATGTTATGACGTAGGCATCCGCTAAGAAAGGATTTTTAGGAATTTTAATATTAAAGGAGTGAAATAGGGCATGCAAGTTTTACTTCTCAATGCGAGCGAAGCCGCGAGGACCCACAAAATTTCAGATAAAGATACAAAATTTTGCTGTAAAATCTTGCATTTTTCATAATCTTCTTCCCAATTTTGCAGTTTTCATAATTAGAGTAGGTACACACATTTAGATTGAAAATTAGGAAATTGTGAAATTTGTTGGTCACATCGGAAACTAATTATTTTCTTTTTTTTTGTTTTAGTACAACCTCTATTAGCTTCAGTAGTGAAGGATGTTGTCAACTCTTGCGGGTAAGTAATATTGCATCTTGTACCTATAATCTGTCGCCTAAAACTGTGTTCTCACAATATGTATGATCCATCTTCTATACATGTAATAAAGTTAAAGATGGTCAAAAATCTGAACATGGAGGATAATAAAAAAATATTTGGGTATACTTTGAACATGTAACAAAACACGTTTTACCTGTTTTTAGAATTTTTGTCTGTTTATCTGATAGTCTGTTCATATAAACGCTTTGTAGTAAATAGGTAGTATGAGGTCTTAGAAGAGTAACAAGCTTTTTATCTCAAAATAACGCAAGCGAAGTCGCGTGCGTCCACTAGTTTTATTAATTTCTATTTGCAGTCCCACGGAGTTCGCTTGCGGTGACGGTGGCTGCGTGAACGCGGAGCTGGTGTGCGACGGCAGCAGGGACTGCGCCGACGGATGGGACGAGGCCAAGTGCGGAACTGGGGGGTGAGATACTGCACTGATCGAAACTGTAGCTGAAAGGGATAGGAAGAAACAAAAGAAGATCGAGGCTGTAGCTAAAAGGGATGGGAAGAAACAAAAGAAGATCACAATCAAAAGCACAGCAAGTAAAAAAAACGAAATGATAATCAAAAGATTGAAAACAGAAGGGCATCTAGATCTGAGAGAAATCAAGAGCATGGCTTTGTAGTGACTGAGGTGTATATTGGAAATTGAGTGTTAGATTGGTCGAGACCATGATTGGCAGAATGTGTTAGTTAACGGTAGTGTTGTTATGTAATCGGTAACTGTTAGACAAAAAAATTATGTTACATTTTTTTATATTAACAGAATACAAAACAGTTCTCTGAATAAAATCTGTGAAACAGAGACGAATAAAAAAAAGGGAACATTTCATGGAAAATAACGAGAAAGTAGAATTTCTTTCTCGTTATTTTCATCTGAAGAGAAGGTGGCGTTCTTAACTGGTTTTTATTGGTTTTGCAAACCCATTGGACCCACATTTATATCCACCTACGTCAGTAAATTGTAGAGAAATGCCTAAACCCATCGGAGTAAAGTCATGGTTACCAAATATTAAAGAGGGGTATGTCAGGCTCGGAGCTACTCCACTACCGACTAAAACCTACCACGATGTCCCTTCATCTCGGCATGGACGGGTTTCGCGGGCAAGCGAGCAATACTCCTCCGCAATTCCCGTCCCAACCGCAGTCCACTGTCTGAGTGGACCCGCCTCAGGAGGGGCGACACCCTCCCTCTTGCTGCGCGAGCGATGCCCAGGGACATCCGGGCATCGACTCCTCAGGAGGCCCTTATCCCTGCTAAGGGGTGTGAGATGCCCCCGCATCCCACACCCCAGGAAAGGCTTCTAGCCTAGTGAAGAATTCGATAGATATGACTTTAACATGTAAACTTATTTCGTCAATAATAAATTTTCAATATTTTTTTCTTCCGCAGAGGCCAATTCAAATGTTTAGACGGCAGCAAGATCCCCGCCTCCAGCCATTGCGACGGCGTCAAGGACTGTCTCGATGGCTCAGACGAGACCGTCAGGAGTTGTGCTTCGAAGACCTGCCCGTCTTACATATTCCAGTGCGCTTATGGTGCCTGTGTGGACAGCGGGGCTGATTGTAATAATGTATGTACTATATCTATCTATAAATATAAAAACTCAAAGGTGACTGACTGACTGACTGACTGACTGACTGACTTATATAGTGATTTATCAACGCACAGCTCAAACCACTGGACGGATTAGGCTGAAATTTGGAATTAAGGTAGTTGTTATGACGTAGGTATCTGCGAAGAAAGGATTTTCGGAAATGCCACTTTTAAAGGGGTGAAATAGAGGATGCAAGTTTTACTTCTTAATGCGAGCGAAGCCGCGAGCACACACTAGTCTATCTATACATGTAATAAAACTAAAAAAAATTGAAAAGTTTATTGTAAATGTTTTCGATATTTTGTTTGAGTGGTAAAAAAATAACGTCCTTTATTATAAGAAAAAAGAAATAATATATATATATATATATATATATATATGTAAACTAAAAAAGAGTATGAGTACATTTAACCTAAATTTAAAACCGCCACATGTGGTATGGAGCCAAGAACGCTGGCTGCATTCCCACGCTGGATTGCTATAGAAATAGAAAAAGATATTTGAAAAGTAATAGTTTGAAAATACTTAAGATTGATTACAGCACACGTTCAAACAGTTTTTGGAATTTATATCTATTTGTGCGTGCAATGTCCATCAAGCGGAAACGGATCATCATGATTTAAGGAATGAAAGTAGTAAGTCCTGCACGCAGCGTACATCATTTTGTTTTCAACAGAAATGCGTAGATTGACATATCTTACTCAAGAACTATGGAAGGAACCGATTTTGAAGAAACTAAATCAGAGATGCAGAGATTGCAAAGTTTAAAGTTCTGCCACCAGAGTTGGCTACTCTGGCTTAAACGAATTTACTTAAGTGAATATTTAAATCTAACATGTTCAATTATATTTGTCCCAGGTCCAAGATTGTGCGGACGGCTCGGATGAAGCTCCGGAACTCTGCGACAAAAATGGATCGGCTCCAATCACGCCTGTCAAGTAAGTATAAATAATAGAGCTATTAGAAAAGTTACGCCTCAGTCAATGTGGCAAAAAAAAGTTATTCGTTTTAATCACCCTAAAGGCTTAAATAAGAATGTGAACAGTCTCAGGCACATCATAAATGTTGATGCCTTAAAGGCCTCTGACATGTCTTATCGAAGATAAGACACTATACTTATACTATATTTTAAAATGTCTGTGTTCCCGTATTGATCGTAGAAACGATAGATAATTATTGTCACATAGCCGTTAAGACACGTCTGAGTCCTCTAGGGTGGTTTGAAATCCCTCGACACCAGAGTTGACCACTCTCACACGAACATACTTTACGGAAAATAATCAAAAGGAAACGTACATATTCTAGTCACATGTGGCCTAAAGAAAATAAAATATCTTATCACTAATTGAAACTTATTTCTTCACAGACCACCAAAAGGCAACTGCGTCTTACCACAGTTCCCGGAACATGGCACCTATACTACGAACATCCCTAACGGAGTTCCTGGCGAGGCGTACGACTTCCTCGCCATCAATGTGACTTGCAGACAGGGATATGGTGTTGATGGATCTCGATCTGTTTTCTGTCATAATGGGTGGTGGCCGGAGAAAATGCCTAAATGTGTTGGTGAGTGAAGGTTTTTTTATGTTATTTGGTTGAAACGGTGAGGGGTGCCTCAAGGTGACACTCTTGGGCCAAAATTATTCCATTATATGAAAGTAAAAGTGTGTGGTCTGTTTTCCACTTTCACATCACGATCTAGCGATAGATCATCGTGGAATTTGGTATTTATATAGTACAAAGTCATAAAAATGAAACAGGCTACTTATTGTACTCATAGAACGTGGGTAAAGCCACCTCTGGTTTCTTACATTTTATACCATATCCTATATTCATACCTTATTTCATGCAATTTGGTTCTGCCGTATTAGTGGGAAGTGCGAGACTTGAGGATTTAGCATTGAAATGTTGTCTATAAATGATTACTACTAAAAAAGATAACCTATATCAATGGGACAAATATGTACTTTTTCGGCACTTGTTTATAATTAAAAGCCCTTGTATATTTGTCATATTTATCCCAATCAATCAGTGGTTATGTTTTAACCCGTTTCCTTTCATTCTTCCACAGCTCTCTGCCACTTGCCCCCGCACCCTTCAGTGGAATATATCTGCCTCGTCAACACCGACGGCGTGGACGGCATCAAAAACTGCACTGCATACGAGCCAGATGGCACCATCGTCAGCCCCAGATGTCGCACTCCTAACTACTACTCCACCACTAGCCACCGCTTCATGCATTGCATGGTGGTATCTGGGATCACATCGCGCTTTGCAGCCCAGGTAACCAAAAATGGCACTAACATTACGATACTCGTCAAAGATAGTGTCGAAGTCCATATCAGTGACCTACCCTACGTAGTTCCTATTATTAATAGCCATGTACCTGTTGTTCCTATTACAGATAACAGCTATAACAGTTATGTAAATAATCAAAATATTCAAAACAGTCACGGTAGTGATAACAATCAGAATCATAATAGTAATATAGATATAAGTCATAACAGTGATAGGGATAAGTATAATGGTATTGTGGAAACTGTTACGCCATACGATAACTCTATAAATATAGATACCGGTATTAATCACAATGAAGCTAAAGATAGAGATTAGTGATGTAACGAATATTCGCATTCGCATTCGCATTCGCGAATATTCGCATAATTTTGCACATTCGTATTCGCATTCGCAAATTTCTGCGAATGTTTTGCAAATATGAAAATTAGAAGAAAAAAAACAAGTTGAAGATGATAGTAGGTTAATAAAATTAAGATTAATTCATTTCTTATGTTTTTTAATACAAGAAAAAGAAGATTGACCTCGTAATCAATCACATTATCAGTCTTGACTTCACTTAATCATCAACAATTAAATTTTCTTTAGAATTTATAAGACAAAATATAATATAATGCTATAAATGCAATATAAGTAAACAAACAAAAACAAATTCTTCTAAGAACTTTTTATCAGTTTTTACTATCACATAACACTTGAATGTTATATAATCAATCATCTTCAAACAAAACTAAAAATGATAATCAGATAAAGCAATTTTTCTCCTACAATAATCTATAATAAAGATTCTCGTAACAAACTACAAACGGAACGCACTTCGTTCAAACTGCCATCAAGCTATAGACGATTGGCGCCGAATTTGAAAACAAAAACTGAACATTCGCATTCGCATTCGCGAATGTCGGTTATAGATATTCTCATCCGCATTCGCATTCGCGAATGTTTAAAAAATGACATTCGTTACATCACTAATAGAGATAATGATTGGTACGAAAGCCTGTCTGATATAGATGAAGTCGATTGGAGGATGGGAGTACCAGATAATCATAGCACTAGAATACCAAATTTCGTTTATCCAAAAAAGAAAACCAACACCAATAATGTAAATACTCATAATAATAACGTTGTTCAAAACTATCCAAGTATCTTTGATATTATAAAACCTATAATACAAATGAAAAATTCTGACGTTAAAACTATAGAAGAAAGCCTTAAATCCAAATTCACTTCGACAACAATTAAACCAACAACATATACTTCAACAGTTAAAACAACTACAGAAAATAATGATGAAGACAAAGGTTTTGATATTGATGAGAGATTCGGAGATTCTTCAATAGAAGAAGATAATACTCAAAGTACATCTACTAATAGTCCAAATATTAAATCTAGTACAAATAATATGCAGCTATATACTACAAGATATACGTAACAAAACGAACGTTTATGTTAATACAACAAAAGGTAAGGTAGAAGTAAAAGCCGATGGAGGGATTGTACTAAAGAATTAGATATTAGATACTCAAATATAAATAATGATAACATTATGATTAAACGAACTTACAAAGTGAAGTTCGATCAATATAATATGAGTAAGTGTCATGCAAAGATATAAACTCTATAGGTACATAGCATTTTGTGTGCTTATCTGGTTTCTATAAAGAATGAAGACGACATCCAAGATGGTTACCAAGATGGCTACCAAGATGGCTGCCAAGTGAAGTTAGAAGGAATTGACTATAGTCATAATTAGTCTCTGAAATCCGTAAAATGTTGCCTAAGTATAGGATAAAAGTACTACCATGTTTATTATACCTGAAGCATGAAATTTACGTAATATAATTCATATTATTCAAGGTATGTTAGGTAAAAAACATATTTTTGGAAGAAATTAAGTTTAGGTGATCGTGGTCAAATGGTTGACTGTCCAGTGTAAAATAATCTCTCTCTTGAGTCGTATTTCCTCATGACTGAGGGTCGGGACTCCCCCGCCGAATTCGTTGGGGGAGTTCTCTAGGGCAGATACATAGTGGTGGGCGCCCAGGTCCTTCCACGGAAGACACAAATCCTCGGATACTGTGGTCCTCAAGCATGTCGGTTTCCTCACGATGTTTTCCTTCACCGCTAAGCGAGTGCAAATCCACAAATAACTTGAAAATACAAGTCATTGGTGTAGGGCTGGGTTAGAACCTGGGTTCGTCTGGATGAAAAGCAGACACTGGAACCGCTGAGCCACACTCGCTTTTAATCAATATAATGTAGACAAATTAGGTAAATTCGGAATGCAACTTAAATAAATTTCGCTGTGACTCATATTATCTTGAATATGGTTAGCTATATCAAAACTAGTTTATGTTTACGGAAGATAAATCTTTCTTATGCTCTTGAAGTTTTCATTAAGTACGCCAAGTATACTTATTTTGGTTAGAACCTTAGCTGACTGAAAATCCCCAACAAGACTAATATATATGTATTAGAGTCATGGATCTTAGAATGTAGACTTCATTCTAATCAATTTATTGCTTTTAGTAATGATTACCTACGCTGAACGATGATTATACAGAGAATTATACGTGTCTACGAATTGAATCGTTCAAAATAATAACACCTTTACATTTTAATCTTCCGTTGAGGCAATACATCCATCACTGTTGGCAAGACCCATTGTATTTAGACATTAAGTTGTGATAGGAAAGCCATTATAATTATGTACGGCTTGACTGGGCGCTCTGTGGGAGTGATGTGATGCAATCGTTTAAACGTATTACATTAGAAAATCATAATGGGAACGTCAAAGCATTGTCATTAATAATAAAAAATTGCAAAATTTTAAGAATCTAATAAAATAGCGTAAACGCATAGAACATGATAATCCCCGTTCGAAAGTAAATACATTATGCGTGGTTTAGCTTGGGTTTACAAGAAACAAATGTTTTACATTAAGCGTAAATATCAAGGCTTTAACATAGTCTTTAGTCTTGATGTATGAAACTAGTTCTACGTATGTACATATATGTGTATGTACATGTGATTGACCAACAAACAGGAAGATGACGATGCCTTGTGAGGCGAAAAAAGAATGCCATTGCCAAACAGTTTAGAGAAGTCATCAAGGTGAGGAATTGGGATGGGTTCCTCCCATTTGATTAATGTGGCTCATAGCAGTGTAGTGTTATTAACACGTGCTAATAGCAATGACGTTTGTGATTAGCGAAACGTTATGTGTGTATGAAACTGATAGGTAATGAATTTATTGGTAGAAAAGATAACGACTATAAATATTTTTATGTAGGTACTTATTATTTCTTTATACATATGTATGTTCTTCGTCAGCATGCTTATTATCAAAATAATTCATAAAATGAGCCTCTAAATATATATTTATTTATTTATATCTAATAATGAATAATAATGCAATACGGCATCATAATAAAGTTATTTCCATTACTATTGGTTTTTAAGCAATTGAAGTCTATTTCCAGTACGATATGGGTCCTACGTTTGAAATTAACTTCGTATTGGTAATTTATTAACAATTGTGTTAATTTTTTCTAAAATTGTTTTTTTTTTGTAAAATAAACACTTCGAACTTTTTTGAATATACGAGTACATATATATAATTTTGGACGAGTTCAAACACAATATTTTTCTATCATTGCTAAATGACATGAACATGGCCCATAAAAAAAAACCAAAACTTAGTTTAGCGTTGCAGGCATATAAAAAAAAATGCTTCTTTTATTGATTTGTATAATGTTTGCTCTTTTATCATAAACAATTTACGCTCACATTGTTTATTTTATATTATTATTTTCATTTTGTCGCATTTTAGTGCTATACAAGCTGAAGAACAACTATTTAAAAATTTATTGAGCAAAGTCGGGTATTATACTCATGGTATATCTTAAGAAGTGTAAGTATTAAGTACCTCTGTAATACTCTATTATGTTTAAAAGAAACATCATCGAAATTATATTATCGATTTTTATACAAAAATATAAATTAATTAATTACAAAGGCCAAATATCGTAACGCGATAGAGGTAATTTTACAAACTCACAATACAATTCTTCATAAAAAGGTAAGGCAATTTTACATAAAAAATAGCAAGAGTACTTTTACGTGCTTTGCATTGCATACCGCGAACGACACGATCTGACTGCTGCACAGAGTTTAAAATAATACAGGTACTCTTAGTAAAACCAAGAGTAAGCACAAAACATGTTGAAAAGTTGCTTTTGCAATTGATCATCAAGACATACATAGTTACTAAGATAAGATGATCACCACTTTCATGGTGTTAGAAAATATATGGTAAGTAGAAAAATGTACAATGCGGAGCGTGATAACAAGCCGTAAAGCATCGATGATTTCAGTTTCAATATAAAAAAATTATGACTTATTCGTAAGTAGGTGGGATCTATAGTGATACATCTTGAAAGCTGATCTATTATTTTCTAACTTAGATACATTTATAGACTTTTTGATAAGTTATAAATTATTCATTGTCTTGAAGTTAAGCATAGGTGACAAAAATATCGTACTATGATATAAGATTTGGGCCGAATCGTCTTGTGATTTACATTCAGATATGGCACCGAAATCTATCGTTTTTAATACCTTTTAACTATCATATTAATAATTCGTCAGGCCATTCTCCGAAGGCATCACACCAGACAAGATCTTCCAAGCCACCGAAATTATTTCTTCGTCTTCTAGCGAGGCCATGTTTGTCTTAAGATCTACTAGAGATTCTAACGGGTTGTGAGTTTAAAGACATTTATGGACCTGGTTTTTACTGGGCTCATTCCTTTTGTTTGGCTCTTTTATCAGTTAGACTCCTTAACTGTGTTCTAGGAATCGAAACAATTGAGGTTTCAGTGCTGATGATGGTTTAAAGCGCCAGGGTCGGCTGAAAACATCGAAGTAGAGGCACTGGTGGTCTCTGGTGTCTTCGCTCACATAGAGATTCGTTGAATTGCTGATCTGTTCGATGCGAATAGCACCACTTCAAAGGTTTTCGATTTTTGAAAAATCTTTCCTTTCTTTTTATCTGATAGATGGCATTCTTATGTAAATCATCAGGTAAATCACTGGTAATCAGGGGTTTTTTTCCTCAGGTCATGGTAAGGTGAAGTATCTTGTAGGTAGCTTGCAGCAATGCTATAGATCTTCTCCATCCTGATTGTTTATAAATTTAATGGTCATTTTGTTGTCCGATTAGAACAACTGATTTTTTAACACATTATAGACGGAGTTTTTTTAAGGTGTCCGATCTTTGTAATTTTTAAATATGTTATAAATAAAGTATGATTAGAACAGTAAGTTAGAAAAAAAATGCAGATCCCGTATGGGACCGCTAGTCTCTTATCGTGTCCATTGGTTCAGTACCCTAAATATTAATGTAACGGATATATTAATGACAAATCATTCATTTTATGTTTTAAATGATTAACACATCGCACATAGCCCCAATTTACATTTCCTGCACTCTAATCTTGATCTGGACCTGCACTCCTGTTGAGTGCATCTTCGATGAGTAGAAACAAGAACTAGCAGGTGATCTCGACCATGAAACCTGATGATGACGGACATCTTGCACAAATTACACTGACTTTACCTATAGCTTTTTCCACTTCAGATAACCCTAGTCTCCCAGCTGGAGGCATAATATTCGTGGACTAGATCTGCAATTTTACCATACGACCGCTTGGCAGTGGCCATGTTTCTTTCTATAACAACAGTTAGTAGCAATATAACAATATACACGAATATACATTTAAGGACAGTCGCAAATGAAAATTTTAGGTCGTATGAACTTAAATTATGTTCAGGCGACAGAAACGTCCCGCACCGTATAAATTGATACGATATTTGTGCGACAGTTTTAAACGATGACATAGTCGTATGAGTTGAAACGACATTACTGCGAAAGCTGCGACGTTTGAATTGAAGCGACAGCTTGAAAAGACTATCTTGTCGTATGAGTTGAAACGACATAGCAGCGAAGGCTGCGTCGTTTAGATTGAAACGACAGACTGAAACGACATTATCGAATAAGTTGAAACGACATTAGTGTCGTATCAATTGAAGCGACAGATTGAAACAACATTGTCGAATGAGTTGAAACGACATCGGTGTTGCATCAATTGAAGCGACAGTTTGAAACGACATTGTCGAATGAGTTGAAACGACATCGGTATCGCATCAATTGAAGCGACAGTTTGAAATGACATGTGTCGTTTCAATTGAAACGACAGTTTGAAACGACAGTTTGAAAAGACAGTTTGAAACGACAGTTCGAAATGACAGTTTGAAACGACAGTTTGAAACAACAGTTTGAAACGACAGTTCGAAACGACAGTTTGAAACGACAATGTCGTTTCATTTGAAACGACATTGTCGAATGAGTTAAAACGACATCTATGTCGCATCATTTGAAGCGACTGTTTCAAACGACATGTGTCGTTTCAATTGAAACGACAGTCTGAAACGACATTGTCGAATAAGTTGTAACGACATTGCAGCGAAGCTACGTCGTATGTATTGAACATCGACATGTGTCGTATCAATTTCTGACGGTACAAGGACGTGTCTTTTCAATGGTAATATCAATCTGATATACCTTAAGTTTCAGCGGTACCGTTCAGGGCACGCATCGTAGAAATTACTAAAATACGTGTTGCTGCTTTGAAATACAAAAGCGTACTGAGGAACAAGTCACCGCACGCGCTGAACGTCACACCACTGTAAGTTATATGCAAGATATTTACTAATGGGAAGCAAGGAATGCTAGTGATAAGGAGGAACTTCATGTTATGTGTTGCCAGTATACAAAGTGTAATCTCAAGGTGGTTCAAGCCTTAAGGCTCGAACTCCTAAATGGAAAAATATTATTTTTTCAGGTAGCAGGTTGGGGCCTGACCTCTGAGAATGGCAACGCATCTCATATACTGCAAGTGATAGAGCTGCCCTACGTGAACGTAGAGACTTGCATCGTAGACTCGACGCCAGGCTTCCGCGAGTACATCACTAGTGACAAGATCTGCGCGGGGGTTAGGGATGGTTGGTGTGAATCTGTTGCCCTAGAACAAGTCACCATAGGATGCACGACGTGTCCCGTGTTCTGACACGTCGTCCATTGAGGGTTGAGCTGAAGCTCCCCGAGGCGGGGCCCGTTGCCGGGCCAGCATCACCAGGGCTGCGGATGTATGCATCTCACTCTCGTGGCCCTGGACCAACGATGCGGAGGTGGAACACCCCAGGTTTTTAGTGGGTATGCCGCCCTTTGGAGTGGGGCGGAGACTCCCACATAACCATCCGCCCTCCCCGGGGTTGGGTGGTACATGTACCTAATAGGTTTTCCTGGGTCAAAAAAAATGAAGGTTGGTGTTGCTAGTTTAGAAAAAAAAATTGAAAATCTGTTTGGTAGAGTGAGGATCGAGTATTTAACTTGAGAACTGGCACAATACAAAGTTATGGCCAAAGAAGGAAAGGAAAAAAAAATATAGAGTTATTGATGCACAAAAATGTACGTTATTTTCCACGCCAGAGAGCACAGTGCGAAAGCTGCAAATCGCATAGTCGAACAGGGAAGAGGCGCGGTTTTTTTAAAGAAGTAGGCAAGTGTCGCGCTGATGTCAATTATCTGGACGTGGACGGGACATTCATCCTATAGGGAGACTTACACGTCTCCATTGGAGCAACATCATATTTCAGCGCAGCCTAGATTATTACGAGTAGAAAATTAAATTATTAGTATAGATCAATTCAACTTTATTTTTTATTAATAAAAAATATATTTATCATCTTTGTCACATTTTCATTAATATACAGTGTGGGTACAGCAGAATATTAAAAAAAAACTATTATTTGGAGTTTTTCTCAAACAGTTTTGGTCGAAATGTTTAGAACACATGCGTGTATGTTTTGGAGGTTCCCAGTTATGTAGCCCTGTTGCATGAATCCATATTTGACGAACGCCTGGATCCATCGGAAATATATATAAATAAAAATAAATATATATAAATAAACAATCTAATTTTTTTTCAATCTTTAGTGTAGTGCTTTTTCGCAGAGTGAAATATGCCTATACCTAGTCAGGTCATAAATTCTGTCACATGTTTAATATAAAATAATTGAAACAACTTTATTCTTTATGTAACCATTTATATACCAAAATGAACTTAACAAAACATAGATTCTTATGACAATAAAGTTTATTCAAAATAACCTCCGTGATTTTGAATACAGGCCTTCAATCTGCGCGGCCAGTCGTCTATCGCTGCACGAACGAGGTCCATGTCAATATCGGCGGCTGCCTTAATCAAGGATGTCTTGAGTGACTCCAAATTGGGATGAGGCTTTGAGCACGCCTTTTCCTCCAAGTGTTGCCATATCTTGTAATCTAACGGATTCAAATCTGGACTGGAGGAGGGCCAGTCTTCGTGCCGGATGAAGTCGATTTCACGCGCCACCAGCCAGTCTTGTGTGCTCTTCGCTCTATGAGCTGGCGCCGAATCTTGTTGGAATACCCAGTGCTTGTTATTGAACATGATATGAGAAACAGGTTCCACAAGGTTCGTCAGGACTGTATTTTGATACACAACTGCATTCGTTTTTACACCTTTCTCACAAAAATGTACCTCTGTTAAGCCCCAATAAGAAACTCCCAACCATACCATGAGCGAGGATGGAAAATGACCTCGTTGGACACGCGGAATACGTTTGCTCGCTTCTTCACTACTGTGTGCGTACACCTTATCATTTTGTTTGTTGTAGCTCTCTTCTACGGTAAAAATTTTTTCATCCAAAAATGAATTTCCCGATATTTTTTTCCCGCGTACCGCTTCAACAAAGCGCGGCATCTCTTCAGTCTCAGGTCCATTAGACGAGCATTCAAACGATGTCCTGTTTTTCTGCGATATGCCTGAAGCCCTAAGTCTTCATTTAACACCCTTTTCACCGTGGTTCTGCTTAACCCCATCTGAAGGGCCAACAGTTTCTGCTTACGTTTGGGATTTCTTTGAATTCACGCCTTCACAGCTTTTATCACTGCTGGAGTCCTAACAGACCGAGGGCGACCACTTCTTGACCTATCATCTACACTAGAGTCTTCATTGTATCGTTTGATGGTACGATAAACGAATCTTTTGGTTATATTCAAATTTTTCAGTATGTCAAAAATTTGAATTGGCGCGTAACCGCAACGATGCAATGCAATAACTGCAACACGGCCTTCTTTAAGCGTCCACTCCATATTTAAAAATGAGTAAAATTCTAAAAAGTATACATTTTTATTTTCATGAACAATTCGAAATTCGAATTCAATAAACTTTTTTGTGGCCAGCATTCTAAAAGAAAAGTTTTTACTGTGTGACAATACTTATGACCTGACTAGGTATATTGCTATGCCTATTTCGCTTCGAGACTATTTCGACTCAAATCATCTTTATAAAAAAATATTTTGCCTTAATTTCTTGGGTAAATTGCCAAAACGAAACTGGTATCACCCAAAACCGCTTAACCCGATCAAATTCAAAATACTGTAAAATGGCGACTATGTTTGACAAACGCTTTGCGAGTAAAATAGTTTACTATAGGTACTTTGAATTTAGCCAAGTAATCTCATAAAAACAATTCATGTTTTTAGTCTTAATTTACTATTTATAACCCATATAAAGAGCGTTTCAATAAATCAGCTCCTAAATTATTCATAATCAAGTCACATTGTCGTAAAAATATCGTAGGTACTTACGTATGAAAGGACATATTTTCATATTTCCGTTCACTACGGCTTTTTCAGCCTACAAAATTTAAATTTAGAAATTTAAATTTTCCGCTTGACAGAAGAATATTTAGAAAAGAAAGTAAGGGAAAAAGGAAAAGTGCAAAATATTGCCAGTTTATAAATTCTCCTTTATTTTCCAGGTACAAAAGCATTATGTAAAGGCGACAGTGGGGGAGGATTGGCATTTCCAGAGTCTGATAAAGGCACACAACGATACTACCTCCGCGGTGTGGCTTCAACCTCACCCAATAATGACAACCTCTGCAATGTAAATACATACACTAGTTTCACAGCAGTAATAAAACATGAACATTTTATCAAACAATTTTGGAGCACCATTTTTTTGTGATTGTTAAATTATCATACTTTCTATGTACATCGTACTATCATTTTACTGCCAATATAATTCTGTAAGCGTTGCTAACATCAAGTTAGTTATTGTAATAGTTAAACTACCGTTATTAAGAACCTAAATACTATGACAATGCAACTTTAGAACAATGTAGGTACAATGAATAAAATTATGCATTTAGCATGTGTATTTATTTTTTATCACCTTAATTTAATTGGACATATGAAAAGAAAATAATTTTACCCTTAATGCAATACCCATATTGCAATAATAGAGCCCCACTGCGGCTAATTTTGGTAAGTAAAAGTAAAAGTAAAAAGTAAAAAAGCCTTTATTCAATTACACATTTGATATTATATAAACTTGCACACATTAATTTCACCACTTTAAATATCTGATGTCAACCACTTTTGTATACTTATGTCGAGAATTTTATTGTCAGTCAGTATAAAAAAATATGTCAAATTATTTATAGTCCATGATATGTCGTATTGATATCCACTTGAGTGTTGTTTAGCGTCATAATATAATTTATTCGTCGTGTGTAATTGTCGCCTCATTGGCGTAGGCCTCCCCCAGCTTAGTCCATAGTTTCCTGTCGCGGGCTACCCTTGTCCATGTCTGTCCGTGTCTTTTTGTAAAAGTATCTGCCCATCTTCGGTGCGGTCGTCCTCTGCTTCGCTTGTTGGCTCTTGGTGTCCACTCTAATACTTTCTTTGTCCACCTGTTGTCTGTCATTCGTGCAATGTGTCCGGCCCAATTCCATTTTAGCCTGCGTATACTTTGTATAATGTCCCTTACCCTAGTTTTACGTCTTATTATGCGATTATTAATCTTGTCCTTCAACTTAATTCCTAGCATACTTCTTTCCATTTTCCTCTGACACACACTCAACTTGTTCTCATCTTCGGCTCTCAATGCCCAAGTTTGGCAGCCATATATGAGTCCTGGCAGAATAGCGACGTCATATACCTTTTTCTTAATTTTAATATTTATTTCTTTATTTTTCATAATTTCCTTCAGTCCCCAATACTTTTTCCATGCTAAGGTTATCCGTCTATCGATTTCTCTCCCTGTCAAATCATGGAATGCAATGGACTGTCCTAGATATATAAACTCTTCTACATATTCGATTTCCTCTTCGTCTACAGTCACTTTGATCAGTATGCCATTTGTCAAAATTTTTGTTTTCGATGCATTTAGCGAAAGTCCAACTTTATTACTCTCAGCCGAAATATCTTGCAGCATGGTCTCTAATTTTTCTGCTGACTCAGCAAAAACCACAATATCGTCGGCGAACCTCAGGTGGCTTAAATATTCACCATCTATGAGTATTCCCCTATTTTCCCATTTCAGATTTCTAAATACCATTTCTAATACTGAGCAGAAGATTTTTGGGGAAATGGGGTCACCTTGTCGAACTCCTTTTTTAATATGAAACTCGACGCCATCTCTTTCCATTCTTATCTTGGCAGTGATTGTTCTATATATGCTTTGCATGACTTTTACATATTCTTCCTCAACTCCCTGCTGCTGAAGAGCAGCCCATATTGCTTTGTGTTCCAAAGAATCAAAAGCTTTTTTGAAGTCAATAAAGCCCATATACAGGGTTATGTTATACTCGTTGCATTTGTTGATGAGAGTTGCTACCACCTGTATATATATTATAATTTTGGTACAAACTATTAAATACGTGACATACAACAATACAACAGAACTAATGTTGATTTAGACGATAAAATCAGGCAAATATTTGTTTTTAATGCAAACAGTGGGTAGATATTTAGTGTCCTAAGTACATACATTTGTAATTTCAATATCCTACACTGATTTCCAGAAATGTCTTTTAAATTTCAGAGTGACATAAGGTAAATTTAAAATGACCAGTTTGTCAGGCGTTACGTATAAAATTAACTTACACAAAATATGCTTGTGTAAAATTGTGAGGCGTTTCCATAATTATATATCACTACAATAAATTAATGTGTCTGATGTATCTGGCAGAGTAGGTAGAGGTCGCCGTACAAAGATGGATGTATTGTGTGGATGAGGATATGTGTGCGAGAGGAGTGAATGCGGAGATGACGAGTGATGGAGTGAAACGGAAGAGAGGACCATGTTGTGCCGAGTGCCGACCTTACTTAGTGAGGTTAGGTAAAGGGAAAGAAGAAGATTACATTGATAACTATTTAGGCCCTTACATCTCCATATTATTACAAAAATTGAATGCTCCGTTAGCTTAGTTGGTAGTGGCTCTGCCTTCTAATCTAGGGGTGCGGGTTCGATTCCCGCATAAGACAAGTAATTATGAATATTAAAATTTGTAATTACTTGTGTTGAGTCTGGTCGTTTCTATGTATAATACTTGTATGTATTTACAAAAGAAAAGTATATAATATGTATTATATCCGTTATCTAGTACCCATGATACAAGCGTAAGCTTAGTATGGGGCTAGATGGCGCTGTGTGATATGTCCTGAAAAAATATATATATTTTAATATATAAAACTTATTATGATATTAATGTTACTAATGCATATATATCGGAGCGACACGTGAGTCTCTCAATAACGACATCAGAGTTAGGGCCAACTCTAGCTTAGTGACTGTATTATGGGTAAAATACTAGTTTAAAACACTGATAAGAGGTATTCACAAACGTTTATTGCACTCTTCACAAACTTTACTTATAATACAAACTAGCTTTAAGTTTTAAAATGAGCAGTAGGGTCCTGGCAGAGACCTCAACCCAGCACCACTTTTTTTTTGTCTCAGGAAAGCCTATTACAGGTACCACCCGACCCCGGGGAGGGCGAGTGGTTATGTAGGAGTCTCCGCCCCACTCCAAAGGGCGGCATACCCACTAAAAACCTGGGGTGTTCCACTTCCGCATCGTTGGTCCAGAGACGTGTCAGAACACGGGATACGTCGTGCATTCTGTGGGGACTCGTTCTAGGGCAACAAGTTCCCCGACCTGCCGCCCAGAGCTCCCAGGAGTCAGGCGGCCGCCCTCCTCCAATCCCTCTGCGCACGGAGTTCGGTTCCCGTGTCGCCGCTACTCGGCCGGTACATCGAACTCCTCTTGAGGCCTCTCGGTGACCGACTCGGGTGCCCTGAAAGAGCTCCCAGCTCCGCCTGCACCGCGAGGTGAGGCGAGTTCCTCGCCCCGGGCCCTACACTAGCCTTCTCAAAGGAGAGGTATAGGCGAGGGACCCCACATCGGACATTTGGACACAGGCTAGCAAAATCCATCAGACCGTGGAAGTTACTATCATGTGGACGGGGTGCACCAGGCCTCCCCAACTTACCCCAAATCCCCATATGGAGAGATGAAATTAGTAGAGCTTACCCAACGTGAAGGTAGTTAAGTCATGTAAATTCTATCCCAATTCCTTTATGAATTTACGAACCAAATTAGACAATAAGCAATAACGTTGAGAATTTGTAACAAACTATGACCAAGCGACAGTCAACTCAACAACTTCCTCTGACATTTTCGTGCCGTTATGTGCTATAATAAAATGATTTACCATTTGACAATCATAAAAAAATAGTTTTGTACAATGTTGTTACAAATTATGACGAAGCAGCAATCAGCGCAACTGCTTCCTTGCTCCGACATATAAGTGGTTATTAATATTATTAATTTGGATGAAATCTGGTGTGAAGGTAGACCAAAATCAGATTATGACATAGAGCATAGGATAGTTCTTTATCAAGTTTCCAAATCACAGAAAAATAATTATGTTGTCATGTTCAACATGACGTAGGTGCATAATATATTAAACATGAGGTTCATATCGATCATTATGTTCATAATTCATATCCACCGCGAGGTTCATATAGCTCAATAAAGCTGTAACCGGTCGGTGTCTGTACATTGAAGATAATGGAAAAAATATAGTTGAGGGGTCTTTATTGATGCAATAGAAAACAAAAATCATGTATAAAAAAAAACTGTCTGTCTGTCGGTATGTTTGTTCGTTATAGACTCAAAAACTGCTAAACCAATTTGTCTACGGTTTTCCTTAACATGTATGTAGGTGCATTATTTTTAACTTAACATTTAGTGTTTACCTATTTCATTTCAATCGGTTCGTAATTAAAAAAGTTACATATTATGTTCATTTTAAAATAAGGCGAGCGAAGCCGCGGCTGTCCACTAGTTCAAAATAAGTTCATATCCACCATGAAGTTCAAATTATGTTTGACATTATTTTAATAACATATCTTTGTATTTATTTTATTATAAATAAATGTTTTTAGTAAATCATCGTCAATGATGCAAAATATTATAATAAGTCTAGCATATTATATGGTATAAGCACTCATATGTATTTTGCAACTTTGCAGTATCAATAAAGATTCTTTATCTTATCTTTATTCACTATGATGTTCATATTGAACATGAGGTTCATATTGAACATGAGGTTCATATCCAACATGATGTTCATATTGAACATGAGGTTCATATCCAACATGATGTTCATATCCAACATGATGTTCATATTGAACATGAGGTTCATATTCAATAAGAGGTTCATATCTAATATGAGGTACATATCCAACATGATGTTGATTCAATACAGGTGGTTGAACTGCATGACGACGATGAGGTAAGTGAAGCTGAGGCTGAGCACCATCCCTGGCAGCTTGCAGTCCAGCGGCACCACAGCCCATATGCTGAACTTGAGGGGGCGGCCTGAAGTATAGCGTATGAATAGGTTGAGCTCGCGTTCTGTGGATCTGTCTGTGAAGAGAGATATCATCTTGCTTACTATAACGTGCTGTGTGTCGTGCGTAATTTTATATCTCATATCTATACCTACATATATTAAAAATGAAGAGGGTCGAAAGTCTGAACATCAATATTCACACTTAGATATTTAAAAAAAAATCTTTGACATTCATATTTCTAATTGATAGCAGAATATGTTCCAACAATGTCTAGAAATTGTCTGTTTATCTGTTTCTTTGTGCTTCCAGTTTTACCTCTAAATGCGACCTACACCGCAAGCATCCACTAGTTTGAAATAAAAACGAAATCTTACCCCACTCACGAATCAATTTCCAGTGCAGTATGATCTTTATTTGCTCAGCATAGGACGCCAGTCTGCCAGCCCATACTGCTGGTAAGAACATGAGCACGATGTGCTCCACGAATATTAGCATTTCAGCGACGGATGTCCAGTGAAACACCTGTAAAAAATATTTCAATATAAAGTTAAAGATGATCTATATTCCGTACATTTTGATTCCCTTTAACTTTATTATACGAGTATGTATAGATTGAAAAGAAGGTATATATGTAGATGTAACTCACCAACAAATCGTCTTTTGATAATCTCAGCGCTACTACATATAGCACCACCAGATCGTGAAGGACGTTGAAAAATAAAGTCACCTTTATCTGAAAGGAATTTAAAAAACAAGATACCATTTTAGTAAATCGTCGTATTTCACTCCAGGCGCATGGTATTCATGTGCAAATTCTTTCCGACATCTAGAATAAGTGCAAACTGCTTTGAAGGCCTCTGACATGGCTTAGTGACTGCCGTAGTAAGACAAACAGCCGGAACCTACTATTTTACGTGTCATCTGAACGAGCGGTCGAGCGCCAAAACGTCATGTCACTTTTTGGTTACCCATCCAAGGACTGACCGCATCGACAACAGCTTAACAGTAAACACCTTCGTTAGCAGAGTTTTGTACTTTGGTGGTAATAAATTAAAACCTACCACAGGGTCGTATCCCTTTTTTATTTTATCAGCAACGATACAAATTTCTTTATAAACACGAAGATATAATGTTATAGGAACATTGAAGTTTTTCAACTCTTCATCGAGTTTTTTTAAGCGACATTCGATCAAGTAGAATACAAAAGTGTTTACTATGAGAACTAAATCTCGTGAGACGTATATCCACCAGTAAAACACGTTCTTCCAGACATATGGTAGACATCTGTGAATAGAAAAAAATAGATGAAATTAAGTAGGTTTAAAGTGAATTTTTATGCGGTGTTGAACTGCCCCGACGTACTACGACATAATCAAGCTTTGGACATATTTTACAAATAAAAATAATCACAACCGACAGTATTCGAACCTGCATCTTGTGTAATGAATAGGCACTACTCCTAACTCCCCGAATGTAACCACGAAGCAGTCACTATCACGACCCTTATTAATAATGTACCTAAATATATTTCATTTATTTATTTCTTCATTTAGGTAAAATATACACTAGTTTTGTCTGACAAAATCTAATACATAATTAATGTTCCCAGAGGCAGACTACAAAAATACTTCCAAATTATAAATTCATAAATATTAATTATATAAAACTCAAAGTTGACTGACTGACATAGTGATCTATCAACACGTCATAGCACAAACTACTGGACGGACCGGACTGAAATTTGGTATGCAGGCAGATGTTATAACGTAAGCATTCACTAAGAAAGGATTTTTGGAAATGCCACTTTAAATGGGGTAAAACAGTTGATGCCAGTTTTACTTTTTAATGCAAGCGAAGGCACGAGCACCCACTAGTGAAGAATCCGACTAAGAAGGAGGAATAAAATGGTGTATTTACTTACATGCGATCACCAAACCGGCATACGCATCCGATAATAGCTGTCCGGAATAATGTACAGCTAAGGAACATATACACAAGTTTCTTCGGATCTGCGTGTTTTTCTTCAAACTTTATAACACTGTCTATGTTTGTAAATATATTCATACATCCATATAACGTCGTTTGTCGATTCATTCGAAATAAAACAACTCTATATAGTAGCATTTGAATAAGACTTAATAAATATTGATAAAATGTATTATGGGGCACGCCGATAATCGAAATTAAAGCTGTCACAGTTATTAAGAGAGCTAAACAAAATGATACTAAATTTTTCACACCGTCGTTTCTGAATTGCAAAAATCCGTAGTCCAAGCCAAAGAACAAGTGTAAAATGTAAAATATGAAATTAATAAATTTGCTACACATTTTTATTTTATCTTTCTGCTTTTATAAGGCCAGAAGTCGTCAATTTTTAAGTTAAAAATTTAATACTAAGCCTGACTTAAGCTCAGTTTATATTGTTTTGCTGAACATAATTAAATTTTAGTTAAAATCCACATTATTTTCCAAAACCTCTCGAAACAAAAAATGGTTGACTAAAATCATGTGGGTTAGAACACTTAGACTATCTTTAGGCTTTCTAAAACATTTTTAAGTGTTTTTTTTTATGTAGGAGTTAGAAGTTCGTATTATGATAAGTTTTCGTTCTGTTAAAGTACCTACTAAACGGATTTACTGATACTATTTTTTAAGTTCTCTCTTGGCCATATGTAAGTTTCAACTGTATCTAGTTTTCATAAAATTCTCCTTTATTGTATCGACTAATACAGGCCGGTATACTTAGGTATAATTATAGACCTGTATTTAGTAACAATGATAACAATCTGACCTCGATATAAGCTTATCGATTTCTTATAACATTAATATCGTAAAAGCTTATAAAAATGAAAGTTGGTTTGTTGGTTTATTACTTAAATGGTTTGTTGTTATTGTTGAACAACACATCATCGTGTTTTTTGGAATAAATATTACATTACTTTACCCACAACATGTGTGAATAGAAACAGTGGTGCTTATAGTCAGGTCACGTTAGCGTATTTCTTGA
The DNA here is from genome assembly GCA_964023185.1 of Macaria liturata. Lineage (NCBI taxonomy): Eukaryota > Metazoa > Arthropoda > Insecta > Lepidoptera > Geometridae > Macaria > Macaria liturata. The sequence goes on along the minus strand of OZ026809.1, from coordinate 10,818,078 downwards.
TAAAAACATAAAATAAAGTATATTTTTTTTTTGTATAAATGTGCCGTTGTTAGATACAGGGCTATAAATTTTAAAGAGTTTAAGTTTCATTAGCCATGAGGAAAAAGAGAAAGTGTTATAGTGATTGGTCTTATTGTTTTTCTTTTTGTGTTGGAATACAGTGTCGGATCATCATTCATCATAGGTTTTGTTATGCAGAGAGTAAAGGAGTCTGAAAGTTAATGAGACGAAATATGAAAGTAGAAAGAAGGAGATAGGTATGACACAGTATAATTATTTTACCGAAATAAAGCGAACGAAGCAACGCGCATCGACTAATTTTAGTATAGTTTGGGTAGGTACAAAGTATATTAAAAGTTCAGGCGTGATGGTCAAACTATTTGAACAAATTGATTTATTACTCGAATAACGTGCTTACATATCTGTCAATGATCTATATATACCTAAATACATATAATAAAGCTAAAGAGGGTCAAACATCTGCACATAAAAGATATTTGGAAAAAATGTTTATGTGTATACTCGTACTTTAAATTGATCTAACAGAAGACGTTCCAGCTTTCCAAATTTATAGAACTTTTGTTTGTTTATCTGTTTAATTAAAATATGCGCATCACACAAAGACGGCTGCACGAATCATCATAATTTTTGTTATGAAGATAGTATGGAGTCTTAGGAGTGTCATAAGCTATTTTATATCCTAAAATAATGGTTCAAAATAACGCCGCAATAATAATTATGTCAGGATATTTTATTGATCAGTACATACATACCCTTACTAAAAATAAATTAAAAACGAATTGTTTTACTATGTACATAACACCTAATAAAACAATTTTAGTTACTTATTAAAAATCATAATCACTGTATAAAGCAAAGTTAAAAAATTTAGTAACCAATGTTGCTAAGAGATGGCGCCACAGCGAACAGGGAAACGTCAAAAACGGTAACCCTTTTTCTTTGCCCTTTTTAGACTATGAACTTGCAATCGTGCGGAGCAAACACGCCGCGCTCTGCAATAGGTCAAACCTGTGTCGCAGGACACGGTCGTGCTGATCCACACATTCTATATCCAAGGTGAAAGAAAAGCAATGAAAAAATAAAAAATATAACATACCTACGTTTTTTATATGAAAATAATGACTAACGTCCATGGAACTGTACTTAATTTAGTACATATGTTTATTATTTTTAATCTTTTATAAGTGAACGCCCGCGGCTTCGCTCACATTATTTCAGGATAAAAAGTAGCCTTTGACACTCCTAAGATCGCATACTGCCTATACATACCAAAAATCATGACGTTCTGTTTAGCCGTTTTTGCGTAATGAGCGTTTAAATAAGCAGACAAAAATATCTAGAAATGATTGGAACGTGTTCTGTTATCAATTCTAAGTATCTCCAAACAACTTTTTTTCAAATATTTTCTAAAACCAGACTTGATTCTCTACAGCTTTATTATATTATGTATACTCGGAGATAGATAGACGTAGGTTATGTTTTTATTATTTTATTATGACGCAAGGGCGCCTAGTTATTCGTCGGTCAAGATGTCATTGAAAAACTAGTTTCGATTTACCAAATCGATCTATCTATCTATCTATACATATGTATAATAAAACTGAAGAGGGTCAAAAATCTGAACAAAGGAGATATAAGAAAAATAAATGTACACTGTATATGTACGAGTATACTTTAAATCCATAACAGAGCACGTTTCAGCAGTTTTTAGAATGTTTGTCTGTATGTCTGTTTGTCTGTTTATCTGTATCTCTGTTTGTCTGTTTATTTAAACGATCATAACGCAAAAACATTAAAAACTTTAAGTAGGTAGTATGAGGTCTCAGAAGGGCTTATTATCTCAAACTAATGCAATAATGAGACATAACAGTCTCCTATAATAGTTATTTCTCTGCGCACGCCGTGAAACTGTGGAACGCTTTGCCGCTAGATATTAGGAAAGACAATGTAACGAAATTGTATTTATCTTCTATGGTTCTAATAATTTTTAATTTTAATTTTAATAATGAAAACACTGGAAGAATCCTGGATACTGCAACACAGGGAATCCTAAAGCAGTAGACAGGACCCCAATTTGCATAGTCTTTTATACACAGAACAACGATCGGGCCAGCGCGCGGGGGCGATATATTTAATATCTTAAACACATCGTCCTACTCATTTCATTTGAAGATTATATCCTACTATTATATCCTACCAGATTGGTTGCCTGGAATAGATCGCTCTAAGCGATAAGGCCGCCAATTAAGACACTGATTTTAATTTGTATATTTTTTGTATTGTTTTATATGTGGTGTTTTAATAAAGTATTTATCTATCTATCTAATGCGAGCAAAGTGCGGGCACTCACTAGTAACAAATAACAATATTACAGATTGTTACCATCTTTTTTTAAAGCGGTTAAAATATAAATAAATAATGTAAGCCGTACGACCGGTTTTATGCGTCAATAAGGTAAATAACATATATATTTGGTACACTTGTAGTATTAAATATTTTGACAAACCTGGCTTTGCTTGCATTTTTGAGAGCGTTTTATATACATACTAGTGGGTGCTCGTGGCTTCGCTCGCATTAAGGAGTAAAACTTGCATCCCATATTTCTATGACGTTGGCAGGCATCTGATAAGAAAGGAATTTTGGAAATGCCACTTTTAAAGGGGTGAAATATAGGGGACGCAAGTTTTATTTCTCGGCGCAAGCGAAGGCGCGAGCACCCACTAGTCGTACATAAAAATAAGCGAAGGCAATCTCCATCGATAAATAATCTGAATTTAATTTACCGGACATAAAAATTTGCTTTAAGGCTAATGTTAAAGTTAAGGCTAGTTTAGGTACTTCATTCTTCTTTGTAATGTAAAGGTTATAATAAGAATCAATCTAGTTTTAAAAATTCCAAAAATTTTCCATTTCTATCGACAAACTCGGTTTGAATTCAAACTGACAAACATACCAAACATTCAGGTGTTTTATATAGATATATTGATATAGTTAGCAAAGAATGACATTGGATATTTTTACTTTATTTGTCACATTCATGAACCTAAGCGCCGTTTTATGAACAACTTTGTAAATTTTATTAATATTTAACAGTGGAGTGGTAAAGACGTATACAGGCTTTTATCAAACTATAATACACATAAAAATGTGTTTGTATTAAAATTAAATTGAAAGAACTTTCAGAAGACTTGACTATCTCTTGTTTTTAAAGTCGGCTATAAATATTAGTATAATTTCTGATTTTGACATCGACTATTTTAAATTTGTAAAACTATATGTGGTATAAAACACAATTTGGTAACAAAAAATTAAAAAAAGTCATTTGTTACATACTTACATTGATAAAGTAAAATAACAAATGATTTTACAAAAAAATCAAGAACGAATGTCCAATAACAATAGTTTTTCATTCATTAAGTACCTAATTGATTTTAATTAATATTACTCTTAGAATGCCCGAAATTTAAGAACAATCGCGAAAATAAAATTGATAAGCGTTTTTTATTATTGCATTAAAAATGGTGTCACCGGATATCAAACAGGTAAGATGATTCAATATTTTAATTAATTATTTTAACGGAAACGAGTGTATTTTTATTGTATGATAAAAAACTCTAAGGTGACTGACTGATATAGTGATCTATCAACGCACAGCCCAAACCACTTGACAGATTGGGCTGAAATTTGGCATACAGGCAGATGTTATGACTTAGGCATCCAGTAAGAAGGATTTTTGGAAATGCCACTTTTAAAGGGATGAAATAGGGGATGCAAGCTTTGCTTCTTAATGCGAGCGAAGCCGCGAGCACCTACTAGTGACTGTACTCGTATATATTACGATTCACGTGTTTACTTGGGTTGTTATATCTATTTCATCTCTTTCTCTGTGGTAATGGTTGCTATTTGGTTACTATGATAATTCGAGGGTCGGATGGCACGTTTAATTGTAGGTCCTTGCTGTTTGTCTAGTACGGCAGTCGTTAAACCATGTCAGAGGCCCTTAGGGTGGCTTGATAAACTCTCGACAAGTTGGCCACTCTCATTCGATAAGAAGAAGATACATATATCGATACCTTAATTGGCAAACCAGCCAACTCCACTTCATACCAAAATTTGTATCGTAACGGTCACTAAGCGTGAAGTTTTAAGTCTCTCCAAAAAATTTTACTCTAATGGAGTTAGCTGGTTTGACAATATTAAGGTAGCGATATGTATTATATATGAGTCTGGTCGTTTCTATGTATAATAAGTATGTATTTACGAAAGAAAAGTATATATGTATTATATCCGTTATCTAGTAGGTACTCATTATACAAGCGTAAGCTTAGTATGGGGCTAAATGGCGCTGTGTGATATGTGTTTTTTGGTGCAAATGTTAGCCATAGCGATTCAACGTGGCAACGCGGCGAGCGTAATGGGAACCTTTGCACCGGAAGCGATCCGGGGTGGGCTCTTTGATTATTTTTGTTTATTTTATTTTGCTTCATATAGGTATATATATATATATTTTTACGTGGGATAGGTTTACTTTTGACTACAGCCTGCCTGATGTTAAGCATTGCTGCAACCTAGGGTGTAACACGCTTACCTAGAAGATACCTATTAACTCTAGATTTGAAAACCCCTGGATTGTAGTTCGCAGGAAACAGCTTCTGGTAAAGTGTTCCAAAGCTTTGCCGTCCGTACAATAAACGTAGAGGCAAAGCGCTGTTTTCAACACTTCGGCACTTCCACCATAAAACGGTGTCTACTCGTACCTGCGGATTTTCTGCTTGTTCGGTTATAGGTTTATTTTAGGTATATTGTATATTTGTAGATATCTGCGGTTTAATATTATGGACTTGTAAATAAACATTTCATTTTTTTTACTTTTATTAAACATAGTATATTATATTATTATCACTATTCTGTGTATGACTGTTTATCCCCAGTGGTGGACAGTGTCGGCAGTGCTGCTGAACATGCTGGGCATAGGCATGGTGCTGAGCTTCAGCAGCTGCCTGATGCCAGCACTGCTGGACCCCAGCTCCGACGTACGGGCGTCGCTTGATACAGCGTCTTATGCTTGTGAGTATTTTTTTCTTTTTTTATTTATTATTATCATCATCCCATTTTAAGGCTTCCCTTTGTATGTGCCATCTGCGTCGATCATGTGCAAACGATTAATAGAAAAATTGGAAGTTTTATCCAATTGTTTTATTAATCGTTGGAAATGAGGGTAGTTTGATAATAAAATACCCTATTGGCAGGATTCGAACCTGCAGCTTTCTGGTAGCTCCAACAACTTGTTAATTGTGGTTGTAAAGTTTTTCTTACCTATACATATAGTAGGTACATAAAGATGAAGAAGGTCAAAAATCTGAAAATAGAAGATATTAGAAAAAGAAGTTAGGGTTTACTTTAAATCGATAATAAAACACGTTTTATAAATATATATTATTATTTTCGGGCGTCTACTACATGGTGTATCAACAAATTTTAAAACATCTTTCTAAATGCAACAATCAAGAACTAGCAATAGCAATAGCAGAGACATTTAGCTTAAGTTTATGTAAATAAAGATATTTTGTAATTAAAAATTGATTGAATAACAGAGTCAGCAGAGAACACCTAATAGAATTAGGTAATAGAACTTTGATATATAACCATCAATTAAGTACATACACGTAAAAAAGTGACGTATTTATGAATGAACGATTAGTTTGATTAGATAGATTAAGCTTTATTGGACACTCAAATAACTTAAACCTAGCTATATAATACAACAAGGAGAAAATTTAAATGTAACGTCTACATTTGGCGAAATTATGAGTATGATTATTATACTCAAATTTGATCATACTTACTCTGACAATACGGATGTGATAAGCCACCTTCGACAAATCCATTTAAAAAGTCCGTTTCCTTTTTCCAGCCTCAATAATCGGCATAGCTGGCGTCCCAGGATACTTTACCTCCTCCCTTCTAATGTCTCGCTTCGGTCGCAAGCTGGCCCACCTGCTGGCGCTGGCTCCAGCACTGCTGGGCTGGCTCCTGCTGTATGCAGCTACTGACGTCACTATGATACTCTGTGGAAGGTGCCTGGGAGGTAAATACATTTTAGTATTCCATTTGAAAATGGATCCAAAAAATCCAAAGGGGTTTCTAGAAGAAAAAAAATAGGTAAACTACCAGTCAAATGCTTGATAAGTAATACACAGAAGAACGTGCATCGTTCTTCAAAGGCAAAAATACTGGTATCAAGACCTCTAAAGACGCATTAGTAGATTTAACACTTAGAGAGTCTTTCTTTACACAATAAGCCCTAGAGACTCTCTCCTCTTCCCGATGTTTCTAGTTGGGTTTTTCTACTATATCGTTTAAAATAACCCTAAGCAAACACTGTGTTTCAGCAGTAGCAAATATTAAATTGTGATATGATATTGAGATCTCTTAGTTATTAATCTATTAGTACGTTACTTCTACCTTCAAAAGCCTATCACCTTCTTGACTTAATATTTACCTACCTTTGTAATAAAAGTATTATATGTATTTCAGTTCTGTAATGTAAGTGTGGTTTACGTTTCAGGGCTCACAACAGGAGCCACTGTATCTCTTGGAGCCATCGCCATTGGAGAATACTCCAGCCCCCATCATCGAGGAATGTTCTTGAATTTGAAGACCACTGCCGTCTGCCTTGGAGGCATGATCGTCCATATCTTAAGCAACTACTGTACCTGGAGAACCATCGCTCTTTATTCCATGATCCCACATATTGCTGCCTTTTTTATCAACCTGACGTGGAAGGAAAGCCCTGCTTGGTTAGCTGGCAGACAAGAGTATCAGCGATGCGAAGAATCATTCTACTGGCTTCGAGGAAAATCCGACAGCTCTTATAAAGAGTTGGAACAACTGATACAAGCTCAAATTCAACGCCAGAAAGATTTGAAGGCAACTCAGACGATACGAGCGAAATTCTCGGAATTTTTGGAGAAATTCAAAAGGAAAGACTTTCTCAAACCGTGCTTCGTGATATTCTGGTCAACGATTCTTTTAGAGGCCTGTGGCAGACACACTTTCCCGGCATACGCTCCGCAAATTATCCAAGAGGTCACCGGAAACAAATCGCAGTCGTTTTACTATACTTTGTCCATAGACGCCATAGTCGTTAGCAGTTCTTTATTATCTTCCTTCCTTGTCAGACTTATGAAGAGACGCACTCTTCTCTTTTCCACCGGCTTTGCTTCTTTCCTTGTTATCATTATTGCTTGTACTTACATATTTTTAGGTACGAAAGGAATAATTTCGAAGGACACGACGGTACCTATAGCCTTATTCATTCTGTACTTTGTATTAGTCAATTTAGGATGTACACCAATACCGTTAGCTTTATTAGGAGAGTTGTATCCGTTAGCTCATAGAGGCGTAGGCTCAGCTTTATCCGGAGTTCTGATGTCTTTAGCGTTAATGCTGGTTTTACACATAACACCTCATTTACTGGTCAGTATTAAAGTTTATGGAACTTTTGCCGTGTATGGGATAGCGTCAGGGGTAGCGTTGTTAGTACTTTGTTTTACGCTACCAGAAACAAAAGATAGGACACTGCAAGAGATTGAAGATTATTTCAACCATGGCTCGTTTAAAGATAGGACTGTCGACGTTGAAGCTAAAGAGAAAGTGGTCCAATAAAAATGTTATTAGAGTTTTAGCCAATTTCTATTGATCCTCGATAGTCTGTAGAACGTCAATTTAGTCGACCTTATACGAGTAATTAATCCTGTAAATGATTGTAATATGAAACATTGTTAGTTAGGCTCCTTAACGTAAGGTAAGCCGTAATCAATCGTAAGCATTTAGCGTTAAATATGATCACCGCATAAATGTTACTGTAGTCACATATAAGTAGTGTTAATAAAGCGAGTGTGGCTCAGCGGTTTCAGTGTTTGCTTTTCATCCAGACCCACCATGATTCGAAACTGGCCCTACATCAAAGACTTGTATTTTCTGTAAGTTATTTATTTATTTCCAAAAGGTACAGACACAAATTGCACGCTAAAGATTACAAACAAATAACACTGACGCATAAGACTAAAAAACCATAAAAATGGTTCTAGTGAGTTAATCTTAAAAGATAGACATATCGCTGCTTTGAAAGAATACTGTTGTAACTCAAAAAGAGTGAATTTTTCAGGAGAGCACTTTAAAGTTTTTTTAAATTTTCAAATGCTATATCTTTTTATTTACTGCGCAAATATTGATGAAACTTGAATAAAAACTCGAGAAATATATGTAAGTTTACGTTTATTGAAAGCTTTTCAGAAAATAGTACTTATTTAGTATATAATATTCCAATCAACTACAAGGTCTTCGACTTATAACAAAATCACACTTGCGAACTTATGAAGATTACTGTGTCATCACAAAATAATACTAGGAAAATTGAGGATATTTTTAGAAACAAAGGTGTTTTTGAAAATACTACAAATAATGCATTAGGTTTTTCTCAGTGATATGGATACATTTTGAGTTGTGACATCTAAGTATAATTTATTTTAAATAAATAGTGTTACAGTATCAAATCGGACGTTCTTTTACAAAAATATTTACTGCCTGTAATACTTTTTCTGGAAATATAATGTATTTTCTTGTTTTACAAGAAGTAAACAACATAATAAAATAAGAAAAATAATATAAATATGACAAAGTTTTACATTTTTAATAAAAGTTTACGCTTATTTAATCATTATTAAAGATTAGGGATCTGAAAATTTTGAAAAATAATCATGAAAACTCAAAAAACTTGAACTATCACCTTGAGGGCAAGGCATTGCAGCTTGAAGATCATAAACTGATACTATACAATTGTCCGGAGTGTAGTGTTTGTCCTCATCTTTTTGATCCTTTGCTAGTTGTTTTTCCTTTAGGTGAAGTTCATAATATTGTTTCATAATTTCTTTGTCTTCTTCAGTTGCATTAGTATAATTTACAGTTTTCGCATTGGTCTTTTTTCGGTTTGAAGAATGTCATATTGTATTCGTAACAAAATATTTTGTAATATGCTTGATAATTACCAAAAGGCAAACCATTACTTTTACATTGAGCAACATAGTCTCTATGTAAATCAGCTACAGTCTTGCCGCCTTCAATGTATGTTCGCTTGGAGTCTGCTCTGCAGTAATGACTATCTACTTTTGGAATTGAATCCAAGTGTTTTTTGATGTTGTCTATGACCAAAGGATCAAGATGAGAATGGTTCTCGTGCTTGCCTCGACGATCTTGCTCTAACATAGCCATGTCTGACGTTTTATTGATTACAGTCTTTATAACTCTGTTGTTAATATCAAGAGTGGCTTTGAAGTAAGTTTTACAGACTCGTTGTTTAACATCTCTTATTAAAAGATAAAAACCAAAATTGTTTCCCCGATTGCTTTCGTGAACTTTGTACAAGTAGCTCGGTTTGATAGCAGTAATATGTCGCATAATATAATCTCGCTGCCGTTCCAAGACACCCATATCCCAGTAGTTTTGAAATATTATTTGTCTCTCTGATTCTGTAATATTCTCTTTACATCTAAATTTTCATTTATCTCCGCATGGAGTTTTCAATTGTCTCCCGGGAATTACTTTGTTTTTTTATTCATGTAAGATTTGCCATGGTTTCTTAAAATATTTGCTTTTACAGATATCCAGTTCATAGAGTTCGCCTTGCGCTTACGTCCGATTGTTTTGGTAGATTCTGTATTTTGTTCAGTATTTTTTTCTATTTCTTGTTCTGTATCTTTTATTGTGTCTTGAAGTGTAACTTTTTCTGTATTTTGTTCTTTATCCTGTTCTTTGTCTGGTTCTGTATCCATTTTCATATCATGTTCTGTGTCTGGTGCTGTATTTTTTTTTGTTTCTTGTTCTATACATTGCTTTGTATCTATACTTGTGTTTACATATTTCTGTGATTTGTTCTATATATTGGTCTGTATCTGTTTCTATATTAATCTCCGTATTTTTTTCTATACTTGATCCTGCTTCCTGTTCTTTAAGTTGTTCTACATCGTCTTCCGTGTCAGAAGAATCGCTAGACGACGACGAACTGTCAGAAGAGTTCGAAGAAGAGCTTGAACTTGATGAACTACTTGGTGGTATATATAATATTTTTGAAGGACCTGGTGTAGGCTCATTTCTTTTTTTTTTGCCGCAACTGAAATTATGGGGTTGATGTTTTCAGAAAAAATATTTCTTTTCGATTGTTTTGTGCATTTTTTACTATTGATGTCACTATTATCAGAATCGGAATAATAGTCCTCTGTGTTAACTTAATTCGGATCCTTAACGCTATCATCTGAACAATAGTCGTGTTCTTGCTGGTTTAGCGGATCTTCGGCATCTACAAGCTAGTTGTTTTCAGTCGGTAAATGAGATAGTATCACGCGACTTGTTTGATCTATTCCGTCCTCTGCTTTTTTTTTCCTGTAACACAAACAAAAACATAAAAAATATTTCATGAAACATGAGCTAATAACAAAAAAATAACTAACTAAACTTCATTATAATCATTACGTAGCTTCAGCGTCTAGCCAGCGTCTCTTGCTACGCCCCAATACCTCGAGGCATATGTCAATTTTCTTGTAAAATTGTATGCGAGCAAGTATGAATAAAAAAAATCTGGAACATTTTATACAGCACTATCTAGCTCCATACTAAGCAAACGCTTGTGTCGTGGGTACTAGATAATAATAAAGGACATAATACCTGTTATACTTTTAATTAGTAAATACATACATATATGATAGTAATACATAGAATTTGTTATTTATTTCAAATAAAAATATTTGAATTAAGTAGGTAGATATATATATTTTATAATTAGGTATTATAAAAACAACCTCAGGTTCGACAGTAATTGCAGATTAAAAATGGGCAGTCATTTGTTTTGTTCATCCTACCAACCTTAAACCAAAAATATTATATATTTTAATTTATTTTTAAAGCTGAAAAAATGTGTTTGTACCTGCATTGATTTGGCAATAGCGTTTTTTTTTTACTAGAGACATTGGATTAGTAAGTATCTTCCTTTGTAACATGACGTAGAATGCGGTATGAAAAAGACAAGAGCTGAGACCAAGCTTGCCTTGTATTTTTTGAAAGCGCTTGTTTAATATCGTTTTAAAAGACATTTCGCTACTGATATTCTTGCGCCACGTGGTATTCTTTTCACTATAGCAAAATACTTTTTACACGTTGATAGAATACTACATAAACTTGAGTCATCATTAGCAGCACTACTTGAAATTGCAACAGAAGGTATAGAAATGAAGACTTTACCCTGATGAATTTTTAAACTACGAGCTCGTTTAAAAAACCGTAGGCACTGGTCACATCTCATATTATTTTCCAGCGACGTATTAGAATTTTGAATTTCGATATCAGGAAGTAAAGCCGTATCCCTCGAGTGAGATGTTATACAAGGAGCCGTCTGTGATAGTAGCTGCCGCCTGTATCGCTGACCCTGCTGGCGCGAGAGGCGCGAGCGGGGGCGGCTGAAGTTCAGGTCCATCCGGTGGCGTCGAAAAAATATCATCCTTGGTGATGATTGCATTCAGCAACATCTAAAGATGTACTTGCTTACAAGTTCGATATTTTTATTGTTTTGATTTTATGAATGTCACTTCGGGGCTCCCACATATAAAATGTTTATCTGAAATAATTTTCACTGTAAAAAAGATCATGCAAATGTCTAAAGCATCAGCGTGCAGACGAAATCTTCGGTGTTTTAGCAGAAATTTGTCTTGAATAGCTCCAAAAATATTTTACAATTGTAAATAAAAATGTGTTTAAATTACGTTTTACGAGATACCTACTTAATTGAATTAGGCAATTTGTAAATTCCAACAAACTTCCTTTTTAAACAAGAATTTCTCAACTATTTTTCATTTTCTAAAACGCTTTAAATACCTTAATAGTTATTACAGGTCTTTAAGCAATAATAATATTTCCATAGTTTACGAAAAATAATAGTCGGTAAATTGCAAAAACTCTATAAATATACTTTATCCACTTGATTGCCTGAGCAAGTAGCTACTGATTTAACTATTTTTTTTTATAATACTGAATATTTGGTTTCCCGCAAGGATTTTCATTTCATCCCTCTCTCGTTTCCCGCCATTATTCGAAAAACTTGGTTGTTTTTACCGCGGCTGGCGGATATTTTTAAATAAAATCATGAAAATGTACAACCGAAAGAATATAAAGTGCTAGTATTGCCCATCCAAAAAATATTTATGGCCCAATCAGTCGATTTATGCTCCGCTGTACATTTTATGGTAGTACATTATCATATGGCAACATACGTGGCTTGTACATTTGGTACCACGCCAAACCACGCTCACGATCCGATAATGGCCGCCAATATTATATTATAGCCAAGCTTACGTAGAATTGTACTACATACTGCGTACATTATAATTTTCGTTTCGGGTTGTGAATTTATCGTTGGTAAATTATCTTTCCCTAAAGAACTGGATGGATTAATTTGCCGCGTCTATTTTGTATTTGTATTGTATACAAGTGAGTGCATTTGCAATAATTTGCAAATTTCGCGATTTCTTCTGAAGTAAGTTTGAAGAGGTATGAGTAAAAATGTCGATTATGCGGAGAAAATGTATAAAATGCGGCCTAGCAAGATCCGAAGATGCAGAAGTAACTTATCACCGATTCCCTAATCCAGGAAAGAATACAGTTGAAAAGTAAGTCCAATTTGATTAACTTGCTTTAAGATTGTTTGACTAAGCATTTTGCTGGATCAGCAATATAAAAGATCTTATATTATTTTACTTGCAGTAATAGTTTTTAAATGCTTGTTTTAAAGACTATTTCTACTTCTAATCCAGTCTAATTAGTGTTTTAGAGATTCCATAAAATACTACTCCTCTACTTTGAGAAAGACTACCGACATTTGGGTCTTGGAATTTCAGAAAGGGGGCGTTGTCACAACTTCGCCTTTAAGGGGGCAGATTTTACCCTGCTGCTAATACACCTACCCTTTTGCCTTTCATTCACCTAGGAAATAAATGTTTTAAGTAAGTATATATGTTTGAGGTTAGAAATGAAAAAAAAAAAACTCTGGAAGTAGCTCTGTGTGGATCTTCTCTCATATAGAATTACATAAGCTATAACTAGCTACCTATAGTGAGTGTGGCTTAGCGATTCCAGCGTCTGCTTTTCATCCAGACACAGATCCAGACCAATGACTCTTATTTTCAAGTTATGTGTGGATTTGCACTTGCTTAACATTAAAGGAAAAAATTGTGAGGAAACCAAAATGTTTGAGGACCACTATATCCAAGGACATGTGTCTTCCGTGGATGGACCTGTGCACCCACCACAATGTATCTGCCCAAGAAAACCTCCATAACAAATTAATTCTGCGGGGGAGTCACAACCCTCAGTCATGAGGAATACAACTCCAGAGAGAGAGACCTATATAGATAGGTAATTCAGATTCATCATTAAATTTCAGAGCTAAAGCTTGGGCCAAATTCTGCTTTCCCGAGGAAGACTACTCCTCCATAGAGTATCTGAAGACTTTACACTTTGGCAGCAAGATCCTCTGCGGCCGTCACTTCCTCAACTCTCAGTTTATGGATGTGAACCGGACAAAGCTCAGCAAGCATGCTATACCTACAGGTAATATACAGGGTTACTGGTTACTAACACACAACCTTTTAAGGGTGGCTTTAGTACATCTATACCCAGTACCCACAACTTTTGGAAATTCATGAATGCTTTAAATTTACGACTTTCTGAGCAAGACTGAACAATGTTTTAGATTGAAAATAATTTAAAATTACTGAGGAAATTAGATAGAAATAGATAGAAAATTCTTTATTGCAACACACGATAATAATTACAAAGAAAGAAGAAAAAAATAATACTTATACTAGTGCCACAAGTGGCGGCCTTATTGCTAAAAGCAATCTCTCAAGCAGAAATTAGTACATTATTAACAAATTTACGATAATGCATACAGTTTTAAGGTGGGTATCATAGATAGTCAACTTACTTATTCATGAATAATGAATCCAGCAAGTGCCACTGTTTGGCTGGTCACAATGGAGGGTCAAACAGATCAACAAACACATTGTTATATGTACATCTTCTTTTATAAAAACTTATACATATTTTTATTTTATTTAGGAAAACTATAGGTAAGTTTCTTTTTTTACGCTTAATAAGCTTATGCTTGACTACAACTTGCCTGATGTTAAGCAACATAGTAATTTACAATCTAGTATGCTTGCCTAGAAGAAGCTGATTTACTCTCAACTTAAAGACCAACAAAATTTTTTTTTTTCAAGGAATGGGTTTGCTTTTGATGTAATTCGCCTGATGGTAAGCTATCATTACAGTCTAGGATGGAACATGCTTACCCAGTAACAACCAATTCACTCTCGCTTTGAAAATCGCATGGTTATATTCTGTGGAGAACAGGGAGTCAGGCAGGGAGTTCCACAATTTAGCAGTTCACCCTATAAAAGTAAAACGCTTAATATACATATATATAATATACATATATATATATATATATCTAGCTCATCTATACATATATATAATAAAACTGTAACCGGTCGGTGTTTGTACATTGAAGATAATGAAAAAAAATAGTTGAGGGGTCTTTATTAATGCAAAAGAACACAAAAATCATGTTTCAAAAATACATTTCTTATTGTCTGTCGGTATGTTTGTTCGTTATAGACACGAAAACGGCTGAACCGATTTGTCTACAGTTTTCACTAACAAGTTGCTGAATTTTCAACTTAACATTTAGTGTTTATTTCATTTCAATCGGTTCGTAAATAAAGAAGTTATGTTCATTTTAAACCTTTTTATCTCAAAATAATGCGAGCGAAGCCGCGGGCGTCCACTAGTAATTAATAAGTATAATTTTCTATTTTCAGTGACAAACTTGGAGTACTACAAAAGGAAACCAATAAACCGTGAGATCAAAGAACAGTCCCCGGAACCGGATGTAGAGGAAGTTGACTTCAGCACAGAAGTGGAATATCTGTCCGACTGGGACTCTCTTGAAGGTAAAATGCAAAACTTACTGTTTCTTTGTAGTTTATCTACACCGGACGTTTAAATCAAACACTGGTTAGCGCTCAACTGATTTATATCTGTGTGATTGTGATTTATATAACTGATACATTACATGTCAATAATTACGCATGGTAACACTAACACAATATATTTATTTGATGTAATATTAATATCTACTTATACATATACCTAATAAAACTGGAGAGGGTCAAAAATCTGATTAATATCTGAATAAGTATTATATCCGCTTCCTAGTACCTACCCATGATACAAATGTAAGCTTAGTATGGGGCTAGTTGGCGCTGTGGGATATGTCCTGAAATATTTATTTATTTATTCTAGATCTTTTGAACTTTAATAAAGAGACAGTTGAAATTTTCATAGCTTTTTAAGTTACATGTAAACAAAAGTATTATAATTTA
Organism: Macaria liturata; assembly: GCA_964023185.1. NCBI lineage: Eukaryota > Metazoa > Arthropoda > Insecta > Lepidoptera > Geometridae > Macaria > Macaria liturata. Next base: position 10,802,566 of record OZ026809.1, on the reverse strand, counting down.
GTTACATCTATTTTCAGACACATCTGAAACTAAAGAGGATCCAGCAAATACGACATTTGAATCAAACAATGAGAATGTAATGCCAGGCGTAACAATCAAAATGGTGCCTAGAAATGACGCCATTAAACAGAATATAAAAAGTCCAAACACAATACAAGATAGTGCGCTAATTAACACATACTCCACTACGGTGAAAATTGAAAACGACACTCCAAAGAAAACTGTCAAAAATGAAAAGTACAGTATAACAAGTGAAATCCAAGATTACAACAACAGCCCAGTTCTGAGCGAAATAGTGAAAAGAGCTCTCAGCAAATCCGGAGTGACAATGAAGAAAATATCAAAACCAAACTTTGAGAAGCCAAAAGAGTTGGATATCAACAAATTGGGCGTCAAAACTCGGAAACCGATCGTTGTTAACAAAACTGACATTTTAACGAGGGTACGAAAAACGCAACCGTCAAATGTACAGTCAATAAAAAGTAATTCGCCATACGAAGGAGGTCTTCTGAAAAAAGTCTTTGATGACAGTCAGGAGAGCATTAAAACAGAATTGAATGATGATGATGATGAAAAAGAAGATGTATTTGCAAACAATGATCCGGATGATGAAGATTACCAACCAAGTGAAGGGACGGGAGTTGATAGTGATGGGGAAGAGGAACATTTTAAAGGTAACACATTGTTCTTTCACTCTATGAATCGAAATTCCTGATGACTGAGGGTCGTGACTCCTCCACAGAATTAATTCGTTAGTCCTCTTGGACAGATACATTTTGGGGGGCGCCCAGGTCCTTCCATGATTACATTTTTAAAATATGTACTTAGACATTTTAGGCATACATAATTATGTACACATGTACATAATATGTACTCGTATGCATGATTGTAAAACCTAAATATATATTTTTTATTACATGTTACAGGTTTCTCCCCAACCACCCCATCAAAACCGGCAGAGCCGGTGGATTTGGTACAAAAGCAGGGTGTTTGCAGATGTTGCTTAAAAGAGGGCGAGCACCGAGTTGCAAACATACCTGAAGTGTTAAACTGTTTTAATATGCATGTGAGTAATATTATACAAATTATACACAAAAATAAAATTTGTATTATTAGTAGAGACGATGCCCAGCCTAAACAATGAGATGCGATGTTTTTAAATGATGAATATATGACATAATGTAATAATTATATACTGAAGTGTCATGCCTAATATAATAGTAGTTTATGCAACTGTCATATAATGAAGGGTATTAAAACACGAGTGTGAGTTTAATAGTAACGAGTGTTTTAATACCCGTGTTATATGCAGTTGCATACACTACTTTATCTTCACTAATGCAATTAATCAAACAACAAGAGTAAAAGCTGACAATAGTTTATTTCACACGTACGTGATTTGTCACAGTGATTTTGCCGCCATTAAAATTTAACCAATGAGAGCGCAGCTGCGCGCATCAATAAAACGCGACCAACCTCATTGGCCCTGCAATCAGGTTGGTCGCGTTTTATTGATGTTATAATGAGATATTACGATATCGATGTGGATATTAGTCCATCATGTGAAATTGCTTAAATTGAGTGTTTTGTTGTCTGCACTATATATAAGTCAAGTATTGGAAACATAAGTAGAATGTTACAACATTAGTGTACATAAATAATATTAATTAATTACTAATCACTAGTGTCTGTAAGCTCACTCGGGTAGAAGCTAGAGGAACTTCCTAAATGTAACTAACTATTAGTTCTGTACACAACCTAAATCACCTAGTTTCCGGACAATGAATCAAATCAAATATACTTTATTGTACGCCAAATAAAGATAACATATTTAACATAAAGATGGAAGGTAACCAGTAAATGTATTTATTTCATTTCATTTAACTTCTCGCGAGTCTTTTCCAATCAGAGCCCAGGATACCGTATCAACCAATCAGAGCACCTGTTACCAACTTCACCATTTGCTCACCAGAGAGGGTGGTGGATCACCTTCCGTCATAGAAGTCTCTCACCAGGAGCCCTTAAGAGGATGCTAGGCTTAAAAAAAATATACTAATATCCGTGAGTCGAATGACACGTTAAATTGTAGGTCCCAGCTGGCGTAGTACGGCGGTTGTGAAGCCATGTCCGAAGCCTTTAGTGTTGATTTGAAATCTGACCCCAAAGTTAGCCACTCTCATATAAACTTCGGGTCTATTAATTAATTATTCCTAAATCATAATGTTTATTAACCATATGACATCGCGCTGTACTGAGCAAGTCAAATTACATAAACACTTCTTATAAGTAGTTACCAAATTATCTTATTTTGCACACCAGAAATGGTAAAATATGATACATATATTTGTACCACAATTCTCACTACGTCTTCGCAAATAAATTAAATTTATTTATTAATGTATGTATATGTTAAATTACTTATTGCTAAATAGAATTTAGAATTTATTTATTTCTTACCTTAAAGATAACTTAATTAACAGAGTTTTAAATTTTATTTCAATTATTTTCAATTGACCTTAATGTAGAGCTACCAGTGGCTAGTGCACTAGGTACCCCTGTATCGCAGCAGCCACAGGTGCTTTAAAATGGTATGATTTAAATATGCAGCTACGGTTTGGTTCATAATAGTTGAATAATTTTACAAAAATAGATTTTAACTAAAAACAACGGTCGACGTGTGTGTTTTTGTGTGTGTGGTGTGTGTGTGTGTGTGTGTGAGGTGTGTCTGTGTGTGCGTGTGAGTGAATATAGGTACTTTAACTTAGGGATTTTAAGCAAATCTTCCGTGTCCTCATATGATAGAGTGCACAAGTACTGGGTTACGAGACGCTTGCATTCCCTGAGGGTTGTACTCTGAATGCTACATATCGTAGCCATTTTGTTGTATATGAAGGGGAATCTAAATTCGGGTCGATTTGCGAAGGCTGTATGCACTCGAGGTTGAAAAACCTGTTGAGGTCGTCTCCGAGGGGAACTAGGAGTGATAGAAGAGGCGGTTTGACGGTGTTCTGTTAAGGTTACTTTGAGTAAATAAAGTTGCCGAACGTTTAACATCCCTAATTCAGAGTAGAGGTCGGCTGTTGGATGTCGGTACGGTAGTTTGCACATTACTTTCAGTACTGCCCTTTGCGCCCTTTCCACCTCCTTCATTGCAGTGACTCCAGCTCCACCCCAAACTACAATGCAATATGACAAGATAGATTCGCATAGAGCTCCATATACTAGGCGTAATATTTTTTCACTGGCAGAGTTTCTCAGAGCACCCATGACATAGATGAGTTTGCGAACTCTTTTAGCTAAGTTGGTGATATGATTTTTGAAATTAAGATTTTCGTCAATCTCGATGCCCAGGTATTTTATAGACCGAGTGCGTGTGATAATTGAACAAAATATTATTTCTACATCTTTTTCCAGCCAAACGAAGACCCCAAACTATCCCAGCTGGTGTGTGAAGCCTGCGAAGAGTTCCTGAACCAAGTGCGGCAGTTCCGCAACATGGTGGCCATGAGTGAGGTGGAACTCACCAGCAGGATACATGGACTGGAGCACCCGGGGGCTGCGAGACAAGGTGAGGGAGTGTGCTCTAGTGGGGGTGGAGTATGGTGCAGTCTAGTTTGGAGTGAATTGAGTGTCTATAAGTGTGATTTTGATAGGAAAAGTTGATCAAAATGGTCTTAGACAGTTTGATCAAAACGGTCAGGTCATAAGTTGATCAGAACGATCAGACTTGATCAACTTGAATGCCACTAAATCAAAACAATCAAACTTGTGAAAAAACAAGTGAGCTAGATCCGCAACAGTCAAATTTGTAGTGGATAAACAATCTATTACTATGACTTTGGTTATATTGTTCAAGGAAAAGTTAATACAAAACAGTCATAGACAGTTTGATCAAGTTCATCAGGGATACTAAATTTCTAAATCGATAGTACTTACCTATTTATTGTAATATTATTTATCAAGGCTTGATAAATGTATTTTACTCTTTATACTAAATTTCATGTCGTGTAACGTGGTTTAAATATTAGTCTACAACTTTGAAAATAAAAGGTCATACAAGTAATAAAAATGTCAACTTTAAATTGAAACTTTGGCTGTCTATGGTAACATTTTGACAGAAGAAAACAAATTTTGAACAACAGGAACGGACTTAATATTTTCAAAGTTTGGACTAATAGTCAATCCACGTTTTGAAATAAGGTCAAATAAATGATGAGGCAACGAGCTTGATGGGCACATTTGCACCGGGAACTATTAAGGGTGGGTTAATTAGTTAATTTTGCATTTAGTTTTGTTTTATTTGACATATAAATATATAATGTTTGACATGCTTATTGTTATACTTAAAGAAATAAAGAAGTTTAAACTATTTTGAATAAATACATTTTAAATCTGTAAAAAATAAATAGTAACTGATACATTATTTTTTATATATTTTCAGAGACATTCCAACCGCCGCTGGAGATGGAAGTTGAGTCGCAGATGCAGATAGAAAGCATTGAGAGCATGTCCGCGGACAGCGACGGACTGTCCGAGCAGGAGGAGCTGGCAAGAGGTATATATGTACAATACAATTACATTTATTGAAGCAGATATATACAAACATTCAAGAAAGAAAGAAAATTATTTATTGAGGCAAACAAGCAAAGAAAAATAAACAATAAAATACATATTTGCCACAATTAAACCCAAACTCAGCATGATGTTAAAAATTGAGTAGGTACACACACAAACACATACATGTAAAAAAATAATTTACTTACTTTGATTGTTGTTTAATCCAATTCACCAAAAGACATCAGGTTTTAGTGAAGCTAAAGCATAGGAATTTTCTTTACAAACGTAATTTAAGAATAACCTCATCATTTTTATTTGTTTATTTCCAGAACTAGCAGAGCCCATAGACCTGAACCCGCGGCGCGTGGCGAAGCCCCGGCCTCCGGGCACGCCCAACAACCGGGAGCGGCTGCAGATACTCCGACAGAACGTCATCACCGTCATCCTCAACTCCACCATCCTACCCTTCACCTTCAACAAGGACCCCATGCTGATAAACCAATTCGAATGCATCTACCACGACGCGAGGTACACGGAGTTCCGCCGCCTCAGAAAACATATGAACGAAAAACACCCAAAACTCGACGAAAAATACATAAAAACCTTCGTAAACGGACTACAGAAAGGAATTCTCCGAGCAGACATAAGCAATCTCACTTGCAGACGGTGCAGAAAAAGATTGGCCAATTTGGACGCGCTAGCAGAACATCTGGTCAAACGACACGGACTCAAATACAAGGATATGAAATGGGATCCGCCACATAATATATTAGGCTTCGATCTCTCCACGGAGGAAATGAAATGCCCGGTGTGTTCCAAGCCTTTCCCCACTTTCAGAGGACTTTTGGCCCATATGAATCAACATTACGGATCGTTTCTATGCCCCCTATGCGGTATGAAGTTCTTGTACCCGGACAGTTTTAGTAAACACAAGAAATCGCACGAAAAAATCGCGCCAGTCAAATCCGTGATTTGCGATAAATGCGGCCTCAATTTCACCAGCAGATTGCAACTAGTGAACCACAGGAGGAACCACTGCGGCCCGGGATACAAGATAGGAAACTACAAAAAGAAGGTAGTCGAAAAAAAACAGGCGATGCCGAAAAGCATCGAGATTGAAATCGACAACTTCGATTGTATGTTGTGTGACGTCAAGTTTACAAATGGCGGCGACTATTTCGAACATCGAATGGAGCATTTGAGCCAATCAAAGGTCGCGATGCACGTTTGCGAGATTTGCGGTTATACTGTGAACAAGAAGAATCATCTGCGACGCCATCTTAAACGACATTACGGAATTAAAGATGTCAAATGTCCCGTGTGTAATAAAGGTTTCGTGTCTGCGCAAGATTTGAAGTTGCATTCGAATACGCATCAAGCGAGATTTCAATGCCCGTTCTGTTCGGATGTGTGCTTCATTACTAAAAGTGAATGTAGCTACCATATAAAGACTGAACATGAAGATATGTTGCCTAAAAAACGAATCAATGTCTAATAATAATGTCATACGAGTACCAGGTGGCAGCACTGTAGCTTACCTTTAAGAGCGTCTTGGTCAGCATTTTTTAGTTGTAACTAGCTAAACCGGCGAACTCTGTTCCGCCTTAGAGACAATAAATAAGCAGATTTTGGATATTATTCAATTTAATTTTTTTTAGAAAAAAATGACGGGAAAAATGTTTCTTATGTCCGTCTCCTGGTTCTAAGCTACCTCCCCACCAATTATCAGCTAAATCCGTTCAGCCGTTCTTGAGTTATAAATGGTTAAACTAACACCACTTTATTTTAGATATGTATAAGATATAGATTTAAACTGTACCCAGAATTATCTTCAATGGATATATTTATATCCATTGATTTATTTATACAGTAATTATTAATAAAAAAATAATGAATAAGTTTATTCAAGAATCATGAAGTTTCTGATAACGTACTTATGTACAATAGATATATTAACATTATATAAATACCTACCTAAAATTACATTAAATAATATAGTTTTCATTAACCTAAGATTATCGTCATTAGCATTGCCTTAATTGTAAATAAAACAATTAAATTTAATCTGCCTTTGATTACCATCAAAAAAGACCTTTAGATATTTTGGATAGTCTTCTTATCAAATAAGAGTGGCCAACTCAGGTGTCGAGAGATTATCAAGCCGCCCTAAGGGCCTCTGACATGGCTTAATGACTGCCGTACTAGACAAACAGCCGGGACCTACAATTTAACAAGTCATTCGACCTACGGAAGCGCCCAAAATGGAATGCCACTTCGGTCACCCAACCGCGTACTGACCGCGTCGACCTTTGCTTAACATTGGTAATCGCATGCCATTGCCTCCGCTAGCTGAGCTACGGGCGGCTATGGTTATTTTTTTAGTTAGTAAAACTACTTCTATTTTGTTATATTTTTATTAATTCTTAATCTTTTTTCCAATATCTTATTGACAATATTTACAATAATAATAAAAAATCTATACATATCCATCTTTAATTATCTTAAGTAAAACATAGTTATACATTTATACAATTATAATCATATTTCTTTGCTCAATATTTTATTGACAATATTTACAAGAAGTTTCTATACATATCTATCTTTAATTATCTTAAGTAATACATAGTTTTAAATGTATACAATTATCTACAAGTTGGGAAAAGTCTTGCAATACTTGTTCCAGTAATTTGTTGTTTTCCTGACAATAACACTAAATTTTCTTCTTATCGAAGGAGAGTGGCTTACTCTGGTGTCGAGAGTTAATCAAGCCGCCCTAAGGGCCTCTTCTTACTATATGATCACGATAGCAAAAAGTTATATAAAATTGTCAAAAAACAGAAATAGGTATATGTATGTTATTTATACAGAAACAAAGAAATCCACTAGTCTTCTATAATAAAAGTGGTAAACCTGTGGACATACTGAGATAACCTTTTCAAATTATATAATAAAAAACCTTATCAAATTAACTATGCCCCTTTACAGCTGACAATATAATACTATTGCATTGAATGAATTAATGTTGATTTGAGAATTATTGATCATTATTATTTCTAAATTTATGTTAGTTTTGTAATGTGATTCCCCCTAATTTTATTAATTAAGGTTGTGAATATGACGACATTTTGGCAAAAACATTTCAATTCATTTCTAGTATGCCTTTTAAGGGTGTTTTTTACAATAAGTTCATCATCTCAGAAGAAGCAAGTTTTAATGTGAATTCAACACAAAACACTCTCAAAAGGATACCTATGCGTTAGTTTAATGTTTATAAAAACATATAACTTTACCTATGTATTTATATACACCATTAGCTTAATTCAAACTTTTGTTGGAAAATCAACAAGGAGGAACTCATCTAAAAACCATCAAGTTTGTTTATTGATGTCGGTTAAGGAGCAGTCGCAGCGGAAAACACTACATATACTTATCTCCAGAGTTTCATTTACAATAAATTTCCGCAAAGTAACGCCTGATTCAATATCTTAAAGTTATTGCTTACCATCAGCCAAACTATGGTCAAGTGCAGACCTGGTATAGTTAAAAAAAATTGTTTAATTATTCTTTGCTACAATTAATCTCACTGGCAGCCAAACTAATACCGTGGTTGGACAACAGATGGCTCTTCAAGCTACATTTCTGCACAAACGACATGCTGCAAACATGACATTTGAATCTCCTATCATTGTTATGTATACGCATATGTTCTCTCAAAGTGTATTTCCTTGCATACGTTTTATGACAAACTTCGCAGGCGTAATTTCTTTCGCCCGTGTGCTTTACCATGTGAGCTTTTAGAGCTTTTTTACTGAAAAATCGATATCCACACTCGGTGCATTGCGCGTTTCGCTCCATCAAATGGTTCTTCTTTATATGATTCATTAGTAGGGATTTTAATAAGAAATTTCGCGCGCAAACGTTGCATTTGTATTGCGCTTCTGCGTTGTGAACTTGTATTAGATGCTGATTCCTTTGATAGTAACTTCTGAACGGCTGATCGCAAAATGGACAGTTGGAAATATTTCTCGTCCCTAAATGCTTGGTTTTTACATGATAGTGTTTCTTGCTCAAACTTGCGAAAACTTTATCGCACCTATCGCATTTAAAGTTGCCGTCTTGATGTGTCGTTATGTGAGAGGACAAACTTCTTTTAGTAGCAAACACTGAATCGCACAGATTACATTTATAATTACTGTAATGTATATTCATGTGTTGTTTCAACATTTTGAACGTTTCATAAGTGGATGTACAACTCGCGCAATCGTATACATCGCCCGCTTTCAATTTAAACTCGAAGAGCAAACTTTTGACGTCACTGTGTATAGTTTTTTTGTGAACATTAACCAGATGACTTTTAATCGCGTTTAGACTATCAAAGTTTTGATCGCAGAGCGTACAATTTAAATCGGTAACATCTAAATTTACGTAGAAATTAGCTCTATCACTTGGGTTTAGTAATAACCGTTCCTTTTTGTGATCTTCTGAGGTATGTTGTCTTAGATTTTCTGGGTCGGGGTAAGCGTTTTCACAATAACAACATATATAGCCTAATAGCGATTTGTTTTTGAAAGGAGTTGCGTTTGTGTATTTCAGTATTGTCTGCAGATTATCCATGTGTTTGTTTTTAACTTTGTTTGTACTACTCCAGATGATTTGTGGAGATTCCTTCGAGATGGTGAGTGTTAGCTTCTTAGATCTTTTTGTAACGGGTTTGATTTCACAACCTGCAAATAGAAAAGTGCACATTCAAATTCCAGTGTCTGGTTTTCATCCAGACGCACCCTAGTTCGAATCCGGCCCTACATCAATGACTTGTATTTTCAAATTGTGCGTGTATTAGCACTCGCTTAACGGTAAAGGGAAATATAGCGAGAAAACCAGCATGTTTAATGACCACAATTTCCGAAGACATGTCTTCCGTGGAAGGACCTGGGGGCTCACCACGATGTCCTCAGGAGTTCTCTTGTGCATCTCTTGTGCAGATGCACAAGAGAACTCCTCTAACGAATTAATTATGCGGGGGAGTCACGACCCTCAGTCATGAGGAAATACGACTTTAATAAGATACATCAAGCTGAACTTCCCAAAAACACGACTTTGAATTAGTAGTTTGTTATTCAATGTGGCTTTGTTTACTACCCTTGATATTCAAGTTATTTGTAATTGCACTTAACATTGAAGGAAAACCACGTGAGTCTTTCCAAGAGAACTTCCCCCATAAAACAATACTGTGTGGTAAATCACGACCCTCAGTCATAAGGAATAGGACATAAGGAGGAGATAGGTACATACCGATAGAGTTAGCAAGTCTGGAGAAGATGCTATTGACATCACCATTCTTCCAACCCTCTTCTTTCTTCTTCTTTATTTTAGTCTTCTTCTGTTCCGTCTTGACCCGTTCTACTGACATCTCTCGCACTATAGAATAGAATAGAAAATTCTTTATTGCAACACACGATAATAATAACAAAGAAAGAAAAAAGAACTTATGCTAATGGCACAAGTTGGGGAAATAGATAAAAGAATAAAATCATTCTATATCTACTAGTTGACGCCCGCGGCTTCGCTCGCGTTATTGCAGGATAAAAAGTAGCCTATGACACTCCTAAGACCTCATACTGCCTACATACCAAAAATCATGATGATCCGGCCAGCCGTTTTTGCGTTATGAGCGTTTAAATAAATAGAGACACGGAGAAATAGAGAGAAAAATAGAGAAATGGACAAAAATTATAAAAACTGCTGAAAAGTGTTTTATCGATGCATAGATAGATTTACAAGTGTACACAAACATGTTTATTTCTAATATCTTCAATGTTCAGACTTGTTATCCTCTTCAGCTTTATTATATGTATACAATATACTACATATTATAATAAAGATTATGTTTATGTTTTTACTAGTAATAGTAAAACAAGTAGCAATTGGAAAAAGTATAAAAGAGTGATTAGAACTCTCATTTGATTTAGATAAATAGACGGATAGAAAATTCTTTAATGCAACACACAACATAAATTACCAAGAAAGAAATCTTATACTAGTGCTAGAAGTGGCAGCCTTATTGCTAAAAGCAATCCCTTCCAGGCAACCATAGATTGATTGATTTGATTTAACATTGTATTATAATTTTACGTACCTACTTTAATTACGTAATACAGGCCCACTGAGGGACCTAGTACGTGGCACGGTCACAAACTCATGTACAAAACTGAAATAGTAACTAAACACCTAGATTATAAGAAAAAAAATTGTAACATTAATAAATTTTTTTTAAATTAAAATAAAAATAATAGTTATTTTTTTACCTGCATCAGCTAAAAAGTAGTCGTCAGAGTCGTCAGTGTCGTATTTAGGTTCCATTTTCACTTCCACATTAGGCTTGCTCTCTGAAACAAAAAAAATGGTTATGTGAAATATGGATCAGTGTGCAGTCGCTCGTATGTTATTTCCATACAAACTGTTGTATAGTTAGACTCAAAAACTAAACAAGATAGACTTTTATTATCAAGGAATGGGTTTGCACTTGACCCTGATGGTAAGCAATCATTACGGATCAGCAATCTAGGATGGAACGAGCTGACCCAGTAAGAACCGATTCACTCTCACTTTGAGAATCACAAGATTACATTCTAAGGTTATAGACTGATGGTTTATATCTGAAATTGTTGGTAGCTAAACAAAGATCTCACCTCTAGAAAGTCAAAGGCATAGGTTTTGTAATTTTGCAGATTTTGTATTAGAACATAATATATACATATAATAAAGCTGAAGAGGGTCGAAAGTCTGAACATTGAAGATATTAAAAAAAAGTTTGGAGATACTTCGAATTTTATTGATAGCAGAACACATTCCAACATTATTTCTAGATATTTTATCAATATAAACACTCATCACACAAAAACAGCTGAACAGGTCATCATGATTTTTATTATGTAGGTAGTATGAGGTCTTAGGAGTGTCATGGGCTACTTTCTATCCTGAAACTCACAATATTTCAGATTTATTCACAATATTGAAGCCGCGGGCATCCACTAGTTTTTTAATAAAACTTCAAAACCACAATAAGTAGATATGCCTTTGATGTTCCAGAGGCGAAATCTTGGCTAACAAATTATAAGAAGACCTGTGCATTGTTGGTTGGACAATGGATAAAAGAAAGCTAAAAGGAAACATCTGGGCAAGAATAGCACAAGACAGGCATTTTTGGTGTAAAAGGGAGGAGGCTTATGCCTGATGATGATATTAAACAAGAGATGCATGACACTAGGATTGCCTAAGGGGTATCTATAATTCAGCGATCTTCAAAGCGGGAGTGAATTGGTTCTTATCAGGTAAGCACACTCTATCTTAGTCCATAGCCTTTGCTTACCATCAGGCAAACTATGGTCAAATGCAAACCCATATTAGTTATCAAAAAAAACATATTCCTTCTTGTGGCACATTGGTGAGGATGCCTATACTCAGAAGCTTCTCCGTTAGCTTAGTTGGTAGTGGCTCTGCCTTCTAATCTAGGGGTGCGGGTTCGATTCCCGCATAACACAAGTAATTATGAATATTAAAATTTGTAATTACTTGTGTTGAGTCTGGTCGTTTCTATGTATAATAAGTATGTATTTACAAAAGAAAAGTATATATGTATTATATCCGTTATCTAGTACCCATGATACAAGCGTAAGCTTAGTATGGGGCTAGATGGCGCTGTGTGATATGTCCTGAAATATTTATTTATTTTATTTATTTATTTAATTTAGTATAAATCTCACCTGAACTTGAAGTAACTTTACATTGCAGTAAAGCCTCCTCTGACTTGATGACTTGTTGTTTGAAACTCCATGCCGTCCGCAAAGTTTTGATGCAAACATCACAGATTGCATTACTGCAGTGATCCATTGGCATTAACTGAAATATTTTATATTTTATGATTATAATAAAAGCAAAGAGTGTGTGTTTATGTGCAAGTTTGTATCTGAGTGGCCAACTCTGGTGTCAGAGTTTTCGAACCACCCGCCCTAAGGGACTCTGATAATAATATGGCTTATAAACGGCCACGCCATGAAAATCTAATAATTGATATATTGGGCTTTGTACTTATTTATTTATATACTAATAAAATTTTGTGAATAAGTCTATTGAGCATTTGTGTTCCAGGATTTCAGAACAGACATAACGCAAACAACACTGTGGCTTAAGGCAGAGCTACTTTTATCCAGTCTCGTTTCAGATGAACTAGTGAGCAAATACCTGACTGAACAGTGTAAACAATATACTCAAACTAATAATTATCGCAGCCATTTCTTTACAATTAAAACTTATATTATATCAAAAGGCGGACTTACAAAGATATTAAAACACTCTTGCAGCATATCACAGTAAACTTCTTTCCTATCCAAAAACACGTAAGACGACTTCATATCTTTGTGTAATCCTTCGGCTAAACAACAACGGCAGGCGCCTGTTACTTCCATGTTTGATGTTTATTATTTGTTAGTATTTTAAGAATAAGATAAACGTAAAAATTAGGTCTGATATATTCACAGCGGCTCAGCAGGCAAAAATTTACGATTTCTTTCTGTTTCATTTCATTATAATTATTTCATTTTATTCAATCAAAGTATTGATAGAGAACAAGGAAATTGTACGACCAATACCACAAGCCAATCGTGGTTGTTCAATTTGTAACAGGACTTGTATGTACATGAATTACTTGGGTTAGGTTTGTCGCTCATCTTCATATATCATCAATCATTTTCTAATTTAATCAAATTATAGTTTAATTATTTTTTTTTGTCTCTCATTTCTATTTCACTGTCAAGTTTTCATATTCTTAGTTGTATGTACATATGTACGTCGATTACTGAGCCATGTAGACAAACAGCCAAATCAAGTATAGCTAATCGAGCTAATCCTTGTTCAAGCAATCCAAAATGTCAATCAAATAATTGTTTGATCAAAAAAGAAAAAAGAAATTCGTTAATAATTCTGCACCTTTCTGCACCGACCAACTGATTAGCGCCATGTTAATTATTTTTACTGGCTAATAAAATAAGCAGTTGTTTCTCTTGTGACGTGACATTGGCGAAATTGCGGCGAAGTCGCAGAGGCCATTATTATAAAAAAAAAAAAAAAAAACAACTCTGACAAAATGGCGGACATGTTGCTGAAGTGAAGCGTCCGATAAATTTTGTTGTGAAAATTCACTAGAAATCTATTCCTACTGCCCTTTTCTTGTGTGAAAGTGTTTAAGTGATGTTTTAATAAAAATATAAAGTTGAAATCATGAATTTCGACGAGGTGATAGTGAAAGAAAGCCCGGGTATATGCCGGTGCTGTCTCTCTGAAGGATGCTACAAAGATTTAGGCTCCGAATATACATGGATGAATGAAACAGAGGTTTATGCTGATATGCTGCTAGATTGCTTCGATATTGGTGTGAGTATTTATATATTTTAACTTCTGTGAGTGCTAGTAAACATTTAGGACACGGAAATTGAACAGGGCTTATGATGATGATGAATAATCGATTGATTCCTATCAAAGCACAATGCTATATTGATTTGGTTTCGCATTTATACAATTTGTTTGGATGTAATTGTTGGCCACGGTTTTATCTGTGTCTAAACTTTTATTTATAAGTAGTTACGGTAACTACAACAACATGCCAAGCTTTGGAGTGATATAATTAGTTCTCTATTTAAACATAAATAAGTGCATAGAGTATAATATGTAGACAGCCAGAACACAAATACTTAATTACTGAATTAAAATGGACATTTACTCCTGTTGAGCACTTCATTCAATCTTCTTTAATGTTGCCAACATCATAGTAACTCTCTGCTTGTCAATTTCCACCCTGGATTGGTCCAGTGATTGGGGCTGTATCTTGATAGATCAGTCAGCCTTTGCATTTTACATGTACATACCTAATCTAAAATCTAAATCTAAATCTACTCTTGAATCACTCTATTAAAAAACTGTTTCAAAATACATTGTGTAGTTTTACTTGCATCAAGACAGATGCGGGAAGTGACTTTCCGTTATACTAAGCAGTGATAGTGATAAAGAATCTAAAATCTTAGTCTAGTATATAAAGTATATTTTTTACATGTTACAGATATCCCAACACAACGAGGGTCCCAACGGTCCCAAGAGGCTGATCTGTGAGGTGTGCATCACTCGTCTGCGAGATGCGTGCAACTTCAAGAAACAGGTGGTGGACTCAGAGAAGAGGTTTATTGATATGCTCGCACGGGGAGAGTTTAAAAATAAAGGTAAGTAGATTATCTGGAGAGTGCTTCTTCTTTGTTTATATCAACTGTTTCTATTATGAGCTAGTTTTTGGCTTGCAAGACCCAATTTAATTTATACCACCAATTACATGGTGTGTAATGCAATTGACTATTGTTGTAAGCATTGCTAAAGGATGGCTTTGGGTAGGTCTTTTTAACAGGTGATTGATTGATTGATTGATTAATACTTTATTGGACACTCACATAAAAAAACATAATACAAAATGGAAAAAAACACTAATGCCACAAATGGCGGCCTTATCGCTAAAAGCAATCTCTTTCAGGCAACCGTAGGACAGAGGAAAATATAAAAAAAAAAACTAGATGGAATGTACAATAGCGAGCATATGAAATTTGACTATAAAAACTTAAACAATAAACATAAACAGGTGCTTCAACATCTAATGAGTAAATCACTGCTAGTATTGATTGTGTTCTTTCAGATACTTGTACTTAGAAGACAAGTATGTGCAGGTCTTCTTACACTTGTCTCCTTGTTCCCCGCGGAATATAACCTTGTGATCTTTAAAGTGAGAGTGAATTGGTTCTTACTGGGTAAGCACGTTCCATCCTAGACCGTAATGATTGCTTACCATCAGGCGAATTACGGTCAAGTGCAAACCCATCTCTTGTGAAGAAAAAAAAACTAATATTTATATTAACTGCCTTACTGCAAATAAAAGTTTTTTATTGTAAACATGTATAAGCCGAGAAAAAATGATCATTTATTGTGAACTTATTTCAAGGACAAATAAATAGACTGAAAAAAGCTTATTAATGAAAATTTGAAAGTCAGTTATTATATTTCTTTTTTACATTACTTATGCTACTTTTTATCCTGAAATAATGCGAGCGAAGCCGCAGGCGTTCACTAATTAACTTAATAAGTTTGTTGTAATTCTTTACGTTACTATATTATGTCTAAGAATTTATGAAGTCAATCTGTATAATCTATATTTATTCCCATCGCCAGTGGTGGTGTACGGCAATCCGGCGCGCATGAAGCAGGAGTCCCAGGAGGGTGAGCCAGACGACATTATAGCAGCCGAGGTGGAGTACTTGGATGACATGGAGTTTGGACCCAGCGGTAAATATTATTCATTCATTCATTTATTCATACTTGCACACATGCAACTTTAAAAAAAAGAATTACATGTGCCCCGAGGTATTGGCACGTAGCAAGAGACAAGGGCTGGCTTTATCTAGCCAGGTAAATAAGTCCACTTAACGTTTTTTTCACATTACTTTCTAGTACTGTAGCACCCGTAGCTCAGCCAGCGGAGGCAATCGCATGTGATTACCAAAGTTAAACAACAAAGTTAGCAAAGGTTGACGCGGTCAGTATGTGGATGGGTGACCGAAAAGTGGCATTCCATTTTGGGCAGGATGGCACGTTAAATTGTAGGTCACGGCTGTTTGTCTAGTATGGCACTCAACAAGCCTTGTCAGATTCCATTATAATATTAGTGCAAAAAGGATGAAATGATTATTGTACAGACGGCAAAGCTTTGGAACACTTTACCGGAAGCTGTGTTTCCTGCGAACTACAATCCAGGGGTTTTCAAATCTAGAGTTAATAGGTATCTTCTAGGTAAACGTGTTACACCCTAGGCTGCAGCAATGCTTAACATCAGGCAGGCTGTAGTCAAACGTAAACGTATCCCAGGTAAAAAAAAAATGCCGCCATTTATAGATGTCACATTTTTTTAGTAACTATTTTATTATAACTCACTTATAACTTGTTCATTTGCTAATCAAATTTCCTTTAACATATTTTCAGATGATGAAATAATAAAAATCGAGAAACCTCTCAAATTCCGTCAGTCTACGTCGAAAGCTTCGACATCAGAGGAACCCACACCTAAAGGCAAGAGAGGGAGGCCTAAGAAGGAAGACGACGGAGATAATAAACCCAAGAAAAGGAAGCTTAGTAAAGGTAGGTTTTTGATGGTGTTTTTTAATGAGTGATGGTGGAATTTTGGATCACAGTTTGGTATTTTGGTTGATTAGCATCTAAAGGCAGGGGTCGGTAACTTCAAATAAAAACGCGCGAAGCAATCAAAATACGTCCGTAACCCATGCGCAAGACAAATTAATCTTTTTGCCTGTGTCTCTGTTTATTTTAACGCTCATCACGCAAAAACGGCTGAACCAATCATCGTGATTTTTGGTAGTGGTAGTAGATAGTATAAGGTCTTAGGAGTGTCATAGGCTACTTTTTATCCTGAAATAATGCGAGCGAAGCCGCGAGTGTCCACTAGTACATAATATATTGAAGTAACATCTTAAATATGCTACACAAATTACGAATAATCATCAAATTGAATTTAAAACATTATAAGTAATTGTTTGTAAAACTCTTATATGTCCAATAGCTTTTTGAAATTAAATAAAATATTTATGACAGATCTGAGAACAGTGAAAAATTTTTACCAAATTGCTAACCAAAATACCATCTTCATAATGATTTAAGGTCCAATATACATGAGCTTGAACAAATTAATATTCAGTGATTTGTTTCATTTATTAATTTATTCTTATTATAATTATTGCGGATTAACTAGTTACAATAATTTCACATATGTGCCTACACAAGTCAAATATAATTATTTATTCATTATTTTAATCTGCTAGAAAAGTGTTTTTAATAAAACATATATATTATGTATGATATTCCATAAATATTATTCTTATATAAATATATAATATATATGTGTTGAATATCATCAAATTCGGTTCAGGCCCATTTTTTACCAGTGAGTGTTTTAGCTTTTATTTAGCAAAAAATTGTAGGTTTTAAAAGTTTTATGTGTATTGGACCTAAGTCTTTTTAACTTTATAAAACATTTTTGGAGGCATACAGAATTGAAGTATTCTACTATTATATTATTTATTTTTAGTACATTAAAATAATTAATTAAAATGGTTCATACAGAAATATGCCTTCAAATCTTGTTTAAAAATGTATTATAGCAGATCATCTTGATAAATCAAATACGACAAATACACACACAGTGATAGCCAAGGATTCTAGTAATTATAAAAGAAATGATAATAATTAGTAATGGTTTAAAAACATGAATTTGTGCTATAAATCAGCTTCCATTCAAGATGTTCTGACTATAATTACTTTTGTGTGTGTATTAGTGTAATATTTAGGGGAAATTATTATCCAAAATATAATACCCAACCTAAGTACATTACTAAATAAAATACGTTTTTCTTTAAATTTACTACTTAGCTGCGCTTTGCGGCATTTCATGAGTAAAAGAAAAATACTGATTGTGACGAAAGCTAATTTATTACAAAATAAATTCAATGTTTATCGTAAAACTACTTTTTCAATAATTTTATAAAATTTTGTGAAACTGTTGTATAATAAGTAATCAAGAGAGTGATTTATTTTTATCATTATTTGATTATATGTATTACTTATACGTACATTTCTTTTTGTATATGCACATATTTAATTTACCTAATATTTGGATAATAATTTCCAACATGTTTTTCAGGTACTATTTTTAAGCTTTACTCGTCATTTTAAAATACATATGATCTTTGACTAGCAAGCAAATACTAGATTTATAATAAGAATAACCTAAACAATAAATTTATTTATTCAATATGTTTTAAATAAACTCTTACCGAACATTGAAAATATTTTTAGTATTAAAACATATTTTTCTTGCACACTAAAGAGATTTCTCTTTGGAAAGAATTGATTTTAAATATATAGGTACATATATTCAATCTACGAATCTCTACTACTTAAATTAAATAGGCAAGCAAAAAGCAATCTTGTGTTTGGATATTCGTATCGTAATTACACTATAACTACTAATCTCAGAAGTCTGTCTAAAAACTGACTGCGTTACGTCGTTGTTTTGCCAAGGGACAAGCGTAAACCTTTTGGATTTTTTAAAAGCAAATTCTTATATTTTCATCAAATACATATCAAGCCAAGCCTTTCGGAATATTACTACTATTCTAAGTAGATACTTATATCTTCGTATAAACCATAAACCGCTCTGTATTTCGAATAAAACGTAACTCGGAAGAAACTTTACAATGCGCGTACACGGAAAATGGCAGAAAAGACAACTGAAAGACAATTTTCCCGTTTTAGGTGACACGCCAAGCAGAAATAAAGCGCCAAGCGAGGCCAAGAGTAAGTCCTCAATATCTGCCAACAAGAAAAACCGACTCATGAAAGAAAACGCCACAAAAATTCTAGAAAACACCACCTGTCTCCCGTTCAAATGGCAACGCAAACAGTACCTCTGCTTCTATTGCCATCTCCCACTAACAACCGTGGAGGAACTGAGACAGCACACTCGATCTGAACACGCGAAGTCTAATAACAGATCAGCTGTCTTTCTCCTACGAAGTGACGACAAAGTCAAAGTGGAAATATCAGATTTGCAATGCAAGTTGTGCGGACAAACGATTTTGAACTTTAACGCTTTGGTTGATCACTTGAAAACTGTTCACGGATTGAAATTCAATGAGGGCGAGATTGGCGTGATACCGTACAGACTGTTTGAGAATTATCAATGCGCTATCTGTGAAGAAACTTTCCCATATTTTGTGAAGTTAAATCAACATATGAATAAACATTACGGCGGTTATATGTGCGAACTATGCGGCAAATCTTTTCTAAGCTACGATCGTTTGAGATGTCATTCTCTAAGCCACGGCTCCAAAATCCACTGCAGCATATGTTTCCAATCATTCGACTCCCTCACACAAAGAAACATTCACAGCACAACAGTTCACGACAAACCCAAACTTATAAAATGTGATTACTGTCCAGAGTCGTTCAAAAACTATGCAACACGTAAAACGCATTACAAAACTGCACACAGTATAGATATACCAGAATATAAGTGTCCAGATTGTGGTAAAAGCTTTCCTTATTTAAGCAAAATGATGTCTCATTTTAAAGAGGTACACGAACGAGAGAGGAATTTCGCCTGCTCCATGTGCGATTGCAAGTTTTTCTCCAGAACTCACGTAAAGAAACATATGGTTAGGCATTTAGGTAGTAAGTTATTTCAGTGCGATGTATGCAAAAATACCTACTCTAGGAGTAGGTCGTTGAAAACGCATATGGTGACGCATAAAGATGAAAGGACTGAATGATCTTTTATTGTGCTACTTTAAGATTTATCATTAGACATAATATTAAAACTTTCGTGAGACATTAATATGAATGTGTAACTATTGGGGTTTTCACACGCGTGGGTGAGTGATAACTGCAATAGTTACATACATATTGACTAAACATACATCTTAACTTTATTCTTAAATTTATACTGTAATTTGAAGGAAAATTACATATTATGCAAAACGAATGGTTTGGTAATAAAATCCTTAATTATTATTTTCATTTTCCATATTTAACTTAGAAAAACAAGTGATATTCCTTCCTATTTAGGCAAAACTTTAAACGTACCCTTAATAATATTATCAGCTTTATTTTATCGTAGAAAACTTAGAACCACCATAAAATGGGTACATTTAAAGTTAACATTTCGTTGCAGGTCTAAAAACAAGGATTCACGGTACCGAGTCCATATCGACGCGTAGAAGAAAAAACCTGCAGGTTTTATTCAACCATACCTCAATAATACCTTTTAAATGGAGGGGCAAATATCTTTGTTTCTACTGTAGCAAAGATATGTCAGAATATAAAGAGTTGAGAAAACACACGAAAGAGCATGGAGAATGTTCGATACAAGATCATTCGCTCAAAGCTTTGAAAGGAGGGACGAATATGGAGATCAAAATTGATGTGTCAAATTTGACTTGTATATGTGGCGAAAAAACACCGAGCTTAGACGCCCTAATAGAGCATTTACAGGACAAACATGATCTCGAATACGATAGAAATATAGATATGGCCATAGAAGAGTACAGATTAGTCGATCTAAACTGCTTAGTGTGCAAGGAAAAGTTTACGTACTTCGGCTATTTAGTATCACACGTCAATAACAATCACCCGAAAAACTGTCTAATTTGTGACACTTGCGAACAGAAGTTTAATAAGAAACGCGACCTCTTCTCCCATATAAAGAATTATCACAGAGAAGGCGGGTATGCTTGCGAACTGTGTCCACAGACGTTCAACTCTTTGAATATATTAAGGAAACACAAAATCAACAGGCACATGACTCGGTGTCATATATGTCACTTAAGGCTACCATCGGCCGTGTTAAGGCAGAAACATATAGAGATAGAGCACCCAGATAACGGCTCTTTACAGTGCGATGTTTGCGAAAAGGAATTCCATACGAAACAAGGGCTAAGAATGCACACGAGAAAGTGCAAAGGAGATCTGTTCCAATTAACGTGCAAGAAGGAAGATTGCACGATGGATCTGGATTTGAACTACGAAGATCCGACGAAAAGACCGAGCGTGAAGCAGATACGCGAAAACATTGTCACAGTTCTAAACATGTCTACGGCGATACCTTTTAACTTTTATAAAAACAAGTTCAACTGCTTCTTTTGTTCCAAAGATTTTCCAGATTCGGATTCTATGAGAGAGCACACGGTTTTAGAACATCCTGTGTGCGATATCAAAGAAAAATGCATTAGGAAATGTCGCGAAACGGTAGCGTGCGTCAAAATTGACGTCTCAAATTTGTCTTGTAAAGTTTGCTTCGAAACTATACCAGATCTGGACGACCTTCTCGACCATTTGATCTCAAAACATGACGCCAACTACGATAAATCCATCACGACTTGTTTACAACCTTACAAACTGTTAAAAGACAACATGACCTGCCCCAATTGTCCCGGTGAAGTCTTCCGATTCTTCGGCACGTTACTAAAACATATGAACAAAAAACACACGGATAACAAAATCATTTGCGTCTACTGCGGCGAGACGTTTCGTCGCGATCAGAACTTGCGCGTTCATATTTGGCGTCACCATCGAGACGGTCGATTCAAATGTACCATATGTGGCCTCGACTGTAACATACCTTCCCGTCTATACATGCATATGGCCAAAAGCCACGGCGTCAAAGCGGCGAAGTGTCCGAAATGTCCCGAATCTTTTGCTACCCAATACCTAAGACAAAAGCATTTGATAGAGGCTCACGAATCTGGTCACAAATGTGTTCATTGCGGTAAGCTTTTTACACGAAACTCGTTCATGAGAGACCATATAAGGCGAACCCATTTGAAGGAAAAGAATGTGGAATGCTCGGTTTGCAGTATGAAGTTTTTTAATAATATTCTGTTGAGACGACACATGGTGAAACATAGTGGGGAGAAGAATTTCCACTGCGAAATTTGCGGCGAGAAATTCTTTTGGCGGAAAAGTTTGAAGACCCATTTGGCTAGACATAGTTGAAGCGTGATATTTCTTTTTATTGATTTGGTATATAAATGGCCATATAGATTTGTGACTCCTGAAATGCATACCTACATAGATTGGGCAGGCAAATACTGTATGTAATATGTAACTAAATTTATCATCACATTTTGTTGTAATAGACGATTATTATTCATTTCATTACTCATATTGGAAGTGGGTTAATCGAGTAATGAAAAAAGGAAGAATCAATTAATTAATTTAAGCTTAGGTTTAAAACTGATTGTAATGTGAAAACTGATCTCATAGGTATTGTAGGCTAAATATATATGTGTTTTATAAAATTTATACTACGGATTTATCTAAATAAACACTCTTATCTTGCCACACTCATCCGAACTTTCTTACATTTTATTCTGATCTCGTTTTGTGTAACGGCCGTCAATTTTATGCAACAAAACGATAATGCGTAAAAATTTAGAATAGTACATTGTGATTGGGGCCACCGCAAGTAAAATATGTATGTACATAATTCACTGACAATCCCTGTTACTAAACGAATGAAAACTAAAATGGCCCTTCTAAATTATTTTCTAGTAAAAATTAAACTTATTTGTGACATACAAAAGAACGCATCTCGTTTCAGATCGGGCCAATACTGAAAGCGGGAAATCGCGCCACTCACAAACAGGCCGGACTAAAATAAAACGCGAAATAGATTACACGGATGCCGAAGAAAATTCATACAATAATAAAAAACTTGATAATGTCAATGAAAAGTTTCTACAATGCTTACAAGTTAGGAAAAACATAGCTTGCCTTCTAAATAACACAACAGCTATACCATTCTCGCACGCTAGGAGCAAATTCAACTGTTTCGTATGCCACGAAGGATACCACAAATGCGAAACACTACAACACCATTTTAAAACAGAACATTCCACCCACAAATTTAAGGTAAACGATAACATCATAAAACGAATCAACCGACACACGTCCTTAAAATTAGACGTCGCCGATTTACAATGCAAAATATGTGAACACAAATTCGTAAACCTAAAAACTATCATAGACCATCTAATAACAGATCACGATGTCGATTTGGATAGGAACGCGATAGATTTAGTTCAAACCTTCAAACTTTTAGACGATAATCATATATGTCACGTATGTGGCGAAAAGTTTATCTATTTTATCAAACTAGTAACGCATTTGAACGAAATGCACGAAGATAAGAAGTTTGTCTGCGATTTGTGCGGAAAATCTTTTAAAGATCTAAGCTCGTATAATTTGCACGGTTGGCAAGCTCATGGACCGGGTTACGATTGCCCAGATTGCGGTCGGCGATGCTCAAACGCAGCATTGCTCAGAGAACACTTGGCCAGCAATCATGGTAAACGCAAATTTAAATGCACCGAATGCCCAGCAGAGTTCACCTCAATATACAAACGAAAGAAACACTTCTACCTAACACACAAGTCGAAAGAAGTCCCCTCGAATTTCAAATGTCCCCACTGCGAAAAAGTATTCACGTGTACGTCGCAAAGAAACGTGCACGTTAGGAAAGTGCATCTGCAAGAAAAGAACGAAGTTTGTCCTATATGTCATGCGGAATTGTTTAACAAGTCGCGATTGAATCTACATATGGTGAAACATTTGAGGGAGCGGAATCATGTATGTGACGTTTGCGGGAAAAAGTACCAGTGGAAAAAGAACCTCAAAGTGCATATGCAGAAGACTCATAATATATTGTAGAGATTTTTTTTTATGAATAAGCATGTTATTTGTAAAGTTTGTCCGAATTACATATGTCATATAAAAAACATTGAACTTTGAATGTTCATATGCTAGAGACTCATAATATCTTGTAGTTTTTTTTATAAATAACCATATTATTCGTAAAGTTTGTCTGAATTACAATCCAACCATAAATTTATTTAAAAAAAAACCAATGGGCTCTGAAATTTCGTCTCAAAATATCTTGTAGAGATTTTTTCTAGACAAACATTGTATTAAGAAAACTTGTCAGAATTACACAAACAAGCAAGAAATTGTATATGAATTGTATTGGTCGTTATAAAAATTTTGGAGCAATAAAATCAAGTCTTAAATTTATTTATTGTAAGAACAAATACGTATTTTATATTTTTGTAGATCTGAAGCATTTATTAGATCAGACATGCATTTATTATTATCTTAGTCATTATATTAAACGTATTTTTACCTATTATTTTAAAGTATTATATTCACTACATAATGTAACATTCCAAACTTGTGTTTTAAAAATCTGATCAAAATTATAATGTAAATCTAAAAACATTCGTTTAATTTTAAAGTAGTAAATTAATTAATTAGTCAGTATATTACTGAACCCATGAATCACTTAGATACTACCAATTATTAAAGTGGCATTCTATTTTGTGCGCTTCCGTGGGTCGGATGATACGTTAAATTGTAGGTCCCGTCTAGTACGGCAGTGGTTAAGCCTAAACTCTCGACACCAGAGTTAGCAACTCTCATTCGATAAGATGAAAATGACTACCAATTATAGATAGTACCTAGTATTGATAGATATTTAAAGAAATAGTAAATAAGTTTAATATTCATGAATAGATAATATTTTAATACGTTTACGAGATAGTACTTAAAGCTTTTTGCCTGATATACTAAAGTTTTTACGGCAAGCACTAATGGGTATGTCCCGGTTGTCTCGTTAGTGGGCCACTTTCAGTCCACCTTCAACTAAAGTGTGTCTTCTACGGGTGTAAATGGAGTAAATATAAGTTGATTAACATCAGTCAAGCGTGAGCATATCTCATGTAAAAAATATCTCTCAAAATACTTGTACACTAGTTACATACAGTTATTCATTGGAAGCTAAATTAACTTCTCTTCTTCCTTGTCTTCTACTCTTTCACGCCTCAACAGAGCGGCGAATTTTCGTTATATTTGGTATAACATTATATGTAAAGCATCTAGAACGACATAGGCTAATTTTTAACACGCTTCTATTAAATCTACCTGGTCTCAGTAATCGCAATTTCCCACTCTTCTAATTATCGTATCGATCTAAAACAGAACGCGAATGAAACAGAGGACATCCACTAGTTTTAAATGAAAGAAATCTAAACCGCGCGTTTATGGTTCCATTGTCTCTTTTCAGGTGTAAAAGCGGAACACAAAATCGTAAAACCGGAACGGCCGCTAGTACCGATCGAAAAGAGACGACGGAACCTTCAAATCATATTCAACAACACAACCCTAGTACCGTTTAAAAGACGCGGAAAAATGCTCTGTTTCTTCTGCGGAACCCTAAAACGTGATCGACAAGAATTAATAGAACATAACAAAATACACTTACCTTGTTCCCTAACTGATAAATGTCTAAAAGTACTTAAAGGAGAGGAGTTCGAAATTATGGTCGACGTATCAGATATGACGTGCAAATTGTGTTATGAAGAATTTCCCGATATTGGTGAAGTAGGTTTCCATTTGGCTAGAAAACATAATCTGCCTTACGATACTAGTTTGAAGATATCGTTCGCGCCGTATAGATTGGTAGACTATAAGTGCGTTTATTGTGATAAAGATCTCAAAAATATAGGAGCTTTAGTAAAACATACCCATGTAGAGCATGCGGCTAATGTTTTTGAATGTAATGATTGCGGGAAAAAGTTTAGGGTAAAGAAACATTTGAGGTTCCATCTAAATCAGGACCATAAAGACGAGTACAAGTGTTCGAAATGTCCAAAAAGTTTTAAAAGCAAATCTGAATTGGTAAAGCATACTCGAGAAGATCATATATCGCAATGCAATCTGTGTTTTAAAGCGTTCTCTTCAATGGAAGTTAGATTGACGCATATGAAAAATGAACACGATATAGAAACGGGGGGCACTTGCGGATTTTGTGCCAGAGTTTTCGACTCGAAATTCGGTTTCCTATACCACGTTAGCAAATGTTCAATAGAAAGAGATATAGATTCAGTCGTAATCGAAGTCGGTACGGTGTCAGAAACGGTACAACAGAGAGAAACGAAGAAACTCATGCGGAAAAATATTGCCTATATATTCAATAATACTTCGGTAATACCGTTCAAATGTTTTAGAAACAGATTCCGATGTTTTTACTGCGAAGACGAGTTTAGCAGTTGCGCCGATTTGAGAAGACATACAATCTTGGCTCATCCGATTTGCGACGTGAAACTAAAGTCGATGAATCTCAAAGGTCTCGGACGGAAACTGATGTGGATCAAAGTTGATTCCTCAGTTCTCGAATGCAAGATTTGTCTGTCATTCTTTGATGATCTGGAGAGTCTTATTAAGCATTTGGAAAAGAATCACGAAGCCAGATTGAGCGATTGCTTGGACAAGTTCCAAGCGTTCAAACTTGTCGATGGAAAGTACGTGTGCCCTCAATGCGAGTTGGAATTTCCTTGCTTCAGTCATATGTTGATACATTTTAATAAAGAGCATCTGACGAATCGACACCTTTGCGGCCATTGCGGCCAATCTTTCCATAATATGACGTCGTTACAAGTACACACAGCTCGAGTACATAAAGCAGCGGACAGGTTTAAATGTACAGAATGTGACCAGGGCTTTCCCATACAGAATCTTCTGTCACAACACATGGGTAAAGTCCACAAGATCAATGCCTTCAAATGTCCTCACTGTCTAGAAGTGTACGCAACGGAACATTTAAGAAGAGTCCATGTTTATAAACAGCACGAAGTTGGATTCAAATGTTCGTATTGCGAAAACACGTTCCGTACACATTTCCAAATGACGCAACATATAAAAAGGTTACATTTACTAGAGAAGAATGTCAAATGTAGTTATTGTGAAAAGACGTTTTTCAACCAAGCGCGGTTGAAGAAACATATGGTGTTGCATACGGGCGAAAAGACGCTCAATTGTGAATATTGCGATAAGACTTTCCTGTGGAAAAAGAATCTGACTAAACATATGAGTGTGCATTTTGCGCAAATGCCTAAAGGGAAGAAGGGAAAATTATAAATTTGAATGTTATACTTACCTACACCGACAATCCGATATTATATAGAAAGTTTAACGTTGTCTATACAGTTTAGAAGCGGACTACATATTTATTTTAAAGCAATTCGTATCATTGTAAGTAAATAATGTAAATAAATCTATTTGTATATTTAAGATATTAGGCCTTATAAATGATGTAATTGAATCTCTATAGTTTTTAGTGCATTTGTAAATAGGTAATTAAAGAATTAGATACTTTTAAGAATATCAAACTATATTTATTGCTCATTTAGTGACTTGGCAATAAAGCAGGTATATAAATAATTTTAATTTCATTTCATTTTTTCATTTTATATTTGTTGCGGCGAATTAGCTTAAACCTATGTTAAAAAAACTAGCTATATATTTTCATCTATGAGAATAAATACATTAGCCTCCTAAGGACCAATGGCATCGTGTAAGTACATAAACACCAGCATCATTGCAACCCAAGCACTAAAAAGTTTTTAACTAAATTACCAACCACGGTCCTCATCCGATGACAAAATCAAAATTCCTAAATAAATTTAAAAATACCGCCCAATGTGATCACATGAGAACAAAATAAATCAAGTTTTTTTTCCAGACATGTATTCTCTATGTTACTTTTTATACAGGAAAAAAAACTATAGATGAATGAATGAACTCTAAACATAAAAAAATTAAGGTATTGTCATTGGGTGGCAGCTCTCTTAAAAGTTTATGTACTTAGGTGAGAACAATGGGTGGTAATTCAGAGTAGGGATTTTTAAGCTTGGTCCTTAGGAGGTTAGAACATAATTTATATATATTTCACATTATCGAATGCGTTAGTATGTGTAGGTACCTTATTTTATGTTAGGTGCTCTAAAGTTGAATTACTTTACTATTTTCATTTACTTATCTTTAAAAACCTTTAAGTTTGTTATATTGAAAAGGCCTTGTCAATCACAATGTTAGTTTTCTGAACACATATTTGAACAAAAAAATCACAAAATAATGTATAAAGTTTTTCATTAAAAAAACTTTGTTACAATATCGGAATAAAGTTCTATTTCGATAAACTTATCATAAATCTTGCCAATTCCTCCTGTCTAGGACGGTGTGCTTTTTTTGCGAAACTTCATAATTCATGTAAAGTATTATATTATAACTATCCTAATTAAGAACCTGGCCATTTGTCATACCTACATGGTAGGTATAACATCCGGGGCCCACCTTACGGCTTGAAAACTTGACACCAGAGATCGCCACTCTCACAGACCTACTTATCTACTGGCCAAAATATCATAAGTTAACCAAAAACAAAGTTGACTAACATAAAATTGACGAGGCCTTTTCTTTACAGATACGACCCCCGAAATAGGCGAAAGCTCGGAATCCGACATGGAATCTAAACGACGCAACATCGAGATTCTATTCAACAATACCACTGTCGTACCCTTTAAAAATTGGGGCCAAAACCGATGCTTTTTCTGCAATAAACTCTTCAATAACTGGAAAGTTTTCAAAGAGCACAGTCGGGTACACAGACCCTGCTCTCATGCTATGCTAAAAACTTGCTTTCCAAACGGAAACGCTATTTATCTGGATGTATCCGTCATAAGATGTAATCTTTGCTTGGAGAATTTCCCAAATGTCCAAGAGTTAGGCTATCACCTTTATAATAACCACGATTTAGAATTTGATCAAGACACAAGCCTGAGAATGATTGTTTTTCGTTTAATTGACTTTAAATGCGTAGAATGTGACGAAAAGTTTCAAGGGTTAGGCGCTTTGTCTGTACATATGAATGAAAAACACAAAATACCGAAACAAGACGATTGCGGAAAAATTAGAAAAGATTTCGCTAGAACTGATGGCAGGAAGGGTAAAGAATTACAGAGCAAAATCAATAAAAAATGTGGCAAATGTCGAAAGACTTTCAAATATAAAGAGGATTATGAGAGACATAGATTGAACGATCATCCAACGAAATGCATCATCTGTTCCCGATCTTTTACTTCTGTGGCCTTAGTACTTACACATATAGATTCCGAACACAATATATCCGAAGGCGGTACATGCGTTTTATGCCAAAAGAACTTCTCATCAAGTTCCAAATTCCGTATCCATGCTAAACTCTGTTTAGGAGCGCAGTCCGAAAAGAAAACGAGGACGAGAAATAAGATAAAGGAATCGGCAGCCGATTCCTTTTCCCATATGCGGTCAAAGTTGAACTACATCTTTGAGAATTCAAGCGTGATTCCGTTCAGATTAGAAAATCGTGAGTTACAATGTCTGTTTTGCCTCGCAAAGTTTATCAGATGCGATGAATTTAAGCATCACGCAACCACTGAACACATGGACCTGGATCGTAGCTCTCGAATGAAAGCCTATAAACTTTTGACACCGCTATTAGTAGACGTTACGACTATAGAGTGCAAGATTTGCAGAAGTCACTTTGGTAACTTGAAATCGTTGATTGAACATTTGGGATCTACGCACGAAGCCAATTTGGGTAGCTGTGGCGAAAATCTTCTGCCTTTCAAATTGATTAACGATAGGTTCTTATGTTCCGAATGCAATAACGAATTTGACTCTTTTGAACCGGCTTTGTGCCATCTTAGATCTGATCATTGGCAAGAGAATAATTTCTGCGTTTATTGCGGCAAGCTGTTCTACAGCAAAGATTCTTTATCAAGCCATATGTATAACTTCCACGGTAAAGTAGGTGGTCACAAATGTCTCGACTGCGGCTTGCTCTTATCCACAAAATACCAACTCATCAAACACGTAAGCGTAGTTCACAAGAAGAAGATCTTCAAATGCGCTCGTTGCCCGGAATCGTTCTCGAGTTACATAGAAAAAGTGAAGCATACAACTGAAAGACACGGCGGTGGATTCAAATGCCAACATTGCGAGCATACAAGCCCTAGCACGTACGCTCTAAAACAACATGTCCGAAAAGCACATCGAATAGAAATCAACTTCAAATGTCAACATTGCAGCTTCGAATCCTCCGACAAGAAAGACGTAAAGAAACACATGATAAATCACGTTGGCGAAAAAGTAATCGATTGCAAAC
This sequence comes from Macaria liturata, assembly GCA_964023185.1. Classification (NCBI taxonomy): domain Eukaryota; kingdom Metazoa; phylum Arthropoda; class Insecta; order Lepidoptera; family Geometridae; genus Macaria; species Macaria liturata. The sequence goes on along the minus strand of OZ026809.1, from coordinate 10,772,319 downwards.
TTTGCGACAAGAAATTCGTCAGCAAACGTCACTTGTATAGTCATATGAAGATGCACGAGAGAAGAAAACCGTTTCGTTGTCAGTACTGTGATAAAGAATACAGACGTAGACAGGTTTTGGAACAACACATGAATATACATTTCCCGGATAAGGCGTTTTCGTGCAATTACTGCGATAAGAAGTTTGTGTGGAAACAGAATTATGTAGCTCATACTAAAACTCATCATGCAGCGCCGGAGGGACCGGTTTATGAACCGCAACAGCAAAGATTGGAATATAATATATTGTAGTCTTATGTTCTTCTTCTTTAAAAAAATTATAATAAATATGGGTGTTATATGGGATCTTATAGTTTTCAAATGAAACATTTTTTTCAACTTTTTGTATGAAAACAGATTATTTAAGTTTTGTTAAGACTTATTGTTAAGTATACCTACTTATAAATAATAACTACAGAGACATATGCAATATATTACGAAATCTATGTATATATATAGTTTGCAAAAAATACATGTTGATATTATAATTTTAAAACTTAATTTGGTACAGATGTAAACGTAAAGTTATATTGATATCTTTAAAAGTAAAGTTGTAGGTTTGTGTCCTATTTTGAAATATCAATACATTAATTTTATTGTTACGTTAGACATAGTATATAGAAATTTACGTAGACGTTACTCACAGGTTCATAATCTCTTATTACCGGTCCTGACTAAATGAATTCTTAAATAATTATGTGTTTGGGGAATTAACTATTTGGGATCTTGATTCTTGCCGTTTTCGGCCACGGCGGCTATTGTCTGCTCAATAATTGGTAGACAAATCACTTAAAACCTACAAAAATAACAAAATTATACACACGAATAGCTAAAACATGTGGCTACAACAGATCTTATTCCGTTCCAGATCTGTCGACGGCGCAGATCGCTAAGGCGGAATCGAGGCGGGCCAACTTAATATACCTCTTAAAACATACATCCATAACACCGTTCAAATGGAACTCGAAATACGCCTGTTTCTACTGCGACGAAACGCACACGGAATACGCAAAATTCAAAAAACATAACCGCACCCACGGTCTACACGCTAAAGAAACTATCAAACTCAAAAAAATGCACGACGAAATCATGTTAGACGTATCGAAAATCGTTTGTAAATTATGTGAAACTGAATTCAATAGCTGCCAAGATGTTGTCCAACATTTAATAGACGCGCACTCGCAAGTTCTTAGCAAAAAGGTCTGTAGCCAATTCCAAGAGTACCGATTGGTGGATTTGAAATGTCTTATTTGTCAGCAAGAGTTTAGCAGCTTCAGTGTTTTGACTAGTCATGTCCATATCGACCATTTGAATGACTGTTTCGAATGCAACGAGTGTGGTAGGTGGTTCAAAACAGCAGCTAAAATGGAGCAGCACGTCGGTACCCATTTAGCTGAACAGGTTACTTGCGATAAATGTGGTGTGACATTCCAAAATGATGGTCAGTTGAAGAAACATGACTTGAAAGAGCATTCGTATAAATGTCCGCACTGCGACTCGAGGTTTAAATACGAGGTGATTATGAAAAGACATGTGGCTAAAGCGCACAGCAATTCTGACGAAAAACTCCTAAAATGCGAATTTTGCTCGAAAGTATTACCGTCACCGATGTCGCTAGAAGTCCACACGAACAGATGCAAAAATAGGCAACAAAAACAAGATTATTTCGAGCCATCTGTAAAAATTCCTAAACGAAACCCTTTCTGCAATCAAATCAGAAAGAACATCCAATACGTTTTAAACACGTCCACAGCTGTTCCTTTCAAATTCAAAGGCAAATTTACTTGCTTTTACTGTCCACAAGCGTACTCTGACTTTGACGATCTGCTATCCCACACGAGAGTAGAGCATCCCGTATGCGAATTAAAATCTCAAGCGATCAAGAATTGCAAAGGCGAAAAGACGCGCGTCAAGATGGACGTGAACGGCCTAGCTTGCAAAATTTGTGAACAACCTATGATAGATCTCAATACCTTTATAGACCACGCTATAGCAGATCACAAAGCTGAATTCGATAAATCAATACCTCTCAAAGTTTGCTTCGAAGCGTTCCATATAATACAAGGTAGAATACCGTGCCCGGAATGCGAAGAGCCGTTCACATACTTCGCGACTTTGTTGAAACATTTAGGCGCCGAACATAATCATTATAAAGCAGTTTGCGTGTACTGCGGCAGAGGTTTTCGTTCGAACACTAGTCTTTCTATGCATATCAGCAATTCTCACACCGGCATGTGTTCATGTACGATATGCAATGCCCAATGTAATAATTCTTCAGCCTTAGCTCGTCATATGGCAAGATTCCACGACGTAAAAGACTTCAAATGTCCCCAATGCTCGGAAACGTTCGAGTCCCCATACAAGAAGCAAATACATCTAATCAAGTTTCACAATATTGGCCACAAATGCGGGTATTGCGAGAAAATGTTTACGAGGAATTCCTTTATGGTGAACCACGTGAGGCGGACGCATTTGAAGGAAAGAACTGTGCCGTGTTCAGTTTGTAATCTGAAATTCTTCGATGTGCATCATATGAAGTTGCATATGGTGAAACACGATGGTGTTAGAAAGTTCGAATGCGATGTTTGCGGGAAATGCTTTTTGAGATCGAAGAATCTGAAGTCGCATATGGATACACATAAAAAGTCTATGCAGGACATCATTTAGGTCTAAAAGAGTTTTTATTTCTTAGTTGTTTTCGGCTACGGCGACCGTTTTCTGCATATTTATACGACAACAATATGTTTTCAGAAAAATTTGATATTGGAGTACTGAGCAGTACGTAGCTGATATGCTCGCATGGCTTACATAGTCAATTTTTCCGGTAAATGGGACTTTCAAACCGGTAAATTAAATTTTGGAATATTTCTCACAGCGCCATCTAGTCTAGTCCAAAAGTCTATGCAGGACATCATTTAGGTCTAAAAGAGTTTTTATTTCTTAGTTGTTTTCGGCTACGGCGACCGTTTTCTGCATATTTATACGACAACAATATGTTTTCAGAAAAATTTGATATTGGAGTACTGAGCAGTACGTAGCTGACATGCTCGCATGGCTTACATAGTCAATTTTTCCGGTAAATGGGACTTTCAAACCGGTAAATTAAATTTTGGAATATTTCTCACAGCGCCATCTAGTCTAGTCCAAGCAAACTATCGGATATATGTATTTATGTAAGGAAAATGTATGTTTTCAAAAGATTGACAAAATGCAAATCATATGCTTGGAAACTAATCATATTCATATTTTGTAATAACACCTTACGTACACACAAAAAAGTTCACCTTTTTAACCGACTTCAAAAATGGGGCTGTTTCTTAATTCGACTGATTGCTTAGTTTTTTCTTCTTTGTTACTTGATTTCTGTACAATGATCTCTTAGCCTTAGTAATCTATCTGATTTAAATACCTATTTGTTTTAAATTAAACGTGAGTTCAATACTTAAATTGATGTAAATTGTGTAAAAAAATTAAACTTTAGATTATTGTAGAAAAAATTGTGTCTGATAAGAGATTATAGATTAAAAAATATTCCCATTTATATAAGTTATAGATTTATTCAAGTTATTATGTATAACCTTATTAGACTTACCGCCGGTTACTAGAACGATAATCAGTTAAATTCTACCATCAAATCAATTTCTACGCGCTCCCAATTAACTGAAAATTTCATTTCCCCCAATGACAGTGAGTAGAAAGTGATTCAATGGGAGAAATAATCTCATTAATCTATCTACATTATAATAAAGCAGAAGTGGGTCAAAAGGCTGAAAATTGAAGTTATTTTAAAAAAATATACTTAATTGATAACACGTTCCAACAATTTATAGAATTTTTGTCTGTTTCTCTGTGTCTCAAATCCGACAAACAGATAAACTAATAAAAAGTCTAAAATATGCTGAATGTGTTATGTTATGGATTTAAAGTAAACCCGTTTTTTTTTTAATCTAATATCTTATATGTTCAGATTTTAGACCCTCTTCAGCTTTATTGTATGTATATAGCTTTATTACATAAATATCTGCACTTTACGTTTCCTATGTAGCCTAATTTACAGTTATTTTAAAGCAATAGATAGCTAAATATTTTATTCGTTTTTTATTTGTCCGTGCTATTAATTTTAAGATTGTTTAGCAATTGAGCTATTACATAAGTTAGGTAAGTAGTTAATACATAATATGTTATTAAAATCTTTTATATGGTAATTAAATTAAAGTTTCTTTTAATATAACTGACTTTAATTAAAAGCGTACGTAGTCGTTAAGTCATGTCAGAGGCCCTTAGGGCGGCTTGATAAACTGTCGACACCAGAGTTGGCCACTCTTATTCGATAAGAAGAAGATTAAAAGCCTCATGAGTAATGTGATAGATAAGTTAGCAAAGAGTGATAAAACAAATGTGGGCGCCACTTGTACTAATAATTCAGTTTATGGCCTTTCACCTACGATAAAAAAATATTATTAAATTGTAGGTCCTGGCTGCTTGTCTAGTACGGCAGTCGTTAAGCCTTGTCAGAGGCCCTCAAGGCGGCTTGATAAACTCTCGACACCAGAGTTGGCCACTCTCGTTCGATAAAAAGAAGAACCTACGATTACTTTAAAATAAAATGTAAATGATTTATTTTGAAACAGGAAATGAAAATAACAATAATAAGAAAATATTACTATAATGCATTGGTTGTGATAACGAAAAAATTGTTTGAAAATTTCCATTTCTGGTCATTTCGGCCCCTGATATCTAACTAAGAAATATTTTTATGATTTCATGTTTTACTTCATACGTTGGTAAATAAATTATTTACCTCTAATGTAATACTATCTAATAATTATAAACTAAATTCAAATTCAAGGCATTTATTTTGACACACAGGACACAACAATATATACATAAAAAGTTGACAACAGGTAGAATATAAAGGTGATATAATTATGCGTTACATTGATGTATCCCGTGCGTCAAAAAAGGTCATACCTCAGCATTAATGCTGCAGATTGCTCTACAGCGCTGATTTTCAGGAATGACCCTTTGAGACGCGAGGGGTCAAGAGTTAAATAAGAAAGTAAACAACTAGTTTCAAGATAGCAATAATAATCTTTACCTACCTACTAATGTTACTCGTAAGTGTAACCACGACTGTCACAAACAAAACAAATTAAAATTATCATCCAATTAATTAAGACTTCTACAAACCAATATAATGCAAGATCCAGCAAGTTAAACCAAGAAATTTGTTTGCAGGTGCAAAATTCGAAACTGGGGAAGACAAATATAAGAAATTGGAGCTTGCACGCAAACTGCAGCTCAAACGTCGTAACATAGAGTACATATTGCAATACAGCAACGCCACGCCATTCATGTGGCACAAATCCAAGTACCGTTGTTTCTTCTGCACCGAACCAATGAAAGACCCTGATGTATTGAAACGTCACACGGCACAAGTCCACCAGAACGCCAATCTGGAGCTAGTTGTGTACGACAGAACCAAGAACACGAGAAATAAAGACGCGGCGATCAAAATTGACGTCGTTGATATGATGTGCAAGCTTTGCTCGCAAAACACTGGCGGGCTTCAGGAGCTGATACATCATATAATACTAGCCCATGATGCAGATTACGATGTAAGCGTGCCCAATTGTCTTCTCCCCTTCAAATTAGACAAAGACCAACCAACATGCGCGACTTGCGATGAGAAATTCGTATTCTTCGAATATTTGCTTCGGCACGCAAACAAGAACCACCTCTCTCACCAATACATTTGTGACGTTTGCGGAGTCAGCTTCCAGGGAGAGAATCATTTGAAGATGCATTATAGATATTATCACAGGGAGGGGGGTTACACGTGCGAATATTGTGGGATCAGTTTGAATACGCTGTCGAAGAAATTGTTGCACGAGAAAAATATACACGCGGCCAAACTGTTGACTTGTCCGCATTGTCCGGAAACGTTCAAGAGTCCATACCTAAAGAAGCTTCACATGGCGAATATACATGAAGTCGAAGAGTTGAAGATACCTTGCCCGTACTGCGAGAAAGTCTTTCCCCAAGAGAGCATCATGTCTCGGCATATGAGACGTGTCCATTTAAGGGAAAAGAATGTAGAGTGCGAAGTCTGTGGCGATCGATTCTTCGGCCCTTACGACGTAAAACTACACATGATGAAACACAATGGCGATAAAAACTTTGTCTGCCCTGTTTGCGGCAAAAAGTTCGCGAAGAAAAGCAACTTGAACACACATTCGCTTTTACACAAAAAAGTGTCCGTATCCTGCACGGTTTGCAAGAAGGCCTTCACCAATCAGGCAACTTTGAGAGTCCATATCAGGAATAGACATGAGACCACTGTCAAAAATATAACACTTGAACGTGTCACGGAATACGAAGACACGGAATATATAGGTGATGTGACAAATAGCGTGAATGTAGAAGACGAAGCCGACATACAAATGGAAGTGATACAAGATGAGGATTGTGATGAACATCTGTACATCGTGGGTGCTTAGGACTAGCTATTAATTTAATTCCTGCAGCCCCATTTCAGCATCGCACGAGTAGAGGTACGGCAAGGAGGCACCGTTATACAGTTGAGTTTCCAAAGACTCGCACCAAGCGTTTTGCTTCGACTTTCATCGTGCGAACAGCCAAACTGTGGAACTCCTTGCCCGAATCTCTATTCCCCTTGAACTATAATTTGTCGGTCTTCAAGTCGAGAGTAAACCGGTTCTAGGCAAGCGCGCTAGATCGTATAACTTTGCTTAACAACAGGCAAGTTGTAGTCAAGCGTGAGCCTATCTCATGTAAAAAAAAACTACAAATAATTTGTACTAAAGAATTGTTACTCATCATCATCAGCCTGTTATCGCCCACTGCTGAGCATAGGCCTCTCTTCTTGTGCGCCACTCGTCCCGGTCCTGCGCAGATTGAATACTGAATACAGTTTCTCATTACAAGGCTACGATTATTTAAGAATAGCAATATCATACTTTATGTAGGCATAGCATAGGCTCCTGTTTTATAAAAGTTATTAGTAAAATAGTGTTTTAAAGTTTTATTGATGATGCGAATAGGTAAGTTTTATTTAATTATTTATCAATGAAATATTTTACTTGCCTAAATTTTTATGAGTAACGTCCCACACTATTTTAGTACCTATGTATGCAACTTCATTAGATTACCTTTTGGTTTTACAAATTCTTAATGTTTATTTCCAATGAAATAGCTTAGGTATCTACTCTTTAATAACTATCGTTTTCAATATTGTTTTAGCAAATAAAACTATGTATTAGAATCATTACATCACAAAATGTTATTAAAAGAAATAAAATGTGTTTTATAAAATAGGGTTTTTAATTTACATGAACCATATTTTTATACTTAGGTAATAATAGTATAACAACCTTATTCAAAGAAACTAAATCAATTAAAAACATACATACATAATTAGTATAAATGGTTTACAAAAAATATTCAGCAACATATTAATTCATTGGTTTGTCATTTTCAACACGCTCGTTATCGAAATATGTGGGGGATAAGAATGTGTAGGAAAACCTCACAAAATTACTCAATTCAGTGATTTCTTAAATATATAAGTCGACGTATCTATATTTTGAGACAACACAGTCCATATTTTATACTTAATTTACAAATTAAACTAACACTAAAACAAAAACAATATATTTTATATATTTAATAACTAATTTGCCACGTTCCATCTTAGGCCACAGCTATTGCGATCAAGTGCAAGTCTGTTTTAGTTACAAAACAAATAAAAAATCCGTGATGAAAACCGAATACTCTCTTTGCAGGCGAAACGAAGAAACAAATACAAAACAGTAAAACGGAACGTCTCAGCTCTATCAGAAGAAACATTAGCACCGTGCTTCGCTACACTAACGTTATACCGTTCAACTGGAGCACCCAATCTGGCTTCAAATGCTTCTACTGTCCAAAAATAATCAAAGACTGTCACACACTCAAAGATCATACCACAAAACACATCCCCACAGACATAGAAGACTTTATTAACAAACACATTATAACCAAAGATGTTCCCGTCAAAATTGACATATCAAATCTTTCGTGCAAAATTTGTGATCTCGTCCTGAATAGTTTCGAAGATTTGCTCAATCATTTAGCGGAAATACATCGACAAGAGTATGATAATTCTGAAGTATGTTTCTTTCCATTCGTGTTGGATAAGGACGTGTTTAACTGCGTAATATGTGAGCAAAGATTTGATAACTTTACCAGTATTTTAAGCCATATGTACAAAGAACATGTGAACCACGCGTATATGTGTCAAATATGCGGGCTCAGTTTCAAAGATCAGATACGTTTGAAGAATCACTTGACTCGAAGTCATGTCGGATACAAATGCTCGATTTGCAAGAAGACCTTTGACGCTTTGCACAAACTGTCGAAACATAAGCAGCGATTTCACGGCCAAATAAAGTTGTACGAATGCGATCTATGCAGCGAGAAGTTTATTAACTCCTACCAGTTAAAAGTCCATATGGGAACAATACACAATGTCGCGAAATATATGATAAAATGCGAGCATTGTCCCAAAGTATGTACGACAAAGGCAGCCATGGTTCTTCACATGCAAAGCCTGCATTCGGAAGTGAAATACCAATGTGATCTTTGCGACTACACTGCTGGCATCAAATGGCTAATAAAACTCCATCGGAAAAAGCATTTAGGGTTGAAAGAATACTCGTGTAGTATATGTAACCGTAACTTTGGACGGTCAAGTAATTTGAGAGCGCATATGAAAGTGCATACAGGGAAAGTCGGTAGGGTCTGCAGAGTCTGCAGGAAGGGTTTCACGGATTTACAGGCGTTTGAGAAACATGAACTGGAAGTTCATTATTATGATCATTTTTAGATTAGTAAAATAATTGTGGATTGATATTTTAGATAGTGAGTCTATAAGCTAGCAATATTATACAGATTGGCAAGTGTTGAAAATAATGGGGCGCCACTTCTAGTAGTTCAGATTTATTTTCCATATGTACTGTTATGCTCTGCTAGTTTAGTCAACTATAAATCATCAGTCATCAAAATTTATTTTTATAAATCCAGGACACGACTATGCAATTACCTAAATTTGACATCAAATTGAATCTTACCTCGTAAGTGTTTTAACTGCATGCAAAATGACCACCTCTAGTATCTATAATGCAACAAAGATTAAAGCAAATCCTTTCCATTTTGCAGGAGAGGCTAGAGAGGCTAGAGGTGGTCACAAACTTGCAGCTAAACCCAACCGAGTCACGCCCAAACCTACCTGCAAAGTAGAAAACATACTTCCAAAACCAGAATCAATCGACAAGGATCTCGCCCCACCCGTCAACATCACCCCCAAAAAAGGACCTAAACGCCTCTCAGCAAAAGACAAACGCGCCATAATGATCCGAAATGTCACTCAGGTCCTTTTAAAAACAACGGTCATGCCATTCCGGTGGCTCAAAAGCTCGTACCGTTGTTTCTATTGCTACGAAATCTATCAAGAAGTGTCAGATCTGAAAGCGCATCAAAACACGCACGATGAGTCAGTTATAGAGAAAACTATGAACAATTATTGGGAACCGGTCGTTTATTTGGACATTTCGAATATGACTTGTAAACTTTGCCCGGAGATGGTGACAGATTTATACGACATGATCGATCATTTGGTCGCGAAACATGAAGTCGTATTCAATAAAGATGTCGGCGTTTGTATGGTAGCGTTCAAATTGGACAATTTAAACGTGTCTTGCTTAATGTGTGGAGCCACGTTTTATACCTTCGGACCGTTATTGTACCACACGAATAAAGCCCATAAAGGCACTAGCGTTTTACTTTGCGACATCTGCGGGCAACATTTCAAATACAAGAGCGTTTTGCGCATTCATATAAAAACAATACACGAGAGCTCGGGCTTTCTCTGCCCGGATTGCGGCGACAAATTCGATACTCCGGCAAAATTGAAGACGCATCAAAAGAGTCGTCACTCTGTCGAGAAGAAATACAAATGTCTAGTCTGTCCGCAGATGTTCAATAGCCACTATAAGCGGTCCAGCCATATGGCCACGGAACACGAGAATCGGAAAGTCGTCAAGTGTCTCCAGTGTCCAAAAACGTTTATCTTCCGTAGTATGATGATGACTCATTTGCGAGACACTCATTTGAAAGTCAGAGATCATGTTTGCAGCGTGTGTGGATGGAGAGCGTTCAACAGTAATAGATTAAAAAATCATATGTTCAAACATAGTGGGGAGAAAAACTTCAAATGTGACGTTTGTAGTAAGGCGTTTTCGACTAAGAAGATTATGAAAGCGCATTTTGCGAGGATGCATAAAGCGCCGCAACAGCAAGTTGTGGCTTATCCTAATCCGTATTAAAGGTTTTTATTTAAATAAATGAGATTAATGAGTAGTAATGTAATACATATAAGTACTGGCTGGCAAAAATGTCTGGAAATGAAAATCATTACTAAAAAATATTTTACGTTGAAAATAATTATGTATGTACCTACCTACGTTTTTTGTAAATTACCTATTTTTTATTATCTTGATCATAACATTGTATAGAAGAAGCTCAAAAGTACTACAAGTGACGCTCTCATTGTTTCAAAACTTTGTCCTTCTAGACACTTTAACTTACATGTTTAGTTTACATAATGATGATAATTTCAAATGAAAACCTAATTGAAGTATACCTATGTTAAGTATTTAAAAATTTATATACTTACTTATGTAAATTTTTCGAACATGCAGGCTAAATAAAAAAGTATAAAGAGTGTTAAGTATTTTATTTTAACTAAATAGAACCGGCTTTCTATGTAATGCAGTCTATCCCACTAAGCTGGGCATATGCCTCTTTTTATATGGTCATGCATTTGGCATTACTTCGAAAGTTATTCAAAACAGGCATTTTATATACGTATTTACATCACCTTCCAACCACAATGTCTCTGTGGCTATTCATTCAAGCAAAGCTAACTGTTACAAAAATTGTTTTTATTCGAGTTAGAATTTTTCGACTAAAGATAGCAATAAATAAGGTTTATCCACAATTTTTGTTACACAACTTACCTACATATATATTAGTTGCATTAGTTAGCCAAATTGTCTATAATTTTGACTACAAAAATAAGTACATACGTACCTAGGTATATTGCCTCAATTTATTGTAATGCCAGGATAATATCTCTTTTTTCCATGGTTATGAATAATCCTGAACAGCCCCCTTAGACAAGAGCCGTATTTTAGTGAGCGTACTGAATCTCGCCTAAGGAATAGAAATACCAATGTATGGGAGTGACGTAGCATGTCAATCGTCGCGATGTCGATCCCGTACATTGCTCTTTCTATTCTATAAGTGAGCGACAATACGCTCACTAAAATACGCCTCTTGTCTAAGGGGGCAGATACAACTACATGTGGCGAGTAATGAGAGCCTTTACAAACTATACAAAATATCAAAGGCAATAAGTGTACAATTCTATACTTACCTAATTACTGTTTATGGGATAGGCGATAAGAAGTGTTCAAAATGCCATTAATGCTTCTGACATGGCTTGACATACTTAAACGGTTTTAATTTTAATAAAAATGAATTTTACATTTGATCAACAAAACAACATCGTCGTGAAATGCCTGTGTTTTAAAACTGACGTAGGTTTTCTTGACAGGACATTTATCTACTACAGTGAAAAACATTATGGATTGGAACACCTAAAACTAAGAAGACCCCTTTACTTGCAGACGGCGATGCATACACGGATTCGGCCGAGGCATCCGACGAGACTAAGACAAACCTCGTAGCGTTGAGAGAAAATGTCATTAACTTGGTTCTCAACTCGACAGCCATGCCTTTCAGATGGCTAAACACACACTACAGATGCTTTTACTGCTACGAAACACACGAAACAGTGGAAAAACTAAAACAACACCACACGACACACGAGAAAACCGACAAAATCAAAGATGTAATGCAAAAATACTGCGAAGAAAACGTTTTTGTCGACATATCTGAGCTTTACTGCAAAGTGTGCTTGAAAACTTGTGAGAGTTTAAACGAAACGTTCAGCCATTTGAAAGGACATGGAATCAAGTTTGAAGAAGAGGCAAAAGATAATATTCGAGCGTTCCGGCTCGGATATACGGCGCTCAAATGCGCCGAATGCAAATATATATGCACCAATTTTAACAAGCTTTTACGTCACACGTCCAAACTGCATAAGAAATCAATCGATGTCATGTGCAATGTGTGCAAAAGATCATTCAGACGAGACAAATTTAATCAGCACGTCTACAACGAGCATAGGAAGAAAATCGTCACTTGCAAACGATGCGGCCAGAAAATCAAATCGACTATGTTGAGAACGCATATGGTAAGGGAACACGATTGCAAGAAGTATTCGTGCACAGATTGCGATGAAATATTCACAACGCATTATAGTAAACAGAAACATATGACAACGGTTCATAACAAGCGAGAATTGTTCAAATGCACGCTCTGTCCGAAAACTTTCTATTTTCAGAGCGTTCTAACTCACCACACGAGAGAATATCATTTGCTGGAAAAGAATTGCGTTTGCGAAATCTGTGGATGGAAGACGTTCAGAAATCACAGCTTGGAAGATCATATGATATCGCATAAGGATGTTAGAGATATACCGTGTCAGTTTTGCAATAAGATGTTCAAATCTAAAGTAAATATGCAGAGACATGTAAGAAAGATGCATGCAGGTGAAAATAAGACTGTGTTATTGTATCATAATAAATAAAGAAATACTTACATGAATAGGTACAATAAATAAAAAATCTATCTACGCATATAATAAAGCTGAAAAGGGTCAACAATATGAGCATACTAGATATTACAAAAAATGTTTGCGTATACTTTCAATTGATTGTAAAAAACGTTTCAGCAGTTTTTATGACTTGTCTGTTTATCTATTTTTCTGATTATCTGTTTCTGTGTGTCTGTTTATTTAAACGCTCATCATGTAATAACGGCTTTTTGGTATGTATGTAGTATGAAGTCTTAAGAGTGTCATAGGCTACTTTTTATCCTGAAATTATGCGAGCGAAGCCGCAGGCGTCCAATAGTAGTAAATAAGTATTCCGGGACATTACACACAGCGCCATCTAGCCCCAAACTAAGCAAACGCTTGTATCATGGGTACTACAATACATAACTGATTATACTTAATAGTATTATTTTATTTTGTAAAGTTACTTGTTATAAATGGCGGTAAATGTAACCACATTAGCCTTGTAAAGTAATTCATTACGTAGTGATAAATATAGTTAGTTTTAATTTTATATTTGTTTATTGATGTGTAAAATAATGAAACTTAGTGTTTTTTTTAAATAAATTGATGCTTTTAAAGTAGTGTGTTCTTATTACCTACTATCTTGCGATAATACATTGAGGTTTTGGGCATTTAGGTACCTGCTCACTTATAAAAAATATTAGATATCAAATAGAAACAATGTCTAAGCAGACATGGTTTAACTTAACCATTGTTTTGATTTTTCATTCTTCAATTGTTTCGATAACGAGAGAAATAGACAAGATTAGTTTAGGTAATAAGTTTCTTTTTTTATTTCTTTTTTAATAGAACAAGGGCCCGCGACGCGGCCAGACCTTCGTTCTTTGATTCATTCATATTATTTATTGTCACCAGCATAGGCAGGGGTAACTAGGTAACTTTAAACAAAAACGCGCGACGCAATCAAAATACGTTCGTAACCCACGCACAAGCCAAATTTATACATAGGTAACGTTTCGACTTACAGTTTATATATTACATGTTTCACTGCATACAGTTCGATTCTCTCAAAGCTATCATGGTTGCCATTATGAATGTGGATTTAGTGCAACAATAAAACTGTTCTATTTTAGTGTTATACTTAATCAATGGTGAATTATTTTTGACACACGACTGTCGAGCGTACTTAACTGTGCCCTCCGCTCGCTGCGTGTTCGAAACAAGGAGATAGGGTTCTGTTGTATTATGTCTCTCTCTCTCTTGAGTCGTATTCCTCATGACTGAGGGTCGTGACTCCCCCGCAGAATTAATCCGCTAGGGGAGTTTTCTTGGGCAGATACATCGTGGTGGGCGCCCAGGGGTCCTTCCACGGAAGACACATGTCCTCGGATATTGTGGTCCACAAACATGTTGGTTTCCTCACGATGTTTCCTTCACCGTTAAGCGAGTGCAAATCCACACATAACTTGAAAATACAAGTCATTGGTGTAGGGCCGGATTTGAACCCGGGTGCGTCTGAATGAAAAGCACACACTGGAACCGCTACGCCACACTCGCTTATTGTTGTATTATGTATCCTGTACCTAACATATGTAGGAACGATCCGGTAGGAGCGATTATAGAGTTTTAATTTGTGGTTACTTTGGCAGATAACAGGTAGTAAAGGTGTATAAAACAGAACCTTAAATTCCTTAAAGTATAAAAAGGGTCAAAAACCAATCAGACCGGGAAACCCGCGCCTAATCCCTAAGGCTTAAGCGCTAACCTAACTCTCCTTTAAACTTCTTAACCTCGGACAGAGCACCAAGGGCCTGCTGTATCTATTAAAAATGAATCTATATAAATCTAAACATATAATAATAATAATAATAAGTCTTTATTTCAGACAGCAGGGTCCATAGGAAGGTTCACAAAAGTACAATATAAAGGCATAAAACAAGATTAAATTAAATTATGTAGAAATACAGATTACGTGACAATATCCAACCATTGCCGGTATGTTACAGTCATGTGCATGCGGTCAGACAGACTCTTAATAATACTGTTTTTACAAATGTCAACTCTGGACATAAAAGAAGCAATCCTTTTACGCTGTATAGCATTAAAGCTGTCAATGCGTGCGTCAAAAAACATACCGGATGCACTGCAGCTCCGCGACAGGCCCATGAGCTGCCTGTAGATGTTGTTATATGCAACTCTGATGGAGTTGTGCGATTTTTTCGTGTAATTAGTCCAGAGTTGACATGTGTAAAACGTTTGGCAAAATGACTTAAATAGGGTAACTTTCACGTCAGGTGCAGCATTATAAAATTTTCTGGCTATCATGTTTCCGACCACGCATAAAGCTCGTCTTTGTCTCTCAATGTCATCATTATCTTTCATATCAGACGTCATAAGCTGAAGAGGGTCAAAAATGTGAACAAATAAGTAAGATATTAGAAAATAAATGGTTTGGGTACCTATACCTACTTTAAATCCATAACAGAACACGTTCCAGCAGTTTTTTTTAAATATTGTCTGTTTATCTGTTAATTTAAACGCTCATAACGCAAAAACGGCTTAACGGATCATCATGATTTTTGGTGTAGGTATAGGTGGTATGAAGTCTTAGAAGTGTCATAGGCTACTTTTATCTCAAAATAGTGCGAGCGAAGCCGCAGACGTCCACTAGTATACAAATAGTTATAAAAACATAATACATATACAGATAAAGATTAATTTCTCCAAATTCACATAAAAACAAGTTCAGACGGAAAATGTAAAACCCGCCCTTAGCTACGAACTGTAGCCTCGTAGCAGGTCTACGTCGTAGGCAGAGCTACGCTCCACCTGCTACGCAGTCTGTGCCTAATGTCAGATCCTCTGGCTCATACAATTTATTTGGCTAGTTACATTGAGCTAGCATTAAACAGAGTCACAAACGCTCGAAAACAATGTCCGAGCCAAAACTCTGGCCACGCTACTCGTTGAGCAAACTTTTGGATTACCTATCTCTTTTGCACGTTCTTAAAATATGTAAGAGCGAAAGAGACAAGCAGTCTTTTGTTTGCGCTCGCTGACGATGTTAGCGTTCGGACACTTTCCTGCGCTTTTTACTTTGAGATTGTGTCTCTGTAATCTGTATAATCCTAGCACAATGGCTAGTTATGAATATAATGTTCTAACCATTAATATATCTTGTTCCCAGATATCGCTCCAGTAATCTTCGCGCGCGACTCCATTGCCCACAAAGACGCCCTCGTTAAACTATTCACAATCATCATAGAAAACTCTACCGTAATGCCTTTCCGATTCCATCAGAACACATTCCATTGCTTCTACTGCGGATGTCCGTTCACAGAGAGTTCTACCCTCAAAAAACACAATAAAGACGAACACGCAGACACCAAAATACGAGCAGCCTTCAAAAGTCTCCTAAGAAACAGTAAAGTTAAGTTCGAAATGTCAGAAATCACGTGCAAAATATGTCAAATACAGTTCGAGAAACTCGACCCCCTATTGGACCATTTAGAAATCGTGCACGATTTTACGATACATCGCAGTTTGAGAACGGAATTGTTTGCGTTCAAACTGACAGATGAGAAAATGCGTTGTGACGAATGCGGGGAAGAGTTTTCCTTTTTTAGCACGTTCTTGAGACATTTTCACGCGTACCATAACAAAAATCAGCCATATCTGTGCGAAATTTGCGGAATGGCGTTCGTTTTCAAACAAAATGTCACGTCCCACGTAAGAAATGTGCATTCCAAAGACGAGCCTTGCAAGCGATGCGTCAATTCCGATCGAGATCCGAAAAACTGCAAGCACAAATCTTCAGCTATGAAGAGAAAATGCAAACTCTGTTCAGAGATCTTACCGTCTCCGTATCTTTATAAGCGACATTTGATGACGGTACATGACGCTAAAAACTATCAATTCAAATGCGACTTATGCGATAAGACGTTCGCAACGAAAGCGCCTCTAATCCAACATAAACAAAGGGTTCATTTAAAGCAGAAAAGCTTTGCGTGCGAGATTTGCGGTTTTGGTGCGTTTAACAAACCTGCGTTAAGATTACATATGGTCAGCCATGATGATTCTCGACCGTTCGAATGCGAGTTTTGCAAGAAAACCTTTCAAAGGAAAAAGACTTTGGAATTTCATAGGCGTATACATACAAATGACAAGAGATGTGTTTGTAAAGAGTGTGGGAAAGCGTTTGTACAAACGACAAGTCTAAAATTACATTATAGGGTGCATCATCCTAAAGAAGAAAAGAAAGAAATAATAAATACTTTTGCGGTTATGGCGCCACATTAGTTCATTATTTTAGATGTCTTAAAAAATAGGGAAGTTTTTCATTTTTTGTAGCAAGATATAGTACAAATTAAATTACTAATAGATATGTAACCATATCATTATACCATTGTATACAAGCGACGTATTTGTTGATCTGTTTGATCCATTTCGGCGCACCGGAGCGACGGGTCTTCCTGATTTTTGATATGGTGGTAGTATAGGGTTCCTTAGTATAAAGTAGACGTTTTATCTCAATACAACGCGAGCGTCCACTACTATGTAATAAATTAGTAATAAGATATTTTATTATTTGTGTTAAATTGTGTTGTTTTTTTAACTAAGTAAATTGTTTTTATTGAACATGGTTGTTAAATATATAATTTATTATACATACATATTCGTCTTATATTTTACCTAAACAACTCTATTTTAGAGGCCCCAGGGGTGTTTGAAAACTCGCCACTTGTTAATACTTATACGATAATAAGTAATATGTATTCCCTATACCTACTACTAATATTATAAATACGATAGTTATTGTGTGTAAGTATGTTTGTTCTTTGCGCTAAAACGGTTAAACAGATATGGATGGAATTTGGCTTACTTATAGATACGGCTCTGGATTTACTTAGTCTGCTAAAAACAAACCAATAAAACTTAAAAAAAAATATAGGGGCTATATAATAAGGGCGCTGTAATATGTAAGTAAAATATAATGTATGTAAGTATGCTTTACATTTTTATATAACCTATTCTGTTTCTAAAAAAACAAATATTTTCAGTACATACTGTCATTTATTTCAATTAAAAAAAACCTTTACCTTAAAACTGGATTGTACGTTTGAACGGCGCCACAGTAGTTTTTTTTAAATCTATTTTGAAATTAAATAAAGTAGTGAAAAAAGCTTCGGTAGCGCCACGCTTACGCATGATATCCTCTTGCGGTAATTGCCAAGGTATAATTCTCATACAAACGTGCTCGCGAATTAAAAATATCTATACATATAATAAAGCTGAAGAGGGTCAACAATATGTACCTAGAAGATATAACAATTTTTTTTTTGGGTATATACTCGATAGTAAAACACGTTTCAGCCGTTTTTAGAATTTTTGTCTGTTTATTTAAACGCTCATCACGCAAAAACGGCTGAACGAATCATCATATTTTTTTGGTATGTAGGTAGTATGAGGTCTTAGGAGTGTCATAGGCTACTTTTTATCCTGAAATAATGCGAGCGAAGCCGCGGGCGTCAACTAGTTGTATAATATGTAGCTTTTTTTCCTAAACTCCTTGCGTCATATTTCTCATCAGTTAAGGTCTTGTGCTCATTTTTTTTCCTATCTCTCTCTTGAGTCGTATTTCCTCATGACTAAGGGTCGTGACTCCCCCGCAGAACTAATTCGTTAGGGGAGTTCTCTTGGACTGATACATCGTGGTGGGCGCCCAGGTCCTTCCACGACTTTATTCAAATCATTCTACACTACATATAAGTTGGTATAAGTTTGCATGACAATGTATCCTTAGCAAAATACCTTAATAAATAAACGTATCACACACGAAAATTGTCCCGATTCAAGTATGGCTTCTTACAACAAAAAAAAACACAACGTAAAAAAAAATATGTGGATGTCAATCAGGGTGTATAAACTAGGTATGTACAAAACTTGTGACGGCCCGCGTTGTCGCCTGTGTAACTCTAATATTTAAAAACACACCAATATTTAAAAAAAAAATTAAACATGCTATACGACATAGGCAACCATTTATCTCGAAATAACGAGAGAGAAGTCACGGGCATTAACTAGCCAGTAAACTATTTTAATTTACACAAAACTTAGGAAGGTACCCACATACTATTTTACAATAAAATAAATATTTGGGGAAATTTCACACAGCGCCATAGTTCAACACTTAGCAAACGCTTGTATCATGGGTACTAGATAACGGATATATTATAAGTATATAATATTTATCTTCATTTCCACATAACTTAGGTACTATTTTACATTGCAGAAAGTCACAAAACTAAATTTCCCATAAACTTTATATTAAGTATTGCTTTTTACAAACGACACTTCGCACATACATACATATTATATTTATTTATTTCTATTACATTATTTATACTAGCCCACAATTGTCTTTAAATGACTAGACATTAAAAAAAAAAACATAATACCTATTTACATCTAAAGAATCCGTTTTTGCATACAAAAGGTGTCTTAATCATATTTTCAATAAATAAGGACAGGATGGCAAAAATGTGTACAATTTGTTTTTTTTTATGTGGGATAGGTTTTCGTTTGCCTACAGCCTGCCTGATGTTAAGCATTGCTGCAACCTAGGGTGTAACACGCTTACCTAGAAGATACCTATTAATTCTAGATTTGAAGACCCCTGGATTGTAGTTCGCAGGAAACACAGCTTCTGGTAAAGTGTTCCAAAGCGTACAATAAACGTAGAGGCAAAGCGCGATCCATATTTTGTCTCTGGTTACGTACTCAATAGTTACGTAAGTATGTAGTAAAAATTTATTTTTAAACAACATTTCGAATGTATTTACGTGTTTATAATGATACCAGAAAAGAGACAAAATACTTTTTTTTTAACTTTAGGTAGGCTCACACTTGACTACAACTCGCCTGGTGTTTAGCAACGTTATAATCTACGATCTAGTGCGCGTGCCTAGAAGAACGGTTTCTTCTAGGCAAGCGTGCTAGATTCACGATAAATTAATGTACAAATATTATCGCATAATCTTTGTCAGATTGTCAGATAGAAGTAATGTTTGCTTACCATCAGGCGAATTACGGTCAATCGCAAACCCATTCCTTGTTAAAAAAAGTAGATGCGTCAAAAGCATTATCTTTTTTCTTCTACTTTTGATGATTCTTAAAAAACTCACACCTTACATAATTCACAATAGGGATATTCTTCTATGCCTACATGAATAAAGCTACGTACGCACAGGAGTTGTTTCAGAACGCCTTCTTACTCCGCTGCGGCAGGATCGAATCCTTCGCGAAACTGAAGAACGAGAGCAGACTGTACTTCTTGGATTTGCGCGATAAATAGTCTGTGAGCACGTTACTGTCGCCTGGAAGAAACATTATCATATATAAAGTAAATAAACAGAATGCGGTCGAACTAATATTTGTATCTGTATTAACGTGCAGCCGCGTTGTGGGCTTTATTATTTTATTTCAGTATTTATAATTATTCATAATGTTATTCTATTTTCATATTTATCACACAATATATTTATATAATTATTATATATTTACTAGATAATTCATTATTCGCCATTAAATAATATCATATAATATTATGAATAATTATAAATAGTGACACAAAAAAATAAAGCTCGCAGGTTTATGTGTATAATAATGCATGTGAAGGCACGGGCAAAAGCCAGTCAATTATACAAAAAAACATTTGTTTGAAGTAATATTTATGGTTTTTTTTAACATGTCCTTGTTGATCATAATTATATAAAATACAAACCTCAATTACAAGATCTAAGCATATAAAAGAACAGACAGTGGGAGTCGGCTTCGTCTTATACTATGTAGTGATTAATTTAGTATCTTTCTGCATCATATATAATTGAATAAAATTATTACTCACCAATCAAAGGCTGTGTCTCCCCCGTGGTGGGTAGAACATAGTCGTTGGCAGAGAGAGACACAAACAGAGAGAACGGCACCACCCACAGGCACAGCGTGAAGTACGCTAACGTCTGGAAATAACAAAATGACATCATTTTGTAGTACAGTATCATAAGTGACTTTTTAAAATTTTGGCTCTAATAAATATACAAGTTTTTAATATCTAGGTATGCTACTTCTGAGCAAAGGTAAAATTTTAAATTAGAATATCTTCGGCAGCAATTTCAAGTTTTTAGGTTTTTCACTATTTATATTTATTTTTTTAATCAGATATCAAGCTAAAATTCTATGAAACATTTTTTTTGTTAGTGGTTCTTATATAAATACATAAAGCTTTATACATATGGCTGTAGAATCAGTAAAATATATGATATGTATTTATACCTTGTTGAATCATAACCTTAATGTACATACAGTATACATTACATATTATATATAGATTATTCTTAAGAGTTAGAGCTCTGCAGAAAATAATAAGTAAACAAAATTTTGCACCAGCAAAGGGTCTGTAGAAGCAGTAAAGTATAATGTATATTATATTATATACCTCATTAAATCCATAATATACAGATCCAAAGTACTGGAAGGCCATATAGTGATGTACCACCAACACAATGACAGCCGTCCAGAAAGTGACACTGGTGACTCTGACTACGGGGAACTCTCTCATTAGGATAGAGTGTAGTAATTGCTGGAACAGCCCCAGGGTGTTCAGGTAGAAAGGTAGGTCTTCGAATATTATTAGACCTATGTGGAGAGCTGCTGTTATCTGTGAAAGAAATAAATGATTTTTAAGTTAATTGTAATTTTTGTTTTTTTTAGTGTACCTACAGAGACCATGTTTTAATCTATTGGCTTGAATGTAACTATTAGAGAGCCAATTATTCGATTTTTTTACCTATTAAAATTAATTGTTTTACCTAATTTCCTACCAATGTTACAGTACATGTTTAAGCTGAGAAGAGCCAGACAAAAAAACAATGTATTTTTTTTAGTAATAAGTTTCGAAATGTTATCACTAAACTGGCAATATTAAATACTCAAAATTAAAATAAACAATGGATGAACATGAAATACTTTGATAGTATAGCATATGTCTATCAAATCCTGACCCTGTATGTATTTAGATTTCATGTAAATATATACATAACTTTGCATATACTGACCAATGAATGAAGATGATGGTACAGTTTTATAAATTTAAAGTTTATGTTTTACTGAATACTCAATGAATACTGAATTAAACTTACCAGAACAGCCCAATTAATTACATATTTAGCCATAACACTGTATTCTTCCACTAATTCTGCTAAATAATATAATCCAGCCGCTGAAATAGGACAATAACAATACTGTAAGAGTTTTTAACGAATCTTTAGTGAATAACATTAACTATTTGATTTATACTTGAAACTAAATGAAATAATCGTGTTTATTAACTACATTGGATTATTTTCTGTTGAAACAATTTTAAAGAAAAATCTTTTTTTAGTGATTCTGGGCCCATTTAATGTATAAACGATAATTAGAATGTAATAAGTATGTAAAAAAACCTAAATATCACAAGAAATTCCATTTCATATACAGTACATACCTATGGATGCTATTGCAAATGCAACAAGCACTAGTGAGGATAATAAAGTCATTAAATAAAGGTATAACATAGTGAAAATAATTCGTTTTCCTTTTTGTTTTGATAAATTTTTTATTTGTCTATTTTTGAGGTTATGTTTAAATTTGCGATTGCGATGAGTTGTCAAGTTCAATGTCATGTAATTTCTTGATTTCTTTTGACATCTCTACGAAGCGTTCAGAAAAATAAATGCAAATAATGCATCATCACAAGCTTCATCCCTAGGCAATACAGATCACTATCAAATTTTTAGTCATGACCTCTCAACATCTTGCAAAACTCAACTTCTCCATTCTTGGCAAACTCTCTGGCACAATCCATCTTCTATTGGCAAATTTTACAGACAATTACAACCAGAAATCCCTATCAGGCCTTGGTTCTCAAAATTCAAAAAATTAAATAAACAAGCCACTTCCACAATATGTCGCCTACGGTTGGGTCATGCTTGTACCCCCGTCTTTCTCTCCAAAATCAAAGTTCGTGACCACTCCTTATGTGAATGTGGTTTAGAGGAAGGATCCACCGATCATAATGATCATATTTTCTTTAGCTGTCCAAGGTTGCGCTGCTCACTGTATGATAAAATCCCAGATGCTGTCCCTCGTCCTTGTAACTTCTCCAATCTTCTTCCCCTTGTATATTCTCCTTTTGTATATATTTTGTATCATTTTATTGTCTCTAATAAAATAAAATTGTAATTATGCTTGTATACCTATATGTATTGTGTTAACACTCAAATAAGCTCAATAAATTTCAAATAAGTTAGTAATTCCGCAATCAAATGTTAATTATTTTTACTGGCTAATAAGATAAGCGTTTGTCCCCCTTGTGACGTGACATTGGCGAAATTGCGGCGGTGCCGCAGAGTCCATTAATAAAAAAAAAATGCATGTCCATTATTTTTAATTGGTTATGTACAAAAGTTGCCCAATGCCCATGATTAATTTATCATTGTCCATTACAGTTGTGACAAGGCATGTGAGCCGCAAGTATGCTGTGAAATATACGAGTATGATAAAATCGCAAATTTTCGCGGAAGGGTGTGATGTTCATCATATTGCACGTCCCAAATAATTGGAGGGCTAGTGACATCCAAATATTTCCCGTACAATATATGGACGTGGAATATGGGGATGTACAATAACCAAATCTGCAACTCGGTTTAAAAATGTAAATGTGTCTTTACCCATTTACCAATTATGTGAAAAAAAATATGTAAAACAAACAAAACATTGTTGTAGAATTTTATGAAAAATTATTTAGAATGCAAGCTTCGAGCAGTAAAAAAATAATTCCCTGCGTGAGCAACGATATTTCTTGGGACAATAAACATGGGAACTGCCGGTGTTGCTTGTCTATCAGTCAATATACGCGACTTCTTGAGGAATCTTTGCTGCAGATGTTTCAGGACAATTTGAATGTGATTGTAAGCATACCAGGTTTTCCTACCATCTTCCTCCTAAAGTAGTATTCCTGAGTACTGAGGGTCGTGGCTCACATATTTAATTCATTGTAGAAGTTATAGTTATTAAGCTTATGCTGTTGTTTACTTCTGTGTGTTACTATTCATTGGTTACTATAAAGATTTATCAATCAATCTAAGCTCTCATGGGTAAATTAGATATAATTGTGATGGGGCCCAGATTATTCCTGTATCTTGGTCCTCAAACATGTAGGTGTCCTTACCATGCTATCTGATTCCATGTAATGGCAAAAAAAAAACCATTAAAACATGAAAAACAAGTCATTGTCATCATCATCATCACCTACAGGTGGTTTCGTCCCACTGCTGGGTATAGGCCTCTTTCATAATATGCCATTGGCTTCTATCTTTAGCCACATCCAGGTTTAACCTGCAACAGAGGTAATGTCATAATTGCCATAATAAGCTGCAATTAAACTGTTAATTTACCTTCCAGCTAAGCCCAGACCCCAGTCTGCCGCAGATCATCTGTACAGACTGCTACCAGACCCTGAACATTGTGGACTCATTCCGGAAGAAAGTCCTTGCTTCTGAGAAGACACTGATCAAGATTGTTGGAGCTACTCAGGAAGCAGATAGTAAGTTTATTAGCTTAGAAAATTTGTATGACCTACATTGAAAATAGAAATATCTTATTACTATAAAAGTTTCTCTAATACTATATCTATTTATATTCTGTAACATTACTTACAATCACATATTTTTATCTCTAAACCTAAGTACAAAATAGTATAAATAATAAATATGTTTCTCTATCAAAATCTTACTAATTTACTTATTTACTATGGCATGCAAAACTGAACATGCCCTTAATTGAACTAAAAATACATTTAAATAGTTTGGATCCAGATCATATTAAATAAATTTAATTTATATACTGACTATCTTTATGCTAAATTTCATCTAAAATAATTTTATTTAGTGTTTTGCTTCAACATTCACCGTGCATACAACCAAGCTGTTGAACTCCTTGCTGGAATCTATTCCCCTTGAACTTGAACTATAATTTATTGGTCTTCAAGTCGAGAGTGAATCAGTTTCTTCCAGGCAATCACACTAGATCATAGTTTATAATGTTGCTTAACATCAGGCAAGTGTGAGCCTAACTAGTTAAAAAAATATCCTGAATAAGTAACATACATACAAACACACACATAACACATGCATACATGTATGAATGTTAAAACAATTATGGCAAGAAATCATAGTGTTGCATAATGCATAAAATTATTGATTTATTTTGCAATGTTTATGATTTCAATAAATATTTCTTTCTTTCTTTCATACACAATCTTTTGCCTATATATAGTATTAGTGGGCCTAAATCCTTCTATTACTATGAAAATAATAAAATAATACTTCTGAGTCCATTTTCCTTAAATTACAACTAACATTGTGCATCAAACTTGGAACATCTGTTATTAATGGGTCAGATGTTTATTCCAAAGGAACAGAAACTGTTTATTTAACTTCATATGTTTTAAAAGATCTTAAATTTATTTTCAGATAAAGATCCTCTATCTACAGCAGGCGAGGTTACAATCAAACAAGAAGACCAAGATGATTTTTTCAATCAGGAAGAACTATTAGGTACCTACTATGTCTATTTATCTACATATATCGTTTTTTTAAAACAAGATAGGCTCATGCTTGACTACAATTCGCTTGATGTTATTATATGACTTATAATAACAGACAGTGATTAATTAATTTAATAAAATAATTCATTAATTCACGTTTTAATGATTTTTGTTATTACTTTTCAAATGTTATTATCTTATTATCCTCTATACATATAATCTTCTGCACTGTTCTGTAAGTCTGTAGGTACATTGAATATATAAGAGAAAAAATGTTTTGGGATAGTTAGAATTGAGAGCAAAAGACATTCCAACAATATATAGAACTTTTGTCTGTTTATTTGAACGCTCATCACGCAAAAACGTCAAAACGTATCATCATGATTTTTGGTATGTAGATAGTATGAGGTCTTGGGACTGACATAGGCCACTTATTCGGAAATAATGCGAGCGAAGCCACGGGCGTCCACTACTATCTTATAAAAGTTGCCTATTATATTAATATTATTATATTGCATCACAAATATTCAGGAAATTTGGGTTTTTATTTTCAGAAACACCTGAGCTGGAGTGTCTACAAGAAATAATTGAGCCCAAAATGAAGACTGAAAGTAAGTTAAAATAGAAAATGTTAAGCTTAATAAAATACTGTCGTGCATATATGTTTAAGCAAGTGTGACTCAGCGGTTCCAGTGTCTGCTTTTCATCCTAACAGACCCTGGTTTGAATCCGGCCCTAAAACAATAACTTGTATTTTCAAGTTATGTGTGGATTTGCACTCGCTTAACGGTGAAAGAAACGAATTACTTGTAAGGGGAAGTCACGACCCTCAGTCATGAGGAAATACGACTGAACCACATTTTTGATAAATTTTAGAAGGTTATTATTACATCCGGGATCGAAACATAGACTACTTGTATGCCGGATTAGCGCGTGCGGGGCGTTGTTAGTGATTAAATATGCTATAAGGTTCTTGTGAACGTTTATTTTTTTGTGGGTGTTACGCGATTACCCTATTTATGGACCGATTTTAATTTAATTTCTTTCCAAATTCTATTTTTTTAGGTGGCGAAAAAGACGTAAAAGTCGAGGTAGAGCTTCGACAAACGAAACCTATCAAAGTATCATCGACTCGTATCAAGGAAGTCACCAAGTCACAGAGGAAAAGGAAGAAATGTATTGAAAATGATGAGGATAATTATGATGGTAAGGTGTATCATTATATCTACATATAGATAGATAGATAGATAGATTTTATTGACATACACAATTACAACTAACTTATTACAATGATAATAGGTGTTGGCATCAGTCATGTCTCGTCAAAAAAATTACTAATTAAAATTACATTGAAATAATATACCTAGTAAAACTAACATATGTAGAAATTGAACTCATTTTTGCTAAATACGCAACTTTTTTGGACTAAAATAAGTAATTTATCATGAAACAATAGTTTATTATAAAGTACAATTAAAGAGCTTATCTAAATTTATATTCATGCACTTCCCCGGCGGCTACTGCGGCATTTTTTTACGTGACCTACTTCTTCTATATCTAGTGCTCAATAATTATTTTTTGATGCCCACTCATATTTTCATGAACACCCGCGGCTTCGCTTACATTATTTCGGACTAAAAAGTACCTAGCCGTAATATATAAAGCCTAAGATGTATGAAATAAATCTTTACCTACAAATAATACGTTTTTTTATATTTCCAGACACAACTTACGTAACTGTCGGCGGAAAGGAAGAAGTAGCGAACGAAGCGACGAAAATTCGCGCGAACATCTCCACGTTACTACAGAACTCTACAGCAACACCCTTCCGGACTAAAAGTAACGCATTTCAGTGTTTCTATTGCGAAAACAAATATGGCGTCTTCGAAAAATTAAAACAGCACACGGCGAACGACCATAGAACCGACAAAAACGAGCGCAAAATCTTCGACTACCTCCGGAAAGCTTACAAAACTACCGTACACGCCGATATTACGGATTTAAAATGTAAAAATTGTTGGCAAAACGTTGATTCTATAGACGATTTAGTTCAACATTTGAAAAACCACGAAAAAATAATTCACAATGTCAAAGATGATTCGAAAGTACCTTCCCACGGTGTGTTAGCTTACAAAGTCGATATGGAAGGATTTCTATGTCATATTTGCTTCACTCCATTCAGATTTTTAAAGTTCTTAGTGAGTCATATGCAGGAACATTACGCTATTTATTCGTGCACGGAGTGTGTCAAAAAGTTTCTAACGAAAGAAAGACTTAGGGAGCATTTAAAAGAACACGAACTAAAGGAAACCAAATGTACGGACTGCCATTTGACGTTCGAAACGAGACGGCTCATGCTCAACCATCGATACGCGAAACATATTAAAACGAAAAAATCGCTCCTCAAATGTCCGGAATGTCCCAAAACTTTTGCCGTGTCAAAACCGCTCGTACGATTTCTACATATGGAATCTGCACATAATATAAAAAGGCCAGAATACACTTGCGAGTTTTGTAATAAAAGTTATAAAACTATTTATAGTTTGGGCTCCCACAAGCGGCATGTCCATGTAAAAAGGAATAAGTATATATGTGATGTCTGTGGGTACTTGACTACGGACAAAAGTATTATGGACAAACATTTAGATCACCATAAAGGGACGAGGGATTTCGAATGCGATATTTGTCATAAGAAGTTCAGAACGAAAGGCAATTTGAGGTTACATTTGAGAGGACATTATAATGATAAAAGGTTCGCGTGTAGTTTATGCGATGCGGCGTTTATACAGAAACATTGTCTGAAGAGTCACGTGAAGTCGAGACATTCCGATTCAGTTGATGTTAATCAATTGTTAAGTACTTAATTAGTTACTTAGTTTAATATGAGTACAAACTGTTGTACATGTCTGAGGACCACAATATCCGAGGACATTTGCCTTCCGTGGAAGGACCTGGGCGCCCACCAAGATTTATCCCAAGAGAACTCCCCTAACGAATTTATTCTGCGACCCTCAGTTATAAGGAAATATGACTCAAAGAGTGAAACAGATGTATAGTAAAACTAAAAATACAATAAAATGTACTTGTTGGTACAAACCAACCGAAATAATATAAAGAGAAAAACATAACTGTCATTGTCAAGTGTCACTGACATATTTTATATTAAGTATAATTATCTAAATATTTATTGTAGCTCAAAAGATAGAAGAGTAATCGTAGAAGTAGGTGGCAATTATATTATTTTGGGTGTCATATTCATAATATTCAGCGCCCCGTTATTATTCTCAAAATTATTCAAAATTTTCATATCATTAGTTTGATTATTAATTTTTGGTGCCGCTTCTAATAGAAAGTAATGCCGTTTTATGCTCATTTAGATTTATTAATGCAGAAATAATAATAATAAATAAATTATATAAACGACATTTAAATTAGTTTTATAAAAGCGACACTAAAGGCGCTGTTTCAAGAAATGGTTACTCGATAATAATAATCCAAACATATATTTATCATTGGAATATATGGCTTTAAATTTTAGTTTAGTATCTACAAACAAGTTCACGAACTTTATTTAAAAAAACCTATAGACAGACAGACGCGGACCGATGTTGCTTTCTTAACAGAATATACCTTCTTCTTATCGAATGGGAGTGGCCAACTCTGGTGTCGAGAGTTTATCAAGCCGCCCTGAGGGCCTCTGACATGGCTCAGAATATACCTAAAACTCAGACGTTGTGCTCATTTATTTCTTTTAATTTGCAGATGACACGATAAAAGTGGGCGAAACTGATGAAATAGCGAACGACGCGACAAAAATTCGGGCAAACATAGCAATGTTGTTGCAATACTCTACAGCAACTCCCTTCAGACGCACAACAAGTGACGCCTTTCAGTGCTTATATTGCCAAAACAAATATGGCGTCTTCGAAAAACTAAAACTGCACCTAACAAACGAACATAAAATCGACCAAGTCGAACGTATAATCTTCGAATATTTGCGAAAAACATACCAATTCACCCTCCACGCCGACATAACAGATCTAAAATGTAAAATCTGTGAAATGTCTCTTAAAAGTATCGAGGATTTAGTCGAGCATCTAAAACAACACGATAAAATACTTCATGACGTCACGGAAGAGTCGAAAGTAGCCTCGCACGGGGTCTTAGCGTACAAAGTCGATATGGAAGGATTCGTTTGCCATATTTGTTCGACTTCCTTCCGATTTTTAAAGTCTTTAGTCTGTCATATGCGAGACCATTATGCTATATATTCGTGCTCAGAATGTGTCAAAAAGTTTCTCACGAAACAAAGGCTCAAAGATCATGTCAAAGTGCACGTAAAAGCTGAAACGAAATGTACGGACTGTCATTTGAGTTTCGAAAACAGACGATCAATGCTCAACCATAGGTATAAGAAACATAACATTAAAAAACTATTAAAATGCCGCGAATGTCCCAAAACTTTTGACGCGTCGGAACAGTTAGCCAGATTTCTACACATGGAAAAGGAACACGACATAAAACGGCCAGAATATGTTTGCGAGTTTTGTAGTAAAAGTTGTTCTACTATTCATAGTTTGAACGGGCATAAGCGTCGGTTTCATCTCCAGTTAGATAGGCATATTTGTGATATTTGCGGCTATACAACTATCAATAGAAGTACTATGGATATACATGTAGATCACCATAAAGGTATAAGGAATTTTGAATGCGAACTTTGTCGTAAAAAGTTCAGAACTAGAGGAACGTTACAGTTACATATGAGAGGGCATTATAATGATAAAAGGTTCGCGTGTAGTTTGTGCGATGCGGCGTTTATACAGAAACATTGTCTGAAGAGTCATGTGAAGTCGAAACATCCAGATTCGGGTGTTGATGTTAACTAATCATAAAGTAACGCAGTCTTATAGATTGTGATCTAGTAACGGTCTTATTTATAAAAATTTAACGCTAAACAGTTGTTAAAACCGGTTTGAAAGAAAAAAAAATACTATCTGTATATTTTTATGTCTAGTTTTAGTTAAAACTAGTGGACGCCCGCGGCTTCGCTCGCATTATTTTGAGATAAAAAGCAAATACAGCGCCATCTAGTTCATACGTCGACAAACACGAATCTTTAAAATGGCTGCAGCGAATATCGATGACCACTTGGTTTAAAATTAACATAACTTATTTATTTACGAACCGATTGAAATGCTTTTTTATTTAATTATCTTCAATGTACTTACAGACACCGACCGGTTACAGCTCTATTACATGTAGATATGGCAAAAACGTATATAAATAATGTTCATAAATAAAGTTATAGCAACGTTCTTTTTATTAAAATGTGTTTTAAGCCTGTTCTAAGATTTTTTATAAATAATACCGTTAAACTCAAAAACTAACAAAGTACATGTATAAAAGGATGTTATTTAGTGCACATCTACTAAGACAATATAATATTATGTTCTCATTATATGCAGTATCTCATTATGTTCTGTTGTATTTGTAACATACTCGTATGCTGGCATGTTTCTTAGATCCTGATGATTTTACTGCAATAAAACGATTCTTTAATTCCAAATTTATTTTATTTTAAATGTTTTGTCCATAATTATGTGACCCCACTGAATAAACCTACTTGTAGAAATGATATCAATTTGTCGCCAATATTTTTTTGTAAAATAGCATTAGATTAAATAATATATATATTATGTATATTGTTTATGTTATTGTATGTTGTGTTAAGAACTATGAATTAAATGTTTATAAATAATAACAATATTGTTTAATTACTATATAATTACCTAAACTTATTTGGTTGCTGTTAGCTAAAGCAAGAGCTTTTAAATGTCAGTAAAGAGCTTGGTTGCAAAGTAAGAGAGACCGGCCTGCTGATAAAGTCCTTTTACAATTATAAAATATATAAGTACTTTATTAAGATATTGAATCAGGCGTTACTTTGCGGAAATCCATTGTAAATGAAACCAGAGTTTCAAGTACTTTATTGAAAATTGTTAGCAAGTTCGAGACTCTTCAGGCGCGTCCGCGACATTCTGTTCGCACGCTTAACTGGCAAGGATCTGAACCAACATTTATTTGTAAGATCATCCTTGTGTCGACATTCATACCGAATAAATTCAATTTTTATATTCTACACTTACTAATATTATAAAGCTGAAGAGTTTGTTTGTTTGTTTGTTTGCACGCGCTAATCTCAGAAACTACTGGTCCAAATTGAAAAAATATTTTTGTGTTGAATAGACCATTTATCGAGGAAGGCTTCAGGGTATATAACATCACGCTGCAACTAATAGGAGCGAAGAAACAATGGAAAAAACGGGGGAAAATATTCATCTTTGAAGGATTCCGTTGCGTGCGCTGCGAAAACGGTTCAAGTCGTGGGTAACAGCTATAATTTATAAGTTTGCAAAAATAAATATGATGCCCAAAATAACTATTCCACGCGGACGAAGTCGCACGCACAGCTAGTATGAAATAAACTTATGACATTTTGAAGCAAGCTATCAAATCGACCCGTAATTTTCTAATATAGTCATTGGAAAAATACGAGTCGATTTGAGAACCTGCTTTTTTAAGTTAAAAATAGCTTCAAAATGTCAATGAATTAGACGAGATTTGTATATCTAATAATATTTATATGCAAAATTTTGCGACTTTCTGTTTGTTTGTTTTCTGCGGATATATGTCAAAAACTATAAGTGACTAGTGGACGCCCGCGGCTTTGTTCGCATTATTTCAGGTTAAAAAAAACATGAAGATCCTTTCAGCCGTTTAAATAAATAGACAAACAGAGACATAGGTAAACAGAGATACAGATAAACAGACAAAAAAAAATTGTTGAACGGTGTTCTGTCATCAATTCTAAGCATCACCAAACCATTTCTCCTTAATTTATGTCTTCAATGTTCAGACTTTCGACCCTCTTCAGCTTTATTATATGTATAGATAGATAGACAGCGATTTGGTTATTTTTGTGCAGGATTACTTAGTAAAACTTGCATCCCCTATTTCACCCCCTTAAAAGTGGTATTCCCAAAAATCCTTTCTTAGCGGATGCCTACATCTTAAAATCTACCTATATTCCAAATTTCAGCCCAATCCGTCCAGTGGTTTGGGCTGTGTGTTGATAGATCACTATATCAGTTAGTCAGTCAATCAGTCAGTCAGTCGCCTTTGAGTTTTATATATATAGATTTAGATATCAAAAGTAGGTTAGCCAATATTTTGTTGCCAGAAAAAATGATGAATAAAATGGTTATAAAAAATACATAACGCTTTTAAAAATGCAAAGCTGCTAAAACCGCAGGGCGGCGCTACTTTGTGAATATAATATTATTATTGTGTTTCAGCTATAATACTTTGTATTACTTACTAAGTATGTATATCCTTATATCTTAGTTAGACTGTGTTGTGCTGCTGTGAATAGTGGTTTTAAAAAAAATTGAGTGTATTTGATATATCACTAAAATCGTGTTATACCTAATTAGTGTTTACCCGTTGTTACGCTTGCGTTATATCCAGATTAAAAAAAAAACACTTTTGGGACCTGATACTATACAACTATACTATCTCCGCACTGAAGATCACAAATATCCGTTGCTCCGTTGGCGCGTAGGTACAAACATCAACAAATACACTTTATATTTTATTAAGACAAGTTTTATTACGAGATTATTTGTTTTTAAATAGTTATAAAACCTATAACCTAACCATTAGATATATCTACATATAAGCCTTTACCTTTGACATTAACCTATATGCATACTAACTTTATACATATAAACCTTCCGTTAAATCACTCTACCTATACATACATACAGACAGACGCGGAAAGCGACTTTGCTTTATACTATGTACCTAGTGATGTTTTTTTAAGAATCTGTTATATTAATATTAATGATCTTTACCTCGTTTTAAGGTTGCATTTTTTACTTATTTTTGTTTGCAAAGAGCAGAGTCAGAATATAATTTATAATTCAAGACAGTTTACAATTTACGATCGAGTCAAACAGACAAGTGTTTAAAAAATCAGTTTTTTGGTAAAATCTAAAAAATCACTTTCTTATATATATTTCTAATTTAAATAAGACATTTATTATTTCCAGCTTAATTCCGTAATCATTTGTTTACAACTATTTTTATACAATATAGGTAGGTATGTATATAAAAAACAAATATAATAAAATACTTAAAACTAGTGATGCCACCGGCAACGGGGCAGGACCCAAGCTACCGGTGGTAGAGGCTACAGAGACAGGAACCTCCGGACAATACGCGCCGTGTCAAGGATCACTGCCTTCCGTATCTGGCCCCTAACCCAACCTTCTTTTAAGAGTTTCTTGAGGTATTGATCAAGGCTCTTCGCCATAAGACCGTTCACGGATTATCGGGACAATCTCTCTCTCTCTCTCTCTCTTGAGTCGTATTTCCTCATGACTGAGAGTCGTGACTCCCCCGCAGAATTAATTCGTTAGGGGATTTTTCTTGGGCAGATTCACCGGGGTGAGCGCCCAGGTCCTTCCACGGAAGACAAATGTCCTCGGATATTGTGGTCCTCAAACATGTCGGTTTCCTCAAGATGTTTTCCTTCACCGATAAGCGAGTGCAAATCCACACTAAACACAAGTCATTGGTGTAGAGCCGGATTCGAACCAGGGTGCGTCTGGATGAAAAGCAGACACTGGAACCGCTGAGCCACACTCGCTTCGGGACAATGATCGAATCAAAATCCCACATGGCGGTAATCTCATGTGCCAAGTCAAGGTACTTGCTGACTTTGTCCTTCTCAGCCTTCACGAGATTCTCGTCATGTGGTAAGGTGACTTCAACAATAACTGCCCGGCGCTGGGGCCGGTCCACTATCACGATATCAGGCTTATTGTTCCAGCTTAATTTATTGTTACATAACTGTATTACATATATTTAGACTGGCCTGTTAGCTCAGTGGGTAGTGGCTCTGCCTTCTAATCTAGGGGTTGTGGGTTCGATTCCCGCATGACAGAAGTAATTATGAATTTTGAATTTGTAATTACTTGTGTTGGGTCTAGTCGTTTCTATGTATAATAAGTATGTACATATCTACAAAAGAAAATTATATAAGTATTATTGTTGTCTAGTACCCAGGACACAAGCGTTTGCTTAGTGTGGGGCTAGATGGCGCTGACTGTGATTATGTCTGTCAATATTTATTTATTTTCCAGGTACCCTCAGAATGCTCCGCAACCCGTTGTACCGGTACGGCGAGAGTGTGCAGGTACCATCTCATCTACACTTCGGCAAGGAAATGTTGGAGCGCATGCTGGAGTATGGACAACATACAGCTGTGGTAAGTATACATCTACAAGTATATGTTCCTCATTAGTCATCAATACCGTGGGTCGGATGACACGTTAAATTGTAGGTCCCGGCTGTTTTCTAGTACGGCAGTAGTTAAGCCATGTCTGAGGCCATTAGGGCTTGATAAACTCCCGACACCAGAGATAAAAGTAGCCTATGACACGTCGAAGACCTCATACTACCTACATACCAAAAATCATGATAATCCGTTCTGCTGTTTTTGAGCTATGATCGTTTAAATAAACAGATGAACAGATAAAATTCTAAAAACTGCTGAAACGTGTTCTGTTATGGATTTAAAGTATACCCAATATTTTTTTTCCTAATATCTTCTATGTGCAGATTTTTGACCCTCTTCAGCTTTATTATATGTAAGTATAGATAGATATTAGAACTATTTTTTAAACTTTTCAGATCGATGCGGACACAGACGAAAGAATGACATTTGCGGAGCTGGCGCAGAAATCTGTCGATATCGCTGTCTCGCTCGCACATATAGGCGTGAGGAAGGGAGACGTGGTGTCGGTCTGTAGCGAGAGAAGGACGGAGATATTACCCACTGTTATAGGGACTATTTGTCTTGGAGCTGCGTATTCGCCTGTTGAAATATCTTATGGGACTGGTAAAATTCATTTTTTATGCTATTAAGAAATGCTTAGTGTAGTGTGGCATTTGAAAGGTTCTTTGAACTTAGATCATTTAGAAAAGAAAAGTGACTAACTCTGGTATTGAGAGATTTTAAACCATAATAGGTTTATTAAGTATATCTTTCTTTCTGAAACAGTCTAGACTTGTATAAATTATAGTGTTATACCGACCCACACAAGCGCCCAAATCGGCTTTAATAGTCTTCCATTAAAGTTCAACTATGCGACTAGAACATTAGAAGACATTTATCTTTCTTTCTGAAACTGTCTGGACTCATTTGATACATTTTTTTTTTCAGTTCCTCTTCAACACCGCATCGAAATAGCAAAGCCAAAAGTGATGTTTATGTCACCAACTATGTACAAACTGCATAGAAAAGCGTTTGCATCCATTGGCTGCATCGAAAAATTCGTTATCTATGACGAAATCCAACATGGCTGCCAAAAACAAAATGGCGGCCACGATGATCAAAATGGTGGCGATACTTCCAATGATTATTTGATTCAAGACAATAAAAGCAATATTACAAATGGAAAGGGTTTTACGAAACCAAATACAAGCAATAAAATCAAAGATAGTGACATTTTGTTCAAAGATTTTTTGACAGAAAGCGTAAAGGTGGAAGATTTTATGCCTACGCCAGTTGATGGTCGGAAAGATTGGGCTTTCATTCTATTCTCGTCTGGCACCACTGGGTTGCCCAAAGGTGTTCCACTTACACATTTGGGCGTCTTGATGAATTGTAGATCTAGAACTGTTGAACGGTAAGCATACCATCCATTTCTTTCTATGTATAATATACATATTTTTTTGACTAAAACAGGTTTGCACTTGACCATAGTTTGCCCGATGGCAAGCAATAACTATGGTCTAAGATGGATCGTGCTTACCAGATAGGAACCGGTTCACTCTCGCCTTAAAGATCGTTGGATTATAATAGTATACACTAGCTTTTGCCCGCGGCTTCGCGCGCGTTATCTATACATATAATAAAGCTGAAGAGGGTCGAAAGTCTAAGAATTTAAGATATTTACAAAAAAATGGAGATACTTCGAATTGATTGATTGAATTGGTATTTAGAAAAACCAAAGGCAGAGGTTTTGTAGTTATAAAAATTTCGTGAAATTTTTTTATAAGTATAATTTTTTTTTCAGCTTCAAATATTCATCAATTTTGATAACTCCCGAATGGTATCTATCCTTTGGCATAAACATCAACATAAATTGCTTATGGAGAGGAATCACCTGCATATTTACTGATATTGAACGAGAATACGATTTTCTAAACGCAGTAGAGAAATATAAAGTAAGTAAGTTGGTACCTATTATATATATTTTTGTCGTATTTCCTCATGACTGAGTTTCGTGACGTCCCGTAGATTTTATTCGTTAGGGGAGTTCTCTTGTGAGATTCACGTAGTGGGCGCCCAGGTCGACCTTTGCTTAATATTGGTAATCGCATGCAATTGCCTCCGCTAGCTGAGCTCCGGGCGCTTCTACTAAATTAATAAAATTAATGTAAATATTTAAATCAATAAGTAGCTAATACGGGTTTCACCTACGTCTAACTTTGCTTATGTTGTTTACAACCGGTAAAACCGGCTTAAACCGTACGTAATAGTTACTTATTTATACATACTTAGAAACTATACAAACTAATTTATAGTTTCTATGTATAATAAGTATGTATTTACGAAAGAAAAGTATATATGTATTATATCCATTATCTAGTACCCATGATACAAGCGTAAGCTTAGTATGGGGCTAGATGGCGCTGTGTGATATGTCCTGAACTATTTATTTATTTTATTTAAGTCTCACAAAAGATTTAATAATAATGAAATCTTTAAATGTTTCTGCTGATTTCAGATAAAGCTACTATTCCTAGTGCCGTGTCTTATTCAACTGCTATCCAAGTTTTCTGCTCTGGATCAATATGACGTCTCTTCTGTTGAATACGTCCTATCTAGCTCTTCGTCTATTAGCAAGGAGTTGGTACAAGACCTTAAAAAGAGGTTAGTTGCTTGTATTAAACTTTCTAATCATTAATGTTTAATCATCATCATCTCAAATTTAAGGAGGCCCTTGTCTATGGAGGCGCCATGCTTCCCGATCTTCTGCCAATTCCTTGACTTCCTTATATCGTATATGCTATAACGTCAGCCTTCTAAAATAAATAAACTGTCTCAAATAAGGTAATATTTAAATTCTTCTTTTTAGGTATTATTTTTATCGACTGGTACTGGACTGGTTTAGCTGGTTCAGTTTTAGTAGATTTATAATTTAGTTTAAGTTTATAACTTAGTTTTAGTATAAATTTAGTTTTGGTTTAATTATGTCCAACTGCTAAGTTTGAATCATTGGATCAATTTTGACGTCTCGTCTGTTGAATACATCCTATCTAGCTCTTCATCTATTAGCGAGGAGTTGGTTCAAGATCTTAAAAAGAGGTCAATTTTATCCGCTATTTAGTACCCGTGACACAAGCATTTGCTAAGTATGGGACTAGATGGCTCTGTGTGAAATGGCCCGGAATATTTATTTTTCTTTCATGTCGTACGGGCAAGCGCGGCGCAACTATTGTTTTTCACTATTTATGTTTTTTATCTGATATCAGACTAAAATTTCCAAAAAACCCGGCATTCAAATCGTAGTTGGCTATTAGATTTGTGTACCCAAATAGATTTTAAACATTTATTCTGTAATCGCTGCAATGGATTCAAAAAAGCCTTCAAAAGATCCGTTTGAATGATTGCCATGAAAATTCTGTAAGTAAGATATACAAGGTTCTTGGAAACTCTTATATTATTCTTCTTTCAAACGATTATTAATATTAATTATTATGTTTAAAAGGCCTTCAACATAGTCTTAAATCTCAGATGCCTCTTTATTTCCTTCTAGACTACCCAACCTCCGCGAGGTGTATCAAACCTACGGTATGACGGAAGCAGGCAGTGTTTGCAATAACCTATACGCGCCGCTCGGTCCGAGGGACGGAAGCGTCGGGGTGCCGCTACATGGATTTATTATGAAGGTGAGATTAAGGCCCTAAGGGCCTCTAACATGGCTTAACGAGTGACGTACTATTACGAACAGCTGGGATCTATAATTTAATGTGTCATCCGACCCACCAAAGCGCCCAAAATTGAATGCCACTTTTCGGCAACCCAAGGACTGACCGCGTCGACCTTTTATAATTTTAATTAAGCATTTAGTCACAATTGCAGGTAGTAGACATGGATACAAGGGAACCTCTAGGTCCGCTCCAGCGTGGTGAAATCTGCTTCAAATCACCAACACTAACACCAGGTGAGTAAACCACTAGATACCCCGAACATAAAGTGATCTGCCAGTCAGTCGACTGTGGTCCAGTGGTTTAGGCGTTCTGTTGTGAGATCTGGTTATTACGAAGATTCAAATCCTGCCGGTCATGATTATTTTCGAACGTTTTGTCTAATTTTTAATTTCAATAACGAATAGTCAATGTAAAACACTGGAAGAACTCTGGATACTGCAACACAGGGAATCCTAAAACAGTAGACAGGACCCCAAAAGCAAAACTGTTTTTAAATGTTCTTAAATTAATAGTTCCTATTTGTTGATAAATCCATAATTATAATTTCGATACTTTTTTAACTGTGACAATGACATCATGTTTTAGTTCAAATAAATGATTTTTATCTTTATTTGCAATTAATTTTAGAAAAAACCACCTTACTTAGTGTTGGTTTAGCAATTGGCAAATAACTCATAAATTAATTAATGTACTTACCTAAATCATT
Source organism: Macaria liturata (assembly GCA_964023185.1). NCBI lineage: Eukaryota > Metazoa > Arthropoda > Insecta > Lepidoptera > Geometridae > Macaria > Macaria liturata. Next base: position 10,733,101 of record OZ026809.1, on the reverse strand, counting down.
AAAAAATTTTGCAATTTCAGATAAATCTACTATCCCTAGTCCTTGTCTAATCCAACTGCTATCAACGCTATGGATATGACATTTTTATATGAACAAGGAAGTACATAAATATACCAGAATTTTCATACAGCGCCATCTATGTATCTCAAATAATATAGGTAAGTACCTACATCTTTAATGAAATCTTCGCAGGTTACATCGGCTTAGACAACAGTCCCTACTTCGACGCTGCAGGTTTCTACCTGACAGGAGACGTGGGATACTACGACACTGACCGATACTTCTACGTGCTGGACAGAATCAAGGACCTTATCAAGTATAATGACTACTCCGTAAGTCTGTTGGGCTTTATAACTGTCTTCAAAAAAAGGAGGAGGTTCACAATTCGTTTAAATTACTTTATTTGACATAAAAATGTATAGTATCTCATGTGCTCAGATAGCTCCAGCCGAAGCAGAGGGTCTCCTTAGTTCGCTGCATGAAGTGAAGGAGGCTGGTGTTAGTACGGTAGAGGGCGCGCCCGCTGCAGCCGTCGTGCTGCAACCTGGCGCCACCATCTCTGCTGCAGAGGTGGCTGACTATCTACACAACATGGTGAGAATAACCACTTCAAGTTACGACCCTATGTCGAGATGCATAAGGCGCAAATAGAATTGTCGAGTGGAAGAAGTGATGGTTTTCTTAACGGTAATGCTAGCAGTTACTTGAGTAGAACCATTTAAAAAAATATAGTTAATACCCCTTCCAAGTGCACCCACGATAATCCGGGATGGAAAGTATACAAGAAGCCTCCTTATTATGTTGATTACTAAGTATTTTAAAATATCTATGAAAATATGATATGAAATACTACATAATATTTTTATTTCAGATGACATTCTTCCGTCTGGAAGGAGGCGTGCACTTTGTCCCGCACTTACCTCGCGGCGCCGGGGACAAGCTGGACCGGGGGGCGCTGCTAGTCATGCTGCAACATATCATTCATAATAACAAAGAATCTGCTAAATAGTCTTATGGGACTTCAAGTCTACGTTTTCCTTATTGGCATAATAATCTGTAGTAACGCTCCAGGTTTAACCACCTAGCACAATTTGACATGCTGCAACATACGAGTACATACGTAATATTCACTACACACGTAAAAATACGCATACGTAAATATAGTATACGTTCGTATATATACGCATGAAACTTACTCATATAATATTGATCGAACTTCACTTTGTAAGTTCGTTTAATCATATATTATATGATGGATAAATTTACTTTTATGTCATTAAAGAAATAAAAGACTAACTTTATTAATAAGTACTTTCTTTTAATATAATATGTTACCTTGTTTTATATGTAACAGTTAATTATAGATTTGTGCCAAATATTAGAAATATGTAAAATTCTGATAATTATTAAACCAACTAAGTACATAGTTTGGTTCTGGAATATTGAAATTATGTATTTGCATATTAAAATGCTTTCTATGGCAGTTTTCTGAAGGTCTTTCAGAAAACTTCCATAGAGAAAGGATATTAGATCCATAGAGGAAGGTTTCACAAGATCGCCGCAGATGTCACAAACAAAGGGAGGCCTATACCCAGCAGTAGGATCCCAAGGGCTATGGATGATGATGATGATGGAAGCTAGCTGTTAGTTTTCCATTTTGTTTTCTTCTATACCTACCTACTGTATGAAATCTTGCTGAAGAAACTCAACAGTCATTTATGAAGAAGGTGGCTGTAAAAGAAAGATTTATTAATAACTAGTAAATGCCTGCAGCTTCGTTCGTATTATTTCGAGATATAAAGTAGCCCATGACACTTCTAAGACTTCATACTACCTACATTCCATAAATCATGATGAATCGTTAAGCCGTTTTTGTGTTATGAGCGTTTAAATAAACGGACAAAAGTTCCAAAAACTTGAAACGTGTTCTGTTATGGCTTTAAAGTACCTAAACCTAAACCTTTTTTTTTCTATTATCTTCTATTTTCAGATTTTTGACCTTTCTTTAGCTTTATTATATATACAGATAGATATTAATATTTATATACTTAAGTACAAATGAGAACATTCAACGTAGTCTACTTTCACATTAATTAATAATTAGTCGTTCCTGGTGCAAAGAATAGCCATTCAAATGCAAAATCTTCGACTACCACCGAAAAGCTTACAAAACTACCGTACACGCCGATATAACGGATTTAAAATGTAAAAATTGTTGGCAAAACCTCAGAATACAGAAAGAACCAGAAGCCGCGTTCAACTGTAATTGCGAGCTACACGCTGTGTCCAAAAACCAACACAACGCCTCCCGCCCGCGTCACTTCCCACCCGCGTAATGTTGCTAGCTCATTACGCGGTTATTTGCCATTGCGGCGCATTATTTGCCCGTTTTTAGGGTAAACTTTGGGAGTCTAGGAGGTGAGATAATAATAGAATAAAAATTGACCTATTCTATATAATTATGTACCTACCTAATTATATCAAGAAATCGATAGGTTTATTGAATAAAAGACGCTTTAGAAAAAATACATTTAATTATTTTTTTTGCTGAATAATCTTTTTATAATATTGTCCAATATAATAATATAACAATAATGGTTTCCATAACTCTTCCAGCCGTGCTCTTTGTATTATTTTTGTCCACACCGCTTTCCTTTCTTCATCAACTGGGAAGCTAAAATTTGAGATAACTGATATAGAAACATAGTTACATACCCGCTCCCCCTCACCCCTTCTCCCTCACACACACACATCAAAAAATGTTTAGAAAGCCGATATTACCATACTATTTAATAGGATTATTTGGTTAGGTACACACGGGCTGCACTGACGCTTTATACTTTATTTTTTCAAGTCGGTTAATTTTTATTAAATTACTTATTAATATTCTACAATGAATAAAAGCCCTCAAAAGGTAATAAAAAGAAGGGTAAATCAAAACTCTTATATTGGCAACACTAACAAGATGGATGCATCATTATCTATGACAATTGAAAACTGAGAAATTTATTCATTAATTAAATAAGTTGATATCTAAATACGATACTTACACGTGAAATGTGATCCCATCGTGTTTCTTTTTTAGACCCGCTGCATTTTTACAGGTAAGAACGACACAAGACGGCATAATTTAGTTAAATTTTATTGGTCATCGTTATAACACGTCATTCGCTCCGACGGTCACAGACCGTATATAAAAAAGTACTCTGTGGTCACAGAGTGACTGATCGATTATCGCGCGTCAAACTACTCTATTTCAGAGTAGTTTTAGTAGCTTCAATATTAGGCGCGCTCACGGTTTCTGGTTCTTTCTGTATTCTGAGGGCAAAACGTTGATAGTGTTGACGATTTAGTACAACATTTGAAAAATCACGAAAAAATAATTTACAATGTCAAAGACGATTCGAAAGTACCTTCCCACGGTGCTTACAAAGTCGATATAGAAGGATTTCTATGTCATATTTACTTGACTCCATTCAGATTTTTAAAGTTCTTATAATTATATTATTATTATTATATTTAAATGAGAGATCACAAATTTGAATGCAGCTTTACATTTCCATGAATTAGCCACACCCACTGACCAATCCTGACAATTTGAGTCGATGCTGCATCCTTATCAGTTTCATACGATTGTGCAAGTGAGAGGGCGCTTCATTATCTCGATTCGTTGAACAGAGTATAGTAAGTCACTTGCAGGAACATTACGCTATTTATTCGTGCACGGAGTGTGTCAAAAACTTTCTAACGAAAGAAAGACTTAAGGCCTGTTTACACGCAGCGAAGTAAGGTGGCGAGTTAACTTGCGTCACGGAGTGTGTTAAGTTCATAACACGTGTGAACAGCAAACGCAAGTTAAGTAGCAACTTGTCAAATAAGTACAGTAGGATAGACCGCGGATCTATTTTCCGGCTAGTTCAAGTGATAAGTTGCCCCTCCCTCGCGTCTCCTTCACCCCGTCAACTTAACTTGCCAGTATTTAGACCGTGTGGACGGATGAAATTATACTTAGTTTAGTAAGCACTTACCTTGGAAGTGACAACTGTGTTTTTTTTATTGTTTCGCTTCGCCATTCTTGTGTTGTTTTGTTTGCAGTTAGAGACACTGATTGTCATCTACCTAGTCTGTGCTGATTAAAAATGAAGTGGAATGAAACACAACTTATGCATTTGTGCTGGAATTTATAAAGCACGAATGTCTATAAGTATAATTCGAAAAATCTCATTATAAAAAAAACCTGCAAGAGACTCAAAACTTAACTTATCCCCGTGTGGACGCTACTTTCTATATCAACTTATTAATTAGAACATGACGCAAGTTAACTCGTTACTGTACTTCGCGTGTGAACAGGCCTTTAGGGAGCATTTAAAAGAACACGAATAAAAGGAAATCAAATGTACGGACTGCCATTTGACGTTCGAAACGAGACGGCTTATGCTCAACCATCGATACGCGAAACATATTAAAACGAAAAAATCGCTCCTCAAATGTCCGGAATGTCCCAAAACTTTTGCCGTCTCAAAACCGCTCGTCCGATTTCTACATATTATGGAATCTGCACATAATATAACAAGGCCAGAATACACTTGCGAGTTTTGTAATAAAAGTTATAAGACTATTTATAGTTTGGGCTCGATATGAAAGTCGATATGGAAGGATTCGTTTGCCATATTTGTTCGACTTCCTTCCGATTTTTAAAGTCTTTAGTCTGTCACATGCGAGACCATTATGCTATATAAGTATTCGTGCTCGGAATGTGTAAAAAAGTTTCTCACGAAACAAAGGCTCAAAGATCATGTCAAAGTACACGTAAAAGCTGAAACCAAATGTACGGACTGTCATTTGAGTTTCGAAACAAGACGATCAATGCTCAACCATAGGTATAAGAAACATAACATTAAAAAACTATTAAAATGCCGCGAATGTCCCAAAACTTTTGACGCGTCGGAGCAGTTAGCCAGATTTCTACACATGGAAAAGGAACACGACATAAAACGGCCAGAATATGTTTGCGAGTTTTGTAGCAAAAGTTGTTCTACTTACTATTCATAGTTTGAACGGGCATAAGCGTCGGTTTCATCTCCAGTTAGATAGGCATAAGTATTTGTGATATTTGCGGGTATACAACTATCAATAGAAGTACTATGGATATACATGTAGATCACCATAAAGGTATAAGGAATTTTGAATGCGAACTTTGTCGTAAAAAGTTCAGAACTAGAGGAACGTTACAGTTACATATGAGAGGGCATTATAATGATAAAAGGTTCGCGTGTAGTTTGTGCGATGCGGCGTTTATACAGAAACATTGTCTGAAGAGTCATGTGAAGTCGAAACATCCAGATTCGGGTGTTGATGTTAACCAATCATAAAGTAACGCAGTCTTATAGATTGTGATTTGGTAACGGTCTTATATATAAAAAAATAACGCTAAACAGTTGTTAAAACTGGTTTGAAAGAAAATAAAATACTATTTGTCTATTTTTATGTCTAGTTTTAGTTAAAACTAGTGGACGCCCGCGGCTTCGCTCGCATTATTTTGAGATAAAAAGCAAATACAGCGCCATCTAGTTCATACGTCGACAAACACGAATCTTTAAAATGGCTGCAGCGAATATCGATGACCACTTGGTTTAAAATTAACATAACTTATTTATTTACGAACCGATTGAAATGCTTTTTTTTTCAATTATCTTCAATGTACTTACAGACACCGACCGATTACAGCTTTATTACATGTAGATATGGCAAAAAACGTAGGTAGGTATATAAATAATTTTCATAATGAAGAAAAGTACTAGGTACGCCAAATCACTTGCAATTTTGTCTCAGTAAGGCCTGTATGTATACAAATACGCTAGTTTTTGTTGTAATCAAAAATACCTAGTAGTTTTGATTTTATAGGCATTCAAAGTTTCAAAAATATCCAATCCGACGGAGAGCCCCGTGACCGCTTGTGACGTCATGCCACAACTCGCCGCGCGTGCCGCGCCCCGCGTATCAAGTCACCAGCGGTGATAGTAGCTTGCGCAGTATTTTGATGTGTTTTCTTTCGCGTATTACGTTAATAATATATTAATAGGAAATATTATTCGATTAATTAAATTTATGAAGGATTTAAACAGAGGAATCGGATAATTTACCTAAAATAAATGGATTAATTATTAATACGCATTATTTATCAACAAATATTGATTTCAAATATTATATGCCGCCGAAATGCGAGGAATAAAAACGCAAAGTTAAGTAAGGTACTTGTGCTTAGTAGTTTATGTGTTCTAAATTGTTTTATCAAAACAAAATACCCAACTTACATATGTCATAATGGAAGAATGCAACTCAAATAGTAGAAGTACCTAATCTACCTACCATATTACGTTATTTTTACGTTAACCAGAACAAATATGTATTAGTTTTGTAGCTATACATAGGTAGATACGTAAGTATATATAATATAGGTACAACTATTATTTTTGTCCTTTTTAGGGTTCCGTACCCAAAGAGTAAAACGGGACCCTATTACTAAGCCTCCGCTGTCTGTCTGTCTCCAGACAGTACCTATCTCATAAACCATGATAGCTAGGAAGCTGAAATTTTCACAAATGATGTATTTCCGTTGCCGCTATAACAACAAATACTAAAAATTTAAAAGAAATATATATATTAAGGGGGTCCCCATACAATAAACGTGTTTTATTCGTATTTTTTTCCCTCAATCTTAAAAACGGGTACAGGTAGATGCTTCAAACTTTCAAAGAATATTTACTTGTAAGGTATATTACCTTTCGAAATAAATAATTAAATAATAATAAAGTAAATATTAAAGGGGAACTACCATACAAAAAGTGTTTTTTTTTTCGTATTTTTTGCTCAAAACCTACATATTAAAAACGGTAACAGGTAGACACTTAAAAATTTCACATCTAAAATCTAAAACAAGAAAATTCTTACAAGCCATCTACACCTGGTCTACGCGAGTAGGTAGGCACAGCGATTTAAACTTGTATACCTAGAAAATAAAGGATAACACAAAACAGCTGCATGTTTCTCAAGATATTATAACTGTAATACAATGTAAAAACATAACGGAAAGTTCTGACACCAAAGGTTTAGCAACCCGGACCAGCTACTAAATAAATAAATATAAACTACAAAATATTATAATAGTCTTAGGTATTCACCATCTCTGTAAATTATAATTAAACTATTTTAACCAGAATAATCGCGTACTTATTGATTCAATATTTTTCCTGCCAATGTAAAATCAATAAACACACGATTAAAATAGATTAAAATAGAAATCATTATTATTACTTAGGTACCTACATAAAATATGATTAAATGGTCTTCACAACAATTAACTATTCTTTTATCTTCAAATGGATCTAACCTCTTCATAGCTTTTATCCATTTTTTTCCCATTTTAACGTCCTTTGAAACTATAAAAAAAACAACTTTTCCGGTGAATTGGTAGTATTTTTACATTTAGGCACAACACATGATTTCCTAGTATTCGAATTGGACATTTTAAAAGTATTTAGTTAAAAACGCCACGAGCGAGTGACGAGTGAGCCAGACTGAGCGTGCTGTGTGATGACGTCACAGAGTCTCCGGCGGCAGCCCGCGTCGTGCGGTTACAGCTTGTTTTACTTATAAGTCGGAAACTAATTGATGTATCGAAGTAATAAAAAATTCTTTCACTAGTATTTATTATTTTTGACAGAAAAAAAGTAGTAATAAAAATCAAACTCAATTACTTACCCATCTTTATTAAAGTTATAGCAACGTTTTTATTAAAATGTGTTTTAAACCTGTTTTAAGATTTTTATAAATAGGTTAATACCGTTAAACTCAAAAAGTAACAAAAACATTTATAAAAGGATATGTTATTTAGTGCATATCTACTAAGACAATATAATAATTATGTTCTCATTATATGCACTGTTGTATTTGTAACATAATATGTTGGCATGTTTCTAAGATCTCGATGATTTTACTGCAAGAAAAACGATGATTCTTCATTTCCAAATTTATTTTATATTTCATTTTTTATCCATAATTACGTGACCCCACTGAATATATCTACTTGTAGAAATGATATCAATTTGTCGCCAATATTTTTTGTAAAATAGCATTAGATTAAATACATATATTAAGTATGTATATTGTTTATGTTATTGTATGTTGTGTTAAGAACTATGAATTAAATGTTTATAAATAATTATTATTATTATTTATAAACATTTAATTCATAGTTTTATTAAAATATACTTACTAACAATTATACAGGATTTCTGGTAGCTGAAGCAAAGCCTTTTAAATTTGACTTAAGCACTTCTTCTTCTTATCGAATGAAAGTGGCCAACTCTGGTGTCGCGAGTTTATCAAGCCGCCTTAAAGGCCTTTGACATGGCTTTACGACTGCCGAACTAGACAAACAGCCGGGACCTACAATTTAACGTGTTATACGAGCCACGGAAGCGCCCAAAATGGAATGCCACTTTTCGGTCACCCATCCGCGTACTGACCGCGTCGACCTTTGCTTAACCTTGATAATCGCATGCGATTGTCTCCGAAGCACTAAAGTGCTTGTTTGCCAGGTAGGTAAGGGAGACCATTGCTTATAAAATTCCTTTGTTGTACTGAAATTGTGTTACCTACATCGGTGTTACTTTACTTTATGATATTATTTCAACAGTTTTGCCTTTCGGACGTCGTAGTAATCTTAACCAAATAATTAACTACTTACCTACTATAACTTTCTTTTCGAAAATTAATGTACAGATTATTATATCAATATCGAGAACAAAAACTTGAAGTACTATCGTAATATTATTAAGACTTAGCAGATTCTTTGTTGTTATGAATGATATGTTGCAGCATGACTAGCAGCGCCCCCCGGTCCAGCTTGTCCCCGGCGCCGCGAGGTAAGTGCGGGACAAAGTGCACGCCTCCTTCCAGACGGAAGAATGTCATCTGAAATAGAAATACAATGTTTATTAAAATTCAAGTATGAAGAAAATTAAGGTGCTTTATTATTTTACACAAAAACTTCAAGGATAAAGATTGTGTTATTTTCTTCTATGAATGAAATTCGGATTTATCAAACCTCGTATCATAACGTAAGCAACTTTTTATAGTGGATCAATATCTTATCAACGTAGTGGTTAATTTCTCTGTGATCTTATCCTTACATAGCACTGCTAACATCCTAATAAATAATATTCAGTTTTGCTTAAGTAACTGCCACCCTTAATGTAAAGAAAACATCACATCCATCACACGTCATTCCAATATGAGCCCTATTTCATTACACATAGAATTGAAATTCAAAGGGTTCATTCTCACCATGTTGTGTAGATAGTCAGCCACCTGTTCCCGTGAGATGGTGGCGCCAGGTTGCAGCACTATGGCTGCAGCGGGCGCGCCCTCTACAGAACTCACTCCTGCCTCCTTCACTTCATGCAGCGAACTCAGGAGACCCTCCGCTTCGGCTGGAGCGATCTGTTATTAGAGATACTCGTATTATGTAGGTACTTATTCATTTGTAATGATCTTTACTGTGGGCTTGTAACTAAAATACTTAATTTTTCAAAAATATTATTTAACTAGTGGGTGCTCGCGGCTTCGCTCGCATTAAGAAGTAAAATTTGCATCCCCTATTTCACCCCTTAAGTGACCCCAAAAGTGGCATTTCCAAAAATCCTTTCTTAGTGGATGCCTACGTCATAACTTCTACCTTCATTCCAAATTTCAGCGGAATCCGTCCAGTGATTTGGGCTGTGCGTTGATAGATCACTATATCAGTTAGTCAGTCAGTCAGTCAGTCACCTTTGAGTTTTATATTGTATATAGATATAGATATGATTTCTAACAAACGACTTATGATACATGACCCATACTTCATTACATATGTCTCATAATTCATAGAGATGACCTCTGACCTGAGTCTAGTCTGGCCAATAATTCACCATATTCCCGTCTAGTCTTTTTTTTCATAATTTTCTCTTTATCCTACGGTTGCCCGGAAGAGATCGCTTTCAGCGATAAGGCCGTATTTTGTGGCATTAGATTTTTTTCCCGTTTTGTATTATGATTTTTATGTGAGTGTCCAATAAAGTATTAATCAATCAATCAATCATATTTGACCCATAATCAATTACCTACGTGGGGTATGTGTATGACTCGTAATGCATCAAATATATGTAGGTATATATTTACCTTTTACATTCGGGTATTTGACCTCTAGGTCGACACCTGAAGGAAGATCATAATTCTAATTCTATAAACAATGCCAACCTCTTCCTTTTTTCGTAGCTTCTAAAATACCAACAGACTTACGGAGAAATCATTATACTTTATGAGGTCCTTGATTCTGTCCAGCACGTAGAAGTATCCGTCGGTGTCGTAGTACCCCACGTCTCCTGTCAGGTAGAATCCTTCGCAATCGAAGTAGGAACTGTTGTCTAAGCCGATGTAACCTGCGAAGAATTAAGTACACTAAAGATGTAGGTATTTAATAATGAGACGAAACTTACATTATGAGAAATGAACGTAAATTTCGACCGTTAATAAATGCAAAATTTATTTATTAACATATTTATTAATATCTTGCAACACATTTAAAACTAATTTAGTGACTAAATATGTCTAGACATGTGCCCTGTTAACTGTTAAGGCGCTGCAAGAGATGACGAACATGACTTAAGTGAAAGTACACTAATATTATAAGAAAGTTTGTGAGTGAATGTGTATGTTGGTTACTTCTTCACAAGCAAACGGCTATATAATTTATCTCCATACCAAATTTCATCCAAATCGGTTCAGCCGTTTGAACGTGTAGGAGTAACAAACGTACACACTCAAGCACAAACATTCGTCTTTATAATATTAGTGTGATAGTGTTGTGAAGTGTTTAGTGTAAAGCGAGTGTGGCTGGGTTGGGGAAGCGTCCGCCTTACAATCTGTCGGTCCTAGTTTGAATACCGGCCCTACACCAATGACTTGTTTTTTAAGTAATGTCACATCGTGAGGAAACCGACATCTTTGAGGACCATAAAATTCAATCACATGTGTCATCCGTGGAAGGACCTGGGCGCCCACCACAATGAATCTGTGCAAGAGAACTCCCCCCAACCACTGACGAAATGATTCTGAAGGGGGAGTCACGACCCTCAGTAAAGAGGATATCGTCATCATCAGCCCGCTATCGCCCACTGCTGAGCATAGGCCTCTCTCTGCTTGTACGCCACTCATCCCGGTCCTGCGCAGATTGAATCCAGGTGCTCCCTGCGGTTGTTCTAGTGACGTCAACCCACCGCATTGGTGGGTGACCTCTGTTTTTATGGCCAGTTATGGGTCTCCAGACTGTTTATGTTTTGGTCCACCTGCCGTCCTTCTTAAAGAGGATATACCTACAACTAATAGTGTTATGTGTAATGTAATACCTGGAGTAACAGTAGGTGACATGACACAGATCTCTCCGCGCTGTTTGGATCCGAGAGGCTTTCGGGTGTTTATATCCACTACCTGGAAATTAGATAAATACGTAAAGCGTTGATAATAATGGGGATGTCTTTTATTTACGTGGGATAGGTTTGCGTTTGAATAAAGCCTGCCTGATGTTAAGCATTGCTGCAGTCTAGATACGCTTATCTAGTGTACCTACTTATTAACTCTAGATTTGAAGACCCCTGGATTGTAGTTCGCAGGAAACACAGCTTTCGGTAAAGTGTTTCAAAGCTTTGCCGAATATAAAAATTCTAATCATGTTCCAGATAAGTGAAAAAAAATCTTTGCCGTTCGTAAAATAAAAGGCGAGGCAAAACGCTGTTTCATAACTTGAAATGTTTTTTTTAACTAAAACGGGGTTGCACTCGGCCATAGTTTGCCTGATGGTAAGCAAAGGCCCTAAATGAAGCATGCTTACCCGATAAGAACATCGGTTCTTATCGGGTAAGCATATACTCGATACTCTCGCTTTGAAGATTGCTGGATTATAGTGCGTGGGGAACAGGGAGTCGGGCAGGGAGTTCCACAACTATATGTATTATATCCATTATCTAGTACCCACGACACCAGTTTGCTTAGTGTGGGGTTAGGTGGCGCTGTGTGCAATGTCCCTGAATATATGTTTATTATATTTATTTCCTGACTTCACTGTTATGTTATGATCAACGCAACGTACCAATAAAGAAAATATAGTGCTATTGACGTAGTAAATCCGTAAAAGTTAAAAGGATATGTTAGTCAGGTACTATTTGCCCTGTACAATACAATACTTTATTAATATTATTTACTTTGTAATATTGTAATATTGTTTATTTGTTACAAGTCAATATCCAAAAATTGGAAAACAAAATATAAAATAATGTATGTAATATATGTACCTTGATAACAAATCCATAAGCAGGTACGCCGACGCTTCCGTCCCTCGGGCCGTGCGGCGCGCGTAGGTTACTACAGATGAAGCCTGATTCAGTCATGCCGTAGAATTGAAACACTTCGTGGAGGTTTGGTAACCTAAAATGTCATTTTTTATTGAATGTTTTGGTATTGTTGCCTTATGCTTTCTTTTAGGCAAGCTCAATAGATTGTAGACTCCATTTTCTTGTAAAGCCTTTTAGCATGTTTTTAACTTAAAGCTGTGCTTAAAGTTGATTTTTTTATCCCGAAGATTTTTATCCCGAACGCAGTTAGTAAGTAGGTAATTATTACATAACATTATAAATATACAACCGAAACTGTGTTTGCTGCTCTGTTGATCTATTATTTCCTACTTCACATGAAAAAAGAGCAACGAATCAATATGAATTATATGGTGATAGTGTAGGGTCTTGAGAATGCCACTTTAATCCTGAAACAACCGCAACAACTTTGCATAATAATAGATATTTACTTTTTCTTCACAGCATCCACCTGGTCCCTAGCCAGCGGAGATGACGTAGTCAAGATGCCCTCGACGGATGTGACGTCATATTGCTCCACAATGGCGGACTTGATCAGCTCGTTGATCAAACATGGCACCAGGAATAGCAGCTTCACCTGGGAATAAATAAAATAAACATAGACATAGACAAATTCTAATAGCATAAGTGGCGCCATCGGCCTCTTAGTCCGAGAAGCTTGGAAATGAGTGTGATTTTTTGCGCTGGGCTAACTACTTACTAGGTTGGCTTAATGACTTAAATCGGATCTTGGCTTCCGACACCAAAAGACGCCATTCACATCTGTCCTGTGCCACTTCCTGCCACTCAGCGCCTTCGAGCTGGGACAGATCCTTGTCCACCTGGTCTTTCCAACAGTATCTGGGACGGCCAACCGTTTGGTCATCCCAAATCGGCAAAATCTGGAAGATACAGGTTCGGTTCCTACCGGTCTTGATTATGTCGCTTATTTTTAAATAAGTTAATATGGACAAATCAATTCATTTTATACCTTGTGTGTTTGTATAGCTGTCAAGTAGTCGTGCTCTCTCTCTATGTCTGTGAAGACACACGTGATGCCGCGCCACAGGCAGTTGATGGTGATGTAGATGCCAAATGATAGGTACCACTCCGGAGTTATCAGGATCGAGGAGTGATTGAAACTGTGAAATAGTAGATAATGTTGTATTATTATATATTAGGCTGGATTAATAACACAACCTTTTAACAGCAGCTTAGTACGTCGAAAGCAATACCTTTTGTTCTTCGACGTTTGGGAATACGCCTATTCTTAAAGACGAATATTAGTCTGTTTTTCTTCATTCTTCACGATCAAACAGTCGAACCGATTTGGATAAAAATTTGGTAGGAGATATATTAGACACTGAATTAAATTATAGGCTAGTGTTTTTTCTAAAAAAGATTTATCCTTACTCACCTTTCATGAGTAAAAGTTATAGAATCCATGAGAACACCTAAATGGGTGACCGGAACTGCTTTTGGCAAACCGGTAGTTCCAGAAGAGAATAGAATAAATGCCCAGTCTTTGCAACCTTCAACTGGGGTAGGCTCAAAATCAGCTACATCACCAGTTTCTGTCAAAAAGTCTGTGAAATTTGTAATTCTTCCTTTTAGTTGGGAATTCATATCGACGTCATTTTTAATATCGCCGTCATTTTGGATAAGACAGCCATCTTTGATTACGTCGCCATTTTGAATCTCGATGACATATTTGATGCTTTCACCATTTTGGTTTTCCTCGTCATAAATGATATATTGTTCTATGCACCCCACGGAGTCAAAAGCATGTTTGTGTTGTTTAAATGTTGCAGATGACATGAACATTACTTTTGGCTGTGCCATTTGGATGCGATGTCGCAGAGGTACTGAAATACAATTGAGGACAACAAGAAATAATTAGGATTGATTTGTTAATAAAGGAATCCATATGTACAAAACAAAATACCATTTGAAAACGATATAATAGATGATAATTATTTACATTTATAAATCGTTTTTCAAACAATAGTTACAGTTAGTATATACTAGTGTCTATAAAAACCGGTGGCGTTTGAAAATCTCATAGAATTATTCGTAGCGTAGTACTTAGTGCAAGATATAGGTACAGTAAATTTTTAGTGCGCCCGTAGCACAGCTAGCGGCGGTAAAGCATGCGATTACCAACGCATTGTTGTTGTAGCAATTGTTGACGCGGTCAATCCTTGGATGGGTGACCAACGAGTGGCAAGGCAATCTATTTTGTGCGCTTCCGCCGGTCGGATGACACGTTAAATTGTAGTTCCCGCTTGTTTGTCATAGTACGTATTTAAGCCATGTCAGAGGCACTTAGGGCGGCTTGATAAATTCTCGACACCATTGGCCACTCTCATTCGATAAGAAGAAGAAGAGAAATTGTTCCTGTTCTGCGATCAAAGTTTAGCTTACCCGACCCATAAGATATTTCAGTTGGCGCGAAGGCAACTCCAACACAAATAGCTGCTAGAACAGTCGGCAATATCTCCATCTTCCTCTCACTGCACACCGACACTACGTCTCCCTTTCGCACACCTATGCGAGCGAGCGAGAGAGCGATATCGACTGTTTGCTGAGCTAACTGACCGAATGTGAGGGTTACATTGTTGTCGGCATCGATCTGGAAAAATACAATAAGTATTTACTGTAAATAACCTTTACTTATAAGTAAGTTGTAAATTTCCCTAAAAAATGTAAAATAAAAGTAAAATAAAAAATGGTGGATATTGGGATATACTTAATGTACCCGCGGCTTCGTATGTTCGTGATTAAAAGTAGTTTCATTCACACACAGACGAAGAGGGTGAAAAATCTGTACCTATTTAGGAGATATAAAAATTTTTTTTGGTAATACCTACTTTAATAGCAGAACACGTTTCAGCAGTTTAAAAATGTTTTGTTTTCTGAACGGATCATCATGAAATTTGATATTTAGGTATAAGTGAAAGCCTGGGAGTGACTAATCAGAAATATTGCGAGTATTTTCAAAGCGAGAACCGTTTCTTATCTCTATAGCCAAGTGCAAACCAGTTCAAGTAAAAAAAAAAAAAAGAACGATCCATCTTCAGGGTATTTCACAAATTCGAAATGTTTCCGCTCGGAAACGAAACGCCAATCAAATACGTCAAAACTGACTTATTTTAACCAATAACAGTCATCCACCAATCATAGAAATTACAAGGAGTTCTACGATTGGCGTTTCGATTCCGAGCGGAAACGTTCCGAATTTGTGAAAAACCCTGCAGAGACCATAGCTTTTGCTTACCATCAGACTAAACTATTGTCAAGTGCAAACCCATCTTAGTTAATAAAAACCTATAGATACGTTTTATAATACATACTTACCACAGCTGTATGTTGTCCATACTCCAGCATGCGCTCCAACATTTCCTTGCCGAAGTGTAGATGAGATGGCACCTGCACACTCTCACCGCACCGGTACAACGAGTTGCGGAGCATTCTGGAAAAAAATATTGTCGTCCACTAGATTAAAAAAACGGGTTTGTACTTGACCACAGCTTGCCTGATGGTAAGCAATAGCTATGGTCTAAAATGGAGCATGCTTACTCGATAAGAACCGGTTCACTGTCGCTTTGAAGATCGCTGGATTATAGTTCGAGAGGAACAGAGAGAACTTTGCATATAAGCTTTTTACTGAGAAAGAAAACCGCAAGACAGAGATCATTGGCGTAAGAGGAGGGAGGCTTATGCCCAGCAGTGGGTCTCATTAAGCTGATGATGATGAAGCTTTTTGACAAAGTTTGTGAGTGTATGTTTGTCCACTGTTTTCCAGGAACTATACGTAATATCGATATGATTCTTAAACTTATTTGAATTTAGATAGCATAGGTATTAAATATAATAAGTACCTCAAAACTAAAAAACTACTCGAGACTACTGGACCAGTAGTTTTGAAATTTGGGATTTTAGCGGAGTCACTTGAATAACTTACTTTATTTTTCTGGGAGAATAGGGGGACCTTAGAGCACAGAAATGAAGGTGTGTACATATGTAGGTTTCAAGATTGTCCTATGAAATGTATTAGCGTAGTACTCTGTTTTGACTAAATTGTCTGAACTATTTTAGGCATTTCAAAAATGAATAGATACTTACCAGTAAATGTAAAATATCGTTATCACTTTTGTGTCCGAAAGATTTTTGATAAAATATACATACATACAAACATAGGTTTAAAGAACTTTATTTTCACACAAAGATAGGTACATTTATCACTTACGCGTGAAACATAATTTAAATTATAAACATATACATATTACGTTCGTCGTCAAGCAAACATTTTTGTAACTACCCTACAGACAAGTATGACGCTGTCCGTCCACCGCATTCATAGTAACAACATAGTAAAACATAAGAAGTAAAATGTTAATAAAAGTAAGTAGATACTCAAATTGAATTAAATAATAATAATATCCAACAATAGCACATACTTAGGTTAAATTATGTAAGTTAAGTATCTATATATCTCTATGTCTCTTTTGTGTAGTTATGAACTGAATCGACTATCATAAGTGTAATTTTATGTAAGGTCAATGTGGGTAAGACCGGCATACTTTTCTAAAGTTTGAGTTTGACTGTATAATATATTGAAGAAGATATTCATTGCAGATCGACTTGTGTGCTCGGATATGATAGAAAATTTACTTGACTATCTATAACATATTAAACATGGCAAAAAGTGCCATAATCTTTGGAAATACGGTCGTTTTTAAAAAACTGGGCCTGTAGACGGTCTTTCCGTGCAGTGTGGGGCAAGTCCGTCCAGTAGTGAATAATCGTGATACTAACTATAAATCTTAAGCCTAAAAGCATGAAAACAGTTTTAAACGGAAAACCGAAAGAGTCATTTAAATATACACTATTAAACCTTGTGAATAAAGCTGAAATTGCAAAGATATGACGCTTTATACATTATATATATTATATTTATAGGCAAGACCGGCATATTTTTTGTGTCAGAGGTTCTAAACATTTTTTTATAATTATAAAATAATTAAACATCAATTACAAAATCAAATATTTTTATTGTTCACAAGAAACTTAATGCAAAAAAAGAGATCACTGTACTCAGTCTCCAATTAGTTTTCAGAATTAACTTAGTCTTAGAGTTTCACAATATCTGGAAGGTTGACAATATCTGGAATAAGGGCAAGAAAGACCGGCATATGACGGACTTCCCTTTCATAGGTAGACGGTCTTGCCCAACTATTTAATTTTAAGGTTAGAAATTTCACACCGGTATAAATACGAAACTAAAGCGATATTCCTTTATTCAATCCCACTTATATGTTAATTAAACATTAAACTACTTACGTGATCAGCGAAACCGTCAAAATTTGACCAATTTACCACTTTAATAAAAAAATATCAATTACTACACACCGCCGTCTAACTAGCAAAATAGTGAAAAAAAAATGGCGGCCTCACATATTCTAAACAAGTGATCTAGCGACATCTATGCTATTTAGATCGGACGACCACAATAAATACTGTTTTATCAACAAAGACTCATGGCGCGCGCTTTTCAAAAACAGAAGTTATTGCCACTAGACGGTCTTTTACCCTAGACGGTCTTTTACCCTAGACGGTCTTACCCACATTGACCTTACCTATATTGATGAATAAAATGAAATGAAATCTATCTACTTAAGTATTAATAAGTTAAAACTATGTTCAAATTAACAAGATAATATCAAAAATAATTCTTGTAAGTTACCTCGGTTCAATTTTTCTAAATCTTCATTAATAAGCGAAAATATCTTTATTTTCTGGTGAGTGACCTCGGTTTGATTTTTCTAAATCTTTATTTTCTATAGACTGTGTCAGGAAAATAACAACTGTGGAGTGAGAAGTAATTACAGTTTATATAGGCTTTAATATGGTAAAAACCCTATAATAAGAATTAGGGTAGTTATACACTGAGTCAGATTGGCATACCTAATTATTCCTTGTTTTATCGTATTCCCCATTAATGAGGGTCTTGACTGGACCGCTTTCTAATTAATTAGGAATATCTCTTGCATAGCTCTCTTGGGTATAGTGGTGGGCGTTGTTGTTAGTTTTCTGTCTTTTTCTATTTTGTAGTAGTCAGAAGCAGTAAGTTCCTATTTATCTTTATTTTATTCTATTGAGTTAACCTTAAAATATAGACATATACTGTTGCGGACATTTTGTTAGATTATTTCAAGAGAAATAATTCTTTCATACATATTTTTTTGATATCTTAAACCGTTTTCGCAGTGCACGCAACGGAAGCCCTCAAAGATGAATAATTTTCCCCGTTTTTTCCACATTTTGCATTGTTTCTTCGCTCCTATTAGTTGCAGCGTGATGTTAGCCTAAAGCCTTCCTCGATAAATGGTCTACTCAACACAAAAAGTATTTTTCAATTCGCACCAGTAGTTCCTGAGATTAGCGCGTTCAAACAAACAAACAAACAAACTCTTCAGCTTTATAATATTAGTATAGATATGATAAAAAAAATGTTTTCACTCTGTGTATAACAATCTTTAGATGTAATAGCCGTTAACCAGTTCTTGCTGACTAGTAATTAACTAAACCATAACCTTATAAAACAACATGGTTAAGCAATTTATGTACTTAAGTACATAATTAGTCTTATCTTGAATAATACTTTGCTAACAAAGTATTATTTAACTACTAATAATTGAATCTATAGAAAAGTAACTGAACCCAAAAAAAGTGCGCTCAAATCTCTTCGGTAAGCTAAAGTTTTCAGTCAGGAAGAATTTACTGTAAATCTTGCACTAAGTACCTACCAACAATAATTCCTCCGTATCCATTCCGCCGTTGAACACGCAGGAAGTCAGCGGGGCGTCACCGGCTAATGATGGAAGTTCCAAAGACTCGCACGAAGAGCTTTGCTTCTACCTTCGTAGTAAGGACAGCGAGACTATGGAACTTTCTACCTGGAGCCCTGTTCCCAGTTAATTATAACCCAGTGATCTTCAAATCTAGAGTAAATAGGTTTCTTCTAGGCAAACGTGTTACATCATAGACTATAGCGGTGCTTAACATCAGGCAGGCTATCAACATCAGTCAACCGTAAGCCTATTTCGAGTAAAAAAAACCACCTTACGAATAAATAATATTCCGGGACATTTCATACAGCGCCATCTAGCCCCACACTATGCGAAGGCTTGTGTCGTGGGTACTAGATAACGGATATAATACTTGTATGTATACTTCTTTTAATTAATAGTGTTTTTATGTTTCCGCGTGTAAAAGTATGGGCAACAAGTTTTGCGGGTGGTGTGTGGGAAAGAGATGAAATGTAGGAGCATTTTGGACGCAACATTTGTGAAGAGTAACAAGTCTATAAATTAAATTATTCGTAGTTATTCTACAAGTTTTGAAAAGTGATGGAAAACGAATCGGCTGTGAAAATGTTAGTCGATATTCTCTAATCTCAGGTGAGTGTTTCAATTGTATTATTTTTATTTGCTGTATTATTTGCTTAGTATGGCGCTAGATGGCGCTGAGTAGATATGTCATGAAATATTTTTTTGTGATAAACCATCCATCTCCATCCATCCATCGCAAAAAACATTGCTTCATCGTAAAAACGCAAATAATGTAAATTTGTCTATTATGTAATCTTGCGATCTTTTAAGCGAGAGTGAATTGGTTCTTACTGGGTAAGCACGCTCCATCCTAGACTGTAATGATTGCTTACTATCATGCGAATTACGGTAAAGTGCAAACCCATTCCTTCAAAAAAAAGGTTTAAAAAAATGGAGCCCAAATTATTTTCTTTACTATTATAAACATTATAGAGTAAACCGGTTTCTTCTAGGCAAACGCGCTAGATCGTAGATCACAAAGTTGCTTAACATCAGACAATAATCGAATCAACATCCCACACGGCGGTAATCTCGTGTGCCAAGGTGCCAAGTCAAGGTACTTGCTGACTTTGTCCTTCTCGGCCTTCACGAGATTCTCGTCATGTGGTATGGTGACTTCAACAATAACTGCCCGGCGCTGGGGCCGGTCCACCATCACGATATCTGGCTTATTGCAGCAGCTTATAATTTTGTATTACATATATTTAGACTGACCTGTTAGCTAAGTTGGTAGTTGGTAGTTGGTCTCTGCCTTCTAATCTAGGGGTTGCGGGTTCGATTCCCGCATGACATAAGTAATTATGAATTTTGAATTTGTAATTACTTGTGTTGGGTCTAGTCGTTTCTATGTATAATAAGTATGTACAGTACATATCTACAAAAGAAAATTATATAAGTATTATAGCCGTTGTCTAGTACCCAGGACACAAGCGTTTGCTTAGTGTGGGGCTAGATGGCGCTGACTGTGATTATGTCTGTCAATATTTATTTATTTTCCAGGTACCCTCAGAATGCTCCGCAACCCGTTGTACCGGTACGGCGAGAGTGTGCAGGTGTCATCTCATCTACACTTCGGCAAGGAAATGGTGGAGCGCATGCTGGAGTATGGACAACATACAGCTGTGGTAAGTATACATCTACAAGTATATGTTCCTCATTAGTCATCAATACCGTGGGTCGGATGACACGTTAAATTGTAGGTCCCGGCTGTTTTCTAGTACGGCAGTCGTTAAGCCATGTCAGAGGCCATTAGGGCTTGATAAACTCTCGACACCAGAGATAAAAGTAGCCTATGACACTTCGAAGACCTCATACTACCTACACACCAAAAATCATGATAATCCGTTCTGCTGTTTTTGAGTTATGATCGTTTAAATAAACAGATGAACAGACAAAATTCTAAAAACTGCTGAAACGTGTTCTGTTATGGATTTAAAGTATACCCAATATTTTTTTTCCTAATATCTTCTATGTGCAGATTTTTGACCCTCTTCAGCTTTATTATATGTATACTTAGATAGATATTAGAACTATTTATTAAACTTTTCAGATCGATGCGGACACAGACGAAAGAATAACATTTGCGGAGCTGGCGCAGAAATCTGTCGATATCGCTGTCTCGCTCGCACATATAGGCGTGAGGAAGGGAGACGTGGTGTCGGTCTGTAGCGAGAGAAGGACGGAGATATTACCCACTGTTATAGGGACTATTTGTCTTGGAGCTGCGTATTCGCCTGTTGAAATATCTTATGGGACTGGTAAAATTCATTTTTTTATGCTATTAAGAAATGCTTAGTGTAGTGTGGCATTTGAAAGGTTCTTTGAACTTAGATCATTTAGAAAAAAAAGTGACTAACTCTGGTATTAGTCTGGTATTAGGTTAATAGGTTTATTAAGTATATCTTTCTTTCTGAAACAGTCTAGACTTGTATAAATTATAGTGTTATACCGACCCACACAAGCGCCCAAATCGGCTTTAATAGTCTTCCATTAAAGTTCAACTATGCGACTAGAACATTAGAACTTATTATCGTTCTTTCTGAAACTGTCTGGACTCATTTGATACATTTTTTTTTCAGTTCCTCTTCAACACCGCATCGAAATAGCCAAGCCAAAAGTGATGTTTATGTCACCAACTATGTACAAACTGCATAGAAAAGCGTTTGCATCCATTGGCTGCATCGAAAAATTCGTTATCTATGACGAAATCCAACATGGCTGCCAAAAACAAAATGGCGGCCACGATAATCAAAATGGTGGCGATACTTCCAATGAATATTTGATTCAAGACAATAAAAGCAATATTACAAATGGAAAGGGTTTTACGAAACCAAATACAAGCAATAAAATCGAAGATAGTGACATTTTGTACAAAGATTTTTTGACAGAAAGCGTAAAGGTGGAAGATTTTATGCCTACGCCAGTTGATGGTCGGAAAGATTGGGCTTTCATTCTATTCTCGTCTGGCACCACTGGGTTGCCCAAAGGTGTTCCACTTACACATTTGGGCGTCTTGATGAATTGTAGATCTAGAACTGTTGAACGGTAAGCATACCATCCATTTCTTTCTATGTATAATAGGTATACATATTTTTTTGACTAAAACAGGTTTGCACTTGACCATAGTTTGCCCGATGGCAAGCAATAACTATGGTCCTTAGACCATAGTTATTATCCGAACCGGTGAACCGGTTCCTTTCTGGTAAGCACGATCCATCTTAATGGATCGTGCTTACCAGAAAGGAACCGGTTCACTCTCGCCTTAAAGATCGTTGGATTATAATAGTATACACTAGCTTTTGCCCGCGGCTTCGCGCGCGTTATCTATACATACAATAAAGCTGAAGAGGGTCGAAAGTCTAAGAATTTAAGATATTTACAAAAAAAATGGAGATACTTCGAATTGATTGATTGAATTGGGTTTTGTAGTTACAAAAATTTCGTGAATATTTTTTATAAGTAAGTATAACTTTTTTTCAGCTTCAAATATTCATCAATTTTGATAACTCCCGAATGGTATCTATCCTTTGGCATAAACATCAACATAAATTGCTTATGGAGAGGAATCACCTGCATATTTACTGATATTGAACGAGAATACGATTTTCTAAACGCAGTAGAGAATTATAAAGTAAGTAAGTAGGTACCTATATTATATATTTTTTTTGTCGTATTTCCTCATGACTGAGTTTCGTGACGTCGCGTAGATTTTATTCGTTAGGGGAGTTCTCTTGTGAGATTCACGTAGTGGGCGCCCAGGTCGACCTTTGCTTAACATTGGTAATCGCATGCAATTGCCTCCGCTAGCTGAGCTCCGGGCGCTTCTACTAAATTAATAAAATTAATGTAAATATTTAAGTCAATAAGTAGCTAATACGGGTTTCACTGACGTCTTACTTTGCTTATGTTGTTTACAACCGGTAAAACCGGCTTAAACCGTACGTAATAGTTATACTTATTTATGCATAGATACTTAGCAACTATACTAAGTTATAGTTTCTATGTATAATAAGTATGTATTTACGAAAGAAAAGTATATATGTATTATATATCCGTTATCTAGTACCCATGATACAAGCGTAAGCTTAGTATGGGGCTGGATGGCGCTGTGTGATATGTCCTGAACTATTTATTTATTTGATTTAAGTCTCACAAAAGATTTAATAATAATGAAATCTTTAAATGTTTCTGCTGATTTCAGATAAAGCTACTATTCCTAGTGCCGTGTCTTATTCAACTGCTATCCAAGTTTTCTGCTCTGGATCAATATGACGTCTCTTCTGTTGAATACGTCCTATCTAGCTCTTCGTCTATTAGCAAGGAGTTGGTACAAGACCTTAAAAAGAGGTTAGTTGCTTGTATTAAACTTTCTAATCATTAATGTTTAATCATCATCATCTCAAATTTAAGGAGGCCCTTGTCTATGGAGGCGCCATGCTTCCCGATCTTCTGCCAATTCCTTGACTTCCTTATATCGTATATGCTATAACGTCAGCCTTCTAAAATAAATAAACTGTCTCAAATAAGGTAATATTTAAATTCTTCTTCTTAGGTATTATTTTTATCGACTAACTGGGTCAGTTTTAGTAGATTTATTATTTAGTTTTAGTTTATAACTAAGTTTTAGTTTAAATTTAGTTTTGGTTTAATTATGTCCAACTGCTAAGTTTGAATCATTGGATCAATTTTGACGTCTCGTCTGTTGAATACATCCTATCTAGCTCTTCATCTATTAGCGAGGAGTTGGTACAAGATCTTAAAAAGAGGTCAATTTTATCCGCTATTTAGTACCCGTGACATTTGCTAAGTATGGGACTAGATGGCTCTGTGTGAAATGGCCCGGAATATTTATTTTTCTTTCGTGTCGTACGGGCAAGCGCGGCGCAACTATTGTTTTTCACTATTTATGTTTTTTATCTGATATCAGACTAAAATTTCCAAAAAACTCGACATTCAAATCGTAGTTGGCTATTAGATTTGTGTACCCAAATAGATTTTAAACATTTTATTCTGTAATCGGTGCAATGGATTCAAAAAAGCCTTCAAAAGATCCGTTTGAATGATTGCCATGAAAATTCTGTAAGTAAGATATACAAGGTTCTTGGAAACTCATATTATTCTACTTTCAAACGATTATTAATATTACTTATTTTGTTTAAAAGGCCTATAACATAGTCTTAAATCTAAGATGCCTCTTTATTTCCTTCTAGACTACCCAACCTCCGCGAGGTGTATCAAACCTACGGTATGACGGAAGCAGGCAGTGTTTGCAATAACCTATACGCGCCGCTCGGTCCGAGGGACGGAAGCGTCGGGGTGCCGCTACATGGATTTATTATGAAGGTGAGATTTATAAATATTTCCGGTATAACAGCGCTATCTAGACAGCATTTATTATGAAGGTGAGATTTATAAATATTTCCGGTATAGCAGCGCTATCTAGACAGCATTTATTATGAAGGTGAGATTTATAAATATTTCCGGTATAGCAGCGCTATCTAGACAGCATTTATTATGAAGGTGAGATTTATAAATATTTCCGGTATAGCAGCGCTATCTAGACAGCATTTATTATGAAGGTGAGATTTATAAATATTTCCGGTATAGCAGCGCTATCTAGACATCATTTATTATGAAGGTGAGATTTATAAATATTTCCGGTATAGCAGCGCTATCTAGACAGCATTTATTATGAAGGTGAGATTTATAAATATTTCCGGTATAGCAGCGCTATCTAGACAGCATTTATTATGAAGGTGAGATTTATAAATATTTCCGGTATAGCAGCGCTATCTAGACAGCATTTATTATAAAGGTGAGATTTATAAATATTTCCGGTATAGCAGCGCTATCTAGACATCATTTATTATGAAGGTGAGATTTATAAATATTTCCGGTATAGCAGCGCTATCTAGACAGCATTTATTATGAAGGTGAGATTTATAAATATTTCCGGTATAGCAGCGCTATTTAGACAGCATTTATTATGAAGGTGAGATTTATAAATATTTCCGGTATAACAGCGCTATCTAGACAGCATTTATTATGAAGGTGAGATTTATAAATATTTCCGGTATAGCAGCGCTATCTAGACAGCATTTATTATGAAGGTGAGATTTTTAAATATTTCCGGTATAGCAGCGCTATCTAGACAGCATTGATTATGAAGGTGAGATTTATAAATATTTCCGGTATAACAGCGCTATCTAGACATCATTTATTATGAAGGTGAGATTTATAAATATTTCCGGTATAGCAGCGCTATCTAGACAGCATTTATTATGAAGGTGAGATTTATAAATATTTCCAGTATAACAGCGCTATCTAGACATCATTTATTTTATAATTATCATAGCAAATAATTTTAATTAAAAATAAGTAAGTTCGTATGTGATTGGCGAACTCTGATGTCAGAGTTATCAAACCGCCCTAAGATCTTCTGACATGGCTTAACGCCTGCTGTACTATGCTTGCTGTACTACAAACAGCCGGAGGGACCTACAATTAAACGTGACCTCCGACCCAAGAAAGTTCTCGTTTTGTCACCGACCATACAATGGTTCTGTAACGGAACTCCAAATGAATTGTTGCAAATAATTTTAATTCTTCTTCTTATCGAATGAGAGTAGCTAACCCTGGTGTCGAGAGTTTATCAAGCCGACCTAAGAGCCTCTGACATGGCTTAGCGACTGACGTGCCATGACAAATAGCCGGGACCTACAATTTAACGTCTCATCTGACCCACTGAAGCTCCCAAAATGGAATGCCACTTTTCGGCAACCCATCCAAGGACTGTCCGCGTTGACATTTTATTATTTTAATTAACATTTGGTCACAATTGCAGGTGGTAGACATGGATACAAGAGAACCTATAAATCCGCACCAACGTGGTGAAATCTGCTTCAAATCACCCACACTAACACCAGGTGAGAAAACTAGAACTAAAGATACCCCGAACATAAAGTTGTCGCATCTGACCGTCGTCAGTCGACTGTGGCCCAGTGGTTTAGGCGTTCCTGTTGTGAAATCTGGTTAACGAAGATTTAAATTCTGCCGGTCATGATCAGTTTCGCACATTTGCAATTAATTTCAGAATAAAAAACCTTATTTAGTGCTGGTTTGGCACTTGGCAAATAAATCATGAATTAATTAATCTACTTAAGTAAATCTTTAAATGATCCTGCAATTTCAGATAAATATACTATCCCTAGCCCTTGTCTAATCCGATTGCTATCAACGCTATGGATCAATATGATATCTTTTTATGAACAAGAAAGTAAATATCCCAGAACTTTTATACAGCGCCATCTATCTCAAATAATATTAAACTAATTCCTTGTGTTCATTTCTCATAATGTAAGTTTCGTCTCATTAGTAAATCTAAATACCTACATCTTTAGTGTAATTCTTTGCAGGTTACATCGGCTTAGACAACAGTCCATACTTCGACGGTGCAGGTTTCTACCAGACAGGAGACGTGGGGTACTACGATACAGACGGATACTTCTACGTGCTGGACAGAATCAAGGACCTCATAAAGTATAATGACTACTCGGTGAGCTAATAACTTCTTCATTTCTTGAAGTTTTAATAGAAACTTCAAGAAATGAAGAGGTTTTCAATTAAAATGAATTATGGGTCATACACAAAGACTTGTGGGTCGTACCGTAGTCATAGGTATAGCATAAAATGGCTTATGACTCATTATCATGTATTATGAGTCAAGTCTCCTCAATTTCATAATAATATTTTACATTAGTAGTTATATACACGTCGGCATTATAAAAGCGTGTTACAAAGGAATAATTTATCGTATGAATAAACAGATCGCTCCAGCTGAAGCAGAGGGTCTCCTGAGTTCGCTTCATGAAGTGAAGGAGGCAGGAGTTAGTTCAGTAGAGGGCGCGCCCGCTGCAGCCGTAGTGCTGCAACCTGGTGCCACCATCTCTGCTGCAGAGGTGGCTGACTATCTACACAACATGGTGAGAATAATCACTTCAAATTACGACCCTATGTCGAGAAGCATAAGGCGCAAATAAGATTGTCGAGTGGAAGAAGTGGTGGTTTTCTTAACGGTAATGCTAGCAGTTACTTCAGTAGAACTATTTTAAAAAATATATTTAATACCCCTTCCAAGTGCACCCACGATAATCCGGAATGGAAAGTAGTCAAGAAGCCACCACGTGTTGATTACTATTTTGAAATATCTATGAAAATATGATGTGAAATACTACATATTTCTATTTCAGATGACATTCTTCCGTCTGGAAGGAGGTGTGCACTTTGTCCCGCACTTACCTCGCGGCGCCGGGGACAAGCTGGACCGGGGGGCGCTGCTAGTCATGCTGCAACATATCATTCATAACAACAAAGAATCTGCTAAATAGTCTAAATAGCAGTATTACAACAGCCCCCTTAGACAAGAGGCGTATTTTAGTGAGCGTACTGACGCTCGCTTATGGAATAGAAAGACCGATGTACATATGGGAGTCACATCGCGATGCGCTCCGCGGGGGGAAATATTACGTCACTCCGCACACTAAAATACGCCTCTTGTCTAAGGGGGCTGGGCTTGTAGTCAAGCGTGAGCCTATATCAAATAAAAAACAAAATGAATATGACAGGATAAATTTACTTTTAAGTGTAAAGAAATAAAAAACACACTTTAATAATACTTTCTTTTAATATATATGTTACCTTGTATATAACAATTATAGATATGTGCCAAATATTAATAATAAATAATAACAAATGTAATAAGTAAGATTCAGATAATTATTATACCAACAACAAAGTTTGGTGCTGAAATATTAAAATTATGTTTTTGCATAATAATAAGAATATTAGATCCATAGCGGAAGGTTTCACAAGATCGCCGCAGATGTCACATACAAAGGGAGGCCTATACCCAGCAGTGGGATCCCAAGGGCTGTGGATGATGATGATGATGGAAGCTAGCTGTTAGTTTTCCATTTGGTTTTCTTCTATACTGTATGGTATCTTGCTGAAGAAACTTAACATCCATTTATGAAGAAGGTGGCTGTAAAAGAAAGAGTTATTGATAACTAGTAGACGCCCGCGGCTTCGCTCGCATTATTTCGAGATATAAAGTAGCCTATGACACTTCTAAGACTTCATACTACCTACATCCCAAAAAATATGATGATTCTTTTAGCCGTTTTTGTGTAATAAGCAGACAAAAGTTCTAAAAACTTCTGAAACGTGTTTTTTTATGGATTTAAAGTAAACCAAATCCTTTTTTTTTCTAATAACTTTTATGTTCAGATTGTTTACCCTCTTTAGCTTTATTATGTTAATAATGTGTACAATTTAAACTTAAACCAGACGGGAAGACGTTGTCACCCGGGAAACAGAAACATCTCGTCCGGGTGACAATACACAGTTATAAGGAAATTACTCTTGTTATTTAATTGCAATAAAGTATTATCTCCATATTCATTTATTTACAACTATTTTTAAATTTTTTACAATATATGTATAAAAAAAAAGAAACAAATATCATAAAAAACTTAAAACTAGTGATGCCGCCGGCAACGGGGCAGGACCCAAGCAACCGGTGGTAGAGGCTACAAAGAAAGGAACCTACGGACAATACGCACCGTGTCAAGGATCACTGCCTTCTGTATCTGTCCCCTAACCCAACCTTCCAAGGAGAGCCTCTCAAGGTGTTGATCGAGGCTCTTCGCTATTAGACCGTTCACCGAAACGACTATCGGGACAATCATCGTCGAATCAACATCCCACATGGCGGTAATCTCATGGGCCAAGTCAAGGTACTTGCTGACTTTGTCCTTCTCGGCCTTCACGAGATTCACGTCATGTGGTATGGTAATGTCAACAATAACTGCCCGGCGCTGGGGCCGGTCCACTATCACGATATCAGGCTTATTGCAAGCAATAGTCCTATCCGTGATAATGGTTCGGTCCCAGTAGAGCAATGCACGACCATTTTCGAGAACTGGCTCTGGTACATACTGGTAGTACGGTATCTGAGAATCAACAAGGCCATATCGAAGAGCAAGTTGCTGGTGGATGATCCTGGCTACTTGGTTATGCCTGTGCAAATACTCGCCGTTAGCTAGATGAGAACAACCGGAAATTATATGCCCGAGTGACTCTCCGGGACGGCGGCATGCTCGACAAATGTCGACCGTACCGTCTTTCAGGATAAATTTCCGATAATTGTTCGTCATCATAACTTCGTCAGCAATTGCACAAGCAAAACCTTCGGTTTCCCCAAAGAGGTCTCCGAAGCGTAGCCAGTTCACTGATGCCAAGAGATTCACATCCGGTCCAGTAAGGGCCTGATAGAACCTCCCGTGCAGCTCTTTGCTCTTCCATATCTCCTTGCGATCCTCAACACTAAGTACTTCAGTAAAGTATTATTATTATTATATTATTATTAATTTAAAAAGGCATAATAACTTAACTGTATTTTATTAAAGACAACAATCTAAAATATTAGTACCTACCTACGCTCTATTAAAATAACAAAATAATCTATACCTATACCCATACATTATATGTACAGAATACAGATAGATATTTATATTTATATAGGTACAAATAAGAACATTCAAAGTTGTCTACTTTCACGTTAATTAATAATTTCTGATGCAACGAATAGCTATTGCCATTCAGCGCGGAAACGCAGCTAGCTTGATGGACACATTTGCACCGGAAACGATAAAGGGCAAATTATTTAACTAAGCAGACATTATTTTTTTTATATAATCTAAAAGAGACTTAACTTAATTTGAATGGATATTTATTTATTTTTTAGTTTAATAAAACTACAATGATAAGTAGCATATGCTCAAAATAAATATTGTTCACAATCTTATTTTAGTAAAATTACTTGTAATTAATTATTATTATGCATAAATTAGGTACATACCTACTTATTGATTACCGTTAGGCAAACTATGGTATATTGTATTGTAAACCTATTAGTATATAATATTATATAGGTATATTTTGTAAATATAATACTTACTGAAGGCCTGCCTCCATACATATTTTCCTTTTCTTCCTCAGTATAATCAGAAAACTTGTTTATCGCAAACACAGCACTATTCTGTCCCTCGTTCAATTTGTTAATATTCTCCAGAGTTTTCACGAAAGCTTCGTAATGTATCTGTTTGTCTGCATCATCTTTGTATTTCCTATCGAATTTTTTGACGAAATCGTCGAAATATTCTTGTGCTTTCGCGAGATCGTAATGCTCTTTTTGTGGTGTGTCTGCCATTACGGCAACCACAGTCATCGCAAGAAGTATTATGAAGCTTAATTTATACATTTTGAGAACGAAAATACACACAACTATGTAGTGACTCTACAAAGTGATGTGAAAAACACCAGTCTCGACTATATATACGAGTAAGATGGTGATATATACGCACAGAACATAATAATCTAAATATATAAAACTCAATGGTGACCGACAGACTGACATAGTGATCTATCAACCCACAGCCCAAACCACTGGACGGATCGGGCTGAAATCTGGCGTGCAGGTAGATGTTATGACGTAGGTAGCCAAGAAAGGTTTTTTGGCAATGCCACTTTTAAAGGGGTGAAATAGGGATGCAAGTTTTACTTCTTAATGCGAGCGAAACCGCGAGCACCCACTAGTACTACATATAAGTCTAACAACTGATCACAATGGACCATTACTCTTTATCGTAATAATCTGTCACTGACCATTAAAAATATTGTTTGCCTTGCCTACATATCAAGCTCGTAAGCAAAGCGTATTGATGCGACACACCAATATAATACAAAGGTAAAGATTTGTTTTTATTAGATATTAGTGGACGCCCGCGGCTTCGTACGCATTATTATACCCATATAAACCTTCATCTTGAATCACTCTATTTAAAAAAACTGCATCAAAAAAGTAGGTTAGCAAGTCTTCTAAGAGTTTTTTTATACCGTAATAATGCGAATGAAGCCACCAGAGTCCGCTAGGATAGCAATACTGCGCAGTATAATTAACTTCGTTGACATTTTTTAAGGAAAAGCAAATTTTAGCTCCTACCATAATAAAAACTATACAGGGATACATTTTAATATTGTTTAAATCACAGTTAAAATTCAAATAGCAGTTGATCATTTACTATAAAAAATGGACCCGCACCGAACTATAAATAAACTAGATATATTATACTGGGAGATGACTCTGGCCTCGTAACACAGCCTAACGGCTACCACGAGGTCAGAGGATTCCAAACATATTGTGACAATTTATTTGGCAAATAAATGATTTTTGTATTTTGTATTTCTTTTTATTTTGAACTTAAATTAATTGTAAACAACCAATTAGGGTATTTGTGTTCCGTTGATTTCGATACCTTATCATAAGATCCGCTCACCATATATGTGTCTATAAGTAGGTATATTTAATAAAATTTCTGTGAAAAATACTTTGTCTTCGACTTTGATATTTATTGTAACAAAATGTGGTTCAGTAGAAATCATCATCTTCAGATGCCCCGAGTCCCATTTCACTCAACATTTTTCTGTTAAAATTCTCAATATCACGTTCCGTGTAATCCGAAAATATGTTTATTCCGAAGTGCTTTTTATCCACTTTCGAATTCATGGCTTCGTACTTTTGTAGATTTTTGACAAAAGCATCTAAATGCAATTCTTTATCTTGTACACTTTTGTATGTTTTGTTAAACACTTTTACGTATTCTTCGAACATGTTGCGTATGTTTATATCCTCTTTGCTCGGTGGCGGGAATTGTCCAGAAACAATTGTTAGAATCAATATTGCTGGAATAGTATACATCACTTTACTATCTGTGCTCAAGTGAATGTGCTCTTATCTTGTATCTTAAATGAAACTGGAGATGTATTCAGTGTTCTTCCGCTGCGACTGCTCCTTAATCGGCTTCAAACAAAAACAAACTTTTGTTGTTTTCGGAAAAAAACAAAACTTGAAGACACAGAGTAAGATCATAAAAGCCACGAAGGCCACTTTGATTAAGAGGAGAGGTGTAGCGGTGGTACCTATATGGAGGAACACACCTAAAAACTACCAAGTTTGTTGTTTGAAGTCGGTTAAGGAGCAGTCGCAGCGGAAGAACACTATATACATCTCCAGAGTTTCATTTACAATGGATGTCCACAAAGTAATGTCTGATTCAATATCTTATTTGTATCTTAACTTATATTCAGGCTAAGGCGCTGGCGTTATAGGCGTGATATGGGACCAGAGATCAGTCCACCTTAGACAAGAGGCGTATTTTAGTGAGCGTACTGACGCATACTTATGGAATAGAAAGATCAATGTATGAGATTGACATCGAGACGCGCTCCGCGGGGGGAATATTTACGTCACTCCCATACATTGGTTTCTTTATTCCATAAATATGCGTCAGTACGCTCACTGAAATACGCCTCTTGTCTAAGGGGGACTGATCTCTGGCCCCATATCACGCCTAACGCCAGCGCCTTAGCCTACTCTTACTAAAATACGCCTATTGTCTAAGGGGACATCACTATCCTTGGCAACGGGACCAGTGATGGTTAAAGCCTTTCCTTTCCTTTTTTTAACCTTCGGGTTTTTTTCTTGAGTTTCTTTTATTATTTCTTGAGGTCTGCGCTTCAGGCTCGTATAAAGATCTACTGCAGGGCACGAACACAGCACAGGTACGTTACAGAAAATATACAATGAAACCTATTTTATAAACAAAAAACGTGTACTTAGATGTAAGCTTTGTTGGAAAAATGAACGTATTTGTATTGTATCACATTGATTATAACAAGATATACGTAGTTTTCTATTACTGCTCGATAGATATCAGTTTTAATTAAAGCAAGATCGATTTGAAGCAGCGCCGTAAAAGTAACTTTTTAATGATTGTGCGGAATTCTCATCTCGTTACTAATCGCCTTTTCAAAACGTGGCTTCAATATTAGTCTAGGGCTTTGAAAATAAAAAGTCGGTTCTTGTTGTTCAAACATCACATACAAACAATCAAAATGTCAACTTCAAATTGGAACGTTGATTATCATTGGTAAATAAACAGACAAACAGAAAAACAGACAAAATTCTAGGAATTGTCGGAACGTGCTCTGCTTTCAATGCGAAGCATCAATTTTTTTCTACATCCATCTTTCGACCCTTTCCAGCATTATTATAATATTTATAATGTACCTATAGACAGATGTACCTATAGATTATGTTTTTCTGTCAGTAGGTACTTACCTTGATTTCTATATTTTGTTTATTATTTGTCACAACAAATGTTTTCTTTATTTCTTTCTGTTTAGAAGTAAGTTTTCTTTCACTGAAATTTCAAGGCCTTTTTTTTTTTTTTTTTTTTCAAAAATATTTATTCAAAACAACTTACAAAACATAAACTACATAACTAATTGAAAATTAACTTATAAGCTAAAACTTATTACAAATATATATGTCATCGAAAGATAACAAGTTCCGCAAGTATATAAATATCCTAGAAAGTTTATAGACCAATCAGAGAGCAGTGTGTTATTTGCCGTACAAGAAGAGAGGCCTATGCTAAATTTCAAACAGCGAAAACAGACTTGGTATTTTAAAGTTCTGTACTAATAGTTAAACCACGTTCTGTAATAGGACCCTTTATTTAGGTACACGGTCTAAACATCGTCATTAACATCGTGAGGAAACCGACATGCTTGAGAACCACAATACTCAAGGACATGCGTCTTACGTGGAAGGACCTGGGCGCCCACCACGATGTATCTGCACAAGAGAACTCCCATAACGAATTAATTCTGCGGGGGAGTCACGACCCTCAGTCATGAGGAAATACGAACCAAGAGAGAGAGATACGGTCTACACTTCAGTTCACTATCACTACATAGTATAAAGAAAAGTCGCTTCCTGAGAGTCTGTTTTATGTACATATGTATGCTTAGATCTATTAAACTACTCAACGGATTTTCACGTCGCTGGGAATCGGAGAAAATGGCAGAACATCGTGAAAGAAATGATGAAAGACATGAGTGGTCACGACCCTCAGTAAGGAGGAGGACATTAGTTTGTATACCTACCTTGTTGTATTCCTTGAACTTAAAATATCTCTTTTCTTTTTCTTGGATCGTTGGCATTCCAGTTGTATTATCGATCACAAAAACCGACACAAATACGATTACAGTCGCGAATTTAACCTTCATCTCTATTTTCCATGTGCAATTATTTGTGTTGAGTCTGGTCGTTTCTATGTTTTTCCATGTATTTAAAAAGGTAAGTATATAAGTATTATATCCGTTATCTAGCACCCATGATACAAGCGTTTGCTTAGTGTGGGGCTAGATGGCACTGTGTGTAATGTATGTCCCGACAATATTTATTTATTTATCTTATCAACTTGAATGGTCTTCAGTAAAATCTTGACTGTTTGTTATCTCTTCAAAGCTGATTTATTTATAGAATTATTGTTATGGTTTCCAACGTAATATTTTCCGTTATAGTTTCGGTTATTAGTAACGTATCATTTATAATAATATATTTTTATAATTGTTTGTGATCATTAGCGTCCATTTTACGGTTATTAAATAATTTCCAACCTACATACATACATGTATAGCTAAGCGTACTATATTGTCTTTTATCTACACTAATGTTGTAACATTCTACTTATGTTTCCAATACTTGACTTATAATTACTACTGTAGCAGTGACTTATAATTACTACTGTACTGCGCAGACAACAAAACAATCAATTTAAGCAATTTCACATGATGGTTCGAGTATAATATCCACATCGATATCGTAATATCTCATTATAACATCAATAAAACGCGACCAACCTGATTGCAATCAGGTTGGTCGCGTTTTATTGATGCGCGCAATGCGCTCTCATTGGTTAGATTTTAATGGCGGCAAAATCACTGTGACAATACACGTACGCGTGAATTTAATTTAATAAATTAAAAGTTAAAAATGGATAGCGAATTAGTGAAGATAAAGTAGTGTATGCAACTGCATATAACACGGGTATTAAAACACTCGTTACTATTATTAACTCACACTCGTGTTTTAATACCCTTCATTATATGACAGTTGCATAACTACTATTTTGTTTACAATAAAGTTGATTACCCATGCCAGATCAAAAATAAACATATTTTTATATCTTACTGAAGCAGGATCTACATAGTTTAAGAAGTCATACGGCAATTTGATATTTTTTATTTAAAGTACATATGTGAAAGTTTTCTATTAAGGCCTCACTGATAAATTTAAAAGGAAGACATTTAATATTGTTAGGTACCCCTAATGCTGGTTACTTCTAATTTTCGAGCTATTAAAAATAGTTTTTTTTAGGATTCCCGATAAACAGATAAACATATAAACAGATAATTATTTTATTGATAATTTGATGAATTATGCTTCTTATAAGAAGCAAGTAAAATGTATGTCCCTTATACCAATATATATTTTGTAAGCAATGTTTTTAGATCTTGCCAGTTTGTAAAACAATAATTTGCCTCGCACGCATTATTAGATATACTTATAAACATTTCTCAAGAATCACTCAATCTATTTAAAAAAAACTGCATCAAAATCCATTGCGTAAGTAGTTTTAGAGATCTAAGCATACACAGACAGACGCGGATAGCGACTTTGCATTATACTATGTAGTGACAGATACTCGTAGGTACTACTTTTTCAGGTATAACCACATAAATAAACTTATCTGGTTATTATGATGACTTGTATCAATCTATTTTACAGCCAGAAAATCGATTGAGGTTTGACAATGCAACTGATTATAATCGATACTGTTTGACTATGCAACTGATTATAATCGATACTGTATGATCGAATGAATGAACTCTGTATAAATTCCATTAACGTATACTTGTAGTATAGTATAGATAGATAGATAGATAAACTCTTTATTGTTGACACATATTAAAAACGAACAGTACATAAAACAAATTATTATCTTAACTAGTGCCACAAGCGGCGGCCTTAAAAGCGATCTCTTCCAGGCAACCTTTGGCTGGAGAGATATAAGCATTAGGGTGGAGCGTTTTCCATTTTTTTGTTATATTACAATCTAATAGTGAAAATATGGTGCGTTTATGGTTCAATTAATAATATGGAATGATATAATAATAATGAATATGGTTCAATATTTCAAGAATTTATAAAATTCATTATTTTAGTACCGACTTTGACGCAACATAAATTTTATAAAACCTCATTAATCTAACAATTTAGATTTAAGAAATATTTAGTAATATGATATATTTTCGATTTATTACAAAATTATTATGTCTTCTTGTGTATATAATTTCGTATAAGGGGAGTAAGGGAGCGCGCGGGGAGCGGCTAGCGTCACAATTGTCGCGTTTAGTTCTGGCGCTCAGTGAACGAGAGAATCGCCCTGTAACATTAAATACAAGCTCATCGTCGTTGGCAATTTTGAATGTTAGTATTACTTCAGCAACATCATCAATATCACATACGATATCATCGAACTAGAAGATGTTTCCCGAAAGAAAAGAAAAATCCTCACAAATTGATTTTTCAACGCTTTCGAAGACATGAGACAGGTACCTACGGAGTATCTGATAAAGCTGCAGCTGCGATTGCATTATCTGTCTTGTTATTGTGTTTTGATGTGATTGACAAGACACAAAATACGCAGACAGAACTAAAACCAGAGATAAGTTATTGGATGAGTTAACTACTTCGGGGCCTAAGTCATTCTCTGGACCCTTGGGAAAAAGTCTAGAGACCTGTAAACAATTTCCTGTTATAAAATTTCGACCTATCGAAGAACAGATGCTTCCAGAAATGGCCACAGATTTGAGTACAAATCAACAGTACTTGCATAAAATTGTTCAGCGGTATGTACCGGTATTTTCCAGAAGATCTCACAAATTAATCTCCCGGCAAACTATCACATACCCGTTGGCTCACACGTGCTAATAGAATTTTCCGTATGTGTGTAGCAACCGAAAAACTGACAGAGAAACTAATAATACTGGCAACATTTGTGGTCTAAGTATACGAACCACCTTGGTTCTTAATAAAGAATAAATCCTCCTGCAAGGATGGAAGCCGGCAAATTTTTTCATATAATTTCGGCTTCCCGATATCTCCAAAAGATCTTCAAATGATAATCGGTCCTGTCATTCAACGTAATAGCTACTAACGTAATAGCGCATCCGGAGAACTTGCTTCTTGCAATGTAAACCGACGATCAGAAACATATTCGAGAACTGGCCGCCAGGAGCGTTTAAAAGCGCGTTGTAACAAGCAAACCTCACCAACTAGACTGTTTCAGTTGCCTAGCATAAATTTTAATGCTGCAACATTCATTGATAATGATAAATTGGCAGGAAAAAGTAACGTAACTCCCTATATTGAAAAGTTTTTCAAACCAAGAAATTCAGCACGTCGTCTAAACTGGGGATGCGACTCAATTAACATTTTTAAGGCTTCCGTGCCACACCCAAGCAATAGAACGAGCTGTGAAAGTGACAACAGAAGCAGCTACGTCACAATACACAAAAAAGGCACGTTTAGGTGCTATAAAAGCTAAACTGGAGTACCGGAACATAATGCCCCAATTTGAGACAAAAAGGGATTTTAAAGCAAAATATCATTTTTTTTTAATTATTTTTCCTCATATATCACCATATTTTAGATTCTATTTCAATAATAAAAGTCTTAACCAAAGTGTGTATGTTATTTTATCACCCATTTACCGTTAATTTAGGCTCAATATTTTGTAAACTGTGTACTGCTCTTTTTCAGTAAAATTTTGATTTTTGAAGTCAATGCGGAGGCAGAAGATGTTAACATAATTAAATGAAAAATCACATTTACTTTAGTTTTAATATATCGCACCATTTAATTACTATTACAATTTCATATCTTCAAAAAAAAAAATTTTTCATACATTAACGCTCCAACCTAATAAGCATACAGGAAAAGAAGAATGTGGTGTACAACAAAAAGGAAATAAGAAATATTATATTTAATACTAGCTGTCCCGGCAGACTTCGTACCCTTCCCTAGACCTCCACGAACATTTCAAGACGATAAGATAAATCCGTTCAGCCGTTCTCGAGTTTTAATCAGACTAACGAACAACAATTCATTTTTATTTATAAAGAAGAAGATTAGTGTAAGTGGTATTGTAGAACCTTAATTAAGATTTTACGGAAAATACCAACATATAGAGCGTAACCAATAATATTTTATACATTAGTCACACATAACTGTGATAATTGAATACCTTTTCCCTGAGTTTTTCTAAACATTTCTCTTACTAAAAAGCCATATGTTAATAATATGTTTTTGAACCTTGCTACTTGATGAATTCAATCTTCAATCTAAATATATGAAACTCAAAGGTGACTGACTGACATAGTGATCTATCAACGCACAGCCCAAACCACGGGACGGATTGGGCTGAAATTTGGAATGAAGGTAGACGATATGACGTAGGCATCCGCGAAGAAAGGTTTTTTGGAAATGCCACTTTTAAAGGGGTGAAATAGGGGATGCAAGTTATACTTCAAAAACGCGAGCATCCACTAGTTATAGTATATATGTATTATATCCGTTATCTATTACTTACTCATGATACAAGAGTTAGCTCAGTATGGGGCTAGATGGCGCTGTGTGATATGTCCTGATATATTAATTAAACATTTTATTTCTGTTATTTTTACCTGAGATTATAACTTATCCAGTATTTCTTTATGTAAATGTGTAAATAATGTGCAAATGTTGCTTAGAAACAGAAGGCAGACACAACAATAATACATTTAACCACATAAAATATTGGAAATAGTTTACAATACTAATAAATTTTCAATATATATTGCATACGACGATTTAATATTGATTGAAGAGTTAAAAGACCTTGTCAATCAGCGATTTTCCAGTATTATAGTTTATTTTAGTAACTTCTGTTGCTAAGAGATGGCGCTATTTATAATAAGCTTTTTACTTAGTGCAATATAGCATTAAATATACATAAAACTTAACTAACAATTAATAATATGTACATAAGAACAAGGGAAGAAAAACTAAACATACAACTTCTAACTACAACATAAAAAAGACACTTAGAGAATCTTTAGAAAAGCCTAAAGATAATCTAAGTGCTCCAACCCACTGTCAATAAAACTGTTTTGTAATATTCTAACAATTAAAATATCAACAACTAGCTACCCTGCCCGGCTTCGGTCACATATATGCACGATCACTACATAGTATAAATCAAAGTTGCTTTCCGTGTCTGTCTGTAATATCTACGTATGCATGTATGCAGCTACCAAATGGAGTTTGATGCAGTTTTTTAAATAGATAGAGTGATTCAAGAGGAAGGTTTTCATGTATAATAACATGCTTAAAATATTAGAACACCACTGATAATTTCAAGATTTCTAATGTGAAGTCATTTTTGCGTTTTCATTGTAAACGCTGGCTGAACTCTACGAGATAGATCAAAATAATGTACTAAGTATTTTTTACCTAAAAAATGTCTACTAAAAAGTTCGCGAAGGTATGAGTGCACTCTCTCATTGATTAGTTTTTTCTCTCATGACTGAGGGCCGTGACTCCCCCTTACAAGTAATTCATTCTCTTGTGCAGATATCTCTTGTACATAGTGGTGGGCACCCAGGTCCTTCCACGGAAGACACATGTCCTCGGATATTGTGGTCCTCAAACATGTCGGTGTTCTCACGATGTTTTCCTATTTCCTAGTACAATATAAATAAACACATATGAAGAAAAACTTAACTGTCACTGTCACATCGACGAAATACGCGGAATCGAAAACGTGTCGCAGAAAAGAAAAATAATATGCTGCATAAATACTGTAATAAGACATGTACGTAATTCTAACAAATTATTAATAATTATTATTTACAAAAGCAAAAACCGGCTTCAACTCTACTGTCACGTTACTGAACAAATCGGTTTATTCCAACTAGTCCTACCAGTAGTTCGATAGTCGAACTGTTTGGAAGGTTTTGTTCCAAGTAGTTCGACAGTCGAACTAGTTGTAAATTTTTATTCCAACTAGTTCGACTGTCGAACTAGTTGGAAATTTTTATTCCAACTAGTTCCACTGTCGAACTAGTTGGAAATTTTTATTCCAAGTAGTTCGACTGTCGAACTAGTTCCTTTATTTCTACTACTCTTAATAGATATGTTATATGTCATCATTGTACCTATATATTGATTAAATGTTGGTAATATACATTGACAC
Organism: Macaria liturata; assembly: GCA_964023185.1. Lineage (NCBI taxonomy): Eukaryota > Metazoa > Arthropoda > Insecta > Lepidoptera > Geometridae > Macaria > Macaria liturata. Next base: position 10,692,496 of record OZ026809.1, on the reverse strand, counting down.
CTCAGTTTGTATGCTTTTTATAACTGATAAAGTTTAATTGTTGCTTAATATAACTCTTATAATCATAATTATTTGTATATTTCCACAATACTTAGGTAGTACTAGTGGATGCCTGCGACTTCGCTCGCATTATATTGTAATAAAAAGCCTATATCATTCCCAGGACATCATACTACCTACATTAAAAAATCATGTTGATCCGTTCAGCCGTTTTTGCGTGATGCTCGTTTAAATAAACAGATAAACCGACAGAATTTCTTAAAAACTGCTGAAATGTGTCCTATTATGGATTTAAAGTATACACAACCATTTTTTTCTAATATGTTCTATGTACAGATTTTTGACCCTCTTCAGCTTTATTATATGTATCGACTCGTATAGATTATGATTTTCTCAACTCTTTGAAAATTCTGTAATTAATTTAAAACCTACAGCAATTATTGAAGTTGGTTTTATTTGTGTATGTAGATGTTTTAGGCCTCAACGTTTATTATTTTTATCAACTAAGGTATTTACAGGCGGATTAAAAGATTTATTGTACAAGGTGTTCTTAAATTATAATTCTTTTCAGTGGAAAAATGTAATTATGTTTTTAATAAAGGTAAAGTAGATTAGTTAGGTTGCCGTTGTATATACTTATATATTTCATGTTTACAATTTTTTTCACTCTCAATCGATAAGATGAAGAAGATATATTCATTAATTCATTTTATTAACTAACGATAAAAAACAAAATAAACATTACTTACCTAAATAAAATTCATTAAAACGGCTAAGCGTTGTCAATTACATTAATTGGTATTTATTGTAGCATTTGAAATCATTTATGAAAACAATTATACATCATAAAAATGAGTTTTTTTGTCTGTTTGTTTCGCTTTTACGCCGTAATGGAGCGACAGATCATGTAAATTTATGGTACGATGATGGTATAGGGTTCTAAAATTGAAGTAGTATACGGTACTATTTTTATATATGTACGCTATGCTTCGGCATAGCGTATACATATACATCCCCGCGGTTTCACTCGAGGTGTCGAAACACCTCGAGAGATCCAATATTCAATAATAACAATTACATTAATAAATAAAGAGAAAGAAATATGAGATTACTTGATCTCTTCTTTTCAAGAAGATATTTCATTTGGTCACTGTAAATATATATATATATATAAATATTACAGATTGATTGCCCGTAAATTAGCGGTCTTTGGTATTACGGCAAGATCACCAAAGTTAAGCAACTGACGTCGCAATCAGTTCTTGGATGGGTGACCAACACGTAAGGTAATAGTGATTATTTAGTAGGTACATATTTACATTGAAATTAAAGACACATTTTTGAACATAATGATGACATGTGTAAAATTAACAATATAAATTATCTAAATAGTTAACTTATCTACATATTTTTATACATGGTTATTGGTAGTATAATAATATACTATAAATTTGGTGGGGATATAACTTATAATCAGGAGACGGACATATGATACTTTGCAGCCCGGATTTACCACAAAAACGGTACTTGTGTGGGTGAAACCGCAAGGCACAGCTAGTTATTGATATAATATATACTTATACTTTATACTCTTGTCAAATTAATTATGAGTCAAAATGTTACACGATAAAAATGAAATACACAAACAAACAGACAGATAAACGAACAAAACACTACTTCCCGCGCACGGCAACGAATGTCCCCAGTACGCTGCCAGCGTTTCCACGTTGAATAGCGATGGAAACGCGTTGTGCCAAGTAAGATCCCGAACGAGGATCCTTTTTTTTATACCAGGAAAATCTTTTACAGATACCACCATCTAGCCCTGGGGAGGGCTGTGGTGGTGATGTGGGAGTCTCCGCCTTAGCACACATTCGGCGGCATACCCACTAAAAACCTGGATGTCCACCTCGGAATCGCGAATCAGGGCCCCGGGAAAGCTAGGCACACATCCGCAGCACATCCTGGCGATTCCTGTCCCAATGTTAGGACTCTGCTCGAAAGCTTGCGCTCTCTTGTGTACCACACACACATACACAACTTCTTCTCAGTACGAACGGGGCGTGTCAAACGTATTGATTGACACCACCGTACATACAGCGGGACTCGCACCTTGCAGGCGGCGGGCTCCCCAACCCGTCATCCCGAGCCCCTTCAGGGAGGTCGACGGTCGTACGCTGAACACAGTCGCCGCCTCCCTGGACTTCTCACCTTCTCCATAAGCAGGAAAAAGGCCCACCTCCGTCCTCCTCCAGCCAGCTGTCCCCAACAGGGGACCGGGCGGGGACATCGTCCGGGCGAACTCGCCACCGGACCGCCCCTTCTACAGCGCTCCAGACACGAAGTCCGGTTTGGCGCACAGAGGAGCTCCACCTCGGGTCACTTTTGGCTTCCCTATTATGGCCGTAAACGGCAGCAGGTACTAGCCCCCTCCCCCACCACGCCCAAAGTAGTGACCCACGGGGGGGCCGAACGAGGATCCTGCTCTCTATCCCGCATACGGCGTCCGAGGTTCTGAAAAAGATTCCTTGCAGAACTCCACGGACCTATATTACCTATATACTCTGTATATGTTGTCTAATATATGTATTTTGAAGACATCTTGTATAAATCCAGATATGCAGTTTATTATATAACGGACAATAACAACCGATTGCAACATTCGTAATAGGCAGTTAATCATGTACGGACATTTATTTCTATTGGTTGTCATTGCCGTGGCGTCATTTGGTGAGTATATCATTGGTTGCTAGCATCTAGCACAATGCTGAGTTGGGGCCGGGTTGAGACACGAAACCTAGTATCTACTTTACAGAATAACGGGTCTTACGTAAATAAACTAAATTAAATATACGTTCATGCCATACAATGTTGGTGCATTGGGATCCACTGCCATCTCACACTAGGAATCGAGGACCCTGTGACGTGAGATGGCAGTTTACGCCCGCGCGAAATATGGTTTTTTTGTTTACACAAATTGATTCATTCTGAAGTTTTTTCGATAAAGTACATCGCGGTGGGCGCGCAGGTCCTTCCACGGAAGACACATGTCCTCGGATATTGTGGTCCTCAAACATGTCGGCTTTCTCAGGATGTTTTCCTTCATCGCTAAGCGAGTTCATCTATCTATCTATACTTACATATAATAAAGCAGAAGAGGGTCGAAAGTCTGAACATAGAAGATATTTAAAAAAAAATTTGGAGATAAGTACTTAAAATTGATAGCAGAACACGTTTCAACAATTTCTAGACATTTTGTCTGTGTCACTGTTTGTTTAAACGCTCATAATGTAAAAACAGCTGAACGGATCATCATGATTTTTGGTATGTAGGTAGTATGAGGTCTTAGGAGTGTCATAGGTTATTTTTATCCTGAAATAACGCAAGCGAAGCGGCGGACGTCCACTAGTATATAGTATATATATATTATATATATAGGTATATATCAGCGAGTTAACGCCGCCATCATTTTAGGCACCTTGCCCGCAGATTCAGATTTAAGTTTAGTATATTATTTATAAGGTTGTATATATTTTAGATTAAATAGCTGTTAATTTATAGTATTTTTTAGTTTATTATAAGGTTTAGTTTTTAATTAGTTACGATTATTTCCCTATGTGTTTTGTAAGTTGTTTTTATAAAAAAATACATGAGAATAGATATTATACATAAACATTTTGTCATCTTAAAAATATATATATAAAAGTTCAAATTCAAAAATTCAAAATTTCTTTATTGATCCATTTAGGTTGTGCGTACATTTGATAAAAGATATTCCACTATTTTATAACTCAAGAACGGCTGAACCGATTTGGCTGAAAATTTATGGGGAAGTAACTTAAAATTAGGAGACGGTCATAGAATACTTTTCCTCCCGGATTTCCTACGGGAACGGGACTTATGCGGGACAATCGGCAAACTCGACAAAAAAACAATCAAGACAAAAATCGACAAAGGCATGCGATTACCAATGTTAAGCAACGGTCGACGCGGTCAGTACGCGGATGGGTGACCGAAAAGTGTCATTCCATTTTGGACGCTTCCGTGGGTCGTATGACACGTTAAATTGTAGGTCCCGGCTGTTTGTATACGGCAGTCGTTAAGCCATGTCAGAGGCCTTTAGGGCTTGATAGACTCTCGACACCAGAGTTGGCCACTCTCATTCGATAAGAAGAAGAAGTATTATAGTTGCCGTAAGGTATGCTTAATGATGAGTGTCGTTGACCCACCAAAACAAGCGTAGTTGGGTGAAAGATAGCGTCACCGTCAAACGCTGTCACCACGTGGAAGAGACAAAAGAGATGCAACAAGCTATGCTGGATGTTGTTGTGCGTTCAGCTGACATCCCACAACATCCATCAAAGTACCGAGGGATGGAGAGGGGGTTTTAGTCAGTACAAATCTTACATACCCCCTCTACAGACGGGGATCTATGAAGATTTCCCCCTCGGAAAAAAGGTATGCTTAATGCTAGTTTGTTATTACAATAAAATGTGTTGTTATATCCAGCTCTGCCACTGGACGATCCCGTGTTATACAAGCTCAGTGAAGACAGGTACCAGTACGTACATGACGCGGATGGAGTTCCACATTTAGTGGACCTGTGGGTTAAGGTACGTACTTTTATTTTACGAGGGATAGGTTTACGTTTGACTACAGCTTGCCTGCTGTTAATACACAGTGTACAGATCGTATACACAGGTACAAGAGTTATTAATGTAATAAGATTGTTGTCATTCTCTTTGTTAATAAATGATATCTATCTATCTATCCAACGCTTACCTTTCAACAAGCAGTCGCCTGTGTGCTGTTTCCATACAAACTGTTGTGACAACAAAGTGAAAAGAAATGTTACTTAAATAATTTCGGACGCAATGTTGCCGCTGAATAGTTATAAGAAGTACATACATAATGTCTCATGTACTGTTATACCAACTTATTTGTGATTAAAACCAATGTAATGTGACATATTTATTGTTTAATTATTGAATTGAATTACTTATTATCAATTTTTATTGATCTTTTATTATTTTGTATAAAGACAAATTGAAATGTAATGACATGTAATTCTAACAAATTATGAATAAAAATGTTTATCTGTTTATCTGTTTATCTGTTGTATAGTTAGACTGAAAACTAAGAAAGATACACTGATGGTTTATACATATCTCAAATTGTTGGTATCTAAACAAAGATTTCGCCTCTAGGAAACCAAATATAGGTTCAATAGTTTTAAAGTTTTATCAAAATATAAAGATATTTTTTCACGAAATCTTCAAAACTACAATATCTATTCGGATTGTGATCGTATCGTATTTTCAAATCTGTTGCTTTTGAGGTATTAAAGTCTGCCTGTTCCGCATTTGGAGGTTTTTTTATTTACATAATTTTATTATCAAAAAACATATTTATTTGATTTTAGGCGAGCGATTTAGAACGAGCATCAAGATACAGTCCTGATACTGAAAATGAATATCACCTCTTCACAAGGTTCGTTTATTATCATTATGTGTTTATCCTACACTAGAGGGCGCTCGCGGCTTTGCTCGCATAAAGAAGTAAAATTTGAATCCCCTATTTCACCCCTTTAAAAGTGGCATTTCCAAAAATCCTTCTTAGTGGATACCTAAGTTATAAGATCTACCTATTCTATCTGCATGCCAAATTTCAGCCCGATCTGTTTGGCTGTGCGTTGATAGATCACTGTATCAGTCAATCAGTTACCTTTGAGTTTTATATTTATGTATTTGGTAAAGATGATAAAAAACCAACTAAACTAAACTTTAATTGGAAATGAGCTAAAATAATCACGACCGGCAGGATTCGAAGTCAGAATTTTAAAAATGTTATCAATTCCAGACAGTCTATATTATAAAATATATAACACATAGGCTTATTTATTTAATCTTAATCTTATAGACTTATTTATTTAATCATTAATTTCAGATCGAACCCCAACGTGAGTCAGCCAATAGTACTCAACTATCCAGCCCTCCTGAACTCGACCAACTACTCGGCCAGCAAGCGGACCTTGGTACTCATCCACGGATGGATGAACTCGGCCACTTCCGAGATATTCACCGTTTTAGTACCAGGTACCTACGTATACAGTTAAAAAACCTAAATTAAAACTAACAATATGAAATCGATGTTCAAATTTTTGCCTTCTTTACTGATAAATACGTTTATTTAAATAAAAAAATTACAATATATGTATATACACTAAATTAAAAAAGAGTAAGTATGTACATTTAACCAAAATGTAATACATCCACATGTGGTATGGAGCCAAGAACGCTGGCTGCATTTCCACGCTGGATTGCTATAGAAATCATTTGCGCAAGGAACCAGCCAGCGTTCTTGTCTCCAAAATTATATTAAAATTATCTATACATATAATAAAGCTGAAGAGGGTCGAAAGTCTGAACATTGAAGATATTAAAAAAAAATGTTTGGGGATACTTAGAATTGATAGCAGAACACGTTCCAACAATTTTATAGTCCAGTCAATAAAGCCCAAAACAAACTAGTTACTCAGCCAAACTTTGTGAATTTGTTCAGAAGAGTAAAATAAGTGACCGTGTGAGTTTGCACCCTTGTAGGGTGTACGGAAAGGGTTGAAAAGGGGTGAAAAGTGTTTATTATCAATAACATTGCCAAAAAAAATAGTTACTTTGTGCAAATTTGGAATTAAGTTTTTGTTACCGTTTTCTAACATGTATCAAATTTGCACACTTTTGCAACATACGGAACATTGTTTATTATTAAAAAACTGGTTATGGTTAATAACACAAGTGAAAAAATTAGTTACTCGCTGCAAATTTGGAATTATGATCTTTCTTTGGTTTTCTAGCATGTATTAAATTTGCACACTTTTGCAACTTACGGAACATTGTTTATTAATAGCAACGTTTTTCCCCCGAAGGGAAAAAAACGTATGCATTGCAGATGGTCTTTTCCTCTCTTCCTTTACAACAAATAGTTGAGTCCTTTAATCATCTCTAGATGATGTAGGATGCAAGGAACTAGTTTTAGTGAAAGAAAATATCTATACTATATTTTATTTAAGCACTAAACAGAATGCACATGAATGCAAATTGCACTCGCAAAGTGGTCTATTGAAAGAGTCTCCAGTGTCAGAGACGTCATTCTCAATATTTGTCTTCTTTTAGTGGCCATTTTAGAAGCAATCAGGCCAAGGAAAAGCTATACCTATCGACTTGGAATGTAGCGCGCTTATGAGCGCATTTGCTGATGTATTTGTAGGCTACCAAAGATAATGTAGATGACTATTTTGGTGTCCGTCTGGGTCATGATCGTTTTTTATCTGTGTTCCAGGCCCATATATTACATATTCGAATATTTTTACCAACAGAGCCACAACTTAACAAGTTCTTGATTATAACTGAGATTGTTGCATCTCTCATTTATACAGGGCTTTCCTGATAGCAAACGTTAGATTAGACTCAGGGCTTTCCTGAGAAGTCTAACTAGCACCATAATTCTAAGATAGGGCTTTCCTGTGCGTTAGAAGGTGCACCACGCATTTAGACAGGGATTTCCTGTGCGTTAAAAGGTGCAAAATGCGTTTATACAGGGCTTTCCTGCGCATTTAGAAGTGCATAATGCACTTTAACAGGGCATTCCTGCTTTATTAAAAAAATTAAAGGTTATTAAAACAATTAATGTTCACTTACATTTTCGTAAGAGTCACAGTAGTGTTAACCCGTCAAAAATCCAAGACGTACTGAGGTAGCGAGTACGCCCGGCGCTGCGCGAGCGTTGTGCGGGAGAGGGGAGCCGATCGATACCGAGTCGAGCCGATATGACTCGACGCATGGAAGGGGCGCCATAGAGCAAAATAGTGTTGCCACACGTAAAATCCAAGATGTTATCTCAATAAGTGGGTCAAGCGGAGGCTTGGACACCTAAATAAAAAAATCATGATATTCGCTGATAACAGGGATAAAAATATCTGTGAAGGGTTGAAACTTGGAGTAACTGTGCTGGACAAATTATATACGTGTTCAAAATTGTGAAAAAAAAAAAAAAAAAAAGAAACAAAACACATAGTTGTATATAATTTGTCAAGCACAGTTACCTACTCCAAGTTTCAACCCTTCACAGATATTTTTATCCCTGTTATCAGCGAATATCATGATTTTTTATTAATAAACAATGTTCCGTAAGTTGCAAAAGTGTGCAAATTTAATACATGCTAGAAAACCAAAGAAAGATCATAATTCCAAATTTGCAGCGAGTAACTAATTTTTTCACTCGTGTTATTAACCATAACCAGTTTTTTAATAATAAACAATGTTCCGTATGTTGCAAAAGTGTGCAAATTTGATACATGTTAGAAAACGGTAACAAAAACTTAATTCCAAATTTGCACAAAGTAACTATTTTTTTTGGCAATATTATAGATAAAAAACAGTTTTCACCCCTTTTCAACCCTTTCCGTACACCCTACAAGGGTGCAAACTCACACGGTCACTTATTTTACCCTTCTGAACAAATTCACAAAGTTTGGCCGAGTAACTAATTTGTTGGGGGTTTTGGGCTTTATTGACTGGACTATTATAGATTTTTTGTCTGTTTATCTGTGTCTCTGTTTATTTAAAGTTTTATTATTAGGTAGAGTGTCATACGCTAATTATTATTCCGAAATAATGCGAGCGAAGCCGCGGGCCTCCACTAGTAATATACATATATATTATATTTTATTAAAATTAAATGTTCTAAATTCAATTTGACGAGATATTGTAATTTGTGTAGCATATACTATAATATTAGTACTTATACCTATACCTATGTATATTACAACTTTACATTATCAATAAAGATTCTTTATCTTTATCTTTTTATCTTTATATATGTGGAATGTGGTCAACTCAATAATTCTTCCTGTCTAATCAATCATAATAGCATATCTGTTCAAATAACAACGCGATTACATTTTGAGATAACAAATATGTTTTAAAGCGACTTATATATTAAAGAAAAGCATACCTATATACGAGAGTATAATATTGTATTATATTCGTTTCCCAGTACCCATGACACAACGCGTTTGCTTAGTATGGGGCTAGATGGCGCTGTGTAATATGTCCTGAAATTGCCTAGAAATAGACTGGCCTAGCTAAGCTAACTAAGCTAACAAGCTTTGTTGGTAGTGGCTCTGCCTTCTAATCTAAGGGTTGCGGGTTCGGTTCCCGCGTAACACAAGTAGGTATTTATGAATTTTAAAATGTATAATTACTTGTGTTGAGTCTGGTCGTTTGTATGTATAATAAGTATATATGTATTTACACAAGAAAAGTGCATATATAAGTATTATATCCGTTATCTAGTACCCATGACGCATGCGTTTGCTTAGTGTGGGGCTAGATGGCGCTGTGTGCAATGTCCCGGAATATAAATTTTTAAATTTATTTATTTCAGCGTTCTTATTAGCAGAAGACGTGAATGTGATAGTAGTGGATTGGAGCGCCGGCGCCAGTGACGCCCTCTACCTGCCGTCTGTTGTCAACACTGTCACTTCAGGTATAGTCCGCTTGCGGGAAACGGAGAATTTTAAAATAAAAAGACTTACACAAATCCAATTAAATTCACAAAGTGGAAATATAATGATTAAAAACCAAGCTCTGAAATATGTATAATATGTATTCTATCTATACTACCTAGTCAGGTCATAAATTCTGTCACATGTTTAATATAAAATAATTGAAACAACTTTATTCTTTATGTAACCATTTATATACCAAAATAACTTAACAAAACATAGATTCTTATGACAATAAAGTTTATTCAAAATGACCTCCGTGATTTTGAATACAGGCCTTCAATCTGCGCGGCCAGTCGTCTATCGCTGCACGAACGAGGTCCATGTCAATATCGGCGGCTGCCTTAATCAAGGATGTCTTGAGTGACTCCAAATTGGGATGAGGCTTTGAGCACGCCTTTTCCTCCAAGTGTTGCCATATCTTGTAATGTAACGGATTCAAATCTGGACTGGAGGAGGGCCAGTCTTCGTGCCGGATGAAGTCGATTTCACGCGCCGCCAGCCAGTCTTGTGTGCTCTTCGCTCTATGAGCTGGCGCCGAATCTTGTTGGAATACCCAGTGCTTGTAATTGAACATGATATGAGAAACAGGTTCCACAAGGTTCGTCAGGACTGTATTTTGATACACAACTGCATTCATTTTTACACCTTTCTCACAAAAATGTACCTCTGTTAAGCCCCAATAAGGAACTCCCAACCATACCATGAGCGAGGATGGAAAATGACCTCGTTGGACACGCGGAATACGTTTGCTCGCTTCTTCCCTACTGTGTGCGTACACCTTTATCATTTTGTTTGTTGTAGCTCTCTTCTACGGTAAAAATTTTTTCATCCGAAAAAAGAATTTCCCGATATTTTTTTCCCGCGTACCGCTTCAAAAAAGCGCGGCATCTCTTCAGTCTCAGGTCCATTAGACGAGCATTCAAACGATGTCCTGTTTTTCTTCGATATGCCCGAAGCCCTAAGTCTTCATTTAACACCCTTTTCACCGTGGTTCTGCTTAACCCCATCTGAAGGGACAACAGTTTCTGCTTACGTTTGGGATTTCTTTGAATTCGCGCCTTCACAGCTTTTATCACTGCTGGAGTCCTAACAGACCGAGGGCGACCACTTCTTGACCTGTCATCTACACTAGAGTCTTCATTGTATCGTTTGATGGTACGATAAATGAATATTTTGGTTATATTCAAATTTTTCAGTATGTCAAAAATTTGAATTGGCGCGTAACCGCAACGATGCAATGCAATAACTGCAACACGGTCTTCTTTAAGCGTCCACTCCATATTTAAAAATGAGTAAAATTCTAAAAAGTATACATTTTTATTTTCATGAACAATTCTAAATTCGAATTCAATAAACTTTTTTGTGGCCAGCATTCTAAAAGAAAAGTTTTTACTGTGTGACAATACTTATGACCTGACTAGGTATAATATTATAAAGCTGAAGAGTTTGTTTGTTTGTTTGAACGCGCTAATTTCAGGAACTACTGGTCCGATTTGAAAATTATTTTTGTGTTGAAGATACCATTTATCGAGGAAGGCTTTAGGCTATATAACATCACGCTGCAACTAATAGGAGCGAAGAAACAATGGAAAATGTGGAAAAAACGGGGAAAATTATTCATCTTTGAGGGGTCAAGTCGTGGGTAACAGCTATAATTTATACTGCTGAGAGGTTGTTTGCAAAAATAAATATGATGCCCAAAATAACTATTCCACGCGGACGAAGTCACGAGCACAGCTAGTTGTGTAATATCTGTCTTTTGCAGGTGAAAGCGTAGCAACCTTCATAGACTGGTTGTGCTCGGCTAGTGGCGCCACCCAGTTCAACTTCCACATCGCCGGGCACAGTCTGGGCGGACACCAGGCCGGCATCGTGGGACGGAACCTGGCGTCTCCTGCTGCTTATATAACTGGTAAATATCTTTTATATAAAAATAAACTCGATTGAAAAATGAATCGATATCGTGTCCACTATAATCACTTGGTCACAACACTATAACTGTCAATTTAGATCTGTCAAATAGAAAATAAACGGTTGGATCTATTATAGGTATAGATACTAGATAGATACGATAAATATGACATTTTCATTCTTTGTTTTTGAAAATGAAACTCTGGAGAAATCTGGAAAAATCCTCGACGTGTTGACTCCTCGAACGTCGGTCCGAAAGACCGACCGACCGGTCGGTTGGAGGAGTCAACACATTATATTGGAAATAATGTCATAAGTAACAGGGTTTGGGACATTACAGTAACAGGGTATGGGACATTACAGTCACATTTTTGACAGGCGTATCGATAACAATAAATGATTTACACAAACTAAGCCAGAATCCAGGCAGCATAACTCTTGTCGGATCATTCTAATTAATTTAATCTATTAGTCAATAAACATAATTATTATTTACTATTGGGTGCTCGCGGCTTCACTTGCATTAAGAAGTAAAACTTGCATTCCCTATTTTCACCCCTTTAAAAGTGGCATTTCCAAAAATCCTTTCTTAGCGGATGCCTACGTCACAACATCTACCTTCATTCCAAATTTCAGCCCAATCCGTCCAGTGGTTTGGGCTGTGCGTTGATAAATCACTATATCAGTCAGTCACCTTTGAGATTTAGATGTAGAAGATAGATTATCTACTTTTATTATTCCCTTCTTCCAGCCATGGACCCCGCGCTTCCAGGGTGGGGAGACAACGAGGACAGGTTTCGATCCACAGATGGAGACTACACAGAAGTTATCCACACCGACGGGGGAGTGCTGGGGTTCCTGACTCCCCTGGGGCAGGTGGACTTCTACCCTAACGGGGGAGTCACCATGCCGGGCTGTTTGCTGCCTACTTGCAATCACTCGAGGTGAGATTGGACACTAGTGTTTAAGCCATTTCAGAGACCCTTGAGGCGGTTTTTTTTTTCATGATATATGCTTACACTTGACTACAAATTGCCTGATGTTAAGCAACGTTATAATATATTGCCTCATTTACATTCAGCCCCTATCGCTGCTCCTCGCGCTGCCGGCAATAATTCCCTAAATACTGCTGTGGCAGGATCGAGGGAAATGTGTATTTACATACTGCCCTTCCTCTCACTTCGCTTTCAAGTTCCGGCAATGGCAGACGTTGAAATTTTTGCAGCGTCCGCGCTGTGTCTTTTAGCGATACATAATTATGTGCGTCAGTTAAAAATAAATCAAATGAAAAAAAAGAAAAGACGTCGTAGAAGATGGTGGATGATATCTATTCATCGTAATAGAACTTTGTAAGTACCTACCAACCTGCTTAAGATAATATTTTATGCGTCAACTGAGCGCTTGAGCAGAATGTAAACACGCCCTACCGCTCGCGCTGCCGGTCCTTTGAAGTCCGCACAAAAACCGCTCTTTTGGGGAGCGCTGGGCAGCGCGAGTGGCATTAAGCAGTGGCATGAGAAGTATACGTTTACATACTCGTCCTGCCCACTTCCCTGCCCACTTCCCTGCTCACTACAGCTGAATGTAAATGAGGCATAAGATCTAGCCCGCTTGCCTAGAAGAAACCGGATTTTCTTTCTCACTCTTATAGTCTGCTTAAACTGCTCCTCTTTGAGCACCCTTGTGACAACTCGCAGACAAGGAAAGCTTGGGCGCTAGAGTCTTCAATATAGCCTCGTTTTACCCTTGTAACTGCATAACTTCTCTCAACTATTAACTATTATTAACCCTTGCTTCATCTCTTCGTCACAAACAGTAGGTACATAAAATAGTTCCGTCTAATTAACATTTTTTTACTAAAGTCAACACGAAATGAACATTATATTTGTTTCTAGGCAAAACTTTATTTTTTATTACAACTAACATAATGGGGCTAGATAGTGCTGTGTGATATGTCCTGCTAATAAATAAAAATAAATAAATAACACAAGTAATTATATTTTTTTTAATGCATATAACATAACATATACATGTTATGTTTATTTTTATTTAATACGGTTTTTTTCAGGTCTTACTACTACTTCGCGGAGTCAGTCTCGAGCGGCGGGTTCACCGGCACTGGCTGTGAGTCATACGGGCAAGCACTAAACGGCACTTGCGCGCTCGACACCACTCTGGCCATGGGGGGCATTGAACCTAAGACTGGGTAAGATATATATAAATATAATATAACTAATAAATAAATAAATACTTTTCGATTCTAACGCTTTTTTTACATATTTAGTAAGTAGTTTTGGTTTCCACAATGCACTTGACCGTAATTCGCCTGATGGTAAGCAATCATTACTGTCTAGGATGGAGCGTGCTTGCCCAGTGAGAACCGATTCATTCTCACTTTGAAGATCGCAAATCATAGTTCCATAAAAATGGAATTTTTATATCTAAGCTCCATCGTGCGTTGGATGATTCATAAAATGGTAGGACTTGGCTGTCATAGTTGTTAAACGCTTTTAATGTTATATTGTATTAAATCTTCCAACACCAGTCGTCCCCCTTATACATATTACTTAACTAGTGGGTGCTCGAGGCTTCGCTTGCATCAAAAAGTAAAATTTCCAATAATTTCCCCTATTTTACCCTTTTAAAAGTGAAATTTCCAAAAATACTTTCTTAACGGATGCCTACGTCATAACATGTATCTGCATGCCAAATTGATCCCGATCCGTCCAGTGGTTTGGGCTGTGCGTTGATAGATCACTTAGTCATTCAGTCGGTTACCTATGAGTCTTATGTTTTTAAAGATAGATATTTCCTCTTTTTATTTATAAGTAAACACTGACGTTTTGTTTCTATTTCAGATCTACGGGAATTTATTACGTAGTTACCAACGCAGCCCAACCTTTCTCTCAAGGATGAAGTTGCAGTAATGTACAAACGTTGTAAATAAAATCAATTAAATTATTGCATTTATTGTTTTTCATTGTTTCCTTCTAGGAATACGAATATCGTTTTTGAGTCGTATTTCCTCATGACTGAGGGTCGTGACTCCTCCGCAGAATTAATTCGTTAGAGAAGTTCTCATCGTGGAGGGTACCCCAGGTCTTTCCACGGAAGACACATGTTAACAATTACCTACCTAACTTAATAATAGCTTATTTATGAACTGGGAATCTTTGTATCTTTATTAAGTAAATAACACCGACATCCGATGGGGTAGGCGAGTTCGGGATTGGAGACCGCGGCTCGGCAAGCGTAGTACCTATAGGGCGCCCTGCCACTAGGTGGAGCGAGGACATCATGAAGGTAGCAGGAAATAGGTAGATGGCTCTCTGTTCCTGGTATTATCTATACATTAAGCATAGAATTACATAACATTTTTTTATAAGAATAAGGAAAAATAGTTTTTAAGTACAGACCTAAATGTACCAAGCGACAGAGTCACACATAACTTTTTTTTTAGAATAAGTTCTGAAATTGTAATATTGTATGTGTTTTGCAATAGTTTTGCTTTAAATAGATAAATAAATAATGTCATAAAGTTACGACTTAATTTATTGTAATGTTGTAATTAATATGTTGTGTTGCTTGCCGCTCTAAAAGATAAAAATAAAATATTACTTACTAAAAAGCGCGAGTCAGATCATTTTCAACCGACTTCCAAAAAAGGAGGTTATCAAGTCTTCTGAAAGTTTTTTTTTCGCGTTTACTCCGTTGTTTATGAACCGATTTCAAAAATTATTTTTTTATTCAATGTGGATAGTTTCCGAAATGGCCCCATAAAAATTGTTTTTCATTCGGTTCAGTACTTTTTGAGAAAAATGCAATAAACCAACAAATTGATAAAGTTTATGCAAACCAATTATACCCATATTTCCAAAACTACTAGTCGGATTTTGATACAGTTTTCTGTAATGTGTTGAGGTTTAATGGGTGCATCTTTTTAGCTATGTATTACGATGACAACTCACCAGGGGGCGCTGCTGTATACATTATATCTTCTGAATTATCAGCCCGATTTTAATGCGGTTTTCTCTGATAGGCTTAGATTTGTTTAGCAAATGAAATTATTTCATCTATTTTACGGATTATGTCAAAAGTTTCATATTAGTCATCTATCGATCGAAATGTGACCCTTTTTAACCGACTTCAAAAAAAGAGGTTATCAAGTCTTCTGAAAGTTTTTTTTAGTAGTGTCAGTAGACTTGACGTCGGTTTTTGTATTTTTTTGAAATAATGATTATTATTAAATTAATTTTACTTGAGAACTGGCACAATACAAAGTTATGGCCAAAATAGAAAAAAAACTAAATTGGAACGTAAATATTATAAACCCTCTGTAACATTCCATGATTTGATAAATGATAACCGCTTAACGCTTTGTAAGGCGTGATAATATATTTTTTTCCATATTAGTGCCGTAAATGAAAGCGTGTTTTATATAGTTTTCTAAGCTATTAATTTTACATCTGAACATTGCAAGGATTAATCTAAATGTCACTCATGTACATGGAATGTGTATTAGCTGGCAAAATTGCGACAATGCCGCGGAAGCCGAAATACGAAGTCAAGCACATAAATTATTGCCTGTACAATCTTGGCCGCGCAATATTGGTTCCCAATTTCCCATCATAAATTAGTCTGTGGTCCTCATTCTGCGCGTCTGTGTCCTTTATTTACATCTAATTGAAATGAATTAAAATATTTAATTTATTTAAAAACACCAATACTAAGGTCCCTAGACAAGTAACTATTCTGTTCTATTAATTTCCTTCTCAATCGGTGTAAAGCGTACTGTAAAAATGGCAAAGTGCATGTATTACAAATGCACTAAAACAAGTAAAGACAATGTATCATTATTTCAATTTCCTACAAGGTATCCGGATTGTTTAAGAGAATGGATTGAAAATTCAGGTACTGTAGAAAGCACCCCTAATAAATACCTGCGTTAATCCAGGTTACTTACCTGTGGTACTTACATATTATAATCTAATGATTACCACTTCAGTGTTGTATTTTTGTTTCTTTATCATATATCAATCCCACTGCTGGGCAATGGTATTATGTGGCTTATCAGTGCTATTTTGTTTAATGGTTCTCCTTATCATATTATAAAAAATTGACAATTGCCACTTACTGTTAATAGTGTATATATACCTACCTATATAGTTGATGTGTACGACTTATTTACTAAGGGCATTTTTTTAAAACTAGATAGGCTCACGCTTGACTACAACTCGCCTGATGTTAAGCTTTACCGCCACACTAAGATATCTTGTCTATCATGACTCCCCACAGAATTAATTAGTTAGGGAAGTTCTCTTGTGCAGATACATGGTGGTGGGTGCCCAGGTCCTTCACGAGACAGACACTTGTCCTCGTGTGATATCGGGAAATCAGCGAAATATTACTTGTCTATAAATACATAGATAATTATGTACTACAATTTGATAGTGTGATACACTATGTCAATTACATAATATAATGCTGTATGTACTTAGCATACAGCAAATATACATAACTAATAACTAACTAATAGATAACTCTGACACCAGAGTTGGCCCCTCAGTAATAACTTACATACTTAGCATACATTGACAATACTTACTGCATAAATTGCTACACCCCTGTTAATAAAATAAATATGACATCTTGCAGGGAATGCTTCTCTCATTTCACTCTCAACGGAGGTTCTAAAGAAGAGGTTTATATGTTCTGACCATTTCCGTCCTGACCAGATCCATAACGGGCAAATAAGGAAACGGCTGATTGGACTTGCAACTCCGAAGCCTTACTACTTATCTAAACGAGGTAATATAATATCTGAAACTAGCAATTTTAGTTACAACCGGTGATTCCCGCTCTGGATCATTTCTGGTGCAACAGTTAGCTATTGCCATTGACTGCCCTGTTAGCTTAGTTGGTAGTGGCTCTGCCTTCTAATCTAGGAGTGCGGGTTAAATTCCCGCATAACACTAGTAATTATGTATTTTAAAATTTGCAATTACATGTGTTGAATCTGGTCGTTTCTATGTATAATAAGTATATTATATAAGTACGAAACAAAAAGTATATATGTATTGTATCCGTTATCTAGTACCCATGATACAAGCGTAAGCTTAGTATGGGGCTAGATGGCACTGTGTGATATGTCCTGAATTATTTATTTATTCCGTGCAGAAACACAGCTAGCTTGATGGGCACATTTGCACCGGGGTTATTTAGTACCTGTACTTTTATCTACATTGAAACAACACTACATAGTATAAAGCAAAGTCGCTTCCTGAGTCTGTCCTTAGTGTCTATATGTATGCTTAGATCTTTAAAACTACGCAACAGATTTTGATGCAGTTGTTTTTTAATAGATAGAGTGATTCAAGGGGAAGGTTTATATGTATAAAAATGTGTGTGCAGCCGCGATCAAAAGTTAGTTCTGTAAAAAATCCAGGACAAATAGAATAACTAGAATAGATAAAATAGTAATTAGAGTCTATGTAAGTGTTATTCAATCTTTTTTATAAAAAAACTAATGATATATTTTTGAACTACTTTTAGCTGGCATGGCAGCAGCTCCCTTCGATCCTGAAAAAGTACAGACTACATACAATCGAAGTAAGCAAGGTAACTGCACTTGCTTAAAATGCATATTTTTATTTGTATTTCCATTAGGGTTGGCAAGATTAAATCATTGTGATTTAAAACATGATTTGAATGTAAATATATTTACATAAATTTAAATCAGGTGGACTAAAACATTAACGGACTGGAGACCCATGACTGGCCATAGAAACAGAAGTCGCCCACCAATGCGGTGGGTTGACGACATTAGCAAAACCGCAGGGAGCACCTGGATTCAATCTGCGCAGGACCGGGACGAGTGGCGTACAAGAAGAGAGGCCTATGCTCAGCAGTGGGTGATAGTAGGATGATGATGATGATTTTTATATATGAGCCTACCTTGGGTCTGTCTTTCCACTTTACATGTCAATGTCATTACTGACATAGTTTGTTTGGGTACCTATAGCCTATATAGTATTTTCTAGCCTTAGACAAAGAAAAGAATAGACGGCGGGTAGCTCCGTTTCATTTCAACAAGAAAGAGATATAGTATTGAGTTATTATAAGTAACAGAAAAGGACAAAGCTATACTATTTCCGTCTCTAAGAGCGTGCCAGCTTTTTCAAGGCCAGCGTCATAAGTAGCTCAACAAAATTTGACAGTTATTTCGTCTTTGTAAAATTGTGAAGTTTATTTTGGCATTTTTCTGCATCATTTTTAAATATATTTGCTTGCATTGATTGTTTTAAAGCAGAGATAAACCTATAAAACAATGCGGTGTAGTGTACTTAACTGTAAAAGTGATAGTGAGCGGAAAATTCCTGGATTATCCTTTCATACGTAAGTTTCAAGTTTTCTTAAACATTTGGTTACTATAACAATGTACCTACCGTGTGTTAACTGTTTTATTTAAGTGACATAGTATTAGTTTTTGTCATAATAAGAGTGGTTAAAGGACTTAAAATCGCGATTTAAAATAATGTTTTTATCATAACCTAAAATTCAGTGTTGCTAGTGTCGGGTCGTGGAATTTCCCATTGTAACAACGATTTATACATTAGTAATTAGATAAATACCTAATGTAAGATATATAATCAAAAATAGAAGCAGATACCTATTGAATTATTTGATTGCATCATTTTCAACAAATAATTTAATTTTATCTTATATTACAGTTTCCCGTATAACCCTGATATTCGAAAAAAATGGATTGCTGCCTGTGGTCGAAATGAATGGGTTCCAAAAAAGAGTTCTAAAATGTGCAGCAGACATTTTGATGCGGACCATATATTAAAAAAAGTAAAATATACTTACATTCATCCTGAAGCTGTTCCAGTTATGCGTTCACATGAAGGTATCAGATTTTACAATGAGAAAAACTTAATGCAGAAATTAATACTTTCATGTTTTAAGGACTGTAAGTAAATGTGACATTTATATATTTGAAAATCTTCACAATAATGATGACCAAACACTGATTGGAAATCATAGAATAATGCTTTTGAAAGCAGTCGCCATGAATTACTTTGAAGTAAGGATTCACCATACTTAGTACCAAACAGTTTTCTGCACCCAGAGATAGGATTCGTAATATACATAATAAACTAGTGTTATTCTTAAAATGATTATTAAATGATTATCTCTGTTCTGTGGTCTTATATAGTATGTTTACATTAATAAAAATGTTGATTGTGATTCAGGTAATGTCTTTATTTTTGGACCCTTGATTTATTTTCGAGGAACTACAATTTTAAACTGGTGATATAATGAACCATTGATAAAAATGAACCATCGATCTCGTAATCCGATCGTATAACGAGGCTTTTAACTACCCAACTTGATAACTACGTAGAAGAATATATATTTTTATATATCACAATAGAATATATATTAACTAAACGGTTTTCACTCACGTGTAAATCGCGTAAGTTGTTTACGCGTTTCGGATGTTATTACATCCATCTTCAGAACGTATGTTCTGGGACCGCGGCAGCACGCAGACTTTAGCTTTAGGCTATATAACACAACACTGCACCTAATAGGAGCAAAGAAACAATGGAAAATAAGAAAAAAAAAACGGGGAAAATTATTCATCTTGGAGGGCTTCCGTTGCATGCGCTGTGAAAACGATATGATGCCCAAAATAACTATTCTACGCGGACGAAGTCCCAGGCACAGCTAGTATTGAATATTTACTTCTTTGTTTTAAAATGATTAAATTATTTCAGCAAGCCCAAGATTAAGTCCTAATGCGGTGCCGAGTCAGTTTTCTTGGAACCAGCAGAAAGAAGACGGAAAAAAAGAAATAAAAGAAGAAGGGCCTGTGTGGGAAGTCAGTCTTGTAAGTACTACATTTATATATGTAACTAGTGGATGCTTGCAGCTTCGCTCATATTATGAAGTAAAACTTGCATCCCCTATTTTACCCTTTTAAAAGGTTTACGTTTATAAAGGTTTTTTCAAATACACGTTTGTTTTGGTCAAATGGTTACAATGTATAAACAAACAAAATTGTAAACAAATGTAGTACCTAGTTACATAAGATCTCTGACACAATCAGAAGTGAATAGTGAACAAAAATAAAAAAATACATGTTTTTCTGAGATTAAACGTGTATTTGGATCATTATTAGAATACGTGATTCCTGACTGTATAATCTTGGTAGCGCAATAACATGGCCGTGCAATATTTTGACGCGCATTACTGACTCCCCGATGCCAGCTCCCCGAACGAAATGAATATTGGCAAAATTGCGGTAACCTCGGACCATGAAGTTAGAGGTCCTCGGACCAAGCATCATACTGGACAGAGCAATATGATGTTGCCGATCTTATATCTGTGTAAAGCACTGGTGTCATGCATGTATCTTTGTCTATCCCTCGAATCCTAGCTACGAGTAAAAGAGAGAGTTGATGTACGTTTGGCAACGCTGCGCTGTCACTGCTGTTACTGTCAGTGTAAGTCGTGTCAGTTTATGACCTACTAGGAGGCCAAAACATTGCGTGACAGTGCATTTAAATCAAGAAATTACTGTTTTTGACGAGGTATTAAGTCAAAAATATTTAGCAAATGTGAAGATATGTCGTGTTCCGCTGTGAATTGTTCATCAAGAACCACCAAAGGAGGCGTAAAAGACCCGGATTTGTCATTTCATAGGTAAGTCATTGTCCGTCATATTACATGGTTCTATGAGGTTTATTACCAGAAAAACTGTAGTTATTACTACAGTTTTTCTGGTAATAAAGATTGATAAAATGTTATTACATTTTATCAATCTAGTTCATACATTCCTATGTGATTATTGTCAAAATAACGTCTACAACAGTAAATATTTAACCGAGATAATTTTAGTATGTGAGCTAGTGATGCACCCACCATCAATTTAGTTTTGTCGACAATATTTTAGTTTCCAGTTTTTTTAATTTTACAAGTAATTTTCAGGTTCCCAAAATGCCCGGAAATAAGAAGTGAGTGGGTAAAAGCTGTAAGGCGTGAAAACTGGGAGCCTACAAAGCATTCCAGGCTTTGCTCAAATCATTTTGAGGCATCCTTTTTTATCGCCGGCTTATCAATAAAAAAACTTAAATCCGATGCAGTACCAACCATTTTTGAAGGATATCCTAAATACTGTCAACCGGTAAGTTTTTCTGTTACTACATAAACCAAATGAATGAGTAATTTTCAAAATTTAGAAAATTTTCAGTAAGGTGGAGCTCATACATACGCTATGGATGGCTAGTCTGTTTTTCCCGATAGCTATAACCTGGGAGTCTTCAAGTCAAGAGTGAATAGGTTACTTCTAGGCAAGCGTGCTCCATCTTAGACCACATCATCGCTTACCATCAGGTGACATAGTGGTCAAACGCGCGCCTATCAATAGTAAAAAATATACAAAATTAATATGATTTAAGGGCCATTAAAAGTTAATGCGCCAATAAGATATGTATGGTGAGGTGTTTGTATGTATTTTATTTTTTTAATTTGATTTGATTTTATTACTATACAGTGTGGTAAATTAAGAATGATGTCAAAACAAAACCGCAGAAAAAAATGGCGACAAAAAGGTTGTATCACTCTTAGTTGGCCACTCTGTAATTGATTGTAAAAAAATGAGTAAAAGTTAATTACTAATTAAAACGCGTTTTATTCCGCGGGTCGGGGCCTCGGGGCAGATAAAACTACTAAATCCATGCACATTCAACTCCAACCTCCACAATTCTATCGATATACTCGATAGTTAAGACACATCACTAGTCACACACACTAATCTGCAACTCCACACTAACAAAAAACGGACATGCTCAAAACTGGAAATCTCTGTCCCCAGTATGATGCTTGGTCCGTTGTAACGCTGCCAAGGATTTTTTATATCATCCCTCTCTTTCCCTCTGGATTGTTCTCTCTTTTGTTTTGTGAAATAGATTTTATACGAATAGAAACCTTATGTTCTTACACTTAAAGTTTATTTTCTATAAATGGTAAATCGGAGGTGAGATCGGTCAAAAATGAAAGGCATATAGAGCAGGCTGTTGTCTTGCTTCAACAGCTTGCCAGTTTAAAAAATAATGTGTGATAAATGTCACTGTCAACTTAAGTTTTGAAATATTTAGCAATGAATAATAATATTTAATTTTATTTATTATAAATTTTACTCGACACAAAGAAATCTGAATTAATTTGTGAAATTAACACAAAATAAAATAAGTAACAAATTAATATTATATTATTTTTCACACAAGCAACATTAAATTATGATGACATTATATGACAAAAGGTGGCGGAAAAAAATAATTTCATTTATTACTAATTTATATGTATTTTATTGTAAAAATAACAAAATGGTAAGAACTTGTAGTGTTCCGGGATGCAGAAGTGAATCTTATAGTGGCTGCAATATATCTTTCTACAGGTATGCTAAAGTTTAAGTAAGATTACATTACTGGGACTAAGGTGACCATATTTTCTCATGCTTGAAATAATTGTTGCAATATGATGTTTTTTCAGTTTTCCTAAAAATGAATACATCAAAATAAAATGGCAAAAGAACTTAAATATAACACGTTACTCGTTTAGGTTAGTACATGAAACACAAGGAAAAGGATTATATTGGTGTACCTACATAGTTTAAACCATCACTTGTTTCAGTTAGAATATGAAACACAAGGAAAAGGATTATATTGTTGTACATACTTTAAGCATTCACTCCGAAGATTCACTCGTTTCAGTTAGAATATAAAACACAAGGAAAATGAAAGTGTAAAAAAAATATAGGATATAGGCAACTACCTATATGCAATTCAAATGAGAACTTGTAAATAAATATTGTAATTACTGCAAAATGTTTATGATTTTGATTACATTGCCTCCCAGTCAATTAACCGAATCGATACTATTATAAATTACAAACTAAAGTGCATTTTAATTTGTAAGTTTGTTGGTGTTTGTTACTTAACGCGTCAATAGAGCTAGGGATCATCATGACTGGCAAGATGCAGGTAAAATAGGACCCCAAAAGAGACTGCTCCAGATTTGGTAAGAAGATGAATTGGTATATCCTAATTATATAATTTATTGTCACCCTAGTTAGAAAAAGACAACTGCCTGTCATACTTCACCTCGCTCTGCTCATATTGGATCAGCAGTAATATTTCCCTATATATTACCACAGAGAAATTAACCACTACGTTTAATTTCTCTTGTATATTACTTCCATGAACGCTGCAGAAGCCATATTAAAAAGTTGAAATGAATATGTCAAAGTAAAAAACAAAATGGACGCTGGACGCCTCGCTGTCAAATGTAAGTGCAGTGCGTTATGATAAGATACCAGAGTTTATTAGTAATGTGTTTTTGCGTGTTTTTTTCTGATGTGATGTGAAATATCAATTACTAGGACTCCACAATGAAGACCGGAGTTGCAAATATCATCATTGCGCCAGGAAATACCTTGAAAAGAAGACTTATCTCAGAAGTACTAATAACTGAAGTAATCATTTTTCTTCACTTCTCTGTTTACGTTTTTCTTCCATATACCTACTAGAACAATTAAAAATACCAAAGTGGAGTGATTTCATCGAAAGTTTAGTGATTTTGTAATAGCCGGCGGTTTGTTTACTATTATTGTCAAGCATAGATGAATGGACTATAGTGACTGACATTGACTTGACTGATCTATCACTGCACAGCCCAAACTACTGGACCGATAGGGCTATAATTTGGCTAGCAGATAGTTACTATGATGTAGGCGCCCGCTAAGAAAGGATTTTTGGAAATTCTAATTCTAAAAGAGTGAAAGAGGGGTTGCAAGTTTGTTTGAAACCTTGAACTTCCCGCGAGCGAAACTGCAGGCATAAATTAGATCTATTTATAAATACAATAATAATTAATAATTGTTTTACATATATACATCAACTAAACAAAAATAACCAGGTACCCAACATTGTTGTACACAATTATATAAATACTTAAAGATTTCTCTCAACTTTTTATGGTACTACTGGTAGACACCCGCTGCTGCTTCAAATAATTTTCAAATAAAAAGTAGCCACACCTCTAAGACCTTATACTACCTACATACTTAATCATGATGATCCGTTCACCCTTTTTTGTATTATGAGGGTTAAAATAAATAGATAAAAATTCTAAAAATTTGTGTAACATGTTATGTTATAGATTTGAAGTATACCCAAACAATATTTTTCTGATATCTTCTGTGTTCAGCTTTTTGACCCTCTTCTGCTTTATGATATGTACCTTTAGATTATACCAATGGTACAAGTATTGTTTTTTTATGTACCTAGTCCTAGTTGTTTCTCCAGTTTTTCCTTGTATTTGTTAAGCCATATCAGAGGCTCTTTGGGTGGTCTCTCTTGTGGGCGGACCCATTATTACAATGTGATTTTTGTATAATACATACCATTTTTGACAAAGCCCCTATACAGCTACTTTAGTATTAGACTTATTACCAATATAATATTTACAAAAAATACTTAAACATACAGAAAATACATACAAAAACTTACAAAAAGCAGATATTTACAAAAAAATCAGACAGAAAAACTTACAAAAAGCAGAAACGAAGAAGCACACTGTCCATGAAACCCATTAGCAATGTATAAAAATGATTAATTATTGAATGTGGTATGGTAGTATACATATATAACCAACTCGACGTGTCATTATGAAATATTCATTGTTTGTAAACATTGATCTCCATCAGTACAAGTACGCTGGATTGGCTGGTCGCTGCATCGTTTTGTGCCTATTTGATTTTCGCCATCTTGGTGCCGACAACGCCAGTAAACGTCCACGGAACTAATAGTAGGGACGGGACAATGTAACAAATTATATCGACAAAAATCTAATTTTCACATAGGCGATAGAGATACCTGTAGATGTCTATCCTTTTTAACCACTGACCTCTATTACTACTAGTACGCCGGACTGGCCATATAAAATAAAAACTATTTTGTGCCGATTTGAAGGGCCTCCCTTGAGTGTACTGATAACTAAATTTGGCATTTATTTCTCAAAAAGCAAATTGCCATCGTGTTTTTTACATCCTTTCCGCGATTTTATTAACGTTTTAAGTGTTTGATATTTAATCTAGTATCATACAGTTCAATTTATATTTATACTAGCTTAATACTTATCTTTACCAGCAATGAGAGCGTGTGTGTTTTGCAAAACTCGTTACCAAAAGGGAAGCGGAATAACCTTCCACAAGTAAGTGAATTTACAATATTATTTTAAAAAATAAAACGTTTTGTAAAGATAATACCGTCACTAGTAATATTACATGTCATTAGAATTTTTTTGTGCTTTCCTAGCAATAATTTAGTGTTTGGTATGTTTGTTTGTTTGTTAAGGTATTTGTTATGTTGTTGTTTGTACGCCACCGACTTTTACATGTTTCTTTCCTAGCGATCTTTACTAAGGTTGCCTGGAAGAGATCGCTCTACGCGATAAGGCCGCCCAATGTACCTAGGTTAAGTAATTTTAGTGTAAATCGTTTTTGTATTTTGTGTTCTGGTGTACAATAAAGCTATATTGATTGATTGATTAGAACGTATTTGATTTGATATCATCGAGTTTTGATAAGTAAACATGAACAACACAATATTGTTGTCGATATTCCATATCGATAATAGGTACTTGTCGATGTTTTTTCTGGCATAAATTGTATCATTCAATTAACAGTTTTTAAATTACAGGTTCCCAAATGACTCTTCATTAAAACTGTGGCTTAAAGAGATGAAACTTGTTAATCAGCGTCCCAAAAAAAATGATTATCTTTGTTCTAAACATTTTACACATAACTGTTTCATCAAACACGAAACACGCACTACTTTGAAAAGAGGCAGCATCCCTACAATATTTAGCATGGGTAAGTGTAAAATTGCATATTATATTGAATAGCTTGGTTTACCGAAGATGGGTATGATCATTTTAATCCCTGATTAAAATTGTGTCTATTATCTTAGAAAGTTATTACTTGCGTCTTTTCCATTATTAAATATGGCCTTTGCTTACAGGATCTTCAGAAGCGACCACTCGCACACTATCTACTCACAGAGGTGATCTGGCGACCAATGACATATCAATGGACTGCAGTACATTGGTCTCTTCCGAACACATGGTTTTACCAGAGCATGGAAGTCTAGAATCTGATACAACATCCACTGACCGAGGTGACTCTGTGGTCGAACAAGGCCTCATGCATTGTGATACTTTGCAACAACCAGAAAATATGGAGATTCTGGACCAAGATTCTTCATTTTCAAGTTGGTACCTTCATACCTTGATTTTTCTTTATATATGGCATGTGTTCATCTCTTTTTTTTTTCAAATAATACTGATTGAGATTGTTTTTTATTAGATATACATATTATATCAATTTTGTTTATAGGTCTCAGCAAAAGCTGCAACCAGGAACTGACAACTACTGCAATGAAGGTTAGGTCCATATCTGAAGTCAATGTAACTATCAAGCATGATCATCACTATGAAACTTCTCCTAGGACATCCAAAAAAACATTGCAAAGAATTAAAAAAAAAAAAGTAAGTAGTGCTACTAACTACCGACCAATATCCTTGGGGACTATTATAGGCAAGATATTTGAGCGACTGTTGCAGCCTTTACTGGTGAATAACTTACATATAGATGATGCGCAGTTTGGTTTTCGTCCAGGTTTGTCTACTGATTTGGCCATCTTCAGTTTAAAACACACGGTGCGTTACTATACCACTCGAGATACTTCTGTTTATGCCGGTTTTCTCGATCTGAGTCGCGCATTCGAATTAGTAAACTACAATATACTCTGGAATAAGCTGTCAGCGACTCAGGTCCCAGAAGAGGTAGTCAGGATATTCAAATACTGGTACGGAAGCCAAACAAATGTAGTGCGATGGGGCGACACGACCTCCAGCGAGTACAAGCTGGAATGCGGGGTCCGCCAAGGTGGGTTAACGTCTCCGAACCTTTTCAATTTTTATGTCAGCAACCTGATAGAGGAATTGAGAAGCACCCAGGTCGGGTGCCATATTGGTGACGTATGTCTTAATAACTTGAGTTACGCCGATGATATGGTGCTTCTGAGTCCCTCTATCGGCGGATTACGGAAACTACTGGCTGTGTGTGAAAGATTTGCTACCCAACATGGGTTGAAGTACAACGTAGCAAAAACAGAAATGTTAGTGTTTCGAGCAGGAAAAGGTCCAGGCGTAGTTCCCAATGTGTATTTGGCAGGATCACCAGTGAAGGTTGTAGAGTCGTTCAGGTACCTGGGACACATATTGACCGATGTAATGAAAGATGACTTGGACATGGAACGAGAGAGAAGGAACCTGTCCATCAGATGTAACATGCTCGCGCGCCGATTCGCAAAATGTTCTGACGAAGTGAAGGTTACTCTGTTCAAAGCTTATTGTATGTGCTTATACACGTGCCAGCTCTGGACAGAGTATACCAGAAGTTCGTACCATACCATAAGGGTGCAATATAATGACGCATTTCGCATCCTTATGAGAAAGCCCAGATGTTGTAGCGCTTCGGGCATGTTTACTGATGCACGGGTTCCTGACTTCTTTGCGGTTATTCGCTCCCGTATTGCTTCCTTCTGGGAAGCAATACGGCGATCGAATAATAGTATACTGCACTGCCTGTCCGAAGATTTGTACAGTCCCATTTATCGGTCCTGGATCTTTGTACACCAGAGTAAAAACCGCAAATGATGTGTAATTTTATTCTATATATTGTATCTAGTTTAAGTTTTATCAGCATTTTGTAATCTGAGTTTTATATGGGTTTATTGCCTGAAATAAAGACATTATTATTATTATTATAAAAATCTTTGAAAACTTCAAAAAGATGGTGGTGCCGTTGGTTCTAATTCTGGTATTATGTTTCGGATACGGGTTTTGATATGCTGTGGAACATTATAAAAATTCAAATTCGCGATAAAAATTCTTATAATATGTAAAAATGTATGCAAAAATATGTTACGTATGTATTTAATCGCTACCGGGTCCAATAGACCCACACGCACCTTTTAGGCCCATAGCACTAACATGTAGCGCACTAACTGTCAGCTTAGATCGTTATCTACCGCCCTATACTATAGTCGAAAGGTATTAAGAACGGCCACATTACAATCGTCGTAATTTCGAAATAATTCAACAAAATTCAAGGGACTGGGTCCACTGGACCCAGTAGCGAGTCCTTAAGTGTTAAGCCACAGTTTTAGTGAAGAGTCTTTTAACCTGTAATTTAAAAACAAACCGTTCATTGATACAATTTATGCCAGAAAAAACATCGACAAATATTGTCGATATGGAATATCGACAACACTATTGTGTTGTTTATGTTTATCAAAACTTGTCAATGTCAAGTCGAATGACGTTCTAATGTCATGTCATGCATGTAATACATGCATGGAATTAATATATAATAATAAGGAATGAGCACTGCTGGTCCAATTACGAGCAGAACGAGGCGAATGTATGACAGGCTGTTGTATTTTTCTAACTATGGTGATAATACATTATATAATTAGGATATTTCAATTCATCTTCCTACCAAATCTGGAGCAGTCTCTTTTGGGGCCCTATTTTACCTGCATCTTGCCAATCATGATAATCCCTAGCTCTATTGACGCGTTAAGTAATAAACACCAACAAACTTACTTACAAAAGGCACTTTAATTTGTAACTTATGATAGTAACCGACATAAAAGAGACATTTTGTTGTGTCCTTCAATCAATTGAATAACTTAATAATCTTGTAACGCTTATCACAAGATTTTAGAATGCAAATATGAACGTGTACCGTAACCACAAACCTATTTCACTTTTAATAAAAGTCAACCTTAAAAAGTTAAGCATAAGTCGCGACGCCCCGAAAAAATATAGGTCACCTTAGTCCCAATAATGTAATCTTAGCATACCTGTTGAAAGATATATTGCAGCCACTATAAAATTCACTTCTGCATTCTGTATACAGTACTATTTCTTATCATTTTGTTATTTTTACAATAAAATACATCTAAATTAGTTACAAATGAAATTATTTTTTTCCCGCTACCTTTTGTCATAATATAATGTCATCATAATGTTGCTTGTGTGAAAATAATATAATATCAATTTGTTATTTATTTATTCTATTTTGTGTTAGTTTCACAAATTAATTCAGATTTCTTTGTGTCGAGTAAGATTTATAATAAATAAAATTAAACAATATTATTTATTGATAAATATGACTACGTTGACTAGACAGTGACGTTTCTCACAGAATATTTTTTAAACTGGCAAGCTGCTGAAATAGGACAACAGCCTGCCTACTATGTCTCTGATTTTTGACCGATTTCATCCCCGATTTAACATTTATAGAAAATGAACTTTAACTGTAGAAACATAAGGCTTCTATTCGTATAAAATCTAGTTCACAAAACAAAAAGAGAAATCCTGTGATAATGAGAGGGATGAAAATCCTTGATTAAATGTCAAGTTTAGTTCTAAGGACACTCTAGGGAGGCGCTTCAAATCGGCACAAAAAAGAGCTGTCATTTGGTCTGGGGCAGCCGATCCAGCGTACTTGTACTGATGGAGATCAATGTTTGTAAACCACTTGTAATACAATATGGCAGAACTGACAATAAACGAATCTGAATATAATGTTTTGTGAAACTATATTGCATTATCATTACATAATCTATATTGCATTGTATTAATTATGCAAATGATAACTACATTTTTTTATACAATACATTTCAATTTTAATGCAGTTTACACACTGTGTAATGATGTTACAGTTTACAAGTTTTGTAAACTATACATGTATCTACTTCTGACTTGTAACCATGGAGTTATGAATAAATAATTTGTATTTGTATTTGAAATTTTTGTTTGAAGGACTGCTCGGAGACCAAGCGTGCCATCCAATATGCAGCAGAAGTTAAAACTAAACAATTATCAAATTGCCGGTGCTGCTTAAGTTTTGGAGAACATGTTAAGCTTGAAAAAGATCACAATGCGACGCTACTCAAGTTGAGTATATTTGTAAGTATGTTTACTTATTAAATTTCTAAGTTTGTTCAGTGGTTTAATTAGTGTTTTTACTTAATTAATGTACTATTAGTGCAATGAAACATGGTTACAAGTGTGGTTGTGGTGGTGTCTCTGATTTCCTTGCAACACAGGACCTCTGGTACCTAGCGCAAGAGTCAGTCATCCCACCGTGTACCAAATATTTTTTAATGTATTTGCATATCCTACATCACATAGCATACATTTATGGCAAGTCGTTTACCGCGCAGGCGGTTCTACTCTGGAATGCACTGCCACTTGACATCAAGAAAGCTCAGTCTGTTGAAAGCTTCAAGACTCAGGTTAAAAATTGGTATCTGTCGTCATTACTCTGATATATATGCTATTATTTTTCTACTGTCACTATAATATATTGTTTGTATATAGATATATATTTTATCTCTATGTATTAGTTTATTTTTGTACCTATTCAGTATGATATGTATTAGGATGTTTGTTTTTATGTTTATGTACATTATTATAACTATGATTGTTTGTGTTATTTATTTTATCTCTTCTATTTCTATTGTAAACCACGTCCTCCGTTATCCTTTATTAATTTCTCTCCATCCAATGGTTGCCTGGAAGAGATCGCTTTTAGCGATAAGGCCGCCACTTGTGACACTAGTATAAGTTTAATCTATTTCTTTGTATTTTATTTTTGTGTGTGTTACAATAAAGAATATTCTATCTATCTATCTATCTATCACATAAAATAGGTATGTTTTACTTATGTACTTTTTGATCAATTAACTATTCGTATAATGATATGTGAAATGGCTAAAATCAATTTTATTAACTACTAGCGGGTATTTTGAGATAAAAAGTAGCCCATGACACTCCTAAGACCTCATACAACCTACCAAAAACCATGAACCGGTCAGCTGTTTTTGTGTTATGAGTGTTTAAAAAACAGACAAAAATTGTATAAACTGATGAAACACGTTCTGTTACAACCATTTTTTTTGTAATATCTTCTATGTTTAGATTTTTTACCATTTTCAGCTTTATTATAATATATTATAGATGCCAAATATCATGATGATCCATTTAGCCGTTATTATATTATATATTATTCGTATACGTTATTTTGCGTTATGAGCGTATAAAAAAACAGAGACACAGATAAACAAAGAAACAGATATACAGACAAAATTTCAAATTGAAATAATCTTTAGCTTTATTATTATTCTTCTTCTTATCGAATGAGAGTGGCCAACTCTGGTGTTGAGAGATTTCAAAAGGTTTATTATATGTACCTATAGATGATAAATCATTAGGCATAGGATGATTAAGGATTTCCTTTTGTCGCTTGTTTACCCAGTAAACAAGTTAATAATATTAATATGTTAACTAAACGGGTCTCACTCACGTGTAATTCGTGTATGTTGTTCTGCGTGCTGCCGCGGTCCCAGAACATAATTATGTTCTGAAAATGGATGCATAACATCCGAAACGCGTGAACAACATACGCGAATTACACGTGACTGAAAACCGTTTAGTTAACATATTGATAAAATGTCTCACAAAAGTTTTAATATTAAAAAGTTAATATGTAATATTGTTATTTTCTATTCCAGTTGCAAGACGACTCCCGCCTTCCGGACCGGATATGCCAAGTATGCATCACCAACCTGACCAGGTTCTCGGAGTTCCGGAGCATGGTGATAGAGACTCAGAAGAGACTGGTGGGGGCTGTGACGGGCGGAGTCAAGCTGCAGCCCAGGGGTAAGGCGGAGATAGACAGTGAATCAAACAACTGACAGAGTCTCTCTTGAGTCGTATTTCCTCATGACTGAGGGTCGTAACTCTCCCGCATAATTAATTCGTTGGGGAGATACATCGTGGTGGGCACCCAGGTCCTTCCACCGAAGACACATGTCCACGGATATTGTGGTCCTCAAACATGTCGGTTTCCTCACGATGTTTTCCTTCACCGCTAAGCGAGTGCAAATCCACAATGAACTTAAAAGTGCCTTACCTTAAATGTACAAAAACCTATGAATATACATAATGTACATATGTAATGGTATAGAAATGTAACTGAACAGAAAAATATAATTTCACATGATAATCGTGAAAGGCGGGCGGCTCAACCTTGTACCAAGCATTCTGATATTTTCAGCATCTTAGTCAATCACAAGCAAACTTTGTGTACGAGTCTACTGAGTGTCTCACGCGTGTGAGAGAAAGACTTTTTTATTTTTTTTTATACTAGATAGGCTTACTCTTGACTACAACTTGCCTGATGTTAAGCAACGTTATAATCTACGATCTAGCGCGCTTGCCTAGAAGAAACCGACTCACTCTCGACTTGAAGATCGATAAATTTTAGTTCGAGGGGAATAGGGAATCCGGCAAAGAGTTCCACAGTTTGGCTGTTCGCATGATGAAAGTCGAAGCAAAACGCTTGGTGCGAGTCTTTGGTACCTCAACTGTACATCGGTGCCTTCTTGCCGTGAAATATGTATACAGATGAAATGTGGAATCATTTCCGACACGATATTTGCAAAGACTTACAATTCTATATTATCAAATATTTGTGAAAGCGGAGCAAAAAGACCAACAGAAACAATATGCATTTGTTTAATAATTAAAAAATAAGTTGGTAGTAGAGTGGTCGACTCCGGTGTCAGTTTTTAAGCTCTATAGGTTTCAGACATTTATTTAATAGAATTATGTATGTGATACTACTACTTGAGTCTGGTCGTTTCAATGTATAATAACTATGTATTTACAAAGAAACGTTATATAAGTATTATATCCGTTATCTAGTACGCGCGACACACAAGCGTTTGCTTAGTGTGGGGCTAGATGGCGATGTGTGCAATGTCCCTGAATATTTATTTATTATTTATTTATTTAGTACTCATTAAGAAGTAAAACTTGCATCCCCTATTTCACCCCTTAAAAAGTGACATTTCCAAAAATCCTTTGTTAGCGGATGCCTACGTCATAACATCTAACTTCATTCCAAATTTCAGCCCGATCCGTCCAGTGGTTTGGGCTGTGCGTTGATAGATCACTATATCAGTCAGTCAGTCGGTCACCTTTGAGATTTATTTATATAGATGATGTGAAAAAAAAAAGGTTTATAAGTATTATATCCGTTATCTAGTACCCACGATACAAGCGTTAGCTTAGTGTGGTGCTAGATGGCGCTGTGTGCAATGTCCCGGAATATTTAAGTATGATTACTTATTACAGGATCATCGTCGCCGGCGCCGACACCTGATCCACTAGCATTCCCAGAAGTGGAGATCAAAGTGGAGAGACCGGATGATGATGATGATGATGAAGCTAATGATGATGATGAAGATAATGATGAAGATACTGATGATGCATACACAGAAGCCTCGTTTGACCAGAATGAAGATATGGAAGATCGGAAGGACATGGTGTTTAAGGATGGACTGTTGCCGGCTTTAGATGGTAATTTATTATTGTCAATGTAGCCTTATTTATTTATTCATAGTAGACACAAAACACATTACAAACTTATAAAATATGTGGAACAATTGTACATTTTTAAGTCTAACTATTGTGTACAACTTTATTTATAATATAATATTAAAATTTAGAGACAATGTCACTATTATACCTGGTATAACTCTCTTTCTATCTCTGTTTGTGTCGTCATTTCCTTATGACTGAGGAGCGTGACTCCCCCGCAGAGTTAATTCGTTTTTTAATACGTTAATGGTACGATGTTTCTTTGCACAGATACAACACAAAACACACCCGATCCGCTCGAAGTGAATTCACCAACAGTGACATCGGAAGTCCAACCAAAGTTGCAGAAGATACTGGTTCAGATACCGAATCAGAAGAACCTCCCTGTCATGGCACCGGGACAAGCGCCTAAGAGACTCCGCCTGATCACACCCGATATGGCTACGAAATTGGGTAAATAACATTGGATACATATTATATTAACCTACACATTACAATTTTCATATTTTAGTTAATTTACAATACAATAGGATTATAGTATGTACTGTAGACCCCAAACTAGGCGTTATCCTGTATCTTGGTGGTCCAATAAGGTGCGGTGTTGGTAAGATCTTAAGAGCCATGGAGGCCACTTTGATTAAGAGGACGTGTGGCGGTGGTATATGGAGGAACACACCTTAACACCACCAAGTTTGTTGTTTGAAGTCGGTTAAGGAGCAGTCGCAACTAAAAACACTACATTTTTCTCTAGAGTTTCATTTAAATAATATTGGTCATCGATATGAAGAGAAGAGCGAGTGTGGCTCAGCGGTTCCATTGTCTGCTTTTTATCCAGACGCACCCTGGTTCGAATCCGGCCCTACACCGATGACTTGTATTTTCAAGTTATGTGTGGATTTGCAATCACTTAACGGTGAAGGAAAACATCTTGAGAAACCGATATAAAAAAAACAAAACTGACATAGAAAATTGTCAAACATATGTATATGTAGATGATAGATGAACTCTTTAATGTAGACACAAATTAAAAAATAACAACACATAAAACAACTCCTCGGCAACATGCAATGCATTATAGATTGTAGATGTAATTATCTATATTCCAGGTCTAATACCCGTCCCATCAACATCAATGTCCCCATCAGAGCCAGCGTTGCAGCTGCGAGGCAACATGCAGCAGAACGTGAGAGTCATCCGCCTGCCTCGAGCCGTGCAACAGATGATGGCTAAACAAACCCACGCACAGGGGATACGGGCTATAGGTGAATGTAGCATTATGTAGTTACTATAGTACAGTGTGGTGGGAGGAGACACACACACACACACACACACTGCGAGGCAACATGCAACAGAATGTGAGAGTCATCCGCCTGCCTCGAGCCGTGCAACAGATGATGGCTAAACAAACCCACGCACAGGGGATACGGGCTATAGGTGAATGTAGCATTATGTAGTTACTAGAGTGCAGTGTGGTGGGAGGAGACACACACATACACACACACACTGCGAGGCGACATGCAACAGAATGTGAGAGTCATCCGCCTGCCTCGAGGCGTGCAACAGATGATGGCTAAACAAACCCACGCACAGGGGATACGGGCTATAGGTGAATGTAGCATTATGTAGTTACTAGAGTGCAGTGTGGCGGGAGGACACACACACACACACACACACACACTGCGAGGCGACATGCAACAGAATGTGAGAGTCATCCGCCTGCCTCGAGCCGTGCAACAGATGATGGCTAAACAAACCCACGCACAGGGGATACGGGCTATAGGTGAATGTAGCATTATGTAGTTACTAGAGTGCAGTGTGGTGGGAGGACACACACACACACACACACACACACACATTATAATCGTTTTTATCCGTACATTCTTCTTTCTTTGTAAACATTTGTTGCCTGTTCTTTATCCCCAGCTCCGACCTCGAACGTGCGTCTAGCGGTGGACGAGGCGGACGCCAGCAAGCAGACACAGATCTGCGTCAAGTCGGAGCCGGAGGCGAGCGCGGCCACAACCAGCACGCACTCTGCGGACCCGGACACATCAGGTATACAATCTAAATAATATATAAACTACTAGCGGACCCGACAGACTTCGTCTTATCTGTTGACTCTTTTACTATTTAGTTAGTTAGTAAACGTTTGTATGTGAAAAAGAAAAGGGCTGTTTATATATTTTTTTTCTCGCCGTAAAAACCGTCCTTTAACTTCAACGAATATTAAAAAAAAGAATTGGCTGAATCGGTCCAGGCTTTGTTGAGTTATGCGCTTACCAACACATGTTGCGATTCATTTTTATATATAAGCAGATATTGGCTAACTAATAATAGGCTTCGCTCGCATTAAGAAGTAAAACTTGCATCCCCTATTTCACCCCTTTAAAAGTGACATTTCCAAAAATCCTTTCTTAGAGGATCCCTACGTCATAACATCTACCTTCATTCCAAATTTCAGCCCAATCCATCCAGTGGTTTGGGCTGTGCGTTGATAGGTCACTTTATCAGTCAGTCACCTTTGAGTTATATAATACATATATTCTCTTTCCACCAGAAACGGACGATGCCGAAGATATCAACCCTGGCGAAGACGACTCGAAGGAGAGACAGTCATCGGACACAACGGAAGAGGGAGCCAAAAAACGAGGTAAGAAGACTGTTTGTTGAATGACAGCGAAAATATGTTGTGTACAGTATTTTACTAAACATTGAAAAAAAACATTAAAAAACATTATTATATGATATTTGAACATTTGTGAGCTTTTAAAATGGTTGTAGAGTAAGGATGAACAATTAGGATTACGTAACAAAAACTAGGGCTTTAGGGTTTGCTAGACACTAAGGGTCTTATTTCAAAACGTGGTTTAACTAGTCCATAACTTTGAAAATATGCAGTCTTTGTTGTTCGAAATTTCTCTGTCTACTGTCAAGAATCAAACTGTCAAAATGTCTCCAATGATAAATTAACGTCTTAATTTGAAGTTGACATTTGATTGTTTGAAAATTTACAAATAGCAATTAATTATTTTCCCTTCCTTTGTAAATGACACTCACTAAAATCAGAAGACTATTCAAACCAATCGCAACTTTCAATGTAATTTTTTTACTGTGTGATGTTTGAAAAATAAGAACCGACTTTTTGTTATCGTAGCTCTAGACTAATATTTATACCACGTTTTGTAATAAGACGGTAATAGACAAACCCTAGAGGTCACACTAGGTCTATTCCTGTGTTGTGACATTCAGTGTTACTCATATAAAAAGCAACGTAGCACTGAATTTAACATGGTTATAGTACTTATTAGTACTTAACAAAAAAGTAATGTAACAAAAAAAAAACAATTTAAATAAATTGTTTATCGATAAACTTGAATTTACAGCAAAAATCACAATTTAATGTTATTTTGTATATATTAATAAACTTGTGTTTTGATTTTAAACTTGTCTACTGTGTAGATCGTTACTTTGTTTCTTTGTTAGTCGTAGCTGTGGTTATAGTCGGCAGTTAAGCCAAGTCTGAGCCCCCAGGGCGGTTTAAAAACTCATTCACCACTGGGAGGGGCACTGTAACGTACTAAAAACTTCCTCCTCATTGAGTTGTATTGTATTCATCATAACTGAGTGTTGCGACTCCCCCGCGGAATTAATTGGATTTTTCTAAGGTACATAGACCAAGATCCTTGAATAATAAATAAATAAATATTCCGGGACATTAATACATACACACTTATTATACTTAGAAACGACCAGACACTACACAAGTAATTGCAATAAAATTAAAAAGGACAAAAATGGACATGTTTATGACCGAGAGACTGACTTTTTTTTACCCAGAACGAGTTTGCACTTGGCCATAGTTTGCTTGATAGTAAGCAAAGGCTAAAATGGAGCGTGCTTACAAGATAAGAACCGATTCACTCTCGCTTTGCAGATCACTGGATTATAGTGTGACTTAAAATACTGTAAGCAATACATTTTCACCTTTTACTGTGTTTAGCTACGAATAATATGATACCATACAAATGTTACTTCTTACAAATGTCGCGTCGAAAATGCTTCCACACTTCATCACTCCCACACCACTCGCTTGTTTTGTAGGCAAAACAATTTGCTACAAATTATGTCTTAACAATTTTTTTGTAAGACGCATAGTTTCCGAGATATTGCAAAAAAAGCGTTTTTACCCCTTTTTCAAGATGGCGGCCGGGGGACAAGGGTGGTGACCCCACAAACTTGAAGTTAAGCTTCTATTGACCCCCCAAACATGCCCCGAAAATGGACTACTAGTAATAAAAAAAAAAAAAATATTAATACTTATTTTTAAAATTTACTTCACTAAATTGTTGTAATGGGCAAGCGTAATGCTTACCATCAACCGGCCGTCCTGCTTTATCGTTTAATAGAAATACGATAATTCGAACTCTTCAAATTAATAAATTAAATATTTTATTGTAAATAATATTTGTAGTTGTTATTGAAGACTTGACCGTTCGAAAATTGGACACCAGAGTCAGCTACTCTTATACAAGTTTTATTGTTACTTGTATGTATGCTTATTTTGAACTTCGAATATATCAAGCAGAACATGTTCAACATTGTTGTGTCATATAACTAACTATAGGACATTAT
The DNA here is from genome assembly GCA_964023185.1 of Macaria liturata. NCBI lineage: Eukaryota > Metazoa > Arthropoda > Insecta > Lepidoptera > Geometridae > Macaria > Macaria liturata. Next base: position 10,653,795 of record OZ026809.1, on the reverse strand, counting down.
GAATCAAATCTGTTTTTTTTTATTTCAAATAAAAATATACGAGACACTTATTGTAACTTAGAACACAGAACAAAAACAATGTGAAATATAAAAAAAAACTTTCAGAAGACTTGATAACCTCCTTTTTTTTTGGAAATCGGTTAAAAATATACGAGTATGTATGAGTCAAATTATACGTTTTTCATTTCGTTAACGTTATTACTTTGATATGTTCCCCATTACTGAGGGTCGACACTCCCCGTTTGAATTAATTCGTTGAGGCAATTCTCTTGGGCAGATACGTCGTGGTGGGCGCTCAGGTCAGAACATGACCACCAACAATGGCCTGTTTATTCTTCTTTCATGCCGTAACGGAGCGACGGATCATCGTGATTTTCGGTAACGCGATACGGCTTAGCATAAGCTACTTTCTATCCCGTAACAACGCGAGCGAAACCGCGGTCATCCACTAGTAAGTTTATAAAAAGCTCTTTTTCTCGTTTTCAGTATCGAGCGAGAGTTTAGAAATCGGTGGCGCCACAGTCAAAGCTACGCAGAAGAGCAGACTACGCGCTGACATTGTACAAACAGTACACAACACAAATATCATACCGTTCGTTCCTTACAAAACACAATTCAAATGCTTGTACTGTGACACTAGACATACAGACTTTCTCGCATTCAAAAACCACGTCCTGACCGACCATAAGAACGTATCCGAACTTACCATCTACAATAGCATGCTCACCCGCGCGTTCATACGAAATAATATGCTCCACGCAGACATTAGCGATCTCAAATGCACTATTTGTAACGACAACATCGACGATCTAAACTCACTCTTTCAACACATGAAGCGGAAACATTTCAAATTGTACTTTGACTTCTACGGTGAGGATTACAAAGGCCCGCCACACGGCATTCTAGGATTTCGACTCGAAAAAAAACCCTTGCAGTGTATTATTTGTAGCAAACAGTTCAAAACTTTTGGCCCCCTCAACACACACATGGCGGACCACTACGACTTTTTCTCCTGCCAATATTGCGGCAAGAAAATCATCTCGTATCGCACGCACAAAATACATACGCAGAAACATAAGATGGAATTGGAGAGCGGCAACTCGAAAACGAACTGCAAGTTTTGCGATAAAACTTTCAAATTCTCTCACGAGAGGACTAATCATTTGTACGGGTCGGCTAAGAATGCTCAAGGCACGCAAAGGCTACTCAAATGCTGCTACTGTCCCCAAACGTTTCCTTTAAAAGAATTCATTAAAATAGAACACATGAAGGTAAAGCACGGATATGTAAGAGGCGAGTTCAAATGCCAATTGTGCGATAAAGTGTACGAAATCAAACGCTCCCTGAAAATTCACATCGAGAATCATCACGCGGAGAATCGTGAAAAATGGACCGTTTGCGATAAATGCGGCTACATATGTCGCAAATATTACTTGATACGACATTTGGAATCACACGAAGGTATTAGGAAGTTTGAGTGCGGAATTTGCCAGAAAATGTTTAGGACCAAGTCGACGTTGGCGTTGCATATAATGGGGCATAATAATCAGAAACGGTACAAGTGTAGATTGTGCGACACTGCATTCATACAGAAACATTGTGTCAAGAGTCATATTAAGTCGAGGCATTCTGATGCGGGCTTGGATGTGGAATCATTGATATTGAAATGTCGCTAAATTTGTTAATTACTATTTGATTTACGCCTTTATTTCAATTGCAAAGAAGTAAGTAAGTGAATATAATAACTGACCTTATTCAGAAACATTTTTTGGAGAGTCATTGAGAGGCATTGTTACCCACGACTTAAACCGTTTTCGCAGCGCACGCAACGGAAGCCCTCAAAGATGAATAATTTTCCCCGTTTTTTCCACATTTTCCATTGTTTCTTCGCTCCTATTAGTTGCAGCGTGATGTTATATAGCCTAAAGCCTTCCTCGATAAATGGTATATTCAACACAAAAAGATTTTTTCAATTCGCACCAGTAGTTCCTGAGATTAGCGCGTTCAAACAAACAAACAAACTCTTTAGCTTTATAATATTAGTATAGATATAAAGCGGCCGAACAGGACTTCGCAAGCAGTATATGCAGAGAAATATGTTGATACCAATATGTATATTGTTAAAATTATTCTTGAAAGAAACACAACTTTTGAATGTCATGAATATTTGCATAATATGTTCGTATGAAATTCAACAGATTTACTTTGATCCTAGTTTTTTATCTTGAATTAACCATGTCCCAATTCGACTGGCTTATCTTGATTGTGTATACAATACAAATTTATTAATTGCAATATTACAAAAATATCCTTGATTCTTATGAGTTATCAAAGCCACTTTCCGACACCAACCTTATAGCACTATATTTTTTTTTTATAAGAAATGGGTTTGCACTTGACCGTAATTCGCCTGATGGTAAGCAATCATTACGGTCTAGGATGGAACGTGCTATAGGTACGTGAATATTGCATTGATTTGAAAATTGCATCATCATCATCAGCTCTTTATTAGAGCCCACTACTGGCATAAGCCTCCTCCAAATATACCTAGTCAGGTCATAAGTATTGTCACACAGTAAAAACTTTTCTTTTAGAATGCTGGCCACAAAAAAGTTTATTGAATTCGAATTTCGAATTGTTCATGAAAATAAAAATGTATACTTTTTAGAATTTTACTCATTTTTAAATTGCTTCGGGCAAATCGAAGAAAAACAGGACATCGTTTGAATGCTCGTCTAATGGACCTGAGACTGAAGAGATACCGCGCTTTGTTGAAGCAATACGCGGGAAAAAAATATCGGGAAATTCTTTTTTCGGATGAAAAAATTTTTACCGTAGAAGAGAGCTACAACAAACAAAATGATAAGGTGTACGCACACAGTAGTGAAGAAGCGAGCAAACGTATTCCGCGTGTCCAACGAGGTCATTTTCCATCCTCGCTCATGGTATGGTTGGGAGTTTCTTATTGGGGCTTAACAGAGGTACATTTTTGTGAGAAAGGTGTAAAAACGAATGCAGTTGTGTATCAAAATACAGTCCTGACGAACCTTGTGGAACCTGTTTCTCATATCATGTTCAATAACAAGCACTGGGTATTCCAACAAGATTCGGCGCCAGCTCATAGAGCGAAAAGCACACAAGACTGGCTGGCGGCGCGTGAAATCGACTTCATCCGGCACGAAGACTGGCCCTCCTCCAGTCCAGATTTGAATCCGTTAGATTACAAGATATGGCAACACTTGGAGGAAAAGGCGTGCTCAAAGCCTCATCCCAATTTGGAGTCACTCAAGACATCCTTGATTAAGGCAGCCGCCGATATTGACATGGACCTCGTTCGTGCAGCGATAGACGACTGGCCGCGCAGATTGAAGGCCTGTATTCAAAATCACGGAGGTCATTTTGAATAAACTTTATTGTCATAAGAATCTATGTTTTGTTAAGTTCATTTTGGTATATAAATGGTTACATAAAGAATAAAGTTGTTTCAATTATTTTATATTAAACATGTGACAGAATTTATGACCTGACTAGGTATGTCAATAAACCCTGTCTTGTGATGTTCTTGTGATGTCAATAAACCCTGTCTTGTGATGTTCTTCTGATGTCAATAAACCCTGTCTTGTGATGTTCTTGCCCAAATGTGAAACTTACAATATACACTATGTATAAGCACTATTTGACACCAGGAAATAAGTCAAATAAATTTAATTTTATTGTATTTTCTAACTTACAGTTGCTCCTCAACTGAAAAATTTCGGCTTCACCAGATTCGAACTTCCGCTGAAGGATCTACTGTGGGCTGACATAACGGAAATACTACAAAACTCGACGATCACGCCCTTCATACCAAGCTCATACTTTAAAACGTTCGTGTGTTTATATTGTAAAGTGAAAAATAATGATTTTCCAACACTAAAACGCCATTATATGGAAAAACATAAAAATGTGGTTTCTTCAGATTTATACGACATTCTGGAAGGCGCATATTTTGAAAGGACCTGGCTCATTTACGCGGATATCACTGATATGAAATGCAAAATTTGCAACGAACCGTTCGTAGACGTAAGCGTGTTAGTCGACCATTTTAACCATGTCCATAGGAAGGTTTTCCACCATGTCAATGTCAAATATGAAAATGAATACAAAGGCCCTCCGTACGGGATCTTATGTTTTAGACTGGAGAAGGAACCGTTTGAATGCGTTGTCTGTAATAAACAATTTGACTTAATTAAAAATCTGCACGCCCATATGACGGAACATTACAGTACCTCTCAGTGCGAACATTGTGACATGAAATTCTTCTCGCGCTCAACGCGATACAATCACAGAATTTTGCATTTAAAAGAGGCAAAAATCAAATGTAGAGAGTGCGGTAAACTCTTTCAATATCTGAAAGCGCTGCAGGCGCATAAACACCAGATTGTCGAACATCGGAAAGGAGTCGTAAGTAAACAAATGAAATGTTGTTACTGCCCAGCATTATTCGAATGTGAAAAAATGAAACGCGGGCACGTTGAAAAAGAGCACGGAATTTTCAAACCAAAGGTTGCCTGCCCAGCTTGCGATAAAGTATTCAACAATATTGGTGCTTATAAACAACACAAGTATCGCTGGCACAAGCCACGGAAGCCAAACATGTGCGACCTATGTGGCTTTATAACGTACAGCAAGTCGTTCCTAACTCAACACCTGGAATCGCATGCCGGCGTTAGAAACTTTGAGTGCGACTTGTGTCGGAAGAAGTTTAGGACTAGAGGATCGTTACAGTTACATATGAGAGGGCATTATAATGATAAAAGGTTTGCGTGTAGTTTGTGCGATGCGGCGTTTATACAGAAACATTGTTTGAAGAGTCACGTGAAGTCGAAACATCCAGATTCGGGTATAGATGTAAAGACGTTAAAGAAAAAATCTAAATAAAGATATAAATTACTTAAGTTAACATCGAGCTAGAACATTTATTCTGAATAAGTATTGCGATCCATCACTTATTTCATGTTCTGAATCTATAAAACTGTTACATTAACTCCATATAAAACTTGCCTACAATCCTGGCATATTACTGTGCGTTTAAAATCTGATTCCGATGTTAGGCGGAGATCTATTTTGTTTTTATCTCATATATCGTATATGATGGGCCCCATCAAAATGTATGGTAACTATTAACTAACATTAACATATCGAGAAAAACCTCTGATTAGAAATAGAAATAAAAAAACATTTATTGATACAGATTTACCAAATATACACACACACACACACACATACATCCAATAAATAAATAATCTATTCGATCGATCGATTGCTCTAGGTGATCTACATATATGTGTACATATGTAGCAACATCGTATGAGAATCCTGAACCCTGCTGTAGATAATTTTCAAATAACCTTAAAGGCGTCATGAAGTTGCATTTAAGGGTCGAAAGTCTGAACATAGAAGATATTTTAAAAATAGTTTGGACATACTTTTAATTGATAGCGGAACACGTTCCAACAATTTATAGAAATTTTGTTTCGTCTCTGTTTGTCTGTTTATTAAAAGCTCATCACGCAAAGACGGCTGAACGGATCATGAGGTCTTAGGAGTGTCACAGGCTACTTTTTATCCTGAAATAATGCGAGCGAAGCCGCGGGCGTCCATTGATTGGTATCTATATAAATATAACAATAAATTGACATTATGACGTAATTAGTGCTAAATTAAAACTTATTCTAATAACAACTAATGGCAGCGTTTTCTGTGTTCTAGTATTATATTATAGTAAAAACTCTTTTTATTTTACTTTTGGCGTTTCAATTCAAATTCTGTTTGAAAATCTTGACACCAGAGTAGGCCACTATGATATAAAGTTCCGTTATAGTGTTTAAGTATAGTGTCTTCAACAATATATATCGTATTTGAAAATTTTGTACTTTTATTTAACGACCCTTTAAAATATTAAGAAATGAAATGAAAATATTTAGGTATAATCAATTATGTTATGACGCATGCACAACCCTACAATAGATATAGGGGAAAAATACATTTCAAAATTGGCATTGTCAAGATTATTGTATATAGAATTTACAATAATGGTTTTGTTAATTTAGATTTTAATATAAAAAAGTAATAGTATACTTATACGTGTTCAAGTTATAGTGGGATTTGACAAACCGAAATATGTAACTATAAGCCATGCGTCTTGCTCGTCCTGACTCTCAGTATTCCTTTATCTTTAAATACGTTTTTTTCTTTCTAATAATAAAAGGAGTTTTTTTTCTAAATTTCAGCTGCGTCTCAATTCTTAAAAATCGGCATTGCCGGACACCAATTCTTCCTGAAGAAACTACTCCGAGACGATATAATCCAAATAGTACAAAACTCCACCATAATACCCTTCACACCTTATAACAACTACAGCAGTTATAAATGTCTATATTGTCCAGTGAAAGAGAATGATTATCCGACATTTAAACGGCATTACACGAAGGAGCATAATGTGGATTTGGTAGATTCCGATGTGTATAAAGCGTTAAGAGCGAGATTTTTCGATCAATACTGTCTCGTGCACGCCGATGTTACTGATGTAAAGTGCAAAATTTGCGCGGAACCGTTTGTAGATATCACTGCTTTAGCGGAACATTTGAAGTTTGAACATGATAAAGTTTTTAATACGGTGAAAGGAGAAAAGTGTGAGTACCCTCCGTATGGTATACTATGTTTTAGACTGGAGACCGAACCGTTTGAGTGCGTTGTGTGTAGTAAACAGTTCAATCTATTCATTCAACTACATACCCATATGAACGAACATTACAGCACGTTCCAATGCCAAGATTGCGATAAGAAATTCTTCTCCTACTCTGCATTGTTCGCTCACATGAAATCTCACGAGAAAAAAGCGAGCATCAAATGCAAAGATTGCGGCAAACTATTCCTGTATTTGACGGACAAACGTTCGCATCAGTTTAATGTTATCGAACATAAGAACGGCGAGAAAAGCACACAAATGAAATGCTGCTATTGCCCAGCTCTGTTTGAAACTAGGGTCCTGAAAAAAGAGCACGTCGATAAAAAACATGCAACGAAAAAGCCAAAACTAACATGCCCAGTTTGTCATAAAGTGTATACCAACAAAGGTGCGCTCAGATCGCACAATAAGAGGTGGCATATGCCTAGACAACAATGTATATGTGACATGTGTGGCTTCACAACCTACGATAAGAGATTCCTAGCTCAACACATCGAATCTCACTCGGGCATTAGAAAATTTGAGTGCGAGATCTGTCGAAAGAAATTCAGAAGTAAAGGTACTTTGGCAGTACACATGAAAGGTCATAATAATGATAAAAGGTTTGCGTGTAGTTTGTGCGATGCAGCGTTTATACAGAAACATTGTTTGAAGAGTCATGTGAAGTCGAAACATCCTGAGTCGGGCGTTGATATCAATTGAGGACAAGAGACGAGAAGAGGGATGCAGAAAAATCTCTTCTAAAAAGATTAAGCTATAACAAGCGTTTTTTTTCTTGTTTCACGTCAAACATTTAATACAAACTCCATTTGAAAACGTAATAATGTTTATAGTAAATAATATTTTACAGAATGTATCTATTCTATTTATTATAAAGTTTATAAACACGTAAATTTATTTAGTCAATAATTTACACAATGGATTATGAGTCAAAATTTTAAACGATAACAATAAAATAAGTACACAAAAAACAGACAAACCAACGAACTAACAAAACAAGACAAATAAAACTAATCCATCACCGTATGTTTTTCTCTGGTGTAAAGACGTCTTATGCAATATTAAACCACAGACAATAAATCAGAGATATGACAGGTTAGCCGTCTTTGATCGGCGTTTAGTCAAAGACTTTCCATTTTATCGATCGTTAGTCTTCTTCTTATCGAATGAGAGTGGCCTCTGGTGACGAGAGTTTATCAAGCCGCCCTAAGGGCCTCTGACATGGCTTAACGACTGCCGATCGTTAGTGAAAAAATCAAATCAAAATATTTTAATTGCAAGTAACTTTGACTCATATCAGTGGGTACATAATACATATGTATGTACGAGTATATACCTACAAATTAAAAAAACAGACATTACAAGAATAAAAATAAAAACTAATTTACTATGTCAACGAGAAAATTAGAACAAAATTACTATAATACTAGACCTTGTCCATTTAATGTAACAGGAGCTTTGCATTTTTTAGAGGACGCAATTTAATTTTTGGGACATGTTTGGGGGGTCAATAGAAGCTTAACTTCAAGTTTGTAGGGTCACCACCCTTGTCCCTCGGCCGCCATCTTGGAAAAAGTGGTGGGAATATTGGAAAAAAAAATCCTAAAAATACAACCCAGGTGTCATCAAATCCAGAGTAAGTAGGTTTCTTAGGTAAAATAAGCGAGTGTAGCTCAGCGGTTCCAGTGTCTGCTTTTCGTCCAGACGCACCCTGGTTTGAATTCGGCCCTACACCAATGACTTGTATTTCTAAGTTAAGTGTGGATTTGCACTCGCTTAGCGGCGAAGGAAAACATCGTGAGGAAACCGACATGTTTGAGGACCACAATATCCGAGGACATGTGTCTTCCGTGGAAGGACCTGGGCGCCCATCACGATGTATCTGCCCAAGAGAACTAACGAATTAATTCTGCGGGGGATACACGACCCTCAGTCATGAGGAAATACGACTCAAAGAAAGATAGGTGTCTTATAGCTACATCCTAGACTACAACGGTGTTTTTTTTTCAGATGCCAATTTGCCAAGAAATAAGAACCGCACTACGTAGAAAGACTCTTGGACTGTTGAAACGGTAGAAAATGCAAAGCAAACAGCTTAAGTTAGGTGACACATCCGTTATCAAAGATTCAAAGATAGATATATTCAAATCCCGGGTTTACAGGTACCTTCTAGAAGCGCCCGTAGCTCAGCTAGCGGAGGCAATCGCATGCGATTACCAATGTTAAGCATAGGACGACGCGGTCAGTATGCGGAAGGGTGACCGAAAAGTGGCATTCTATTTTGTGCGCTTCCATGGGTCGGATGAGACGTTAAATTATAGGTCTCGGCTGTTTGTCTAGTACGGCAGTCGTTAAACCATGTCAGAGGCCCTTAGGGCGGCTTGATAACTCACACACAACACTCGACAACAGAGTTGGCCACTCTCATTCGATAAGAAGAAGGTACCTTCTAATACCACCCTAGGCTGCAGCAATGCTAAACATGTCGAAACATCAACATTGATGTTAATACACTTTGAATTCAAATAAACAGCAGATTTAAACTTTTACTCTCCATCTTAAACATAATAAGCCCACGGATAAATTTTAGATAAAGACACATAATGGAAATATTAATGTAAATATTCCATTATATATATTTTATTATATCCGAGGACATGTGTCTTCCGTGGAAAGACCTGGGCGCCCACCACGATGTTTTTGCACAAGAAAACTCCCCTAACGAATTAATTCTGCGGGGGAGGCACGACACTCAGTCATGAGAATATACAGATAACTTCGATCAATTATACGTAGATGCAAGATTCCGTAGTGACACAACGCAAAAAAGCGGCTTGAGTTTACTATGCCTACAGGTACCTATTGAGATATACATTCATGTCATGCATATTACTTTAGTATCACAAAGCCATTTAAATATTTTAATAATAATAAACCTTATTGCAGTACGCTAAGATTTAGTTTTCAACAATGACCTAACCACCTTATGGCGTTTTCGCTACGGCATTGACGAAACGAACGAACTCTATTATGCGTGCGAAAGAGACAACTGCGAAGCAAATACAAAAGGATTTAAATTCTAGAAATACTAATTTGGAGATGATAACTGGACTATTTCGAATATTAATCACTGTAAGTATTTGTAAAAAGTATAAAACTTACCGAAAATACGAAATCCCATGTTGTTTTCTCTTTGTAAGCGTGTTATTTTTGCAACTTTTCACAGCACACTTCGGCATTGTTTCACTTGACGGTCGGCGCGTCACTGACGGCAAAACAGTGCTTAGTGTGGATTTAAGCACTGTTTAGTTTGGTTACTTTTGGCGCGCTTACGCGTGATCTACGTATAATTGATCGAAGACAGATAATTGTAAATAATAAATATAATTTTTCATGAAGGTTATTGTATCTTTAGCTCGTAAAAATTGTTTTGACATATATATTTTGTTTATTAGTAACAAAGTAAATTTATGTGTAAAATAGAAAAATACTAGCTATAGAATATTTTAATGTATTTTAATATCTTTGGTCATACAATAGGACAAACAATATTGTGTATGTATTTGTTATCTCATTTATAGGTTCTGACTGAGAAGGTTAATAATTTAAAGGTCCTAATTTTATTATGCTGCATATACCCGTAAAAATAAGTTTTCGATATGTTTTTCTATTGTCTCCGAAAATATGTACTATTTTTGTAAACCACCTCGATTCAAAATCTGTCAGAAACAAATCGTGATTTCTCGTTTATTCTTAACAAATATAGTTTTAATTTAGTTAAGGTAGGTTGATAGATGTATGATTCATAAAATGTAAAGTATAAGTTTAAATTGCTAAGGTAATAAATAAGAATTATTATTGAAAATTTTGCATTTAATTTTTTAACTCTACAATATCTTAAATGTTAGTTATTTTATTATACCTATGCAGTTAGTTACACTAGTTAATATATGAATCAGATACTTTCTCATTATAAAGGTGAAAGTTTGTATTTTATAGTGTATGTTTCTTCCTTCTATAGGCTTAAATGGCTGATCTTAAGGATAAAATATGGGTAACACCGCAGGGGCTGGTAAAATAAAAATAATTTATAAACGTAAACATTAGTTATTAAACACAAATATTTTTATTACAAAAATAATAATTAGATAAGTTTACGAAGTAACAAATAAATCATAAGTCAATAATTTCTTGCTTACAAAAATATTTTGGCACTTGTCCACTACATACCCAATTCACTTTTGTTTTATTATCTCTTGAGAGTTACTCGAAGTATGGTTAGGTAATGCATGTACATTTAGAGAATCAGATTACATGTGTACATAATCCCTAATAAAATTCAGTGACAAATAAAACGTGTACATTCTCGACACATAATGAACGTACGTTATCAGTACAAATAATATGTGTACATTATCAACAATTAATTCACGTACACATTCTCGACCCATAATGAACGTACGTTATTAGTACAAATAATATGTGTACATTATCAACAATTAATTGACGTACACTAAACTCTCGGCGTACTGTTGGCCGTGCTCATTCACAGCGTTGCATCCATAGTAGCCCTTGTCTGAGGCTTGGACCTTCTTGATGGTGATACCGGACTCATTGGTGGTGATTCTGTCACTCGTAGCCAGAGGTTTGCCGTTGTAGGTGTAGTTCACACTAGAATGATATAAAATGATTAAAGAGGCAGGATTTTGTATCTCATTGTTTAGGACCCTGATTTAATTTGTACAAGTTACCCTAGAGAACAATCTAGTTAAACTACCACTTACACCAGCTAGCACTTACGTTGAAAACAATGAACTCTAGATAATGGAGCCCGTAGTGCTCCGAAACATTTCGAGCTAATTTTTAGACAGAATTTTAAACGTAGGTAAAAGTTCTAGCCGGTGGTTATAGTTAAATTTAATCTAAAGTTTCATCTAACTAGGTTGATTTTTTTAAATTTTTTTTTTTTCACTTTTGCGAATTGCACTTGACCAGAAAGTGGGAATCACCAGTAGAATACAGTTACACCATTTATAACTCAAGAACGGCTGAACGGATTTAGCTGAAAATTGGTGGGGAGGTAGCTTAGAACCAGGAGACGGACTTAGAACATTTCTATCCCGCTTTTTTTCAATTGAATTGAATAAAATCCAAAATCTGCTTATTTATTGCCTCTACGGCGGAACAGAGTTCGCCGGGTCAGCAGGTATTAAATTAAATAGTAAATACAAACTTACGTAGGTTCTGGTTTCCCAATGAACTTGCAAGGAATGTAGACATCTTCACCGGCCTTGCGAGCAACACGCTGCTCCGGCTTCAGGGCGAAGAATGGAGCGGCTGCGGGGTGGAAGGAAGTATTTAATTTATAATATACCATAATCTACGAATTATTATTGATACTTTAGATTTGTGACTCCATACAAAGGTTCCTTCGCAAATAAAATAAATAAATAAATTCTTTATTGTCAGACACATAATCCATATAATACGGACAAATTAAACACACTACATAGCTTACACACAAATGCCTCCTGATTTGACCCTAAAGCGCCATTGTAGCTGAAAGTGGATTAAGCTGGTAAAGAAGTAACTAACAAACTAAACTGCTGGAGAATGAGCCTGACTGTTTAGTGTAAAGACCATTTTTAATGTTTTCCCTTTGCTCGAGCCACATTTAGAGAATATCAAACACTTTTTTCTAAATAAGAGAAACACCTTGACCGATTTGACTCAAATTTGGACTTGATATTTTTATTGAACTGAGCTATTGCTATTTTCCTGCAGTTTGGTCCCCTCATATTCCAAGTAGGTATTCTTGATGAGCAGACAACGGCCAGAGGTAGGTACATATGGTTTTGGAACAGTTTGTAAGTATACTGTTATTTCGACAACCACTTCACCGATTTGACTCAAACTTGAACTTTATATTTTCATTGAACTAAGCTACATACTTACCAAATTTTATAAAGATAGCATCATCAGTACTCGAGTTATAGTCAGTCAAACTTATTCTTTTTTGCGATCGCTTCGCTCGACCCAAAATTCACCTAACTAAAAATGTTTCTTCTAAATAAAACATATACTCACTGACTACAGTAAGCTTGATGCTATGTTCCTGAGGTTTGCCGACTTCATTGTTAGCCACACACTTGTAGGTCCCCTCGTCTTCCAAGTAGGTATTCTTGATGAGCAGACGACGGCCAGAAGTGCGGTTATGCCGTGTGATACGGTCAGATGGTTTTCCGTTCACATCTTTGCCGTCTTTGAACCAGTCGGGGTGAGCGAGCGGGCTAGAAAGAGAAAGAAGATTTTTTTTTAAAATTAATAAATAAATGTTTTAGGACATATTACACAGCGCCATCTAGCCCTATACTAAGCTAACGTTTGTATTATAGATTGTGTTTTTTTCTGAGTATGGTTAAAAAAATATATTTTTGATGTTTAAAAGGTTTTTATATAATGGTTTTATTTAAGTACTAGACTTGTGTTCTATGTGTATTTTTTTTTAAATTAGATCAAATTTTTTTTTAAATACTCAAACATATTTTTTTATAAATAGCATTAACCCTGTATTCCTATTTACTTACATAATCCTATTTACCTACATATAGTACACACTTCATATATCTATAATGCTATAAAAATAATTTACGAGAAAATTAACAATCATAATTATAATATATACCAACGTTATCGCGAGTCGTAAAATTATAAACTTGTTATAAATAAATATTTTATTTTATTATTTTTCTGAGATCTAGTGTACAGGTTAATGTGTTATCGTTTTGCAATTTATTTTAAATCAATCCAAGTATATATTTATATAGCACATATGTACTTCACTACATAGTATAAAGCAAAGTCGCTTCTCGCGTCTGTCTGTATGTAATTATGTATGTACGTATATACGCATTCTTGAAAACTACACAACGTAAACGAATTTATTAGAATAAGATTATCACGCAAAAACGACTGATCGGGACATTTATAAGATTATTTAATTAATTGATAGCAGAACACGTTCCAAACATTTATAAGACTTGTCTGTTTATCTGTTTGTATAAACGCTCATAACGCAAAAACAACTGAACCGCTCATCATGTTTTTTTCTTAACACGGAATAGGCTTACGTTTGACTACAGCCTGTTTGATGTTAAGCACCACTGTAGTCTTATTTTTGGTATGTAGGTAGTATGAGGTCTTAGGAGTGTCATATACTATCTACTTTTAATGCCGAAATAATGCGAGCGAAGCCGCGGGCGTCCACTAGTATTAATACTCACGTTCCCCCATAGATGCACCAGATCATGGTGACGTCGGTTGCTTTAGCCATGATATCGTTGCTGAGGTACTGCGGGATGAGATCGCCATTGTTGGCCTTGTCGTCCTTTGCTAGTTGCTGGGGACAGACAGAGAGAGCAAGAAAGTTAGTATAAAAGGAAAGTTTGATTATTTATTTTAAAAAGGCTTTTTAGAAAAATACAGACCACCTGTTGGCTTTTTAAAGCATATTTATTGAATACGAATTTTGTTAATTAAAACTTATTAAGTATAATATGTATAATGGTAAACATTTAGTATGTTAGATAAATAAGTTAATACTGATTTGAGTTAAAATAATTTTAAACCCTTATTACCGTATGAACATGAGAAACATAATATGAAATTATTTCATACGTAAATTATTTTCTACAATTATCAGTGTTGCTTCCAGCTTCATAAAGAAATTGCATTTGAAAACAGTAAAGTTTTGAGTTTCATGTGATGACTTGAAATCTTTTGTCTGTTAGATACCCTTAAATTTTCTGAACGGCTCGCGATCAACATTAGTTTAGAGGTAGTTTACTGTCTTCAGATTGATATATAGGGTACTTTTTATCATCATTAACAGCAACGTTTTTGTACTTTTTGGGCTAGAAAGACAGTATTTTTCCGAAATGTGTTATCAAGATAGTATGTCTTTTAACTGCAGAACGACTTGACGGATCGCGACGAAATTTAACACAGAGATAGGTGGATAAATAAGATACTAATCATCATTATCTTCAGCCAAGTTTTCCTACAACACGCCACTTACCTTGATATAATGCTCAGCTAGCACCACCTCCCCGTCGACTGCAGGTGATGTGGCCACACAGATGTACTTTGTCTTGGGGTTGGCGTCCTCTTGAGTCACGTTGGAGAACCAGAGCGTGCCGTCCGGGGAGGGGGTGATGCGCCTACGCAGATACAGTAGATTCAACGTAAATATATTCAATCATAATCAATTTATTGGTAAAACCAATTTACACGTCACATTGTACATATTCATAAGCAATTATTACATAATAACAAAGAACATAATAATTTATAAAGAAACATGACAATTAAATACAATATTTAAGTAGGTACCTAAGCATTGATAAAAATCTAAATTTACGCATGTGAGTAATGTAAATTATTATTTCACTGAATAATAGTGCACATTTATGCACGTATTTTTTGTCCTGAAACAACATCCGAGCAAAACGATAAAAATACACTGGTGTCGGTCTTGTGCTTTCCTTTAACACTTATACGGGACAAGATAACTGGTAACTCTTTATAATCCTGACCTGTTCAAGTAAGGCTCCTGCACGTCAGAGCCATCCTCCTGCGTCTTCCAGGACACCGCGGGGGCGGGGTAGCCCTCCGGAGCCGCGCAGTCTAACTTGAAGGGACGCCCTTCTACCGCCTTTGGATGAAAACATAGGTAAGTAAAAAAAACATGAAAAAAGAGAAAAATAAATCCGATTTCTTTTACTTTCTCCAGCTCTAAGCCCACGCAATCCTAGACAAGAATTAGGTATATTAATATATTTTGCTCCTACTCCTCCGTTACTAGATGTCGCTGCGCTGAACTCCTTCCTTCGAGTGGTCCTTTTTTCAAAAGGACCACTCGAGTTCAGAGTTTGAGGGTAGTTTCGATTCTCTCATTTTGAGATAATATTATTAGAGACAGTTAACTCTTACCTTATGTTCCTGAACCTTAGGCTTAGGCACACTCTTAAGGTAAGTTCTTCTAAAAGCCACAGGTCTTGCAGTAGCAACGCCATATTGTGTCTCGGCAACACATTGGTACACTCCCTCGTCACTAGATTTCGGTGCGCTGAACTCGAGAGTGCCTTCCGACTGACGTTGCGTCACTGATGATGGACTGTAGGCCTTGCCGTCTTTACGCCAGGAGTATCTGGGGATGAATAAATAAAACTCAATTACATACTATTACGACTCTAGATTCATAATATTTTACAGATAGAGCAACTCCTTCCTACAGAACATTTAAATTAAGTTTTCTCATATCCTGTGTTAAAATAGTTAACATTTTTATGAAAAATTTAAATAGTTACGTAAAATAAAATGATTTTATTTTATTATTTTACATTTAATGAAAACAGATTGGCATACTTAGTCGCTTACCTAATAGGTGGCTTTTATGATTTTATCGTTATCTTGTTAGTTCAAATTCCGCTAGCTTCAATAAAACATTTGGAATCTACACATATAATAAAGCTGAAGAGGGTAAAAAAACTGTACATATAATATAACATAGAAATAAATTTGGTATTCCTTAAATCCATAACAGAACACCTATACCTAAGCAGTTTATTTACATTATTTTCCGTTTATCTGTTTACTTAAACGCTCATAACGCAAAAACGGCTGTACGGATCATCATGATTAGCATACAAATAAGTACAAAAAAATACAAAATCATTTATTTGCCAAAGAAATTTTGTCACAAAATGTTTCGAATCCTCTGACCTCGTGGTAGCCGTTAGGCTGTGTTACGAGGCCAGAGTCATCGTCCCAGTATGTTTCAAATTTAATTAATTACTATGAGGTTTTAGAATTGTCATAAGCTACTTTTTATCTCAAAATAATGCGAGCAAAGCCACGGGCGTCCACTAGTGCTGAATATTTATTTAAACAGCACTCACTTGACACTCCTCTCGTCTCCCTCCACCGCACACTCCAGCAATGCTGGCGCTGAGTCCCGGAACAGCACCTCGAGGGGCGCCTCCGTCAGCACCGGGGGCTGCTGTACGGGACTGGCAGCACCTGGGGAAATAATTTCATTTTTTTATATTATCAATTTATAAATAGGTTATTCTCTGGTTTCTAAAATAAAGCTCAGTTATCAATAATAATACATACTTCCACTGAATAATTTTGTTTCTAATTAAGTGTGATGATAATGATGATGGTCGGAATAATTGTTACAGAATATAATATAGCTTTTATGTACACCAGAGGAATGCATAACAAATAACAGTTAGATGATACCCACCTTAAAACTGTACGAATTATTGTAAATTTGTTAATAATGTACTAATATTGTTCAGTCTTGCTCAGAAAGTCGTAAAATTAAAGCATGTTACAATAATCTCTTATTGAATTCCCTATGTGAGTTGACTCTCGGTCTATAGCGGAACGAGTGGGAAATAAAGAGTCTCAATCGTCACCACTCCCCAGTGGTGACGATTGAGACTAACGAAATTTTATTTTTCCCACTCGTTCCCAGTGGGGACGACAAGGTGGGGACGATCGGGAAACAACCGTTAGTATTATAACTAAATAAATAATTACTTACACAAAACAATGCAGCCGGCCAAAACCAGTAGTTTTTGAGACGCCATTATTAATCTATTAAACAATAAAATTCTTATTAGGTATTTACAAGATTCAAAAAACTACTCGTTCAAAATTATTTAAAAAATAACAAACAAAGCGTGCATCACTTGTTTAATATTTAATAGGCTATTAAATTAATTAGAAAAAAGATTTAATTACAATAATTTGTGCATTTATTTTTTTAATTCACTAAAATCTTTTTCAGGTATATTTTAAAGAAATTAATTAGAGAAAAGGTTTTATTCAAGAAATTTTCTGTGTTCTCTTTTTTTTATTAAGTGATTGATTGATTGATAAATTCTTTATTAAAACACCACATACATAAAAAACAATACAAAAAACATAGAAAATAAAATTTGCTTTATGTAATTTAGTGTTAAATACTTTTCAGATATATTTTATAATACTATTTTATATTTTGTGAACGCACCCGTAACAAGACAACAGTTGGCGGGAAAATCTCAGACTGCAATGAAGCGGTAAATACAACCGATTTTATACTCATCCTCCACGGTTATTCATCCTAAAGTAATAATAATGTACCTTCATGATTTACCTATGTAATATGTAGGTATGTAAGTATATATATGTAAGATAATGCAATATTGAGTACAGGTAATGTACCTATTTTTCCTACGTAAGAGTAATTATAATACCTAATATTGATAAACATCATCTAAAACCATTTGTTTTTGAGTGCGTTACATTAGATCAAAGAATATTTAATATTTTTATCAGGAAATCACTACGAAAAGTTTATGAAACAAAGGCTAACATTCGTATTTTTTTTTTAATTAAGGTAATTATCATATGAAGGTGCAAAGAAAACAATAATATTTCTTTAAAGATCAAAATTTTCAAAATAGTCTCGTAATCTCGTCGGCGTGTATCAAAAAACTAATAAAATCTTTATACTTATTAGTTTTTTTACGATACTTGTGTAGGTATTAAACATTAATATATTTGGTAGAAACTCTTCTACTTCTTTATATGCCAAAACCAAGCGAGCGAAGCCACGGGCATCTACTAGATTATGACTATCTCTAAAAGGTGAAAGGTAAAGTACCGGCAACCTACATTTTGTGATTGTTATAAATAGGTTTGTTTTTATTCAGATTATGAGGAAAAGGCATTCCATAGATAAAACTGTTATTGCATACTAACATTATTTTACATATATCAATAAATAATAATAAAATAAAAATAAATAAAAACCTTTATTGTTTAAACTTACGTGTTACGTACATGATTGCAAAGATATAAGACAATAACAATGTTTATGCACTACGTTGGTAGGTGTACTAAGCCCTGTACTAGGTATCACAAGGGATCCTGTGTTTCAGGGCTATAGTATCCTCGCCGCGGCAGGCTTTCTCCTATAGAGATAGTTGTATACATAAGTAGGTATGAATGTACCTACCTAAAAGACACTCTAAATGTATGAAGGGACATATTTATACCATTTATACAACGAATCAATGTCTCAAAACATTTCACAGAGCGCCATGTAGTACCATGCTAAGTAATGTTGTTTATAGTGGGACAACAATCATATGGTGATATGTTCTGTCAAACTGAAAGGCGCCACAGTCAAAATTTAATACAAATTAACGAAAGATATTTTATTTTTTTACGTTAGATAGGTTTGCGTGTGACTAGAGCCTGCTCGATGTTAGGGTGTAACACGCTAGAAAGTAACTATTAACTCTACATTTAAAGACCCCTGGATTGTAGTTAGCAGACATAAAAAAAACTTAAAGTAGTCTCATAAATGGCGGCCCTATCGCAAAAACCAACCTATTCCAGCCAACCTTTAGATGAAGAGCCATAAGCCGTAAGATATGGTTACCGCAAAAGAAATACATACATACAAACTAGATTAGGTACATATAAATATGTATATAATAAATGATTTTAGTTATTTACTATTTGAGTAGTATGTAGTAGTTTGTTTATAACTCACGAATGAACGCGAGTAACACCGCAAGGCACTACTAGTATCTTAGTATATGATACGTACAAGGTAAAATTTTACCTTATGGGATTCACCTAGGAACAATTTACAAGGAAAAATTTAAGTTTTTATTCCTACCATAAAAATAAATAGGTTTTCCTCAAGTTTTGCTCATAGACCAAAAACTCAAGTTCAAGACAAAACTTGAGTTTTTTGTCTATGCCTATACCTACTATTTTAATCAGATCATACTCTAGATTTATTACGACATCAATTTATACATACATAATACATATGTATATGTTACGGTAAATGTGGATAATCGGTAATTATGCATAATTACCGGTAATTATACATAATTACCAACGCACACGGTAAATGTAGTGAATTATCCACATTTACCGGTAATGAGGCTTTTTCTGACAGCTGAATTAAAAAATAAAAAATGGTGTAAAAAATGCTCAACAGATGGCGTTGTATGTTGTACAAGCGAGTTCTTCATAATACGTGAAACGGAACGATACATAAACTTTACAATTTAATTTTATTTACATTCAGTATGAGTGAGACAAGTTTTTGGTAAAATTAATTTATTCTGGTAATCAATTTACAAAATACTAATATAAAAGTTAGACAACGATGTCTTTAAAAATATTCCACATTTTTTTTGTTAGAAATGGAACGTTACCAAACACCTTAGCTAATCACAAGTTAGCTAAGGTGTTTGATGATTTCTTTAGACAAAATTAATTGGTAACAATTATTTGGTAAAACATTTTTGGACATACCTTTGCACTAATATTGCTTTTTTTCCAGTTGTCTTCGCGTTACGCTTTCGTAATTCGTTTTTTAGTGCCGGTAAAGTCCAAGAACCATAATCCTTGCTCATGATATCAACAAGTAACCAAAACAATAACAACGAACAACAAAGTAACAACAGTAACAGGTGAAAAACTTAACAAAATCAAAATAACAAGATAACAAATTTGAGCAACGAAAGATGAAAACAGTGCAGCAAGATTGAGATTCAAGAGCAATGTTGATGAGCAATGATGGAATATAACGACACGCCACACTAGTTGTCAAACAAATGTCAACCATCAACGAAATGACAACAAAAACCATAAATTTTACTTGCTCTTTGGTGTACATTTACAGTATACAGCGACATCTATTGAACCTATTTTAAACTACTTTTTTTTTAATTGGCTCCCGGAAAAAGCCTCATTATATTTCGTAAATTTCATGCTTCAGATATAATAAACATGGTAGTACTTTTATCCTACAGGCAACATTTGCACGAATTTAAGAGACTGATTTGACTATAGTCAATACAAGTCAAGTAAAGTCCTTCTAACTTCACTTGGAAGCCATCTTGGTAACCATCTTGGATGTCGTCCTCATTCTTTTTTCGTGCACGGCAACCAACGCACGCGTCAAGCGCCTTAGCGCAACTTCAAAAATTTCAAATTAAATATATTCTTAATTATTTTTTAACAAGTCACAAGTTTCAACGGATTCAACGTTTTGGAATAAAATTCGTTCATTTTTAAATCATCATGAGATGCCGAAAATAATCTGGGTGAGTCGAAATATTTTCGTATCTACCTACCGAACCTACTCTCGACTTGAAGACCGATTAATTATAATTCAGGGGGAGTCTTTGGAACCTCTAATGTATAACGGTGCCTCCTTGCCGAACCTCTACTCGTGCGATTTATTTAAACTTGTATTTATTCTAATAAACATTTTGATTCTGATGTGTGATTTCATTATTTTCTATATTTACCAAAGGGGTATGGTAATTATATATAATTACCGGTAAGTGTGATTAATTCGAAAGTTTTTACCACTTTTACCGAGAGCACTGGTAATTATGCATAATTACCGGTAATTATACATAATTACCGCATTATCCACATTTACCGTAACATATACATAGGTATCGTAGGTCATAAGATATAGCTTAGTGATAAACAGACTGACAGCGAAGATTTTATGTCTCTCTTGAGTCGTATCTCCTCATGACTGAGGGTCGTGAGCCCCCCGCAGAATTCATTCGTTAATTAATTTAGGAGTTAGTTTTCTTGGACAGATACATCATGGTGGGCGCCTAGGTCCTGCTACGAAAACACATGTCCTCAGGATATTGTGGTCCTCAAACATGTCGGTTTCCTCACGATGTTTTTCTTCACCGCTAAGCGAGTGCAAATCCACACTTAACTTGAAAATACAAGTCATTGGTGTAGGGCCGGATTTGAATCAGGGTGCGTCTGGATGAAAAGCAGACACTGGAACCGCTGAGCCACACTCGCTTATATAGATTTTATATAAGCTAGTAAGTAGTTTTAAAGTAAAAGTATGTTCGCATGAGAGTGGTCAACCCTAGTGTCGAGAGTTTTCGAACCACCTACAGAGCTTCTGATATGACTTAACTATATAAGCTGTTAACTACAATTTAACATGTCATTCGAGCCACGAAAGCGCGCAAATGGAATATCACTCTTTGGTTACCCATCCAAGGCTTGACCGCATCGACAGTTGCTTAAAATTGGTAAGATTGATAACAGCGCTTAGAGAAAATCATTGGATACTCGTTTACCTTTTTTGGTATGGAATTATGAAACTTTTTCTAATATCAACTTTTCCCTTTTTTCGGAAGTGATCGCGTTTAGCGATAAGACCGCCGATGTGGCTCTTGATGTCCTCCGCGTTTCGTAATAGGACGGAAAAAGCTTATACGTTAGTACTGAGTAACCCAGTTATTAAGTTATTTCGTATTTGTTAAGAAATAAACAGAGGTGAGTCAGATTTTACGCAGAATTACACATCTCAGGGGTTTACCTGTTTCACAAACAAACAAAGAACAGCTGTTTTATACATTATTATACTTACGTGGTGTACAATTTCGAAAACAACATTAACTAAAAAAAATAACACGCACATAATAAAAAACTTTCTACTTAATTTAAATTAAAAGCTATCTAAACTAAATGCAAGGTATTGTGTCTTTCTAATTATATTTTTTATTTTTCATTTCATCAGGCGAGATGCAGTCTAGCGTAAGTCTATCACGTGTTAAAAAATAATAATAAAGCGCCAAATTGGAATTACACTTTTTGTCACCCATCCACGGACTGACCGCGTTGACAGTTGCTTAATATTGGTAATCGCATGTGAAACTTATGCTAGCTGAGTTACAGGCGGCTACTTAGCATTAAACTTTTAAATATTTGACTGTAAAAGATTTTTAACACCTTGTATAAAATACAATGGGCATTTTATTAAATATATTTCCTTAAGTTCAAAGAACATTTACTTTGACCGCAAAGGATAGTTTGCAATTACCTACATACTCGTATGTATACTGTATATTTTAATATATTAAACAACAAGGGAAATAAAGGCTATTTTATTTTATTTTTATTTATTTTATACTGTATATTTCCTTCTACAACACAGTGAGCACCAACTGACTGCCCAAACTTTTTTTTTTAAAACGTCTTACGTTTGGCTACTGCCTGCCTGATGTTACAATACAAATACAATACAATACAAAATACGTTTATTGTTCTGACAAAAGCTTACATCTAGGTACATGTTTTTACTTATAAAATAGAACTTACATTGTTATGTTGGAGTAGGTACCTGTTATGTGTTGTGCTCTGCAGTAGGTCTCTAAACGAGCCTGAAGCGCAGAGCACGTCCACATTATATAGTTAATTAATATAAGTTAAGATAAGTTATAAGTTTATTACTTTTTGTTGTTGTTTACTTTTGTTTTGATGGCAATCAAATATTCTCTTGGACACTTTGAAGGTTAGTTTAGGTTGCCATCTTTAAAAAAAGTTTTAGCCTATTTAAATACAATATATCCATAAAATAAATAAATTATATATATAATAATAATATATGTGAGAGTGTGGGTATGTGATGAGTGTTTGTGTGTGTGTGTGTGTTAAGCACCACTCTATTCTAAGATTTTTACTATGGATTTGAAACCTAAACCTAAATTGTATCACATTTATCTGTTTACAAATAAATATCTTTTTTTTTGAGCTTCAGTAGGTTGCATAATACGTACGAGTACTTATGAAAAAACTTTCAGACTAATTGACATCGTCTTTTGTTCGAAGTCGGTTACAGTTTTTTTTTTAATTTGTAAGTAGTACATTACATACAGTCCGTTACACCATAACATGACGAATTGCAAATTAAAAGAGTCAACACTAGGTCACACTTATATGATCAGAAGAATCAGTACTCCAGTCGTTAGATTAATTGATTGATTCATGCTTTATTGGACTCACAAATAAAGTAAAAACACACTACAAACAAGAGAACATTCAAATCTAATGCCACAAATGGCGGCCTTATCGCTGAAAACGATGTTTTCCAGGCAATCGTAGGATGGAAAGGAAATCATAGAAAAGACTAGAGTATGTTAGAAGCCCTACCGGTGATTTGAAAACTCTCGATACCACTATGTTACTTTGGTACTTTACCAAGTTTTTACAAATTTGTATTTACCTTATTTACATTTACAAATTTGCATAACAACATAACCTAATTACCTACCTATTTATCAATAGGAGGAAATGAAGTATCTTATCTTTACAAATATGAATGTAAACAAACGGAATGCATGTGATAACAATTTGTATTTATTTATCTTGCATACGGGTTGGGGAAAATGCAACAGGAAAATGTGGGGAAACTACCTGGTTGTTTAAAATACAGCATAGTATAGTTTTGAGCAAGCAAATATGTGTATTTCTGTATGTTTAGCGAAAATCGTTTTATTTATTTCTTTTCATTCATTCATTCATGCTTTTGTGTTAAACCAATTTTACTATGTACCTATGCAAATTACCTAATATTGAATGGCTGTGTACATTGTATCGCTTGTGGCCGCCCGCAGCTTTGCTCGCATATTTTCGGAATAAAACCTAGCCGATATCACTCCTAGGATCTCATACTACCTGCATGGCAAAAATCATGATGATCCATTTACCTAGCCGTTTTCGCGTAATGCGCACTTAAATAAACAAACAGACAAAATTTCTGTAAATTCAAACGTGTTTTGCTATAAATTTTTAATACATATCCGCAAAAAATTTTTTCGAATATCTTCAATGTACACTTTTGACTGACAGATAGATATAGATACATACCTACATACGAGTATATTCTTTTCATGTGTTTTTTCAATACATACAAATGTAAATATCATAAAATATGAATAGTAGTAGGTACTTAGGTAGTTTATACAACATTCAAAAGAAAGCTTTTTCATAACATTTTTATTTCAAATTTATCTTCTTTCCAAGACAAAAAAAAAACTCTTTTGTCGAACTCCATGCAAATCCGTACTTGTGTCCTCTAGTATTATGTATGTAGGTAGCTATATTCTAGCTATAGTTGGTTTTGTTAAGTCCTCGCAGTGGTTCGACTCTTCAGAAGCACTTCGATTTCCGTGAAGTTGTTCACATAAAAATAATTGGTTAGTAGGTAATTCATAATACCTACATATCTTATACTACTTTTATCCCAGACTAGATTTTACCCGCGGCTTCGCACGAGTTAGTCTAAATATACCTAAACCTTCACTAATCACTATCTATTAAAATAAACTGCATTCAAATCCGTTGTGTAATTTTAAAGATCTAAGCATACAGACATAGGGACAGACGCGGAAAGCGAGTTTGCTTTATACTTACTATGCAATTGACACCACTTGGGAGCATTACTACAGATACTAATCAAGACAAAGGTAATATTAATTTACAGTAATTTCATTTAAGCAACTTCAGTATCATTCTTCAGCAAACCATCTTCATTCATAAATTTTACATTATCTGTATTCAAATCATCGAAATATAAAGAAAAATTCCAAGGTTCCGCTTCTTCTATATCTGTATTATTCTTTACAACGTCTATATTTGTATTCTTTTCAATTCTACTACATTCTATGTTAATATCAGCTTTGTATTTAAGATCCTTCTCGTCTCCAAAATCATTAGGATATTGTTTTACTTCATCATTTATTGTATTTTTAGTAGCGACTCCTAAAACTTCTTCTTGTTGAACTTTAACATTAATGTCAGCCATATTTTTTAGATGTTTTACGGTGTCTCCTTTGATATTCTCATCCTGAGTTTTTCCAATCACATTTATAATAGCTTTAGGTTCTTTTGCAGCGAGTATTTTATCTCCTGCTTCTTTGACATCAGTTTGGTTAAATTTGTCGAAATACATAGATATTTTCCACGGTTCTAGTCCAGTTTCTGTTTCTGTATCGTGACTTGTATCACCTGTAACAATAACTTAATCGATTAAATTAGTAACAGTAATTTGCGACACATTCCTATTATTATTTCACTTACCTTCTTTTGTGTTGTTTGTATGTTAAAACTAATTTTAAAAAAGAAAGCCTCTGTTTTGGTATTAATTCGATTGAAAGATTGCTACACGATGACTCCACTAATTTTATGCATATGATTATATGAAACGATTTTGATTAAAATTATTCTATTATTGTTACCTTCGCTATGCTTATGAGATGCCTATATTTAAAATTTTAAGAAATTGATTGGTTGATTTTGTAAAATATCCCAAAAAACAGGTGGCGTAACGCCTACAGAAAAAAATACAGCAACAAGTCAGAATAGGCGATTAACAAATTAGATAATCGTCATTAATTAATTTGGCCAATACTTAATGACAACTTCATTATGTTTAATATAACCTACATATGTCAATAAGACCTGTTTTTCATATCCCTACTTAAATAATTATAAAAAAAATACTTCACTTTAAAATCGAGTAAAAGAACCTAAATGTCTTATGAACAAACAAAATAATAATAAGTAGTTGGGTAGTTTTTATTGTTTATTTTCGCTGTTTATCGCTGCATCAAAAACGTGACATGGCCGTTTATGGCAAGATTAACAAATATAATTTCAGATATCTTTCGATTTCTTTTCTCTAGAAGGTGGTTTCTTCTTGACCTTTAGTTTGGGATCCAAACACCTTGGAAATATACAACTGAATAGCACTCCGCAGTCACAAGATAAAATACACGTGTCCGACTGTCGAGATATGTCCAAACCTTTCTGCAATTTGTGATATTCTGGGTTGTCAACTTGTGTGAGGGAGAAAGCTTTTGGTGGCTTGGGTAGTTCGAGGATTTTCGATACATTCTTGAAGACTGTTTCTGAGATTGTAGAGCCGAATTTCTTGCAGGGGTCTTTTGGTGGGCAGGGAGGAAGGCAAGGCGGGGGGAAGGGAGGAGGACACGGGGATGGGCACGGGGAGCAGGGGGGCGGGCACGGGGGCGGGGGCGGACACGGAGACGGACATGATGGCGGTGGCGGGAAGGGCTTCGGAGCACACGGGCAAGGAGGTGGGGGCGGACACGGCTTGGGAGGGGGGCAACATGGCGGCGGCGGGGGCGGGCAACACGGCGGGGGGTTCGGGGGTGGACACGGAGGTGGCGGGGGAGGCAATATAGGAGGCTGAGGAGTCAGGCACGGCGGGGGCGGCCGGCACGGAGGCGGGCACGGCGGTGGAGAACAACACGGCCTCATCCTCGGCGGGGGACACGGCGGCGGCCGCGGGGCAGGACACCGCGGCGGCGGCGGTTTCACCGGGATACAGCCCGGAGGACACTTGGCCGGCGGACACACCGGGCACGGCGGCTGCGGCGGCGGACGACACGGCACCGGCGGACACAGCGGCAGCCGGCGACACGGGTCCGGCGTACACACAGGCGTCGGACACGGCGGCCGCGGCGTAGCGGACACCGGGCAAGGTGGCGGAGGGATCCGAGGACGACGGAGTGCCGGCTTCCTTGGACACGGCTTTGGACAACATTCTGAAGGCACACAGCGCGGGGGACACGCTGGTCGACAGGGCGGGGGCGGGCAACACGGTGGTGGCGGGCAAGATGGACAATAAGGTGGCGGGCAACAAGGTGGCTGGCAACAAGGTGGCGGCGGACAAGGTGGGCCACAGGGCGAGGGACAAGGAGGCGGGGGACAGCACGGCAGCGGACAAGGGGGCGGGGGACACGTCGGAGGTGGACACGGAGGCTTACAGGAACATCTAACAGGTGGCGGGGGACACATGGGTGGGAAACATGGACACGGCTGGCCCGGAGCTGGGCAAGGCGGGAGTGGACAGCAGCCAGGCTCATAAGGAGGCGCTGTGACCGGACAGGGTGGTAGCAGTGGAGGGCACGGCGGACACGGAGGCAGTACTGGCGGAGCACACGGTCCACACGGCTCACCAGGCTCGACTAAACAGATCGCGCTCGGAGCTGTCGGGCCACAAGGACCGCCTGGTCTCGCGCACGGTGGACGTTGCGGTGGCGGCGGACAACATCCAGGGGGGCTGTACGGTGGAGGGTGGTTATTCGGACATGGAATCTTCGCCGGACAAGTCGGTGGATAGGGCGGCGGCTTCCGAGGCCCGCACGGTCCCGGCCCTGGGCACTGCGGCACCACTTGACCCGCATACTCCTCTTCTTTCTCTCTCTGTTGATATTGCTCGATTTGACATAGATCCCTTTCATTCCTCAGCATCTCAGATAAGCTTTTTTCTTCTTCCATCACTGACGGTATTGTCAATCCTTCGAGTGCACATGATACGTTTTTAAGTTCTTCAATTCTTTCCGTGTCGTTTTCTAAAGGAAGCGGTGGAAAGGGTGGCTTCCTATCATCTTTTTCATCTGGTTTTGCTATCGCCTCCATGGCGGCAAATAAGCATTTGGTTTGCATTTGGCCACTTAAATTAAAAGGGTTCGGCTTTGTGGGTTTAGTTTTAGGATGTGTTTCTTCTGGATTGTTATAGTCTTTTGAAGGTCTAGGATATGTTAGGTCCGGATGATTATAGCCCTTTGGTTTACGATATTCAGCTTGTGGGTCAACATACTCGTTTTCTGATTCAGGGTGAGGTACTTGAGAGTTTTGATAGTCTTGTGCTTCAGGATACATTGCTTGTGGATTATTTAATCCTTTTGCTTCAGAAGGTATTGCTTCAGGGTTGTTATAATCCTTTGCTGATTTAGGATATGTTGTATCTAGGTTATTATTTTCTTGTGATTCAGGTAAAGCACCGTCAACATTACTAGGACCTGGCAGTTTTGGTACTTCGGCTTCTACTGGTTTATTTCGTCTAGACGGTTTTAGTTTGAGGTTTGCGAGGGCTGACAATGCGTTTTGCAGTTGCCTGAAAAAGCCAACATTGTCTTCTTGGCTAGTTTTTTCAAGCTTCTGTTCCCGGTTTTGTTTTTGATTAGGTTGTTGTTGTTGTGCTTGGTTAGGCTGGTATTGATTAGGTCCAGTCGGTACAGAAGGATTATAATTTTGTTCGTTTTCTGTCGGATGTTTTGAAGATTGTAGAATTTGATCTAAAATGCCGGGCAAATTGCCATCTGGTGCATTATTTCCGTAATTAAAAGGTACTAGTTCATTTCGTTGTCGAGGTTGGAATCCATCCGGAGTTGCAGTTGCTCGTACTATAGCTTCTAACTCTTTTTGATCTGGTAAGTGCGGAGTTTTCGGAACGCCTGGCCTTAAAAAGGCACTGTCACTCGGGAGATTTGGTTGTTTTTGTGGGTCTGCAGGATCTGCATGGAATTCAAGGTAACGTTGTTCTATTAATGGAATGTCTTCATTTTCATTCCTTTTGGAATCAAATTGCTTCTGATTAGATATTAAGTCATCTGAGTTTACTTGAGCATCATCATCAAAGACTGTAGTCAGAGGTTTTCTTTCTATTTCAGTGTCAGTTTTGACCATAGGCTGTTTTACTGGTAACATAGGGTTGTACGGCGTAAGCGTCCGTGTTTTAATATTTGGGAACACAGTAGCACCAGGTGTTTTATCTCCTTCATTCGATTTAGAAAACCTTATAATGTTATTTGTTTTGGCTTGCATGTTTTTTTCACCTGGGTCATTGTTGTTTGTTACCCCTGCCGTCATCATAGCTGCGCGTTTCTGGTTACGCCGTGTTGTGTCATACATATCTTGATTCATTATGGTTGGTGGTTTTGTTGGTACTTTTCTCGGTGGTATTCTTGCTTTAATTCTGTTCTGGTACACAGCCACCATCGGCTTTAGATTGTGCGTTGCATTTTTGTTACTACGGTGTGGGGGCTCCGGTATAACAGCTTCCACCATTTTCGCTCTCATGATGACATTCACCGCATTGGCTACAGTCTTTTTCTTTTTTTGCCTTGGCACTACCTTATCACGTCTCTTCGCTATATTATAAGCTATTTTTGTATAGAGATCTGGCTGTGGTTGGTACAATCGAGGTCTTACAGTAGATCTTCTTTTTGCGCCTTCATTTATTGTATCTAATATCTTTTGTTCAGCTTTACCTACAATTTTGCGCCGATAAGTCGCATTTTGCAGTAGCGCTGGATTCGCATAAAGCTTGGAGCGATTTTTTAATGCTTGAGCAAGTTCAATTGCTAGTTTGATCTCTCCAGGCAAATCTTTCTCATTTAAGTTATGTAATGGTATTGCTTGTAAAATGGCTAGTTTTTCATGATCAGTTTTTGCTACAGCTCTAATACGATCTTGATCATGACTAACACCTCGATTTCTAATGTTGTTGCTTCTGCGTCTAACATTTATTGGTTCTTTTATAGCCAATGGTTCTAGAAATGTTATTTCTTCTTTTTTTTCTATTTTCTGAATACTGTCATTCTTGTCCCCTGATTTTCTATTTAGAGACATTCCAGTGCATGCCAAAAAATTTGTGTTAACATCTTTACTAAAATATGATGTCACATCAGTCCCATAATTTAAATCAGAAGTGTCTGTTGACAATAATGTTGCGTGGAGCACATGCGAATGATTGGTAGTTTTATTTGTGTTTGCATGTAAAAAATCTGGGTCATAATACTTTGATTTCGTTTCACACGAAGTATTTGAGTTGTCAGGTAGAGTTTCTGGTTCTTTTATAATTACTTCTTTTAACGCTACAGTTTTGGGACAAATTGCTGCTGGTACTGGCAAATTCTTTACTAGCTTCCTTCTGCGTTTGCACAGTCTATTAGCTAATGGCTTTCTGTTTTTATCAGAAGCGTCTTTTGATGATGATGCTTTGCATGAAAACTGATCTGATAATTCGTCGTCGTTCTCAAGTATCACATCTTTTTTGTTATTCGAGGGAACTATTCCAAATTTATATTGCTTAGGAGCTTGTAACCTATTCATCCATTTATTGTTGGTCTGTGCGTCATAAAACGTTTTCACATTGAAATCTGTTTCAACGTTTTGTTCGTCAGTGTTCTTGCCTGATAACTTGCGCCTATGAATATTAAATGGCTTATGTAATTTCCTGAGCGTTCTTCCAGCCAACAATGATTTGTTAGGTTTAAATTTGACACCGTAAGTAGATAGCGCTGTTATTGCGTTGATTATACTATCATATTGTTCCTTTGCATCTAAAATAGCTTTGTTTCGTATGCTTTCTTCTCTATAGCGTTTTAACGCAACATTAGAATCTTGCATTGAAAAATCGTCAAATCGTTCTAATCTCAAAGATCTCTTATCATATGGATCAATTAATGGCATATGAATATCGAACGACGGTCGTGGACTATCTTGGGTGATATATGTAATACCATCAGGCAGCGTTGTTTCATCTATTATCAATGGTTTTTTGTCAATTTCAAACAACTGTGTTCGCTGTTCTTTCATAGATTGATCGTATTCTTCACATATTGATATGCATTTCGAATCCCGTGGTGGTTCGAACGGAGGTTTTATGTTTCGAGTGACTGGTTCTTCTGGGATCACAGAATACACGGATCTGCTGTATCTTCTTTTGATATGTCGTTTCCACCTATGAGAGGTGCCTGCGTCAACCATACCGACGTCCTCCATCGCTTGTATCAAGCACAAGTCAACTTGTTCCGGAGTAGCATCGATGCATCGCTGGGCTATTGCATCCAGTGGATTGTCTTCAGCCTTGCCTTTAGCATCTGCGGGGATTTCTCTCCGGGTTGACGCATCTGTAGCAAAATAATCTGGTTTTGTATTGCCATCATATACATCGTCAGCTACTTCTTTATGTTTTTGAGGACATTGTCAGAGGGTAAGTGGTTGACACGTTCTGGCATTGTATTTTAGCACTTAACTGTTGATAGATATAATCTTATCGAGAACACTTAAAAAATGGTTCTTTTTAAAAAGAAAAACAGTTTATTTTTATGTCACACCTCACCAATTTTTCTGCTAAGTCAACGATTCAGCGCAAATCATGTAATATGTAGGTATGTGTACGTGTAGTATCTGTGTGTGAGAGAAAATATCAAAAAATGGTAAAATTTAGCAATCAATTACAAAGTGGGATGAACAGTGTAAATTTAATTATATTTTTCAGAGTAATTAAGTGTGCAATAATGTCAAAGATAAGATTTATGAACCTATTTTTTATGGCCAAATATCTAAACTAATTAAATGGACTAAGTTATTATTATCGTACATAATGCAGACATTACAGAACTCACTATTGTTTCAATTGTACAAAAATGGTCGTGGACACTATTTGTCTAAGTGAATTCAAATAACAGAGACTTTACAGATTTTGGCATTTATTTTCGCTGTTTATCATAATAATAACATCAGACAGTCTGTAATATAAGAAGAGATTTAAGAGGATTTGCTCAACTCCTTCTGAACGTATTCGGGAATCCCATACATGGATTGCCAGGGTAGCACGGCCGTTCACATTTAGCTCCAGCTCTTGGAGGGGGAGGGGTCCTACACCCTTCTTTGGGACAAACGAGTTTCTTCTTCTCCTGTTTTATAGGAAGAGGCCACGATGGCACCGGCACCCAGGGCTCAAACCCTCTCGCCAGAGCGAGCGTTTCAACTCTCCAACAATAGCTTCCTAAATCCGAACCAAATGTCGTCAACTGATTCCCACCCAAAATCTCAACCGGGATTTCATCATCAGTCATTATAGATTTGGTCTCGCTCGGCGAGTTAGTGATGCATCTAGTGTCAGAAAGCGAACGTTTGTGGATGAGTCTGGTCGCACCAAAGTCCCAGAGAAGTGTGAATATGTGATATAGTGTGTCTCCTAAAGATACGCTCTCGAATTTGCAGCAAGGGGGTGGACAGCAAGGCGGCGGTGTGCATGGGGGTGGACATTTAGGCTTGCAAGGTCTTGGGCAAGGGGGCGGCGGGGGCGGACAAGGCGGTAGTGGTGTAGGCTCGGCTTTAGGACATACTGGCTGAGGTGGAGGACACGGAGGACGTTCTCTTCCACACTTCCCTTCCACATTCTCCATTTGCATCCACTTCGCTATATACTCCAAACGACTCCGACGTCTTATTCTTCGCAGCATCTCTGATAGAGGCAGACATTCGTCTAATGACACTGATTCTGGTAAAGGACTTATTGCTGTATCAAAAGCAGAAGGTGTTCGTGGGCTTAATGTAGCCGCTTTCCATTGTTCTTGTGACAAAGATATAAATGCTGCTGACGGACCTGGAGGTGGCGTATTTGGGCTTTGGGGTTTATTCTGATTGGGCGTCTCATTAGGCATGGGAGTTGTATCATCTTCATCTTCTTCAGATTGTTTTTGGTCAGACGGAGTTTCGTCATATTGCTGCAGCTGTCCTTGAGGCGAGAAGGGATGGACCCATTCATTTTGTTGCAACTGACCAGCGTTGTCAAAAGGCGTGTAATCCTGCTGGAAATAAGGCTGTTGCTGATCTAGTTGTTGTGAAAAATCAGGTGCGGCGTTGGGAGAGAACATGCCATGCGGTGTCACGCCAGGATATGCTCCTGGAAACTGATTCATCCATGGTTGATACGCATTTTCCTCTGCAGATTCGTTTCCTTCAGCATCTGCGCTGGGTTCAGGACTATTTTGACTAGTTATTGGTCTATGTGCGTCGTAAGGAGGTCTTCTTTCCATATTTTCCATCGTTCGGCCTGATCCCATTGCTTCAGCTTGCTCAGAAGTTTCGTATTTCATCTGATGGCTCATTGGTGTATCTTGATAATATGGCTGACCCATCCACCCATGTTGCTGGGGGATTTGAAATTGCGGCGTTTCAATGTCATCGTCTTTACCAGCGGCATAGAGAGCCCCTTGCAACTGCTGTAAGGGTCTAGCTCTAACAGTTTTACGAGGATCTGTGGTTGGTTGCGGCCAGGCATTTTCTTGTGGATTTTGACCTCCTTGGTAATTACTGTTTTCGATACCATACTGCATATTGTAGGGCATATATTGCTGGGGTGTTCTATCTTGAGATTTTTCGTAATTGCTTTGCTGGGTATTGAAATATCTCCCATCTCTCGCAGATTGAGTATAATTACAAGGTTGCGGATTATATTCTCCATGTTGACCTTGAAAATATGCTTGGCGTTCCCAATAGTTTGGATTTTGATAAGGTCTTTGTGAATGTGATCCTTGAGGATTAGTTTGATCATTTTGAGGCGTTTGGTATTGTGAATATTGATTTTGCCACTGCTGTGTCTGACTGGCATTGAACAAATGCGGTTGCATATGACTGTAAGGAGTCTGTTGCTGATAAAATGAGCTTTGTTCTTGAGAAGACGGTTGACAATGATCCAGCCAAGAGTTAGGAATATGATAAGTATAACCCGATTGTTCCATGTTCTCACTTTTTGCTGTGGATTCTTTGCTATTGTTATTAGATTCGGTCTCTGTTACTTCTACGTTAGTGTATTGATTCTCTGGTTTATTTTCATCGACGTAAAAAGAAAGACTGTTTTGTTGGAAAGGCGTGTGTGGAAAGCCTTGCTGAATGCTTGGGTTAAAATTTTGTCCTTGATTTGGTTTATGTGTTTTAGACCAATAATTACGATTCATCCATTGTCCTGCAAATTGGTTACCATACTGATGATAGTGAGGCATTTGAGCGCTCGAGCAAAAATACTGCTGTGGAGTTGCAGGATAGTAAGATGGCCTCTCTTCTTCTTCTGCTACAGGTTGTTCTTTAAAGTTTTCAACCGCATTTTTCTTTGGATCTCCTGTCATTTCTCCTGGGTTTTTCTTGTAATAATCTTTTTCGTAAGGGTTTAAAATAGGATCTTTCGGATCGAACACCGATTTCCTTTCTTCCGTATAGAGAGCTGCAATCGCGTGTTGTTTGAAAGCCTCGGGATTAGTTGGATCAGGAGCATATGGAACAAACTGTTGGGGTTGGTTTTGAAAAGTGTTGGGCCAACCGTATTGATGATTTTTTTGTTCATTTAGGTCAGGTCTATATTGACTTGGCCTTGGAACTTGCGGAAATATAAACGGTGGCTCCTGATAATTTGGATAGAAAAGCATCTGAGGATTGTATGCCGGCATTCTTCTACTCGATTTCCATTTCTTTTTGTGACCAGTGGATCTACTTTTTTGATGTTCAGCGTTTGTGAGAGCATGGTTACTCAACACTTTATCTTTTCTATAGTTAACAAATTGCCGACTTGACCAGTTTTGCGAGTCCCTCATGCGCTGAGCTTGTTTAAATAACTTTTTATGATTTGGCTCTTGTTCTGTCTGATCCTCAACCGAATAGTATGCTGATTGCTCAGTACTAGGAGTCGGTTCTTTGGAATCTTCAGCTTCCTCACTAACTGTGAGTTTCAAGATGGGTCTATGAGGATCATGTGCAGACCTTCTCTGAATTTCACGCAGAGTTTTGTTTAAATTCTGAAGTGTTTCTCCAGTGGTAGCTTTTTGACGCTTGTGTTTAGCACCAACGTAATCAATTGATTGCTCTGTGGTATATCCTGAGCCTTTGGGATCTGTTGCTATGTGTTTTATGGCGGGGGTATCTATAAGAGAAGAATGATCTTTTGTTTTCCCGCGATATTTTGCATTTTGTTTAGCAGCTTGTTTGTGTTTTTTACTGAGTACCGTGTAGTTTGTTGGGACACCTTCATTGTTGGTGTTTGTTTTATCAAGAGGTTTATGAGCATCATATAAAGATCTGCGGCTTGCATCTTTAACAGATTTTGGTACCGATCGTATTATGTTTTGTTCTTGGTTTGGAGCGTCTTCTGCAGATTTAGAACTCAACTCTGATTTATCTTGATAGAAAGGATGTTTTGTAGTCCATGGACTAAAGTTTTTAATTGATTTCGCTTTTTCTCCTTCTTGTGGTTCTGTAGCCGCATTTGGACTCATAAGTATATGAGTTTTCATAGCATGTTTATCGGATTTTTCTGACATATTATCATTTTTTGAGTCGTTTTCTATTGCTGATTGGTCTTCTACCTTGTAAACGGGTGATTCTTCGGGAAGCTTATCACGTGCAAACCAACTATTAGCTTCATTATTAGTGTGTCCTTGTAACATCTGATCCATAGGTTTCTGTCCTTTAACTGAGAATGGCTGCTCAGCTTTGTCTCCAATCTCTCTAAAAGAGTTCTTATCAAATTTATAGTGTTCTGTTTCGCTTGTATTTTCTTGTTGTAGTTGATTATTAATTCTTGTTTCTTTTGAGCTTTGGTCTGGTGTTGTTTCCTCTTTATATCTTATTCCTTGTGCTAAAAGATTTGAATCTGTTTTGGTATCTATGTCTATTTTGGTGTCCGACGCTAAGGTTTTTTTTTTTAGTAGTTTAGCTTTGGACCCTTGCTCTGCATGGTCATGCTGTAATGTATTGGATTCCGTTTTTCTTCTGAAGGTGACTACATGTTGTTTTTCTTTTGTTTGATTATCTTCTAACAAAGGTTCTTGTTTGCTTTTATGCTCTGTTTCACTTTGAAACTTACTTTGGTAGTTTAAAACAGTTCTCTTTTCTTTTAATAGGTTCTCTTCTGTTGCTGTATCATGCTTGCTTTCTTGAGTTGTTTTTTGTCCAGAATCGCTTTGAAAGTTTGCAACCGCAGATTTTCTTTGTGACTCTTGATTTTCTGATTGGTTATCTTCTTTTTTTCGTGCTTCTAACTCTAATATAGTTTCATTAGGTTTTCGTGGTTTTTTGCCTGATGATTGGATTTCTATAGAAGATTTTTGTCCTGT
The DNA here is from genome assembly GCA_964023185.1 of Macaria liturata. NCBI lineage: Eukaryota > Metazoa > Arthropoda > Insecta > Lepidoptera > Geometridae > Macaria > Macaria liturata. Next base: position 10,617,441 of record OZ026809.1, on the reverse strand, counting down.
TGCTGGAATGCCGAGTCGTTTCATTTCTTTTACAAGACGAGCATCAATTTTGTTGTTTGGGGTACCTAAAAACCGTTTAGCGATTTTGTCATATTTATTGTGCTTTTCTTGTTCGGATTTGTTCTTATTATCTGAATGTGACGCATCATTCGTTTTATCAGGAGGTTTTGATCCACCATGGTTTGATCCTCCACTCACACAGTTGACTACGCTGCATCGTAACGGATTGATTCCAGCTAACAATTCAGTATTTTCCAGCCTCCGCACGATTTTTTCAAATGTATGACGCACATTATCTCTTATCACAGTTTCTCTGTCGATTTCTATTTCGGGTGCTATGTACAAATCCGTCTCTGTATTACCCAAGACTCTCGGAGGTGTGTTGAAACCGGTCAATTTAGGGTTTTCAGCTTCAACTAGAGGCGTCTCATCAATGATTTCAACTTTCTGTGCTAGTTGTTCTTCAGTTTGCTTGGCTGTTGTTGCTAATAATATTGCAGATGAATCTTTAGCTTTTTCGCAATACGTTTCCATATTGTTACTAATAGCAGGTGCTCGAGGAGTTTCAATTTTTAAAGAATCTGCATTATTTTCTGTAGACATTAGCAAGCCACTACAATTTGAAATATTGGTTTCTAATTTTACAGGATCTATTTGTTTCTCTGTTGTGGACAATATAGTGTCTGGTTCTGGAGTGAATGTCATAGGTGTGTCCACTTTAAGATGTTCTAATTGTTTAGCTAATAATGCAGCAGAATCTTGGATAGATGTATCGGGCATCATTACTGTATCAGGTTCCCCTGGATTCGTTTTGCCCATTGAGCATGCTGCGATATCGATTAAAGGTTTGCTAGGAGCATCATTTTCAGTATCATTTATTTCTTTAGCATCCTCCGCTACCTTGATTCTCTTAGCCACAGGTTTCTCTTCTCCGAATATGGCTTCAATTATTCTCTGACATTTAACGCTGTGCTCCAAATGCTCCTTTCCAAAAATGTCCTGATAGTAACTATCCTCCGGGTTTTCGAGCAACGACCTTTGTAGTCTTTTGATATCTTCTATGATAATGGACTGGATTCTTCTGATCTCGTCGGCGGTCCTCAGAGGGCTGAATAGGTAATCAATGATTTGTTTGCACTTCTGGCACTCAGTGTCCTTTCGAGAGAAAGTGCTTTTCTGAGCTGCTCTCGCCATGGGTACTGAAAAATAGCGAAAAGAGCCATGAGAATTCTGCTAATCATGTCATCTTGTATTTCTTGGTCATTGATCGACGTTCATTGGACTTCGATGGCTGTTTTCGCCATTTTTCAGAAAGATGCAATGGCTAATGTATAAAGTTAGAATTATATGGGTGACGTTAGATACTAGAAAGAACTTATTCTTTCTAGTTAAATTAAATTATCATTAAATCAATGTGTGGTTTGTAATCAATGTTATATAAAACTTGCAAGTTATATTCATACCATTTAAAACAATCAAAAGCCGTTCTCACACCACAACGGAGAGATGGATCATCATGATTTTTGATATGATAGCAGTATAGGGACACAAACTGTTTTATGTGTAATGTTACAAGTGTATTTATAATGTAGGTATATTTAGGTACGTGAGTGTTCATGTTTGTAACTGCTTTACATCCAAATGAAACGCCGAGTTAAATTTAATTTCGCGAAAATAGAGATAGTTCAGACCCTGGATTAAGCATGATTTTTTATCCCGGTTTATCCTCATTAATTTTATTTTATCAACGCAAGGCATCTCTGGTATAGAGATCTAAGTAAAGTTAAGTACCTATATTTTAAATGTAGATGCGAAAAATTATTGAAAATTCCCGCCACAAAAAATACGTTACTGAATGAACCGCTGTTACCCTTCATGAATAAGAAAAAAGAATATAATACTATCTAGAACTAGGCTTTATTCACTTACCAATATGTTGAGAAAACATAGACATGTCAAGAAACTACTATCCTATGCTCCCTTAGGCATATTTATTAGGAAACTAGCTACTACAAAGACCTAAAAGTTTAGGTCTAGGTACTATTGGTCTACTATAAAATACCTATACTAAAAGGAGTAGGTACTCACGTCGTTGCAATCTGCCAGGATGTCTTGCATCGCCTCGGTTTCTGAGGGCCAGAGCGAGCGACCACGCTCTTTTCAAGCGCATCATCGTTACACGAATCATTTTGCTGTCTACTGTTTAATGTTACAATGATAACTAGCGAAAATAAAACAACATTTTTTACAGATGATCCTATTTCACCCAAAAATATTGTTTTTCTTTGACATTGTCGTGTTGCTTTTTCTGTGACAAGTTCTTCTTCTTCTCTTCTTGCTGCCAGTCTCCGGAGAATTTGAAAAAAGTCGTGTAGGTAAGTATATGTGGCAGGCATTTTGTATGATTCCGCCGTTTACATACGGCGTCGTCAGTTTATAATCGCTTGCTGTTATGTAAAATGCCGAAGGCAAAATGTATAATGCCGTGTCGTTATCTTGACAGCGATTCGAGAACATTGGACCAAACCAAAATTAGCCGGACTAAATTTTTTATTTTGGTGCAAAACTAACTTGTATAACCTATTCAGCGTTTCTTCAGAACTAAATTAAAAAAGGTTATGGTCATAGACAAATATGAACCAAATTGAGTTGCGTTCATCACGCCATCTAGTGGCAAGTAGTAATATTAGTTTGAAACCTGGACAATAGAGGGAGTAAATAACTAATTACAGCCCAAAATTTTATGTGTGTATATTATATCAGTAACAGCGATTCGAGAACATTAGATTAAACCAAAATTAGCCGGACTAAATTTTTTTATTTGGTGCAAAACTAACTATAACCTATTCAGCGTTTCTTCAGAACTAAATTAAACAAGGTTATGGTCATAGACAAATATGAACCAAATTGAGTTGCGTTCATCACGCCATCTAGTAGCAAGTAGTAATATTAGTTTGAAACCTGAACAATAGAGGGAGTAAATAACTAATTAAGTACTGCCCAATATTTTATCTTTGTGTATATTATTTTGTGTGTATATTTTTAATTATATCTGTATCATCTGTATTTTTTTTTCTTTGGCCGTAACTTTGTATTGTGCCAAATCTCAAGTAAAAATTATCAGCTGCATTGATCACTCCCGAGACGTTGCCCTAGCAACAATGGTTTTGTTTTTTGATTATTATTTATGCTAATTTATTTCAATGTTTTCTAGTTATTCTTTAATGATTATTTCTTTCTTTCGTTCTAATTAACATCTTTTATCTGTAAAATGGTAGTTAGTTTTTAATCATACATTTTTTAATACCATGGGACTTATTTCATATAATAATGCTATGTAATTCAAGAAAAACAGGTTCTTGCTTTTTTACACACTCTTTCAATGGATAAACTAATCTTGCCACGACGAATTCGATATATCTTTCAGGACGAAATGCGATAACTATTGAAACTGCTGTAATTGAAAGCAGAAACTCATATACAAACAATACGAAAACACCGAACTAAATTTTATTCGTCACGTTTTAGGTCTTGTCTAATTTGACGCTTAGCGATCAAATTTTAGACAGAAATTTCGTTAAAATATGCGCCGTCGAATAGCTTTTTGACGTTTTCAACTAAATTGAATGACCATAAACAATTCAGTCGTCTCGATCTAAAAATAGTTTATTCGTAAAAATACATAGTTTGATAGTTCGAATAACAAAACCAGTTTGACAGGGACTAAACCCATTTAGTGGTAATTTAGTTTAATTGCGTGTGCCATCGAATTAGCACCACTATGCCTTAAGATTAGTCGCAGGCATTTTGTATGATTCCGCCGTTTACATACGGCCGTACGGCGTCGTCAGTTTATAAACGCTTGTCCAAAATCTTGCATCCGTTATAACTTATTATTTTACAAATTTACTTTAATCCCGGTATGTGTTATAAAGTCACTTGTCTGTGACAGGAGGTAAGATTAGGTTCGTTAGGTTGCTTTCTACCACGCACATGCGACGACGAGCGAAGCGAGGAGGAGCCAAGGCATTATACATTTTGCCTTCGGCATTTTACATAACAGCAAGCGTTTATAAACTGACGACGCCGTATGTAAACGGCGGAATCATACAAAATGCCTGCGACATATACATGGAACGCACGCAGCCAGAAAATTTACATTCCTTCATACAAAATTAGGTGTTAACAAATTTATCATTATTTATAACCGTTGAATGTTTGCTAAAGCTATTTTTAAATCTCCAATATATTAGAACAGTAAGTTTTAACTAGATTTTTACTAGGAATCTCTGTTTTATAATGTTTACCGAAACTATTTATCGAATCTATGCTGCACGTTTCTGACGTTTCTGCAGCACTCTGTTGAATAACATTTTGCTTACCGAAACGTCATTTCAAATGCAAGAAAATAACAAAGATGGCTGAAGAACAGGTGAGCACCAAAATATTGTGTTTTTTTAACAAATTTTAACTGAATTTAACCCATATTAACCAACAAATATATGCGCGAAAGTTGTTTTGGAAATCCTGCAATCGATTTATTGGGGTTCCATGCGCATCTGGCGAGATTTTCGTTAACAATCGTAAATGTGAAGTGGGTCCTAGAAGCGCAGTTTATCGTTCCGATTTTCTTTGGTTACTTTATTTGTGATGTTTTGTCTCGTGGATTAGCTTGCAAAGTGCAGTGAACAGATTTAGTTACGTTTGTGTAATTTTACCGGTGTTGTGGTTAAACGAATGTAGGGCATATTGTTGACATACAATGTACCCTTGAGATGCTTGTGAATTCTCTATCCGGGGGTATGAAGTAGGTAGGTACGTATACATAATATCCCCTTTCTAGGTCTCTTTATGCTATACTGAACCTGTAAAACTTGTAATGTATTACAGTAAAATACTGAAACTTGCAACTTCATTCTGATTTATTCTGAAAAGTGATGACAAATTTGTATAATTACAAAAATTCTGTAATTTGAGTGTTGTCTGAAATCGGTCTAAAAATAATCAGAATGTAAACATATTTCACATGAAATCCCTGATATAGGTGCTTATGTTTATTTGTTGTTTTCTATTAAGTAGGTACCTAATTTTGTAAACAATGAAACAGAGATAGACCAAGACTATCATAGAAAACCACATCAAAATTAGACTATTATATTTGGATATTAATAGTATCATTGGTTTAAGTACATAAACACTGCCTCTCACACTAAACTCATGTACTTTCTGTTTCTGGTAAAAAGATAGAATAAATATTACTCAACTCATTCTTTAAATACTTATCACACATAATCTGATGAAAATAAGTTAGTTATGTTAATGTAAATCCACAAAGTCTTACCTCAAGCTCAAACCAATAAACAGTCCATGTCCAGTCTAGCACAGACATGCTCCATCTTTTTTTTTATGTCTGTATGAGTGTTGCTTTAAGAGACCAGCAGTGTTATTTTTTTTTACTAAAACGGGTTTGCACTTGACCGTAGTTTGCCTGATGGTAAGCAAAGGCTATGGCCTAAAATGGTACAAGCTTACCCGATAAGAACCGATTCACTCTCGCTTTGAAGCCAATTTGTTTCACAAATTTGGACTGTTTTTTGTGTGTTAGCCTTTCTATATGCAATTAGTTGTACTAAAAGCAGTTGTGGTCTGTGCAATTTTATTGTCAATTGTTTTTTCTATACATGTTCTGAAATTGTTTGAATCCTACTCATGGTCAAATATGTCTGTCTGTACAGTATAATAAAAAGTTTATGAACATGTTGGTCTATTGTAGGGGTGAAAGTCTTACAAGAGATGATGGAATATGTAACATAATTTATCCACAAATTGTATTTGTTTGTGCTTAAACACTACCTCCTTAGACAAGAGGAAAATCTTAGTGAGCAAATCAACATATACTAATATAATAGAAAGTCCAATGGGTTTGATACCATGAAACACTCTAAAGAGCAAACTATTACATCAATCCCATACATTAGTCTTTCAATTCTCTCTCTCTTGAGTCATATTTCCTCACGACTGAGGGTCATGACTCCTCCACAGAATTAAGCAGACACTGGAACAGCTTTTATCAATTTCTTCAATTCTAAATTTTGATATCTGCCTCTTGTATGTCCCTGTTCTCACCCCAACATTGTCTGCAGGAGGTGATCCAGATAGAGTTGCTGTGCAAACAGCTGTATGAATCCCAGGACCCACTCATCCGGGAGCAGGCTGAGAAGGCTGTGGTCGCTTTCCAGGTTAGTACAAACTTAGTAATATTGGTTTGTGTGGAGATTTTTTTATGCTGAAACTACAATCCAGGGGTTAAGGGGAACTTAGAGTTAATAGGTACCTTCTAGGTAAGTGTCCTTACACCCTAGGCTGCAGCAATGCTTAACATCAGCAGGCTGTAGTCAAACATAAACCTATCACGCTTAAAAAAAATGGAATGATTTATCTTGTGTAATGCCATAATAGTACTTACATCTGTTTTTGTACTCCGATTTTTCTAGCATAATGCCAGATAGTAAATCCTTTTTGCACTTCTTTGATTTTCACGTAGTAAAGTAACCAATATCACATAGTTGATAAAATAGTTGATATAGTCATTATATAAATGTTACATTAGTAAAGCTTGGGTGATCTTGGAAAAATGTGTGGCTAGTCAAAAATTATATATTTACTACTTGTATTAAGTAAAGTATGGATATTATGTGTGTCTGATCTACATAACCTTATTCCGTCGTCACCGTTTCTTCACGTATCCACTAGAGTCAATAAGAAGCTCCACCCATTCACTGTATCAGTTCCTAAACCTGAACAAAGTGTTTCCAAGAGTCGTTCTTTATACATACAGCAGCTCTGTGGAACTCACTCCCAGACTCTGTATTCCAAGCAAGCAATTTTTAAGCAAGAGTGAATAAGTTTCTCCTCAGCAATCGTGTTACATCTTTGACTACACCTTCGCTTCCCACCTAGTGGGGCAGTCAAATGCAAGCCCATTTAATGTAAAAAAATACACAATGGAAAAGTGTATATAAGCCCTGAGTAATATTTCCCCTTATATTATTTAAAATATTTATTGTATGTTTGCAGGAGGCCCCGGACACGCTGACAAAATGCCAGGCGCTGTTGGAGCGAGCGGACTCCAGCTACTCACAGCTGCTGGCTGCCACCACGCTCGGGAAACTCATTAGCAGGTATGTTCTATTACACTACAGAGGTATCTGGCCACGAGATTACCAGCTCCTCGAGATAATTCACAAGATTGTTGCTTGCTCCACGAATTCGTTTTGTACCTTAGTCGTGTTTTTATAATTTTGTTTAATATTTACAATTAACTGTAACTTCCATAAGTATCGTATTATTTGTATTATTTTAATTGTTTTAGTTTGACTTATTGAACTTTGGATCTGTTTGTAATCATGTTGTGTACACATGTGTTTGATGCACAGAATGGATCACTATGGATCACCTTTAATATGTTTTGCTGTTACTCATGTATTTTCTGTGTATTGTGTTGTGTGCCTAATAAATTAACTACTAATATTTAACAATTGCTTTTTTTGTTTCTGGCTTGTGATTTCTGGTGGACACATTTCAATGTATTCTTTGGAAATAGTCTGAGATATATTATTTATTTATTTAAAGAACATAAATAAATAAATTGGCATCTTTTGTAAACCTTAAGTGTACAATAGAAAGTGTTTTAAAATAAAAACTGTTAGTTTGATGTTACACATTAGTCTTTCTATTTTATACTAACACTTTACAAAAATTGCCATTTATGTTAGGACGCAGAATCATATATTATTATGTTTGTTCTGGTGTTTTAATAAAATAATTTATCTCTAGCACCATATCGAGGTATTTGAAACACCTCGTCTACCATTATACCTACTTGCTTCTTATCCCTGCCAGATTGGTTACCTGGAAGAGATTGCTCTTAGCGATAAGGTCGCCAGTTAAGACGCTAGGCTTAAGTTTTAATATTTTTTTGTAAATATCTGTTTTGTGCTGGTGTGTTTAATAAAGTGTATATGTATCTATCAGCTGGATCGACACAGGGGCCCGTCTGCATTGCATAAAAAATGTAAAATAAAGTGAAAAATGTAGGGATACAAAGTAGCCTACATAAATGTCACTTTTAGGATAGCACTCTTCTAAATAAACAGACATACTGCAGCCCTGCAACACAAGCTCCCTGTGACACTTAGTGCAGAGCTCAGTTTACCTCACCAACGCACCTTCATAACTTACTAGTTTTACATTACATTTTAGTAATACATACATATATGTACACTTTGTAATACATTAATAAAGGATTTTTATTATTACATACAAACGAACAATTTTGTTTTATAATCATATGGTTAAGTAAACAAGTAAAGTTTTATGAAATATTATGAATACATATGTACCGTTTTGTTTGTTGTTGTGTTTGTCCCCAGATCGACGGGCAGTCTGTCGACGCAGCAGCGTCTCGACATCAGGAACTATGTGCTCAACTATCTCGCCACACGACCCAAGCTCGCCAACTTTGTGGTGCAGGTATGTCCATATTGTCCAAACTTACTTACTAATGTGATGCTGCGACCCAAAGTAGATCCTGGCTTCCGACACGTGGAGACGCCACTCCTCTCGGTTCTGCGCCATCTCCTGCCACTCGGTAGCTTAGAGTTGTTGCAGATCCTCCTCTATCTGCTCCTTCCAGCGGTACTTCTTTACTCATATTTAATTATTCATACTTTCTGTACATGTTTTAAAAGCGAGTGTGACTCAACGGTTCCAGTGTCTGCTTTTCATTAAGACGCACCCTGGTTCGAATCCGGCCCTACTCCAATGACTTGTATTTTTAAGTTATGTGTGGATTTGCACTCGCTTAACGATGAAGGAAAACATCGTGTGGAAACCGCCATGTTTGAGGACCACAATATCCGAGGACATAGGTATGTCTTCCGTGGAAGGATCTGGGCGCCCACCACGATATATCTGCACAAGAGAACTCCAAAACATAGTATTAAATACGTTTTTTAATAGTATTTTTTTTTAATATTATTTATTTAATTTCCGCAGGCATTGGTGGCGCTGTTCGCGCGTATCACGAAGCTGAGCTGGTTCGACATGGTGAAGGAGGTGTATGTGTTCCAAAACGTAGTGGACGATGTCACCAACTTTCTTAGAGTGAGTTGTTTGTTTGCGTATTTAATGTGAAAATCATTCTCATGTTGGGTTAAGTCAAATAAAACAAAGGTTAAAATCTAAATCATGTATTGTTATTGAAAACTAGGTACGTTTGTGAACTCTTAAAATATTTATACAATAAAATAGTTCCACTACTCTACCCCGTTAGGGTTTACTGAAGTTTATTGTAAATCGTTGTGGCAGTTCACTTTTTACAATGACTTGTTATTTTACTTAAATATTTCTACTTAACTTAAGGCTCGTGTAGATCGTACGTTTGAGCGGCGCTACCGTCGTTTTTTAACCGTCTTAAAAAGAGGAGGTTATCAAGTCTTCTGAAATTCATATACTTAGTATCGTATATGAGTAATTTACAGGTGGTTGTATATCTAATTTACATACTTTTGGTGGTGTAAAAACTTAAATTCTAGGTAAACGCTAAATGTATACATATAATAAAGCTGAAGGCAGATGAAAGACTGAACATTGAAGATATTTGTTGTAACAATTTTTAGAAATTTTGTCTGTTTATTTAAACGCTCATCACGCAAAACCGGCTGAACGGAGCATCATGATTTTTAGTATGTAGGTAGCATGAGGTCCCGGAAGTGTCATGCTACTTTTTATCCCGAAATAACGCGAGCGCTGCCGCGTGTGTCCACTAGTGGTCACACAATAATTAAAATATTTATTTTTTCAGAGTCCAGAACTATGCACAATCGGAGTGCAGCTTCTATCCCAGCTGGTGGTGGAAATGAACCAGGTGTCGGAGGCAGACGCCAACCGCTCGCTGGCCAAGCATAGGAAGGTGGCTTCCTCCTTCAGGTATACATACAAATACAGTGCTTTTTAGATATGCCATATTGTAAACCTAAAATTTACTACTTTTTATCAAAGTGCAATGTAATAAAATTGAAAAGTAGCATTAAAGGAGTACTTACTACCAACATACCAGAAATTATTATCACCCGTCATTCCATTGTGGCGTAAAAGGAGAACAAACAGATCAACAAGCACACTTATGCGTTTGTATATTGATATAATATAAGATGATGTCACAGTATATAACTTGAATAATTTATATATAATTGGTTCAGGCCGGGTTCAAACTAAGGTAGGTATGTTAGATTGTAACGTTTTCCCATCAAGCTACACTTGTATTTGTTTGTGTGTCCTAACAAAAACTTAATACACCCATCTCTCTCTTCCAGAGACACGATGCTCTTCGAAGTGTTCCGCCTGTCCTGCTCCCTCCTCGGCACAGTGCGCGGCAAGACGATGGAACTGAACGAGGAGAGACAACATGCTTTGATCGCAGCACTACTCAAACTGGCACATAACTGTCTGACCTTCGACTTTATAGGCACCACCAGCGATGAGTCTTCGGACGATCTGTGTACTGTACAGGTAAGATATATGTACTGAACAGGTAAACTCTATGTATTGTGCAGGTAAGCTCTGTATATTCTACAGGTAAGACCTGTCACAATCTTACTTGCACAGGTAAGATTGTGACTGTTCAAATATAATCAAAATGATCAAATGTCTATGAAGATATAGTGTGTTCCAGTCACAAGCGAATCAATAACAAACAATCAACATTTACTAACAAATTTTAAAAGAAATCGAAACGAAACCAGCAACCAAGATTAAATTTGTTTGTATGTATGTCGTGTTTTACTAAGCTATTTTAATTTTATGCGTAATAAATACATACTACAATAAAATATAATCAAAACACTAAACTTGAGTCTGCTTTCTAAATACTTACTTTTGCTTTAGTAAAAATACTCTGTGTTCCTTTCTTTCAGATCCCAACATCATGGCGTCCAACATTCCTAGAATCGGCAACACTGGATCTATTCTTCGAGCTGTACCACGCTCTAGGCGGAGGGCTGGCGAGCCTCTCTCTGTCCTGTCTGGTTCAACTGGCGTCGGTGAGACGTTCCCTGTTCAGTAACAACGAGCGAGCCAAGTTCCTCAACAGACTGGCCGCCGGAGTGCACAGGATACTGATGCATACTGAGGTGAGAATAGAGGTTATTTTCCTATCAAATGCTTGACGTAGATCAAACATTTGGTTTGGTTGATAGGAAGAGTAGTGGTCCTGTGATAGTGCCTTGTGTGAGTCCACTTGTTTATATAAAGACAGGTCATCATTCTGTTCATTAGTTTTGGCTTCTACTTCATATTCAAACAGTTGAATCAATTTATTTGAAAATCGGTATAGAGAGACATCACTTTACAAATAAAATAAATACACTAAAAACATGAAGATTTGCCTAGTTCATACATCTGAGGTAACTAAGATTTAAAAAATACAATTGAATTGAAAGCGTCCTACTTTATTGGAGCCAATCGTCCTGAAAACGGAATAAGACTCTTAAATTTTTAAATATAATCTTAACTTAAACTTTTATTGGAAAATGAGCGAAAATTGTGCTGTCAGAATATGTCTAACAAGGACTCATATCGATGTACTATGGACACCTGATATGACGAGAAATGGGCCTTTCGCGTTTTCAAAATATAACCTTTGTTTAATGAGATAAAAGATAATGTAAGTATGTATTTACTTTATTTATTTTCATAAGTATTTACTTTGTGCTTAACATCAGGCAGGCTATAGTCAAACGCAAGCCTATTAAACGTAAAAAAAAAAGTTTTAAGCAGTAAACCTTTTAATTCCAGGGTCTGTCGGACCCGACCAACTACCACGAGTTCTGCCGGCTGCTGGCTCGCCTCAAGTCCAACTACCAGCTGGGCGAGCTGGTGATGGTGGACAACTACCCGCGCCTCATCGCGCAGATAGCCAAGTTCACCGTGCAGAGTCTGCAGGTACTTATTATTATTATTAAAAGCCGGTTCCGTCCCACTGCTGGGCAAAGGCCTCTCGATTCTCTTTCCATTAATAATAAATATACTTAATCTTTTTACAAGGTTACGTATATTAATAATAGGTGTACATTTTAAATTGTGCAGATGAACCCTGGTCTTCAAACTATGTCAGCACCTGTGTGATGATGTCTAGTTGTTCCTGTTTAGGTAACAACATAGCTAGAAAGACTATTTATACGAAACTAAAAAATTATTCCACGCGATGATCCGCCGCTGCGGTTAAGGCGGGGCTTCACCCTATAACGAGCAATCGCGATCAAACATTCGACTATTTCCTGCATCTTACCAATCGCGAGCAAGTTTTGAAGTGTTAGAAATCAGATGTTTGATGCAAGAAACACATCGAACGAAACCATAACTATAGGCTCTGTATAACCTGATTCATTAAACGCGACTTATACTCGTATATTTATAAATACTATTATAAACAGTTGTGAAGATCATTCCATCCTTCTCCCACATAATATCGCCTTCATTAGTGGGAAAAAGATTAGCATGATTTTCGCCGCCCTTTCAAATCACGTTTCTCGGCTCTGGTTTCAAAACTACCTTATACAAATAAACCCTAAAGAACGAGATTGAACCTCAGTTTAATTCTAGTTACTTACCAAAATTTTCTGTTCAATTTCAGATGTGGCAATTCGCCCCGAACTCTGTCCACTACCTTCTCTCTTTGTGGCAGAGAATGGTGTCTTCTGTGCCTTACGTGAAGGCAACAGAACCACATCTGCTGGAGACGTATGCACCTGGAGTTACTAACGCGTATATCACATCGAGACTGGACTCTGTCACCTGTGTAGTCAGGTGAGTCTGAGTCATTTTGAGTGACTCATAGTACTGGTCACTCGTAGTTATAGTGACTCGTAGCTATGGTGAGTCATTCAATTATATTATGGTCTTATCAATAAAACCATAAGTATGACAAAAAAGATAAGTTGTTAAACCCAAAGGATGGTGTCTTCTGTACCATACGTGAAAGCAACAGAACCACATCTGCTGGAGACGTATGCACCTGGAGTTACTAAGGCGTATATCACATCGAGACAGGACTCTGTCGCCTGTGTGGTCAGGTGAGACTGAGTCATTTTATGTGAATCTCAGCCATAATGACTCATACTCATAGTCACTCGTAGCTATAGTGAGTTATTTTGACTGTTACAGTGAGTCATAGTCCAGTAAATCAAAAACGTTGTGAGTGAAAGTTAAGGGACTAACAAAAAGGCAAAATATATTCTTCTTTTCATTAAAAAAATGTTTTATTTTTTCAGAGATGGCCTAGAAGATCCCCTAGACGACGTCGGCACGGTACAACAGGAGCTGGAGAAGCTGTCCGTGATTGGTCGGTGTGAATATGGCAACACATGCCAGTTGCTGGTCGCACACTTTGATAGGGCAGCGCATGCATATAGCATCGAGACTGATCCGCAGCAGGCTAGGGTGTTGCAAGGTAAATATGTAAAATAATAAAGATGTACTAAAAATGTAACAAATAAAAACCCATTTTCACTGACTAAACCAATACACTTAGACGTATTTCACCTATGATTTTATATTTGTCCACGAGGCAAATGACCTGGCAGATGATATGGCTATACATTCCAATATATGATCAAAACAACTTTACTCAGACCTCTCTAAAACCCAACTTTATTCTCTCCCACAGGTCAGCTAACCTGGCTGGTGTACATAATCGGCGCGGCCATAGGCGGGCGAGCGTCTCTCAACGCGTGCGACGAGAACGACGCGATGGATGGAGAGCTGGTGTGCCGCGTGCTGCAGCTCATGGATCTCACTGATAGTCGACTGGCACAGGTATGTATAAATAAACTAGTGGACGCCCGCGGCTTCGCTCGCATTATTTCAGGAAAAAAAGTAGCCTATGACTCTCCTAAAACCTCTTACCACCCACATACCAAAAATCATGATGATCCGTTCAGCAGTTTTTGCGTGATTGGTGTTTAAATAAATAGAGACAGATAAACAGTTAAATCTTTATATAAATTGTTCTGCTATCAATCCTGTGTACCTATCTCCACACAATATCTTCAATGTTCAGACTGTCGACCCTCTTCAGCTTTATTATATGTATAGGTACATACTAAGTTACACTAATCTGACTTAGTTTTATTCCCAACTAAGTTAACTTTCTTTTGAGACGCATTTCCTCATGTCGGATGGTTGTGACTCCCACGCAGAATTGATTCAATAGGGGAAATCTTTTAGACAGGTACATCGTGGTGGGCGCTCAGGTCCTTCTGAGGAAGACACATGCCCTCGGATATTGTAGTGCTAAAAAGTGTCGGTTTCCTCGCGATGTTTTCTTTCAATTCGCGATGTTTTTCGGCATTATCCACACATAAAACAAAGGAAAAAAGTTGACTTGCTGGTGACCTGGATTGGTCGGGCCGGATTCGAACCAGGGTGCGTCAGCCACCTTGCTACATAGTACATAGATATATAGTCTTATAATGGTCCAAATTACCCTAGTCTTATGCATTAGTTGAAAATATATACCCTTTTTTACAGGGTGGCTGCGAGAAACTAGAACTGGCAATGATGTCGTTCTTCGAGCAATTCCGCAAGATCTACGTCGGCGAGCAAGTTCAGAAGAACAGTAAGGTGTACCGGCGACTCAGTGAAGTGCTGGGACTCAGCGACGAGAGCAGACTGCTCAGCGTGCTCATGAGGAAGATGTGAGTTGAGCGAACGAAATGAGTTAAAGAGCAAAATTAGATGTTTCTGTTTTGTGTGACTCGGTTTTTGACTCATGAATAAAGTACGAGTCAAAAAAGCATAACGAGCGAATGAAATTACTAAAATATTTGATAATAACAAAATTTACGGTGTCTGTCTTGTTACATGAATGAATACGAGTCAAATGAGCAAAAGAGCAGAATGAGCGAAAGAAGCGAAACGATATTTCTCTATTATAGAGTGTAACTGTGAATGTGTAAGAGATATTACACACTTATATGACAAGCGAGGAAAGCAAAATAAGTAGAAGGAAAGTAAAATGAGCGATTATTGTGTTTATTTTTGTTTCATGAACAAAGTATGGATTAAATGAGTCAATAAAGCAGATTGAGCGAAATAAGTAGAAAAGTAAAATTGGCTATTTCTGTGTTGTTAATTTTTTTATATGTAAATGTGAATAAAGCTGGTCTTCTATTTCTGTATAACGTGACTGATTTGTTAATTTAATATGGAATAAGTATAAAAAAGAAAAAAAAACTTTATATGTCCAGAATAACAAACCTAAAGTACTGGGGCGGCTCCGAGCAGATAATATCGAAGACCCTCGGGCTGCTGAGCGACCTGAGCGGCGGGTACTCCTGCGTGCGGAAACTAGTCAAACTTGAGGAGGTGCAGTTTATGTTGACACACCATACGGTAAGTAATTAACTGTATTGAGGTATACCATAGGCCTATGGTGTCGCTTGACTACTCGACCACTACTACTACTACTCACTCTCATACAAAGCCAAGCAACAGTTGTAAATTTTCTGCAATAAAACAGAATCTATCTTCATATCAAATTGCAACCAAATCGGCATAACAAACTTGAGGACTATGTTGACACATCATACGGTAAGTAATGAAACTCTGTCCGTCTGTCAGTTGTGAATTTTCGGAACCATAGAGATTGCCAAAGTCAAAGTCAAAGCATTTATTTGCCGAGTACAGGTAAAAAAGATGGTACATTTCATTACATAAGAACACCATACTCAACCCATAAGGTATGCAAATATACATAATTTATAACAAATTTTGCAAATGTTAACAAATTTTACACATTTAAAACATTATAATACTAAACTAAGTAACTTACTTAAGAAGTCTTTAATAGAATAATACACCTTATCTAATAGAAACATTTTTAATTTTAATTTGAATACTGAAAACGAGGTGGATTCCTTAATAGCCTGTGGCAACTTGCTATATATTATCTCATTCAAAATTACAAAAGGCGATCTGAGTATTAACTAGACTAGCAGCTCCCTGCGATTTTACCCGCGTTAATTCGCGATATATAATCAAGTGCCCCCACGTTTTTTCAGTAAAAAAATATTTATTTTGGGTTTTTGAGAGAGAGTTTTTTTTAACTATTCGTGCATTGAACTTTATTATACATAATTTTTTGTTAGCTGCTCAAACTCTTATACCTCAAATGATATTTTGACTTGTCAAATATATTCAACAGTTTTTTTGCTTATTCCCAGGCGGAGCATTTCCCGTTCCTGGGCATCACGGGTGTGGGAACGTGCGAGATGCGATGTAGGACCATGCTGTACACAGCGCTGGGGAGGCTCCTCATGGTGGAGCTGGGGGAGGACGAGGAGCGGTTCCACAGCTTCATGATGCCGCTGTCGGGTGAGGGGGGCTATGCCCAGTGTGTATATATCTAGGACATGTGTCTTCCGTGGAAGGTCCTGGGCGCCCAACACGATTTATCTGCACAAGAGAACTTCCTTAATGAATTTATTTTGCGGGGGAGTCACGATCCTCCGCACGTCGTGAGGAAATTCGAACTAGGGTACGTCGGGATGATGAGCAGACACTGGAACCGCTGAGCCACACTCGTTCGCTCGCTTTTAGAAAATTCTAACCATACTAATATTCTTCCTTTTCCCCTGTTCCAGCGGCCTTCGAGAGCATAATAGGCCTCCTGGGTCCCCCGGAAGGGCCCCTGTTCTGCACGGAGGAGGCCAAGAAGAGCCTGATAGGGCTCGCGCGGGATCTCCGGGGGCTCGCCTTCGCATTCAACACCAAGACCACCTACATGATGCTGTTTGATTGGATGTGAGTAGTAGACTTTTTTTTATTTGAGTTTGAATTGCCTGTATGCCTAGAAAAAAACAGCACGATAAGAGAAAACGGCAAAAAGGCACCGGAATACAGATTATAAAACCCACAAACAGAATTTCGCTTCCACTTTATCGTGCGTACTTGATCTGAAGATGGAAGTTATTATATTTTTAAACATCGGCGTAGAGAAAGTAATTACTGAGTATGTCGTACCTGTTTGTAAAGATTAGATTAAAAGCGTGTTTATATGTTTGTATTTTCATAATTAAAGTTCACTTGCACAACATTTCTTAAACTTATTTAGCGACAGAATTGCCTAGTAAAACATGGTGTTTAGGAAACGTTGTGTAAGCGTTTCCTATAATTTTTCATAACGGTCGTTTTTAAAGTTAAGTAGTGGGCCATATCATAATTATAATCATCTTCTTTTTTTCTCTCTCAGATACCCAGTGTACATGAAGATCCTCCTCCGCGGCATAGAGGTGTGGTTCTCGGAGCCCTCAGTGACGACCCCTGTCCTCAAGCTGACAGCGGAGCTGGCTCAGAACCGCAACCAGCGACTGCACTTCGATGTGGCCTCACCTAATGGAATACTGCTGTTTAGGGAACTGTCTAACATTATATGTGCTTATGGTGAGTAGTCATTTAGTTATGTTACTTCAAGAATACTTTTGGGTATTTTTTCACTTTTAGGCCATTTCATAGACACTTTTTTTTTTTGGCCCAGGAAAACCTATTACAGGTACCACCCAAACCCCGGGGAGGGCGGATGGTTATGTGGGAGTCTCCGCCCACTCCATAAGGGCGGCATACCCACTAAAAACCTGGGGTGTTCCACCTCCGCATCGTTGGTCCAGGGCCACGAGAGCGCGATGCATACATCCGCAGCCCTGGTGATGCTGGCCCGGCAACGGGCCCCGCCTCGGGGAGCTTCAGCTCAACCCTCAATGGACGACGTGTCAGAACACGGGACACGTCATGCATCCTGTGGGGACTCGTTCTAGGGCAACAGGTTCCCCGACCTGCCGCCCAGAGCCCCCAAAAGTCAGGCGGTCGCACGCCAAAGCGACCGCCCTCCTCCAATACGCCCTCTGCGCACGGAGTTCGGTTCCCGTGTCGCCGCTACTCGGCCGGTACACCGAACTCCTCTCGCCTCTCGGCGACCACCTCGGGTGCTCTAAAAGAGCACCCAGCTCCACCTGCACCGCGAGGTGCGGCGAGCTCCACGCCCCGGGCCCTACACCAGCCCTCTCCAAGGAGAGGTATAGGCGAGGGCCCCCACTCGATCGGACATTTGGACACAGGCTAGCAAGATCCACCGGACTGTGGAAGTTACTAACCTGTGGACGGGGTGCACCAGGCCTCCCCAACTAACCCCAAATCCCCATATGGAGAGATGAAATTAGTTGGGCTTACCCAACGTGAAGGTAGTCCGATCCACGCACCCCATTTCATAGACACTATGGTAATATCTGGCAACTTTTGGGTCAGTTCTTTTATTATGATTTATTTTGTCAAGTGCTGCTTTTGTTAACTTAAACTTTTATTGGAAAATGAGCGAAAATAATCACGACTGGCAGGATTCGAACTTACGTATTTCTGATCACCGTCCAGAACGCCTTAACCAACTAGGCTACGGTCTACTAACTGCCAGGCGCGATAACCCACACACATTTCCAAACACCTCAGACAAAGCGGAAATGGCGCCACTTATGCTGTCAGAACATGTCTAACAAGCACTCATATAGATGTACAATTATCATGAATCGTTTGTTTTTTGTCGGCAGGCAGCAGAATACTGACAGTGGAAGTGAACAAGAAGCAGATGTACGCGCTGAAACTGAAGGGCATATCGTTATGTTTCTCGATACTGAAGGCGGCGCTCTGCGGGAACTACGCCAACTTTGGAGTGTTTAGGTGAGTCATCATCATCATCAACCATTAGCTCAGCTAGCTAGCCATTTTAAAAACACAAATGTGAAATATCTATCTATCTATAATGATACAAAAAACGGCATTTGACATGATACAAAAACCAAGGATTCTTCTTTATACCTATAAGTATGTTTTATTTTTTCCAGGTTATACGGCGACGAAGCGCTGGACAACGCGCTCAACATGTTCGTCAAATTGTTATTAAGTATACCGCAGAGTGATCTATTGGTGAGTTATTATCTTTTTGTCTTCTTCTTCTTCTTATTGAATGAAAGTGGCCAACTCTGGTGGCGAGAGTTTATCAAGCCGCCCTAAGGGCCTCTGACATGGCTTAACGACTGCCGTACTAGACAAACAGCCGGGACATACAATTTAACGTGTCATCCGACCCACGGAAGCACCCAAAATGGAATGTCACTCTTCGGTCACCCATCCAAGTACTGACCGCGTCGAACTTTGCTTAACATTGGTAATTGCAAGTTATTGCCAATTGATTGCGATGTTTTTGTTATTGTATTTAATTCCTGCTTGATTTGTATGTTTTATTGCCTCATGACTGAGGGTCGTGACTCCTCCGCAAAATTAATTCGTTAGGCGAGTTATCTTGAACTGATACATCTTTGTGAACTCTCGGGTCTTTCCACGGTAGATATGTATCCTAAGAATGTTTAATCCTCGAACATTTTGATTTGCTCATAAAGTTAAACGAGTTCAAATCCATGTATAATTTAAAATGAAGCTTTTTATTGTCGTTCCACCATTGTTTCCCTCAACATAGGTAAGTCAAGGACATTTTCTGGCTGAACATTTGCTCAGGCGTAATGAAATTTTATGATCGGTTTATTAGAAACGTCACTGGCAAAATTTATACTTGTATATAAAAACTGATTGTGAAGGTTGGGAATGATTTTTTTTTGTGAAAAACTGTAATGAAATGGTTATACATAAAAAAGACTACTTACTAATAATAAAAACCGTAAAAAAAAACAATGAAAATATATGATAATATAATTAAATGTGAATAGTTTTGTACGAATATAAAATTAAGTATTGCACGAATATTCATTTAAGTACGATACACACATTCTTTTTTCTTTTTTTAGGTAGGTGGGTGGAAGTGCCCGTGGATATCTAATCAGATTTCGACACGGGTGTAATAAGACTTAAACGGACATCCCGTTCGGGGCGTTTGTGCATTTCGTAACCTAATCTTTACAATCGAATCTCTTTGAAATATCAGAGTTTTCAGGAGTTGTGGTGGTTGAAGTGGAACCCTTTTTTATGAGACTCACTAACGAGACTCCACTACCGACTAAAACCTACCACGACGTCCCTTCACCTCGGCAAGGACTCGCGGGCAAGCGAGCAATACTCCTCCGCAATTCCCGTTACATAGTCAAGTGTCGTTTCTGCTTGAGCTTCTTTTGGTCTGTAGATTTTTTTAAACTTGCTCCTTGTTTATCTCCAGGACTACCCCAAGTTGTCGCAGACGTACTACGTGCTGCTGGAGCGGCTGGCGCAGGACCACATGCCGCACCTGGCGTGTCTGCAGCCCGACGCCACGCTCTACATCCTGTGCTCCATATCCGAGGGACTCACTGCGCTGGGTATGTAGCTCTATGCAGGACCACATGCCGCACCTGGCGTGTCTGCAGCCCGACGCCACGCTCTACATCCTGTGCTCCATATCCGAGGGACTCACTGCGCTGGGTATGTAGCTCTATGCAGGACCACATGCCGCACCTGGCGTGTCTGCAGCCCGACGCCACGCTCTACATCCTGTGCTCCATATCCGAGGGACTCACTGCGCTGGGTATGTAGCTCTATGCAGGACCACATGCCGCACCTGGCGTGTCTGCAGCCCGACGCCACGAAACTGTGCCAAACATACTATACCAGCAAACTGTGCCAAACATAAAAATGTTAAATCATCCGCCACCTAACGGTAAAAGATTGTCTAAATCGGTACAAAAGTGGTGGATCTCAACACATATTAAAAAACACTTGAAAACTACCCCATATTTCGGAAGTCAGTTACATCTGTTTCTTTTTGAGTGATATTCCTTTTTACCGAGGGTCGTGAATCCCCCGCATAATGTATGCCATTACAAAACTCTCTTGCTAGTTCCTATCGCTATTTTCATATGGCATGTTGTAATGCTTGCAGACACGAGCGTGTGTACGGGGTGCTGCGCGACGCTGGATCACATAGTCACCTACCTGTTCAAGCAGTTATCGCAGAAATGTAAGTATTATACGCTACTATCTTAGACCTAAGTTATAAGCCCGAATGAGACAGAATATTCCTAGGTCATTGCACACGGCGCCATCAATCACTTAATATGTTTAAAGTTGAAATTTCATTTGTTCATATAACTTAATAATACACGTAAAAATAACAAAAGTTATTAAGTATAAAAATCGAAACTCTGGAGAAATATGTAGTGTTTTTCCGCTGCGACTGCTCCTTAACCGACTTTAAACAACAAACTTGATGGTTTTTATGTGTGTTCCTCTATATACCACTATATACATATACCACCGCCACACCTCACCTCCTAACCAACATGGCCTCCGTGGCTCTCAAGATCTTACCAACACCGCACCTTGTGTCTTCAAGTTTCGTCGAAACGTCGGTTCGAGGAGTCAACACGTTCTGAGGATGCCTCGTGGAGAGGCGAAACACGTGTCGACGAGAATATCTTGCCGAAGGAGAATTACTAAACTTACAAGACACAAGGTCTACAATACTATCTATACATGTCATAAAATTTTTTGAAACGCAATAAAATTATTATTGTATTCGTATTCCAGCCAGCAACAAAGTGCCGAACCCGCGCCACCCGCCTCCAGAGACCAGCAACATGTTCATACAAGTACTGCAGCGGCGGCCTGAGATCATGCAGCAGCTGCTAGCCACGGTCAGTGTGTCCCTCCTTACTGAGGGTCGTAACTCCCCCGCGTAATTAATTAGTCGGGGGAGTTATCTTGGACCGAACCTTATCTCACGAAGTTTTCCTCTACTGTTCCCCCTACTAGAGTCGTATTTCTACAATATTCTACATTAATGAGGGTCGTGACTCCCCAGAATGAATTCGTTAATAATGTTATCTTAGGCTGATACAAAATTTTAGTGCTTTATTAGACACCAGATGTATCTGCCCAAGAGAACTCCCCAAACAAGTGAATTCTCCGGGGAGTCATGACTAAGGGCATGAGGAAATACGGCTCAAGAGAGAGAGAGAGAGAGAGAGAGAGATTAGACACCAACTTAAAAATCACCCGTTATTAGCTCTATACTAAACTAGCGGACCCGACAGACTTTGTCCTGTCTGTGAACTCTTTTACTCTTTAGTTAGTTAGAAAACGTTTGTATGGGAAAAAGAAAAGGACGGATATGCCGGCATTTTTTCGAGTTTTTCTCGCCGTATAAACCATCCTTGAACTTCAACGAATATAAAAAAAAAGGAATTGGCCAAATCGGTCCAGGCGTTGTTGAGTTATACGCTTACCAACACATTTTGCGAAAAATTTTTGTATATAAGAGAAAATGAGACCATTATTCAATTTGTATCTTACAGGTACTTAACGTGATAATGTTCGAGGACTGCTGCAACCAGTGGTCGATGTCGCGGCCCCTCCTCGGGCTGATCCTCCTTAACGAGGAGCACTTCAACCGCATCCGCGCGGAGATGATCGCGCAGCAGCCGCGCGACAAGCAGCCGCAGCTCGCGCAGTGGTTCAACGGACTCATGGCCGAGATCGAGCCCAACCTGCTCACCAAGAACCGGGACAAGTGAGTGCCACTTTGTACATGTAGCGGCCAATATAATAATCGAAATATTTATTTATAGTATATATGGCGCCACTCAAGCGCGCCGGATTTTGGCCCCCTCTTTAGGCTTTATTAGTAAGAGGAGCAAAATCCAAAAATTCAAAATACAAAGCGAAAGTGAAGTTGTTCTTATTGGGTAATCATGCTCCATTATAGAACATAATGATTGCTAATCGTCAAGTATTAACGCAATAATTTACGTCCTCCGTTATCCTTTATTCATTTCTCTCCATCCAATGGTTGCCTGGAAGAGATTGCTTTTAGCGATAAGACCGCCACTTGTGGCACTAGTATAAGTTTATGTTTCATCTATTTCTTTGTATTTTATTTTTATTTCGTGTGTTACAATAAAGAATATCTAACTATCTATCTAATTTGAAAAAAAAAATACAAAGAATTAAGAATCTAGCATGAATTAAAATACATAATTAAATATCCTCATTTCTTCTTTCGCAGATTCACCCAGAACCTGTCAATGTTCCGACGAGACATCAACGACCTTCTAAAAGGCACGACGACGGCAAACAACGCAGCCAACGTCAATGATATGATGACGTCGTAATGACTGACGTCAGAACAGCACAGTGATAGTAAATATATGACGTCAGAGCTACAAAGTGATATAAATATCTAATTATGATGTCAGAATACCGCTGCTATGTTAGAGCAACAAGTCATAGGAAATATCTTATTATGTCACAATAACACTTTGACGTCTGAGCTACTAAGTGATAGTAAATGTCTAATCATGACGTCAGAACGCCGCGTAGACGTCAGAGCAACAAAGTGAGAACTTGACGTCAAGTCGACAATGTGATACCAACATACTGAATCAAATGTATTTATCGCGCTTGCAATATGTAGATAAGCGATGATAAGGAATGAATTTTAAAATAATCAAATATAAATAAACTTCTCGACGCTCGTATAATAGTAATGATGACGTCATAAAAAAAGTTTTCTTCAACACAATAGTTATTGGGGAGTTAATCGGTCTCTTCTAGGCAAGCGTATTAGTTCACAAGCTACAACGTTGCCTAACATCAGGCGGGTTGTAGTCAAGCGTGAGCCTTTCTGGTATAAAAAGTGATGTTAACGTCAGTGATATCAATTTGACGTAAGCTGACGTCAAGTAAAGTATGCTGACGTCAGGTTGACGCATTATGACGTCAGAATAACAAAGTGACATTAGACTGATGATAAAAGCTTTTAAGCTGTGTTGGTTAGTGTGATAAAAGTGATGCTAAGGGCCACTAGCGTGATACTTGAACGCGTTTAGCGAAATTACATAGTAACAATACTTAAACGCGTTTAAGTTTTGCGCTAGCGGGGCTAAAAGTTGTGTTAATATGTTTTAAAATTAATAGTAATAAATAGAAAGTGCATGTAAAATGAAGTATGTATAGTCATTGATAAGAACTTTTTAATAGATGATGTTGCTATAGTTGTTTGAAAGTCTGCAGGATGTTTCACAAATTCGGAACGTTTCCGCTCGGAAACGAAACGCCAATCGTAGAACTTGTAACTTTTGTGATTGGTGGACGACTGTTATTGGTGTTATGATGTCAGAATATCGCTGCTATGTTAGAGCAGCAAGTCATAGGAATTATCTTATTATGTCACAATAACACTTTGACATCTGAGCTACTAAGTGATAGTAAATGTCTAATCATGACGTCAGAACGACGCGTAGACGTCAGAGCAACAAAGTGGGAACTTGACGTCAAGTCGACAATGTGATATCAACATACTGAACTAAATCAAAATTAGTCAGTTTTGACGTCTTTGATTGGCGTTTCGTTTCCGAGCGGAAACGTTCCGAATTTGTGAAACACCCTGTGTGCGTATCAAGCGAACTGCGTGTTCAGGCAGCTTCATTTGTGAGCCCGTTTCATTCCTGTATAAGCCACACTTAGACCACACTGTCGCTTGTGCGGTGTGTCGATTGTGTGTGAAATAAACATTTGTGTGTTTGAAAAATAGGTATAACAGGTATTTAATTTCCGGTTTTTTAATGCAAATGTAATAATATTAGTAAAATCGTTTTGTATGGTATGTGTAACTGAAATGTATATTTATTTCGGAAATTCAGTTTTAATGGTTGTTTGTCTAGTACGGCAGTTGTTAAGCCATGTCAGAGGCCCTTAGGGCGGCTTGATAAACTCTCGACACCAGAGTTGGCCACTCTCATTCGGTAAGAAAAAGAAGTTTTAATGTTTCTTAAAAAATATGTTGAACTGATTTCAAAATGGAAACTATTTATATAGCATTTACTAGTATGAAACTAAATTTTATCAAATTTTAAGTCCATAAATGAAATTAATGTCATGTGGTGACGAGTATAAAGGAATAGAACAAATTGAGGAATTTCTATTTTGGCTTCTTTTTTTGTTAATAAGGTCCACTTGCACTCTTAAACGCATTTAAGATTACGCAGTAATGTTAGGCTAAATTTGTTTATGAATCCTTGTCCAAGCGGTCCTAAAATTCAATAAAAAAAATGGAATTATGAAATCACGATTATTACAAAAATATGTGTAAATGCGCGTATGTTTCTCTATCCTAAAAATAGTTGTTTGCCCTGGTTTCAATTTCGCACCTTATACAATTCATATAATATTAATCTACAAGCGGGCGCCCGCGGCGTCGCTCGCATTATTTTGGGATAAAAGTAGCCTATGACACTCATAGGCCTCATACTACCTACATACCAAAATCACGATCATCCGTTCAGCCGTTTTTGCGTGATGAGCGTTTAAATAAACAGACAAACAGAGAGAAATTGTAAAATCTGCTGAAACGTGTTCTGTTATGGATTTAAAATACATATACATATGTACAGATTTTTGACCCTCTTCAGCTTTATTATATGTATAGATAATATTCATATAAGCCAGCTAATATTTTAGTTGATGGGCATAAATAAAATCACAGTGTAGTCACCATCAAGACATCAAACCACGGGTAAATAGCCATTTTATAAATGAAAACCTTAAAAATGTGGTTAAATTTTCGCTGTAACCAAGTTTTGCATTTCATAGTAATGTGGTAGGATGTATGTGTTTAAAAAAATACAATAGCATGGTTTATATGTGTAATAATATAAATTAAATAAATAAGGAATAGATTTAGAAACGCATTCCAATACAATTTTGTCAAAATTGCTTATTCTATTTTGATGTAATTTTATAATAGAGATCAGACCATAGACAATCATCAATACATAGAGCATCGGAGGACATCACTAGTAAATAAATACATATAACAATACTGTATGTTGGTTGCTTACATCTGTCCCTATAGAATTTAAAGCTATTCTCAATGTCTGTGTAAATATGATAGATTTAAAAAGAAACCTTGGTTGCAGTGAAAATTTAACCAGATCACATATTAAATAGTATGTATATGAATATGTATTTACTTTAATTGTTATTCAGGAAAGGTGTCACTTAGTTTATATTATATTTTGGAAAAAAAAATCTGTTTTTCAGCATCAAAACTTTGTAACATAATATTACATTGTCTGCGATCTAACATACAAAATATTTAAGTGTTTTTTTTTTTAACTAAAACGGGTTTGCACTTGACCACAGTTTGCCTGATGGTAAGCAATAGCTTTGGCCTAACATGAGACGTCCCTAATCAACATTTATAATTTACATTTAAAATCAAACTTTCAAGACCTCATTGTAACTCAAAAAATTCTTAAATTAACTTTGTTTTTTTTTTCATGTATTCTTATGTATCAAATTAGGGAAGATCAGGAGCCAACCCCAAATTGGGAACATGGCTAAGAGGAAACATACACATCACATGCACAAACTCTCGCATTTATAACGTTAGTGTGATGAGAGTTTCATTCCGTGTAGCGCATTCTTTACGTATAAAAAACCCTGGTTTTGACCTATTTTATTTAATTTCACATTTCTAAAAATATATCGCTTATTTTTAGAAAGCTCAAATTTATAAAGGTATATTACACCGTTCAAACGCTTGGCAAATAGACAGTCCACTTTACCACCAATAAAAGAATTCTTTTGTTGTTAGTACCTGGTATTGTTGATCGAAGTTAGTACCGGATGTTGTTCATACGGCATTTAAGCCATGCTATAGGCTTTTAGGGCGGTTTGATAAACTCTCGACACCAGAGTTGGCCACTCTCATTCGATAAGAAGTAGACATGACTTCTGTTTGCACAAACGTATGTACGGAGTAAAAATAAAATCGGGGTAATTTAATTGTTCTAAGTAGAATTTGTTTCCTATCATAGTTTTTAATATTAACTACTACTTATGATGGATTATGTTTTATTGTTTAAGTTTAGACTCGAGGATGAATGTTGACTGTAAATACATTTTGTGATTTGTACAAAGAGTATACTGTGTCTTTCATTTAAGATATTACTTTACCCAACCAAAAAGTGTAGAAAATATAGCGGCGCCACTTGAAGTAGGTACCTACTTATTTCAATGAGCGTTTTCAGACCTCCAATCAATATATATAAAACTCAAAGGTGACTGAGGTTAACGTAGGCATCCGCTAAGTAAGAATTTTTAGAAATGCCACTTTTAAAGGGGTGAAAAAGGGGATGTACGTTTTACTTCTTGATGCGAGCAAAGCCGCGAGCACTAGTTTACTATAAATTATTTAGGAGCCAAAATCCGGAGTTTTGGTGGCGCCATCTCTTACCAAAATTAACACGCATTGGCTGCCCACCTCTTGAGGAGTATATTACTGCATGCCCCTTGTATTTGCCTAATAAATTGACCTAAGCCGTGTGCCCACAACGCAAATACGAGTTCATTCATTGCCTTTACTCAGATGCCCCTTGACGCATATCGGCGTCCAACCATATTACACAGTTTAGTAAATAGTTAATATGGCGGCAGATAACGCTGACTCGATAACAATAAGTGCAATAAAATTGGGATAACATAAATGGACAAAAGATTTCAGGTAGTTCCAATGCTAGGACTAGTAGAGATGTAGACATGTCGTGAGTTTCGACCTGCGTCATTCGTACTTGCCGAGCGTCTTTTGTTTAAGTTTTTGAACAATGAACGCGCCGGCGCTTCTTTGGGCACACAGAGTTTAATCGCTCGTATACCTTTTTCCTGTCCATTACACCAATTTCTTTCTTTTGTATTTAGACTGCATTTCAGGATTTTTTCAAAATATCAATCTAGTAAGTAAGTTAGTTATGTAGGTACCTATATTTATACAGGACCCACTTATATTAAAATTACGCAAAATACAAGTTGTAACTTGTAGGTACTTGTTGTACAGGTGGTACAAATCAATATTATATTAATAAAGACTAGAGAAGGATTTTTCAAAATATCTTGTTAGTAGTCCAGTCAATAAAGCCCAAAACCCCCAACAAATTAGTTACTCGGCCAAACTTTGTGAATTTGTTCAGAAGGGTAAAATGAGTGACCGTGTGAGTTTGCACCCTTGTAGGGTGTACGGAAAGGGTTGAAAAGGGGTGAAAAGTATTTTTTATCAATAACATTGCCAAAAAAATTAGTTACTTTGTGTAAATTTGGAATTAAGTTTTTGTTACCGTTTTCTAACATGTATCAAATTTGCACACTTTTGCAACATACGGAACATTTATTATTAAAAAACAATGATTATGGTTAATAACACGAGTGAAAAAATTAGTTACTCGCTGCAAATTTGGAATTATGATCTTTCTTTGGTTTTCTAGCATGTATTAAATTTGCAACTTACGGAACATTGTTTATTAATAGCAACGTTTTTCCCCCGAAGGATAAAAAACGTATATTTAGATTCCAGCCGGAGCTTGACCCACTTATTGAGATAACATCTTGGATTTTACGTGTGGCAACACTATTTTGCTCTATGGCGCCCCTTCCATGCGTCGAGTCATGTCGGCTCGACTCGGTATCGATTGGCTCCCCCCCTCCCGCACAACGCTCGCGCAGCGCCGGGCGGACTCGCTTCCTTAGTACTCTCAAGCCAGCAAGATTGTTAAATCTTAGTGGGTCAAGCTCCGGCTGGAACCTAAATATACGTTTTTTACCCTTCGGGGAAAAGCCTTTAGTAATATGTATGTATAGGTAAGAGTATATAATTGAGCCAAAAATAAATATTTGTTTTAAACAATCAAATCGTTACCAAATTAACAACTTCATACAGTTAGCACAATCTGCTTATTATTAAAACTTAGGTGGAACCCAGTTATAATTACTTGAATACTGAAAGAGTCGGCTACTATTACTTAACATAAATGTAATTTTAAAATAATAGAGTTGATTTTATAAATTTATATACATGAATTTATATTGAATAAAAATCATAAGTAAAAAAGTGATGTAGGTATTTATGTATAAATGAATATTTTGATTATGATTACTATGCTAGTTCTAAGACTATTAGTTTCTTTGAAGTAGAGTTTGAGAACGTATCTATACTATTCCAGATATCTAATACTAATCAATGTTATTTACGCACGTCGCATTACGATGTTACACCAGCGGATCCAAAGTTACCAGGCAAGTAACAGCGGCGCCGTGAAATCGCAACCACTAAATACGACGATTGGAGTAGCTCAGGGCTCGTCAATATCGAATATAATGTTTTCGATCCTCCTGAATGACCTCCCGGAGACTATTAGTGCTCATATACTTATGTATGCCGATGACGTCGCAGCCGTGGCCCACGCAGCGTCAATGGAGGACCTGGAAGACAAACTAAACGAAGTGGCCAACGATCTTAATGAATGGTTCCATACGAATGGCTTAATCCTCAATGTCAACAAAACACAGTTCATTCACTTTATCCTCTCGGGGCACACTAGAAGACCCCTTGTAGTTACCGTCGGTGGAAGTAGAATGAAGCAGGTCAACGAAACGAACTTCTTAGGCTTCCAAATTGATAGCGCTCTGACATGGGAGAGCCATATCGATAAGCTATGTACAAAAGTTGGACGTGCGTGTTTCGCACTATGGAGAATATCGGCGGTTTTACCGTATGATATGATAAAAAATTGCTATTTTGCATCGGTACACTCCCTGCTGAATTATGGAGTAGAATTCTGGTCCCGTTCAGCAAGCTGGGACCGCGTTTTTAAAATGCAAAAGAGAGCTGTGAGAGCTTTGGTGCGGATACCGAAAGGTGAATCAGCATTACCTCTCTTTAAATCTATGCACATTTTAACATTACCGTCGATGGCATTCTTAGAAGCTGCGATGTACGCCTGGGAGCACCTGGGGGAGTACGAGCAGCACGGGGAGAGGCTGGCGGCAGACAAGAGGCGGCCGCGACACCTGCGCGAGGTGCCGCGCAGCCGCGTCAAAGCAGTTAAACTGATGGCGACAGGTGTATTCAAAATTATCCCTGAACAAATTAAAAATGCTCCTTCAAAACAAGCTTTTAAAATAAGGGTTAAAAAATGGTTAACAGAGAAGACATTTTATTCACACAATGAGTACCTACCTCTTGTGGATTAATTTTGATTAATGTATGAAATATGTAAGTAGTACATTGATTTTTCGTTAAAGCTTTGATAATGACATGATATTTGATTTATTTATTTTAGATTTTAAGTATTGACATGTAACTGCTGTTTGTTATGAATAAATATCTGAATCTGAAAGTCTCTAATACCCGCGTCTTTAATTAATGAGGATGTTTAATTAATGTATTCATCTAGACATAATTGCGTGATACTGGCTGTCAGATTGATTCTGCAAGATCTTTGTGATATCGATTTATCGTTTACAATTTAAATCCGGTGAACCCGGTTGGATTATAACTTTTCATTAGAGGCGAGTTTCTGTCCCGATTGACAATATATGAGACGGTCACACCGCCGGTTCTGGAACCGAATTTGGAGCGTATTGTATATTTCAAGGCCGAGATTGTGCGTCAACCTTTTACCTTTCATATTTCAGACAATTAAATTGATGGCTTGCACCAAATGCTAAAGTTATTCCTATCACGACCAACCATGAGCTGGAAGGTCTTTAAAATACTAGCGGTATGGTACTCACTATACTGATTAATTCATTAAAGTAAAATACATTTTGCGAGTTTAGATGAAATGTCGACTTTTCAACGTAATCTAAACCAAAACCAACGTAAGTATATATCGGTATATGAATTTTACCAACCAGCGTTATTTCAGCCAGTTACCTCTGCTCCATGATAAGATAAGGAAAACTATAATGCAGATTTTCGTCAAATCGACACCTATTAGATTAATAATTTTGCCGTATTATATTTACATTAAATTATTATTCTCACGCTATGCTCAAAGTCAAAAGGACCAATGCGAAATCTACAGCTTTTTGGATAATACTGCAGTTTAAGTATAAATTTGTTTTCTTTACAGATTTATTTCCTGGATTGAACTTGTTCGGCAAGTACGCCGGCTTGAAGGGCAAATCAATGGGTGTTCGTTGATTTTACTTACAAAGACAGAATTCTTAAAAGTCTTAATAAGGAATTGATTAGCTGCTGTATTACACAAGGCTAGTCTTTTGTCCAGATGTAAGTAGCGGGTATATTCCGCTAGTTTGTACTAGTAACCGTAACTTAATGTCTCTTTCACGTGAGCTTTTCTTTCACGGACTGCCGTAAGGTCGACTTTACCACGAGGTTTCCAGAAGATAAGAGGCCTGTTTTCTGCTGATCAAAATTCGTCAGACCGTTACAGCCCGAATCTTCGAATCGCAAGGTTGTGGAACTCCCTGCCTGACTCTATGTTCCCCACGCACTATAATCCAGCGATCTTCAAAGCGAGAGTGAATCGGTTCTTATCGGGTAAGCACGCTCCATCTTAGGCCATAGCCTTTGCCTGCTATCAGGTAAACTATGGTCAAGTGCAAACCCGTTCAAGATAAAAAATAAAATAAAATTCAGAAAAGCGTAGATAGCTATAAAAATATTGATATTTAGATAGATATATTGTTAATATATTAACTAAACGGTTTTCACTCACGTGTAAATCGCGTAAATTGTTTACGCGTTTCGGATGTTATGACATCCATAATATATTGATAAAATGTCTCACGAAAGTTTTAATATTAAGATATATTGTTGTCTATCTATAACGCATTGCAGATGGTCTTTTCCTCTTTTTCCTTTACAACAAATAGGTAGAGTCCTCTAATCATCTCTAGATGATGTAGGATGCAAGGAACTAGTTTTGGTGAAAGAAAATATCTTAACTATATTTTATTTAAGCACTAAACAGAATGCACAAGAATGCAAATTGCACTCGCAAAGTGGTCTATTGAAAGAGTCTCCAGTGTCAGAGACGTCATTCTCAATATTTGTCTTCTTTTAGTGGCCATTTTAGAAGCAATTTGGCTAAGGAAAAGTTATACCTATCGACTTGGAATGTAGCGCGCTTATGAGCGCATTTGCTGATGTATTTGTAGGCTACCAAAGTTAATGTAGATGACTATTTTTGTGTCCGTCTGGGTCATGATCGTTTTTTATCTGTGTTCCAGGCCCATATATTACATATTGGAATATTTTTTCCAACAGAGCCACAGCTTAACAAGTTCTTGATTAAAACTGAGACTGTTGCGTCTCTTTCCGCCAAGGAAAGGTGGTAGCATTAACATATATAAACATCTGGGTAAGAACAGCGCAAAACGGGCCTATGCCCTGCAGTGGGTCTCATTAGGCTGATGATGATGAACGAGGTAGCGTGCGGAGAGTTTTCGCCTCTATCTGTCTAAGTTAGCAGGTAGTACTAAGACCAATAGTTTTATAGTACTAAGACCAACGGCAAAGTTGTTGCCTACGACAAAATTAGCTAATAAGCTTAAAATTGTATAGGTACACGAGTACTTATACTTTACTATACCTACTTTGCAATCTGATTAGAGTTTTCAGAATGTATCGCGTATATTACGAGCCCAAAACGCAGGTAGGCCAAAAGGTAACTGCAATGTAATGAAATATCTCTGCGGTGGCCTTTATTCTGCATATATCCCAAAATACCTGCGAAAGGTCTATATGAATCGCTTTTCTATGAATGCACTTTAATAGGGCTTCCCTGCTTTATAAAAAAAAATAAAGGTTATTAAAACAATTAATGTTCACTTACATTTTCGTAGGAGTTACAGTAGTGTTAACACGTCAAAAATCCAAGACGTACTGAGGAAGCGAGTCCGCCCGGCGCTGCGCGAGCGTTGTGCGGGAGGGGGGAGCCGATCGATACCGAGTCGAGCCGACATGACTCGACGCATGGAAGGGGTGCCATAGAGCAAAATAGTGTTGCCACACGTAAAATCCAAGATGTTATCTCAATAAGTGGGTCAAGCGAAGGCTCGGACACCTAAATAAAAAAAATCATGATATTCGCTGATAACAGGGATAAAAATATCTGTGAAGGGTTGAAACTTGGAGTAACTGTAAAATGAGAAAAAAAAAAAACAACAAAACACGTTGTTTATAATTTGTCAAGCACAGTAACTCCAAGTTTCAACCCTTCACAGATATTTTTATCCCTGTTATCAGCGAATATCATGATTTTTTTATTAATAAACAATGTTCCGTAAGTTGCAAAAGTGTGCAAATTTAATACATGCTAGAAAACCAAAGAAAGATCATAATTCCAAATTTGCAGCAAGTAAGTAACAAATTTTTTCACTCGTGTTATTAACCATAATCATTGTTTTCTAATAATAAACAATGTTCCGTATGTACCAACCTAACCAATAATTAAATAGATCGAAATAAAAGGTCCTCACGAAAGTAAAAGAAAACTCAAGAAACTACACTACGAATAGAGAAATTGACATGGAGGCAATAGAGTAAAACCAACGCTATATTTGTAAATTATATTTTATTCTAAACTAACAACAGCATACATCAAACGCACAATTTCCATATTTCCACGCCCCGCGGCCGTCGTCACAAACTATAGGCAAAAACGACGACCCAGGGGCGGCACAAACTAACATAAGTATACTTCTTTTGACTCAACGCTACCGTGATACAGATGATATAGTCTTTACACAATTAGTGAGTTACTAGGTTAAAAAGAACTTACTAGAAAAGTTTGCACCAGATTTTAAAATCAGGACCAGTTATAAAGGTTTTAGGATCAAAGCATTAGTACCTTGATTTCATTTTAGTAGTCAAGTTTATCAGTAAGCTTGGAACTAACTTCTTACAATAAAGTGGTCTGATCATTGTGCCAGAATTAGAATTATCCATTTAGCACATTCCAAAAGACTTAAAGTTTTATTGAAACACCTAACATTTGTTTTGGAACAAATATCATGGAAAGTTTAGGTGAAATTGTACACAAAAACGTGGATCAGTCAAAAGAAATATACCTACACATAATATATATACAAAAAAATCTACATACCATATAGTACGCTAAATATAACAAAAACAACAAAAAATAATGACGAGAACAGTTTCTGGGAGACATTTTGGAAATGCAGTAAATGTAAAGCTATTTTGTGAGATATCTTTACGACGAAATGTATCCAAAAAACTGTTTCAAAAACACAAACATACATACATATTATAATAATATGTCTAAAATATACAACTTTATCAATGATTATTTTGTAACGTTTCCTTTTATATTCAAAGGAGAAAACATATGAACAAATTTACTGTTATGGTAGAATATTTTCACAGTAAGAATGATGGCTTATGATTTTAATAACATAAAACTGAAATTCTGTCTTTAACTTTGAGAAAATGATACAAAATAATCAACATCAATTACATACATACCAAATGACATTATTATATTAATTGTATTCATAATTATTAATTTGTAACAGCCTAAATTAAGTTTCATCTACATAGTTATAGGCCTCCAGTTTTTAATAAATACATCTTTCAAGATGATGTCATTTTGGGTTTCTCTGATTGGAGCACTATCAGCATCATATTTTTAAGATATTATGCACAAATTTATAGAAAACTGCAGGTCCATAACGCGATTTATCTACACATGTCCCCAATTCTCACAAAACTAATTTAATACGTTCAAAAATATATGCATCTCTTTTCATACTTGAAAAGGAAAGCAAATATTCAATAACGTCAAATTAAATCTTCAAAATTGGGGACACTAAAACCAGCACTTACACTAAATAACAAAATCTATTCACTAAGAAATAAACGGACAAGCGAATACATACAAATAGGTATTCCTTACATATGTATGGAGCAGACTATTATACATACAAAATTACCGATAATTATGTGAACATCTTTTGAAAAGATTTCTTATGAACAAAATTGTATTTTTTGCATTATAAAGATGTTTCTGCAAAAGAATTTACACAATTATCAGTAATTTAAGTGGTAATAAAAAGCATTTGGTATCAACGGCGTGTTTTTAAATACTGACGAAAAATGCTACATAATGTGATATTCGATATATTTTACCTTAGGTCTTCGCAATGTCTCGATAAGTTGAATAAACAATTTTCCACAAAATCCTATTTAAAAAAATCTGTGGTATACCTCCTCCTCTTTAGCGTCTCCCCCGTAGAATCAATTCTTTGGGAGAGTTATTCCCTCTTATATAAAAGCTCAAATAAGTTTTTTGGTCTGTAAATTCTCTCGAAAAAATAAAGGGGACGAAGCCAGGTTCATCAACTAGTATTACAATAAACAGAAAAATAGAAGTCTTTCACCAATATAAGAAGATAAAATAATCTTCATCTTTCGCAACCAGACTGTACCAAGGTATTATGTATTTGTAAATCATTGAAAACCCAAATAAATAAAATGTACACTTTTTGAGCTCCATATTTAATTTAAACATTAAAACTCGAAAATTACCTATCACGACGTTTGCATCTTATTTTGGGGAACCCTGTGATGATATAAAAAGTGGTAATAAATTAGCATTTTAACATTTCAATAATGCTTGTAAACTTTCTGATATAAATAGTATCATTGAAACATATTGAAAATCCTTCATTTATAATTATTCTGTGGCATCGTAGAGCACTGTTAGTATATTTAGATATTCAAATTTATTATTAAGTCGCCTGGTAGAGATCACTTTTGGCTAAAAGACTGCCATTTGCAGCAGCAATATACCTATGTGTTATATATAATAGAAGTATAACTTCAATTTGTATGCTTGTCACAACATCACAATAAATAAATGTATGCAGCTGTTGTTGTGTTCGGATACAGACCGATTATTTATGGGTGTTAAGATACAAGTATAATTTCCACTAGTATTTTATATGCTTGTCACAACATCACAATACATGATGCCTAATCTATCTTTGCGTTAGGATGCAGACCGATTATTTATTTAAATTGTAGCTTCATAAATGATGTTTGCTGGTTTATTAGTCACAAGCCCCAGGGTCCCCCAGCACAAGAGCGTGCAGTGCTACTCCGGGTGACCAGCACTGTGCAGTCTAGTTCTTCTTCTCTTCCTTGGCCTCCTCTTGGCTCTGCTGGCTCTGCTCGGCCGCCGGCTGCTGGCCCTCGCGCTCCGCTGCCATCTGGGGACGACAAATATGCAAATTAGTTTACATTATTAAAATGAACAAAAAAAAGGTGAAATTATTTACCGATCAGATGAATAAACAAAGCAAACTGCGTAAGCAATATGTTTAGTCTAACAATGTCTCTGACATCCATTGTCGGAGGAAGTATAGACGGAACAACAAAAATAAAACAAATCAATCCAATGATATGATTTCAATTAAGAAACGAGAAATAGCTTTATTGGTCATACATATTTCTAACTTTCAGAAAACAACATTTAAATATACAATTCAACCAAAAATAATTGACCAAATAGATTTATTTATCCTCCATGCTATGCAATGTTTGCATCTTTATGCATGATCTTTCACAGAATACAATTGGTTAATCCATCCTTGAAAATGCCTAATAGATAAAAGTAACTTTACTATTTCATTTGATGGATTTTTCAAAAGGTGATTCTCAATTGGACGGTTGATATGTTTTTTCTTTGTAAGAAAATCGACATTAAATACATATAATCAGATATATTACAATACAACATGTACAACATCAGATCGATTTGTGAGACATCTTTATTAAATGATGTAGGAGGCTACAATCGACCAGCACGCTACAGAAGCGACATCGGTTACATAACAAGCCTCCGTCACTTTAGCACTTTTGCTTGACCACCGCATTTAGAACAATGCAATGGCTCAAAAAAATGCAACACTACTTCAAAGAGTTGTCGACTGGCTATATTATGAAGCCCTGTTTATTATTTAATTTTAAATTTAAGTAATTGACGACCGAATGTTTTTGTATCTGATAATATTTTACAAAGGAATACATAAAGCAGTTAGTGGCAGATGTTTAGAATTGTTTGTTGTTTAGAGTTGTTTGTTGTTTAGACATGCTTTATGTATTCCTTTGTAAAATATTTACAGATATAAAATCAGCCCGGAACCTACGCACCCGAATAGAATCTCACATTTTCCTTCCTCAGAATATACTATTTCAACGTATCTGTTTAGAATGCTTTTTTAAACAAAGATTTCTTTCGTCACCCATATATATTAGGTTGGGGAAAGTGTTTTCGCACTATAGTATGTATGAACTTGTAATAAAATATCTTTGGCTATACTTTACACTAAACCAGTATAATAGAGTCAATGAATGGTACCTTCTTGTAGGCCTGCTCGAACAGCTTGAGGCTGGCCTGCTGCAGCGTGTTGGTGGCGGTGCGGATCTCCTCGGGCTCCACGCTCTCCTTCTTGCCGAGCAGCTCGCGCAGCTTGGCGATCTCGCCGCGCAGCTTGTCGCACTACGAACATTAATCTCATGTTAAATCAAATCAAATCATCTAGTCCGATCTGAACACGAGGCGTATACTTGCGCAGAAGGAAAAAATGGGTATCAGCGGAGCTCCCCTAGCGGGGTATATGCCACGTGACCGTCCTTGACAAATCACAGCGTAAAAGCGTTTTTTCGTTCTCTGTGTGTGGTTGTCACGTTCGCTAGCTCCACCCACCGAGTACAGTCACGCGCGATATTTTTGTTATAATAACAGTTTGTTAAGTGTTTTTGTTGAATTTTCATTTCGTGTTTTGTTATTGTTTCTTGTTACTGTTTTTGTTATTTGTAAAGGTGGCAGCAATCTTTGCACCATAAAGATTAGAGTAATATTTCTTGTTAAATTGTTATTTTAATCTTATATTTTTTTATTTATAATAATAATATATTTAGTAATAATATTTCCAAAAGCATGTACCCAATCCTTTAATTAAAATTCGGGTAATAATATAAAAATTCGTACATACTATTGTAGCACTTGACTGTACATGCGCGGGCCGCTATGATGCAACTTCAGATCGGACTAGAAGTTTTGCGATTACTATAATTAGCAATCAAATCAATGACATAATTTTTTAATATTAGTAATTTAATTCAAACTAAATATTTTTTTAACAAGGAATGGGTTTGCACTTGACCGGAATTCGATTGATAGTAAGCAATCTGGTAAAAGAGAGAGAGGAAGACCGGTGAGAAGATGGAAGGACGAAATAGAGTTGGTAGCTGGGAAGTTGTGGACCCGGACAGCACAGGACAGAGACATGTGGCAACAGTTGGAGGAGGCCTACGTCCAACACTGGACGATCCCTATAGACGCGCATAAATAATAATGCAAACATTTTGACATTCAACAAACACTAGAATTTATTCTGACATACATCAATTTTATAATTATTAATCTATGTACTTTGTTTTGACTTGGAATAATTGTAACATATTATGGAATTTGCATTTATTGTATCAAAACGGTGACATTTTATTTTTTTGTGATTGACTTTTTATAGAAAT
Source organism: Macaria liturata (assembly GCA_964023185.1). Classification (NCBI taxonomy): domain Eukaryota; kingdom Metazoa; phylum Arthropoda; class Insecta; order Lepidoptera; family Geometridae; genus Macaria; species Macaria liturata. Next base: position 10,578,989 of record OZ026809.1, on the reverse strand, counting down.
CAATTGAAACTTGTAGCTTTAAAAAAAAATTTTTGCATGTATAACTTCAAAGGGAAATAAAGGCTATTTTTATTTTATTTAAGCAATCTTTACAGTTAAGGATGGAGCGAGCTTACCCAGTAATAACCGATTCACTCTCGCTTAGAACATTATTATAATACAATACAAAATAAATAAGCACATGACTGAAAATATTGGCAGCCCATACCCAATTGCCACTTCCTTACTGCATTTAGTATGTATACAAATCTATAAAAGAAAGTGGTGTCAGTTACACCATTTATAACTCAAGAACGGCTGAACGGATTTAGCTGAAAATTGGTGGGGAGGTAGCTTAGAACCAGGAGACGGACATAGGATACTTTTTATACCGTTTTTTTTTTTAAATTGAATTGAATAAAATCCAAAATCTGCTTATTTATTGCATCTAAGGCGGAACAGAGTTCGCCGGGTCAGCTAGTCAAATATATTTTAGGCATCAAAAAGACTTGCTATGCTACTACACTTGGTTTCAAAACTATCGATGAGAGAGATTGTTTAATTAATCACGGTTTGACTAAGATTATAATGAGTAACAAGTGATATTGAGAGGCCCTAATGAAATTTATTTACTCTATATTGGTATAAAAGTGAATACCAGTGTAATAAATAAAAAAAATGTGTAGTAGACATCCCCATATCCCCGAAATTGTGTATAAAAAACCAGGGACGTGATAATACGACTACACAGGCATAAGCACTGCTTTCGCGCCCGGCTTTACCTCACTTGTCACCGAGTCAAGCGAGGCTTAGATTGGACGCTTTTGTCAACCCAGTTTGGTCGTTGTTAAAATATTAGGTTACGAAGTTGATTTTACTGAACGTCTCTATAGAATTCTAATTTTGACCGCCACCCATATTATTCAACATTTTAATGGACAACTCCTATTTTTTCAGCGTCTCCTTATTTACACAACGTCTCCTACCTCGTCGATTGTTTATATTTCTATTCAATCACTGTTTCGTCACCGTCTCTAATTACAAGCCACATTTCTCGACGTTTCCTACATATTTCAACGAAATTTTTGGGACGTCTCCTAAATTTTTTTAGCGTCTCTTTCCGTCTCCTTATTATTACAACGTCTCGTACCTCGTCCTGCGGCAGCTGGTGCTTGTACTCGTCCATCTTGGTCTCGGTGTCGTGCAGCACGCCCTCCGCCTGGTTGCTGAGCTCCACTCGCTCGCGTCTCTGCTTGTCAGCCGCCGCGAACTGTTCCGCCGCCTTGACCATGTTCTCGATCTCGTCCTTGGAGAGACCGCCGGAGGATTGGATCACGACTGTTACGAAAAAAAATGTTAGCATTAAATTACGAGATACACTAAATAGTTGAGTGTCGGACTTATACGGCTGGAGCTTGAAGACACAGATCTTCAGTTTATGTAATACGGTCGCAGAGCAGAGAGATTTAGTGTGGTATTTTTTCTCTGTTGCACATACGTAAATCGACATCACTTCTCCCCCTTTCTATTTTTCATTTCTTTCTTTTTCACATATGGTTACAGGTAGTTTAACTTTTGATGTTATATGACTATTTGAAATAAAATATATCAGGTTCTTAAAATAAAAATGTATCGCGGTATCTAGGAAAGCCGGCGCTATAGTGAGCGGCGACTAGCTGGTTCCGCGAGTTACTCTCGCATCGCTGCAAGAGCAGCCGCGCATCAACACGGCCGCTGATCGACGATGCACTAAATTATCATACTCTAATACACACACACACATGAAAAATCATAAATAGTTTTGTGCTCAGACCGCATCGACTGTAGCTTAGCTTTGATATTAGCGCGCGAACATCTCCGTTAACCGAGTCGAGAAAGCGTAGACAAATAATGTCACAAGAAGTGAAGTAAAAAGAACAATTCAGTAGATATAATGTGTACTTACTTTGCTGTTCCTTGCCGGTGCCCTTGTCGCGAGCGGACACGTGTACAATGCCGTTGGCGTCGATGTCGAAGGTAACCTGGAAAGTAGGTAAATCAAATATACATTACTTATTACGAGCAAATGTTTCACGTAAGTGAACTCATCACACACACTTGACTTGACACGACTTGTTTTTTTAAGTTATGCGTGGATTTGCACTGGCTTTATGATAAAAGAAAACATCGAGAGGAAACTGGACATATTGGATATCCACAAAATCTAAGAATGTGTGTGTTCGTGTAAGACACACACGCTTTCAATTTTTTAAGTTACTGATTAATGCGGGGGAGTCACGACCCTCATTAACGAGGAACATGTCTCAATAGTAGTACCTCAATCTGCGGAACGCCGCGCGGCGCGGGCGGGATGCCGACGAGCGAGAACTGGCCGAGCAGCTTGTTGTCGGACGCCATCTCGCGCTCGCCCTGGTGCACCTTGATCTCCACCTGGGTCTGCCCGTCGGCGGCTGGGGCAGAAAAAAATATATTGTTTAAATTTTTTTTTGGAGCGTCGTAGTCGAGGAAAGCCCAGGAGCCGCTGGCGTCGCTTCTATAAAAATATTGTCAGAATATATCAGTGTCTTAAAAATAAAAATGTATCGCGGTATCTAGGAAAGCCGGCGCTATAGTGAGCGGCGACTAGCTGGTTCCGCGAGTTACTCTCGCATCGCTGCAAGAGCAGCCGCGCATCAACACGGCCGCTGATCGACGATGCGTTTATTTATTAGTATCTATCTATCACATAAGTACCATACACTTTAATCTTTCTAGTTACTACATGCTTTTATCCATGCGTAAGATTTGTTTAAAACTACTTATATTTTTATCAACACAATCAACTTCATATACTATCACGATCAACTCAATCAACCATTTATGCTATCTTCATCAACTTTGCCCAGCTTGTTTGCTAACTTATCTCATACACTATTTAGTCATATATCGTCTCTCCCCATACTATCTTCACTCTTTGATACCTTTAATCAACCTTAACAGTCACTCGTACTATATTCATCGACTCAATCAACTTTTTATACTCTCTTGATCAACCCAATCAACCATCTATACTTTCTTTATCAACTCAACTCACCGGTAGAGAAAACTTGACTCTTCTTTGTGGGAATGGTGGTGTTTCTTGTGATGAGTTTGGTGAACACTCCTCCGAGGGTCTCGATACCCAGCGACAGGGGAGTCACGTCGAGGAGGAGGATGTCAGTGACGTCACCGGCTAGGACTCCGCCCTGGACGGCTGCGCCCACTGCGACTGCCTCGTCGGGGTTCACGGCCTTGGAGGGCGCGCGCCCGAAGATGTCTTGCACTGTTGTTTGTACCTGGAATAAATTTTGATTAGGGAGGTAAGTCTATGTCAAAATGAATACTAGATAAATACTATCTAATAATAGTGTCATCATGAGAATATCATAAATATACGAATCGAAAATTGATAACCTGCTTTTTCTTGAAGTAGTCGGTTAAAAAAGGTCAAATACAGGATAATCGCATGAAAATAATAATTATTAGTAGATAAATGAAATAAATATTCCGGGACATTGCACACATCGCCATCTAGCCCCACACTAAGCAATCGCTTGTGTCGTGGGTACTAGATATATAGCGTATGTATGTGAGTGAATAACCCGCCAGCGTACAAACGCCGGCGGGGAATATGTCTCCAGAGTTGCTCTCGCACCTGTCTCGATAGACCAGCCTAGCCGGCTATAGGGAGCCGACATTGGCATGTGCTGGGTGCTGTGTCACAATCATTTGTAAAAGTAAATAAAATAAATATAAATTCACTTTTAGTATATATTATGAGAATTAAAGAAGTATTATAAAATTTGAATAATAATATTTTAATGAACAAAATGACATTAAAAACTGTAATGTGAAACTTTTTAAATAGGGATATAAAGGCTATTGTTTATTATTTATAAAACATTATGAGACTTAACGCGGGGTGCTATGTGAAATCGACATTTCATAAAAATCAAATAAAATAGAAGTATATAAGATGGAGCTAATTTTTTTTCAGTTTATATAATTTTGATTCAGTGTTAAGACAATAAAAAACGCCAAAACACAATTACGTATACTTCGCTCGATAGTTTTATTTTTTGAAAAATTGATGTTTTGAAATATTTTTAACCTTTTTTTCCAAAAGTAGTACAGAAATTTAAACCAATTTAATTATATCTAATATATAATGTTATTATTTAGAGGAGTAAAGAGCCATAAATAGAATATTCTCATTTTACCAAGCGCAAAGCGTTTTCGGGTGAAATATGGTGGCCTTAACTTCTCGAGCGCCCAGGGCACACCCTTATGTGCAGAAAAAAATGCTGCCGGACGCGCCCCGGGCACATAAGGGTGTGTGCTTGCGTAGTGCTCTGATTCGCCGAATATTGTTACGTTTCTTTTCCTTCAAACTCGTGACCGACGTATTTATTCCATCAAGCACATCAAACTCTGCTCGATTCGAATAACTTTTTGCGCAAGTTGGAACGAAAAAATTAATAAAAAAGTAAAAAATGCTGGCGGGTGGATTATTGCGTCATCCTTTTGTTTTTATATGATTTTTAATGTAAATATTGCATTTTGTGTGTGAAAAAGTTTATGATATGAATGTCTGGATATATTGTGAGTGATTATAGTGTGTTTTGTAACTGGATGTGTAATTGTTAACAAAATATGATGTCGAAAAGTGAGTAGTGAAGTAGAGTGCAGAGTTCAGAGTAGTGAAGAAATCATAACCGCAATTTACAATCATCATAAAATCTAAATGTGAGTATATCTCATTATTTTGGCATTTGCGAGAATTCAGAAATTTCATAAGCAAAACAATGGTGTACTAATTATATATCGTTACTTGTGAAACATAGCTTTAAATTAGTATTTTCTATGATGACACCGACAAGTTTGATTTTTTACAAAGAGGGCGGACATTTCGGCAACATATTTTTTGTGTACGCGGGACGCGCCACGGGTTAAGATATTGAATCAGGCGTTACTTTGCAGAAATCCACTGTAAATGAAACTCTGGAAAAATATATAGTGTTTTCGGCTGTGACTGCTACTTAACAGTCTTCAAATAACAAACTTGATGGTTTTTAGGTGTGTTCCTCCATATACCACCGCCACACCTCACCTCCTAACCAACGTGGCCTCCGTGGATTATGAGACTTACTTTGAGACTCACATTATATCTCTAGTATAGATGCAGATACTCATTACATCTCATGTGAAAAAATAAAATAACAAAAATATATTATAATACATGTCTCACCTTGGGCATCCTTGTCATGCCCCCCACCAGCAGCACCTCCCCGATGTCGGCGCGCTGCACCTCCGCGTCCTGCATGGCCTTCTGGCACGGAGCCACCGTACGCTTGATCAGCTCGCCCACCAGCGACTCCAGCTTCGAGCGCGTCATCTGGGGAACGAATAACCAGCAATTAGTTCACTATTAGACTTGTTAGAATTGTTTAGACTATTGTGATTATTTTAGTATCTACTTGTTGTTGCTGTAGTTGTTTTTCTTTTTGTAAATTTAGTTATAGTATTGTTTTTATGTTCACTTGGAGTGCGTGACGTCACCGCCAGCCGCAACAGAATATCAGCGCTGGTGTGCCGCCAGCATTAGGCTGAGTTGCGACTGTATTGGGGCATCACATTCTTAACATGTACATAAGTTTAGTAAGTAAGTTTACTTATTTAACTTACTACACTCACTCTTTCTGGATGTGATTAGGCAACAAATATCATTCCATATGTTTAGTTTACCTTGAGGTTCATGTGTTTAGGTCCGGACGAGTCCATGGTGAGGTATGGCAGGTTGATGTCGGTCTGCAAGGAGCCAGACAGCTCGATCTTGGCCTTCTCGGCCGCCTCCTTGAGTCGCTGCATCGCCATCGCGTCCTTGCGGATGTCCAGGCCTTGCTGTAAGACAGAAAATTAATTGTTATTGAAAGGCATTAAATTAACTTAGTGATAGTGTGTACGGCCCTGAGTTGGACAAGTGTAACTTTTAGTCAGACAAAAAAAGTTAAAATTATTGCATGCCAATAATAGATAACTTATTTATCTGACAAATCATCAACAGCACTCAGCATCATTCAACAGTTTTAAGAATTTTATATACAAAATATTATGCAGTGAAAGTTTGTGAATATGAACATTCTTCACGCACACACACAGATATATTTATTTTCGAATTTAGGAATGGAGTTCAGACACTACTAGCTCTTGGCTGCTTGTTACTGCTCTATTTAATTGAACGACAAACAATTTCAGCTTTATTAAATTACTCACGTCTCTCTCGACTGTCATAGAAGGCTAGACTGATTATGATGAAATTTTATACAGATTAACCCTCATGCTGCTCAAACTGCTAGACCGATTTGAATGAAATCGGGTACAGAGCTAGAATAAACCATGTCTCATCGCATAGTCTACATATTATATCAGTAATAGTACAAAATAAGTGATTAAGGCAAGTTACTTACGTCTCTCTTGAACTCGTCGACCAGGAAGTTGACAATGACATTGTCAAAGTCCTCTCCGCCGAGCAAGGTGTCTCCGTTGGTGGACTTCACCTCGAACACTCCCTTCTGGATCTCCAGCACTGATATGTCGAAGGTGCCGCCGCCCAAATCGTATACGGCTATACTGTAAGGAGTAGGGATATGTCATAAGATATAACTTCTTATGTCTTATTGTTATGAGAGCAGTGTATCTCTTTCTTGGTGATAAGGTTCTTTCTTTTTTAACCCACTCAAAAAAGGAGGTTATCAAGTCGGAAAGTTTTTTTTTTTATTGAGTCTTAATGTACAAAATCTGATTTTTATAATTTTGGATAAATTAAAAAAGGAATATTTAAAACAGATCTTTTGCCTTTAGGCATATGCATTTTAATAATTGATTTGTGATTAGTAGGTCATTGCTTTGCAACTGAATTAACAAAATTAATGTATGTAAAAATCATTAATTTTTTGACTCAAGTTTATAAGCAAGGTGGATAGAATGTATCGCGGTATCTAGGAAAGCCGGCGCTATAGTGAGCGGCGACTAGCTGGTTCCGCGAGTTACTCTCGCATCGCTGCAAGAGCAGCCGCGCATCAACACGGCCGCTGATCGACGATGCACAAAGTTTCAGAAGATCTGAAGCTTTATCTGATGGATCATATCTTCCTGATCAAGGACTGATCAGAAAGATATGAACAATTCATACTTATTATTATATGAGAGGTAAGAAAGTTACTTTTAAAATAATCATAATGATTTACAAAATATCAGTTATTTATCTTATGTTTAGTGAATGTTAGCTGAGTTTACATTGCACTACTGTTACCTAAAGAAGAAAAAAAATAAAGAAGCTGTTTGCTAAGAAGAAATCTATTCAATTACTTTGAAGCGAGAATAATGCATAAGACATTTATTATCACTACATGCATAGTATAAAGCAGGTTACACAATACATTTGCAGTAAAATAATAGCGTAAAAGTATATATGTATAATGTAAAAAAAAAGCTCCCAGTAATATTATCCTATCAGTAAAAAAGACAATTAAATACAGAACTCACACTCTATCGTCAGTCTTGTCCATGCCGTAGGCGAGCGCGGCCGCGGTGGGTTCGTTGATCACTCGCAGCACGTTCAGACCGGCGATTTGACCTGCACAATACATCTCTCTTTGAGTCATTACCTCATAATTGAGGGTCGTGACTCCCCCGCAGAATTAATTCGTTAGGGGAGTTCTCTTGGACAGATACATCGTGATGGGCGCCCAGGTCCTTCCACGAGAGACACATGTCCTCGGATATTGTGGTCCTCAAACATGTCGGTTTCCTCACGATGTTTTCCTTCACCGTTAAAAGAGTGCAAATCCACACATAGCTTGAAAATACAAGTCATAGGTGTAGGGCCGGATTTGAACCAGGGTGCTTTTGGATGGAAAGCAGACACTGGAACCGCTAAGCCACACTGGCTTTTACTATGTACAATATGTCAGTAGTTAAGCCTTGTCAGAGGTCCCCGGGGCGGTACTCACCGGCATCCTTAGTGGCCTGTCTCTGCGAGTCGTTGAAGTAAGCCGGCACAGTGACCACGGCATTCTTTACCGACGTGTTGAGATAGGCCTCCGCTGTTTCCTTCATCTTCATCAGGACGAAGGCTCCGATTTGGGATGGAGAGTACACTTTGCCGTCGGTGCCTGGTGGTGGAAGAAATTGGGGTTTTAGTATAGTTTTGCTATGATAATAGGTTTTATACAAGTAGCAATCATACAAGTACCTATAAAAAGCGAAATAATGCTTTTTTATTTATCTTATTTTAAATGTGTGTGTTTGGTTACCTAGTTCTTTTCACGAGGTCATCTGATGTTAACTTATTTTATCTACATGCCAAATAAAGTTATTTTAAATGTGTGTATGTGTGAGTGAAGGTTAAGCCTTTACTCACACATACAACATCAGATGACCTCGTGAAAAGAACTAGGTAACCAATCAAAACGTCTCAAAAAACCAATGATCAAAGAAATAACTTTTAACTTCCTTGATTGGTATTATTTCCCAAAAGCCTATTGATATTTTTATGTCGAAATTGCAGTTGGTTGGCTAATATTTCAAGAACTGTATCGCGGTATCTAGGAAAGCCGGCGCTATAGTGAGCGGCGACTAGCTGGTTCCGCGAGTTACTCTCGCATCGCTGCAAGAGCAGCCGCGCATCAACACGGCCGCTGATCGACGATGCGTTTTATATAATCTAGGTCTAAGTCATGTAAAAGAATAAAATAAATATTTCAGGACATATCACACAGCGCCATCTAGCCCCACACTAAGCTTACGCTTGTATCATGGGTACTAGATAACGGAATACATTTTTTTTTTTTTGTAAATACATACCTACTTATTACACATAGAAATGACCAGACTCAACACAAGTAATTACAAATTTCAAATCTAGAAACATTATGGATTATAACAGAAAACTCTACAACAAACACAGATATCAATTGATTTCTTTCTTCATCAGTGTCGTCAAATCTTTCAATTTGTTTCGAGGTAGCATAATAAATGACAAATATTCTAGACATGACAAGAATTAGGTACATAAAGCTAAGCGTCCACCTGATCGGCAGCGATCGCACTTGCCGCCGCAAAACTACCAGTAAAATGACGTCATCGGCACGCATCGCAAAAGTTGCCTCTCGAAGCAACGGCGTCGGCATTGCCGATGAGCAGATTCGAGCGATCCGTACGATGCGGATTGGTGGACGCACTTGTGTGACTTTCTATACAAAGAATATTATGATCCGTTTGATGTGATACGTCCGCTGCGTAGCGTACGATGCCGAAAGGTGGACGCTTAGCTTATGTGTACAACAATAGGTACATATGTGTAACATAAACTAATCATTAAACCACTTTCTTATAGTGATCATGGATTGATAGATGAATCTAGATTCAACTTGAGCATATTGGAAAGACCAAAGCTTAATTTCTACACACCTTGTACCCAAGCATCTCCATTGGAAGCTCGGACCACCTTGTACGACAGATTCTTCATATCCTTCTGTACTTCGGGGTCATCAAACCTCCTTCCGATCAATCGCTTGGTGGCGTAGAATGTGTTGCCACTGTTGGTGACTGCTTGACGTTTGGCCGGCATACCGACGAGACGTTCTCCTTCCTTGGAGAAGGCCACGTGGGAGGGAGTGGTGCGGGAGCCTTCACTGTTTTCTACTACCTGTGGGACAAATAGGTATCATTTTTGGTTTGCACTTGACCATTGTTTGCCTGATGGTAAGCAATAGCTATGGTTTAAGAGGGAGTGTGCTTACCCAATAAGAAACGGTTCACTCTCGTCAAGATCGTAATCGTAAAAATTATAAATAGTGGGGAACAGGGAGTCAGGCTGCTCAAAGTACTCGAGTTAAGTATAAAGGTTGTATAAACTAGTTTATTGTACGTGATATCTATAAATGGTGGCGAAAACGATTTCATACTCGCATAATAACGTTCATTTATTAGTGTGAAAGATTTTTTTAACACACTATAAGCCAGTTTGACTTTAGCCTGCCTGATGTTAAACACCACTGTAGTCTAAGATCTTGCACGTTTGCCTAGAAGAAACCTTTACTCTGGATTTGAAGACCCCTGGGTTATATTTTTTTAGAAAATTGGTTCCAGGTAGAGAGTTCCATTATCTCGCTGTCCTTAAAACGAAGGTAGAAGCAAACCGCTTCGTGCGAGTCTGGTACTTCCACCATGAATCAGTGACGCCCGCTAACTTCCGGCTTCCGCCGCCATTTATAGATGTTACGTTAAATTCGGGTAATAAAGATATAGATGTACTTATGTTGTAAAAATAGCATTATTAATTTGTTAGTTTAAAAACTGTATCGCGGTATCTAGGAAAGCCACAGCCATAGTTTAGCTGCGACTAGCTGGTTCCGCGAGTTACTGTCGCATCGCTGCAAAAGCAACCGCACATGAGCGCGGCCGCTGATCGACGATGCGTTTTATATATATGTAATACTAGTAGACGCCCGCGGCTTCGCTCGCATTACTTTGGGTTATAAATATAAAGCCTATGCATGACACTTCCGAGACGTCATACTACCTACATATAAAAAAAAAAACATGAAGATCTGTTCAGCCGTTTCTGCGTGATGAGCGTCTTATGTAATATATATTGTATTAACCAGAGGATTCTCAATTTAGACAGCCATACTGTAAATCTTGTATAATTTGTATTATTTGGTGTTATATTACAGCAATTATTTTTAATTTTGACATCATATACAGATCGCGGCAAACTTCTTGAGCCAAAGTCGACGTAGGGGGGGTAAGTTCGCGCATGTACACTTCCGGACATATTTTATTGGTCATTGTTGGCGTTTGTAAAATATATAGTGAGATTCTGTAAATTTGTTTATTTAAGTAAACTAGACAAGTTTTAGCCACTAGTTGCGCAACCAATATAAACATAAAAACTTAAATATAAATAAATATTTTAAGACATTATTCATAAACAATAAATTTATACCTTTGCAAAATCCCTAAGAGTGTACATTGTATTTATCCTAAGTACTTTATCCAGCTGCATAATGATAATAAATAATGTTATTCATGAAGCAATACACATCATACACCATTTTTCTACATCCATATAACAAACATTAACAACAAAAACTCAAAATAGCCTATTGACACTGCACGCAAGTGTAGTCAGATGCTAGCGGAACATGCGCGCAACGCGGGGAACAGGGGCCAAGTGATCGGCCAATCACGGGGACGCGTGCCGACAGAATGCCCCCGTGCACCGCTCTTTCCACCAACGATACCTTAAAATCGTCTACTGCGCACTCAAGGTCATGGCTCAAGAAGTTTGCCGCGATCTGTACCTACCTAAAATCTATGTAAGAGCAAAGACTTACGAAATAACAGCATTTTAATTATTATTAAATTTCAAAAAATCTCATTATTTGTAGAAATTCTAACATAAACTTACTGATTTAGTAAAAATTACAATAAGGACAATTATTCTGTCTTCAATATTATAAAAAATACAGGTAAGTACATAATAATATCTGACTTTACACATCCCAAAAAATTAATGCAGTTTCGATTATGATTATAACATATAAAAAATTAAAACTTCGAAGGCCAAAGTCCCATAGTAACTTAAGTTCAAAGTCTAACAGATAAGTTATCATTAAAGAGTTAAAGACCTATGACAAAAAAAACTTACAAGGATCTGACATAATTACCTCTGTGAGAAGAGATTAGGTATTCTGATATGAAATACGCTCAAGTTACGCAATTTGATAAGATAAGGAACACATTTTTCATCAATTCTATTCTATATCAATTGGGGAACTAGATATAAGGTTTCTGATGTTTTATTTGAATTTATGTAGCAATAAGGAGAAAATTTGTATACCTGTTTTTTATTTTCTCTAATACTGAATATATTTTAATCATATAAATTACTATAAAAAACTGATAGCTAATTATGTGTACTATTTTTTATATTTATTTATGTTCCGTGGAAGGACCTGGGCGCCCAACACAATGTATCTGCCCAAGAAAGTAAAGAAATTGTGTTAAATTATGTGACACTGTGCCTGTTTAATCAACTTTCTGTGTGTAAACAATATAGTGATAGGGATGAATACTGTGGCTCCACAAACACAAACACTTATAAAACATACTTTCAAAGATGTTTTATAAGGTAATTTGTAAATATAAAAATAAGCATTAAATACATTACCTTAGGTGTCTTTCCCTCCATGACGGCCACACAAGAGTTGGTGGTTCCCAGATCAATGCCGATAACTGCGCCTTTGACTCCATCCGATCTGAGTGGAACAAGATTTCATTAATGAAACATCTAAAAAGTCTTTATCATTCAGGATGTTGACAGGATATTACTGTTGACTTATACTAATTGTTATAAATTGACCTATAATTATGGAATCTAAATACATAAAACTCAAAGGTGACTGACTGATATAGTGATCTATCAACACATGGCCCAAACCATTGGATGGATCAGGCTGAAATTTGGCATACAGGTAGATGTTATCCATCTAAGGCTACAGATGTTGCTTACCATCAGGCTAAGTATGGTTAAGTGCAAACCAATGTTAAAGAACATCAAAGTTAGCTATGATTTGGTCTACTGACTACCATATTGAAAATGTTGTGGTTGTTAGTATGACAAACATATTGTGTCCTTATCCCTACAGGTGTGATAAAGAAAATGCTATTTATTCATCCCCCATCAACATACTATGTTGATGATTGCTAATAATAATTGATAAATATAAAGAAATTATCTCTGCAAGCTGAGCTATAACTACGGGTGTTTCCGTATTACTGAGTTGTTAGACTAACTTACCATTTAGAATAAACTAAATAAGTTCATTAAACTTAATTACTTGGTTCAAAGGTAAGTAGAAATTGATATAGGTTGAGTCAGATTTAGAAGAATCCATAAGATGGCCTAAAATTTTGATCAGCTTCTTAGTTTGTAACTTAGGTGCAGAAAGGCAACAATAACACATTATTAGTAGCTACATGATATTATGAAAAATTAAACTATCTTTTAATCTACTAAGGCGAGTTGACTACAAATTACCAGAATCCTCAAGTGCCACAAGCTTGTTGATATCTAAACTAGATGCAGAAGATGGATAATAATGTGTTCAAGTTACAGATAGTGGTCTATTTATAGACAGATATTATAAGTATTCATAATGTTCAGCCTACCATTGTGTTTCATGTAGCTAAGGGTGATATTAACATTCAAAGAGAAAATTCATCACTAACATATATTATCTAGGCAAATTACTGCACCCGTTTGGGAAGGAACATCAATTTATAATAGTATGATCAGTTGCAAGGTGCATTGGTGAACATAATATGTAGTCTGATGGAAAATTCTAGCAAGATCAATGATTCCAGATACTTCTATAATGGCACAACAAGCAAGATTAATATGTGAAATCGATCATTATCTATGTAAATATGTGTTTATTATATGAAAAATAAACTTCAAACACCAAATACTAAAGATTCAAAGGTCAAAGCAATGTTAGGTTAGAAGTGATGAAATACTTTGTAAGGGTATATTTTACTTACTTTTGTCTGTATTGAACTGCATGTTGTTGGTAAATAGGTACTGTGGGGGCTGCGGTCTGTAAAAACCACAGAAAATTGTCATTTTACGGAAATCGCGGGGGGCAATCGGAAACTCCATGTGCATTTCAGACCGGTGAAAATTATCATAGAAATCCCATAAAAATTGCTTTTAAAACGCAGAAATGGAGAGATTTATCAAGTTATTGACATTTTTACCTTGTCTGACAAACGATATTCATTCGTTTTCTGAAATAAAATGGTCACTTACACTGCGGAGGAACGACGAGAAATTTCTCTGAGTGTATATGTCTGAACCAACTCCCGAACACTCCAAAGCCTTTCGGCCGATCACCCGCGTTGCGGTCAGCATTTTTTCGCGTTTATTTCAACTATTCAATTTATTTTATTCTCAAAAATTCACTTCAAACAGAACATGTGGGTGACGCAACTTCTTGAAAGAACAATTTTTACTTTTTTTTCGAGCGAATTTCGTCTCGTCAGTCGTCTCGTCTCTATGGTACCTTTTTTTTTCCTCTGGGCTTGCCAGTATTAAAAATAGATAAAATCTTGAAAATGGTTACGTTTTTTCTCGCGTTTTTTTGGTTGTACATTACATCAGAAAATAACAACACGCTAGCGCGCCAAATTAAAAAAATAGTGGCGCTAACACATTTGTACCATTTGTATGTATCCATGGAACGAGAAAGAGAGGGATGATATGAAAATCCTTGTATGTATCATACTGACCCTGACCTACTGACTGATCTATTGAGTAGGTATGTAAGCATAGAGTAATATAATTGTATGTAAGTGTAGGTACTTACCTATATATTTTTATGAATGCTGTTCTTACTAATACACACAACAATTTTGCTTCTGAAGTCTTTAGGGTTTTGCACCTAAAAATAAAAGACAATTATGTACTCTTTCGTGAAATTTATTTTTCTATCATAAGATTATAATTATATCACACAATGGACGGCATTGACGATGATAAGTTTTTAAGTCCACTTTATTAAATTAAATAATCACTTACATATTTTTACTGAGTACCTAGTAAATTCTACATGTACCTACAACTCAAAAGGACTCAACTCACAGATACATTAAATAAGTGCAGAGTAATGATTGTGACAAAAAATCTATGATTCAATTAATTTCATGTTTGTTTCTTAAATTTACTTACTTTTAACGGTGTTTTATTTTACATATTAAGTATATCTTTCTCACTAATAAATATAAAAATGGTTACAATGGTAACTAACGCATAACCTTATGGGTGGGCTTAGTACCGTACTTACCAAAGAGAACAATAATATTTGGAAATTCGCAAAAAAGTCTTGCATACTTCTTTGATTGACATCATAAAGGTACTAACTAAAAAGGTTTTAATCACATAGAAGACTAGAAATAAGTATTTAATCTTGCGTAGTGGAAGAAGGAGCGGCGTGGTCATCCCTGGCCGTCAGTAGAGCTCGTAATGCCATCGTTTCTTGCCGCAGGACGGAGATGTGAGCGCGGAGCGATGCGTTCTCTCGCTCTAGCATGCACGCTCGCCAGGCTATCTGGAAAGAGATAGATAGATTTAGCCTATTGAAGTAATTGAAGGGTGGCTTTTCACCATCATCATCATCATAATTAGTTGTTTTTTTACGTTCCAACATGAATTTGTAAATTTTGTATGTGAGTAGCGAGCTCTGGTATCCAAGTTTAAACTAATATTTTGAAACAATGTTTTATCTTTAACATGTCTTCTATTTATTTGAGGAATTGTCGAAACTTCATAATGTAATATACCATCCCATGAAGGGAATCGTTCCAAACTTATTTATAAGTACAATACAATACAATAAATTTATTGATAGTCATACATTTAAGTCATTTACATGTCAGTCTATTAGATATCACCATAATTAGTTTACATATCACATCTCTGATTTTATGAATACCTCTAAAGTGTATGCTTGCAGGCTCATAGGAACTTATTTGCTTACTTTACATACTCGAAAGCCCTCAAAACCATTGAGTTATAACTACTACGTATAGAGAAGTCAACGCGTTGCATGATCTTGCGCCACGCTTTGCGGTAAGCTATACAGCAAATATCCAGTGAGTATCCAACGCCCGTGGAGAATAGTTGTATTAGGCTCGCATAAATAACAAAATGCCTGGTTGTATTCTTAAAGACTGCCGTATACACTCCAAAACATCAAAAAAGTCATGGTTTAACATTTCATCGGTAAGTAAACATTTAAACGTTGAAATCTCTTTGATTTAAAGTTTTTCGCGATGTAACAATGCTCACGAGAATGGGGCTGCCGGGCGACGCCATTTTGCAAATACACGGCGCTTAAGTCGTTTTGGTCGCGAGAGAACTGTACTCTGTACGCTTTTAAGCGCTGCATATTTTAATAGTTTGGTTAGACGACATAACTATGTTTTCGCGCTGCAGCGAATTTTAGTTCATTCTCTTTCCAAAATGGAGCAAAGCTTTGGTTCGGGGTGTCTGTTCTATACGCTAGTAGAATAGTTCAGTGCTCAAAACCTATATATTATATTTTTCAAGGCACTTTTAGCGCTCACCTGATCCTCTCTGACTCTCCTAGCGTCTCTCGACTTCTTAGCCGCTTGGTTGTTTCTCCGCCTCCTCTCGAAGTATTTCTCATCTTTCAGTTCAGCTGGTATGGGACGCTTCTCGCCGCGCCGACGGAGCTCTGGGTCGCTTGGGGATGGACTTAGTACTGGAAAGAGAAAAAAAGTGCATTTTTTACATGGTATTAGTTTGAGTTTGGCTACAACCCGCTTGATTTTTTAAGCATTGCTACAGCGTAGAGTGAAAAAGTTATTTTTTTGCATGGGATAGGTTTGCGTTTGACTACGGCCCGCCTGATGTTAGGCATTGCTGCAGCCTAGGGTGCAGCCTAGGTAACACGCTTACCTAGAATAAGAACGCAGTGGTCTGAATTAATGGCCAAACGTGACGTTTAGTATCAAAGAGTGTTCCTGCTATTTCAAGATGATAAAAAGCCTACACATTTGCAAATTAACGTTAATCATGTTTGATAATGTGAAACTTATCTACATTATTTCGTAACAAGTCGCCTAAGCCGACGTGAAAATAATGTAAATTGTAAGATTCGACCGCTATTAAATACATTATACGCATTATGCCTGCGCCTCTAACTAGATCATAATACCATAATCACAGTTTAACATTATCAGTTGCTTCATCGCAGCGTGTAAAAAGAACAAGCAGCCCGTACCTGTTTATTTTGATTTCTGTGAGCCCAACAAACAAACTTTGTACATTTTATCTATGATAACGTTTGGCAGCTCATAACTTACATTCTACGTAGTTATTACACTATTTACTTAGATACTGACATGGTGGTAACGCAGCAGTCCGCAGCGGCAGGTGCTGGCAGTAAGATGCCGGCGGCAGGCACTGCGGCTGCGGCAGTGCCGCCAGCAGTGGCATCATGCCGTGCACATCTGGGACAAAAATCTGATATTAATTTAAAAAATATGTATATAAAATAAGTATTCCGGGACATTGCACACATCGCCATCTAGCACCACACTAAGCAAACGCTTGTGTCAATACTTATATACTATTGCTTGGATTTTCTTATATTATATTTGTCATGAATAGCGTAAGCAGTAGGTCCCTAAGGATTTCTAATAGGATTTAGTTGATGCAATAGATTTTATTGGATAATAGCTCTTTAACCGACTTCAAAAAATGAGGTTATCAAGTCAAGACCGGGACGCAAAGTTTTATGAAAGTTTTTTTCTTTCAATACTTTGTTATTACAATTCTGAATTTTCTACCCAGTTGGAGTTGTGCATAACTTTTGGGGGGCTTTTTTGGTATGTAGGTGGTTTTGTCGTTTTATGGCTTAAGTACAAAAAAAAAACAAATATTTAGCTATTTAATATCCAAGGGTAACACAGGTGTTATAATACACATGTTTGTAAACGGTAGGGTAAGCAGGGTAATTGTGTGACGATGATTTGCCATCGCCACTTGGGGTGTGTTGGTAGACTAATATTTGCAGGCCTAATATAGTGTGGTCTTGAATAAATATTACGATTTTTTACGAATAAAGCGTAAGATGTTAGAAGCCCAAAACAAAGTTAAAACTATGTGGAATATAATAAGAGAAAAAACGAATAAGCCCAAGAAGGAAAAACATTCCAATATAACTCTAAAAATAAACAACATAAACACTAATGAGCCAATCATAGTCGCAAATACGTTCAATGACTACTTTTCGTCAGTAGGCCAAACAGATCACCAATCAAATAAAGCTACTCAAACTACTTACAATGAATCTGTGACAATAAATTATAATATTTCCAGTAACTCAATGTTTCTATCTGCA
The DNA here is from genome assembly GCA_964023185.1 of Macaria liturata. Lineage (NCBI taxonomy): Eukaryota > Metazoa > Arthropoda > Insecta > Lepidoptera > Geometridae > Macaria > Macaria liturata. Next base: position 10,560,996 of record OZ026809.1, on the reverse strand, counting down.
GTATCTGAAAAAGAAGTTTGTAATATAATTAAAAGGCTAAATAATAAGCATACCTGTGGAGTCGATGACATTCCACCATCACTAATCAAGCTGTGCTTGGAAGAACTAACCACCCCACTGACTAGATTAATAAACATGTCGATAGACCAAGAATGCTTTCCTGATCGCTTAAAAATTGCAAAAGTAAGACCCATATTAAAAAAAGGCGGGAAAAAGCTTGAAGTAAGCAATTATCGCCCAATAGCTTTATTACCGGCAATATCCAAAATATTTGAGAGAGTCATTTCAAATAGGATTTACAATTTTCTTGAAAAATACAAACTCCTCGACGAAAATCAGTATGGCTTTCGGAAAAACTCATCGACAACGCTTGCCATGTTCAAATATACACAAGACATTCTAGAGACTATAAAAAATAAACATATTGCCATCAGTATACTCCTAGATATGACAAAAGCCTACGATAAAGTCTCACATAAAATACTTGTTAAGGACCTGTCAGATATTGGTATAAGAGGCAAACCATTAAACTGGCTCAGATCATACTTACAAAACAGGATTCAGTTAGTCCAAATAGAACACCAATGCCCAGACACTGGACAAATTAAAACAATTCAATCGGAGATGAAAACAACCAATCATTCAATCCCCCAAGGCAGCGTCCTAGGATGTGTGCTCTTCCTTATTTACATTAACAAGTTGCCCAAATTATTAGATACACATTGCACACTATTTGCAGATGACATCTCTCTCATATTCAAATGCTCTCCAAGTACCAACTCTCAAATACATGCTAATATTATAAAAACGTTATCAACTATAAAATCATGGCTATCATATCGAAACTTAGAAATAAACACACAAAAAAGTAAACTAATCCAATACTTACCACACCAAAGGAAAACTATCGACCTAAAAAAATTATCAACGACTCTAGAAATGGAAGAAATAAAGAAATGTCGATTCCTCGGTGTCAATATGGATACAAACATGAACTGGAAAGAACACATAGCAATACTAAAAACTAAAATGTCTCAATTCACTTATGCCCTCTCCATACTTAAAATCAATACAAATATCGAAACAGCATTAACAGCATATTACGCCTATGCTTTTGCCTGGCTACGCTACGGCGTAATATTGTGGGGAAACAGCACCGACGTCCAACAGATATTCATTATGCAAAAAAAATGTATCCGAATAATAGCAAACATTAATATCAGCACCAGCTGCAGATCACACTTCAAAGAAAGAAAAATCCTAACTTTGCCCTGTATTTACTTATATGAAAATGCTGTCTTCGTCAGGAAAAATCTCAATCTTGACACAATAGACCCAAATCCACGCAGAACATTTAAAATAGTACTTCCGGAACCAATACTGGAAATATACAAGAAAGGGCCATACTACATGTCTATACGAATATACAATAAACTGCCAAACTACATAAAAAAAGAACAAAATATTAAAACTTTTCAAACCAAACTAAAATTATATTTAATACAGAAATGCTACTACACAATAGAAGACTTTTTTAATGACGAAAATAAGGAATAGGATATAATTATGATCTCAATGTAAAATAGATTAATAATAAATAATATAAGAAAATATTGTATTACACATAGGTACTAGTTTAAGATTTTAAATTTTATATTAAGTTTTAGATTTTAAAATATTTAATTTTAGTTTTAGTTTTAATTTTAGCTACGCCCTAATTCCTCTCTTAACAGGGTAAATGTAATAGGTACATTTGAGCTAATAAAGGAATTGAATTCGAGTAATTCGAGAAATCATTTTAACTCGCCTAAGACAATAAGGCAGAAAGAAGAATATATTTTCGCGAAGGAAAAGCTGCCAAATATGCATAACATTAGTTAAGATTTTCCTTTTTGCACAATATATTGTGTAGGTATAATATATTCTATCAACACATGCCCCTAAATATCATCAAAAAGAAATCTCAAGTTTTAAGCAAAACTTACAACGGAGACATTAATTACACTTTAAATGTGAAAAAATAGTAAGTATCGATTTATACTTATGTAAATTGATACAAAAACATTCATATTCGAGAACCTCCTTTTTTGACGCCGGTTAAAAATCTAATTAAATGAATTCATCATCATCAAACCATCCTTAATTTTGTACTTAAATAATTAATTTAATTAATAGAATCCAAAATCATACACTTGATAACTGATAATAATTCATTACCGACTTGGAGATCTTTAAGGTTTCATTATTTAAAGATTTACATGGATAACGTTAACAATACGTTTGCACAATCCAACTGCAGAAATACCCTAACTTTTGAATTACAAAACCCAATGCGTCACCTGGTCTGAGGCCACCTGTAAGTCCTCACCAATTACGATTTACAAACATGACGTGGCTTCTGAATAAATTATTGGGGTAAAGTGGGTGACATGTTTTATAGGGGTGTAACGATGACGTGGTGTCTTTTAATAAATAGGTCTTCGGTAAAAATAGGAAGTGTTTTTAGTAAATCCGCAAATATTAAGTAATTATTTTTTCGTCTAAAAGAAAAAAATCTTTATTTACAAATAATAAAACATGAAAAACATGGGAAGAAAAACTGAACATACTACTTCTAACTACAACATAAAAAAGGGGCACTTAAAAAATCTTTAGAAAAGCCTAAGATAGTCTAAGTGCTTCAGCCCACTAGCAGAGGGCAGCGTGCCCAGCATACTGGCCGCATTACCACGCTGGATGGCAATGCTGATATTTATGTTTGTTATATATGACTGGCCTGTTAGCTTAGTTGGTAGTGGCTCTGCCTTCTAATCTAGAGGTCGCGGGTTCGATTCCCGCATGACACAAGGATTTATGTACTTAAAAAAAAAAATTACTTGAGTTGAGTCTGGTCGTTTGTATGTATAATAAGTATGTATTTACAAAAGAAAAGTATATATAAGTATTATATCTACCCACGACACAAGCGTTTGCTTAGAGTGGGGCTAGATGGCGCTGTGTGCAATGTCCCGGTTTTTTTTTTATATAAGTCACAAACGACTGCTTTGGATGAAATTTGGTATGGAGTTGATAGTTTAAAAGACCGTTGGTTAACATAATAATTTTGGTCACCCACCCAAAGACTGATCGCATCGACCACGGCTGAATATTTTTACGTTACTAGGAGGAGCCAAGTCCTGTCTCGATTCCGGGTTTAACCAAGACTAAGTGGCTACACCTAGTTCTAACCGGCTAAAACTAGGTGTAGCCGCACTTCGGGTATTAGCCGTAACATATGCATGCGATTATTCCGCTAGCTGAGCTACGAGCGCTTCTTACAATACTTCTTCGACTTTTCATCACAATTATTATAAAAAATAAACATAATTTTATCATACTTTCTTCCTGTTTGTAAAGAAAACATTATAAGGTTCAAAAATTAACATTACCGCATCAAGAAAATTCGGCAACTTCGGAATCAAGCTGTTTTAGAAACTCCTTTAATTAATTTTAAAGTTCGTAGAAAATATTCTCTTCAAGTTTTTGAATTTTATGATCAACACAATCATCGGTTATCAGCATACGTTCATTATAAAAAAGCTGTAAGTACGCTTTTTTTAAACACGGCCAATATAAGTGTGTATCTAAGTAAACATAAAACGATGAAAACACTAACATTTCACCTTTCCCCTCGAACCGATGAGCTATGCACCTGCGGCCGTGGGAATTAGCACGTGTTAACTTGTGAGGGTACCTACTATGGACTTTTGTATCATACGAGTAACAATTCATAGAATAGAATAGAAAATTATTTATTGCAACACACGATAATAATTACAAAGAAAGAAGAATAAAATACTTATACTAGTGCCACAAGTGGCGGCCTTATTGCTAAAAGCAATCTCTTCCAGGCAACAATGGGATGGAAAGGAATAAATAAGAGATTACAAAGGACGTGGTATACAATAAAAGGAGAAAAGATTAGATAACGAAATAATAAAAAAGGATCTATTTATTTATTATCCTTAAAATCAATCCATTTTCTTTGAGTGTCCATAGAATGCACTTTTTCACTTGAATGTATACTTTTGAATTGTTTTTTTTAATAAATTTAGCTCTATTCCCTAAATTTAAACATACAAAATTTAAATAATTCTATCGATATCATACTTAGTTTTCAAGAATTCCGTGTATAAACAATAATAATAAACATATCCTACTAATTAAATTTAGCACATGTGGTTGGAAGCTTTGTAAGATTATCATGTTCAAATTTTATCAAATTTTCACCATATTCCATACCTAACCTACATACAAGTCGAATTGATAAATTAATCTCTTATTTTCAAAGAAAATGGTTAAAAATTAGCATTTATGTATATCTCTTTTAGAGAAGGCACTCCTCAGATATGAGAAGTATAGACGACCAGTAGTAACCTGATAAGCCAAAAAGTATTTTTTAAGTAGCCGTTAAGCCATGTCAGAGGCCCTCAGGGCGGCTTGATAAACTCTCGACATCAGAGTTGGCCACTCTCATTCGATAAGAAGAAGGTAGTAACCCCACGCGGGTATAATTGTTATGCCCCCATATAACGCCGATGGGCCCTCTCTAATGGCAGTAAGTACATTATACTTAATTGTTGGCGCATGTTTCGACTACTTTTGATTTACACTACTTTGGAAAAGAGGAGTGATATATGTTTGTGGCGACTTTTTATTGAAGGATATGTATTAGCCGAGTCTCTTAAGGATTTCTCTGACATATTTCATAGGAAGAAATTGAAACCTATGTGCATATGGACCTTCATATTTGTATTCTACAGTTAGGCTCCAAGGTGAAGCGCCCGTAGCTCAGCTAGCGGAGGCAATCGCATGAATGTTAAGCAAAGGTCGACGCGTTCAGTCTTTGGATGGGTGACCGAAAAGTGGCATTCCATTTTGGGCGCTTACGTGGGTCGGATGACACGTTAAATTGTAGGTCCCGGCTGCTTGTCTAGTACGGCAGTCGATAAGCTATGTCATAAGCCCTTAGGGCGGCTTGATGAACTCTCGACACCAGAGTTGGCCAAACGGATCTAAGTCTCACTCTAAACGGAACGTCATGATTTTTTATATGAGGTTTTGGGAGTGTCATGCTTGATTTAATTCCAAAATTATGCAAGCCGTGGGTGTCCGCTAGTTATACAAATATTTTCGGAATAATTTGTTATTTTATTCACAAACTAGTGGGTGCTCACGTCTTCGCTCGCATTAAGAAGTAAAACTTGCACCCCCAATTTCACCCCTTTAAAAGTGGCAATTCCAAAAACCCTTTCTTAGCGGATGCCTACGTCAAAACATCTACCTACCTTCATTCCAAATTTCAGCCCAATCCGTCCAGTGGTTTGGGCTGTGCGTTGATAGATCACTATGTCAGTCAGTCAGTCATCTTTGAGTTTTATATATTTAGATATGTTATGCGAATCGCCACAGCTGTGACCACTGATGCGTCGATCATTACGCAACATATAATTTGATGGACATATAATAGGTACCTGTAATTTGCTAATAATTGTTTGCACTTATTGACAAAGGGGTAACATGTTTAAATGTTGGGGGTTGTAAAACAAACTTTATAAGCCCAAATACTTAGCTAAGAATTTTATTTTACTGTGATATAAGGGTTTTGGTATAAAAAAATATCTATCAATAAAAATGTTCTCTCGGGAGCTTACAAAACATTTTCATAAATAGTTTAAACACGTTGTTTTGGAATAGGTAGCCTATGTTTTATATTTCTTATTTATTCTTAACTAGCTGGTGCGTGCGACTTCGTCCGCGTGGAATAGTTATTATCATAAAAAAGATTCTAGTGAGTTAACCTTAAAAGATAGACATATACTGTTGCAGACATTTTGTTAGATCATTTCAAGAGGAATAATTCATTCATACATATTTTTTTGATATCTTGAACCGTTTCGCAGCACACGCAACGGAAGCCCTCAAAGATGAATCATTTTCCCCGTTTTTTTTTCCACATTTTCCATTGTTTCTTCGCTCCTGTTAGCTGCAGCGTGATGTTATATAGCCTTCCTCGATAAATGGTCTATCCAACACAAAAAGAATTTTTCAATTCGCACCAGTAGTTCTTGAGATTAGCGCGTTCAAACAAACAAACAAACTCTTCAGCTTTATAATATTAGTAGGTATAGATTTTATGTTGTTCTAATATATTAACTATGTCTTGTATGATGATTACTACTTATATGTCTTTATTTTTAGTTTATTTATTTCTATTTTGGGCAGTTTTAATAATTATGGATGAGGTCTGCACTAGATCGACGCAGCTGGCACATTCAAGGAGAAGCCTATGCCCAGCAGTGGGATAGAGAAGGCTGTGGATGATGATGATGATGATAATTATTGTCGTGTGTGCTTAGTATTTAGTTTTTGATATTACAAACGTTGAGGATTTTTGTAAACATGTTATTAGATTGTTAGTTTTTACATACATGTTGGGTTTACAGAAGAAAATGTACATTTATTTATTAGTTTATTCATAGTAGTTTTTTTTTAAGTCAGTTTAAGTATTTTTTCAGTTGTGTAAACTTTTACGAATAAATTAAATTTAAAAAAAAAACAACATATTTTATACACGATTACACAGAACAACGATCGGGCCACATCGCCCCCGCGCGCGACCCCCCCCCCCCCCCACTTCAAAGCTCTGTGCACGATTACCTGTTTTTAATCTATCAAAGCTTAATTTATCTCCATATCACTTTTTTTACTCGGCACGGCCAGTAATAAGCATAAATGTCGGCCTAAAATTGCGTTCTTAATTAACTAAACCTCCTGGTAAAGTCTAAATCATATCATTAATTTGAAACTAGTGCTTATTTCATTTTCACGCCGATATGGAGTGACAGATCATCTTGATTTCTGGTAAGGTGATAGCATGGTTTTTTTTTTCATTTGAGAAAGTCTACACTTTATCGCACTCAAAAGGAGCAAAGCGGTGGCTCTCTTCTAGTAATTATTTAGTTTATTTATTAGTTTGTTTTTTATTTATGTTTCTTTAGTATTATTGTGTATTCTTATTCTTATTAATTAATATTAACTTACCCGGAGGAACCAAGAAATGATTATAGCTTCTCAGCAGCGTCAACGCGGCGAGAGCGCTTCCGTGCTGCGCAGGACACCCATCCAGATCGAACAGCGGAGGTTCTATCGGTATGTTAGTGCGATGCGACGGCTGATCCATGTTTTCACATCACTAGTTTATGAATGTCACATCACTATAAGTTTAATAACAATATTCAATAATATTTAACACTGGAGCCTGATTCAATATCATCTCATAGTATAAAGCAAAGTCGCTTCCCGCGTCTGTCCCTATGCCTGTCTGTATGTACCTATGTAAGCTTAGATCTTTAATACTACACAACCGATTTGTAGTTTTTGTAAAAGTAGAGTGATCTAAGAGAAAAGTTTATACATATGTACAATAACGAGTGCGAAGCCGCGACCAAAGCTAGTTTTCAATCAAATATATAGACGGCTTGATAAACTCTCGACACCAGAGTTGGCCACTCTCATTCGCTAAGAAAAAGGAGAAAATATTTATTTATTTATTTAGTTGATTAATGGGCGAGCAGCAAATTGCTGATGTGCCCATATCACACTGTGTCAAAATTGTTTTATATAGTCCACACAAAGTTCAAAATTATACAGTCCACTGGTGCAATGATCACAAGTTAACAAGAGATTTTTTGGTTTCTGTAACCAGCCATCAAGCCGGTTCTTAAAGTTGTTTACAGATGTTGCACTGACCACCTCTTTTGGCAACCTGTTCCAGTTATAAACCACTCTGCTGCTGAGTATGTGGTGACCTGTGTTAGTTTTGGCAGAGCATTTTCATGTTTTTGGTGCTAAATGAAACTGTATGTCATTACAGTTGCATTCTATGTTGAATTTTGTTTTTTTTACTTTGCAAATAAAATGTTTATGTATAAAAATCACTAGGTTACATGTCCTAATTGTCACTTTGTCTGAGTTCATATTTTGCTGAATAAATGAATACTAAAATCTTTAAACATATGCCGTCTTATTACAAAACGCGGTTTATATATTAGTCCAGGACTTTGAAAATTAAAAGGGAGTTCTTGTTGTTCAGACATCCCATACAAGCAATCAAAATGTCAAAAAAAAAATGAACTTTGATATAACAGTGGTACATTTTGACAGTTTGATAATTATGACAGTAGACAGACAATTTTCGAACAACTAAAACGGACTTAGTCTAGACTTACATTTAAGCCAAGTTTTGTAATAATAGCCGGCTAAACTTAAGTTTATATTTACTTATGTAAATTTCGGCTACGGTATCGTTATTTGAAAATTAGTATGATGATCTCTTTAGGTTTCTGTTGCGTGTGTCAAGTTTATATTTATGTTTGCTGGTTTTCGACTGGAAACTATACAATGATAATAATATGATATAATACTTAGTTTCAGATCGGGTCTTTATCAATTTACAGAATCTTTGCACTTGTGGCACCATGGTGGGAGCTGATGGCCATCACGCATTGAGTTGCCGACGTTGCTCAGGGAGATTCTCGCGGCACCATGCTCTAAACGACATAGTTCGTAGAGCTCTCAATTCTGCAAATATCCCGTGTGTCCTCGAGCCTGTGGGGCTGAGCAGATCTGATGGCAAGAGACCGGACGGGCTGACTCTGGTGCCCTGGAAGAACGGCAAGTGCCTAATTTGGGACGCAACTTGTGTCTGCACTTTTGCCGCCAGTCACCTGAGTCGTACCATTCACTCACCGTCAGCTGCTGCCGAGGACGCCTGCAGAAGCAAAAAGCAGAAATATACTGCCTTGGAAACGCTCCATCATTTTGTTCCGGTTGCCGTAGAGACCATGGGCAGTTGGAGTGGTGACGCTAAAGATTTCGTCAGGGAGTTAGGCCGAAGAATTAACGAGAAGACGGGAGACACCCGCTCTGGATCATTTTTGGTGCAAAGGTTAGCCATCGCGATTCAACGTGGCAACGCGGCGAGCGTAATGGGAACCTTTGCGCCGGGAGCAATCCGGGGTGGGCTCTTTGATTAATTTTTGTTTGTTTTATTTTACTTCATATTTTATTTTAGGTATATTATATATTTTAATATTATGTTTAAGACTTGTAAATATATACTATTAGTCAGTTACTTTATGTTTTATAAGTTGTGAATTTACAGAATAGAGTAAGTAGTTTATCAAAATCGGTTCATTCATTTATGAGAAATGTTTAAAGTAATAAATTATATTTTTCCAAATTACCATCGAAAAAATTTAGTTAAATAAGTTTAGAATATGCATTTATGTACATAGATTTAGTAGATATATAATATTTACGTTTAAATTATAGATACATAATTTTAAGTTAATTTTAGGTGGTTTTAGAATTGAACACCTCAAACTACCTTCCTAATCAAATATTTGAACAAAACACACCAAACACTTTCAAAAAAAGAACCTCTTCACCAAACCAATCAAGCAATCGCACTAAGTCAACACCGCATACCGTTACGAAAAAAGAAAACCACGTATATCATTACATAATTTCCCGCTGCCCTCTGATTGGTTGGTTGCTAACGAGTGTCAGTTTCCCGAGCTGTGATTGGTTGTTGGCGCCACGCCCGTGTGTTTTCCAAGGCTTTTGGAGTTATCGCATAGGCTGTGACGAGTTGCGTTGAATTGTTAATGAAGAGTCATTAACTGGTGTGCTAGGTTCTTTGTAGGTGCAGGTTGGAAATAGAAATAATACTTTAATTAACAGTGTTTCCAGTGTACCCCGGTATTATTTAGCAATTACTAAAGTTTCGTAACTATTAATGCAGTCAATCGTATCAACGAAAAAAAAGAAAAGACTGATATTTTCAATTGAGTGTTTCCGTAGATCGGATATTCGGATTATATGTTTAATTGAAGTTTCCAGATCTGAATCTCCTAAAGTCATTCAAAAGTCACTCTTTACACTCATACATGTTTCGTTTACCGCGCATTTAGCGCGAGTTTACAGAGAATCGGTTTTATATAGAATCGACGACATACAAACTTCTGACAGTCGATCTGACAGATATCTGCAATCTCGGAAGTATAACTACTATTCGGTTGGTACCAAACTTGGAAAATGCTGCTTGTTCAATCACTTATGCATACGATGTACAAATGTACTTAAAGTATTATTTATTAGGTAATACACATTTTATATTTAAAGATATACTTACGACTTCTATGGAAATACTTAGATAAAAATCCCTACTTATTTTAAAAAATCCTCCACATATTTCCCAATCTGTTCGTACAAAGAACCTCTTAAAAGCAAGATGGCGTCTGGCGTTATAATTGCCGCATACAGTGACGCCGATGGTACGCGTTATGTCCGCCGCAGTAACACGGCATGGGGTGCTGTGGAGTAGATTTATATTAAAATATTATTACTGTAGCAGCTCGAACTAGCCCATTTTGCTTGAAATCAGTGGTAAAAACTCTATTTTGCATAGTTAGTGATTCACATGCGCTACGGTCAAGAATCTAACGTACATAAATCATTTCGTTTACTTAAAACTCAAAATCTGCTCTCGCATTAAAATACAGCTTTGTTCAGCATTGCCATCCAGCGAGTTAATGCAGCCAGTATTAAATTGGCAGTGGGCTGGAGCACTTAGATTATCTTTAGGCTTTTCTAAAGATTTTCTAAGTGCCCCTTATTTATGTTGTAGTTAGAAGTAGTATGTTTAGTTTTTCCTCCCTTGTTTTTATGTTTTATTATTGTAAATAAAGGTTTAACTACTTTGTTCTTTTGTTGAATATAATATAGAGCAATGTTTACTTTAAAAAAATTATGGTCTTCATTACCTTATGCATATTTGAAAATATTTAAAAAACTACTTAACAAATATTTATAAACAAGTACTAGTAAAAAAAACATACCTAATCTGATAATAAATCTTGCAAATATCACTTATTGTTTACAAGAGGTTTATGAACAAAAATTCACATACAACATTAGGCAAAATATACTATGCTTTTTGTTCTTTACAAATTATAGAATCTCTCTCTCTTTGAGTCGTATTTCCTCATGACTGAGGGTCGTGACTCTCCCGCAGAATTAATCCGTTAAGGGAGTCCTCTTGGGCAGATACCTGAACCGCTGAGGCACACTCGCTTTTTGAGCTTTTTTTAGAGAATATATACACACATAATGTACAATATTTTTCAAATAAAATATCTCCACTGACTTCTCTGTGCTGGTTACTAAAGCTTCTACTCCATTTAATGACTATCTAATAACAGACGGACCTACATTACAGTAACTTGATTTATTAGTTTTGATACTTATTAAAAATACACAAAAGTAATAAAAAATAACGTTATATTGGTTCAAGTTAGGTATAAGACGACAAAGTGATGCCAAATGTAAGAACTTAAGTACAATTCACTGGCCTGTTAGCTTAGTTGATAGAAGCTCTACCTTCTAATATAGAGATTGGGGGTTCAATTCCCGCGTGACACAAGTATTTATGAATTTTAAAATGTATAGTTACTTGTGTTGGGTCTGGTCGTTTGTATGTATAATAAGTATGTATTTACAAAAGAAAAGTATATAAGTATTATATCCGTTATCTAGTAGGTACCCACGATACAAGCGTTTGCTTAGTGTGGGGCTAGATGGCGCTGTGTGCAATGTTCCGGTATATTTATTTATTTGGAAAATAAACTGTGATATGTTCCATTTTATTTCTTTATTTATTTTTGCACTTATGGATTCAAATATAAAGAAGGTAACAGTGAGGAATGCTTAGGTATAAACATCTTCATAAATATATTATCTATGCATTTCGATTTGCAAGCAATGTAACTACACTATCCAATTAAAATGCATTTATTGACTGTCAATAATATATTTCCTTTAACACGGCTCCATGATATAAGCAGAAAATATGTATATAATATGTATAAGTATTTTAATCTGCTACGAGCTCCGTAGCAAGTAGCTTCATCAAAGAGCTACGAGGTTGCAATACTACGGCGTAGCTACTTCGTCTCGCTACGATCTGCTACGCCGTAGAGCTTGTAGCATCTTGAGTAATCTTGATGGAATGTTGCTACGCTTTTAGCTAGCTTAGGACTTTATATTGATCAAAAGGAATTTTAAAGTTTTGAATAGACTTCTTCTTCCTATCAAATGAGAGTGGCCAACTCTGGTGTCGAGAGTTTATCAAACCGCTCTAAGGGCCTCTGACATGGCTTAACGACTGCCGTACTTGACAAACAGACGGGACCTACAATTTAACGTGTCATCCGACCCACGGAGGCACCCAAAATGGAATGCCACTTTTCGGTCACCCATCCAAGGACTGACCGCGTTGACCTTTGCTTAACGACCCCCAGTAATGTGAAAGTATCAAGATACTGGTCGCAGTACCTCCCTGAGAGCGCACAGGTGGTACAACAATTAACCCTTTCACCCGCGCTTACTTCGACACTGTATTGGAGGTCGGCTATGAAAGGTTAATGTGTTAGTTACCTGTATATGACGACATGTACCTACAGACAGATAAAAAATCTAACAAACCATCCTAGACCGTAATGATTGCTTACCATCAGGCGAATTACGGTCAAGAGTAAACACATTCCTTGTTAAAAAATACAAAAAATCAAGTCTGTTTTAGTTTTGCCCCACATATTGAATTCATCAAAAGAAATGGAAAAAAATCGTCATTACATCGACGAACGTCTTTTTAACAAATAAGATATTGAATCAGGCGTTACTTTGCGAAAATCCATTGTAATTGAAACTCTGGAGAAATATATACCGCCTTATTACAAAACGCGGTTTAAATATAAGTACTTCAAATTATTTTCAAAGTTCTGGACTAATATTAAAACCAAATTTTGTAATAACACCCAGTGTAATAGCGTTTTTTTGCTGCGACTGCTCCTTAACCGGCTTCAAACAACAAACTTGATGGTTTTTAGGTGTGTTCCTCCATATACCACCGCCACACCTCACCTGCTAACCAAAGTGGCCTTCGTAGCTTATATGATCTTACTAACACCGTATGTATGTCTTTTTAACAGACTTCAAAAAAGGATTTCTTCAGGGAGTTTTTTTGTGGGTTTGTTACACGAAATTTGGCATGCAGGTAGATGTTAACGTAGGCATCCGCTAAGAAAGGATTTATGGAAATGCCACTTTAAAGGGGTGCATCCCCTAGGATGCAAATTTTAATATAGGTCTTAATGCGAGCAAAGCCACGAACACTCAATAGTTTATAAATAAAGAGGAACGACAAGAATAGAATGTGAACTATTTTGTAAATTTTTGTGCAACTTACAAAATTGACACTTTTCATTGATAAACGTCAAAAAAACTTCAAGCGCATTCCATTAGAATCTATTTTCAAGGGAAAATACATTCGTTATTTTCTTAAAGTTTTACATCATGAAGCGCATATCAGAAAGCTTTTTGAAATCAAGATCACTTTGTAAGTTTCTATAAATAATTCATGTAGTAATTTAATAAAAATCAACGGACAGTCCTTTGCTATCTTTACATGTCTTGCAAACAACGTTTCTACCCATCAGCAAATGAATTGGGGCCTTCCAACTTTCGTTAGAACACTTTTTGTTCGAAAAATATATTTTATGATCAAAAATATAATACTTACCTATATTCTATGTCATTGTTTTTTATGAGTTAGGCGGACTCTTGTTATTTCGCTACTACAATGAGACATATACCCTATGTACAGGGTGCATGTCCTAATTATAAACTAGTTTAAATCATTTTTTTGCAGAATAAATAAATAATGAATACAACAGTTTATAGTAGAAAAATATTCTGGAGAAACTACACGTTATAGAAATGATAGTATCTCGCCTGCAATAACTCTTAACTTAATTTTCAGACTGCCGTCTTTCACCACCAACTTTATTTCTAACTCGACCATCATCAACACACGAATCTGGCAGATACTACCTTACTCCTCTAAGCAGAAGCAGCCCTGAAGAAGAAAAACAAACCAAATCTTACAAACAAAAGAAACGAGCTTACCTCAAAAAACCAGTCGAAACCAATATAGAACCTATAAAACCGATAGAACTAAATATACCTGGATTTAATCCTACAGAATTGAGAGGTCCATTAGAATCTGTAGATCCTGTTGGATTTGGTAAACTAGAGGATTATAAAAATAGATTCGAGGCCTCTAAACGAGGAAAGGAAAGTTTTGAAACTAATAATTCTATGACACAGAATAGTGCTGTTAAATCTAGCGTGGTTGAAGAAACTTATATACCTAACGTTGAAGAGAGTAGACTGTATGATGACAAAAAAGACACAGAATTCACTCCAATTGAACCCGAATCAGATACAATTCTTTCCAAACCAATTGATACAATTAAAGATTCTGGTGTAAATATAAATGACATCCAAATCGCAACTGCTATAGATAATAATGTTGTTGAAAATAAACGCATAAGTTACTCTACTGACAGTTACATTGTTGATAAAAATCCAACAGAAAGTAACTATGTGCTGAATAGAAAAGCAGAGGCAGAAGATGATGACGCTGAAGTGTCTCGAACTAAAAACTATATAGCGGAAGCAAATAATCCTACAGCTAACACATACTACGCGCAAACTCATTATTCTCAAGAAAAGTACACGTCAAAAGACGGTCAAGCTACTTACAACTATTATTCGGAATCGAACTACTCTAGAATAAACTATTCACGAGAATATGATTACAAAAACGCTACCGGTCATATCATTGGTAAATTTGCCGAGAAAATAAAAGCTGATGATTCCGAAAAACCAAAAGATATCCCTAAAACTGAGTCCAAGAATTATAATCTATTGCAGTCCAAAGCAAATTTGCCGAATTATGCTGATGAAAAAAATGGTACGAAGTTTTTCTTTAGGATTTTATTCAATTTGATCATCACCCTATCATAAAATATCTTGCACCGTAGGCAAGTTCTTAATAGAGCCAACTCTAAGAGGGCCAACTCCGGTGTCAAAGTTTTCAAATCGCTCTAAGGACCTGTGACATGGCTTAACGCCTTATATTATCTGAGTTCGCGAACGCTGCTAGTTACTTATGACAAGATTTTGATTCAAAGTCATGGGATCTTTAGTGGAATAATTTATTATTTGTATCACATTTTTTCCAGCTACTTCAAGAATCGGAGAAAACCCACCAAAAAACAGTCAAAATAGGAGTATTGATCGTAGAAAGAGATTCTCGAGCAAAAATCCGGCTTTGAAGACTGGAGCATGTGTGTATTTAAATGTGCCTTCAGCGAAGGTAAGATCAATTATCTAATAGCTATAATATATTCTGTGGCTCTTATCTATCAACGTATCAACTCTGACAAGAGATAGGTACCTACTTTATCTAAAACTAAAATACCTTTTCCAATGAAACTATCTTTTCTAAAACTTTAGCAAAATGACTAAATTCATGCTCGCGTCCCAACAAAATTCATGTAAAAATTGTTACTCCACACATTTATAAATGTAAAAAGAATTCGCACTTGCTGTGCTCGCGAAAATAATAATAATGAGTAATTATATTGGATACGCTCACTAATGAGGAGTATTTTTGTGAAAAATTATAAACAAAAGACAAAAGATTTGTCTACTGTATATTTTTTTTATAGACTAAAACAGGTTTGCTCTTGACCATGGTTTGCCCGATGGAAAGCAATAGCTAAGGTCTTAGATGGATCGTGTTTACCCAATAAGAACCGGTTCACTGTCGCTTTAAAGATAGCTGGATTATAGTTCATGGGATGAGTTGAAGATATCTTGATTGCTTTGACTAATCCATCTAGTTTAATTTACATGATTATTTGAATTGTTATCATTAGTGCAAGTCGTGACTACATGCGGTTTTAAGTTGAATAAATAAATTTGATTTTGTATCATAGATTTTAATTTGATAATTCCAGTACTCAACAGAAGTGTGCGCCAAGAAAGAAGAGAAACCCAAAGAGAAGAAGGCAGACCCTCCCAAGCCGAGGCCGGCGAAGAAAGAGTCCAGTGGAAAAGCTAGTTCAGGACCACCCAAGTCTGCTAAAGCTGGAGCTACGGGCAGGATTATTGCAGGTATATTGAAAATCCGTAGACCCTAAAAGAACAGTAGATGAAACCCCGAATTATTTAAGATAGTTTTTTTTAAATAACGACTAAAATAATTCCGTTATTTAACATGGCTCCTCCATTTTTGACCGCCAAAACTTCAAACTTATCCTTTTTATTAATGGGGTTATAGAAATAATAAACATTTAGAGTCTTAGCTACGCTTTTCAAATAGATTGCATAAGCTACGACTCTAAAATAGACCACATATCAGCTGTCGGTGAACGACAATCATAAACTGAGCTCAGCTTCTAATAAGATACGTACTTACTACTCATATTTTGGCTTCGTTGAGGCGGCGGCTGAGCAGCGAGTTTTAAGTATGAAATTGTATAGTACATATATTCTGTTTTAAGTAAGTTAAGTGAACGTTTGTGAGTATTTGTGTTGTTGATGTAGGTGTAGTGTGTTTGTGTTCATAGTTTATGTATGTATATTGTGTTGTTGTTGTTTTTTTTTTTTTTTATTGAGATTCCACACATAACTCCCCCTGCCAAAGCAAGGGACATTACTAAGTCTTATATACTGAATTAAAACTATATAACTGCTATTTACAAAGCTCTGGAGTATAAAAGTGTCTTAGCAGGTTAACATTTTTCTTCTATGATTTACTACAATTTTTAAATATAATACATTTGTGTCCATGCTTTTGGTTAGTTATCATTCTTATTTATATATCTGTACATTGTTAAACATCACTCACTAGACATATTTTTACAATATTATTATTCTATGTACACATGATATTTTTAATTGCTTATATTAGCAGGATATTCAATTATTTTACATTACATCCAAGCCTATTAAATGAAAGTTAATATGTTGTAGGTATAGGTAGGTAGTTACATTGTAATTACATTTTTAAATGACAAACAGAGTTATGTACCTATCTATTATGTACCTACTTATGTGTAATTTTTTATAAATATTATTGTATTTAAAAAGATACTAACGGATTCTTATGGTAACATTTACAAGTTTATTTTTTAAGTATTTATCATAGGCTTACAAAGTGGAGCTGGGTTATTTAGATATTTTCAAACATTGTTTTCAGTACAGTTATGTATACTTATTTACACATTTTGTTTTGCACCAATTATTACAAATGCCATCTACAATACCAACATTGCATATGGGCATTTACTAATGTTGCTGCAATCTGTAGAAGAGTCCTGGTGATTTAGTCATATGATTATCATATGTCTGTATTCACCTTTTATAAATCAGTTAAGTTACATTTTCAAAGTAATGTTTAAGTAAGTGTTACATTGTAGGTATATACTTTCATGATCAACTTATCTGTGTGGCTCTAATAGTGAACTGTTGGTACTCATAAAATATGAAACAATATTTACAATCTTAAATTACATACTTTAGTTATTGTCACAATATAATTTAGTGTCTTGCAAGTACCTACCTCAATTTAAGTTTACATGCGATTGGATAAGGTTATATAATTTTGAGGTATGTTTTATAAAATCAAACTTGCAACTGTAGATTCTTTAGCCGTAGGAGACGCTCGATATTGTGTTGTTACCCGTGTTGTCCTCTAATTGGATTTGTGTTTCTATTATAATTTGCTATTGTGTGTTTGTGTCCGTTGGAAAATTTGTAAGTTAAATAAATAAATATCAAACTAATAATGTATCTTGTTTAGGACACCAAAAGTTACGCTTAATGTACCTTTTTTATCTAAATGTAACAACATTTCTAACTATAAAAGGCTGATGATAAATCTTTCTCTGTTGGTTGCAGTAATCGGAGCCGTGGTAGACGTCCAGTTTGATAAAGAACTGCCGCCTATTCTTAACGCTTTGGAGGTGCCCGGACGAGGTTTGTATCATTTAACAAATGTAGTAAATGGCGTCTATTAACGAGGAGTAATAGGAAGCCGTTGTTACTCTCAGTAATGAGGAGAGGGGGAAAATACTCATTGCTGGGGATGTGCTAAAAGTAGCGCCCTCGTCATGTTTAAAATTACCACAACCACATATAGCTCAAGAAGAAAAAGAAGAAAGGTACGCACGCTCCGTCTTAGACTGTAGATATTGCTTACCATCAGGTAAACGACGGTCAAGTGCAAATCTGTTTTACTTAAAAAAAGGTAAACGAGTTTCTGGTTTTGAGTTGTCGTTCGATTGTGGCAAATTCTGGTATAGTGAGTATTTTTAGAATTAAATATGTAATCATGTTTTTTTTTAACTCTAGATCCAAAACTAATCCTGGAAGTGGCGCAGCATCTAGGCGAGAGCTCCTGCAGGACCATCGCTATGGACGGCACGGAGGGCCTCGTGCGCGGCCAGCCCATAGTGGACACCGGAGCACCCATCACCATACCTGTGGGGGAGCCCACGCTGGGGAGGATCATTAACGTCATCGGGGACCCGATAGGTAGGTAGCGAGAATATATATAAGTGGGATAGGAACTCCAAGACATCAGTAGAAACAAAAGAGTATCCAAGAAACCGGACCAAATCGAAAAGAAGCAATCAAAGCTCACGCTAAAGATACAACTAAGTGTCGAAGAGTATGAAAAACAAAAGAACATCCCAAAACCGTATTGTAACCGTATTGTGTAAGTCGAGAGTAAACCGGTTTCTTCTAGGCAAGCGTGCTAGATCGTAGATTACAACGTTGCTTAACATCAGGCAAGTTGTAGTCAACTGTCTTTATTACTTTTATCTCTTCCTAGATGAGCGTGGTCCAATCGAGACAGACGTGTTCGCTCCTATTCACGCGGACGCTCCTCCCTTCGTGGACATGTCCGTAGAGCAGGAGATTCTGGTGACAGGGATCAAGGTGGTCGACCTACTTGCGCCTTATGTCAAAGGTAAATATGATTCACCTGGTGATTTACATCGTGAAACCCCTTGTGATTCTCCTTGATGTTCAGTCGTTTCTTGAACTTTTAACGATTAATGATGTTCAAAAACGGTGTCCCCGTTTTTTGACATTTGACATCTCAAACCTTATGACCCATTAGTGATTTTAGCGGCAAATTGGTGAAGTTCGCGAACATTAATAGGCACACTAGCGCATCTAGCGATGATTGTACACACGTTATGTAGTTCTGATTGCGCGAGATTTCATATCATACAAAATGGTACCTACATCTTATCATGCACTTAAATATAAACGAAAACGTTGAAGTAGTTTACTCATACATTGGTGTTTGTTCCGTTTTCAAGCTAAAACTAAGCGCGTTACGAGTCTTCTTTTGGCATTATATTCTTCTTCTTATCGAATGAGAGCGGCCAACTCTGGTGTCGCGAGTTTTTCAAGCCGCCCTAAGGGCCTCTGACATGGCTATTATATTTGGCATAGTGATGATAGTATAGAGTCCCAGAAGTAAAAACTGGTTGGTTTTAGTTGTGCTTATTTAGGGGCTTTAAAATGAAAAAAAAAGTGAATTTAGTAGGCTTCTGTTGTCATACAAGATAAGTCAGTACCCTAGGGCCATTTGAAAACCCTCGATCTAATTTACTTATGTTACCAGGTGGCAAGATTGGTCTGTTCGGCGGCGCAGGAGTGGGCAAGACAGTACTTATCATGGAGCTGATTAATAACGTTGCTAAAGCACATGGAGGGTTCTCTGTAAGCTAACTAACTGTTTTACTTGTATTTATCCAATCAAATCAAAGTAAGATCATAAAAAACTTTTACAACTCTATAAGCCACAGAAAAAAACACAAATCGATTCATGATTGTCGAATAAATCTCGTCAAATACATAATATCAATTCAAGTACTCAAGGTACTCATTAGATTTTGAAACAAAATTGTATTGTAGCTATAGAAAATACATAAACGTTTTTATAATTTCCATAACACATAGAAAAAAGCCATCATGTTATATTACTCTATGAATGCCATCCTTAAAAGGATGAGATAATTTAGTTCCCGTGTAACGCCGAATAAAAATATAAGTTCAGTAATACATGTAAGCAAAATGTGTAAATACACTGGCTTGATAAAGCCTAGCCATTGTCTCTTGCTACGCCCCAATACCTCGGGGCACAATTTTTATTATTGGTAAATTGTATGTGTGCTAGAATAAATAAATAAATAAATTAAATCAGAAACTTACGACCGATGACCGCTCTGGATCGTTTCTGGTGCAATGGAGTGCCATTCAGGGCGGAAACGCAGCGAGCTTGATGGGCACATTTGCACCGAGAACGATTAAGGGCGGGTTGTTTAGTTAATTTGACATTTAGTTTTGTTTTATTTGACATAATATAAATAAATAGTGTTTGACATGTTAATTTATAAATACAATACAATGACGCAGAAATTTAATAAGAAAGTGTTTATAAAAGTACCAATTTAGTAATAATATTCGTATTTTCGTATTTTAGGTGTTTGCCGGCGTGGGCGAGAGGACGCGCGAAGGCAACGATTTGTACCACGAAATGAAAGTCGGCGGCGTCATTACTGATGATTATAAAACTTCAAAGGTAAGGCCTTTGTAATCATTATATTTTATTTTCCTCAAAGCTTATTTACTTATTATTTATGTAAAGCTACATACTACTGTGGTTTTATAATATTGCATTTTTTTCTGACTATAGTAAAGACGGAATGTTTTACTTCTTCAATTCAAAGGGCTGAATTGATTTGACAAAAGCTACTTTTTAGCCTAGACTAGACTAACGCGAGTCATTTGAAATGTGGCTAGCATAGATAGATCGTAGATTATAACGTTGCTTAACATCAGGCAAGTTGTAGTCAAGCGTAAGCCTATATCATGTAAAAAAAAACCAAATTAAATACAATATAATTTAATTTGTTTGCCACATATTAAAATATGTTAACTAACAGGTTTTCAACATACGCGAATTACACGTGAGTGAAAACCGTTTAGTTAACATATTAATAAAATGTCTCACGAAAGTTTGACATATTAAAATGTCAAAATTAAAAATGAATAACATTTCATTTATTTTAAAATGTTTTTTTATTGATAATATTATATTATTGTGTATAGAAAATGGATAATGTTGTCACTATGGACATCAGAAATGAAATGATTTTTTCAAATATATTTTAAAACCGGGGATGCCACTAGTCAAAAATATAAAACTTCACCACAGAATACATACTACAAACTTCACTCATTATTTCCCCCAGGTATCATTAGTGTACGGCCAAATGAACGAGCCGCCGGGCGCGCGAGCGCGCGTGGCGCTCACCGGGCTGACGTTGGCCGAGCACTTCCGAGACAAGGAGGGGCAGGACGTGCTGCTGTTTGTGGACAACATCTTCAGATTTACTCAGGCGGGCTCTGAAGTATGTATATTATAAATCTAGCATCGCAGCAACACAAATTGTAGTTTTTTTAGAACACAGGTTGGACTAGTGCACATGTAGGGCCTGTGATAAGGCGCTGTGTTGGAACAATAAATGATATTATTAGTATTCAGAAAATCGAACTGACTTCATTAACGGGGCTATCAGCGCGCTCATACACAAACACCCATGAAATTAAAGATTCATCTATAAAAAAAAACATTTATTTCAGGCTTAACCCATATTTACTAAAACTAATTTAACACTTGTCTTATTTCTTACGTGACTATTTTCATACGTGTTTGTAAGCTTATATAGATCGTTATCATCATGTATATCCAAATTTTGACAAAAAAAACAAATACATATCTAATAGATTGGATTTTTTTTACTGGAAGTCAGTTAAAACGAATATTTAAACAACTTTTACAGGGCAATATTTCAAAAAATATTTGTGTTCCTACATGTATCATATCAGTGCAGATAAAAAAACTGTAAAAAATTGTCTGTGTATATCTATTATCCCTCAATAAATTATTGAGGGGTCTAAATGCAAATCCTCCACTATCCAGTTTTTAGAAATGTTCACGGCGGTAAAAAAACATGCCGTGGCATTTTGAGTCTTTTAAATTTATGAGTTATTTTTTAGGGTTTTTACAAAATACAGATTTTCCAGCTGGTAATTAATTTAATATCATAAATATTAATGTCTAATGCATAACATTCAATTAAAAACTGGATAGAGGCGATTTTGTAACTAAGCCCTGTATATGTAAAGGCGGTTTTGGACTTCATTCATAAGAACAGAGGTGGTTTTGCACTAAACTCGGCTGAATGGATTTATTATGCAAGATAGAACCAAGAACCTTAATATTTTTATACTATAAAGTACTTAACTTGTTTGCACTGTAAGTTTAATAATATTTTGTTTAAAAAAATCCCCTACTTTTCGCGGTCATACATTTTCTACCCGACATAGATAAAGGTCTCGCCAACGACGGACGCTAATACCTAAATCGGTGTTAATATAGGTACTTCTTGCATAAGCCTATCCAACTTATAACGGTTTTAGGAGCTCAAAAACTTTACCTTTCTTGTTTTTTCTGGTTGCGTTTCCATTGATTTTCGTTGCGAGATCGCTTCCTTGCCTTTTTGTCTGGCACTGAAGAAACATTTACTTCCATTTTTCACAGTAAAATACTCAGAAAACTAATTAAAACCACGCACGTTACAATCACGAAAACACTCTGACGGCCATAATGGCTGCAGCTCGGCGATTGGTCGAAACGCGACAGTCAGCGATTCGAGAACATTGGATTAAACCAAAATTAGCCGGACTAAATTTTTTAATTTGGTGCAAAACTAACTATACCCTATTTAGCGTTTCTTCAGAACTAAATTAAACAAGGTTATGGTCATAGACAAATATGAACCAAATTGAGTTGCGTTCATCACGCCATCTAGTAGCAAGTAGTAATATTAGTTTGAAACCTGGACAATAGAGGGAGTAAATAACTAATTACTGCCCAATATTTTATGTGTGTATATTATATCTGTATCATCTGTATTTTTTTTTCTTTGGCCGTATCTTTGTATTGTGTTAAATCTCAAGTAAAAATTATCATCTGCATCGATCACTCCCGAGACGTTGCCCTAGCAACAATGGTTTTGTTATTTTTCGTTTTGATTATTATTACCTATATATGCTAATTAATTTCAATGTTTTCTAGTTAATCTTTAATGATTATTTCTTTCTTTCGTTCTAATTAACATCTTTTATCTGTAAAATGGTAGTTAGTTTTTAATCATACCATGGGACTTATTTCATATAATAATGCTATGTAATTCAAGTAAAACAGGTTCTGGCTTTTTTACACACTCAATGGATAAACTTCTGATGCCACGACGAATTTCAGGACCAATTGCGATAACTATTAAAACTGCTGTAATTGAAAGCAGAAACTCATATACAAGCAATACAAGTACACGGAACTAAATTTTATTCGTCACGTTTTAGGTCTTGTCTAATTTGACGCTTAGCGATCAAATTTTAGACAGAAATTTCGTTAAATTATGCGCCGTCGAATAGTTTTTTGACGTTTTCAACTAAATTGAATGACCATAAACAATTCAGTCGTCTCGATCTAAAAATAGTTTATTCGTAAAAAATAGTTTGTTAGTTCGAATAACAAAACCAGTTTGACAGGGACTAAACCCATTTAGTGGTAATTTAGTTTAATTGCGTGTGCCATCTTAGCACAGTGGCGGTTTTGCAACTTCGCATTTGGATAGTGTAGGTTTTGAAATTCACTTGATTTTTGTTGTGGCTTTTTGTATGAGATAGAGGCGGTTTTGACTTGGTCTGATTTTACAGAACTATAGACAATGAGATTGAGTGTTGCCGGACAATAAAAACATGTTTTTTATTTTTTATGGATAGTGGAGGATTTGCATTTAGACCCCTCAATGACTGTACAAATAATGTGTGTACCTACAGGTATCAGCGTTGCTGGGCCGTATTCCCTCCGCTGTGGGCTACCAACCTACCCTGGCTACAGACATGGGCACCATGCAGGAGAGGATTACTACAACCAAGACTGGATCTATTACTAGTGTACAGGTACGTCTATTAAGCTATCTTCTAGAAGGCTTTTAGCGATAAGGCTGTCACTTGTTGTTGGTAATATTCACAACAGTTAAAAAATTGTACAAGTCAACTCATTTATTGGTAAAAAATAAAGTATTCACGCCAATTATTATTGTACGTAAGACATAATATACTGAGTCTTTCTAGTATGAGTTTGTTGATTTTGATTTTGACAAGATTTGAACCTAAATGTTGTGATAATAATATTACTACATTTACATAAATGTATGAATAACTGACCCATAATAAATGGCAGCTAACATTAAGCAAGAATAAACTTACTTACGCTTTTTGGAAGATAATATAATTGTAAGTAATATGTCACATCTTTTTAACTATAGGTACTACAAATTTGCGTTTCATTAGAAATAAAAAGGTCGAGGTCTCCTGAGTTACACTTATCTAAAAAAACTTATTTCAAATATATGAAACTCGTGTGATATTGTACATTTTTTGCAGGCAGTATACGTACCAGCAGACGACCTAACCGACCCAGCCCCGGCCACCACTTTCGCCCATTTAGACGCTACCACGGTACTGTCTCGAGCCATCGCAGAGTTGGGAGTATACCCGGCAGTAGACCCCTTGGATTCCACCTCCAGGGTCATGGACCCAAATATAATAGGAGCTGAGCATTATGGAGTGGCGAGAGGGGTTCAGAAGATATTGCAAGTGAGTTAGAGGATTTGGTCTACTCAGTAGACGTAGGTCTTTACAATACACCAAAGAGTCTTCTTGTATATGTAATAAAATACTAGCAGCAATTGGCAACACGCTTACTTATTTATACTACAGCCTTTTCAGCAGACCATGGTCTTTTCAGTAGACCGAAGTGTTTTGAGTAGACCATACAGTCTTCTAATTAATAAATAGATTGCCAGCAACAACTGGCAACACTTGCCTATTTAGATGCCACCACGCTACTGGGGTATCGTCTTTATCGTCGTATAGTACAGTACAACCGCTTTCAAGTAATTCAAACAAAAGCGTTTACTTAGTATGAGGCTAGATGGCGCTTAGCAGAAAGTCCCTTAATATAATTATCTCAATTTTATATTTTTTATATCTTCTTGTACTTATTTTTCAGGACTACAAATCCCTGCAAGACATCATCGCTATCCTGGGTATGGATGAGTTGTCTGAAGATGACAAGCTGACAGTCGCTCGCGCGAGGAAGATACAGCGATTCCTCTCGCAACCTTTCCAGGTTGGTACAATACTGAGTTTTTGATTTTCAAAACCCATTATATCGTTCTTGCAAAAGACATTTCAAATGATCATGGCAAGCTTTATTATTATTATAAAGAGCCTGTATTGTCCCATTGTTTGGCAAAAGCCTCCCTACCCTCTTTCCTGGCGAACTTACTGATATTATTTTATTTTTATACACAGTCACTGTTAACTAACGCATAACCTTTTAAGGGTGGGATTAGTACATCAATAGCAACAACATTCTTCTTCTTCTTATCGAATGAGAGTGGCTAACTCAGGTGTCGAGAGTTTATCAAACCGCCCTAAAGGCCTCTGACATGGTTTCACGACTGCCGTGCTAGACAAACAGCCGGGCCGACCCACGGAAGCGCCCAAAAAAAGTAACAAAGTTTATTGCTTTTGATGTAATAAAGCCGCCCTTAAAATTTTACGCGTTAGTAACAATTAACTCTGAATATAATAAAACCCTGTAAGTATTGAGAAGAGAATTCACATTTATCTTAAATCTTTTCCAGGTGGCGGAGGTATTTACCGGTCATATCGGAAAGTTGGTCAAATTGGAAGAGACCATTAAAGGATTTCAAAGGGTGAGTTCAGAACTGTACCTAACCTACAGCTGTCCATACTCCATAGATAGATCGTCGTAATAGACGATCGAGCTACCTTGCTAGAAGAACCGGTTAACGTTTTGTGTTATTATAATCGGTGCTTTTTCGAATCCGGCCCTACACCAATGACTTGTTTTTCAAGTTATTTGTGTATTTGCAATCTCTTAACGGTAAATATCGCGGGGAACCGACATGTTCGAGGACCACAATATCAGAGGAATAGCCGAGAGGAGAGAACAGAAAGGTATAGCCAAGGAATAGCAGAAACCCAGCACGAGGTATCTGCTCAAGAGAACTCTCCAAACGAATTAATTCTGTGGGAAAGTCACGACCCTTAATCATAGGAAGAGAGTTTGTTGGTTTTTTTGTTCCGCTTTCACGCCGTATAACGGAGCGAATGATCAACGTGATTTTTGGTATAGGTATAATGATATCGTACGGTCCTTGGCATAACAAATGCTATTCATACTATATTTTACGGCATCCACTAATATAGTGTTATTGTTGTCCAACAGATCTTAGGTGGTGAGTTAGACCATATTCCCGAGGCAGCTTTCTACATGGTGGGCACTATAGAAGACGTTGTCGCCAAAGCAGCTGAACTTGCGAAGAACGTGTAGTGGTTTATAAAGCAGTGGATAGTTTGAACGAAATTGGGGATTAAATTATGTTATTGGGTGATACAAGTTGTTGGATAATAAATGTTGTTATACAAAGTTTGTTTGTTATTGGGTAACAAAACTTACAAATGGATGGAAATCATCTACTTTATTTGAATTTCGACTTGCTTGTTAGCTTAGCAGGAGTGGCTCCGCCTTCTGATCTGGAGGTGTGGCTTCGATTCCCGCATGACACAATCATAATTTTCAATTTGCAATTAATTGTGTTGAATATGTATTATACCCGTTACTTAGTACGTATAATCAAAAAAAATCAAGTGTTTGCTTAGTGTGGCTCTAGATGGCGCTACGTGCGTGAGTGTATGTGTATGTGTAAGTACGTGTGTGTGTGTATTATTCTTCATTAGTTTGTTGGGCAATAGTTGTTATTGAGTAACAAAAGCTGCAATTAGGTTTAAAATTATTAGCTGCAAAAGCTATGATTTTGCAATGCTGAGATAGGAAACAAAGTTGTGATTGGCTTAAATTGCGTATCAAAAGATGCTATTTTTATTGTGATAATAAAGTATAAATTTATCCTAGTAAGTATCGATTGAATAAGTAAATTACGATTTACTGATAAATTAGTCTCTGAAACTATAATTGTCATGAATAAAATGCTGAAATATTCAAACAAGACATTTATTGTCCGCTACCAACTAAATACGAAGTATTCTTATGTATCTCATTTATCTAATTATTAATAAAATTACTTTTTACTACTACGACCCTTTTCTTAAATTAAACATGTGTTTTTATTTACAGAATTGCTAAAACTTAAAACAAACTGTTCAATACAAAAAACTCGTTGAACGAAATATTTCAAAAAGGTTTGAAACTTTTAACAATACACTTAAAACAAGATGTGTTGGTATATGGCCATTCGTTAGTTGCAAATTTTTCGGATAACATACGTTGTCGTATTAAATGGGCAGAAAATGGCCGCCGTAGCCGACAACGGCATAAAGCACTATAATTATATACTAGTGGAAGCCCGCGGCTTCACTCGCATTATTTTGAGATAAAAAGGTTTAAAATGAACATAACTTTTTTTATTTACGAACCAATTGAAATAAAATAAACACTAAAAGTTAAAAATGCACCAACATGATAGTGAAAACCGTAGACAAATCGGTTCAGCCGTTTTCGAGTCTATAACGAACAAACATACCGACAGACACACAGACAAACAGAATTTTTTTTTGAAACATGATTAATGTGTTCTATTGGATCAATGACCCCTCAACTATTTTTTTTAATTATCTTCAATGTACAGACACCGACCTGTTACAGCTTTATTATATGTATAGATATTACTAGTGGGTGCTTGCGGCTTCGCTCGCATTAAGAAGTAAAACTTGCATCCCCTATTTTACTCCTTTAAAAGTGGCATTTCCAAAAATCCTTTCTTAGCGGATGCCTACGTTATAACATCTACCTTCATCCCAAATTTCAGCCCAATCCGTCCAGTGGTTTGGGCTGTGCTTTGATAGATCACTATATCAGTCAGTTAGTCAGTCAGTCAGTCACCTTTGCGTTTTATATGTATGTATAGTTTTCTATTATAAACAAACATGTTCATTTATGTTTGTCCCAGCCAATGGGCCCCGCCTCGGAAGCTATGACGATGTGCTCCTGCGTGGGATCTTCGTACTGGTCGCCCACCTTGCAGTTGAACAACATCAGGATGCCGAGAAACAGGATGCCCTGCGAAATATATACCTTGTCTCTATCTCTTTAAGTTGTATTCCCTCATGACTGAGGGTCGTAACTCCCCCGCAGAATTAATTTGTTAGGGGAGTTCTCTTGGGCAGATACATCGTGGTGGGCACCCAGGTCCTTCCACGGAAGACACCATGTCTTCGGATATTGTGTTCCTCAGACAAACCGACATGTTTAAGGAGTCACGATCCTCTGCCATGAGGAAATACGACTTGAGAAAGAGACAAATGTCAGGTTGGGTCGGATAACGCCTTAAATTGTAGGTCCCAGCTGTTTGACAAAGTACGGCAGTCGTTAAGCCTTGTCAGAGGCCCTAAGGGCGGCTTGTAAACAATGACACCAGAGTTGGCCACTCTCATATAAACTTACTAATAATCTTCTTCTTATCGAATGAGAGTGGCCAACTCTGGTGTCGAGAGTTAATCAAGCCGCCCTAAGGGCCTCCGACATGGCTTAACGACTGAGGCACTATGACGAACAGCCGTGACCTACAATTTAACGTGTCATCCGACCCACGGAAGCACCCAGAATGGAATGCCACTTTTCGCTCACCCATCCAGGTACTGACCACGTCGACCATTGCTTAACATTGGTAATCGCATGCGATTGCCTCCGCTAGCTGAGCTACGGCCGCTTCTAAGAGTACTACTTTTAAGTTATTTATAGAGCTAAGCTTTCAGGAATAAATACAACAAAAAAAAAACAAATAATACTCACAAAGAATAAAAATGTGACGATCAGGCCAGACAATATAGCTTTGTTGAAATACGGGCAGCATTGCACCGAGTGATTGAATTTGTCAGACAACTTTGTGTCCCAATCTGTTATGATCTTCGTGGACGCTACCAAACCAATTTCGGGGTGCCTTTTGGGCTCAAACTGCAAAAATTATAATGCAAAATAAATTAAGAAAGAATTAAAATATTACATTACAACATACAAACATTTTAAGATAAGTTAAGAATCTTATATTAAAATGTTCTATTTCTTTCTTAAAAGATATTTATTCCAAACATTAATACATGGTTTGCACAAATTACATAATAATTAATTCATTCATTACATTTTTGTATGATAAAACCGGAATGATTAATTAACTTTTGACTGCTCTATTAGCTTAGTTGGTAGTGGCTCTGCCTTCTAATCTAGGGGTGCGGGTTCGATTCCCGCATGACAAAAGTAATTATGGATATTTTAAAATTTGTAATTACTTGTGTTGGGTCTGGTCGTTTGTATGTATAATAAGTATGTATTTACAAAAGAAAAGTATATAAGTATTATATCCGTTATCTAGTACCCACGACACAAGCGTGTGCAATGTCCCAGAATATTTATATTTATTTGTAATAACCTGCTAGCACTTACGTCAATAATTATGTCGAAAATTAGCTCGCCAAGTTTCGGAAAACTGAGGTTCCATCATCAGGAGGACGAGTTTAATTCCATTGCAGAAATTCGCGCTTTTCCATTAGAATAAAATTATCACTTACAATAAATGTTTATAATGACGCTAAGTATATAGTATATATTTGATATGCCTACATATAATATAACTATTCTACCATAGAACAATCATATAATTTATCGGTCTTCAGGTCGCGAGTGAATCGGTTTCTTCTAAGCAAGCGCGCTAGATCGTAGATTACAACGTTGCTTAACATCAGGCAAGTTGTAGTCAAGTATGAGCCCATCTTGTTTAAAAAAAACAAACATCAGGTTAATAATTTACTAAGTATCTGTGGACACGCATGGAAGAGGGCTTCACCAAATTTTGGTTGCCCTAAAGATATACTGAAGAAACGATTCATTTTTATAAGTTCTTATATCATTTGTAAATGGGCAATAAAGGATAATTATTTTTATTTAAGTATTTCGTACTGGAAAATCGATCATTAAAAAAACCTGTATTTTTTAACTTACCTGATAATCATACATGATGAAAGTGCTCCGGTTCCTCACATTGTATATGATTAAGGGCATGTCGCAGAGCTCGTTGCAGTAATACGATCTGTACCACGGCGCCACTATAGACGTACCCGTGTGGGCAACAATGGTGCCGCCCTCCATGAGAGTTATGCCTTCTACAAAACATAAATAAAACACTAGCTGTGCCAGCGACTTCGTCCGCGTGGAATAGTTATTTTGGGCATCATATTTATTTTTGCAAACAACCTCTTCAGCTTTAAAAATTATAGCTGTTACCCACGCAACGGAAGCCCTCAAAGATGAATAATTTTCCCCGTTTTTTCCACATTTTCCATTGTTTCTTCGCTCCTATTAGTTGCAGTGTAATGTTATATAGCCTAAAACCTTCCTCGATAAATGGTCTATTCAACACAAAAAGATTGTTTCAATTCGCACCAGTAGTTCCTGAGATTAGCGCGTTCAAACAAACAAACAAACTTTTCAGCTTTATAATATTAGTATAGATTAATAAACCTGCCTAAACCTTTATTTTTATGAATCCTAAGTATATTTCTCTAAACAAAGCTGAAAAGTGGGTCAAAAATCTGTACCTACATAGAAACATATAAAAAAAATGTTTGGGAGTACTTTGAATCGATAATAAAACACTTTTTTTTTAACTTGAATGGGGTTGCACTTGGCCATAGTTTACCTGATAGCAAGCAAGGGCTACACAACGTTTCACAGTTTTCGCTCGCATTATTTCAGGATAAAAAGTTACCTACTTAGACCTCATACTACCTACATACCAAAAATCATGATGATCCGTTCTGCCGTTTTTTGCGTGGTGAGCGTTTAAATAAACAGAGACACAGATAAACAGACAAAAATATAAAAACTGCTGAAACGTGTTTTATTATCGACAAACATTTTTTTTACCAACACCTTCTATGTACAGATGTTTGACCCTCTTCAGCTTTATTATATGTATAGAAGAAGATTAATGACATGAAATGTTAAAATTTTAGATCTTTTAAAAAATGCCATGTGTGACTGTCACTTGTCTGTGACTTGTTTCTTGCTTTACATTTGTCTTTACTTAAAATAACTACTTAGAAACTAATTATTTCACTAATTTCTTTTTTAAGTTTCTAACTTCTAGTTTCTTAGTCTACTTATTAAAAAAATAAGTAAGTAGGTACATTATAAAGTACTAACTCATATATTTGTTAACTTAATATGTTTTATATCCATTAAAAACCTTATTTATTCTTACCCAGCTTCCAATTGCTTTCGCTCAAATAGAATTGAAACTTCATGGCAAAGTCGGGGAACAACATTGTAGTGGATATATACGCATTTGTACGGATTTCCTCTTTTATGTCTGGCTCAGCCGTGATTACAGACTCGGTTTGATCCTTCATGAAATAAACTGAAAATAAACAAGCAGAAATTGAGGAAAAAACATCGAAATCGGTTTAGCCATTTAAAATGATAAGATTCTCTCTAGAGCCGTCTTGCCAAGACTGAGGGTCGTGACTCCCCCGCAGAATTAATTTATTCGATAAGAAGAAGAATAAGATAATAATAGATATTCATATTCATTTATTTCCGTAAAGCCTCAAACACGTCAAATAAAAATAAAATAAATAAATTTATCAAAATTATAACAAACAGGCTTAAAAGTCAAATTAAACAGTCAATTATATATAGGTATATACCTACATACAGTATAAGTCTCGTGTCATATGCAGTCATAAGAATAACTTAGGTTTATCTAAGTAACAAAACATTATATCTTTTTCACATAAAAATGAATCGAAAAAAAAAAGGTTGGTAAGCGCATAACTCAACAACTCCTGGACCGATTTGGCCAATTTTTTTTGTAATATTCGTTGAATTTCAAGGATGGTTTTTACGGCGAGAAAAATTCGAAAAAATGTTGGAAAATCCCTAAAACCGCCTTATTCTTTTTCCCATACAAACGTTTTCTAAATAACTAAAGAGTAAAAGAGTCAACATACAGGACAAAATCTGTCGGGTCCGCTAGTATTTAAAATACATAGGTACATCAAGTAAGACATACTTATAATTATATAGATATATGTAGGTAGACCTACTTACGAGTAAAACGATACACAGCCTGTGGCGTTGATACTAAGCTCGCTTGCTTCTTTGGAGCGTCATCCGAGGGCGAGCCCTGACGGAGAATGTCCGGTACTATGGGGTTCACCTTGCCGGTGTAGAACGCGACCACCGGGCCTCTTTTCATCAACCGCACGTTGTAGTACACCTCCTTGGGAGAAAGAGTTTTTATAACAATAAATAATGTTCTGAAATAAATCAATATTTCAGGACATAAAATATGCACACGTGATGACACGTGGTATGGTGCCAAGAACGCTGGCTATATTCCCACGCATGGATATGTCTCCAGTAGTGTAGTTTAATCTTTTATTCAACTTGTTTACAAAAAATTTGGTGTTTTAACCCCACGGACCAAAAGTTTCGAAGCCAAGCGGGACGAAAATATCATCAAATGTTGTACCGTCAAACAAGCAGGAAGTCAGCAGGCTGTCACCGGTTCATAGTGGAAGTTTCAAAGACTTGCACAAAGCGCTTTGCTTCTACCTTCGTTGTAAGGACAGCGAGATTATGGAAATCTCTACCTGGAGCCCTGTTCCCAGAAAATTATAACCCAGGGGTCTTCAAATCTCGAGTAAATAGGTCTCTCCTAGGCGAACGTGCTACATCTTAAACTACAGTGGTGCTTAACATCAGGCAGGCTGTAGTTGACTACAGCCTGCGTAAGCCTGTTTCGTGTTAAAAAAAACCCTATATTTTGTTACTTACCTTCATCAGTACATCATGCCTCCTCAGTTTCTCGACTCTCGACGGTTCTCTGCTCCGTTTGAAGAACACATAAACAAACTTGTGTTGTTCTAATACATGGGGCATCTCCCCCGGCCCCAGATGGAATATATTCGACATGTGCGGTTCGAAGACCTAAAATAAAAACTATTTTATTACTTTTTAGGGTAGAGATAAGTATAAAAATTCTATTTACTTACAAAACTTGATTTTATATTTCTAATGTATTTTGACGTGTTTCAGGACCACAATATCCGAGGACATGTGTCTTCCGTGGAAGGACCTGGGCGCCCACCACGATGTATCTGCACAAGAAAACTCCCCTAACGAATTAAATCTGCGGATGAGTCACGACCCTCAGTCATGAGGATCATACGACTCAAGAGAGAGATTTTATTTATTACTAGCAAACCCGGTGAACTCCGTTTCGCCACCAGATGGCTTCGTTTTTCTTTTTCTTTTTTTATAAACCTCACGGAGCCCGAGACCTTTCCAACGAATGCAAAACCGTGGAAATCGGTTCGTGCGTTCTGGAGTTATAGCGTCAAGAAGGAAAACCCGACTTATTTTTCTATAGTAAGATTCGTTATTCATTTACCTTAGTAAGAACTTCATAAGGTTCGCTAACAGATGGCATGAAAGTCACTTCTGTGCCGTTTATTCCTTGTCGTAAGTAACGATACGGCGTGCCCAGCTCATCTTTGGTTCTTAAATCTTCTACGCTAAGTTGGTCCTCTATGAATAGGATTACGCATTCTGACTTCCTTGAAAATTTGAAGATTTTATTTGTAAAATTATAAATGTGATCATAACTAACAGTAATATAAATACATCTATACATATAATATAGCTGAAGAGGGTCGATAGTCTGAACAATGAAGATAGGTAATAAAATAAAATGTTTGGAGATACTTAGAATTGATAACAGGACATTTTCCAACAATTTCTAGATTTTTTGTCTGTTTATCTGTGTATCTGTTTGTCTGTGTATTTAAACGCTCATCACGAAAAAATGGATTAACATAATTTTTGGTACGTAGGTAGTATGAGGTCTTAGAAGTGTCATAGGCCTCATATATTTTTACCCTGAAATAATGCGAGCGAAGCCGCGGGCGTCCACTAGTTTTAGAAATAAACAGAGACACAGATAAACAGACAGACAAATAATCTATAAATTGTTGAAACATGTTCTAATTATGCATCAGTTCTAAGTACTTCCAATCTTTTTTGTTATAGTTTCATTGTTCAGACTTTCGATCCTCTTCAGCATTATTATAGGTATTGATAGAAGATCACTTACCTTAAAGCACTCAAAGCAATTTTGCTAAACAGAGTACTGTTTATTTGCACAAATGGATTCGGCGGCACGGCTGTATTATGCATTATATTATTATTGTCAATTATTAGAACCGGTACTGATAATAATCGACTTGTGCTCATTTTTAATAACGTGTAAAATAATAGTATAAAAATTGGTTTAAACATTTTCCTGTAGTTTCGAAACTTATAGAAAGATCACGAATTCTATTTCAACGATTATTTCATTTAAAGAAAATAACTAGGTAATTATATTTTTTTTTATCTAACTATCCCAAGGATTATTTATTTCATCCCTCTTTTATATATTATTTCCATGAACTATCCTTACGAAATTATAATAAAAAGAAATATGACAGATACGTGACGTTTTTTCATAATTCATCTACATTGCCAAAGAAATCTTTGACATCAAAAGAGTTTATAACAAAGAATTTCCATTACTAATTTAATAAAGATGTTTAAAACGCGCCTCGTTACAAAGCAACGGGTCATCATATTGTTTTGCATAGAGATAGTTTAGGATCCTAGGTACTATAGACTACTTTCTTTCCGGGAAAATATTTCTTCATAATAAATATAATCTTTCAGTAAACAATTATGAAATGTTCTTACTTAAATCAAAGAAACATTAAATATAAATAAATACAAGATCTATAAAAATAATTACTTTTAATAACTCAACAATCTTAATTATAATTCAACTTAAAATAGACACCCCAGCCAGCACAAACCTTCTGAGTTTCAAGTTTTTTTTAACAGCAGTCAATAGAACTAACTGCTGTGTAAGACTACCGTATTTAGCTGTTTTAGCGCTAACTCAGACGTTATTCAAGCAATTCATTTTAAAATAGACACCACAGCCAGCACAAACCTTCTGAGTTTCAAGTTTTTTTTTAACAGCAGTCAATAGAACTAACTGCTGTGTAAGACTACCGTATTTAGCTGTTTTAGCGCTTACTCAGACGTTATTCAAGCAATTCAACTTAAAATAGACACCACAGCCAGCACAAACCTTCTGAGTTTCAAGTTTTTTTTTAACAGCAGTCAATAGAACTAACTGCTGTGTAAGACTACCGTATTTAGCTGTTTTAGTGCTTACTCAGACGTTATTCAAGCAATTCAACTTAAAATAGACACCACAGCCAGCACAAACCTTCTGAGTTTCAAATTTTTTTTAACAGCAGTCAATAGAACTAACTGCTGTGTAAGACTACCGTATTTAGCTGTTTTAGCGCTTACTCAGACGTTATTCAGGCAATTTGGGCACAAAATTATGCTGCTAATAGCTGTGTAATATCTATGTAACAGATGAATACGTTCTGAATAACTGTACGACAAGCTGAGTAAATTCTGAATAAAAGCACTTTTTTCTTTTATGCAAGCATTACAGCGCTGTTAGCCAGACAATGAATGAACGATGAATGAAACATTAAATATTGGTCCTTCAGCGCAGGTATTCAAATGATACACAGCTTATAGCAAAACTAAATTGAATTTGTGACAATTTGTAGCTCGTTGTGATATTATGATAGGTGAAAGACAGCAAATTAAATAATGGCCGCTTAAATTTTGAAGTCATCGGTAGTAAAACCAATTTACACTTAATGTATGCAAGTCGTATATAGGTGCGCATGCAACTTTACCGTATATTTATATATACGTTTCATGTAAAATTTTCACGCGCTATCTGTTAAGCAGTGTTTTTGAAATAAAACAACATCGGCTATTATGGTTTGTTTTGACGAGTGAAATATTTTTACATTTTATGCACAATTTAAGGGTTCAAAATAACCTTGTAATACTTTAACAATGAATATAATACCGATTTCGTTATTATAATTGAATGATTGAGTATAAAATTGGCTATAATTATAAGGTATTATCTTAGGGTATGTTATTCATTATGGCGACGCTCATTCTGAATAAAATCTGCGTGTGCAGCGGTTTCTCGTCTAATGTTTGCATAACAGTTATAATGTGTCCTCTTGTTCAGTGGTTCTCTGGTTAAAAGAGGTTTGCACACAACATATTTTCTATAACTGTTCTATAATCACACACATTCGTACTATTAATCAAACAATTAGGATTCATATACAAGTGAAACCCAATTTATTATTCTTTTTCTTTTTAGCTGTAGGTAATTATATATTTAATTGCGGCACTATCGAAATGTCAAACTTACTAGACGCTAAATGCCGACTAATGTTCCAGGATAGTTATTTTAGCTTATTAAAATGTCTACCGTATATACCCAGCAAACTTCTGCATAAGAATCTGTTACTTGTTACTCTTGAGTAACAGGTCTATCTAAAATTACTATTCAGCTTTAAGAAATGAAATCGGCAAATTACAGAAATAACTCAGCTAATAGCTAGATTATAGCAAAAAATAACTTTAATACAGAATTTGGCAACACACACGGCTTCTATTCATAGGTAATGAAGCTTAATCCTGCATAAGGTTGTATAGTTGGCCAGTTATCTGACTTGTGTGCTACCGCTACCTGGGAAGGATCTTGGAGACTGGTACCAAAAGACTCGTTAGAAGTATACAAGTATCAAAAAAATCGACACGCCTTGGACATGGCTAAACGTCTGCATGCATACGATGTTCATTCGTTGAATACGGATTTCTTATTAAACGAATGAACATTGTATGCATACAGTCGTTTAGCCATGTTACCATGATGAGAGTAAATTGTATAGAATAAATTTTATAACTTAATCATTTTGATAAATCAATTCTTTTATAGTATAACAAATAGTCTTATTTTATTAAACCTATTTCTGAAACTGCCAGAAAACTCTCTCTGCAACAGAAGACTCCCCGATATATTATTCACATTCCTCAACCGCGCTTTACATAATTATGACAATAAATTATCCTATTTATCGTTTATCCTGAGGTTTCGCAAGCGATGACCAGTTGCTTCTGATTAGGATCGTCGAACTGATCGCCAGTGTGGCAGTTGAACAACATTAACACACCCCATGTGGTTATGGCCTGGGAAAAAAAACATTTAAAGTCTTATCGAATCTGTGAAGTAAAACTTGCATCCCCTATTTCACCCCTTTAAAAGTGGCATTTCCAAAAATCCTTTCTTAGCGGATGCCTACGTCATAACAACTACGTGCATGCCAAATTTCAGCCCGATCCGTCTAGTGGTTTGGGCTGTGCGTTGATAGATCTCTATTTCAGTCAGTCAGTCGCCTTTGAGTTTTATATATTTAGACAAGGGAAACTTTGTTCTTGTGTCTTTTCGAGTATGAAGAAGAAATAAACACACGCATAATCTCCACATCTCTATCTATATATCTATACTTACATATAATAAAGCTGAGGAGTCAAAAGTCTGAACATTGAAGATATTTAAAAAAAAAATTTGGAGGTACTTAAAATTGATAACTGAACACATTCCAACAATTCATAGATTTATTGACAGTTGATCTGTTTCTCTGTGTTTCTGTTTATTTAAACGCTCATAACGCAAAAACGGCTGAACGAATCATCATGATTTTTGGTATGTAGGTAGTATGAGGTCTCCGAAGTGTCATAGGCTACTTTTTATCTCAAAACAATGCGAGCGAAGCCGCGTGTGTCCACTAGTTTATCATTTATTTATAAGTATGTAAAAATTTGATAAAAATCATACCATAAACAAAGCGGTAACAAATAGCCCGGACAATATAACGTGGTTGAAGTAGGGGCAACATTTGTCCGGGTTGTTAAACGTGTTGTCCATCAATATGCTGATCCGACCCAGCACCTCGCTCGGCATTCGAGGTACCAACGCTGACGTTTTCTTTGGCTCTATCTGTAAATAAATTCGTATGAGTGCACATATGTATGTTTTGGATGCAGAATAATATAGATGATAATGATGTTTCAATATAATCTAAACATATAAAACTCAAAGGTGACTGATATAGTGATCTATCAACGCACAGCCCAAACCACTGCACGGATTGGGCCATGGTATAATAATATAACTCCGAAATTTGGAATGAAGGCAGATGTTATGCCGTAGGCATCCGCGAAGAAAGGATTTTTGGAAATGCCACTTTTAAAGGGGTGAAATAGGGGATGCAAGTTTTGCGAGCGAAGCTGCGAGTACCCACTAGTCCATAATAAAATGACCTGATATTCCGACAAAGTGACCATGCTGCCGTCTCTCTGGTTAAGTATCGTGATAGGTTGGTTGCAATAGTACGAGCGCTGCCAGGGCGCCTGTATGTCTGTCAATGTACGACCAACTGTTTCACCCGCTTCTAGTAGGGCCACGTTGTCTGCAACAGATATTGAGTGGACAATATATTAGAATAGAATAGAATAGAAAATCATTTATTAAGACAGTCTTCAAACATACACACACATTATTATTACATACTTATTTTATTAATACAGTGAAACGAAAAGTGTAGATATGGAATTAATTTCTTAATATTTATTCTACATCGATAGTGATGTAACTACATAGTATAAAGCAAAGTCGCTTCCCACGTCTGTCTATATCTACATATCTATCTATCTATGTATGTTTACATCTATAAAACTATACAACGGATTTTAAAGAGTAAGAATGACTGAGGACATGGTAAATGGTAAATGTACTGAACTTATAAAGCGATTTTCCAGTACCAAATATATTTTTATTATTATTAAAATGTTGCGCACTTGGGTGGCGCCATCTCTTAGCAACATTTGTTACTAATAATAATGTGGTACTCGAAAATAGCTTATTATAATTTAGTTAATTGTGACTTTTACCAAGTTTCCAATGATTATTCCCGAATACAAAGTTGAACTGCAGATTGAAGTCTGAAATTTGCATCGTGGTGGACAGAGAGTCGTCTGTGCGCGTCTCTGACGTCACCTCCGGGTAGTCTTCTATGAAGGAGTGCGCTCGTTTTGTTATTAGTATGTCTGGAGAAAAATTTATAGAATTGAAAAAAAAACAAGGAAATAGGTTGTAAAAAAATATTCCGGCCATTTATACAGCGCCGACTAGCTATGTAAAATGATGTAAAAAACAACATTCGTTACTATTTCAGGTTAAGAAGGAGAATTAAGAAA
Organism: Macaria liturata; assembly: GCA_964023185.1. NCBI lineage: Eukaryota > Metazoa > Arthropoda > Insecta > Lepidoptera > Geometridae > Macaria > Macaria liturata. The sequence continues at coordinate 10,521,530 of OZ026809.1, read as the reverse complement.
TTATTTCCATTTCTACACTTCGGTCAGGGTATGTCTAGACTCACATTTTAGATATATCTTTGGCCTGAGATATACAAATTACATAGATACTCATATATATTATGTGCAATTTAAATAAACAAATGTAACAAGAAAAAAAATATTTATTAATATTATGTTAATAAAACTTCAAAAAAAACATTAAAATCAAAATACCCGTAAGCCGGAACAAAGCGTCCGGTGTTGCCAGTAAAGTGCCTCTAGTCTCCGCGAAACTCTTCACCTGCACGGGCCGAGCACGCAACTTCTCTGATGGCATGGGGTTCACTTTGCCGGTGTAGAATGCCACGACCGGACCTGCCTTCTTCAATCTCACTGTGAAATAGGCTTCCTGTAAGTGTAAGTAATAATAATTAACTCATAATATAATACTACAAAATTAGATCCCAAAAAACAGGGGTCTTCAAATCTAGACTAAACATGGTTTTTCTAGGCAAACGTGCAACATCTTAGACTACTGCAGTGCTTGACAACGCGGAGGTTGTAGACAAAAGAAGTTTTTTTTACATGGGATAGGTTCGCGTTGTAAAGAAAATACAGTAGGTACACGAAAACCAAAATTGTACCAATGAAACTTTTGTTTTCTTCGTTTACTTTTTTAGCATATTTAAAAATAAGTTAAAGAACTGGCTCGTTTTACAATCTTTTTACACGATTGACGAATTTTTAAATACCAATAAAAGAAGCTACCTGAACATTAATGGTAAAATATGTGTGAAATAAGTGTAATTAGTATATATTTTAAATCAAAATAATTATTATTATTAATATAATTATATAAAATTGACATGTAATTGTACAAATTATTAACAAATTGTTTATCTGTTTCATTTTTCTACACGAAAAATATACAAGCATGCTGTCAAAACTTAAAGCGCTAAAAAAGGGTAGATATTTGAATTGCATTTTAACAGATTTTATTTTCATGATAACAACAGTGTAATCGTCAGGAGAAAGACAATTAAATTGGAGAAGTTCTAGAAATGTGCCGCCATATTTTTTACACTTTTTGGTGTAGGTACAAGTAAGTTGTATGCAAGTAGACAACTCCGGCTCGTATGTCAAATAACCGACACCTGTGTGTAAGATAAAAAACACATTATTTTTTACTTTTAATTACCTTTATCAACATATCATGTTTCCTCAAATTCTCGATACGAGTCATCTCTTCGTTCTCATTGAAGAACACATAAACATATTTATGTTGTTCCAAGACGAGTAATTTGTCACCTTTTCCCAGAAAAAACGTATTCGAAGGGTGCGGTTCAAAAACTTTTGTCAAAACTTGGTAAGGTTCTATTACTGTCGGTAAGAATATGACTTCTGTGCCGTTTATGCCTAAACGCAAATTGTTGTACGGGGTTCCTAGTTTATCTTTAGATCTGAAAGAAAAAGATACCGAAACTTTTATATTATACTGGCGGGCGCCCGCGGCTTCGTTCGCATATTTTCTGAATAAAAGGTAGCCTATTTCACTTCGCTATTATACATACCAAAAATCATGATGATCCTTGCAGCCATTTTTGCGTGATGAGCGTTTAAATAAATAGACAAACAAATAAACAGACAAAAGTCTAAAAACTGCTGAAACGTGTTCTGTTATCGGGTTAAAGTTTTATTTATATATCTCTGTACAGATTTTTTACTTCAGGTTCCTTATCATCATCATCATCATCAGCCTGTTATCGCCCACTGCTGAGCATAGGCCTCTCTTCTTGTACGTCACTCGTCCCGGTCTTGCACAGATTTAATCCAAGTGCTCCCCGCGGTTGCTCTAATGGCGTCAACCCACCGCATTGGTGGGCGACCTCTATTTCAATGGCCCGTCATGGGTCTCCAGTCCGATAATGACTTCAGGTTACATAATACTTATTAAGAAAAAAAAATGTTATGTACCTCAAATCTTCCACGCTCAATTGTTCCTCAATAAATATGACTACACATTCCGACCGTTTCATTGCATCTGAGGCTATTTCGTTAAAAAACGGACCATTTATAAGCATAAAAGGGTTCGAAGGAACTGTTAATCTACTCATAACGTTATCATGGTCTATCAATAATACCGGTACAGTCACAAAACGACCGCTACAAGACTTAAATAGCGTAGAAAATAATAGAATGAAAATCAGCGTCCACATGTTGAAATAAAGTTAAAGTTAAAAATACAGTTGGCTGATCGATTTTGTTGTTCTGAAAGTAAAAGAAGATTGACATTTCGTTTCTGAATTATGTCAGTCAATGTTTAAAACTTTTAGGCAGTTCTTCTTCTTTTAATTCAAGAAGTTTTAGAATGTTTTTCTCAAACTGTGCTGGCCATAAAAAAGAGACAGTTATAGAGAAAAAAAATCTATATTAAAAAATACTTACTCGTACGACCATACTTATCAAATTATTAGAATCATCTATGATATAAACTCACATTTATTACTGATCTCATAATCATAATGGTTTTTAATTAAACATTTTCGCGCGCATTTTTTTTTATTTAGAGTAATATATTTTTATACTTGCTTCATTTTACTTACTCGTTGTCACTGTCATTTGGTATTACTTGTCAATGTAAACTTCAAATAAATAACCATAGAGCCTCGTTGAACGTCAAAGCCATAGAGTTAATTTTTTTTTTTCGCAATATTTTTATGCATAGCAACAAAAAGTTTTATAATTTTGTACTTCTTAATATTGTAATAGTTATAATTTAACGAAAGCATATCATATTTAAGCGAACACTTTACTTTTCTTTGGTTATGGAACAAGAATATACAGTAAATCCATATCATTACTTATTTCAGAACTTATTCAGAATTCAATTTTGTATGCGGCAACTTTATTACCATAGACAACCGTCAAATTCAACCAATCATATGATCACTTTTCACATGACCTATGGTCACTCATCGTCGCCCATTTTTCATCTTTTTACGCCAATTTTCGGGCTAATATAGTATTTTAGTCCGTAACGTCCACTAGTGATAGCTTTAAAATGGCGTTTTGCCGTTTAGTGTTCACTGTTTTACTCATAAGTGTTAGTTGTTACGGCAGCCATGTACCAGTTTACATCTGGGGTGATGTTGCAGTACCTATCAAGGGAAATCCTCTGAACGCTGTAGAAAAGTCCAAGTTCACGACGATTCTGAAGGAAGAACTTGTGGACGAGCCTTACACAGTCTTCTTCATCGAAAACACGCTGTCCACCGAGGATTTAGCAAGTCGAGGAGACGTTTACCCGTACTTGAAGAAAAACCTTGGCGATGCTACTTACTTGCCTTCTGTAGAAGTTCCCCTGGCAGTTTTGAGGAAACTAGCTGGTCCCGACGCGAGGCAAATCGACCTGACCGAAGATGACACCGACATTGAGATCGACAGCAAGATTACGATCATCAATTTCGCTGACGCCAAGGACGATGAGTCGAGAGCCGATATGCTGCGACGCCATGACGCTATCATGGCTGAAGTGGTTGGAAAGCTGCAGAATGATGGCAGGAAGGTGGTTGGTCTGTACACTGGCATGTTCCCCTCGGTGATTGTCACTGAGAGCCACTCAAGGCAGCGTCGTCAAGCCTCTAACCAGACTGTCGCTAAAGACTTCATTCTGGACAGTGTGAGACTGTATGTTGAAAGGCTGGAGCTCCGGGAAGGTAAGAAAGGAGGTTTTTTAGTTTTATAAAAAGTAAAATCAAATCATTTATTGACAGTAAAAACTAGGCACATTAGTGAGTTATTAAATAGTATCACTAGTTTCTATCCTGTAAGGGTGTACTACCATTACTTTAATTATCTTATTATTAGTGGGTGCTCATGGCTTCGCTCGCATTAAGAAGTAAAACTTGAATCCCCTATTTCACCCCTCTAAAAGTGGCATTTCCAAAAATCCTTTCTTACCGGATGCCTACATCATAACATCTACACATTTCAAATTTCAGCCCAATCCATCCAGTGGTTAGGGCTGTGTGTTGATAGATCACTATATCAGTCAGTCAGTCACTTTTGAGTTTTATATAATTAGATATTATAATTTTCTAGATTATTTATAAGACAAGTACGGAAACTTTTAAGGTTAGGTAGTATTACTTAATATTACATAGATATACAAGAATATCCATATAGTGTTGAACACACAGACACGAGCTGTGCACTGAGAATGTTGAAAGTGAAATGGAGTCATTATATAATAAAAGAAAGTGCTGTTAGTTACACCAATTATAACTCAAAAATGGCTGAACAGGTTTAGCTGCAAGTTGGTGGGGAGGTAGCTTAGAACCAGAAGACGGACATACATAGGATACTTCTTATCCATTTTTTTATTGAATTGAATAGTATCCATAATCTGCTTATTTATTGCCTCTAAGGTGGAACAGAGTTTGCCGAGTCAGCTAGTTTCTTATAATGAAAACTAGAATCTGACACTATGTATGACACAGAATATTTTTTATTGTTGACAACGATGTCTGCTATATTTTAAACTACAAGCCCAAATAGCTAGCAACCAGACTATAATAGCAATAACATATTGTCAACATGACAAAGCTCTGTGTTACAATAACCTAGTTGCCTAGTTGTTGACTAGTTTGAATTTATTTATTTTGGCTCAACATTGGTATGACATAGTTACATTTATGTTACACTAGTATTTTTTATATACAAAATGTATTACCTATTAAAGCGAAGCACAACATGCGTTCATACAATTAATAAATAATAAAGAAAGTATTTTTACAAACTAAATCTATTCGAACAGTTGCAGTTCCATGCTTCTCTGACAACAAATTTCAATTACATCATGATTTTTGTAAAGTAGAAGTATTATGAGGTCCTGGGAGTGACATAGGCTACATTTTAGTCCTATATAATGCAAGCAAAGCCACAAGTATCCACTAGTTTCAATGGAAATTGATTCTAGTCAACTCATACTTCTACATGTACATACAACTTAGTACTTTAAGCCATGTCAGAGGCCCTTAGGGCCTGATAAACTCTCAACACCAGAGTTGGCCACTCTCATTCGATAAGATCTCTCATTTAATTTCCATTCTGTTGTTTGTAAATGGCACACCCTATGGGTAGGAGTATAGCGTTCCATTATATAATTATTTTACCAACTGTATTTACCTATATTCTGCAATAAATATATTTTGATTTGATTTGAAGAAGAAGAAAATATTCCAAAACAGTATACAGCGCCATTTAGCCCAACACTAAGCAAACATGTAGTACTTTAAAAATGTTAATAAACCCTCATAAGGTAGAAACTGGTGGAATTATTTATTTATTAATTTGAATAATGGGCGAGCTGCAAATTGCTGATGTGCCCATATCACACTGTGTCAAACTTGTTTTATATAGTCCACACAAAGTTCACAATTATACAGTCCACTGGTGTAACAATCTCAAGTTAACAAGAGATTTTTTGGTTTTCTGTAATCTGATCTCATTATGATCATTATGATGATTATCTTATTTATTATACTTTAAGATCTCATGTACCTAGTTTTCACTAACTGAATAAATGAATTTAAATTTGTATTTTAATTCCTCATTCTCCTATTTCCAGGAGACAACTACATCAACCTGACGGGCACTCCCATCTCCAGCTCGGTGGTGAACGGCACCACCATGAACACCACCGTCACATACGGAGACCACAGCTTCATCATGAACTTCAGGACTTTCATGGGATACTGGTACTTGGGTAAGCTTCCTAAAAGTTTATTTATGTGGCACTGTAACCCTAGAGATAAAATACAAAAGTTATTTACTACTTTCCATATAAAGATAAAGAATCTTTATTGATAATGTAAAGTTGTAACATACATAGGTATAGGTATAAGTACTAATATCACAGAATATGCTACACAAATTACAATATCTCGTCAAATTGAATTTATAACATTTAGTTTTAATAAAATTTTAGAAGGTACAATCTGTATTATTAAATGATCTGATAAATTTAATACCAATGAAATGAAGTCTGCTTGATTTTTGAAATCACTACTTCCTAGATGTGGTTTTCAATTGAACAGTAGTATGTTTGTAAATATTGTCCACGAGAGAGTATAAAACTGTACACATCCATTATTTCACAAAAAGCAAAGGAAGCAATCAACAATGTCTCATCTCAGACTAATAAGCATAGCACCTTTACATTACAGTCACTAAATATAGCTTTCTAACTTGAAAACTTTAGTAAATCTCTCACAATAGCTTAGTAAATTTTATCAAATACCTACATATCTATATTATATAAAAGAAAGTGGTGTTAGTTAGACCACTCAAGAACGGCTGAACGCATTTAGTTGAAAATTGGTGGGGAGGTAGCTCAGAACCATATATATGTTTGATAATATTTTTTTTTAGATATTTTAGATGGAAAACTAACTGCCACTATAAACCTTGGCTAGCTATGCAAAAATGCACCATGAAATGTTACAAGACCTGTTCATCATGATAAACTCTCAATTCCAGACTCGGTGACCTTCAAAGCCACTCCTGAGGAGGAGCTCCATCCGTCCGAGGAGTTGTTCGCCATCACTGGCTTCTCATACCGCTGTGGACAGCGGACCACCTTCACCAACCTGAACGCCTCGCGCACACTTGTGTTCAACAACTTGCAGGTTAGTACATCACTACATAGTATAAAGCAAAGTCGCTTCCCGCGTCTGTCTCCATGTCTGTATGTATTGTATGCTTAGATCTTTAATTTTAAGTTACCTTAAGGTTTGTAAGTGCTTTTGTTAAATAAATCAATTTGTATTGTATTTAAAACTACACACAGATTTTGATGTACCTTTTTAAATTGATAGAGTGATTTAAGAGGACGGTTTATATGTATAATAACTACAAGCAATTATGTATACTAATATTATAAAGCTGAAGAGTTTGTTTGTTTGTTTGTATGTTTGTTTGTTTGAACGCGCTAATCTCAGGAACTACTGGTGCGAATTGAAAAAATATTTTTGTGTTGAATAGACCATTTATCGAGGAAGGCTTTAGGCTATATAACATCACGCTGCAACTAATAGGAGCGAAGAAACAATAGAAAATGTGGGAAAAACGGGGAAAATTATTCATCTTTGAGGGCTTCCATTGCGTGCGCTGCGAAAACGGTTCAAGATATCAAAAAAATGTGTATGAAAGAATTATTCCTCTTAAATGATCTAACAAAATGTCCGCAACAGTATATGTCTATCTTTTAAGGTTAACTCACTAGAACCGTTTTTATGGTAATAACTATTCCACGCGGACGAAGTCGCGCGCACCAGCTAGTTACCATAATAAGAGACCGCTGGGGTGGTTTAAAAACTCACTGCTGATACTTGTATCAGTGTAACAAACCCCGACATGACTTAACAACTCCTTTATTAGGATAAAGTTGGTTTTTATAAAATTGAAGAGCATATGTTTTTTTTTTTTTATAAAACCACATTGAACCACACACACACATGTTACATGTGCTATCATTACTTACAATTCTTTTTTACCACTCAAATGGCTAAACTGATTTGGATAAAAATATTGACATGTATGACATAGGCTACTTTTAATCCTGGTTTAACGCTAGTAATACTGCGGGCCGCTGCTAGTTTTGAAAGAAAGAAAGAAATAAAACATTTATTAAGACATAGGCTACTTTTAATCCTGGTTTAACGCTAGTAACACTGCGGGCCGCTGCTAGTTTTGAAAGAAAGAAAGAAATAAAACATTTATTATGACATAGGCTACTTTTAATCCTGGTTTAACGCTAGTAATACTGCGGGCCGCTGCTAGTTTTGAAAGAAAGAAAGAAATAAAACATTTATTATGACATAGGCTACTTTTAATCCAGGTTTAACGGTAGTAACACTGCGGGCCGCTGCTAGTTTTGAAAGAAAGAAAGAAATAAAACATTTATTATGACATAGGCTACTTTTAATCCTGGTTTAACGCTAGTAATACTGCGGGCCGCTGCTAGTTTTGAAAGAAAGAAAGAAAGAAATAAAACATTCATTATGACATAGGCTACTTTTAATCCTTGTTTAACGCTAGTAATACTGCGGGCCGCTGCTAGTTTTGAAAGAAAGAAAGAAATAAAACATTATGACATAGGCTACTTTTAATCCTTGTTTAACGCTAGTAACACTGCGGGCCGCTGCTAGTTTTGAAAGAAAGAAAGAAATAAAACATTTATTATGACATAGGCTACTTTTAATCCTGGTTTAACGCTAGTAATACTGCGGGCCGCTGCTAGTTTTGAAAGAAAGAAAGAAATAAAACATTTATTATGACATAGGCTACTTTTAATCCAGGTTTAACGGTAGTAACACTGCGGGCCGCTGCTAGTTTTGAAAGAAAGAAAGAAATAAAACATTTATTGTGGCAGATTTAACAGAAAAACAAATACAAGTAAGAACATAATAAACAAACAAACATATAATCTGCCACAACACAGCCCCAACTCAGCATAATGCTGGTTGTGTGGAAGCAACCAGCGCTAATCTTCCGTTGGGGCTGGTTTGCTGTAAATCTTTTCTTACATTATCTTTTTTCTTCTTTTTCGTCTGTTTTGGTTTTCAATTTTCATATTTTATTTGTTCTCTTCCACCATTCGAAGTAATTCAAACTGACCATGTAAACTCCTATAGAGATATGATATTGAACCAGGCACTTTGCGGAAATCCATTGTAAATGAAACTTTTTTTTTTTACGTGGGATAGGTTTACGTTTGACTACAGCCTGCCTGATGTTAAGCTTTGCTGCAGCCTAGGGTGTAAAACGTTTACCTAGAAGATACCTATTAACTCCAGTTTGAAAACCCCTGGATTGTAGTTCGCAGGAAACACAGCTTCTGGTAAAGTGTTCCAAAGCTTTGCCGTCCGTACAATAAACGTAGAGGCAAAGCGCTGTGTTCGATACTTCGGCACTTCCACCATGAAACGGTGTCTACCTGCGGACTTTCTGCTTGTTCGGTTATAGAAAGGAGCTGAGGGAATCAGTTCATGAACTCTGGAAAAATATGTGTCGCAGCGGTAAAACACTACATATTTTTCCAGAGTTTCATTTCCGATAGAGATATTAATTTACCAATTTTTTTTTCTACAGCTCCAACCCTACTTCTCCCCGATAAACTCCTCGGTTCCCTTCGGAGCCACCTTTGACTGCGTGGGCTTCTTCTCCGGGGCCATCTGGGCCGGGCTCCTGGTCACAGCCATCATCCTGCTGATCACCTTCTACGGGATTATAATGATGATGGATATCAGGACCATGGATAGATTCGATGATCCGAAAGGCAAGACCATTACCATCAATGCTGCCGAGTAAGGTTTGTGTATAGAGCAGATGTGTAGAAAAATGTAACTGTTATTGTTTTATTGAGTGTTATTGGGGTGCAGTTCAAAGTTTACTTTATTGTTTTATAGATGTGAGGCCAGGTCAGAGGGCCTTAGGGCGGCGTGATTAATTCTCGACACCAGAGTTGGCCAATCTCATTTGAGTCATTGTTTTTTGGAATTATTGGGTTGTAGTTCAAAGTTTAAGATAAGATATGTCTTTAATGCAAACCGAAAAAATTACATAATAAAAGAAATTTAAAAATTAGTTTAATGGACAAATTGGACGGCCTTATCGCCTTAGGCGATTTCTTCCAGGCAACCTTTAGATGGACAGTTTACTGTTTTGTTTTATAGATATGAGACCAGGGTGATTTTTTTGGGTGTCATGATTCAAAGTTATGATAAGACATATTATACTTCTTCTATCGAATAAAAGTGGCCAACTTTGGTGTCTAAAGTTTATCAAGCCACCCTAAGGGCCTCTGACATGAAGATAAGACTATAATGATTGCTTACTATCAGGTGAAATGCTAAATTTAAGTATAAAAGATCAAAGTGTCGTTTTATGACTCCTGTGAATCGTACCGTTTTTTTTTATATAAAAAAATAATTTCTCTACGTATTTCATCATCTGGAAAGAGAAATCAACGATTTCTTTTCTTCTAATCTTATTTAATTTTCTTAATTCTAAATACACTTTGAATATGTATCCTAATATTGCTACAAAAACAATTAAAGGTACATTTTTTCTATCGTATCTGCATTCAATAAATTGTTGGTGCCGTGGAATGACCCTTATGTATAGGTACAAAGAGCTCAAAGTATTCCAAAACCTATATTTATCTATTTATTCGAGATTTCTTAGAATACGAACAATGGTGCCTCAAATGCAATAGACAATAGAAGATGGGAACATATAACTGTCTCTTTCCAACGCGAGCAAATCGAATAAGCGAGCGAGCGAGACAGACGCTAGTGGACGTTAAATGCTTGATGCTTCTATGTATGAAATTAGTGATTATAAATATACTGAAATCGTGCCTATTAACCTCCTATAGCAGGTTAAAAATAATATACATCGTATTATTACGCATAGTTGAAAAAAAACATAAAGGACCCTTTTCACTCAACTATGAAAACGCTGCGTTTTTTTTCTTCCAAAGAAAAGGTCCAATGTGTGTCTAATTTATTTGAATTTAGAACGCTTCTTACTGCAACGGCCTTAAAATGTAGTCTGGACATCGAAAATAGAAATTTTGAGCTTCGGAAATAGTTTTTAATATAAAATGTATTAAAATATAAAAATTGTTGTAGAAATAAAGTCCCTCCATGCTAGTGCCAATCAGATAGTTCATTCCAATGTCGATTAATTAATTACAAAAATAACAATTAAAATGTAATTAGCTAAGTGTTCTTCTGTAAGTGACCTTCAATAAATATTATTAATGATACACAATGTACATTTTAAAAACATTTGAATTAATACATTCAAATTAGAAAACCTCTCAATCTGATCTTCAATGCGTGCAGAATACAAAAGTACTAACCTAGACAGTTTTTGCTTAACATCAACGGATTATGGTCAAACCTTAACATTTATTTTAAAAAAATAGCAGTTCGAAATTTGAATGTAACCAAACAAATTCTAATGTTTTTAAAATAACATTATTGTAAAAGCCCTGCGATTTTCTAGCGACCAGTTTGAAAGTCTGCAAGGGTCTTTAGATGTAAGAATAAATCCTTCACAATTGTATATAAATATATAATTTCTTATTTTGTTTCCTTCTGCATTTTTCTGTACATTTTAATTTTGTTGTTGTTTTTTGAGAAGTATTAAATCTGTGAGACTTATTTTATTTTTTCTTTTGTTTACTTAACTACCCTTTAGTTACTTTCTTTTTCTTATTGAATGAGAGTGGCCAACTCTGGTGACGAGAGTTGATCAAGCCGCCCTAAGGGCCTCTGACACGGCTTAACGACTGCCGTACTGGACCAACCGGACCTACAATTATCGTGTCATCCGACCCACGGTTAGTGTAGTTACTATTTGTCATACTTAGATAAAACCCGGTTTATTGAGCGTGATTTTTTTAATTGGGGGCGAAACTCATTCCATCCTTTTCGCACTAATGGAGGCGCTATATTGTACGAAAAAGATAGAATGACTTTCGCTGCTATTAATTAAAATTCACATTTAATGAACCGGGTTATACATAAATGAAAGAGTGAATATTTATTTATTATATTTTTCGCACATTTTCAAAACTATTAATAGAAGAAAGAGATAAAATCGCTTATTGAAATGTTTACTTTTGAGTTTTTATTTAAGTGTGAAATAACTATTTAGCTAGGGTTAAACGTATGTAGGAAGTTGTTTATGGTTGTTCCTATTAGTTTTTTTACAGTAGTAGTGAAATAGCTTGCTTTTTTCGTGGAAATAATATTTTCATAGTCAAGAATCTTAGTATCAATGCCGATAGTATACTTATATACAAAGTGTTGTATAGAAGACTCAAAAATAATGAATAAGTACCTAAAATATTGGGACATCAAAGATCTCGCCTCTAGAAACCATAGGTAGATTTGTTGGTATGGGAGTATAATAAAATAAATTGTTACATTAAAAAATAACAATAAATATCAAACTAGAAAACCTATTTATCCGTTAGGTACCTAGTACCTATGACGTGCAGTGACACAAGCGTTTGCTTAGTATAGGCCAAGATGGCGCTGTGTCCTGAAATATTTATTTATTTGTGTAGTTTTCTCAAGGGGAGCTATATGTTTTAGATAAGTACCTACAAATTGCTGCATAAATTAACTATTTTTAGGTCCACTTGCTCGGCGATTCTTAAACGCATTTAGCGACAAAACCACCAAGTGAAAACACGCCTAAATTTATTTAAGAGTCATGCAAGTGGGGGTTAGTCTTACTATAACAACATTTTGTATAAAAATGATCTGAAAATGCAGCATTTTAATATTGTATGACTTGGTTTGTAACGTAGTGTCTTGTTGAAATTTGAACGAAATATACCTGTGTATAATAAATTATTGTTAATGTTATAAACTAATAAATATCTAGTGTCGAGCGTATAATATAATAAAGGCTTATTTATCAATATTAATGTTAATTTTATTATTAATTTCAAGTATCCCGATTTTTTTTATTTAAACTTTTGTATTAAAATACATAAAGGTGCATACTTAGTAGATTTTAAATGATAAATATCTCTATGATTTCTACAAAAACAGGAATAAAAAAACAAGAAATTTCGGTTACTGTAGACATTTTATTGTAAATTAAAAATGAGCATTAGAAAATCACAAAAAATACGTAAATAAAGATAGAAAATTGAGTAGTCTCTTATTTATTATATATTTTCTAATTTACATTTGAGTCTTGAATGAAGTCATATAATTAAAAAAAAATTGTTTAATTAAGGCCATAGTTCTTTCCAGGACCACTTAATTTATGCTGTCCTGCTTTAGAAAGTAAAAGGCGCTACAAACTTAAAAGTGTAAGTAAGTTCACAATATGTGTAAGCTATCTGGTCTTAAGAACGTACCTATGTCTTATGGCCTTAAGGTGTAAACTGTTCAGCTTAAGAACTGTAACTTCTACGGCTTTCAAAAGTGTGAGTATACTTAAAAAGTATTATATATCTGCCTTTAAAGTGTAAATATCCTCTAATATATTATTTTTGACAATAAGGGTAAATGCTACGCTATAAAAATGTTAACATCTACAAAAAGTCCTACGATCTCAAAAGTGTAAACATCCACAAAAAGCGTAAGTCCTACGGTCTCAAATGTGAAACATCTTCAAAAAGTGTAAGTTCTACGGCCGTTGCCGTATGTTGTGTGATGTTATTCGACTACCCTTAAAAAGTTTAAGTCATATGGCCTTAAAGTGTACCTAACTCTTGCCTTAAAAAGTGTAAACATTTTCAAAAACTGTAAACGTCCTCAAAAAGTGTAAGTTCTACGGCCTAATGTTGTGTAACTATCAGTAAAAAGTGTAAACATTCTCAAAAACTATAAGTGTCCTTAAAAAGTGTAAGTTCTACGGCCGTATGTTGTGTAGGTAGGTAACTATCCGTAAAAAGTGTAACTCCTACATCCTTAAAGTGTAACTCTTTCCTTAAAAGGTGTAAGTCCTATGGCCTTAAAGTGTATGTCCTACGGCCTTAAAGTGTAACTCCTCCCGCCTTAAAGTGTAACTCCTTCCTTAAAAGGTGTAAGTCCTAGGGTCGTACCCCTTGCCGGCCACCTTGTCGTCGACCCAGCTCCGAAGGTTGGAGACGTCGACGTACACTCCCGGGGTGCCGTCCTCACCGCAACCTATGCCCCACGCGACTATGCCGGACTGCATGAAGCGGTCGGGTTCGGACTGCGGAAGAAAAGAAATATTACTTACTAGTGGGTGCTTGCGGCTTATTGAAATAAGGGATGCAAGTTTTACTTTTTAAGCCTTTTAAAAGTGGTATTCCCAAAAATCCTTTCTTAGCGGATGCCTACGTCATAACATATACCTGCATGCCAAATTTCAGCCCGATCCGTCCAGTGGTTTGGGCTGTGCGTTGATAGATCACTATGTCAGTCAGTCAGTCGCCTTTGAGTTTTATATATTTAGAAGATTGAATGACACTAATTAACGTAAACATAAAAAAAACGAGCCTAGATTTAATGGAGGCTTAGACGATGATGGATTAGATCATTAACTTATTGTAAGAAATCTTAATTAATTTTGTGATTCGTAAATGTTTTCGCTCATTTCCAAATTGGTTGGTTTTAAACACAAAGTTTATGAATGAAAACTTAAAAGGTGTACAACACTTACCAAAATTAAACTAGTATGTAAGTCACTCGGTGATGAGATTTTCGATAAGATTTTTGACCAGTTACACGCCACGCTTTGTTATAGACCTTACACATATACTTAGTCGGGGAATTACCTCAATAGGACAAGAGAGCGGGGATCCCCCGTCGCCCCTACAGGTGTCCTTGCCGGCCTCTCCGCCAGCACACATAAACGAGGTATGCAGCTCAAAGAACCTCCCAAGGCGGGTCTTGCGGAGCTGCGTCTGGCAGGTGTTGCGGTCCACTACTGGGACTTCCACCTGGAATGGTTGAGATAATGTATTTGGGTATGTATTGCAAATGTTTGTTCGTGTATGTATTTATAAAAAAAAATTGAAGCATTAATTCAGAGAGAGGATCGTGCTCTGAAGAAAGCGTACCTGGGACGACCAACTGGTCGCCGGCCAGTCGGACTTCCCAAGTACCGCTGGAAAGACCAGATAGAGGAGGATCTGCAACAATTCCATGCGACCGAGTGGCAGGAGATGGCGCAGAACCGAGAGGAGTGGTGTCTCTTTGTGTCGGAGGCCAGGAGCCACTTTGGGTCGCAGCGACACATTAGTATGTAAGTAAGAATTAATTCAGATGTCACAATATGCACTTTTGAATACTAATTAGATTCACTTATTCATCATCATAATTTCAGCCCCTGTCGACCCACTGCTGTGTATAGGACTCCTCCCTTAGTTACCTTTGGTGTCGGTCTTGTGCCTTTCTTGTCGGGGGAAGCTCCTCGATATATTGAACTTACTAAATAGTAATTATAAGTTAAATTAACACGCAATTTAGTCGAATAATTTAATTTTTTTAACGTATTTGGAAGTTCTCGTCATTAATCACGAATCTTTGTTGTTGGTAAACTCAGTTTCGTGTAACAGCGAGTGTCATATACCTGAGCAAAGTTCCACCAATTCAGATACCATTTCACACAGAGGTAACATCGATATCATATTAATATTTAATCTTTACTTAATTTTTATCCTAAAATTAAAAATTCAAAATTATTTATTGTCATGTAAAAATGTACACATACAATATTTATAACTCTAAAACACCGTAAAAACATACAATGCAGTTGTATTCATTACAATTTTTAATGTCTACCCTCATTTTGAAAATTCCCTGACCTTCTTAAGAATGACTTGGTATCTCCCGGTTTTCCCGAATTTGTCCTTCCCCCAGCCGGTGGCGAAGCACCTGGTGCCCCCGGGGACTCTCTCCCTGGGTGGAGGCAAGCACGCAACCCTCACGTTGGGAGCCAAGTCCATAGGCTGCGCGAGGAAGAGAACGGCTATGTCGTAGAACAGGTTACCTGCGGAAGAAACGATATTGATCAAATTACACTTTGATCATTGAAAGAAAGAAAGAAAGAAATATATTTATTGAGACACACAAACTTAAGTTTATTTGCTGACTAAACTTACATGTTAGGATTGTGATGCCCCAACACAGCCGCAACTCAGCCTAATGCTGGCGGCACAGGGCCACCAGCGCTGATATTCTGTTGCGTTGCGGCTGGCGGTGGCTGGTCATTGCATATTCTATTTTATAACCACGATACCGTTAATAGAGAAAAGTTTGAGGGAAGAGAATAATAAGGAGGTATTGCAAGTCAAAAATTACTCTCAAAATGCCGTCAAGACTATTGTTACTAATTATTCTGAGCTCTTAACTTCGTTAAAGTCCATCGGCTATCCGTACTATATATGAGAGGTGTGTGTATTTGTTGCTCTCTTACTCTTAAATGGCTTGACTGATTTAATTGAAATTTGGTATGGAGCTAGCTTAGATCCTTTACTTACACTTTGCATACTTTTTATCTTGAAATTATTCATGCATCATCATGATATCCTGTAAGAAGCCAAATATTCTTCCAGTCAGTTCCTCTTACCCTTGTTAAAGTCTTGATGCAGCTCAACAGACGCGACCTCCCTGTCTTGATAAGGGTGTGGTTCCTTCACGCTCTGGGTGTCCCACTCCCCAGCGCGGACCAGTATCTGAGGGGACGCGGCTACGTAGTGTGCTGCTGTCAGTACCACGGAGGGGTGGATGAGGGTGCCGCCGCCGACGTATACCTTTAGCTTCTGGCTGTCTGGCTCGTTGTCATTGACGGGTTCGATTCTAGAATTGCAAAATAGCATAATAAACATACTTATTTAGAATGTTCTAGAAGATAATTGCTATGTCACAACCGAGGACGCAACAGTACCTAGGTAAGTATATTTATTTCTACGGCACAATTTCATTGCTAGGTGTTTAATGTTGTATGATTGTGGATAATTGCAAAATGTCTCATTCAATCTAAAAAATCTGTTGCTTGTTAGTTTTCTTGAAGTGTTTATTATTTACTGAAAGTGTTTTGGACGAATTCCTATTTATTGTTAATAAAAGAAATCGTTAAGCCATGTCAGAGGCTCTTAGGGCAGCTCCAAAAATTCTCGATACCAGAGGGCCATTGTCAGTCGATTAGAATAAGATTTTTTCTTCTTCTAATCGAATTAGAGAGATTAGATTAGTAATCATCATCATCCACAGCCCTAAGAACTCTGCTGCTGCGTATAGGTCTCTTGTATGTGCCTTCTGCGTCGATCTTGTGCAGACTTCGATTAGTAATAATTATTAAAAAAATACTTACTTGAGTATAGCACACATCCAGGGGAACTCCGCAAACTTGGTCTCTCCGTCGACGTCTCCCGTGGTGCGGATGTCCACGCCCTTAGGGTTCCGCCAGCCGCAGCCTTCGCGCTGTAGGAAGTGAAAATTTTATTTGTTAAATAATTATACCAGGAAATTGAAAAAAAAAATATACACAATACTATATATCTTTATTACATACCAAAATAAATTAACAAAATCAAATGACTTATACTAAAAATAAATGTAAAAGTGGGTGGCCTTATCACCTTGAGTGATCTCTTCCAGGCAGAGGTAATTATCAGAGTGAACCGCTTTTAAAAAAAAGAATCTAATCAAATTGTTGAAATGAAAATATTTATTATCAATTATGTTACGATACATTCACATTGTGAATTCTATATTAATTGTAGGGTTGTGGATTTCACAACCCTACAATTAATATAGAGGGAAAATCATTGGTAATAATAAACTGTACCGAGCGAAACTACAAAGTCTTGAACACCGTCGCAAAGTTGCCAGTTTGTCGGTTTTCTATCGGTTGCATTTCGGAGAGTGTGCCGCGGAATTGCACGAACTAATTCCGCCCGCGCCCTTCTATCACCAGACGAGTAGAGGTACGGCAGGACGACACCGGTTTATGGTGGAAGTTCCTAAGACCCGCACGAAACGGTACACTTCTGCCTTTATTGTTCGTACCGCAAGATTGTGGAACTCCCTGCCTGACTCTCTGTTCCCCACGCACTATAATCCAGCGATCTTCAAAGCGAGAGTGAATCGGTTCTTATCGGGTAAGCACGCTCCATCTTAGGCCATAGCTTTTGCTTGCTATCAAGTAAACTATGGCCAAGTGCAAAACCGTTATAGTTAAAAAAAAACACATTTCAAAATTGGTATTGTTAAGATTTAAAGAAATAATTTACAATAATAGTTACTTTAAATAAAGTATAGAAGGCTGAATCTATTAATAAACTAAAATTGCATCCAATTCTGCATCGGTCTCAACGGAAGGCTGACTGTTAGCAATACCAGCCCCCTTAGACAAGAGGCGTATTTTAGTAAGCGTACTGTCGCTCGCTTGTAGAATAGAAATACCAATGTATGGGAGTGACGTAGCATGTCAATCGTCGCGATGTCAATTCCATACATTGTGCTTTCTATTCTATAAGCGAGCGACAATACGCTCACTTAAATACGCCTCTTGTCTAAGGGGGCAGGGCATCCTAACTTTAAACAAACACGCGCCACGCTATCAAAGTACGTTCGCAGCGTACGTTTGTAACCCACGCGCAAGCCAAATTGATACTTAAAATTTCGACTTACGGTTCATATTTCACTGCATACAGTTCGAGTCTCTCAAAGTTATCATGGTTGACATTAGGAATGTAGATTTAGTACAATAATTAAATTGTATTATTTTAGTGTTTATACTTAATCAACAGTGACTTATATTTTGATAAATTAATACTTTATCAATAATTGTTTTGTTTGTTTTATTATAACAAAATATTTACAAACCTTTTTGTAAAATGTTTGCTAAATGAATCCTGTTTTTCTCGAATTCGACTCTAAATTGCTTATTTAAGTAGCTAGATATAGTAACTGATACAATTCAAACAAATTTTTCATACTTTGGCGACGCGGTCAGCGAGCGGGTGATGTGCCGTTTGACACACGACTGTCGAGTGTACTTTACTGTGCCCTTCGCTCGCTGCGTGTTCGGAACAGGGAGATAGGTTTCTGTTGTATTATGTATTCTGTGGCAATACAACACATTTTGTGTGTAGATATAATATGTGTGTATGTCTTTTGTTTTTTTCTGTAAGTAGTTAATTTGTGAATTGTGTTCGTAATCAATTTCTTGGTTTAAAAATAAATAATTTCATTTAAATTCAAACTACTTCCTTTCACTATTACTGCCTTCAGTGTTCAGTACTGAAGTGGTTTCAGGTCAACTGTATTGCCTGTCTGTACACTTTATGACTTTATTTACACATTTATCTAAGACTGTGGTAGGTACAATGATAGTGCGAAGAAATCATTTTTTAACACGAAATAGGCTTACGTTTTACTATAACCTGACTGATGTTAAGCACCACTGTAGTCTTAGATGTAGCACGCTTGCCTAGGAGAATCCTATGTACCTACGCTAGATTTGAAAACCCCTGGGTTATAATTTTCTGGGAACAGGGCTCCAGGTAGAGAGTTCCATAGTCTCGCTGTCCTTACTATGAAGGTAGAAGCAAAGCGCTTAATACAATTCAAATAACATCGGTTTGTTGAAGTCGTCTGTTAAGCAGAAGTCAAGATACTTTGACCTTTAAAAATAACATCACAATCAGATAGCAACAGTTTATGACGCATATACCTTAATCTATCCAAATATATAGTTCATTTATTTATTACAAGAATAAACTATTACGAAAATTAATTAACACTTGAACTGATGACGGTATTCCACGAAGGTATAAAATAAATAAGGTATAAATCCCACTAATCAAAATATATAAAACTCAAAGGTGACTGACTGACTGACTGATATAGTGATCTATCGACGCACAGCCCAAACCGTCCAGTGGTTTGGGCTGTGCGTCGATAGATAGGATTGGGCTGAAATTTGGCATAAAGGTAGATATTATGACGTAGGCATCCGCTAAGAAAGAATCTTTGGAAATGCCACTTTTAAAGGGGTGAAATAGGGGATGCAAGTTTTACTTCGTAATGCGAGCGGAGCCGCGAGCACCCTATAGTCTGTTATAATATTACAAAGTATCATTATTTACCAATTCAATTGCGATGTTATTATTATTTTAATGATTATCTAGCGTATTTGAACTCTTGGTAATTCCATTGACCTTCCCAAGTTCATGGGAGTCCCCATGTTTTATTATAGTAAAACTGGTTCTGCAGACCGGTCTTAGTACTTGCTTCATGTCATTAGCTTTATAAATTACAGTAGGGATAGTATAGTTGCAAATAGTATTTTCAATCGGCGTTGAGTTTGAAATAAATTTATCTATACAACTGCAAAAAAATATATTTGTTAAACAGATTAGCAAACGTTTGGTCCTTGCCACAGGAGGTCTCAGGGCTGGCAGCTATTTTTCTCAACGATTGAGTCTTTCTATTCAAAGAGGAAATACTGCCAGCATCCTGGGATCCCTGCCGCACAGCGACAACATGGACGGTGTGCTGAATTTTTTGTAAATATCTGTTTGTTTTTTGTTACTTTTTCTGTATGTTTAAGTCTTTTTTGTATATACTTGTGAAATATATGTAAATATTAGTTAGTTTATATACAACTCGAGCGGGTGCTCGCGGCTTTGCTCGCATTAAGAAGTAAAACTTGCATCCCCTAATTCACCCCTTCAAAAGTGGCATTTCTAAAAATCTTTTCAGACAGTCAGTAACCTTTAAGTTATATATATTATTTAAATTAGTGGGATTTCGAAAAATCCTAGTTATTTCACTATAGTTCCCAAATAATAAAGCAACAGTATTTACTTATAGTATCTAACAACCCACAACTAGATTGATTGGGTACACACTATTTACCGGATTTCGACTGTTTCCAAGGCGATTAAATATGATTATACTAGTGGACGCCCGCCGCTTCGCTCGCATTATTTCGGAATAAAAAGTAGCCTATGTCACTCGCAGGACCTCATACTACCTACATAGCAAAAATCTTGATGATCCGTTCAGCCGGTCTCGTTTGACATGCGCACAAATAAATAGACAAAAATGCCAAAGAACGGTTGGCAAATGTTTTGTTATAAATCTAATACCTACATTGATAAAACTGTAACCGGTCGGTGTCTGTACATTGAAGATAATGAAAAAAAAAAGTTGAGGGGTCTTTATTGATGCAATAGAACACAAAAATCATGTTTCAAAAATAAATTTCTGTTTGTCTGTCGGTATGTTTGTTCGTTATAGACTCGAAAACGGCTGAACCGATTTGTTTACGGTTTTCTTTAACATGTTGGTGCATTTTCAACTTAACATTTAGTGTTTGTTTCATTTCAATCGGTTCGTAAATAAAAAAGTTATGTTAATTTTAAAACAAAATAATGCGAGCGAAGCCGCGGGCGTCCACTGGTTTTTAATAAGTATCTACGAATAGAGACATATTATTTTTCGAATATCTTGTACATAATTTATCCATATACAGACTTTTGGCCCTCTTTAGCTTTATTAGATCCAGCTAGATGATTCATGACCCATTTGAGTTCGCGTTTATCGTCAAAGCAAAAGGCCACTAATTAAGTTATATCTGTTTGGATTATTGTCCTCAAATCGAGAGGTCAGTCGTATAAAACAATAATTACTATAAGACTGTATTTAAAGTTAATTTTAACTGGTATTTTACCTTATTGAGTCATTCTTGTTATTGCAAAATGTAAATAAGTAATCATCATGAATTGTCGTGGGTATTTTTTTATTTCTTCGCAAGTAGGTTTGTAGTCTGTCTGGAGGCATACTGTCGGGACTTGCAATTTAACCATGTTATATGCATAATATTATCTCTCTCTCTTGAGTCGTATTTCCTCATGACTGAGGGTCGTGACTCCCCCGCAGAATTAATTCGTTAGGGGAGTTTTCTTGGGCAGATACATCGTGGTGGGCGCCCAAGTCCTTCCAC
This sequence comes from Macaria liturata, assembly GCA_964023185.1. NCBI lineage: Eukaryota > Metazoa > Arthropoda > Insecta > Lepidoptera > Geometridae > Macaria > Macaria liturata. The sequence continues at coordinate 10,500,044 of OZ026809.1, read as the reverse complement.
GGAAGACACATGTCCTCGGATATTCTGGTCCTCAAACATGTCGGTTTCCACACGATGTTTTCCTTCAGCGTTAAGCGAGTGCAAATCCATACATAACTTGAAAATACAAGTCATTGGTGTAGGGCCGGATTCGAACCAGGGTGCGTCTGGATGAAAAGCAGACACTGGCACCGCTGAGCCACACTCGCTACTAATAATATAAAACGCATAATATTATAAAACTGTGTAGACTTTTAATCCCGAAAGAAAGTGAATTATATGAATTTGAGATGAATGGAAACCAATTGAATCGAAACCAACAAAAATAATTTTGAAAAGCATTTATTCTTGCCAATAAAATAATATGTAAAAATATTATATCTAGAGTATATATCATGGATTAATAAATACTAAAAAAACGAGTATCTATAACGCTACTGATATCACTAAAAGTTTTATGGACTTCACGAAAGAAACGAAACATTAATTTAGAATAAAAAAAAACAAATTCGGAAAACTAAAGCTTTTGCTATTCAACATAATAGGGGGTATCATGAGGTCCAAAATGTTCTCATAATTATCAAACATCACCAATTTGCCGCTAGGATCGCTAGTGGATCGCAAAGTTTGAATTGTCAAATGTCAAAAAACGGTAGCATGAGGGCTATCGTTTTTTGACATTTTACAAGCCACCCAAAGACGTTTAACGTAAGTTTATTATATAACTATAAAACCCTGTGTAAACATTTTAATTTAAATCTAACCTCTTACACGAACCAAAGCAAAATTAGAGTAATAACAAAATATGCACGAGAAGTGAATTTGTGACTTTTGTTTTTATCATCAGTCTCTGATTTATGAGAATCACTTGTGTTATATTTTATTATTGTGACATTTTTATCTACAGCATTTGGTAAGTTAGATGTGACATTTTGTATCTGTACATCATTTATTTTCGTGTCACTTTTATTTATTATGCCATTTGGTAAGTTGAATGTGACATTTTGCGTATCTTTTGTATTTGTATCCGTAGATTCTGGCTTGGGTATTAAATGTGTTACGGGTAAATCATTATTATCACGTATTAATCCGACATTTAACTTCAATGTATAATACTTCTCTGTTATCGATTCTATTTTGTATCTTCTGTTCTGTGAGCGACTGGTGACAGTGACATTTGGTGCGTAAGTGACGTTTTGTGTCAATATGTTGTCTTTATTTACCTGGGGTTGGGTGTCGGGTTTGGGAGTGACGGGTGTGTCAGTTTTGTCGGGAACCAGACAGCAGGTGTCGATGTAGTTGAGGCAGGGGCCATCGCGAACACTGAAATAGAAAAATTTAATAGGTAATCCAGGTCAGAAAGTAAGCTTTATGTTAATGTGGGGTCTAAAGATTTGGTCAAAGGTTTCTAGTAACTAACATTATAATGTCGTAAAAGTAAAATAAAATAAAAAGGCAAAGTTTTTAAAAAAAGAAAAGGCATTAGACTCAGGGTTAACAGCCTGACGCACCCTATTTCAAATCAGGCCAGATTATTGTATTTAATTTAGTCTTACAGCAATTACTTGCTTTTCAAGTTATGTGTAAATCTATGTAGCTCACAGTGAAACAAACCATCGCGAAGAAACCTACATGTTTGAGGTTCACAAAAACCGAGAACATGTCTCGCAGGGAAGGATCTGGGTGCCCATCATTATACCCTAGAAAACTTGCCTAGTGAATTAATTCTGCGGGGCAGTCGCGAACCTCAATAATGAGGAATACCACTATAGAAGGAAGATATCTATCAGAATCAAGCCTCGTACACCACTCGTGGCTGTACGCACATGAACACAAGGTTTGGAAACCACCTCAAGTGCGAAATAATAACGTGAGCAAAATCTAATAAAGCTACACAATGTTCAAGGTCCAACAATTTATAAAACAATACCAGAAACTGTTATCTCGGCACCAAGCTTAGGAACTTTCAAGAGTAGACTGAATGACTGGCTTATCCAGGAAACTCTATCTATGATTTTGACATATTTAGATGTTATTTCGTTTTTACAATATAGAAACTACCTAGGAAATAGTAGTTCTTTTAATATATTTTTTGTTGACATAATATTTTTTTATGAATAAAGATGATTATGATTATATACTATATTATATACTGCTTACCGTATATCAATAAGTCCAACACCATCAGAAATGACGGAGTTGTTTTGTACATTACATAGGTAGTAAGGGACGCACTCTCCCGCCATTCCCTCAGGAGTTGTGCAGGATAGGTCTACGGGCGCTGAAACAATAGAAAACAATATTTATTAAAAGAAAAAAGAAAAAGCTATTTATTATTAGAATAGACTACAATAACATAATTTATAAACTGTATGATCTATAAATATACAGTGTTTCTGGTAAATATCGCAACGCTTTTATGACTTACTAGTTGGTGCTCGCGGCTTTGCTCGCATTAAGAAGTAAAACTTGCATCCCCTATTTCACCCCTATAAAAGTATCATTCCAAAAAATCCATTCTTAGCGGATGCCTACGTCATAACATCTACCTGCATGTCAACTTTCAGTCCAATCCGTCCAGTGGTTTGGGCTGGGCGTTGATAGATCACTATGTCAGTCAGTCACACAGTTATTTTTAGTTTTATATAATATTTAGAAGTAAAGTTACATGAACGTTATTTTCTACTTGTACCTTACAATCATAAAGTAAGTAAATAGGACTTCAGTTATAATTATAATCTTAATACGCGCGAGTTTGTTTTTTTAATTTCAACATAAAATGGTGATAAAATCTTTAAGAAAAATCTTTCGAATCATTAGAAATAAACTTTTAAGCATCGAAGCATAATAATTTTAATAGTAGGTAATGTTATTTTTTAATATTAACGTAAAATGTATGGAGATAAAAACAAATAGTAAAAATAATAAACTAATAGTAATGAAGTAAAAAAATAGTCATTTCAATCATTAAAAAAAATCTTCTTCGATTACATAATATATTTATTGGTTTTACATATATATGCATTAACCAATGCTAATAGCTACATATGTATATCAAAAACCACAATATCATAAGCATGTAATAAATATTAAATAATATAAATTATATATAGAAAATACTAGTTGACGCCCGCGGCTTCGCTCGCATTATTTTGAGATATAAAGTAGCCTATGACACTTCTAAGACCTCACCTACATAAATTCATGATAATCCATCTAGCTCTTTTTGCGTTATGAGCGTTTAAAAGAACAGAAAAACAGTGTTTAACTGTTTGTCTGTTCTTTTAAATGCTCGACAAAACTTCTAAAAACTGTTGAAACGTGTTCTGTTATAGATTTAAAGTACTTATACCCAAACATTTTTTTCTAATATCTTTTATGTACAGATTTTTGACCCTCTTCAGCTTTATTATATGTATAGATAGAAGATTAGTATAATACTCAATCGTTATTTATGTTGTGATTCAAAACAATCAGGGTTAAACGCAGTTTATGTACTTTCAAAGTCATCTTTCGTACTAAAATCCTTTTTATGATTTTTGTTGGTTTTTTGTAGACAGCAAAAAAGGGTTGAAGCATAGCATTTATTGTTTGGGTTTGTATAAATATGAGCATTTTAATTTCGAAATTATCATTTATTTGCTAGCATTTGTTGTTATAAAGTGTAAGTTGTACAAGTACTTAGTAGTTCACATTTATCGATTTTTATTAAAATATGATTAAATTGTTGTCTCGTAAATAAAAATGAAGCTTTTCGTTGGTAAGTTTTTTTGTAGGTAAGTACTTAAAGTGTTGGTTAACATTTTGTACCTATTTTTTTATTTTTTTATTTTCATATTGTTAATTCAAGTTTACAGCGTCTCGAGCTTTACGCCCGGTATTTTTAGGTTTTTTTTTACGTGGGATAGGTTTACGTTTGACTACAGCCTGCCTTTTGTTAACACGTTCACTACGGATCACCCATAATCGGCCCGCCGCGGTGCTTAAGGCAGTGCGTACGCAGAAATGTACTTATGTACGTTTCGCCTGTGCGGAACATCTATCTTTGCCGTCTTTACGAGTATGACAGAGATGAATATAGTTTTCTGTTTGTGGTTAGAAACGTAGTAAAATGATATCATAAAACTGTGGCGGGCCGTTTTTGACCACCACCGCACTGAGCTTAAAACGCAATCGTTCATTGCTTTGACACCCGCGCCGCCGAACCCGTATCGACCTGTTGCCGCACTGTGCGGGTGCGTAAGCGCTATCATTTCATTTAGTGTTGTGCGTGCTACGGTGTCAGTCACGTGTTTGCCGACAGATATTTGTCAATATGAAGCAGCGTAAATGCAAACTAAAAATACGTTTTAGACAATGGAAATGATAGTGAAGGTGATGGTGCAAATCTTTCTTAAACAGTTACAAATCATTAAGTAACACTGTAACATTCTATAATGGTGGACCCATATTATTAAATTAGGCACATTTTAGTTGCTCTCCTTAGGTACATTAAATTGCCTTAAACTTTAACATTACGTAAATAGTTTTAACTCATATGTGGAAATATCGTATTATCATAATTAAATGTGTCCCATCACTAAAAAATACGATCTAGTGCGTCAACAGTCTAAATTGACCTGACATTTTTATTTGCTAATTGCTCACGTTTTTTGAGGCAGATCCCGGAACGCAGCTAGAGTAACGTAGAGACATTCTCGAATATTCTAACGAAATGGAAAAATATATAGCACAACGCACATTCGTACACATATAGAGCTTTATATGTCATGTAGTGGTGGCAGGCTCAAAAGACCCGCCACGCACTGTCTGAAAGTTTATTGAACGCATGTTTGGACCGCCACCGCACCAGATGAAAGTAATACATTTTAATACCACATGTTAAGCATTACTGCAGCCTAGGATGTAACACGCTTACCTAGAAGATACCTATTGTAGTTGCTAACACTTAAAGGGCCCTTTACTTAAAAAATATATATATAGGTACTTCAGTAACATATACAGGGAGTAGATTTATGAATATATAGATTACTATTGCAGACATGGTACAAGTTCAGGATATAAGTTTATATTGTTTATAATTATTTCCAGCCCTACTATTCACCATCGCGACCGTCCAATCAACCCCAACCCCGACACCACAGCTAGCCCGTTGGCATGCCAACCGCATATGTCTAGATATAGCGGTCATGAACGCCTGTGTCTTACAATGCGGTTCAGATACCGTACTGGTGACCAGGTTCTGTAGACCTATGGACTTACTCTTTACATCATGCTTGTAAGTATCTTAATAATTGAATTAAGTTGGTGTTTTCTCTCTCTCTCTCTTTTGAGTCGTATTTCCTCTTGGCTGAGGGTCATGACTCCGCTGAATTAATTCGTTAAGAGTGCAGCTACAAGATAGTAACACAACAACACACATTACTTGAAAGTACTCCAACCTCGACAGCAATGTTGCTTGTGTATCCCTCGTGTCAATAAAATACGGGTTCAATTACCTACACTCAGCAGCGGGCGATAACAGGTTCATGTTAAATGATGATGAAAAAAATTGTTAATGTATTATTAGTTCAATATTACTAATTATAATGGCAAAACTGTCATCTTTTCAAATACTCGATCCTTTTCTGATGTTGATTCTCTTAGTGCGTTTTTTCCTTTCTAAATACTTTTTTTCCCATTCCAGCCTCCAATGCACAGGGCTGCAGTTCGTGGGTCCCAGACCCAACACATGCGTGACTCTCTGTGAGCTGCAACGTCTGCTCGAGACCTACCAGTGTCCTAAACCAAGCACTGTCTATATTAATGGACGGTAGATGTGAGCGAAATGAGAGGAGCGAAACGAGATAAGCGAGGGAAGCGAAAAAGAAGAGTAACTTTTTTGTTTCTCAATCAAATTGAGATATACTCGTAATATGTCAAAGCTTAGTTTAATTTGTGTTTTCTTTTGTAAATTATCTGAAAGTATAAACAATGTATTTTTTTTTCTTTTAAAACACAGTTTATTTAAAATATGACACATATGACCGAAAAAGAAATGTTGCTATTTTGTTTGAGAGACAATATACCTATATAACCATAGTTTAGCTGAAATGGTGTTTTCATTTGTTATCTAGACAGTATAGGAGCAAAACAGTTTTTGTAAGTCTTCTTTTTCCTTCTAAAACAAATAATATCGTAAATGTTATTAATTACGTTTTTTTACCATCCTCTGTCCTGTTGGGGCCTATTTTTGTGCTTCTTTTATTCACCTCATATAAATTTATTTTTATGATCTTAAGACTTGTTGGTTATATGTAATTACCTCCAGGAGAAGTAGTGACAACCCCAGGCACCAAGGTGGAAGGTCCAGGCACCCTGTTAGCAGTGGATTCAGTGCTGGCCGCTGGAGGAGGCGTGCCGGAGATCGATGATGGACTCCAGGACTCTGTTGTTCTACTTGTACCTACTTATGGTACCTATATATTTACTACAATCATGTTTACTTATCTACTAATACGAACCTTTTCTTTACACATATGTATTTTATATAGGTATTGTATAATCACGGCCTAAACTGACATGATTTCATGACGACCTTCGCGACGAACGACGCTCGTTTCCGAAACGCGCGTCGTAAATTTTGACGCGACATCTTGGAGCGTAGATTGAGATAGTATGAATATCCTTTCTACTTAGTCCGAGCTTATAAAATGGTTAACTAGGTATGTTTATTTACCTCCTGGAGAAGTAGTGACAACCCCAGGCACCAAAGTGGAGGGTCCAGGCACTCTATTAGCAGTGGCTTCAGTGCTGGCCGCTGGAGGAGGCGTGCCGAAGATCTGCCCGATGATGGACTCCAGGTCTCCGTTGTTTTGCTGGCAGACTGCTGCCGCCAGCAGGCAGAGGAACGTGGTTTTGAAGAGCTGTAAAGAGGATTTATTTTAGGGTAAAAGAAAGAACTAGCGTTGTAAATTATTATAAGTACTAATGGACGCCCGCGGCTTCGCTGGCATTATTTTGAGATAAAAAGTAGCCAAAGTATGACACTTGCATACTAAATATCATGATGATCTGTTCAGCCGTTTTTGCGTGATGAGCGTTTAAATAATCAGACAAAAATTCTAAAAACTGCTGATACGTATTTTGTTATGGATTTAAAGTATACCCAAACATTTATCTCCTATGTACAGATTTTCGACTCCCATATACATACTTCATTACTTTTAATATGTACATATAGGCTATTAAATAGGTACAAAACTTGTTTCTAGGTAATTTAAAAACCGGTATGAAGACGAGTTATCTGTGTGTCTGTGGTCGAAGTAAAATAAATAATACTTAAGGTCGCCGGGTCGTCGACGTACCATTTATTTATCAACTTTATAGTTGGTAAGTACAGAAAAATGGGGTTATTACTATGTACAAATAAACAAAAATTTGATTAATTAAGGTATTTATATGTTATTACTATAATAAAACATAAACAAGGGACGAAAATTTACTACTTCTAACTACAACATAAAAAGGGGCACTTAAAAAACTTTAGAAAAGCCTAAAGATTATACAAGTGCTCCATAAATAAATAAACTAAATTATATTTCTTATTACTTATTAAGATTGCTATTGATTTTATTTATCCTAAAGGCAAAGTATTTATGTATAGTGTACAGCAAAGTCGCTTCCCGCGTCTGTCACTATGTCTGTATTAATGATTAAATCTTTAAAACTACTCAACGGATTTTGCAGATTTTTTTAAAATAGCTAGAGTATTTCAATGAATGTTTATGTGTGTAATAATGCGAGCAAAGCCGCAGGCAAAAGCTAGTAGTAAATGTAAAATATAAAGTTTGAAGAAGGGTTATTTATTGGTAATTTGCAAAAGAATATTGTGTAAATTAAATTCTGCTTCCACGTCTTCTCGCTGATTGAAAAACTTTACATAGGTATATGTACTTAGTTTTGTATATGTTTGAATTGTTATGCTCTGTCACAGTTCTATACTAAAATAATATCATAATGCAAAAAAATATGTGGCGTAAAATTGGAAGATATTTAAAAACATTCTCTGAGTACTTATTCTCTTCTTTCTTTCTCTTCTTCTTCGTTTTTTTCTACTGATATTCTTAAATCGAAAAAAATATATGAGAAACTATATTCTCAATTTTCTTATATATTATATGACTCCTAGAGCGACACCGCATGAGCTCACTATTTATTAAAATATGTGTAAAGGAAAACACATAATGTATGGTAGTTTATAATATTTGTGATAGTTATTGGGCTAAGGGGATTCCCTATCATCTGGGTTTTATATTTACATAGGAAATAGACTAATAGGCTTACGTCATGACTCGCAATTTTTGCCTTGAGATTAAGTGGTTTTGAATGCACAATTATATCTCATTGAATGACTTAAACAAAATTGACAATAAACTGAAAATACATAGACTGTGATGATCAGTATTTTGTGTAATCCTTTCATAACGGATGCCTACGTCATAACATTTACCTTCATTCCAAATTTCAGCCCGATCCGTCCAGTGGTTTGGGCTGTGCTGTGATATAGATCACTATATCAGTCAGTCACTATACCAGTAGCAAAACTATATGTAGGTTTGACCGCATTTCCCATTTCATTCCCATCTTTAAGCGGTTTTAAAGATATCCTTGGTGCCTTTTTTGTTTTGTTGGTAATTAGTTGTATGACTTGTTCTCTTTAATTAGTATAGAGTCCTGAGAGTAGCTAGGCTACTTTTAATCCCAAAACGAAGCGAACATAAAATAAAACTGTAACCGGTCGGTGTCTGTACATTGAAGATAATGGAAAAAATAGTTCAGGGGTCTTTATTTGACTGGCCTGTTAGCTTAGTTGGTAGTGGCACTGCCTTCTAATCTAGGGGTTGCGGGTTCGATTCCCGCATGACACAAGTATTTATGAATTTTTCAAAAAATTATAATGACTTGTGTTGAGTCTGGTCGTTTGTATGTATAATAAGTATGTATTTACAAAAGAAAAGTATATAAGTATTATATCCGTTATCTAGTGCCCACGACACAAGCGTTTGCTTAGTGTGGGGCTAGATGGCGCTGTGTGCAATGTCCAGGAATATTTATTATTTATTATTATTTATTTATTGATGCAATAGAACACAAAAATCATGTTTAAAAACAATCTGTTTGTCTGTTTGTTCGTTATAGACTCGAAAACGGCTAAACCGATTTGTCTACGGTTTTCACTAACATGTTGGTGCATTTTCAACTTAGCATTTAGTGTTTGTTTCATTTCAATCGGTTCGTAAAAAAAAATAGTTATGTTCATTTTAAACCTTTTTATCTAAAAATAATGCGAGCGAAGCCGAGGGCGTCCACTAGTAAACAATAATAATTATTGACATGTGTAAGTATGTAAACTTTTATTTAAACTAGATTTGTTGAGTTATCGTAATTCTTACAGCATATATATATAGATATACACTTCAATAAAATATGTTTGCTGCAAATTTACAGTACCAACAAAAATTCTCAATCTTCAATAGTGCCAAAAACTCACCATTATAATATTTAACAATCACTTATATTCATAATATCACAGAACACTTCTTTGAACACTAGAACGGGTTTTAAAAAGGTTTTCGTCCGAGTTTTCCTGTTAAGTACTAACTAGTGCTTAATCTAGGCCCAAGGTTGACCGGCCACAGTGACGACTCAAGAACGACTGAATTATATTTTGTTGAGATGGGTTATATCATTATACTGTTGGGGTCTTGACTAGTTTTGTGCGGTGGTTTTGTTTGGGGTAGGTACAATTTATTAGTATTGCTACCTGGTACTAGTTTCTGTGCAAGTCACAGTTAATTAGTACTAATTTAAAATGTTCTTTCTAATTTTTTGACTTACGAAATCTAAGGGACTTTTTACTGAATTATATTTTGTTGTGATAGGTTTTAACATTATGAACTTGGGGTCTTAGGTAGTTGTGTTCTTTAGTTTTGTTTGGGACACAATTTTTAATAGTAATTTAATCTGCTTCGTTATGTCTGTGATAGTTTTAAGTTTGTCGTTCTGTGCATGTCACAGTTTATTAGTATTTTAAACTGTTTTTCCTTAGTTTTCCTTTAGAATAACTTATGAAATCTATGCGACTTTTTACTGAATTATATTTTGTAAAGTTGAGTTATATCATTATAACAATGTTGGGGTCTTTGCTAATTATGTGCTGTGGTTTTGTTTGTGTTTTTTACTGATATTGGCAGCGCCTTTACTGAAAAACATGAAGGAAAAAACTAAACATATAAGTATACCATTTGTAACTTCAACAAATTTACAAAATTTACTCATACTTTTAGAAACAACAAAAAGTAAACTAAAAGTTTAGAATTCCATTATACTTTTGTTATATTTATTCTTCTTCTTTTTTGCTACTAACTGCGCTTTGCCAAGCGAAAAAGACAGTATTGTAACTTATATGTAACATACAGACGAAGGCATCTTTTTATATCTACATAATTTATGCATAATGTTTATAAGATGACACTGGACCGTTTAAGTGGGAATATTTACTGGTACCAGTTGGAAATACCTGTGCCCATGAGTGTACAAATATATGTAGTTATACTAGTGGACGCCCGCGGCTTCGCTCGCATTATTTCAGGATATAAAGCTTATGACACCCCTAAGATCTCATACTACCTACATACCAAAAATCATGATGATCCGTTCAGCTGTTTTTATGTTATGGGCATTTAAATAAACAGACAAACAGATACAGAAACAGATAAAATATCTAGAAATTGTTGGAGCGTGTTCTGCTATCAATTCGAAGTATCTCCAAACATTTTTTTTTTATATTTAATTTTCAGACTTTCGACTCTCTTTAGCTTTATTATAGGTAGGTACTTATGTATAGAGGTCACTGGACATTGTCTGTTTACATCACCTTTAAAAACATCGCATCCAATAGATACTTGTTACTCCTCCTCCTCCTCCTCATCCTCGCGTCGCATTCTTCATGACTAAGGGTCGTGACTCCCTCGCAGAATTAAGTCGTAAGGGGAGTTCTCTTGTGCATATACATCGTGGTGGACGCCCAGATCCTTCCACGGATAACACAATAGGTTATAAGTGTTAAAGTGTTCTCAATAAACTTTTATAAGTAGGTAGGACAGTTTTATTACATTATAATCTGCTGTTGATATAGTCCATGTTATAACCTTTTTATATCATTGTTCATATGACAGCATAGTTAATTGCTAGTCGTGAACAACATTCAATAGTTAATGATGATTATTCGTATTGTAAGACCACATTAGAACATTCAGATAGACATTTATTATTATGTAGTTTTGATCGCATACACAAAGAAGGCAATCACTATCACTACATAGTACATAGTAAAAAATATATAAAGCCTAGGCAAAGTATGCAGTAATATTCCTATATCATACATTGCCTGGACGCCCCAGGCATTCTATACATTGCCTAGTCATTGTATAGAATGCCTGAATTATACAGATTGACGATAACATATACATGATTTGATCTTAAAAACTGCACAACGGATTTTGATGCAGTTATTTAATAGATAGATTGATTCAAGAGGTAGGTTCATTTGTTAATTGAAGCGTCCGAAGTCGCGGCCAAAAACTACTGTTTTATAAGTATAACCTCTTTAGAGTAAGGTGAAGGCAATCGCATGCGATTACCAATGTTAAGCAAAGGTCGACGCGGTCAGTACGCGGATGGGTGTTCAAAAAGTGGCATTCCATTTTGGCCGCTTCCCTGGGTCGGATGACACGTTGAATTTTAGGTTCTAGATGTTTGTCAGAGTACGGCAGTCGTTAACCCATGTCAGAGGTCCTCATGGCAGTTTGAAAACTCTGACACCAGAGTTGGTCACTCTAATACCAACTAACTTTCTAGTCTATTATAAGTATCGCTCGAGCTTAGTAACTTGAATATCTTCAACTCGTGAATAATTTTTTTAAACTAAACAAAGCACGGGTAATTAAATTATATACCTACGTGTACATACATATACATTTTAATACATAGTTGATCTAAGCTAGCTCAAACATGAAACCTGTTTAGTAAAAAAGCAGCTACGCGAGGATTTTCTAAGGATTTCTTGCGCAGGTTTTCAAAACCGTTTTATTGATAGGTAGGTACTTCATATTTTGTCTTTTATTTAATAAAAGGTTGCATCACCTTTAATACATTTAATTCTATTGCGGACAAACAGTAATCAAAATGTCTTATCTGAACCCCTAAGTCCGATACACACAGACAGACAGGGGGACAGATTAAACATTAAGGAGGTGAATAAAGTTCGAACTGTCCCCTTATCGCTAACAGGGGGACAGCTCGAACTTTTTTGTTCGATCCGTCACCCCATGGGGACAGAGCAGGGGGATGAAATAAAAAATCCTTGGAGCAGGGTGACAGATCGGAATATTTCTCATTTTTTTTGTATTTTCCGTCTTCTTAATGATTCACCTATTTCAAAAAATATTGATTAAAGCACATGGAAACTTTTTATTTATACGTCAGCTTGTCAAAGTTTGACGAATTGATTATTTGCAATGTCATCCGTCAATATTTTTATCGGAAGAAAATATTTCTAAGAGATTTTTTTATGCTAACTTTGATTCCAACTATTTACTTAATAAAAGAGCGTCAATAATTTGAAACTACGTCTTAATATCTGTAATCAAGTAAAATAATTTATAATCAATAAGCATTGAAAAGAAATATTGTCTAACACTGAAAAGCGCCTTACATAAAAACATAGCAACTTATTTCTCATCTTGCCTAACGCCTGTTAGAAACTACACAGCAATGCTAATAGCAAAGAATGCATCAAAAATAACCCGTACAATTACTATGAAGAAGGTGCTTAAGATACGAAAGGTGGCTGGATGTGCCATAGAAGAGCATGTGTACCAGATGACTTCACATCCTAACGTCTGTAAGCCTGGTAAGAATATTCATTCATCATTATCATAATAATACAATAATACAAATACAATCAATATAACTTTATTGTACACCAGAAAACAAAAATACAATCATCATTATTATCAGCTTAAATTTGCATTGTTTACTACAATAGTTAAAAATAAATCATTCCCAGTTTTTCAGTCGCAAAGCAATACTGCTGAGTTATGTTACGGTTCAATTAAGTTTAATAAGACTTTTATCGTGCGAACAGCCCAACTGTGGAACTCCTTGCCCGAATCTCTATTCCCCTTGAACTATAATTTGTCGATCTTCAAGTCGAGAGTAAACCGGTTTCTTCTAGGCAAGCGCGCTAGATCGTAGACTATAACATTGCTTAACATCAGGCAAGTTGTAGTCAAGCGTAAGCCTATATCATGTAAAAAAAAACTATTCGTATGAGAGTGGTCAACTCTAGTGTTGAGATTTTCAAATCTTTTTTCTTCAAACTTAAAGACTTGCTGTTTTATAATCTAATATTATTTCGTTTTACTGTTATGAACTGCCGGAACCTACAAGTTACCCTATTTTCTTTCGGAAGCGCCCAGACGTACCTAAATGCCACCTTTTCCTTTTACATCCGAGAACTCAGCGGCAGTTCTTTAACTTTAGTTATCATGAACTAATATCCTCTACGGAAGTGCTCAAATGTAAATACCCCCTTTTCCTTTTGCAAAGGTCACCCATCCAAAAAACTGGCGGCAGCGGCATTTGCTTAACTTTGGTAATCGTGTATCAGCTAAATCAATCTTATCATTTCAGATGATAAACAGTTTTGGCGAGAACAGTTTGCAGCTAACCTTGGCTTGACGCCAGATGATAGAAGATTTAAATACATATCCACTAGTTTACTTTAAACCTTACTGAATAATAATAAATAAATTATGTATTCAAGCCAAAAACTATATGTTCGCTGCACTCCACACTAGGAAAGCCTGTGTTGTGGAGTACAGGCTCTTCCTTAGCTAAAATAAAACAAAAACATAATTATAGGTACTACATGATTTACAATCGCCCAAAAAATGATGCGACAACTAACATACCTATATACTTTGTTCAGCAAATTATGTAAAAAAAAATCACTAAATAAACAACACGATTTCTTATCTAGTAAATAAATAATCTTAAGCCCAATTGCAAGTCGATTTTTAAACGCATTTTACTTGTTTAAAATGGCTACGTTTGTTTAAAATTCACAATGCAAATGAGCCTCACTAATTAGGGAATTGCGATTTAATTATTAGATAAAAGTATTTACAATAAGTTTGTCGATTGGTTTAATAAATTTACTCTTATTTTGTAATTTTATGTGTACTTAGTTTATGATGAACACTTATAGATTAAAGTAACTAATGTAACTATACAATAACTACTTACTCCTGTTGTTTTATTTGTATTTTAACCGATTTTCCAAAAAAAGGATTAAGTATTGGTCAGAGTCCGAAAGTACCATTCTAATAAAAGTATAAGTGTGTTTGTTTGTTTGTGTGTTTGTGTTTGTTTCGATTTCGTGTCGCAATGGCGCGACGGATCATCATGGTTTTTAAGAATAGTCATAGTATAGGGACTGGAGGAGTGGCATAGGCTACATTTTATTTCTAAAACCAAAGCGCCTAGCTCTTGCAAGCACTAGTTATGCTTATGTATAAAATTTAAATTACTATGTATAGATCTATTACCATTTTTTATTGAATGACAAAATGAGCATATATAGAGTGACATCCTGATTATTGCGACCACTACAAAATTTAGCACAAAATTTAAGGAGCAAAACTAGGGAAGTAAGAAAAATAGCAGCTGCAATAAAAGTTATTATTTTAAATCCATTAACTAACTAACAATCAATAAAATGTAACAAGGCAATTTGCTACAGACCTTTTAGATTTTTTTCATAGCATTCAGTCGCTTCGCGGCAAGCGCGAAGTTTGGTTTGAAAATGTGGGGACTTATAAGTCTGTTGGTAAGACTGTAAAATTTATTAGATTGACATACCTATCTTAAACGCATTTAGCTATAAAATGACTACGACAATATTATAAGTACAAAATATAAAAATTGTTTTTTTGTCTGTATTTGCTTCTTTTTGCAGATTATTTTCGTTTCTCTCGCGAATTCAGACCCAGCGGTCAACTTTGGTTTTCCAAGCGTAAGTTTTTTTTTATATATATTTTGTAAGGATGCCCCCGACTTAGCTCTCATTGTTTAGAATTAAAATTTGCTATGTAAATCTCAGTTACAACAATGGATAGTAAAAGGTCGTCTATCTGTTAATCCGAGAGGGCAACTTCGAATAATTCCGTCATTTTAAAAAAATCAAGGCATTTTGCTTGTCACTATACATACATACTATAGTACATACATAAATAGGGCTTTGCTTTATACTATGTAGTGACATAGTATAAAGCAAAGCCCTATTTATGTATGTTCGAGTACGAGTTGTGTACGAGTAAGTATGCTACGACATATGAGACCTCCTCCAGCGATTATTGGAATAAACTTAGACTTCGCTGATTAAATAGTTTATTCTTAACTTTTCCTAGGTGAGCGATGACATTTACGAGCAGCCGGTTCAGATGATGGGTCCCGGGATGCCTAAAACCGCACACGCGAAGGACCAGGTAAATAAACTAAATCTACTTTTCACACTAATAGCAATCTCCCAGTACTCGGATGGGTGACCGAAAAGTGGCATTCCATTATGGGCGCTTCCGTGGGTCGGATGACACGTTAAATTGTAAGTCCTGGCTTTTTGTCTAGTACGGCAGTCGTTAAGCTATATCAGAGGCCCTAAGGGCGGTTTGAAAACTCTCGACACCAGAGTTGGCCCCTCTCATTCGATAAGAAGAAGAGACAAATTTATGGGTAGGTATACTGACATTTTGCCGAAATCCCATAACCTATATCTCAAAAAATACTTACAAAACCAATTGTGATGAAATAAGCATAGTTCGCTAAGTTTATATATATCCTAATCTAATTTAATATACATATTATAATGAGTCTAAATTGAATCATTTATATTTTCTGGGAAATCTGTAGACATACCTACATCTATACAAACATAAGATTTTAATTCATAATTTAATTTTACACATGTGTTAAGAACCTTAATAAGTTGACCATGACCATTGACCACATAATACCTACAGAGTACATTTTTTTTTAAATTTCAACAATATCACAACCTTTATTTTACCAATAGATAACCCCTTCTTTTGAGAAGAACTTTCTCCATAAAATTTATTGTTTTTGCCCAGTAGCGGTATTCCAAGACATGTGATATTGAATACCGTCCAAGGAACACGGAACCAATATAAAAAAAGATATGATAAATTATGATGGTAACCTACATAAAACAATATATTACTCAACAGATGGAGCCACCATCCCAAGACCCGCACCGCTCGGAGTTCTCCCCCGACTTTGACTTCTCCCGGTTCGACGACTATCTCTCCCAGCACATGGAGGATTCTGAGTCTAATCGGGTGAAGAGGAGGGCTAAGGTGAGGATTTATACAAAAAAAACATATTTTATTATTTACTAGCTCGCATTAAGAAGTAAAACTTGCATCCCCTATTGCACCCCTTTAAAAGTGGCATTTCCAAAAATCCTTTCTTAGCGGATGCCTACGTCATAACATCTATCTGCATGCCAAATTTCAGCTCGATCCGTCCAGTGGTTTGGGCTGTGCGTTGATAGATCACTATATCAGTCAGACAGTCAGTCGCCTTTGAGTTTTATAAATTTAGATTATTTATTACTCAGGTAAATCATTTTTAAAGCGGTTTTGTACGCATGGTAGGTTCGATTCATACAAAACTGACAAATGTTAACTAAACATAAGAGAGATAGTATGTTTGTAGTATAGAAATACGAAACTCGGTTACATCTAGGCTCAAAATCTAGGCAAGCGCACTAGATTAGAACGTTGCTTCGCATCACGATTTGTACTAAAAATACATAAACCGACGTAGTCATATTTAAACCACGTTTTGCAATAAGACGGAATAAGTAATAGGTCTAGTATTCAGTTAATTCTGTCAAATAACTAGGATGCCCACAGATAAAAAAATAAAAAATAAAAAGCCTTTATTTCTATTACTCATTAATGAATAGTTGTAAAATAAGCAATGTGGTAGTACATGATATTGAGAACTATTTAAGACAATTTTCGTCAATTAAGCATGTTATGCTCATAGAATTAATGGTTAATTGTCGAATTATCACCGCGGGTCGTACAAATTTTATGTAAATTTCGCGAGTGCACTTGTGTAGTGAGTGATATGATGAATACGCGAAGCCACCACCCACCAGCAATTCAACAAGAATTTTCTGCCACAGGCGGAGAACACCCGAAGATTTGGCACTCTCAGCGGCCCGAAACTACGAGAACGACCTCACCACTACATCTACCCGGACCCAGTCAAAGATCGTATCATAGAATTCACCACGGAAAACCCGAACAAACGCCCAGGAATCCTCCCAGACCAGATGAACCCAGGCGTCATCTTCCGCGTCCGAATGTCCGACGCTATCTTGAGAATCAAGCAACGCATGTACGAAGACCCAGAACGCCACATCGAAGCGGACATAATCTACACGAATCTGATCAAAAAGGTCGTCATGGATGAGATCACGAAATTCCACAACTTGCTCCTGATGTACAAGACTGATAAGTCGATAAAAGAGCATTTAGGAGAATGCGGCGGTCGAATCTACAAATTCATTAGTTATATGACGATTAAAGTCCATATTTATTGTCTTTTTGACGCGTTGTGGATTGATGGTAACCCGTATGTGATTGGTGATGAATATACAGTAACACCGGTGGAAATACCGCCGCTCTTGCAATGTGATGCGGCGGAATGCAATTCGGTTGTTTTTGTAGACTCAATAACTGAGCCTAAAGATGTGGAAGAGTAAATAAAGATTCGGTTGAACTTTTTAGATGTTTTATTTCGCAATCTCGATAAATAAGTACCCTGGTAGAAAGATATGGCAATCAATTCAAGTCACGGTAGGTAACTATGAAGTTTTCAAAGGAAATTATAGGTACGGTAATAAAATATACCTTCAGGCTCGTTCAGATACTCACAGTTATTATCTCCTACATACACACAATTATAATGACTACATTTTATTTTATAATAGCAAACATTTTATTTGGACAAATTTCATGTGAGATCATTCCTTACATGTAAGTACTTGGTATGAATTGTTTTGTTAATAAAAATACACTAACAATATTTCACCTTCCAAGCGGCGTCGCGGCAGCAGGCGAAGGATGCGTATGCGTACATCTACCACCAACGTACCTGAAGAGACTGAGGTATACATATATATTTTTACTAGTCAAAAATCAAATCAAAATCATATACTTATTATGTATATGATTTTTACAATTTCACAAATCCAAAAATTTTAAACTAGTCGTAAAAAAACACCTTACTACTTATAAGAATTGATCAATACAATGCTTTCATCAGCTGCTCATACTGAGAAGAGTTTTGTGTTTTTAACCGACTTTAAAAAAGGGGGTTATCAATTTTTCCGAAAGTTTTTCTATGGGTATGTTACGCTAACAGAAGCATTTAACAAAACTTGAAGTTGAAGAACGAAAAAAAGAAACACTTATTAACTTTGCCGCTATTTGATCACTATTTTTACAAGAACAAATACAATTGAAATTATCATAAATTTTGGAAATCTATGTTCATTTATTGCATAGAACAGCTGGCCTTTTATAACTGAATGGCTTGAATGACTAAGAGAACTCGATGAATTTTTTTAATTGCTACTTGTTATCCAACAGGCTCCAAAAAACCAGTCAGCCCCAGTCCCGGACGTGGGTCAAGCGCGCCGAGCTAACGAGTGGGCGAGCCAGCAGACCAAGAACAAGAAGAGGAAGAAAGCCGCACGCAACCAATATGATACATACGAACCACCTATCAAGGTACCTAAGTTTTAAAAAGAAGAAAATATTTACTAACTTGAAGTTACCCGAAAAACCTTAAAGAATCACTTATTAAGCTATGTATTATATTAGAAGAAAATTAAACCACAGAAACGTCACACACCTAACACATACAAAGGCGTAAAAGATCTTTAACCACAATAACAACCTAATATATTATGAATAATACCGAAAGCTATTGATTAGATACGAAGAGACAAATCATCGTGATTATTGCTATGATAATAGTGTTGCTTCCTGAAAGTAACAAAAGCCCAAACATTATTCCAATACCATGCGAGCAAAGCTACGAAAATTACACTAGTCTTGTATAAAAGCAAGTTCAAGCAAGTATGATAGTGGCTAACTCTGGAGTCGAGAGTTTTCAAACCGTACTAAGGGCCTCTGACATGGCTTAACGTCTGCTGTAAATTATTATATGTTCGGTGACCGTCCTATGACGAACAGCCGGGAATATGTGGGTACTTGTATATTTAAAAAAGCTATTAAAAAAAACTATTTCTCTGCAGGACTGGGAGGCTGGGTTTGTGGAGATGCCCAAAGATCTGTACCAAGCTCACCTGCGGCCGGGAGTCATCTTCAGGATACACATGTCTGAGGCTATCATGAAGATGCAGTATCGGAAGTAAGATGATGGTTTTTATTATTTTTAAAATAGTAACTAATCCTGATTTTGATGTCTCTCTACGAAATGTACGTACCTATATGACATTGCTAGAATAGATTCAAAACTTGATCAAACTTTAGTGTGATCTCTCTTAAACTACTTACGTAGATTATTTTATAAACAACGTTATACTTATGTACCTAAATAAGTGTTTAATTTATGGACATTGAAGTATATTATCTTTAAACCAACTTCAAAGATGAAAGAGATTCTCAAATCAACTGTTTTTTTGTGTATGAACGGGATGTAATGATGAATAACATTTATCATTCAGCTAATTGTATTATTGTTTTAGATCTACTTATATATTTTTCTTATGACCGCTTCTTCTTCTTCTTATCGAATGAGAGTGGCCAACTCTGGTGTCTAGAGTTCATCAAGCCGCCCTAAGGGCCACTGACATGACTTAACGACTGCTTGTTTTAATTATATTAATTTTTCAGTTACGGCGAAGACAAAGACGAGTCCGTGATAGAAGCAGACGTGGAATACCTCCGTCTCACTCGGAAAGTCATTAACGATGAGATCACCAAGTTTGAGGACCTCAAGTGGCTGGTGGGCTGGTTCAACAACAGGTCTGATCTGATACAGGAGCATATGTGTAACACTAGGTATTTTGCTGTTGGTAAGTAGATCAAGCTACGACCAAGTAAAACGGTACGCTTACCTTTATTGTTCATACCGCAAAGTTAAGGAAAGGGAGTTCCTTAACTTTGCGGCCTGACTCTGTTCCCCACGCACTATAATCCAGCGATCTTCAAAGCGAGAGTGAATCGGTTCTTATCGGGTAATCACGCTCCATCTTAGGCCATAACCTTTGCTTGCTATCAAGTAAACTATGGCCAAGTGCAGACCCGTTCTAGTTTAAAAAAAAACGCAATTGAGAATTGTATCTACTTATTTAAAAAAACAGTTCAGAACCTTAGATCCGGCTTGTACACTAAAATAACAAGAAAGACCTAAAGTGGCGTACAGGCTAGCTCAACAACAGATCTGATTTGATGCATTATGTGTAACATATGCATATTGGTGTTGGTGAGTACATATACCTTTACCTTGTCAAAAACAGTCAGTTAAATTGAGAACCTCCTCCTTTAAATCGGCAGAATAGTAAGAAAACGGATCAAATATTTTTTCTACACTGTATTTTTTATTTATTTGTAAAAGTTTACATAACTGAAAATATACGTATACTACTTAAAAAAAAAACTTATATGAATAAACTAATGAATGTAAATTTTCTTCTAGATGTAAACCTAACATACATAAAAAACTAACTATCTAATACCCTATATATATCTATACAATATATTAACTAAACGGTTTTCACTCACGTGTAAATCGCGTAAGTTGTTTACGCGTTTCGGATGTTATGACATCCATCTTCAGAACGTATGCTCTGGGACCGCGGCAGCACGCAGACTGCGCGCCGCCGCGCGAGCGGCCCGCCGGGACACGGGCGCGGGGGCCTGGGGTGGTGGGGGTGGAGGCGAGGCGATGTTACTACTCCTGGCCGCTTCGTCCTCGGGTCGCTCCACTGCTTCATCAGGGACAGCAACATCGACCGATAAACCGTTTAGTTAATATATTGATAAAATGTCTCACGAAAGTTTTAATATTAATATATCTATACATTACATGTTTACAAAAATTCTGAACGTTTGTAATATTAAAAACTAAATACTAAGCATGTTCACTATTGCCATACATGTTACCTTTTATTAATGAAACAGGTATGGCAATACAATAATACTGTATTATAATAGGAAACCCTGAAATGGTTTATAGGCTGATTTAACAACAGATCTGATCTGGCATGTATAAGAGCATAAGTAGGTAGGTACTTACTTATAGCGTATTACTAGGTATTTCGCTGTGGGCGAGTTGAACAAGCTGCCAGTAGGAATAACAGACAATAAATATACTATAGAACTTAGAAACCCAGTTCAATGAACGTCAAAACGGCAAAAATCATACCAGCCCTCTCGAACAATAGTATATAGAGTCACAGCGACCGCCGCTCCTACATCCAGGTAGGTACCTTGCTTCGTGAGATAACCGATAACTTCTAAATTTGGAGTTTGGTGGCGCTGCCATCGCAAGTTGCATCGGCTCCGTATTTCAATATTGTTTAAAAACCCATATTGACACATTTTGCTACACAGAGTATTTATGCAGTGGTATTAAAGCTATAAACTACAAGTAGAAGTGTTATCCAGTGTCAAAAGAAACAAAATAGCTAGTAAATTCATTGTAAACCACACAATAACATATTTCATAAACATTTAACTACCACAACAATATAGTGATAAAAATAACAACAACAGTGCTAAACACAAATTAATACTACAAAAATCTTATTAAAATGAAGGAACAGTGCCAAAATAACATAAATAATTCGTATTAAAAACAAAATAAATGCATATTATATTTATCCACCCTCAAGTTTGACAAAAAAGGCAGTGAATGTGATGTGTTTGAACTGACAAAACAGTCATTTCTTTAATTCGTCACTACGTATGATAAAATCATGTACTGAAATTCCTTTTTTCCATTCTAGGCACTCCACCAACAATGCACACGCACGCGGAGGAGTACATGAAGCGCATGTGTCTGTTCGACAACGTGTACATAGACCACATACCATACGTGGTGGGTGAGGACGGGTCTCTGCTGGCAGCAGTGGCGCCGCCAGTGCTGCACTGTGACGCCGCCACCTGCACCTCTGTGCCCTTCATTGACAGGTGCTGCAACTTATGTGTGTGTGTGTGTCTCACTGAACCTACCATACAAGACACTCAGAGTAGTATGTACATGAAACGCATGTGTCTGTTCCACAACGTGTACATAGACCACATACCAAACGTGGTGGGTGAGGACGGTATGTCCTGACATATTTATTTATAATATTTTATGTTGCAGCGTGATGTTCGACGAGCGCTTCGGTCGCTCCAACGTGCGTACGCTGACGCGCTGCCAGGCCAGCTGCCGCGCGCACTGCCGCAACGACCCGGACTGCCTCAAGCGGTGCTCCGACCGCTGCCTTAGGAACGACTAGTTACAATAAAAATGATATCACATACAATTTTGAAAATGAATGTGTGTACCATTTTACTATAATATAAACGTACCGGTCGAACTCACATTCCTCAGATCACTGTACGAGCCGACGAGCATTTCGATATGAATAAAAAGAATAATATACATTTATTGGGACACGAAACAACACGAGATATACAGAACATAATAAAATATAAAGATAAATAGATAAGTAGGTACACGTTTCGTCAACAACAATCAACAACAACAACAATCTGGCCCAAACTCAGCATGTGCTATCGGTAGGTACATTCAGAGTATCGTCACCAGCCTTCTTAGACAAAACGCAAATTTTAGTGAACGTAGTGACGCATACTTACAGAATAGAAAGACTAATGTATGGGATTGACATCACGATGCGATGCCACAAAACAGTAACGTTCCGTTTTAACTGGTTATATTTATAACCCTCAGTGATGAGGGGAGGACCACTTGAGGAGGAGGAATGTACTCGTACAAAGACGAGCTTTCGGTACAAAGTCGTTGATAGAAATAGGTAAAACAAACAACTGTTCTCAAAAACTTATATTGCCATATCATCTTTCTCGCTCACTCTACTCGCCTTCTCAACGCGTGCGACAGAGTCACCACTATTGCCACTCACTCCATCATTCTTCAGAAGTTCCTCCCTATTATTTTTTTCCCTGGCAAACTTTAAACTACCTTCACTATTTAAAGTTACTCCTTATGTAAATATTTCAAATTACCCTCAATATTGTATTTGACGCCGTTTCTTTGTTTCCCCGGTCTCATTTTAGGTATTATTATATTATGTTTAGTTTCCACATGTTTCTTCCATAGCTCGCGTCGACTGTACCTCGAATTGCATATTTCGCATTCATATCTGAAAATAACAAAAAAATACCTTTTTAAAAATAGCGACTATTAAAAAAAACATTTACTTATATTTATTTCTTTTGGATAACCTAAAAAAATTGGCTATAAGTACATTCTTTTGGAAAAAGTAGGTATGTATTTACAAAAAAATGTTTTTTTTTTTTAATATTAATTCGGCTTACGTTTGACTATAGCCTGCCTGATGTTAAGCACCACTAAGTATAAGTACTGAATAAGTATAATATTCGTTATCTTATACCCATGACTCAAGCGTATGCTAAGTATGGGACTGTGTGAAATGTCGCAGAACATTAATTAATTATACTAGTAGACGCCTGCGACTTCGCTCGCATTATGTCATATTAAAAATTGCCTATTTTACTCTCAGGTCTTCATACTACCTACATACCAAAAATCATGCTGATCAGTTCAGGCGTTATTGCGTTATGCGCGTTCAAATTTTAAACAGACAAATTAAAAAAAACTGCTGAAATGTGTTATATTATCAATTTAGAGTATACCCAAAAAAAATGTGTTCTGATAGATATGTATAGATAACCCATGTAAAACACTGTGTTAATTGTAAAGAAACTTACTCTGTCTACTAACATATATGTATATCTACTAATTTAATAAATCGATGAATTAAATAAATTTAATAAATGGTAACAATCGATGTAACATACAGTTACAGAGAAATCCGTACACAATCTTGTACACCTTTGGAATTTTGCATGACTTCCATATATACCTAGTCAGGTCATAAATTCTGTCACATGTTTAATATAAAATAATTGAAACAACTTTATTCTTTATGTAACCATTTATATACCAAAATGAGCTTAACAAAACATAGATTCTTAAGACAATAAAGTTTATTCAAAATGACCTCCGTGATTTTGAATACAGGCCTTCAATCTGCGCGGCCAGTCGTCTATCGCTGCACGAACGAGGTCCATGTCAATATCGGCGGCTGCCTTAATCAAGGATGTCTTGAGTGACTCCAAATTGGGATGAGGCTTTGAGCACGCCTTTTCCTCCAAGTGTTGCCATATCTTGTAATCTAACGGATTCAAATCTGGACTGGAGGAGGGCCAGTCTTCGTGCCGGATGAAGTCGATTTCACGCGCCGCCAGCCAGTCTTGTGTGCTCTTCGCTCTATGAGCTGGCGCCGAATCTTGTTCGAATACCCAGTGCTTGTTATTGAACATGATATGAGAAACAGGTTCCACAAGGTTCGTCAGGACTGTATTTTGATACACAACTGCATTCGTTTTTACACCTTTCTCACAAAAATGTACCTCTGTTAAGCCCCAATAAGAAACTCCCAACCATACCATGAGCGAGGATGGAAAATGACCTCGTTGGACACGCGGAATACGTTTGCTCGCTTCTTCACTACTGTGTGCGTACACCTTATCATTTTGTTTGTTGTAGCTCTCTTCTACGGTAAAATTTTTTTCATCCGAAAAAAGAATTTCCCGATATTTTTTTCCCGCGTACCGCTTCAACAAAGCGCGGCATCTCTTCAGTCTCAGGTCCATTAGACGAGCATTCAAACGATGTCCTGTTTTTCTTCGATATGCCCGAAGCCCTAAGTCTTCATTTAACACCCTTTTCACCGTGGTTCTGCTTAACCCCATCTGAAGGGCCAACAGTTTCTGCTTACGTTTGGGATTTCTTTGAATTCGCGCCTTCACAGCTTTTATCACTGCTGGAGTCCTAACAGACCGAGGGCGACCACTTCTTGACCTGTCATCTACACTAGAGTCTTCATTGTATCGTTTGATGGTACGATAAACGAATCTTTTGGTTATATTCAAATTATTCAGTATGTCAAAAATTTGAATTGGCGCGTAACCGCAACGATGCAATGCAATAACTGCAACACGGTCTTCTTTCAGCTTCCACTCCATTTTTAAAAATGAGTAAAATTCTAAAAAGTATACATTTTTATTTTCATAAACAATTTGAAATTCGTATTCAATAAACTTTTTTGTGGCCAGCATTCTAAAAGAAAAGTTTTTACTGTGTGACAATACTTATGACCTGACTAGGTACATACAATTGTTAGATTCATATTATTTACCTTTTAATATTATCATGCGCGTCCAAATGTCGTACCAACTTGTGTTTCCCATAAGTTGTATAATCGCATCTAGGGCAGGCGTATTTCTTATTGACGCTGCCGTGGTTCAGGCGTATGTGGGCGTGTAGGTTCGAATTGCTGTGGAATGCTCTCGGGCAGAACTCGCAGGCGAACTCTTTTTTGTCTGGAAATAAAAATAATAATTGTTTACAATATGTTCTTTTAACACAGAATAGGCCATCGTTTGACTACAGCCTGCTTAATGTTAAGCACCACTGTAGTCTAAGATGTAGCATGAAAGGAAAAAAGAAACAGATTCTTTTTCTAATTAAGTATCTAGTAAGTACCCTATCTCACATACACTATGTAATATCTTACACACTTATACATCCGCTAATATTTTGGTACACCAGTATCTCAAATATGGTATTTAAGAACCACTGGTATCTTAAATCAACTAGTATCTTAAATCCAGTATCTAGATCCACTAGCATCGTAATTATCTAGTATTGTAGATCCACTAGTATCTTATTTCAAAAGTATTTGGTACCTCATATTCTCCAGTATCTTAAATACACTAGTATCTAACATCCACTAGTATCTTACCCATAGTATCTTAGAACCACTTGTATCTTAAGCCCACTTGTATTTTACTCTTAGTATCTTAGATCCACTAGTATCTTATCTCATCTTATATGAGTATCTTACCTCTATGTATCCGGAGGTGTTTGTCCAGATCCCTCGGGAAGCAAGTGGAGTATTCACACACATTGCATCTATGTGTCGGCTCCTCGTGGCCCTTCATATGTCTGTCTTGGGCGTTTTGGTTGCGAGCTAGGAAACCGCATATCTAAAATATAGTAAAAAACCTTACTTCAGAACTTACAATTTCTATTCACTAATGTTTTTCACAAGGTAGGGTCCTAACCACTACACGGAAAATCGAAGAGAATGGCGCATACTCCACAGACAAGAGCGTCGCTCTTAAATTTTGAATAAATTAATTAATTTTTTTTCACGTATGTACCTCGGTAGGCTTCTGGGCCCAGCACTAGGTCTGCTTGCACAGCCTGTATAGCAGGACGTCAGATTACTTTCCTTCAGAACTATACTATTAGTGCATTCATGAACATTTTTACACCTAGGGAGAGATGGTGTTTTATGATAGCTCAGCAAGCGGAGGTATTCGCATGCGATTTCCAATGTTAAGCAACGGTCGACGCGGTCAATCCTTGGATGGGTGACCAAAAGGTGGCATTGCATTTGGCGCTTCCGTGTATCGGGAGACACGTACAATTGAAGGATTTGAACAGGCTGTTTATCATAGTATAGCAACCGTTCAAAGACTCTTAGGGCACATAGGTCTTGATAAACTGTCGACACCAGAGTTGGCTACTTTTATTCGATAGGTAATCGATAATAAATTAACAGTTTTCTTTTCATAATTCACTAGCAGCGCCCCACAAATTAACATGTATTAATCTAGTGTCTACTCTATCTCCATGCCAAATTTCATCCAATTGACTGACTTGTTAGTTTAGTTGGTAGTGGCTCTGCCTTCTAATCTAGAGGTTGCGGGTTCGATTCCCGCATGACACAAGTATTTATGTACTTTAAAAATTTAATATTTGGTACTTGTGTTGAGTCTAGTCGTTTGTATGTATAATAAGTAGGTATGTATTTACAAAAGAAAAGTATATAAGTATTATATCCGTTATCCAGTACCCACAACAGAAGCGTTTGCTTAGTGTGAGGCTAGATGGCGCTGTGTGCAAAGTCCCTGAATATTTATTAAAAAAAAAAAACATTCAGACTGTACCTCGCCTGATGTTAATCTATAACGTTGATTAATAAATAACGCAGTAATCGCGTAACATACACACAGAAAAAAACTTTCAGATGACTCGATAACCTCTTTTTTTGTGAGACGGTTAAAAATGTATATACATAACATACCGCACATATAGTAGGCACAAAGGGATGCGCTTTCAGTCTATGTTCCTTTATTTCCTGAGCGGTCGTGAATTGTTCTGCACATTTTTTACAAAACAGTCTCTTTTCTATCACATTCGAGATTTCCTTTTCTAGTTTTTTCTCTGTGCCATCAGATGTTTGTGTATTTTTTTTGGACACTTTTTTGACGTACTTTTTTGATTTCACTGAAAAAAATACATATTAAATTACTGATTAATGATTTTGTCTCGAATAATTATATTATGACAGTCGTTAAGCCATGTCAGAGGCCGTAAGGGCGGTTTGAAAACTCTCAACACCAGAGTTGGCCACTCTCATACGAAGAAGAATATTATAACAAACCCAAAAAGTGTTGAAAATTTGGCGGCGCCTCTTGCCAAATTCGTTAAATTTACTGTTTTGACCACATAGTAACAAGTAATCTGTAATAAGCTTTTAGTTCTCTATAAATTGTGACAATACATTTACGTTAATATAATTAACGTAGGGAAACGATAAAAAAAGTTTCATCTCTACACTTTTGGTAGGTACCTAATGTATACTGAAAGTACCATCCTGGTTTTTTGTGTGGTTATAGTATAGGGTTCCAAGATTAACATAGACTACTTCTACTTAATCCTTAATAAACGCGAGTGATGCCGCAGGCTTCAACTAGTAGTAATATAGACATGAAAGGAATTAATATAATATTCTTATTAATACTTGCCTTTGTTAACAGTTTTTTTATTTTTTTTCTCAGCTGTTTTTTCTATGTGTCCCTTATTTATATTTTTATTACTAAGTATTTTAACAGATACACCTGCAGGTATTTTTGCTATTAATTGTTTTGTATTTTTTAATTCATTTGCACAAGTTTTTTTTGACGTATTTTTAATTGGTTGCGTAGGCTTGTAGTCTCTGTAAAATACATTAAAATATTAATATCAAAAACAATAACAGTCGTAAAGCTATGTCAGAGGCCCTTAGGTCGGCTTGATAAACTCTCAACACCAGAGATGGCCACTCTCATTCGAGAAAAGAAAATTAAAATCAGTATAAATTTATAAATTCAATCTAAGCTAAAACTTTTTCTACCATTCACTTGAGCAACGCAAATTGCTATTTTTAAAAGCTTCTGTGGGTCGTATGACATGTTAAATTGTAGGTCCTGGCTATTTCACACAGTCATTAAGCCATTTCAGATCAGAGACACTCAGCTATATAAACTCTAGACACAAGAGTTGACTACTTTAATAAGAAGAGTTGAAAAAAAACAAGTTTCATTGTATAATTGTTCCCGTAAGGCATGATTACATTTAGTTGTAAACCAGCTAGCACTTACATTATGTTGATTGTCGATATCTTCTTATAACGTTATTAAACTAACTAAACTAAATTTAAAACCAAGTTTCACTTACAAATCATTAAAATCATCATCATCATTATCATCAGAAATACAAATTGTAACATCATCATCATCTTCATAGTTAAAATCATCTTCTTCTTTTGTTATCGAAATTTCTTCTTTCATTATTTCCACTTTTATATCATTTAAATCATCTCTGAATTCAACATCAGTTTCCAGGAACTATAAAAAAAACATTACAAGAAAACTAATAAAGCTCTTTCATATATACAGCACACTAATTTGTAAATAAAATCAGTAAACTCAAACTCAAAAATGTTTATTGGTTTTACAAAAAAACCTAATTTAAAACTAAGAAAAAATAATATATTTATATCTAATTAAAAAGATGCAAGCGGTGTGTTGGCATCTGGACTTGAAATATCTGTATCCCCGGTACCAACATCTTCCGGTTATACTCAAACATGTTCTGTTACAAACTGAGGTTAAGAAGTATAGGAAGAATATTGAACATGTATTATGTAAGACCATATACACATAATTGATTAAATATAGCTTACATTCGTTTACAAAATGAAGAAGGAAAGATATTGTTAAAACATTAATATTAACATAACTAGAGGCTGACAGCTGGAACTAATATTGTGATTGCTTCTGTAGATCAGATGACATGTTAATTATAGGTTCTGTCGGTTTTTTATTTTATGGTTGTTGCTTAGCCATGACAGTGCCAGAGTTAGACACTTTCATTAGATAAAAAGTAGAAGAACATTGCCTGCTTAAATTTGTATAAATAATTATAATAATAGTATTGTCTCAGGTGTAAAACTCTTGAATCACTCTAAGTATCTATTTATAATGTCTGCATCAAAATCTGTTTAAAAGTTGTGTAATAAATAATAAATAAATATTCCAGGACATTGCACACAGCGCCATCTAAGCCCACACTAAGCAAACACTTGTATCGTGGGTACTAGATAACGGATATAATACTTATGTATATACTTAACTGTAAATACATACTTATTATACATACAAATGACATGTAGTTATAAGTTTGAGTATACATAGGGACAGATGCGGGAAGCAACTTTGCTTTATACTATGTAGTTATTATTTTTATTTACCTCTATTTCCAAACATTCCTTTTTAATTTCTTCATCATCCAATCTATACTTCATCCAAGCAGTGAGTAAAGTCTTTTCTGTCTCTAAACAGACCTTTTTAAACTTGTAAGCTATTTCCAACTTTTTGAGACAAACTTTGCACATTTTCTTTGGAAGATTGTCACATTCAGATATCTGAAAAATAATTGTGTTTATTAGTTCCTTACATACACAGTGTTTTGCTTCTACATGTATTGTGCAGATAGTTAAGGTTTAGAACACTTTACTAGAAACTGTGTTCTTGCAAACTTCAATCCAGTGGTCTGAATTTAAAAGTTATTAGACATAAATGGAGTAGTAGTAGGTACCTAGGGACTATCATACACAATTGTTTTTTTAACACGAAATAGGCTTACGTTTGACTAAAGCCTGCCTGATGTTAAGCACCACTATAGTCTGTATCACTAGATATGGTGATATACCCAATTATGAGGTAAAAGATATTACTTTATTGTAAATATTTAATCACGGGCTAGCATTCCAAAGTTGTCAACATGAGTTTGCTATTATGGTCTTATTTACTATTCAAAACTTACACGAATACCAGTACAAAATTCAAGCATTTCGGCCGTTTTTAGTTTGTTTTTATTAAAAACACAGCTCATATAATTTTTTTTGGACATACAACCACGACAAACGTTTTTATCAACTTCTACAAGATCATGAAAGTTTGCGGTGTTTTGAGCCATTTTCATGAGACTTCAGGATTATGTGTTGGTATCTAGAGTGTAACTGGTCTATGTCAAACATTCAGAGGCAATTATTTTGTACAGGAAACTAATCCGATATCATGTAATTTACACAAAAATACGTGAGGATATCATTTTATTTCGAAAAATATAAACAGCCGTATTTCGCATTGAAGCAACTTATAGTGACAGTGACAGCTAACTGACACAGACAGTAGCATATGAAATATAAAATGACGGTAAAAATATAGTTCAGAAACTATCAGAAATTCAACAGAAATTATAATGAAATTTATTTATTTTAAAATCATCGTATTATAATATACAGATTTACACCTAAACTGTTATAAGTAAAAACATGAATCAATTTAATAAGTGCTATAAGTGTCACTGCCATATTCTCTGTGAAAATTAGTTTGGTTTGTGATATCTAATAAAAAAATATAAAATACATTTTTGACATTCACCGTGGACCAAAATTTATTTACTTTGAAATTTTAAGTTTCTGAACGCATTTCAACATGGCTTCTTTGCAGACGTCATTCTGGTGACATCGGCTTGTTGGGTGCTCGCATCGTATTTATTGACTGAAAATTATCTTTTCGTGTATTATCAGTGATAATTTGTGCCGCAAAGATCTCTACGGACATCGCGCCGGCTCATACCAGTGAGTAATTGAATGGCATATCTTTAATACTTTGTTTATGAACGATGAACTTGATAACTCATATCTTCGTATTAAAATGCAGATTTATTCCGATTAATCGGATTATGAGTCCGTTACTGTACTCATACGAGGCATTGATAGTGTTACAATGAATATATTCAATGTTCGAAAGCGTATGAATTAGATTTATTGTAGAAAAAATTGTGGGAATTGTAATGCGGTATTGGGTAACTTTTACTGCAATGCAACCTGTATTTTTAACGATTTTGACCCACTTCTGTTAGTTTTCATGTTTTTGTTATGGTTTATATGCGTACCTTTATTTATAGTTTTGACTCGACCTGTTAAGTAGGTACCTACCTACATAAAACTAAATAAAAGAAATCTAATTCATTCAACAAATTGGCCTTCAATAGTCTAAAACTGTCATTTACTATACAAGCATCAATAGACAGAGCACTGACAAATATACCTACACTTAAAAGTATTAAGTAGTTACTTGAGGAAATGAAATTTCATTGTAAATGTATAAATGTTATGCTTAATAAATAAGCAAGTGACCAAAAACCTCGCAATACATACCTAAATAGGCTTGATAATATAAATGAGCTTTTGAAATTAATAAAAAATGTAGACACTTCATTTTAGATAAAAATAATTAAAAAATGAAATACTGGCTGAGCACAAACAGCATAATTAATATGTAAATCAAAGTTTTATAGTTTCTTTTTTAACATTCAATCTATATCTGCATATATTATGTTAGAATTTAGAATTTATTTATTTCTTACCTTAAAGATAACTTAATTAACAGAGTTTTAAATTTTATTTCAATTGACCTTAATGTAGAGTTATATATGTATAACTAAAACTTATGACACAACATTAAAAAGGTACTTAATGAATAAATTATTATCTAATTCCAAGTATTATAGTATTTTCAGTTTGCTTATCATCATCATCAGCCTAATGAGACCCACTGAAGGTTATACTCCTCCCTCTTACGTCAATACTCCCTGTCTTGCGCTGTTCTTGCCAGATGTTTCCTTCTAACTTTCTAATATCCTCCAGCCACCGTTGCACAGGTCTTCCTACACTTCGTTTACCAAGACGTGGGTACCATTCAGTTATTGCTTTGCTCCATCTGCCATCAATACAATGACAATGGGCAGCCACTTGAGTTTCATAATACCAGACCAGATAAAATTATTCAACAGAAAAACCAAAAACTTTCCCTGAGCCAAAAACTAGCAGATTTGTTTCCGTCGATAATAAGTTTATTTTTTTTTCATGATATTAAACCCAACTTACACTTTATTATATATTCATGTATATATATCATTTTTACTATAGATTTCATATGAATAAATTGAAATATATTTTTTAAATATGTACCATTTTATATAATTTCTACTATGAGCCAATTGGATCATACCCATGTCATTGTGAAACACCCTGCTGATTCCTTCCACCTTCGTTCGTTTTCGGATGCATTCTGTGCATTTGAAATGTGTCGGTAATATAATGAACAGGGACAGAATCTAGAACTTACTCCTACTTGTGTTTGGCAAGCAAACTTTTTAAAAGAACTCTACTGCCTACTATTTTAAATTTGTAACAGAATAATGAAGTACCTATGTACCTTAGAGTATATTTAATTTGCTTGAAGTTTCAAAATTTATGCAAAAGGTACTTAAAACCTGAAAGTTATGCATTTTGTGTGCATTAGATTTAATAGGCAACCTAACCTTGGGTTATTGTTTGCTTGTACAAGTGTCTTCTGTCGGTTCTGATGGTTAAACACCTGTTAGATAGAAAAAACTAAGTAAAACTTGAGATGATGAGTAAATAAATCAATTCAACACAGCACCATCTAGCCCCATACTAAGCTTACAGGTACTAGATAACAGATATAATACATATATAATTTTTCTTTTGTAAATAAGTACATACTTATTTTACTTAGAAACAATTAGACTCAACACAAGTAATTACAAATTTATATACTTATTCATAATTATCTGTGTTATGCAAGAATCGAACCCGCACCCCTAGACTAGAAGGCAGAGCCACTACCAACTAAGCTAACAGAGTGTGTAGTTTGTTCTATGGATGGTGGCCTACCAATCATACCATCTTCCATTTTCTGTTTCCAATCAGCGCACCATTATTGAATGGTGTTCTTGCACACTGTCTACATTCTTCTTGTATATTATCTACTTTGTTATTTCTTCCCTTGTGCTACAGTGTTTGCCTTTATGAGTCTCTCTTCAATTAACCTGATGGATGGAATACCTGTAAGATGAAAAAGAAAAGTTGAGGTAAAAGTTAAGATGATGAGTGTTCAGTTTGTCTGCTTTGTTCCTTCTGTACATGACTTTGCCTCCTTCACAAGAAAAAGAATAGAATATTACTTTAATCTATCTATATATATAAAACTCAAAAGTGACTGACTGATTTACTGACTGATAATATAGTGATCTATCAACACACAGCCAAAACCACTGGACGGAATGGGCTGAAATTTGGAATGAAGGTAAATGTTATGACGTCGGCATCCACTAAGAAAGGATTTTTGGAAATGCCACTTTTAAAGGGGTGAAATAGGGGATGTAAGTTTTACTTCTTAATGCGAGCGAAGCCGCGAACACCCACTAGTGTACAATAAAAGACATAGAAACTACAAACTAAGGCGGTCAAGTTGTCCAGAACAGCACAATTTGAGGTAAAAGCTAACTTTGTGAGTGTGCAGTTTGTTCCTTGGATATCACAGCTGTTGACCTTGCCAAATCTGAAGGCAATCATATTGACCAGAAAAGCACAAAGACCAAGATACAGTATTCCGATCCGATCTGATCAAACACCTATTATGTGACCTTGTCAGTACTGCAAGGCAGTCAACATGTCCAGAGCAGCACTAGGTCGACGCGGTCGGTGCGACATTCATCCGACATTGGGCGGCAGATAACCCGCAGGTCACCACATCGCTGCTGTATCAGGAAGCGTGATCTTTCTTCGCTATCACTGCGTGGTTCACCTATAGCAATGTGAACCTGCCCCCTTAGACAAGAGCCGTATTTTAGTGAGCGTATTGTCGCTCACTTATAGAATAGAAAGAGCAATGTATGGGACTGACATCGCGACGATTGACATGCTACGTCACTCCCATACATTGGTATTTCTATTCCTTAGGCGAGCGCCAGTACGCTCACTAAAATACGGCTCTTGTCTAAGGGGGCTGGGCTTGGAAAAAAAAACTCGGAAATCCACAATATTCTTACAGTTTATGCGCTTTAAAAGCCTTTTTAGAACTCCCTTCTACCAATTTACTTAATTGCGACTTTGTAACGATTATGCAATAAAGTAACGTACTTGCCAATACCAAAGTGTACGTACACTAACTGCTATGTAAACTAAGTTATGCAGGGTTACTTGCGAACTAAGAAGTTATATTCTAAGTAGCAAGTTACGTGTAAACTTGCACAAGGTAAGCGGTGAACGAAAACATGGTGAAGAAACCGACAAGTTATATGTAATGTGTGACTTACACCAGCTTAGCGGTGAAGGAAAACTTATCATTCGTTTTATAGATAAAGCTAAATACTTTATATTATTATAACACGTGCGAAGCCGCGGGCAAAAGCTAGTATATACTTTAATCACACTACCCCACTAAAATTAGAAAGATGTATGTTTGTTCGTTGCTTGTTCACGCTCAAACAGCTGAACCGATCTTGATGAATTTTGGTTGTATATGTGGGTAGTTAGATTTTTTTTACGATATACGCTTGCGTTTGACTACAGCCTGCCTGATGTCAAGCACCACTGTAGTCTAAGATGTAGCACGCTAGATTAGATTGGATTAGACTCTAGATTGCAACATAAGCTAGATTATATCTCGGATTAATGCGGGTAGCACCATGGGGCGCTGCTAGTAAACTAGGTGTACATAAATTTCTTTAAAGAAACTTTTAGTTTTTTTCAATAGGTACTTGTTTACGGTGATTACTTACTATCAGGCGAGTCACGGTCAAGTGCAAATGCATTACTTGTTAAAAAAATATTGTGATTAATCCAGTTAATTATTTTATGATAGTTGCCTATGTAATTGTCACGATAAATATCAGATAATGAAAAGATCAAAAGATATAAAACTGATAAGTAATTTAATTAAATATTTGTTAATTACTAAATTACTAGTTGTTGCCCGTTGCTTCGCCCGTGTTTTGTGACAACATCTAGTCTACGTCACTCTTGGTGACCTATACTATTGACATACCTAAAACCACGGTAATACGTTGTTGCGTGAAAAAGAAACAAGTAGTAATGAATATATTAACTAAACGGTTTTCACTCACGTATAATCGCGTAAGTTGTTTACGCGTTTCGGATGTTATGACATCCATCTTCAGAACGTATGTTACTTACGCGATTTACACGTGAGTGAAAACCGTTTAGTTAATATATTGATAAAATGTCTCACGCAAGTAGTAATGCCCGATTGTTCAATGTAAAAAATAAATGAAACTCAGATTTTATTCTTCTTTATTATAATTTATTCGAAAAACTGCCTGTAAAAATAAATTGGACAAACACACATATTTTCTACTAGCGGACGCCCGCGGCTTCGCTCGCATTATTTTGGGTTTAAAAGTAGCCTATGACGCTCCTAAGACCTCATACTACCTCCATACCAAAAATCATGATGATCCGTTCAGCTGTTTTTGCGTGATAAGCGTTTAAATAAACAGACAAATAGAGGCACAGATAAACACACAGACAGATAAACAGACAAAATTTCTAGAAACTGTTGGAACGTGTTCTGTTATCAATTCGATATATCTCCAAACATTTTTTCTAATATCTTCAATGTTCAGATTTTCGACCCTCTTCAGCTTTATTATATGTATAGATAGATACATATATGTAGAGATTATTGTAAATAACATTACTATTATTCTAGTACATACTACAAAGTGACAGCCGAGCTTTCAAACGACCTCGATACGTTATTGTGAATGTCACATACCGTTATCTGGACCTTAATAATCTAAGGTCTCACGGTTATGTCAGACTGGAGTCGACCTAGGTCTTGCATCGATTTACGATTTAGAATTCTAGACTATTTTATAGGTTTTATTTATTACACATTATTGAATTATTATTATTTTGATATTTTAAAGCTTATTACAATTGAAAGCAGATCAGATCAATTGCATATAGAAAATCCTTTTAGTTACTTGAATAATAAATAATACATCATATCATACTTACCTAGATGTGTTAACAGCTAGGGCTTCCAATCCCGCGGGATCTCGGTATTTGCAGGATCCCGCATATTGATAAAATCATATTTATATTAAGCAAATAAAATAATGAATTGATCAACTAACTCCACATTTATTTAAGTATTGTATATAAATAATGTCCTTTCCGCTTCTACACTTCTCGACGGTATGCTTTTTAAGGCTCTAAATGTAAATCTATACTAATATTATAAAGCTGAAGAGTTTGTTTGTTTATTTGTTTGTTTGTTTGAACGCGCTAATCTCAGGAACTACTGGTGCGAATTGAAAAATTCTTTTTGTGTTTAGTAGACCATTTATCGAGGAAGGCTTTAGGCTATATAACATCACGCTGCAACTAATAGGGGCGAAGAAATAATGGAAAATGTGGAAAAAACGGGGAAAATTATTCATCTTTGAGGGCTTCCGTTGCATGCGCTGAGAAAACGGTTCAAGATATCACAAAAATATGCATAAAAGAATTATTCCTCTTGAAATGATCTAACAAAATGTCCGCATCAGTATATGTCTATCTTTTATGGTTAACTCACTAGAACCGTTTTTATGGTAATAACTATTCCACGCGGACGAAGTTGCGCGCACCAGCTAGTGTAAGATATTTTCCCATTGACCCCCCAGATTCATAGCGAGTCATTTCTTTTTTTATTATGGACTCAAGTCGTCGAGTATTAGCTCGTGAGAGGTCGCATGCACGCTTTTTTTCAGTCCCGCAAATCCCGCGGATCCCGCGACCGTAATCTCGCATCACACGGGATCGGAAAATGACGCGGGATCTCGGGATACCGAGATCTCGGTATTCCGGGATTGGAAGCCCTAGTTAACACAATAAAAACTTAAATTTTCACTTTTACGTACATTTTACTCATAAACTGCACAAACTTATTTGAACAATAAACAAAATAAATTATAGGTAATATACCATCTGACAAATTTTCATACGTCTTTTCTTTCTGTAGTATATGACTGGAATCGAACCGGAGTCTATCAGATTATAAGACAGACGCACCACCGAGTTACATTTAACGTGTTTTGAACACGTAATCCTAAATTCCCTTAAGTGGTATTGCATTTTGGGCGCTTCCGAGGATCGGATGACATGTTAAATTGTATGTCCCGGCTGTTCGTTATGCTACGTCAGTCGTTAAGCCATGTCAGAGACCTTTAGGGTGGTTTGAAAACTCTGATACCAGAGCAGGCGAATTAAGAACCGCCTCCTTTTTTTTGAAGTTAGTTAAAATCAAGAATTTACAACAGTATAGCAACAATGACCCGCTGAATGGGTCTATTAAATGAAGCAGTTGTGCATTTCATTATTTCGACACAGGATATTGCTATCTACGAGTACAGGCTGTGTACAACGTGGCATTGAATAATGCCATTTTCAACGTTTTTATTTATTTAATTTCATTGAATAATTTTGTTATTTTTATTTTTTTATGTCTAGCAATTGCAGGTCGTAGCCTTCTCTTAAAATTCAATACGTTGCACAACACTAAGTGCATTGGTTCTATTTGGTCGATGCTAAATACGAATACAAAATACAAGTTAAGGAGTCAAAGGCCCCAGTCATGAGGAAATACATATTAAATAAATACATAAATAAATAAATACATATTTCAGGACATATCACACAGCGCCATCTAGCCCCATACTTAGCTTACGCTTGTATCATGGGTACTAGATAACGGGTATAATACATATACTTATACCTTTTTTTGTAATACGACTTAATGAGGAGGAGTAAAAAGCCAAAAGTGATTAAATTATTGCACCTCACTACTTTCAGATAATTATGATTATTATAATCAAATGAAGCCTGATACATAAATTCTTGGTAAATCTCACCAATATATCTATTATCTACGTATTATTTATAGAGTTTCCTCGAAAAAGGCATTTTCCTGCTTATGTAAAATCAGATAAAAGATTACAAATTGTCACAAAGGTCAGAAACAATACATTTCCCCTAATTATTGCGACAAATATACAGGGTTAACTTACACATAACTTCGCACCCGCTATTATACATATAAACCTTCCTCTTGAATCACTCAATCTATTTAAAAAAAACTGTATTAAAATCCGTTGTATAGTTTTAAAGATCTAAGCATACATAACAAACACAGATATAGGGACAGACGCGGGAAGCGACATTGCTTTATACTATGTAGTGATCACCTGTCTTTACAATTGAGTATACATTATTGTACATACAGAAACTGTCTTACATTGGTGTTACTTATGTGATACTAAACTAAACATATACCTACCTAATTTATTCCATTTGTTCAAACATAAACTGTGGCACTTTTCAATTACTTTTATCAACCTATGCTGTCCCAGTCCTGGGCAAAAGTCTCCCCCAACTCCCACCAAGAATCTCGGTTGACATCCGTCTTACGCCAGTCACTCAGAAACTGGTCGAGATCGCGACGCCAGCGGGTCCTGGGCTTTCCTCGACTACGACGCCCCTGACTCTGTATGATTCGCCAAACTATACGCCAAAGGTGAAGCCCCGATACGTAACGAATTAGATTTATGAACTTAATGATTGTCAACATTATCGTTCGATAATGAGACGATATATCATTTCATTGAAACTTGTAGTTAATCAGTATTAATCTATGGAGTCAAATACAGGGACGAAGTTGGGGTGGATTTTAAGGGGCCACTGACACATCTCTATCTGTCTTCTCATCGTATTCCTCACTACTAAGGGTTGTGACTCTCCCGCTTAATTAACTAATTGAGTATGTCCTCTTGGGCAAGGAAATCGTGGTGAGAGCCCAGATTATTCCTCAAAGGACATGTTTTTGAATTGTATGGTCTTCAAACATGTCGATTTCCTCACGATGTTTTCTTTCACCGCTAAGCGAATGCAAATCCACACGATAACTTGACAAAGAAGTCATTAGTGTATGGCCGGATTTGAACCAGCTTGAGTCAGAATGAAAAGCTTTAACCACCGAGCCACACTCGCTTATTATATTATTATTGTTATCCACAGACACATACTGTTTTCTATTTTATGTTTGACATGATTTTAATAACAAAAAATGATATGATTTTGATAATAAAATATGACAACTTTGTAAAATTTGATTGAAACTAAATGTATTAAGTAAATTCAATTTGATGAGATATTTTAACTTGTGTATTCTATTATAGAATCACTTATAATGTAAGTTTTTTTTTAACAAGATTTAGGCTTACGCTTGACTACAACTTGCCTGATGGTAAGCAACGTTATAGTCTACGATCTAGCGCGCTTGCCTAGAAGAAACCGGTTTACTCTCGACTTGAAGACCGACAAAGCAACAATAGCATTATGTTGCAACTTTACAGTATTAATAAGATTCTTTATTTTTATCTATTCTAATGAAACCCCGTTTGCGAGCCAGATCCGTGACAGTTAACGAAATATGGCTGCTGCTGTAAATAAATATGCTAAATATAAATTACTGTGACTGATTATCCACTGTGACCTCAGTGTCGCTTTTTCATTTCCTGACAGTCTCTGTTAGGTATAGAAGAAAAATTAAGTAGTTTGACACAGAATTGTCAAAAAATCCTCTCCTGTCCATTTGTTAACGCAGTTCATGAAACTAATCATTATGGAAATGATTTTCTTGATTTTCCAAAACTTAAGCAACGTTGTTGCTGGTATTGTTAAAATTAAGTTTGCGTTAGTTGCCAGTAGGCAAAAATCTTAAAAATCTAATACATGTGACTAGGATGTCAGAGAA
The DNA here is from genome assembly GCA_964023185.1 of Macaria liturata. NCBI lineage: Eukaryota > Metazoa > Arthropoda > Insecta > Lepidoptera > Geometridae > Macaria > Macaria liturata. The sequence continues at coordinate 10,459,530 of OZ026809.1, read as the reverse complement.
AAAGGTGGTAAATTTCATCATCATCTCCATGTCAGCCCGTGTTCACCCACTACTGAGTATAGGCATCCTCTCCAACGTGCCACATAGTACGGTCTCCAGCCTGTCTGATTCATCTCCTACCTACTTGTTTAGAAATGTCATCCGACCATCGAATGACATTTCGAATTTGTCTGCTACTGGGTCGGACACTGCTTCTTGGATACCGTGGTAAATTTAGTGTAAATTATTTAATTTCTAGAAGGAAATATTGGGGGTTACATTTTCCCAGCACAGAGACGGCATTATGTTAAGTAAATGAATAAAAAAATGACATCCCCGCTACGCCTCTGCCCATTTCACCACCTATGAATGGTAGTCCCTTAATCTCAAGTCTGTGTTGTCACTTATATTGGGTGCAAATTCCGAATCTGCCAATATATCTTATCCAGCTTTATTTGTATTTAAAAATAACATGATTAACATCACGTGATATTATGGTTGGCGACTGAGTAATATTTTCAATTATTACCTACATGGAAATTTATTTATGTAGGTACTCATTGAACAGTCTTCTCCTTCTTATCGAATGAGACTGGCCAACTCTGGTCGAGAGTTAATCAAACCGCCCTAAGGGCCTCTGACGTGGCATAGCGACTGCCGCACTAGACAAACAGCCGGGACCTACAATTTAACGTGTCAATGAACAGTAAGAAAGTGAACATGACTTGGTGGAAAAACGGACGACTTATGATGTGAGTCTGAAAAACTAATAATCCTAGTTCGATTCCGGCCCTACATCAATGACTTATTTCCAACTTAATAAGGATTTGCATTAGCTAGATGTAAAAAAAATACAGAATCTTAGTCGACATGTCTCGTGCACCTCAATATCCGAGGACATGTGTCTTCCGTGGAAGGACCTGGGCGTCCACCAAGATGTATCTGCACAAGAGAACTTCCCTATTAAATTGGTTTTGCTGGAAAGTCACGATCACGACCTTTGTAAAGACTAATACGACAAAGAGGAAATCCGTTCGAAGTATGTATGTCACAATACAGCAGTAGGTAGCTAAGCAACGCCAAAACCCCTTAGGGTAGTTAATTTTATTTTTCATTTAAACACAATCATTCTATTCAGTCCATCCCAGTACGACATGCTTCGGACCACAGTGTTGCTTGTCGTTGGCAATCAATTCCTGATTGGCTAGTAAAAAAAGTTATCCACTTTACTCCGAACTCCCTAACACATAGTTATAAATTTGTTACCATCCACAATAATTTCGTTTTACTCATGCATTATACCTACAGTTAATAGTTCATCCGTTATCATTTCACCTCAAATATTGGCCAAAACTCACGATAAGGGCCATGCATTCATCATTTTCGTAGCATGACGGCCGGGATCGCTCAATCAATGACATTTTGACCACAAACCATGCGCTCGCGCATACGATCACTCATTGGTTGTTGGCTCTGACGTATCATCAGTCGTTCCACGTACCTGCGAGCGAAAGGACGTGTCGCTCGCTCATTCAAAAATAGAACTCGCGAATCGCTCGCAATTTAATTTATCTGACGTATCAGTTGATTGCCGGAAGCGGTTTGAATCGCGAATCATTCGCATCGCAGTCACCTAACCTCAGTCGACCGCTGTACGGCGTCGAGTGAACACGTCTCGCCGTATCTTCCCTGTCTTTCGAACTTCGCGTGTGTATAAAAATTCGTGTACTCGTAATTTGTGAATCGGATTTTTCGTCCAGCACGCTCGGCGAGCGAGTGATTTTAAATGTGAGTGATTTTTAATTTTCCGTATTAGTTAGGTACTCAAGTATATTGTTGTGGTATTTTATTTGAATTGTAAATGTTGGTAGTGGTGGCGTGTCGCTAGGCGAAAGTGTGTTTTCGTGGGGCCAGCGCTAAGCAGGTTTTGTAGATAGATGCTAGCTGACCGACCCGGCTTCGTATGTTGTGGTTTTTCTGTACAACATAATAATATCGAAAGCGAATTTTTGTTTTGAAAAATAAAATTAATATAGCAATATACCTATATGTACGTGCTTCAACTTCACGACTTTCTGAGCAAGACTGAACAATGTTTTTAATTGAAAGTAATTTGAAATAGATTGAGAAAATTAGTTGTTAGTTTATTATTATTACATTATTAATTGTATACATAATATAATAATATGCAATACACAGAGATAAATGATAAATTACGTGAAACCTTTTTATAAACGGAATTCCGTTAAATTTATAAGTAAATATCTTTAGGGAGTTCGCTGAACTAAAATCAGCTGTTCAATACAAATATGTAGGATAAATATTTTTTTTTTATCAATTAAGCCTCCCTCTTCAAATCGCTTTCTTCATTACTGGGAGTCTAGTGACTAAATCTAAAAAAAAACTAGAATAGAAATAATAAATATTTCAGGACATATCACACAGCGCCATCTAGCCCCATACTAAGCTTACGCTTGTATCATGGGTACTAGCTAGGTAACCAATATAATACATATATTTTTTTTTCTTTCGTTAATACATACTTATTACATAGAAACGACCAGACTCAACACAAATAATTACAAATTTTAAAATTCATAATTGATTGTGTTATGCGGGAATCGAACCCAAAGAAGGCAGAGCCACTACCAACTAAGCTAACAGAGCAGACAACAATACATCCATGTCTTAAAAAAAGTTATATTAAGTAATAGATACAAATTAACTAATGATTAATTAAATAATGTACCAGTTCCTATTATTATATGATATTAGTTATTGTCTTACCTATTTTAATTATGTGAATTGTCTGGAATAGTTATAGGTAACTAGCAATACTAAAGTATGTACTTAACTTATGTATTTATAGGTAAGCACCTACGTGGCTCGTACTTAGAAATTAATATGAAAAAAAAAAGAAAATTATGTATGACGGGGTTTGGCGCCCGGAACGAAGTGAGGGTGCCAATAGTTCGAGGGACTAAATAAGAAACACTGTGCTTTTCATTACAAATACAAGGAAAGTAAAAATAAAAACTTGAATTAGCTAAAGAAAATATGAGTAAATCTTATTTTACATTTAACAACAACTTTGAAGATATAATTTTATTTCAAGTTTATGGTAAAATTAGATCAATTGGTTATTCCACTACCGCTTTAGCCTCTTCTCTTATAAAATGTTAAAAAAAATATAAAAAGTTATTAATATTTCTCACACACACACACACACATAATATTTCTAATAATAATAGTGAGAACTCGAGCGTATTTACATACATACATGCATAAAAAATATGTAGGTATGCAATGTAAAATAATTTAATTAAGTATTAAAGATTAATTGAAATTATTTTATCTGTAATTTATAATATTCTGAAGAGCTTAACTCTCTGTAGACGTTTAAATAGGTTTTGTGGTTTGTGTATAACTTTTGTGGGTTTTTAAAATTAAACTGCAAAAAATAAGTACCTACTTAGTTGGGGTATAGTAAACCATCGAGCCTTAGTTTTCAAGTCTTAATAACGCAATCAGAGGACATGTGTCTTCCGTGGAGGAACCTGGGCGCCCGCCACGATTTATCTGCACAAGAGAACTTCCCTAATTAATTAATACTCGAGGGGAGTAACGACCATCAGTCATGAGAAATTGTGTGAAAAAAAATGTACATATCATAAAAACATAACATAACATAAAAAGCATTTATTTCAACATTCACAAGGGTTTTACAGTAAGGTTGAAAAACATGGGGTATTGTATAAACCAGGGCCTTGTATATTAATGTACACTAATAGGCAAACCCTGGATATCACACTAGGTCAATTCCTGTGTTGTGACATCCAGTTTTTCTTATTTCGAACGCAACACAGCATTAAATTGAGGTTTTGTTAAGCACTGTCAATGGGCAAAAAAACGCCGGTTGAATTATGTATTCTGAGCCACCGGCTAGCAAAAACAGTTTGTATAAGGAACATAACCATAAGGGTTGAAAAGAGGCTTCTTAACACTTAAAACACACAAAATCAAAACATCAGTATAGACATTATTACAATTAAACATCTCTACACCAATGCGGTGGTATGACGACATTCAGTATAACCGCAGGGAGCACTGGACTCAATCTGCGCAGGACCGGGACGAGTGGCGTACAAGAAGAGAGGCCTATGCTCAGCAGTGGGCGATAACAGGCTGATGATTTATTTATTTATTTAATAATAATTAACACGGACGCAACCAATTATATTAATTATTTCATTAGCAAATATTAAAATACCTTACAATCACAATATTTACAATAACTTAACATACAATGTCATATAATAATCAAAAGATATATAATTAAAAAGTTGTCAATAGGAAGTAAAATAATAATCAGTCCAATCAAATTAAAGTAGGCCACCACTGCACTGTACATTACAATTCATATTTTAATTTTATTGATATTAGTTTCTCACTCTCTTGAGTCGTATATCCCCATGACTGAGGGTCGTGACTCCTCCCCAGAATTAATTCGTTAGGGGAGTTTTCTTGGGCAGATACATCGTGGTGGGCACCTAGGTCCTTCCACGGAAGACACATGTCCTCGGATATTGTGGTCCTTAGACATGTCGGTTTCCTCACGATGTTTTTCCTTCACCGTTGAGCGAGCGCAAATCCACACTTACCTTGAAAGTACAAGCCATTGGTGTAGGGCTGGATTCGAACCAGGGTGCGTCTGGATGAAAAGCAGACACTGGAACCGCTGAGCGGCACTCGCTTCTATTGGTCTAGGACTTTGAAAATAAGAAGTCGGTTCTTGTTGTTCAAACATCACATACAAACAATCAAATGTCAACTTCAAATTGGAACGTTGATTTAGGTATCATTGGTGACATTTTGACAAATTTCTAACAACAAGAACGGACTGCATAATTTTAAAGCTCTGGACTAATAGTTAAACCACGTTTTGTAATAAGACGGATAGAATTTAACTTGAATTTAATTCAATTTTATACTATAAACTATTAATTACAAGTTGTAGTTATTATAAAATGACAATAAATATACGATTGCAACTTTAATCTACCGTCTTCATTGAAATTACTGTCGCGTGACAGGCCATGAGAAAACAGAGACAAATACTTTATAAAAATAAGTATAATTTACCTATTTATTACTCAATGGCATTGCGACAAAGCTGTTTTTAATGTTTTGTATATTATGTCTGTCTGTATCAATAGCAATCTGTAAATAAGTTTGCAAGAGACGGGCGTTCAAGTAAGAATATTATATATTGCTACTAGTGAACGCCCGCGGCTTCGCTCGCGTTATTTCGGGATAAAGAATAGCCTATGACACTTCCGGGACCTCACACTACCTACATACCAAAAATGATGAAGATCCGTTCAGCCGTTTTTGCGTGATAAACGCTCATCACAAGAAACAGAGATACAGATAAATCAGACAAATATTCTATAAGTAAATTTTTGGAACGTGTTATGTTATCAATTCGAGTATCTTATTTTTTTTTTAAATTACTTCAATGTTCAGATTTTCGACCTTCTTCAGCTTTATTATATGTATTTGTGTAGATTACTTTTAGATCAAACTTCGCTTATATTTTTAATGTGATCAGTCAGTGTTTGTGGGACAACATGTGCAACTTCTACATGTTGGCGGACTGATCGAAGAGCATACATAAAAAAAAACGAAAAATAAATGTACAGAGTTACGGTTGTAGGAATCATTTATTTATTGATATAAAGGTCACTAAGCTAAATTCAAATTCATTTATTCTAATTAAATAAATAAATATAAATATTCCGGGACATTGCACACAGCGCCATCTAGCCCCACACTAAGCAAACGCTTGTGTCGTGGGTACTAGTTAACGGATATAATACTTATATACTGTTCTTTTGTAAATACATACTTATTATACATACACACATTTATAAATATCTAATTCTAATGAAAATATTAAATTATATTATTATTTAAATTAAAAATACTACTATAACTAAACTAACGGACGTACACTTTCTCCTAAAAGTAAACCTAACATGCATGTAAATGTAACAATTAAATACCCTAATTTCGAAGCATATAAAATAATCTACCGGACAAAGTCACAGCAGCCACTAGTGTGCACGTATTCAAACACAAATTAAAAGTATGGCTCATACAACAGGCTTTTTATAAATTTGAAGAGTTTTACAAAGTAGACAAATAAATTAAACGTACAAATTACATTGTACTATTATATTATTTGTATAAAAATTGACATTTATAATTAACTAGTGGGTGCTCGCGGCTTCGCTCGCATTAAGAAGTAAAACTTGCATCCCCTATTTCACCCCCTTTAAAAGTGCCATTTCCGAAAATCCTTTCTTAGCGAATGCCTACGTCATAACATCTACCTTGATTCCAAATTTCAGCCCAATCCGTCCAGTGGTTTGGGCTGTGCGTTGATAAATCACTATATCAGTCAGTCAATCAGTCAGTCACCTTTGAGTTTGATATATATAGATTATCTCATTCATGAATAATGTATTTATATTGTAGTTATATGAATGTATAAAATTTGACGTATAAATATTGTTTTATGAATAAATGATCGTTGAACATTAATATATTCGTAGATAGCCGGTAAGAGGTAGTATGAAGTATGAATGAATCGCAATGTCCCAACAATAGGTCAAGAGTACCCGACCTTCATTGTTGGTTAAATCACCTTACTCATACATGTGACTAAATAGTATGTCTGTGATTTGCATTGCATATAAGTTCAATTTTTATGTAACAGATTTATCTAAAGATAAAAGGTTCTTCAAATCTGGAGTTAATTGGTACTTTCTAGGTAAGCGTGTTACACCCTAGGCTGCAGCAATGCTTACCATCAGGCAGGCTGTAGTCAAACGCAAACCTATCCACGCTTACCTATTAACTCTAGATTTGAAGACCTCTGTCCAAGGGTACTCCGAAATAAAGTGTTATTATTGATTATTTTATATATAAACTAGTGGGTGCTCGCGGCTTCGCTCGCATTAAGATGTAAATCTTGCATCCCCTATTTCACCCCTTTAAAAGTGGCATTTCCAAAAATCCTTAGCAGATGCTTACGTCACAACATCTACCTTCATTCCAAATTTCAGCCCAATCTGTCCAGTGGTTTGGGCTGTGCGTTGATAGATCACTATATCAGTCAGTCAGTCAATCAGTCAGTCAGTCACCTTTGAGTTTTATAATATTAAGATATTTATAAATCGGTCAAGATAAACGATCAGCGATGAAATTTCAAACAAAAACAGCTTCATAAGTTATCGTACCAATATTAGTTTCTGATTGTTTCGCGTCATATCAAGAATTCGAAAAAAAAAACATGCTTTGTCGCTATAGGCGGTGAAATTGGCGATGGCGGGACGCACTTTCCGATCGACGAAACTTGATTTTAGCAGGTCACAGAGATTGCTCTCGATTGCTTTGAGAACTTTTGCTGGTAGGTACATTACTGACGAGGCAATTACAGTGATAACAATATTAAGAACACTATGTGCTGGATAGAATAACGACATTAGAATAAACGCAGGGAGCACCTAGATTCAATCTGCGCAGGACCGGGACGAGTGGCGTACTAGAAGAGTGGCCTATGCTCAGCAGTGCGCGATAACAGGCTGATGATGATGATGATGTGCTGAATATATCTAGATAGACAATACTCCTGACGATGTCATGACACAACCGTTTGGTTACAATAGGGCTATTTGGCTTTTGGGCGCTTCCGTAGGTCTGATAATACGTAATATTGTAGGTCCCGGCTGTCTAATACGGCAGTCGTTAAGCCATGTCAGAGACCATTAGTCCTAAGGGCTTCTGACAATAATAATAAATATTCCGGGACATTGCACACATCACCATCTAGCCCCACACTAAGCAAACGCTTGTGTCGTGAGTACCTACTGGATAACGGATATAATTTTTTTTTTGTAAATACTTACTGATAAACTCTCGACACCAGAGTGGGCCACTCTCATTCTCATACATATGTACAAGGTATCTCTTAACGCGGGGTGCTATGTAAAATCGACATTTCATAAAAATCAAATAAAATAGAAGTATATACGATAGAGCTAATTTTTTTTCAGTTTATATAATTTTGATTCAGTGTTAAGGCAATAAAAGACGCCAAAACACGATTACGTATACTTTGCTCGATAGTTTTATTTTTTGAAAAATAGTTGTTTTGAAATATTTTTCACCTTTTTTTCCAAAAGTAGTACAGAAATTTAAACCAATTTAATTATATCTAAAAAATAATGTTATTATTTAGAGGAGTAAAGAGCCATAAATAGAATATTCTGAATTGCTGATTTTATATGAATTTATTTCGTCAAATACGTCTGCAAAACTGCTCAAATTGTGCAAAATTGTTTGCGTGTGGACAAGACTCGTCGGCGGAGCTATGCGCGCGATGCTCGCCCTTGCTTTCATGTTAATACGGCGTGGAATGGCATGCGAAAAAGCAACTGTAGGCATTTTACCAAGCGCAAAGCGTTTTCGGGTGAAATATGGTGGCCTTCAAAATATTATTGCCTTTTGAGTAATTTGAAAACTCTCGATACCAGAGATCACTTCTCGCACAAGAGCTTAAGTTTTCTACAAACGGTTTCTTTGAAAACAAGTACGGTACATTGCACCTTATATTAGTAGAAAAACAGGTTTAAAAGTCAACTCGACTAATCAAACAGTATTGTGTTTGACCAAATGATTATCAAGAACGTTATAAACGCGTCATGACTATACCATAAGACTTATAAATATTTGATATACTTCTATCTATCTATACATATAATAAAGCTGAAGAGGGTTAAAAGTCTGAACATTGAAGTTTTTTTTTTTTTTAGTGATACTTTGAATTAATAGCAGAACACGTTCTAACGATTTCTAGAAATTTTGTCTGTTTATCTGTTTATTTAAACGCTCTTCACACAAAAACGGCTGAACGAATCATCATGATTCTTAGTATGTAGGTAGTACGAGGTCTTAGGAGTGTCATAGGCCACTTTTTATCCTAAAATAATGAGAGTGAAGCCGCGGGATTTCACTAGTAGTAAAATAGGTGTGTCAAATTCATCGATGTAACTATAGTTTTGTTTGTTTTTCAAATAACTGTTTAGTGATCAAATAAAAATTATAATCATATAATATATACAGTGAACCTATGAAGAAGTGTTGAGCATGGTCCAAGAACACCGCACAATAATGGCGACAATTGAAACCAGAAGAGGAAAGAGGGTTGGCCACCTTATACGACATGACGAATTTAGGAAAACCATCATTGAGGGAAAATTGGAAGCACGAAGAGGAAGATGAAGGCCGAGGAGGTCATATATGGAGCAAGTAAAGGAGAAGGCGGGTCATGTAATGTTGTATAAAGAGGTCAAGGAATTGGCAGAAGATCGGGAAGGATGGCGCATGCTCCACAGACAAGGGCCTTGCCCTTAAATTTGTGATGATGCGTGTATGTGGAATTCAGTGGATAGGGTTTGATTTCCCAATGTATAATGACCAAATGTCGAAGATTTCGACCATCACCGAGTGGTTTTGACGTCCTGGCGTATCTGAAATGACGTAGGTTCGAATCCCGCCCATCGTGATTATTTTTGCACATTGCCAATTAGATTTAGAATCTAAAAACGTTTCCATTTCACTTCCTTGCTGTGATAGTAGCGTAGGTTCCACGTAAGTACTGGCGACGTTTCTAACCTTTGACTCTGACGTAAGTAAAATACTCGCGTTCGCTACGTGCTCGCATATATTAGAGCGCGGAGTAGAGACTTTAGGATACGGTACAGTGGGGTAAGAGAATACAAATATTATAAAAAAATAATCAATTTTATTTGTAGTAAAAATTGTTTACTAAAAATAGAAAAAACCTTTTACTTTGACGTAAGTAAAATACTCGCGTTCGCTACGTGCTCGCATACATTAGAGCGCGGAGTAGAGACTTTAGGATGCGGTGTAATGGGGTGACATAACTCTCATACTCTCTTTGAGTTGTTTTTCCTCATGGCTGAGGGTCGTGTCGGGACTACCCCGCAGAATTATTTCATTAGGGGAGTTCTCTTGGCCAGATACATCGTAGTAGACGCCCAGGTCCTTGCACGGAAAGTGTTCCACGGATTACGAAAGAATAAAGTGGTATTTAAAATAAATAATAGTATAAAAAATCGCTCGAGAAAATATGTATTATGTATAGTGTACTTTGATCTTGAATAAAAAATAGAATAGGAAGTAGTATAGTGAGAGAATATTAATTAAATATTTCTAACATAAAACATTAAAGACCTTGGACTTGCAGTAGAGGAGATGTAAAAGAAAAAATATATGTAGAAATAAAAGTGGTGACAGTCAACAATGGATAATACAAAAATACTTAACATTAATTGTGTAATATCATTAGTTGTGTAATTGTGCAGTTTTAAAGATCTAAGCATACAGACGTAGCGATAGACGCTAGAAGTGACGTTGCTTTTTTTGAAGTGATAGTGATGACGTCGGTTATAAAGAAACCGATATATTAAAAATATATATATTCCGGGACATAGCACACAGCGCCATCTAGCCCCACACTAAGCAAACGCTTGTGTCGTGGGTACTAGATAACGGATATAATACTTACATACTTTGCTTTTGTAAATAATACTTATTATACATACAAACGACCAGACTCAACACAAGTAATCATAAATTTTAAAATGCATAAATACTTGTGTCACGCGGAAATCGAACCCGCAACCCCTAGATTAGAAGGCAGAGCCACTATCAACTAAGCTAACAGGCCAGTCACACCATTTGACCAGTACAGTAGTTAATCATAACCATCCATAGATGTCCCGTTTTGATTTTTGTGCTTATACACATCTCAAAGTTTAACTACTAAACTACTAAGAAAAAAACAATATAAGTAAATGTATTATCATAGCCCGACTTCACCACCCACTCTCAGTCGAGTCTGTATTACACTATCAATGCTGCAGTAAACAGGAATGCCAACGTCATTCCGACACAGGTTGCAGGAACTGGGACGCCTCAGGTAGGATGCGGATATATTGTTAATGTGTGTCCCGGCGGTCTTGTTTCGGAGCCAGTTTCATTAATAAAAAAATTAAAGTGAAATTATTCATTTTGAAACAAGAAATTAAGTACGAACATAGTTAACATATTAATGAAAGATCTGGAAATTTATGCCACCCTCTATTAGATTATTAAGGGACAGTCTATTTGATTATATTGGCGCTCTATTCAATTATTTATCTATTGAAAAAAATATCTAAGTACTTATATTACTTACAGGCAGAGGCCCTTAGGGCGGCTTGATAAACTCTCGTCACCAGAGTTGGCCTAAGAAGAGGACTCATTTCGTGGAAGGACCTGGGTGCCAACCACAATGTATCTGCCCATAAAACTCCCCTAACGAATTAATTCTGCGGGGGAGTCACGACCCTCAGTCATGAGGAAATACGATTCAAAGAGAGAGATTACCTACTTACTCACATATTTAGGTAGTTATTTACTATTATTTACAATAGGAGTGTGAAAAATTAAACTGCTTCATTTCTTTAGCCTAAAAGATGAATTATAATTGATCTATTTATTATCATATATTACTGTCATTTTCGTTATCAAAACAGTGTACCTAATCGTCGGCAATATAACAAACTAGCTGGTGCCAGCGACTTCGTCCGCGTGGAATAGTTTAATAACTATTCCACGCGGACGAAGTCGCTGGCACCAGCTAGTTTGTTATATTGCCATAAAATCGGTTCTAGTGAGTTAATCTTAAAAGATAGACGTAAGTACTGTTGCAGACATTTTGTTAGATCATTTCAAGAGAAATAATTCTTTTATACATATTTTTGGATATCTTGAACCGTTTTCGCAGCACACGCAACGGAAGCCCTCAAAGATAAAAATAATTTTCCCCGTTTTTTCACATTTTCCATTGTTTCTTTGCTCATATTAGTTGGAGCGTGATGTTATATAGCCTAAAGCCTTCCTCGATAAATGGTCTATTTAAAACAAAAATAATTTTTCAATTCGCGGCAGTAGTTCCTGAGATTAGCGCGTTCAAACAAACAAACAAACTCTTCAGCTTTATAATATTTGTATAGATATAGAGTTAACAGGTACTTTCTAAGTAAGCGTGGTCCACCCTAGGCTGCAGCATTGCTTAACATCAGGCAGGCTGTTCAAATGCAAACCTATCCCACGTAAAAAACTGAACAAGTTCTTACAGTAAGTGGGGCCGCCATATTATAATTTTTTATTAGTTATTGCCCGCGGCGTTACACGCCTTATTATCCATATAAACCATCCTCTTGAATAACTCTATCTATTAAAAAACTGCACCAAAATCCGTCAAGTTGTTTAAAAGATCTAAGCATACAGACAGACGCGGGAAACGACTTTGCTTTAAACCATGTAGTGATGACGTGGGTTAAAAAGAAACCGATATTTGTTACGTGTAAATTGTGTCTAGTTAATTAGATTTTAATACGCTAATACATTTTAATTGTTACGTGTATTCCGACCGGGTGAAATTCCATGAATAAATTGGATAGACCTACTTATTTACAAATGTTCTTTTTTCGACCGACTTCAAGAAAGGTAATCTAAATATATAAAACTCAAAGGTGACTGACTGACTGACTGATATACTGATCTATCAACGCACAGCCCAAACCACTGAACGGATTGGGCTGAAATTTGGCATGCAGGTAGATGTTATAAAGTAAGCATACGCCAAGAATGAAATTTTGGAAGTGCCACTTATAAAGGAGTGAAATGGGGGTGCAAGTTAAAGATGTACATATGTACGTTCGTACATACATACAGACGCGAGAAGCGACTTTACTTTATCGTATATAGTGACAGTGATGTATTTCCGATTTCTAAACGAGATTTGGATAACTAATTAGGCATTGAACTTTGCTTATCAGATAAATAGAAGATAGTTTAATCATAATTAGCATCTGGGTAATTAAACTTTGGATCTTAATTTTGGACGCCTTATCGCGCTGTGCTGTTGTCTTAAGGAAAACGACAACTTTTATTGAAACTTAATCAACATTCATGTAAAATATCCAGGGTGTAACCTATCTGTATACCAAACCTAGTAAAAATTGGTTCAGCCGGTTAAGCGTCAAGCAGTTACAAAAATTTACAATAACTTTCGCCCATATGATATTAGTGCAGTGGTATTTACATACAAAATTTGCACTCGTGTTCGAAAGCCTAAATACCTAAATAGTAAAATCTAAAATCGAAAGCCTAATCAAAGTAATGGACGCCCGCGGCTTCGTTCGCATTCTTTTGATAAAAAGTAAAGATAACATTACATAAACATTTTAGTAGATGTCTATTAAAAAGGGAGATTATCAATTCGCAATGTATATAGGTATGTATATGTACATATGTGACAACGTCAGAATCTATATATCTATATACATATACTCATTATAAAGCTGTAGAGGATCGAAAGTCTGAACATTGAAGATATATAAAAAAAAAATGTTTGGAGATACTTAGAATTGATAACAGAACACGACCCAAACAATTCTAGATTTTTTTTATCTGTTTATCTGTGTCTCTATTTGTCTTTTTATTTAAACGATCATCACGCTTTTTTGGTATGTAGGTAGCTATGAGGTCTTAGGAATGTCATATGCTACTTTTTATCCTAAAATAATGCGAGCGAAGCCGCGGGCGTCCACTAGTTATACATATAAACCTTCCTCTTGAATAACTATCTATTAAAACTAAACAAAATTGCTAACTAAACTTATTCACTTGTTTCTTTTAAATAAAATAAAAATAAAAAAGCCTTTATTTGCCATGACATGACGTTAAACAGTTATAATTAATACGAGTATATATTCACTAAATTTATAAGATTTTTCCTTCAACTGTGATAATATTGAGTTTCGTGTGAGACGTCAGGGCACTCAGAGATGAGTGAAGGCCTCCTCCATGCTTCATCAATGTGTCTCGTTCCAGCACTGCTCGACTCCATGTTATGAAATACTTGATTCTTTTACTCAGTCAAAATAATCTTGTTTTTCTAATCTATAATATAAAAAAAAACTTAATCACTTCCGTTAATAATAATGAACAATCATAGCTTAGCATCATTCCAATATGTTTAGCATAAATACTAGATATAGATATGACAGATTTAGTAAGATAACAATAATATAGTGGATGACTGTACATATGTACTCGTGTGTAGATAAGGAGTAAATATAGAATTTGATCCGTATACATATTTATTTAAAAAGAATATGTAAAGCCGGTCAAAGTGTTCATGTTTTTATAGAAATAATTTATTCAATATTGTAGTCTTCTTCTTACCGAATGGCAGTGGCCAAGAGAGTTTATCAAGCCGCCCTAGGGGCCTCTGACATGACTTAACTATAAGTATTAATTTTATTTAACCTATGAGATCCTCTATAGTAATAGTTTGTCGAGTGTGTGGCCAGTTTTAAAATAAATAACTGCCTGTTGATTGTCATTCATATAATAGTCAAATGAGTTGCTTTCAATCGTAAATCTATCCCTTATCATTTCCCATCCATATCATATAGGTGAAAACTTGTACATGTATGTTTATTTGTTGCATTATCACGCTTTAAATAGCTGAATCAATGTTAGTCAAATATTGTAAGTAGATATATTAGATCCTGGATTAAAATATCTAACACTTTTGATCCCGGATAAACGCGGGTGACACCGCGGAGCGCCACTAGCTTACTACTCCTTATAGATAAATACAATTATTACGCAAACATTTGGCAAATAGTGACAGCGCGTCACTGTTCAAAATATTGTGAAATTATCTCCACCCACTTATCTCTAAAAGGGGTACCTACTCGTATAGTATAAACCGCTGACTTACCCACATCAAATCAGTCCCATTCGGGCAGACGAGAAACTCACATCTTCAACCCTGACTTCTATCTCTCTACTTCAAAAAGTAGATCCTAAATAGGTAGGTACGTTTACCTAAATAATGACATGACGTGATTTGGGAATCGATTGTTGACCTAGCACAGTCACAAATGCAGTTGAAATGCCTGAATCACGTTGTGAATCGCTCGTACTTTTGTGTGTGAATACGGAAGCCATATTTATTCAGAATTATGCACAAACATGCAGACTTGTTACAGTAAATCATGTCCATAGAATTTGACTGTGATTGATAAGATAAGATTGATTTGTATGATTTCAATCGACTTTTTTATCCGACTATTAATTAAAGATTTTCATATTTTGAATCACGTCATAATCCGTCAGCCAATTATAGCAGTGTGTACACGTACCGTTTCTTTGATTGGCTGGTGGAAAACGGACATGAATCAGAATTGCTTAAGTAAACATGCTATGGACTCTGTTATCGTCTAACAACAATGAACTGATGTAACGTAAATGTCGTAATAAATGATATCACATTTAACATTTTTATCCTGTTTGTTTTATGATGACTTTTATCAAATCTCGAGTACTTTTGGCGGTTTTTGGAGTGTTTGTTATCTTATTCGCTTGTATAAAAACACAAATGTAACAAAATGATATAGCAAGCGCAACATATCGTTTACTAACTCTGGTCTAGTTTGAATGACACCAATCGTACTGCTCATAGTAAACGTAAACGTATAAAAAAATTAATACATATAATTTCGCGTATCCACCGCTGTTCAGCGAGGAAACGCTGCCAGTGTATTGGGGACATTCAGTTCCTCGCGCGGGAAGTAGTGTTTTGTTCGTTGATCTGTCTGTTTGTTTGTGTATATATTTTGACTCTTAATTAATTTGACATTAATGTAAATGATGTTTGACATGTTAATATTATGAATGAAAATAGATATCTGAATAAAATAATAAAAAAAAATATTTTTATTATTAACAAGCGTACCCTTTTATTTGCCTCACATCTAAGTTTTTACTATACAGATTAAAAATGCAAACTAATGTTCTTCTCTGGTATAAAAAAAATCAATTCTAACTTCTATATACCTACTCAAAACGACAGTTCTTCTTGTAGCACTTCAACTCAGTTAATTATTCTTTTTTTACACGAAATAGCCTGCCTGATGTTAAGCGCCATTGTAGTCTAAGATGTAGCACGCTTGCCTAGAAGAAACCTATTTACTCCAGATTTGAAGACCCCTGGGTTATAATTCGTGGCATTTCGAAGAATACATATGTGATAGTGCTAGAGACCCTTATATGAGTATGTTCAAAGTTAGAACACACTTCAATTTTCCTGTGCAATTCACCTTGCAGTGCGTAAGCCATTTCAATAGTTTGAAGCTTGCATGTAAACGGCTAAGAGATTCATGAGCAATATTGCTTTTGTGTACATGCTAGGGCAATTATATGTGGAAGTGTAGATAAGTTCAAGATATGTATCTAATTACTTTTTGTGATTATAAAATTAAATTAGCTGCGACAATATTAAGGACTAGCTGTGCGCGCGATTTCGTCCGCGTGGAATAGTTATTTTGGGCATCGTATTTATTTTTGCAAACTACCTCTTCAGCTTTATAAATTATAGCTGTTACCCACGACTTAAACCGTTTTCGCAGCGCACGCAACGGAAGCCCTCAAAGATGAATAATTTTCCCCGTTTTGTCCACATTTTCCATTGTTTCTTCGCTCCTATTAGTTTCAGCGTGATGTTATATAGCCTAAAGCCTTTCTTTATAAATGGTCTATTCAACACAAAAAGAATTTTTCAATTCGCACCAGTAGTTCCTGAGATTAGCGCGTTCAAACAAACAAACAAACTCTTCAGCTTTATAATATTAGTACAGATATGAGTAATATAGTATTTGTAATCGAATCTGTTATCTATACATACAATAAAGCTGAAGGGGGGAAACAATCTGAACATAGAAGATATTGGAAAAAAAATATGTTTGAGTATACTTCAAATAGATAACAGAACACGTTTTAGCAGCTTTTAGAATATATGTATGTCTGTTTGTCTGTTTATTTAAACGCCGATAACGCAATAACGGCTGAACGGATCATCATGATTTTTGGTATGCGGGTAGTATGGGGTTTTAGGACTGTCATAGGCTACTCTTTATCCTGAAATAATGAGCGGACGAAGCCGCGGGCGTCCACTAGTTATGAATGATTTGATTAATCTTAAAATCCTCCCTGACTCCCTGTTCCCCACGCACTATAATCCAGCGATCTTCAAAGCGAGAGTGAATCGGTTCATATCGAGTAAGCACGCTCCATCTTAGGCCATAGTCTTACTTACCATTAGGCAAACTATGGCCAAATGTAAACCCGTACTAGTTTAAAAGTACCGCCAGCCGCAACAGAATACCAGCGTGGTGGCCCTGTGCCATCAGCATTAGGCTAAGTTGCGGCTGTATTGGGACATCACATTCTTAGCATGTAAGTTTAGTAAGTAAATAGGTTAAAGTTTGTGTGTGTGTGTATCTCAATAAAGATATTTTCTTTCTTTCTTTCTAAAAAAAATCTAAACCGCGCCACTTCGCTTCTATTATGAAAGGTCATTGCTACCCAGAGGAATACTGCTCGAATCAAGATCAAGGCCGAAGTCACCGGCCAATGTCAACGAACATGTTGCTCTAATAAAACTTATAATATGCGCGCCCGCTCCTCAGCTAGCGTAGGTATTCGTACGAGATTAGCAAAGTTTGATTATTTAGCCAGTTGGTTACAGCGATTAGCAAAGTTAAGCAACTAATGCCACGGACAGTTCTTGGATGGGTGACCAAAAAGTGATTCCATATCGGGCGCTACCCTAGATCGGGTGATACGTTAAATTGTAAGTTTCTACCATTGTAAAAGGTCATTGATATGTACAGGAAAACTGCTCAGATCAAGATCAAGGCCAATTTCAAATTATATCGCGTTACTACGAGCATTACGAGCATATTTATTTATTTATAATGGTACACAAAACAGAATGTGTTCCCAAATAAGCTAAGTATACATTCAAAGCTGGTTTTGATCCAGAACAAATTCCTAAGATAAGTGATATTGATCGTACAGTGCGCGCACGCAACTCAGATAAGAGACGTTCGTACGCAGTTAGCTAAGTTAAACAACTATAGATGCGGTCAGCAAGAATCTGGTACTATGTCGCTTACGTAATTCTTAGGATTATAGTGTACGTTTCTTCCCGTTGTCCCCGGTGACCGGGGGACACGGCCACCTTCCCGTTGTCCCCGGCGGCCGTGTCCCCGGTCACCGGGGACAACGGGAAGTCAATAATATACTCGCTCTTTGAGTCGTATTTCCTCATGACTGAGGGTCGTGACTCCCCCGCAGAATTAATTCGTTAGGGGAGTTCTCTTGGGCAGATACATCGTGGTGGGCGCCCAGGTAATACTAAGCGACACATTTTTAATTTATTTTATACATACTTAGGTACCTACTAAAAAGAGAAGGAAATTATGTAAAGTTTGTTATAAAATAAAAATTGTATTGTCTACTTTGTTATGCTATTATTGTCCTTATATCTCGCATAATAAGATTATCTAAACAAAATCAGAGTTCCCAAAAAAAAACATGACTTTAATAAAAATATCATGATGTCACTAAATGATAATATAATAAAAATTAACATGCAAATATTGATATTGTTGTCAATGATAACCATCAAAACCGAAAATAAGGAGTTACGCCATTCTTTCTCTAAACTAAACGATTGTATCATTTTTCGGCACGACCCTAAATGATATGATTTTTTACCGCTTTAAAAAAGCTGACAAGATTTTGTATAGTTAAAAAAAGAAGTCTGCTTTTTATAAGCTAAGAGTATTTTGATTTAACTGATACTTCAGATAAGTGATTTAAACACGAAATAAATTGTTGTTTTTCCCAAAATAAATAAGATATGCCCAAAATGTTGAATTTACAAGTTTGACAGAACAATTTGTGTTAAATCTATTTATCTTCTAAGCAAGAGTAAATCGGTTCTTATTAGGATATTATGCACCGTAGTTCACAAAATTACGCTTTACATCCAGCAAATTGTGGACAGATGCAAATCCATTTTTATTACAAAGAAAACGTCTTAATAGTTAAATATAATATGAGACAAATTTAATTCAAATACAGCAATCTAGCGTTCTTCAAAACAACAATGAACTAGTTCAAAGTAGGTAATCACCATTCAATATAAAAATCACTCAGTCATCAAAAACACATTGAAAGAGATAAATTATCGTAAATCGTATAAAGTCGTCTACAGTCGTCTTTCATATGAGAGGTTAGCAATGTTTTTCTTAAAGAGTTACGGTCGATTGCAAACATATCATATGCTATTCATGTAAATGTGTTGTGGACTTAATGTCTAAAGTAAATGACAAATGAACAAAAATATTTACAACACAATTTCACTGTCACCAAAAGGATACAATGCAAACTGAACGTTACAAATAAATTACCGCCTCCTTTTTACGCGGGATAGGATTGCGTTTGACTACAGCCTGCCTGATGTTAAGTATCGCTGCAGCCTAGGGTGTAACACGCTTACCTAGAAGTTAAGTTATTAACTCGGCAGTCTAACAACCGAGATTCTCTACATAACTTAGTTAAACACAAGTTAACTTTCACCATCTTTCACTTTGCTTTCGTTGGACATACGTCATAAGTGGCATAATCGGACCAATATGTTCAGTTAGACACTGTTTTTAGGGTTCCGTACCCAAAGGGTAAAACGGGACCCGATTACAAAGCCTCAGCTGTCTGTCTTTTTTTTTACAAGAAACGGGTTTGCACTTTACCTTAATTCGCCTGATGGTAAGCAATCATTACGGTCTAGGATGGAACGTGCTTACCCAGTAAGAACCGATTCACTCTCGCTTTGAAGAGTCTCTGTCTGTTTGTCTCCAGGCTGTATCTCATAAACCGTGATAGCTAGAAAGCTGAAATTTTCACAAATAATGTATTTCCGTTGCCGCTATAACAACAAATAAGTACTAAAAATTAAAATATATATACTAATATCAGAAAATCCGTATAGAAAAAAAAACAAACATTGGATAATTTTTGTATCAGATTGGGTATATTTCAATTTCAAACCTTTCGACAAAGGAAACAGATAATATTAAGAAATATACATACATTATAACTGTATTTCAAACCATCACTACAACATCAATATCAGAAAACCCGTATAGGAAAAAAAACAAACATAACCGTGCAAGCAGGTTTGCGCGGGAAAGAGACCCGATCACGCCATGCCGTGCCACGCGCCGCCGACCAATCACAGCGCAGCGTTCCGCGCACAAATTACGAGAACATACGTCACGTGTTTCATTCTATGTTTGATTTTGAATTCTGTTCGAATGTAGTTTTTCTTTTTTTTGGGTCGGTTAGTGTTTTGTTTCTCCTAATTGGTAAGTGATTCTATTTTTTTAAATAAAAAAAGGTAAGTAATTATAAGTTTGCTAATTGTATTTTTTGTGCAAAGTGCTAGCAAGGTAGGTACCTATAGAAAATTGCAAAGTTTTTTGTATCTTAGTTAGCTAGCTTTAGCTAATATTCTTAAAATGCGCGAATGTTGAGTTTTTCTTTTTTAATTACCTACCTATGTACATACATATACCTAACATACATAGGTATATAATTTAGAATTCTGTTCGTAGGTAGATATATCAAGATATTCTTTTGTTATTTTTTTGTAATTGTTGCCTTGACATGGGTCGTATTGTGTTGTTTCTTTTAAATATACTTAATTTATGTAATTTTTTATTACTAATCATCTGTAGAAGACTTTGCTTAGTTCAGAAAATTGCAATCCAAAATAATGTATTTTTTTGTTACCAAAATATTCAATTCTTCATAAAATTTTACTGAAAACATCTAATACTAAACTAAAACATAAATTGAATACATAATATTACCTAGGAAAGTAAATACATTTTTAATCTGAATTTGACTTAAGTATTGTTAAATCTTCTTTATAAATAAAAATGAATTGTTGTTCGTTAGTCTGATTAAAACTCGAGAACGGCTGAACGGATTTATCTTATCTTAGTCTTGAAATGTTCGTGGAGGTCTAGGGAAGGTTTAAAAGAAAAAAAAAAAGTTTAGGTCGCAGTACGAAGTCTGCCGGGACAGCTAGTTAAAAATATTTTTATATGCAACTTACCTAATTATAACACATTTACAGATGTATTATTCAGATAATACACATAATCCATTTTCTTACGTATGCTTTGTGTACACATTTGTTCGTATGAATGAGAATGAGTAATATCATAATCTTTATTTGATGTCTTCTTCTTAAATGTGAGTGGCCAACTCGAGTGGCGTCGAGAGTTTATCAAGCCGCCCTAAGGGCCTCTTGACATGGCTTAACGACTGCCGTACTAGACAAACAGCCGGGACCTACAATTTAACGTGTCATCCGATCCACGGAAGCGCCCCAAATGGAATGCCACTTTTCGGTCACCCATCCAAAGACTGACCGCGTCGATCGAAATGATGTAAAATAATAAAATAAATCGAATGGTAATTTGTAATCATTGATTAGAATTATTCTTAAACGCATTTAGTGACGAAATTATCTCCTAAATAATGGCTAAGGGGAACAATAACTACCATGTCTTTTTTTAATCATTATCATCATTAGCCTGTTATCGCCCACTGCTGAGCATAGGCCTCTCTTCTATTACGCCTCTCGACCCGATCCTGTGCAGAATATATCCAGGTTTTTTGAAGTTGGTTAAAAATATGCTGGGCACACTTAGACCTCTCTTTTCACGAGCAAGAAGTGTGTTTTTTTTAAGACCTCAATCTTACTGGAACGTCTTCTTATGAAACTCTGGAGATGTATGTATATAGGTAGTGTTCTTCCGCTGCGAATCCGCAAAGTAACGCCTGATTCAATATCTTATTTCGTCTTCTTATTGTATGAGGGCGCGTGTGGCTTAGCGTCTGCTTTTCATCCTGACGCACCCTGGTTCGAATCCGGCCCTACTAATGACTTGTATTTTCAAGTTATGTGTAGATTTGCACTTGAAGGAAGAAACCGACATGTTTGAGGACCACAATATCCGAGGTCATGTGTCTTCCGTGGAAGGACCTGGGCCACCACGATGTATCTGTACCTGAGAGCTCCCCTAACAAATTAATTCTGCGGGGGAGTCACCCTCAGCCAGGAGGAAATACGATTTGAAGAGGCAGAGAGAAGGGCCACATACAATAATGACTAACAAACTCCCTGACATTTTTGATTAACAGTTAACTATGAATGTCTTTTATCATGTTTGTTACAGAAACCTAACATCCCTATGACGTGATTCGAGATTGAAACAAGACAAGCACACACACAGACATGTCGTCCAAGGCCATATACGAGGCGACCGGCAAGGATCTTATTAATAGGTGAGTTTATTTAAAACTAGCTGTGCCCGCGACTTCGTCCGCGTGGAATACTTATTTTGGTCATTAATTCTTTCATACTTACATATTTTTTGATATCTTGAACCGTTTCCGCAGCGCACGCAACGGAAGATCTTAAAAGATAAATAATTTTCCCCGTTTTTTCCACATTTTTATTGTTTCTTCGCTCCTATTAGTTGCAGCGTGATGTTATATAGCCTAAAGCCTTCCTCGATAAATGGTCTATTCAACACAAAAATATTTTTTCAATTCGCTCCAGTTGTTCCTGAGATTAGCGCGTTCAAACAAACAAACAAACTCTTCAGCTTTATAATATTTATAGTATAGATATATTTTTTATATCAAATGTTAAAGCAGGTGCCTGATGGTAAGCATCGTGCTTGCCAATTACCGTACAGCATTGTACTTACATATTATCACGATATATGTATGGTTCACTTAAACAAAAAAACATCAAAAAACTTACCTGAAATAAAAAACACCAAGAATTTCACAGGGCTAAGTGGCTAAAGTAATTACTAGCAGTGCCTCGCGATGTTACCCCGTTAAACCGGGATAAAAAGAAGCCTATGTTAATCCGGGGCCTAATGTAACTTCATATCAAATTTCATCCAAATCGGTTCAAGTTAGTGGGATCTTTTTTTTTTGGGCGACATGTTTGTGGACTACAATATCCGAGGACATGTGTTTTCCGTGGAAGGACTTGAGCGCCCACCACGATGTATCTGCACAAGAGAACTCTCCTAGCGAATTAATTCTGCGGGGGAGTCAAGACCCTCAGTCATGAGGAAATACGACTCAAGAGAGAGAGAGAGTACCCATACCACAAACGTTTGCTCTCCTTGGGGCTGTGTGAAATGTCCCACATTTTTTAATACTTGTATTATATCCGTTATCTAGTACCCACAATACAAGTGTTAGTGCCCTTTGCTTATTACGTGTCGAGATGGCGCCCTGTGAAATGTCCCGGAATATTAATTTGTATGTATTAACATTTACGAGATATTTGTCTATGAAAGTCTGGAGAAATATATACCTAGTGTTTTTCCGCTGTGACACCTAAAAACACTATATCCTCCGCTATACACTCCGCTTTGACAGCGGAAAAACACTAAATATTTCTCCATAGTTTCATTTACAATGGATTTCCACAAAGTAACGCCTGATTCAATATCTTATATTCGTCAATGTTCCAGGCACATAGCGCCGGGCACAGCGCTGGCGCCGTGCCGCTTCGCCACCTTCGAGCAGACCACCGTGTGGGAGGACGAGATCGGCAAGAACCCCTGGTTGTGCAAGGAGGTACGTAACTTCTTCTTCTTCTTCTTCTTATCGAATGAGAGTGGCCAACTCTGGTGTCCAGAGTTTTCAAACCGCCCTAAGGGCCTCTGACATGGCTTAACGACTGCCGTACTAGACTAACCAGCTGGCATCTACAATTTAACGTGTCAGCCCACGGGAGCGCCCGAAATGGAATGCCACTTTTCGGTCACCCATCCAAGGATCGACCGCGTCGACCTTTGCTTAACTTTGGTAATCGCATGCGATTCCTGACCTCCGCTAGCTGAGCTACGGTACCTACGTAACTTACCTTTAGGAACTCTTTCTGTAACTGACTTCTTTAAAAAAGGTTTTAGAGAAGAGGCTGTAATGCCTTTTGCGGCGTGGCCGCAATATCGCCAATGGCACGTCAAAAAACCCAGTTACCAATTCAAACCCCATTTATGTTATACTGGCCGTGCCCTGCGGTGTTACCTGCATTTATCCGTAAAAAGTAGCCTAAATGTTCTTATAAACAAAGTTCTAATATAACTTAATGTCAAATTTTATCCAAATTGGTTCAGCCGTTTGAGCGTAAAGAATAACAAACACTCACATACATATATTTACATATCACTCGCATTAGGAAGTAAAACTTACGTCCCTTATTTCACTCCTTTAAAAGTGGCATTTCCGAAAATCCTTAGCATGCCTACGTCATAACATCTACCTGCATGCCACAATTCAGCCCGATCCGTCCAGTGCTTTGGGCTGTGCCCTGATAGATCACTATGTCAGTTAGTACTTTGAGTTTTATACATTTAGATTCATAGTGCTGTGAGAAAATTTGAAGCATTTTGGCTCCATACAACTAGAGTTTTTATTTTAATCTCAAAGGTGACTGACTGATATAGTGATCTATCTACGCACAGCCCAAACCTCTGGACGGATTGGGCTGAAATTTGGAATGAAGGTAGATGTTATGACGTAGGCATACGCTAAGAAAGGATTTTTGGAAATGCCACTTTTAAAGGGGTGAAACAGGGGATTCAAGTTTTACTTCTTAATGCGAGCGAAGCCGCGAGCACCCACTAGTTTTAACATAAGTATATTATTTTACTATCTCTTCCTAAAATACCCATTTTCTAAATTCCAGCAATTGGTAGTAAAACCCGACCAGCTGATCAAGCGTCGCGGCAAGCTCGGTCTCGTCGGCGTCAACAAGACCGCCGCCGAAGTGAGAAGATGGCTGTCAGAACATATGAACAAGGAACAGCAAGTCGGTGCCGCTGTGGGGAAGTTGAGGCACTTCGTTGTCGAGCCTTTCGTGAGACATGATGCGGTAAGTGATTGGTTATTTTGGAGCTATTGAATTAAGTGTAAGTGGTGCGTTGTGATGTGGGATGGATCGTCGTTTTAAAGGTTGACGGTTCGAATCTCAGTGAGTGCAGTCGTTATGTAATTGTGATTTGGTTTCTTATGATGTGAGAAGACTAGTGTGTTGAAGTTAAGCTGAATTTGGTTTTATGAACATATGAACAAGGAACAGCAATTCGGTGCGGCTGTGGGGAAGTTGAGGCACTTAGTGGTCGAGCCTTTCATGAAACATGACGCGGTAAGTGGTTGAGTAATTTGAAGGGTGTGTGAGTGGTGTGTTTGGATATGACATGGATTTGTGTTCGAAAGGTTGACGGTTCGAATCTCAGTGAGTGCAGTTGTTTTGTAATTGTGATTTGGTTTCTTATAATGTGTGAGTAAATGCCTGGACATATGAACAAGATGGAACTGCAAGTCGCCCGCTGTGGGGAAGTTGAGGCACTTCGTTGTGGAGCCTTTCGTGAAACATGATGCGGTAAGTAGTTGGTTATTTTGAAGGGATGGTTAGGTGTGTGAGTTTGGGGAAGCATGGATTGTCGATCGAAAGGTTGAGAGTTTGAATCTCAGTGAGTGCAGTTGTTTTGTAATTGTGATTTGGTCTTATAATAGTACTTTTGTATTGAAGCGTGATGAAAATGTGTAGATGGCTATGTCAATAAATGGGCTCACATGTAACAATTAACAACATTTGTGTGGACTAAAATGGAAATATGTACGTGTGAGTGTGATTTCAAAATTAAGAAGACAACTCCGCTCTGGTGCATTTCAGACTCGACTACTTACAAAACTTATTTGGTAGAAACGTGTGTTGTGGTAGTATTAGACTTCTATTGTATGTTTGAAAGGTAAATGTAGTGCAAGATTTCCTGACTGATAAAATAAGATATAATAAAATAATAAGCTTAGCTTAGCTTCCCTACGATTTTCATATGATGACCTACAAAAATATCACCGCGTGTATAACCGTCCACCTAGGGCAACTATCGGACCCACAAGAAGGTGAAATATGATTGGAAACATAGTCGTGTGGCTTCAAGATCGACGAGTCCAAGATCCCCGTCTCAGTAAGTGTAGTGTGTCTTTTTGTCAATGTTTCATCGTTTGTCGACGTTTTTTTGGTAATCTTTGCAATACAAGTTGAATGTCGGACGTTGACCTTTGTATTCGTATCTTCTTTTTGTAAATGGTAAATTGTTTTGTGTATATATCTATTGATTAATAGAAAAGATAACCTATTACATTAATAAATCTTTGTCAACGATTTATTTATGTAATCATTTGATAGATAAACTAAATACATTGAATGCAAAAATTTCGCAAAATGAATGTAATAAGTAAGTGCATAAACTATGACAGTATGAACACAAAAACATAAATTCATATGTGTTGTCTATTATACAATTGAATAGGATTGTGTTTCTATTAATTGTTGTTTAAATATATTGCCATCAGGCTCTGTACTATCATAAATCCGCGGGAGTGACAAAGATACACAAACAAAGGTCATTGTCCGATGTTCTTCGTGTTTCGCGAGAGTGGTTTCTAAGGTATTTGTTGTTTTTCTTCATAGCCTTTTTATTGATAGAGTACTTTTTTGCTTCTTATCTGTGGGCTAGTGTTTTGGTAAAATGTCCGTTTTATTATCCAGCTATTTCGGTTCGATTCCGGCGGTCTCAATTATTGTTCCAAGTTATATGTCCATTTGTGTATGGTCAGCGGTTAAGGAAAACATCGTGAGAAAACCGATATTCTCCTTCAACTATAAACTCTGAAGACATTTTTATAGTATGGTGGATTATGGTCTATCTTTTTCTTGTAACAGAAGATGTCGAGTCCCAGTCCAGTCCAATTAATTATGCTAAATATACAAATACATTAATTTAATATGTGAGTGGGTTTTCTTGTGAACGTCTCGTTTGATTGGTGAGTAAGGGATGTTTTTGCTCTACAGTAGCAAAAAGGTCTTTTCGGAGAAATGTATTAAGGTCATAAAAGATAAAGATTACGATACGTATTGTTGGTAGGTAGGTATGTATGTTTATATTGTTTTGATTGCATTTGTAGGTTTTTTAGTATGTTTTTGAGTGGCGTTCTCAGTTTGGAAGATGGCTGAGAAAGTGGGAAGTTGCATCGTTAATTATGTTGTTGATTTGCACTCGCTTAACGGTGAAGGAAAACATCGTGAGGAAACCGACATGTTTGAGGACCACAATATCAGAGGACATGCCTCTTCCGTAGAAGGACCTGGGCGCCCACCACGATGTATCTGCCCAAGAAAACTCCCCTAATGAATTAATTCTGCGGGGGAGTCACGACCCTCAGTCATGAGGAAATACTAATCAAAGAAAGACACGTTTTGTGTCATAACCCGGCCCTAACTGAGCTTACGCTGGATGTAAGCAATTAATATTTAGGCAACCGAATTTCTAATTTATACAATATACTAATAAAACTTTTTGTTTTCTTTCAGTCTGAAGAGATGTACCTTTGCATCCAGTCAGGGCGGCGGTCGGACACCATCCTGTTCCACCATCAAGGTGGAGTCGACGTGGGGGATGTAGACGCACTAGCTCTGAGGCTTGAGGTAATTATATAATTTAACTAGTGGGTGCCCGCGGCTTCACTCGCATTATTTCAGAATAAAAAGTAGCCTATGGCGCTCCTAAGACCTACATACCAAAAATCATGTCAATCCGTTCAGTTGTTTTTGCGTGATAAGCGTTTAAATATAGAAAGAAAAAGAAAAGAAAAATATTTATTTATGGCTTTACAGATTTTAATGTAGGCGTTTGAACAAAACTTTAAAACTAATAACCTATTTTTATATATAATATATTGTATTATTCTACGATAAGAAGAAGTGTTAGTAGATGATTTTTGTAGGTTTATTGCTAATATGCTAACAAACTAAGTTATGTTTAGCCTCGTTAATCTTAATTACAACCATTATTCAAATAGCTAGGTCATTTAAAAGTCATACTGCTGGTACAGACGCCAATGTGCCTGTATAAACAGACAAACAGAGACACAGAAAAACAAATAAACAGACAAAATTTCTAGAAATGTTTCAAACATGTATCTGCTATCATTTCGTAGTATTTCCAAAAATATTATTTTCTAAATATCTTTAAAAAGCGTTTATTTGAACTTTCAAAAGGGGTGTACAGTAAGGTTGATTGAACATAGAGGATTACATAAACTAGGGCTTTGTGGATTACTGTACACTAATAGGCAAACCCTGGATATCACACTAGGTCTATTCCTGTGCTGTGACATCCAGTTTTTTCTTATTTTAAAAGCTCCAATTCATATTTACATGTTTCATTTTCACTTGTATATGTTTATTTTGTTCATAAAATACTTCTTCTAAAATGGAGATCGATAAAGCTTTTATTTAATTATAAACATTGAATTAACAGATCCCAGTGGACACTTTCCCAACAGTCGAAGACATTGACCGCACACTACTCAAGAACGTCAAGAGTGCCACCTCTAAGAGGTAAGTGTTGTTCACATGAAACTAATTACTTATATGGATTTCTAGTCTAGATAATATATGATTCAATAGAAACTATGTCATACTAGTGGCTGCTCGCGGCTTTACTCGCATTAAGAAGTAAATTTGCATCCTCTATTTCAGTCCTTTAAAAGCGGCATTTCCAAAAATCCTTTCTTAGCGGATGCCTACGTCACAATATCTACCTTCATTCCGAATTTCAGCCCAATCCGTCCAGTGGTTTGGGCTATGCGTTGATAGATCACTATATCAGTCAGTCAGTCAGTCAGTCAGTCAATCAGTCAGTCACCTTTGAGTTTATATATATTTTTTTTTATGTAGATTTGACGAATCTAAGCTTTTGCTTGTCATTAGGAGTCTTCTCTATGTAGAGTATAAAATGAGCTTTTCATCTTAGAAATTGTATTCACGGTGCCTGTGGTTAGACGCGTTTGTGTCTATGCCCGTCATTTTTTTTAACACGAAAAAGGCTTACCTTTGACTATAGCCTGCCTGATGTTAAGCACCACTATAGTCTAAGATGTAGCACGCTTGCCTAGAAGAAACCTATTTACTCTAGATTTGAAGACTCTGGGTTATAATTTCCTGGGAACAGGGCTCCAGGTAGAGAGTTCCATAGTCATAAAAGTAACCTGTGTCAATCCTTACGATGTTTACATGCCAAACATTACGCCGATTCGTTGCTTCGTTGCTTTATGAAAGCGTAGCAGA
Source organism: Macaria liturata (assembly GCA_964023185.1). NCBI lineage: Eukaryota > Metazoa > Arthropoda > Insecta > Lepidoptera > Geometridae > Macaria > Macaria liturata. Next base: position 10,430,249 of record OZ026809.1, on the reverse strand, counting down.
GAAGCTAACAGAGAGAGAGAGAGAGAGAGAGAGAGAGAGAGCTCTTCATATTGTTTTGCTTTTTTGCCTTCTTAGCATGCCATAACCACTAAAGATTATAATTTTCTCACTTATGAGAGACCCACTTATGATAGTTTATACCTAAAACCTTGTTATTTTTTCTCTCTTACAGAATCCTGTCCACATTCATCCTAGCCCTCTACCGCGTCTACGTAGACCTCTACTTCACGTACATGGAAATTAACCCCATAGTGGTCACAAACGAGCGCATCTACCTGCTCGACCTTGCCGCCAAACTCGACCAAACGGCCGAGTTTATCTGCGCCAAGAACTGGGGCGAGATCGCGTTCCCGCCGCCGTTTGGACGAGACGCGTACCCGGAGGAGGCGCATATAGCTGATTTGGATGCGAAGAGTGGTGCTAGTTTGAAGGTTAGTTGCTGTTTTTAGTGTTATTTTTAAAAAGATACTATTTAGAATTAAAAAACATTAATTTAGGGAGAAAGGACACAAATTTTGTGTCAAAGACACTATATTAGGGTTAAAAGACACTATTTTACGTCGAAATACACAATGTTTGCGTTACCAGGCACACTAGAGTCAATAACACTATAATAACAATGTAATTGATTTGCACTAATTAATTGATAAGACAGATCAATTAGTTATCCCAGAAACTTTGTTGAAAGTGTCATGATCCATTCGTTTCACAGAATTAACATATCCGGTGTGGTTTTTAAGTGTGTTTTTTTTTCGAAGCCATGATCTACTCATTTTCTCAATTGTCGAGTACTAGCAGTAGAAAAATATACAAAATTTACAAACCTTATTTTTTATCCTTCCAGTTGACAATCCTCAACAAATCCGGCCGCATCTGGACGATGGTGGCCGGGGGCGGCGCCTCCGTTGTATACACAGACACCATCTGCGAGCTCGGCGGCGCGGCGGAGCTGGCCAACTACGGGGAGTACTCCGGAGCGCCCACCGAGGGACAGACCGCTGACTACGCCAAGACCATCTTCAGCCTCATGTGCAGGGAGAAACACCCCAATGGGAAGGTGGGTTGGGGTTGTGAGACACTAATGTAGGGTGGAAAGACATTTGTTGGGTTTGAAGACACTATTGTAGGGTTTGAAGACATTATTTTAGAATAAGAATATACTAAATCTAAGATTCTATCAAGAGTGAATGTTTTGTTGATAACGGCAAGCAAGATACATAAATCTACATCAGTTATGACCCTGTCTAATCTTCACCATTTAATGTTTTGTTACTTACTAGCTTCATTTATTTCCTATGCATTTCTTACCTGCCCTCTTAGACAAGAGGCGTATTTCAGTGCGCGTACTGACGCATACTTATGGAATAGTTATATAATGTTATATTATTTATTTATTAAAATATAACAACGATTAGAAAATGTTACATACCAAAATTGACGTATTGTTTTTATTGACTGAAATCGAATTCTTATTTTCTATCATCTTTCTCCGTAGGTGCTGATCATCGGTGGCGGCATAGCCAACTTCACTAACGTGGCGGACACGTTCCGCGGCATCATCACCGCGATAGAGACGTACAAGGACGCTCTCATTCAGTACAATGTCACCATTTTCGTGCGCCGCGGCGGACCCAACTACCAGGAGGGGCTTAGGTGAGGATAAAGTAGGCTGACTAGTGGGTGTTCGCGGCTTCGCTCGCATTGAGAAATAAAACATGCATCCCCTTTTTCACTCCTTTAAAAGTGGCATTTCCGAAAATCCTTTCGCTTACGCTATCAAACTTACAAGGACGCTCTCATACAATACAATGTCACTATATTAGTGCGCCGCGGCGGACCCAACTACCAGGAGGGGCTTAGGTGAGTATACATAGTAATCATATAACACGAAAGAAAGGTTATTGTGCTAGATTTTAGTATAAATGTACACACATACTGATAAAACACATAAAATCTTTAAATTTGTCACTAAAAAGTCCCAACAATGCATAATTCTTGTGCGATTTTGATTGATGCGTTGATCTTCCGAGTTATTTCCCTTCTTGTCATATTTCTCAGCAATTAAGGTTGTGACTCGCTCACAGAATTTGGAAAGTTCTCTTGGGCAAGTACATCGGAAAAGCAGTGTAGCTTTCCATAATTAATCGTGGTTGAAAGCAAACCCATTTCGTTTGTTATTTGAGAACTAACCCAACCTTGGTCTCATTATGTAATTTTTTACTGTCTTTTCGCAGACAAATGCGCGAAGTGGGCCACCGTCTCCGCATCCCTCTCTACGTGTTCGGTCCCGAGGCGAGCATGACCTCCATAGTAGGTCTGGCGCTGGGCCAGACGCCCGTGCCCAAGGAGCACCGGCTGGACTACGCGCCGCACACACTGCCCAAGCCGCAGGCTGCGGTGAGTGTCTGTGTGGGGGGAGGGGGAATAACCGGGGTGTAAATGACGAAAATCAGTTTGTAAATGACAATAATCGGTTCGAAAATTACCTTAAATAAATAAAATTATACGGAAAAGTACTTTTTCCGTCTCAAAACCATCAAAACCACTCCAAAAGTGACAAACAACAGTAAATACAACATGTCAGTATATAAAACAGATTCTTAGTTTACTTAATTAATACATTCATTAATATACATTTCTCTATATATCAGCCCAAACCGACCCTGGACATACCGGAGCTCACTCACAAACTGCTAGACCTGGTCTGCTCCCAAGCACCCACAAAGATGGATCTCGGGAACGCTACTTCCACCGTCATGGCACTGTTTAATGAGAAGACTAAGTCTATTGTGTGGGGAATGCAGAACCGAGCTATTCAGGTGAGTCCTCCTCTTTGACGCGTATTCCTCAGTACCGAGGGTCGCGACTCCCCCGCAAAATCAATTTGTAGGGCGAGTTCTCTTTGGCAAATACACTGTTGTGGACGCCCAGGCCTCAAATTATATGGTCTCAAATATGTTGGTTTCCTCGCGATGTTTTCCTTTACCGCCCAATCGATTGTAATCAAAACATAATTCCGATCAGTAAACATTATAAGTAACAAGATTATTTAGGAGAAAATGCTTCGGAACTTTTTTACTACATAGCCTTTTTGAGTCTTCAGAAAATGGACGTTACAAATTTGACTTAAATATATGAAATTGTTAGAATTGGACAAAATAAGTATGAGAGATTTAACTATGTATGTGTGGTATGTTTTAATTTAAGAAACAATCTTTATAATCAATTGTGTAGTAAAAATTTTTTTGGCGTTTTTCGTTGGTGTTTTTTAAATAACTTCTTGTTTTCTAACATATATTTTTCTCTTCATTCCAGGCAATGTTAGACTTCGACTTCACGAGCCGCCGCAGCGAGCCCTCAGTGGTGGCCATCGTGTACCCCTTCACCGCAGACCACAAGCAGAAATACTACTTCGGGAACAAGGAGGTGTTCATACCTGGTACGTGTGTCGCACACTGTCGCTTGAGGCATAGACAAGAATTTGTCACTATTTGTCAGCATTTGACACAATTTGACAGTTTTTGACACAATTTGTCAGATTTTTTCACAGTTTGATTGATTGATTGATAAATTCTTTATTAAAACACCACATACATAAAAAACAATACAAAAAAACATAGAAAATAAAATTTGCGTTTTAATTGGCGGCCTTATCGCTAAGAGCGATCTCTTCCAGGCAACCAATCTGGCAGGGATATAAACTTCAAATAAAATGAGTAGGACGAGGTGCTTAAGATATTAAATGAAAAAAAAAAAGGAAAAGATATAAAAGTTTCACAGTTTTTGCCACAATTTGTCACTATGTTTGACCGTTCATAACGCTTAAACTACTCGACCGATTTAGATAAGATTTGGCAAGGAGCTAGGTTACTATCTATACAAATACTTAGCGGAGTTTAATCATTTGAAAAATGAAAGAAATTGTTAATATATTTGATGCTTCTTCACCCTCAAACTGCTCTATCGATTGTATAAAATTGTATTAGTACAAAGGTTAATTCATAGAATCATACATACAAGACTCCATTGAATCCTGAGTTAACATCAGGTTAAGGATAGTTGTATAGGGTCCCTATTTAAAAAATATTTTTATAGGCCATGTAGACATTTGATCGTAAAATAACGAGATACAATATGATACTTACGTTCCTTTTTTTTTAATACGAAACAGGCTTACGTTTGACTATAGATTCAGATTCTTTTATTGTCAGTTATGTGATATTTCATTACAAGTGGTTTACAAAATAATAAATAGTTCATAACGACGCGTCAAGTTGATTATACATTCAATAATTAATAATTTTATACATTAGTAATCATTTTAATAATAAGGCAGCTGTAAAGGGGCTTTGTCAAAAGTGGTGCGTTATGTAGCTAATGTTATTCATTAATAACTAAAAGAGAAACAATGTCGGCAATTATCATACCTCGTCATAGAAAATAATTTACAATAAAAACAGTCCATACTAAAATAAGAAGTATTTACGCTTAATAGAATACAGGAAAGAAATACATACGGAGACAATTAATTACAAAAACAAAACAGACAGAATTGATATGTATCACAGATATTATATAGCCTGCCTGATGTTAAGCACCACTATAGTCTAAGATGTAGTACGCTTGCCTAGAAGAAACCTATTTACTCTAGATTTGAAGACCCCTGAGTTATAATTTTCTGGGAACAGGGCAACGTTTAGATCGTTTGCTACATTTCGATTGTCAAATCTATGAATTCATCCAGATAGCCCTGTGTAATATGTTTTGACGTATTCCTTTTATTTTTTTTATTGTGTACATGCATTTAATCCTCTTTTGTATATGTATGTTTCCAGTATTCTCGGACATGGATGTCGCCATGCGTAAGCACCAAGAGGCAACAGTGCTAGTCAACTTTGCTTCGCTGAGGTCTGCTTACGACAGCTCTATGCAGGTTAGTTCTACTACATAGTATAAAGCAAAGTAGCTTCCCGCGTCTGTTTGTATTCATGTATGTGTGTATGTATGTGTGTGTGTGTGTGTATGTATGTATGCTTATATCTTTAAAACTACACAACGGATTTTAATGTAGTTTTATAATAGATAGAGTGATTCAAAAGTTTTTATGTATTACAACGACTGGGAAACCGCGGTCAAAAGCTTGTTGCTTAAGATCTAATTTTATAAAAGTTCTACCTCATACTTCTCTCTGTAAATAAATTTATATTTGATTTGAGCAAATTTAGGTTTATTTTCTTTATTTCCTCACTTCTTCTTCTTCTTATCGAATAAGAGTGGCCAACTCTGGTGTCGAGTTTTCGAACCGCCCTAAGAGCCTCTGACATGGCTTAACGACTGCCGTACCACACAAACAGCCGGGACCTACAATTTAACCTATCATCCGACCCATGAAAGCGCCCAAAATGGAATGCCACTTTTCGATCACCCATCCGCGTACTGACCGCGTCGACCTTCGTTTGACATTGGTAATCGCATGCGATTGCCTCCGCTAGCTGAGCTACGGGCGCTTCGCTACAATAAGTATCCATATTCTATGTCTAAAATGTATATTTTCTTATCTCCCAGGCAATGCAGCACCCGCAGATCAACACTATAGCGATCATCGCGGAAGGCATTCCTGAGAACATGACACGGAAACTCATCAAAGTGGCTGACGCTAGAGGCGTAAGTATATCTTACATCCTTACATGTACAATATACATAGTATACATTTACATGGTAATTTTATATTAATAAGAAAAAATTAGAAGTATAATATTATGAATATCTCTCTTATACCCACCACGATGTATCTGTTTAAGAAACTCTCCTAACGTATTAATTCTGAGGTGGAGTCACGACCCTCAGTCAAATATCATAGAGGGCCGAGGGGGACGTTTTGTGGTGGTTGCAAAAATCCAAGATGGCGTCTCCAAAATGGCGGCCTAATTTCAAAATGGACGCAAGGGGCTGAATAAAGTTTTGCCTTTTTTTTGTTCAGGTAAACATAATAGGTCCAGCCACAGTGGGCGGTATCCGCCCCGGTTGCTTCAAGATCGGCAACACGGCGGGCATGATCGACAACATCATTGAGAGCAAGCTGTACAGGCCCGGCAGGTAAGAAAGCAATCTATACATAAAATAATTATTTTAAACAAAAGCAAAAACCGACTTCAACTCCACTGTCACGTTACTGAACAAATCTAAGCCTGTCAAAAAAAAACTACAACATAAATTCATTTGCTAAACAAATCTAAGCCTATCAGAGAAAACCGCATCAAACTCGGGCTGATAATTCAGAAGATATAATGTATACAGCAGCGCCCCCTGGTGAGTTGTCATCGTAATACATAGCTAAAAAGATGCACCCATTAAACCTCAATACATTACAGAAAACTGTATCAAAATCCGACTAGTAGTTTTGGAAATATGGGTAAAATTGGTTTGCATAAACTTTATCAATTTGTTGGTTTATAGGTTTTTTCTCAAAAAGTACTGAACCGAATGAAAAACATTTTTTATGGGACCATCTCGGAAACTGTCCTCATCGAATAAAAAAGAATTTTTGAAATCGGTTGATAAACAGCGGAGTAATCGCGTAACATCCCCACAAAAACAAAAACTTTCAGAAGACTTGATAACCTCCTTTTTTTGGAAGTCGGTTAATAAAATAGCCTTCACTCTACTATCACATAAAGTATTTTTATAAAAGGTACATATTAATCACTTCACTTGATCCATCTGACGATTTTTATTTCTATACATACATAATATAATAAATAAATATTCCGGGACATTGCACACAGCGCCATCTAGCCCCACACTAAGCAAACGCTTGTGTCGTGGGTACAAGATAACGAATATAATACTTATGTACTTTTCTTTTTAATGACCAGACTCAACACAAGTAATTATACATTTCAACATTCATAAATACTTGTATCACGCGGGAATCGAACCCGCAACTCCTAGATTAGAAGACAAAGCCACTAGCAATTAAGCTAACAGAGCAGTGAAATAAGTACTTCAATGCAATATTTTATAATAACAAGTGGTAAATTGTTTCTGTTTACCTAAAGTTTCATGAAAAAATTAATATAAAAAAATATAAGAACGGTCTCACTTACATACTACGCTGAGGACAGTATTCTTAACGTACTCAAAACCTGCGTCGATTATGCGACGTTTTTTGCCAAGTTAAGTGAGACTGTTCTTGCTTGAGTGTTAAAATGGCATTCAATCGTTTTCAAAGTATAAAATATAAATAAATTGTCACAGCACCTATTTTATTACATCATAAAGTTACAAAAAGAAACATACATGACCATATTCTAAAAAGTCGAATAAGAATAATATTTTATTTAGCACTTACTATTTTAATAATGTTTAATTCTCAGTGTGGCCTACGTATCCCGTTCCGGCGGTATGAGCAACGAACTAAACAACATTCTGTGCAAAAACGCGGACGGAGTGTGCGAGGGAATCGCTATTGGTGGGGACAGATACCCTGGCACTACCTTCATTGATCATCTACTCAGGTAAGATACTAAAAAAATTAAAAATAAAATTGCACCTTTAATGACGAAATGTCTTAGGTTAAAAAAAAAGAAAAAAATGTGTCATTTTCACTACCTTCAGTGACCAAATGTGTGTCACCTTCAGTCATCTTAAGTGACGAAAAGTCTCGGGTAAAATACAAAAAAAAAAAAAATGTGGCACTTTCAGTCATCTTCAGTGACCAATTGTGTGTCACCTTCAGTCATCTTCAGTGACGAAATGTGTCACCTCCCTAGACCAAAAATGACCCAATCATAGTTGAATGTTTACCCAGGTTAAGAAGTATTGCATGGAAATTAAATAATGTTTCACCTTCAGTGACCAAATGTGTCGCCTTCCTAGACCAAACCTGCCACTTTATAATAACAAAAAAAAAACATAATATATTTAAACACGAGACTCTTTTTTTGAAGTCCGTAATTCAAAACAGATTATCAAAGATTACAATATTTCTATCTTCCTTCACAGATTCGAAGCGGACCCCAACGTGAAAATGCTGGTCCTGCTAGGCGAGGTGGGCGGCGTTGAGGAGTACCACGTGTGTCGCGCCATCAGGGACGGACTCATCAAGAAACCCATGGTGGCGTGGTGTATTGGCACTTGTTCAGGTAAAAACAATTAAGAAAAAAAATCCTCAGCTTTTTTCTGAAATATATTTATGTAAGTTTAGTTATAACTAACGAAAATCTTTATCGAAGGCGGCTTTGTAAGCTTATCTAAATATATAAAACTCAAAAGTGACTGACTGACTGACTGATATAGTGCTCTATCAACGCACAGCCCAAACCACTGGACGGATCGGGCTGAAAATTGGCATACATGTAGATGTTATGACGTAGGCATCCGCTAAGAAAGGATTTTTGGAAACGCCGCTTTTAAAAGGGTGAAATAGAGGATGCAAGTTTTACTTCTTAATGCGAGCGAAGCCACGAGCACCCACTAGTAATCATAGTATAACGACAAAAGCTAATAATTTTCATTTTCCTCGCAGATATGTTCACATCAGAAGTGCAGTTCGGTCACGCGGGCTCCCTCGCCGGCTCTCAGGTGGAGAAGGCGGTGGCCAAGAACGCAGGTCTGGCCGCGTATGGAGTCACTGTGCCGGCCTCGTTCGACGGACTGGGGGATGCTGTCAAAACGGTAATGCTAGAGGTTACCTAAGAATGGCGTGTATAGAAATGGTCCATTTTCGACAACAGTGTCGCATGTCTTGGTGTGTCACCAAGAACTCCATTGTGGTATAGGCATGATCCTGCGTCGACCACACTGTTGCTCTTGCTGGTGTCGCCTTAGGTGACTGTGTAATTTGACACCTAATAAATTCAAATTTTATCCCGGTGCTTATAAAAAATAAACTTTGCGTTTTACAATTATATTAAGAAAAAACACAGAGAAACATAGAAACTGAAGTTTTCAACTGCCAAGTCGATATTATGTATCTTCTTAGCAAGCGTGTCTACAGTAGTAAAGTAAATTATCAGACTAAGTTGTAGTCATTATCAAAAAACATTAAATAAATTGTTATAATCTTTGTTTACAGGTGTACCAGAAGTTGGTGAAAGAAGGCAAGATAATCGTTAAGGAAGAAATGGAACCACCCAAAGTACCAATGGACTATGATTGGGCGAGGGTTAGTAATGATAGTCCTGTATATTGTATGTGTTTCTTTGTTTTTAGCCACATTATAAAAATCTAGTGTTACGGCCAATTTTACATAAAGACAACATCTGTCGCTGTTAAAAGTCAAATATCTAAGAACAACAACAAGTTGTCTAAAATTTCAATCATTTGAATGAAACCTTGTTATTTGGGCAATTACATCCAAAATTTCGGCTCAAGAAATTTTGGTTTTAAAATCTATTGACCAATTTTATTAGCCTTACCATATTGTACTCTTCCTAATATACGTACATTTTACGAATATTTGACATGGAATCATGTTTTGTATGTTCTTCAATGTGACGTGGTATGACATCACCTGCCGGTCCCAACGAAAGACCAGCGCTGTTTGAATTCACCATTTATGTTTTATCAATACATATGTTTTATTAAAATGAAACTCTGGAGAAATATATAGTGTTTTTCCGCTGCGACTGCTCCTTAACCGACTTCAAACAACAAACTTGATGGTTTTTATGTGTGTTCCTCCATATACCACTACTTCTCTTTCACTATATACATATATCTTATTCTCCAAAGTTTCATTTAGTTTTAATTTTTAATTCAGTATCTTATGTGTTTTATTGTTTAGAAACTGGGTCTGATCCGCAAGCCAGCAGCGTTCATCAGCACGATCTGCGACGAGCGCGGGCAGGAGCTCAGCTACTGCGGCGTGCCCATCACACAGGTGCTGGAGCGCGGGCTCGGCGTCGGGGGGACCATCAGCCTGCTGTGGTAGGTTTTAAAGAAGGAAAAAAATAAGGAAGTAAAACATATTCCAAGACATTGCACATAGTGCCATCTAGCCCGAAATAAAGAAAGAAGAAACACATTCTGGGATATTGCATACAGCGCCATCAAGTCCGAGAACAAGACAGAAAAAAATAAAAATAATCGAGGGCATTGCATACAACGCCATCTAACCACATACTGAGCAAACTAACTCATATTCTACAATATAAATATTATGCAATATTTCAGATACGAGCGAACCGAGCAAAAGTTTTAGATGTGAATTTACATTTGATGTGAGTTGAGTTATGCTCGCATCTCTTCAAACTTTGATGCCATTCAATGAAATATTTGTGCTCGCTTTGCTCGCAACGTCGGGGTTTGTTCAGTGATACAATAATTATGGTTGCTTTGCTCGCAATGATCTATATTCCGGTGTCAATCAGTGAAATAATATTCGCAAAGATCTATATTCCGGTGTCAATCAGTGAAATAATATTCGCAAAGATCTATATTCCGGTGTCAATCAGTGAAATAATATTCGCAAAGATCTATATTCCGGTGTCAATCAGTGAAATAATATTCGCAAAGATCTATATTCCGGTGTCAATCAGTGAAATAATATTCGCAAAGATCTATATTCCGGTGTCAATCAGTGAAATAATATTCGCAAAGATCTATATTCCGGTGTCAATCAGTGAAATAATATTCGCAAAGATCTATATTCCGATGTCAACAACTATGATCGCTACACTCGCTAAGATCTATATTTCGATGTCAGACAGTAAAATAACTCTTGTACAATACACTTTCTGAATTTGGATTGGCCACTTGATCTTTTTCTCCCTCCACACTAACTCTCCTCATATCTTACACGCCTGCTTTATCCCGCAGGTTCCAACGCGAGCTGCCAGAGTGGGCGTGCCGCTTCATCGAGCTGGTGCTGATAGTGACCGCGGACCACGGCCCCGCCGTGTCCGGGGCACACAACACCATGGTGACAGCGAGGGCGGGCAAGGACCTCATCTCGAGCGTGGTCAGCGGGCTGCTTACCATCGTGAGTGCTGCTTGCTCGGTATATAGTGTCAGGAGCACGGTCCCGCCGTGTCCGGGGCACACAACACCATGGTGACAGCGAGGGTGGGCAAGGACCTCATCTCGAGCGTGGTCAGCGGGCTGCTTACCATCGTGAGTGCTGCTTGCTCGGTATATAGTGACCACGGGCCGGCGAGAATCGACAAAATTCGCGAAGATCACTATAAGTTCTCGGACTAAGCGTCCGATAACGCCACTTGTGCTCCTAGAATTAGTCTATATAATCCCGCATAAAAATAATCACATTAACTTCGGTCAAATAAGCATTTGAATTACCCAGATTACATGATGCTAGTTTTACAAGCCAGGACAGCAAGGCAGTGAGTCAGTAAGCTTGTGTCTCTGGCTTCGTGTACACAAAACTGGCTTCATATCTAAAATAACTAGCGTCTTTCAGCAAGCAGGACAGTTAGAAAACTAGCTTACTATCCACTTGTGTTGGTATTCCGGGAATTATTAGTGCGAAAGAAAAATAAACTAAAAAATGAAAAGATTTGGAATCAGGCGTTACATTGCGGAAATCCATTGCAGATGAAATACTGAAGAAACATATAGTGTTTTTTTTCTTCAAACGAAACAGCGGAAAACACTACATATTTCTCCGGAGTATCATCTGAAAATTGTTCACACATTGATTTGTTCTTATAAATAACTAGTCGATCGCGGCTTCGCTCGCATTACAAAGTAAAACTCGCATCCCCTATTTCACACCTTTAAAAGTGGCATTTCCAAAAATCTTGTTTTAACGGATGCCTACGTCATAACATCTACCTGCATGCCAAATTTCAGCCCGATCCGTCCAGTGGTTTGGGCTGTGCGTTGATAGGATATCAGTCAGTCAGTCAATCAGTCAGTCACCTTTGAGTTCTATCTAATTAGATTAATTTTATATGTATTTATTTATGTTATTCCCTCCGCAGGGTGATCGTTTCGGCGGCGCTCTAGACCGCGCGGCGGCTGACTTCTGCGCCGCCTACGACAAGGGACAACACCCGCAGGAGTTTGTCAACGAGAAGCGAGCCAAGGGAGAACTCATCATGGGGATTGGACACAGGTGAATACAATCATAAACTAAACTTATAACTAAAAATGGTTAACTGTTCTACCCCCTAGGTCTTTCCACGGAGCTACAATATGGGGAGATTTAAAAAGGGTATTCTCAAACACTTCTCTAAGCTGGCAAAGTCCTGCAGCACCTCTGGAGTTGCAAGTGTCAATAGGCGACGATGACTGCTTATCATCAGGCAGATCGTCTGTCTTTTTGCCACTTTTTTATAAAGAAAATAAAAAAAAACTGATACATTACTTGTTACAGTCGATCAGAGCTCAGTATAATTCTGACGTGGTGATACCTATAATGAAATAGTACTAAAGATTATATCATAATTCAACCGCTGTACGTTTACATAACTTACACATTTCCATCAATAAACAAATTATAATTTATACTGTTAAATAATTCATAACGTTTATTGGCGTCTAAATGACATCAAAAGCAACACCTTAAGTTCTACGTTTTTAAAAAATTCGAGGTTAAAAAATTCATCGGTATATATGTCGCAGGCATTTTGTATGATTCCGCCGTTTACATACGGCGTCGTCAGTTTATAAACGCTTGCTGTTATGTAAAATGCCGAAGGCAAAATGTATAATGCCGTGTCGTTATCTAATATGCCTGAAGATTAGTCGCAGGCATTTTGTATGATTCAATGTTGTATGTATGTTGTTGAAAATCAGTTAACAACTTTTATTATAAAGAAGTATTATATGACATTGGTTATAAATTTGTTTCCAAACTAAGAAACATCATAAATGTAAATAAAAAAATATAAAAAAATGTAAGTAACTGGGTAAAGAAAAAAAAATTAAAACTGTATAAAATTATTACATTAATTATTAGGTACAAGTAAGAAACCTAAAAAGGGTCCCCTACAACGTAGAGGGATTAATATTTGTGGAGGAGGAATAAAAAAATAAATTATTTCCAGAGTAAAGTCCATCAACAACCCGGACTCCCGCGTGCGCGAGCTGAAAGCCTACGTGACGGCGCGCTGGCCCGCCTGGCCCGTCACGCGGTACGCGCTCGACGTGGAGGCCATCACGACGCGCAAGAAGCCCAACCTGATCCTCAACGTGGACGGGATAGTGGCCGCCGCCATGGTCGACCTGTTCAGGCACTGCCAGCTCTTTACACAGTGAGTTTTTTTAGAAAAAAAATATAGGCAATAAAATTTTTGGGTCAAAAAATCCGGAAAATATTTTTGTTTTGTTGGTCACTAAAATTAGCAATGATGGAGTTTTCAGCCGGAGCAGTTCGCAAAGTAAGTTTTTTAAATGATTATTGGGTTTCGCTTGACCTTTAACGATGTCAAGCGACGTATAAGACTAGTGTGTAAAACACTAAAATTATCAATGATTGATTGATAAATTCTTTATTAAAACACCACATACATAAAAAAACAATACAAAAAACATAGAAAATAAAATTTGCGTTTTAATTGGCGGCCTTATCGCTAAGAGCGATCTCTTCCAGGCAACCAATCAATGCCAATGATGGAGTTTTTGGCTGGAGCAGTTCGAAAAGTAAGTCTTAAGTGATTTTGGGGTCACGCTTGACCATTAAACTGTCAAGTAATGTATGAGACATGACGCCTGCCTTCTCTTTTACTTGCTCCATATATGACCCTCGGCCTTCCTCTTCGTGCTTCCAGTTTCCCTTCAATGATGTTTTTCAGAAATTCGACATGAACTATACAAATATTTATTTACATATTTATCTTGCAGGGACGAAGGCAACAGCTACATCCAGATGGGCTCCATCAATGCGCTGTTCGTGCTGGGTCGCACCATCGGGCTGGTCGGCCACTACCTGGACCAGAAGCGTATGAAGCAACCCCTCTATCGCCACCCCTGGGACGACATCACCTATATGTCGCCGCTCAACTAAATGTACGCTTCGGGGTATAGCTGGCTAAGTAGTGGACTATAGTTTGGTAATAGTTAACTATAGTTGGGTATAATTCGCTCTTAGTTGACTATAGTTCACTGTTACTTAGCTATAGTTCAGTAATAGTTGACTATAGTTTGGTAATAGTGGACTATAGTTCAGTAATAATTGACTATAGTTGGGTAATAGTTGGCTATCAGCCTCTCTACCGCCACCCCTGGGACGACATTACCTACATGTCGCCGCTCAACTAAATGTATGCTTCGGGGTATAGCTGGCTAGGTAGTGGACTGTAGTCTGGTAAAAGTTGGCTATAGTTCAGTAATAGTTGACTATATTTGGGTAATAGTTGGCTTTAGTTCACTTTTAGTTAGCTGTGGTTCACTTTTAGTTAGCTGTGGTTCACTTTTAGTTAGCTGTGGTTCACTTTTAGTTAGCTATGGTTCACTGTTAGTTGACTATATTTCACTATTAGTCTTCTATTCTTTAGCAATAGTCCAGTTTTAGTTGACCCCAATTTACTATTAGTTGACTATAGTTCACTGTTAGTTTGACTATAGTTTATTAATAGTTGGCTATAGTTCACCCATAGTTCGCTTACAGTGGACTAAAACTCAGTAAACAGTAGACATAAAGGGGTGAGATAGTTTTTATAGTAAATTGCAGAAATCTAATATATTGATAACATTTTTATGCGACGTGCCACTATTGTCAGTGAAGTTATTCTAAAAATACATCAAATTTACTTATATGTAATTAGATCCGTCCCATTTAAACAGACAGAAATACGATTTTCAATAAATAAAGAAATTACTATAAAAACGTCTCATACTCAAATAAATATCTGCAAAAATGACGGTTCATAAATTAAATAAATAAATAAATGATAATTATTATTTAGTTTGTAGTTTAGGGGGTTGTTAAGTATAAATGATTTAATAATGTATAATAAATGATGAATAAATAATAATGCAAAAATGTAACCTTACTTTGACGCGAGAGAGGGTGACAAAAAATGATCTAAATACGAAAAAAATGAAGCTTGACAAATGCCTTAGAAATTTTTTAGAGAAATATTTTTAAAATCGCGCTTTAATAAGTGGAATTACTTATAAAAACTAAACTTGTTCAATGTTTTTAAGGTATACTGTGTTGTGTCTTTACTTTTTTTGACAAAAAAGAATGATTGAAATGTATCTTTTCATTCCAATTTAACGAATTTTATGCATTTCTCTTGTGACTTGTCCGATTTATTTTATTATGTTCATTTTAGAAAAAAGCAGAATTGTATACATTAGTGGCGCTTAACATCGAGCAGGCTATTAGCCAACTTGTGACTAACCAGAGTGTTTCGAAAAGTTTTCAATCGGACACGAAACACCAATCTTAAAATCCCTTGAATTATTGTCACTCTATGATTGGTGAATTGTCATTGGTTAAAATACGTCAGATTAGACGGCTCTCATTGGTTATTCGTTTTAGAGTGAAAACTTTCCAAATATTTGAAACTCTTGAGTACTACTATTTACAGGCCTCTTTATAAATATAAAAAAACGTGTATAAGTCGGTTGTATGTTGTACAATTATGTAATAAGTGTTGAATTTTTTTATATAAATATAAAAAATACGAATCAACAAAAACATTGTAAACAACGATATCTGCACGGTGTATAGTTATAGTACGCACTTGACCATTTTTGATGTTTGTTATAAATGTAAAAATTAAACAAATTGGACGTAATTTCATTCTGATATAATAATATATTATGTATATATACATATATAACCGTTGAAAATAATTTGACGTGAATCTAAAAGTTGGTCTATTTTGGTCATTCAAAATGTTAACTATCGTCAAAATCTGCATTGCTTTCGTATAACACATATTTATATGGATTTTTCTTACATAAAAAACTGAAAAAGGAACGCTTTAGGTTTTTTTTTACAGAAAAGATAAAGTAAAGATGTCAAATTTTGTGAAAAACAAACAAAAAACTTTATCAAATTATTTAAACGGTCTTATATTAAATTTAATTTGACACCACTGTTAGTTAGAAAGTATGTAGGTACATAAATAAAAAGTGCACTGTTGATAAAATATAGGTTTTAGAGTCACAAAAGGTGTCATAGATGGGCTAAATAAATAAATATTTCGGGACATTGCACACAGCGCCATCTAGTCCCACACTAAGCAAACTTTAGAAAAAAAAAATAGATTTTAATATTGATTTATTTTCGTTTTTAGTTTCTTTTACTGTGACCCAAAGGGAACTCATTGGTGAACTACTTAAAATAAATTTAATGAGAATTTAATATATTATATAAACAGGTAAAAATAAAATAAGAACTAGGTATTTGTATTTTATAAAAAGTTATACATACATATGCAATATTTTAAGTTGCTTATAATATAAACTGCAATTTTTTATTCGAAATATTGCTGAAATGTAAATCAAACAAAAAATTACAAACTGTGACAAACAATAGTTTAAAAAAAACATCACTTATGTTACAAAAATTTTAAAAATTCTTTTCTACTGTTTTGTTATGCGTTTAACAAGATCATTAGCAAAGCAATCACTGAACCTAGCATCGATTTATATTGAGTATCCCTTTTTATTGACACAGAATGTAATAAATTATGTTTTTGTAGTTTACCAATGAGAATGCCTACAAAGTTGTGATTTCAATACAATCTGCCTCTTGAATACGTAACGTCAGAAACTCAGATATTTTTGTACGTTGTTATTGTGTTAAATCTCTTATTTATTGGTATATTTGTGAAAAATGGTTGGTATCTGTAAATATATGAAATTTTGTCAACTTATTTTTTCAATTATATTTTTTTATTTAGAACTCTTGAAGTTTTATTTCGTTTCTATTTATCTCTCTCTCTTGAGTCGTATTTCCTCATGACTGAGGGTCGTGATCGTGACTCCTCCGCAGAATTAATTCGTTAAGTACCTAATACATCGTGGTGGGCGCCCAGGTCCTTCTACGGAAGACACATGTCCTCGGATATTGTGGTCCTCAAACATGTCGATTTCCTCACGATGTTTTTCTTCACCGTTAAGAGAGTGCAAATCCACACATAACTTGAAAAATACAAGTTATTGGTGTAGGGCCGAATTCGAACCAAGGTGGGTCAGGGTGAAAAGCAGACACTGGAACCGCCGAGCCACACTAGCTTAGTGTTTAGATATAGGTACACATTATTAAGTATTATTATTTAAGAATATTGGGAAAATAAAACAAATTTCTTAAATACTTTTCTTATTATATTATACTTGAAATTTTATAACATACCTGCCTGCCTCGTCTTTTAATAAACAATAAGAAATTACTATAAACTATAATAACTTTCTATTTAATGAGTTTTATTAAGCCTTAGACTAAATACATCAGTATACTGGTATATTTACTTTTTATAATATTACTAAGAAAATCTTAGTAACCAAGAAACCAATAAATTATCTGGTCATTATTCATAAGAAAGTTACAAATTTCTTCAAATCTTTAGTAAATCATTTAATTGTATAACTTTCATGATTAATGCGATAATTCATATACCAGTAACACTAATAAAATCACGATACAAAACTAAAATAAAAAAAAAACACTTAATAAATAACAAATAAAGCCACTATGAGTAGAAACTTAAAATATAATTTTATTTACAATTTGATTTTGGTATAAAACATCCAATTGATTTTGGATAGACTTTTATAAAATAGAAAAAGTTATACAATATAACAATGGTGGGTATTATAATAAAACTTAAAAAGGTACAAAACAAAGATTAAAAAAAACTTTCAGAAGACTTGATAACCTTCTTTTTTTTGAAGTCGGTTAATAAAAATATATATTTCGATTCTACGGAATCGATTACACAAACTAAAAACTCAAAAAAAATATAGAGAATCAAAAACTTTTACAAAATCAAGTGAAAATCAACCACATAAGACATTTTTTTTTTAATATTAGAACAAAATTATTTTTTCATGCGAAAAGTGTTTAAAGAATTTGATCTCCGAACGCAATTTCACCAAAGTTGCTTCAGCATACACTTGATTTTTTAAATATTAGTGCAATCTTATTCCAACTTTATATATTTATTTAAATAAATAACACATAAGATCAAAAAACTTAATAATACCACGATTTTCTATGAATCTAAAAGATATTTTTTGCTTTTACTAAAAGTACTGTAACATATTTTGATTTACATAATAATATTTTTTATTTTCTTAACTAATTAATAATATAATATAATTAATTAATATTACCAGTGAACACTTTAACTTAACTAATATAAATTTAGTGAATCCATTTTTAAGGAACAAAATTTCTTACTCTCCTATTCTATTTATATTACATTGTTACATACAATTTTATTACAAATTAATAAATTACAAAGATTTTTGTTTTATAATCCAAAATACACATTAAAAATCAAAATTAATTCAGATAAATACGAATTCATTTATATGAATATAATTTAAATTCAATATGGTTTAACTTATTGTAATAAAACTCAAAAAACAATTTAAAATAAATAATTATAAATGAAAAAAGTAGGTAAGTACAACATACTTTTTCATAGGGAAATATTTAATATCATTTTTTGAGTTAGATAAAGAAAAGAATACACAAGTCATATTTTGGATCACAACAGTTACTTTATAAAGTCATGTTTGTAATTCCATAGTAAATCTAAATACTTAAAACAATATAAGTGGTTATACCTAGTGTCAGTATTCAGGTATCCCTAAGGCCTCATTGGCCTTACAAATTAACTAATAACCTACTATTTTAAAAGTCGGTTAAAAACATTGACGCCTCTTACGACGTCGGGTCAATGTCTTGGTTTTCATCGATTCGACATATTTTTACTTATACATATGTATATATACCTAAATACAAAATTAATAGTGAATATATCCTTATATAAAAGTATGTATATTATATACATATGTAGCGGCGTTGCTTACCATTACGTGACTTACTTGCTTTTTGTCTTTAACACAAAAAAATGTATATTTTATAATAGTGGACGCCCGCGGTTTCGCTTGCATTATTTCGGAATAAAAATAAGCCTATGACACTTCTAAATACTCATACTAACTACATACAAAAAATCATGAAGATCCGTTCAGCCGTTTTTGCGTGATGCGCGTTTAAATAAACAAATAAACAGACAAAAAAATCCTAAATGGGTCTAATGTACATATGTCAGTTTTATCCAAATTGGTGCAGCCGTTGAACGTAAATACAGGACAAACACACACACTCACAAACTCTCACCTTTATATAAATAGGAAATTATTTTGATATCAAATGACAACTCGAGCTAGTTTTGCGCGTGATAGTAAGCAACACGCTTTACTATTACTGTTGTATTGATTGATACCACTTCTTTTGAATTTCAAAACCCAGCATTCAGTTAGTATTGATTAAGAACTATGTTTACACTTTTTGTTATACTAATATGATAGACAATATTAAAAGAATAATACTTTTTCTATAAATCTATGGAAATGTGTATTTCTATTATAATATTCTATTGTTCTGTTATTTGGAGTTTTTTTTACAAATTTGGAAATGAAAAAATTCTTAATAAGCACTTTTATCTTACAACAAATAACTAACTTGCTAGTCGACGCCCGCGGCTTCGCTCGCATTATTTCGGAATAAAAAGTAGCCTATGCCACTTCTAAGACCTCATACTACCTACATACCAAAAATCATGATGATCCGTTCAGCCGTTTTTGCGTGATGAGCGTTTAAATGAACAGACAAACAGAGACACAGATAAACAGACAAATATTATAAAAACTGCTGAAACGTGTTTTGTTATCGATTTAAAGTGTACCAAACATGTTTTTCCGAATTTCTTCTTCTGTGCAGATTTTCGACCCTCTTCAGCTTTATTACATGTCTAGATTATGATTATTACATTAGTCAGTAGTTTCAAATGATTAGCTCAGTATAATATTGTCGTCTTCCGTTTCCGGTTTCTTCGCTGCGACTATGGTGAGGTCTGGCCGTGTGCGCATCAGTTGTGAGGGAGACGCGGACGCTTCCGTGCTGCGGAGGGAGTCGATGTTCGCTACTCGGATTGAGGGCCATTTACCTGAAAAGAAAAAGTTTTTCTTTATATTGATGTTTTTCCTGGAAAAAAAGAGCTATGAGATACTAACGCTTAGCCTTTGTCTCTTGCTACGCCCCAATACCTCGAGGCATATGTATTTTTTTTTTTGGAAAATTGTTTGTGTGCAAGCACTAATAAATAAATAAATATACTAAAGTGGAGATGATAAATGTGGTCCAGGCTGACCAGCTTTAGTCTATATTACTGTCAGGTTTAGAAGAAAAAAAGTTTGTTTCGTGGTAAAGTATGTAAATGGTCCAAATTTGAAAAATATTGATCTCCAAAAAAAGCCAAAGTTTTATATAAACTCTGTTCCGCCTTAGAGGCAATAAATAAGCAGATTTTGTATTAAAACTAAAAACAACGCTATAAAAAGTATCCTATGTCCGTCTCCTGGTTCTAAGCTACCGCCCCACCAATTTTCAGCTAAATCCGTTCAGCTGTTCTTGCGTTATAAATGGTGTAACTAACACCACTTTCTTTTATATGCATATATAATATATATACATACCAGAGGAGCGTGTGCTGCGCGCGTCGCTTGTGGCTGTGTGCGTGCTCTCCTGTGTGGTGGAGATGATACACACTGGGATGCATTCATCGTCGTTACTGCTGCCCACTATTACCTTCTTGGCAGGCTGCGGACAACAAATACAAATAAATCTATACATATAATAAAGCTGTAACCAGTCGGTGTCTGTACAGCTAAACCGATTTGTCTACGGTTTTCACTAACATGTTGGTGCATTTTTAACTTAATATTTAGTGTTTATTTCATTTCAATCGGTTCGTAAATAAAAATGTTATGTTCATTTTAAACCTCTTTATCTCAAAATAATGCGAGCGATACCGCGGGCGTCCACTAGTCTATTAATATAATAAAGCTGCAAAGGGACAAAAATCTGAACATAGATATTTTAAAAAAGTTGTTTGGAGATAATTTGAACACATAACAGAACACGTTACAACAATTTCTAGAAATTTTGTCTGTTTATCTGTGCCTCTGTTTATTTAAACACTCATCACGCAAAAACGGCCGAACGGATCATCATGATTTTTGGTATGTAAGTAGTATGAGGTCTCAGAAGTCTCATAGGCTACTTTTTATCCTGAAATAATGCGAGCGAAGCCGCGGGGAGTCACGACCCTCAGTAATGTCAGTACGACGCGAAAACGAGAGTGAATACCTTTTTAGGTAGAGCAGAGAGAAAGACAGGGAGATAAATCTATGATCCTTTTATTTATAACTTTTTCAACAATCTATTTTCATTTTCAATATCTAGTTTTATGTTTTAAATGCAAGAAATGTGTTTGTTTTTGATTTATTATCCTTAAATAACCCACAATGATCAGTTTTGTGTATCATATGTGTAGTAATAATGATGTGAGTATGCCTACGTTAGTTGCTCACCGAAAGGTAAGCATGTGGCGAATGTTTCTGTATTTTTATGTTTTTACCATCTGCATAGCAACCCATGAGTGCAATAAATGATTTTGAATTTAAATAACGGATGAGGGAGTGAGAGTTTGTGAGAAAATGAGAGTGAACAACGGATGGAAAGAGAGAGAGAATAAATACCTTATTATCCTGTGGCGCCGGTTTCCGTGGTGTGACGGCAGGTTTCCCCGCGGAGCCGGTGCTGTAAGAGCGATTCCGGAGCGACGGATCCACTTCTATAGGTATGGGGTCGAAGTCGCCTGTTGTAGCTGAAAAAAGAGATAATTATTTCTTAAGGAACAGGTAAAATAGAAATTTGTATCTATTTATTAATTAAGTAACTTATAAAATAGAGCTGAATCTATTCTTTACAAAGAAAAGAATTATCGAAAATAATAATTTCGATTGGCAATTGAAATCGGTCAAAATTTTATAAAAACTTTAGGATACATATTATAAATTCTGAAACGCAAAACTACTGATTAGTAAATACATTTATTTATGTGATTTGCCCGAGAACATATCTTTTCCTCACCATAAAGGCTTGGGATTTCTACAAAGTACATACTTTATTAGGTTTCATGCCTTTTCTGTTTATTACTAATGAGTTTTCCAATATAATAACACTATTTTTTCTTTATACCAATGACCTTACTAAACAAATGTCTTATTTTACCAATATACCGGGTGTATATAGTCAATGGCAGTGTTGCCAACATACCAGGTCCAAAGTCAGCGACGTGTGCGGCCAGGTTGGCTACACTGACTCCAAGCGCGCTGGCCGCAGCATCCAGGGAGATCTCGCCACGTTGAAGCCGCTCCAGGACTTCCGAGGGACCTTTCACTTGCCAGAAGTCGCGGACCGCTCTGGAAATATAGTTTGAGGGATTTTTAGATACTATAAAGAATAAAATCTTTTACAGTCATATTTTATGTAGACGGAAATACATATATAAGTGGATTAGAAGTCAAAACTATTAAATTGGTTAACAGCAACAACAACGTTTAAGGATATTACAATTGACTCAATTATGTCATGCACACACTAAAAACATTTAAAACATTTGATTTGATAAGAGTTTGTACGAAAAGTTCCGTAGTTATTCCAGATATCGTCATTCGTTTTGACCATGTCAAATCAAAATACCAGCCTGAATTAGTCATTTAGACGTGGTTGTTTTCTGATTTTTTTCTTAAATATTGATAATATAAGGTTCTAACAGTGATTAGTGCTAATGTTTCTCCCAAATCCTCACAAGCGAAGCCGTGAGCATCTACTAGTATCATAATAATCTAAATATATAAAAATCAAAGGTGACTGACTAACTGACTGACTGATACAGTGATCTATCAACACACAACCCCAACCACTGGACGGATCGGGCTAAAATTTGGCATGTAGGAAGATGTTATGACGTAGGCATTTGCTAAGAAAGGATTTTTAGAAATGCCACTCTTAAAGGGGTAAAAGTAAAACTTGCATCCCCTAGATGCAAGTTTTACTTCTTAATGCGAGTGAAGCCGTGCGCACCCACTAGTTTTTTTTGAACAGATGAAAAACCCTTTGGGCCATAAATATCACAATAATTACCTATAAGGTCGGTTGATACATCCGTACACATCTCGATATCGTCCGTACAACGTTCCGTAACTGACTCCGAGTATCTCCGCTGCTTGCTTCATTTCCAGCTCTTTGAGTCTTACTGCTTCCATTACCTGGGAACAAGTATCTAAATATATAAAACTTAAAAGTGACTGACTGACTGACATAGTGATCTATTAACGCACAGCCCAAACCTCTGGACGGATTGAGCTGAAACTTGGTATGCAGGTAGATGTTATGACGTAGGCACCCGCTAAGAAAGGATTTTTGGTAATGCAATTTTTAAAGGGGTGAAATAGGGGGTGCAAGTTTTACTTCTTAATGCGAGCGAAGCCGCCAGCACCCACTAGTAAATCATAAATTTAACACCCCATCGAGAATATTTTCATGTATGTTTTAGCAGTCTCGTTTGTGACCCAATTTAATTGCATAAACCTTCCACCAGAGTCGCTTGTATAGGTCATCAGTCGTCATATTTGATTTCAATTGATAAAAAATATTTCTGCTTACACTAGTCCAACAAATAAGGATTTCTGCAAGGTAGTATATTAGGTTTGTTATCTTTTCTTCTCTGTACTAATTATCTTTCAATAATTTCTTCGTATCTTTTCAAGTGGATCTTGCAGGATAGTATGTGAGGGACTTTGTTATTCCTACTATACACTAATGAATAATTTTGTGGAGGAGTCACGACTTTCCGTAATGACCAATACGACTCAAGAAGGAGATTTGAATGTGTACAATTTTCAATTCAGCAGAGGAGTCCCTCAGCACTGAGTAACTCACCCGTTTAACATAATGCTCCTCCCAGAACTGCGGGCGGCGGCCATGTTGCAGGTAGTCACTCAACTTCACCACGTCTGTGAACCTGTGGTCCGTGGGACCGGACTTGGGACCTGTTGTTTCTGGAATTAACAAGATAATAGTTTGAAAAAACATATAAAAGATCATACTTAACTTGTTAGGTTTAGGTTGGCAAAAAATAGTAGGTCTAGTCTTTTCCTGAAGTTAACCGAAACTTAACTTTACTGAATTTTCAGCAACTTCGCTGGCTTTCTATTAAGATCTTGTTATGTCACTCTCACAATAAGTAAGTTACATCGATCTCAGAACCCTATACGCCTATCAGACCAAAATTCATAATGATCCGTAGCTCCTTCGTCGTAATCATTCGGCCAAGGTCGACTTACAGCCAGGCTTAAAAACCTAGACACGTCTTTCTTAGCTCTCAAAATAAGCGGCCGAAAGCGAAAGACGAACTATTTCTCATTTCGATTCTTTCTTTATCTATGTTCTTTCTTTCGTTATCTATTTTCTTTCTTTCTTTTACACTTACGTTTAACATTAACAGAGACATGCAGCTCCTGTTTGAGTGGTTCTGCCGGTACTATAGGTATAGATACAGGTATACCACTCATGTTCCCACTATTGCTGTCTAAGGACTCTTCATCTGCGGACAAGAAATCAAATTTTTAACACCTTTACAATAGATATACCTATACATTCTTGAACTTTACACGACATACCCTTCGAAATAAGCTCTATTTATTAGTGAAAGAATCATCCACCAAATCGCTCCATTATTGACGTAAATAAGGACAAAAACGAATAATATTTCTGACCCTCATTTACGAAATATTTTTTTCATAAATTTTCCTCTATTTTTATACTTTTCTTACCGTTAGTATTATCCCCGTCGACTCGCAAGTTAGTATGTAAGAAGGAGCCTATATCCGTAGGAGCGTCTGCCCATTCATCATCAGAAGCCTCTCGAGATTGTGATTGTGAGTCCGCGCCGCCCCAATTGCAAACCCTTTCTGCTGTTATGTCCTGGAAAAAATAAATTTTATATTAGTAAAAATACATTATATTAATGTTATCTAGCACCCACGACACAAGCGTTTGCTTAGAGTGGGGCTAGATGGCGCTGTGTGCAATGTCCCGGAATATTAATTTATTTATTTATTATATTATATATGTATAGATAGTTCACAAGTTCGTGGCAAGCTTTTCTAGGCAAGCTATATCTTAACTTTAGAACATTTGTACTCAAAATTTTAATTAAACTTTAAATTTTATGTATGTTATCTAGTAGTCTAGCATTCATATTCATTTAGTACCCACGATACACGCGTTTGCTTAATGTTGGGCTAGATGGCGCTGTGTGCAATGTTCCGGAATATTTATTATTTTATTTATAAAAATCGATAATATTTTATTCTACAATTAACATAACGACTTAACAAAGATACAATTATGTCTACGTTTGAGTATATTTTGCTGGATTCAGTTTTCCGTGCGTAATTTCAAACAAGGTAATCTGAAATTGTATTATAGAAAATCTATCTAAGTATAAATGTATTATATTGGTTACCTAGCTAGTACCCATGATACAAGCGTAAGCTTAGTATGGGGCTAGATGGCGCTGTGTGATATGTTTTGAAATATTTTATTTATTTATTTATTTATCTGAAAAGTTGATGAACAACTCACCAAATTCCCATGTTGCCAGTCAATATCGCGTTCCCTGTAAAAAAAAGCAATACAAATTTATAATAATAATCATAATAATAATCATTTATCTAAAAACACATTTCATGAACACAGTATTCTAATTATGTTACAGTATGTCATACAATGTTGCTATTAACAATTTACATTAATACAATTTAATTAAGGCTGCACAGAATATTAACATTGTGTGTCCTGACTACTGCTGTAGGATTCCCTGTGTTGCAGTAGCCAGGGTTCTTCCGTTTATCAAAATCTTGAATCATTTACATAGTCTACGTATTGTGAAAGAGGATAAAAACCAACAAAAAAGATGCATCCTTACACAAAATAAAACATAAATATAAAATTTAAGATTAAAAATATAAGATTCACTTATATACATATGTATAGAAAACAAAATTATAGTAGAGGTACAATACATACATTTTAACAATTTCATCGTCAGTATGTTCAGTTCCGCTCGGAAGCCGCGTTCGTTTCGGACTGGGGCTGTGCTCACTGCAACATAAAATATATATCAAGATGAATTTCCAGGAATGAATAATAGTACACTTAAATATAATAAAACCTAAACTAATAAGCTATCACAGACTTTTGGTAACTTTGGTTTGCACAACCACTTCTCTTCCTAAACGCTTTGTATTGTAAATATTTTTTTAGAATGTTAGTAGATCTATAAAATCACTATATATAATTAATTACCAATGTTAAGCAAAGGTCGACGCGGTCAGTCCTTGGATGGGTGACCGAAAAGTGGCATTCCATTTTGGGCGCTTCCGTGGGTCGGATGACACGTTAAATTGTAGGTCCCGGCTGTTTAAATAGTACGGCAGACGTTAAGCCATGCCTGAGGCCCTTAGGGCCTGATAAGCTCTCGACACCAGAGTTAGCCACTGTCATTCGATAAGAATAAGAACTACAGATAAGAATACGATATTTTTTGTTAGCTAATAAATACTATATAGTACTTACGAATCTGAATTCTCTCGTTTCAAAATCTTGTCTTTGGAAATCTTTATAAGCGGCGGCGGGCCTCCTGAAACAAAACAAATTTTCAACATCAAAATGTATACGGTAAACCAGAGAATACTATTTACCTTTTGGTAAACCTTTACTATAATACAAGATTTGGTTATTTAAAAAAAAAAAAAAAAAAAAATCAGTCTTATATTTTATGGCCGTAGTTTATATAGTTGTCTTAGTTAGCTTGAAATGGCAATATTGACACATTCCACTAGTAATGTTGGTCCAATACACCATTAAACCTCATTATTAATGACTCACCATTAACACTGACTTTGTTCTCCCCATCATCCAGTTCCCGTTTCAGCAGACTCCTAGGTTCAGATATCTGTAGATCTGCTGTTAGTTGTTTGAGTGGTGACGTTGGTTTCTGTATCTGTTTGCCGAGTAAAGGAGACTGCTTGCCGTGCTGTTTGGTGGGTGCTTTCTTGTCTTGTTTCTGGTTGTCGAGTTTTGGGACCGTGGTTACTGCTCCTGAAAGATGGGGGTTTGGTTGTTAGTTTTTAGTTGAGTAACCAAAGTGGCATTTCAATTTGGGCGCTTCCATGGGTCAGATGACACGTTAAATTGTAGGTCCCGGCTGTTTGTCTAGTTCGGCAGTCGTAAAGCCATGTCAGAGACCCTTAGGGCGGCTTGATTAACTCTCGACACCAGCCGTCGTTGGCCACTCTCATTCGATAAGAAAAAGTTGAGTAACCGATAAACAGCACTTATATTTGAGCGGTACCAAAAAAGTATGTTATCATTTCCCATAGGTCGGATGATACTGTGACGTAGAACCTCTTTGCATGTAGGTGTAGGAACTCTTTTGTTTTGTTTTTGAAAATAGGTTACTAAGGTTTTTTTACATGTGTAGTTTTGGCGGGAATAAGAAGTGGTATAAAATAAAAGTCGAGCGAGGTTGTGCAAAATGAAAACGGTGTTTCTTGCCTGAACCCGCTTCCGTATCAATACGTTGAATCTAATCGCGATAGTACTGTAGCCAGATCAGAGACCCCTAGAGCGTTTTGTAAACGCGACTTTCATCAAAGCTTACTACAGATTGTGTACCGCAGTGTTACCCGCGTAAACTCAGGGTCAATCTATTTTAATGCAAAATTTCATTCTAAATGATCGTTTTTTTTTCAGGTGAGAAAAATAAACACTCACATACTGTTGCATATATGCAACTCAAAGGTGACTGACTGATATAGTGATCTATCAACGCACAGTTCAAACCACTGGACGGATTGGACTAAAATTTGGCATGCAGGTAGATGTTATGACGTAGGCATCCGCGAAGAAAGGATTTTTGGAAATGCCACTTTTAAAGGGGTGAAATAGGGGATGCAAGTTTTACTTCTTAATGCGAGCGAAGCCTCGAGCACCCACTAGTGTAATATAAATGAATAAATAGGATAAAGAAAGTGAGTCCAGCTTGGCATGAGCATGGCCAGCTTGGTGCAGTTTTTAAACCACCCTTAAGGCCTTAGGCAAGGCTATATTGAGAAACCGATAAATGAGGTCAAATTAATATATATTTTTTCATAACTGGACATCATCACACAGGTGCTGACCTAGTTTGATGTCCAGGGTTCACCAACTATTGTATAGTGCTAATCCCTATTTCACAGTACAATTTCAAATGTTTACTATTACTATACTTGTATCTTTGTAAAAAGGTCAAATAAACGTTTATTATTTTACCTGTGGTGCAATCGGGCGGTTCATCCTTGTTGTTCCACCGGATATCCGTGAGCCCCTTTATCCGGAGCTCTTCGGCCGTCTTCAGCAGGCTCGCTAGTTGGGACTGCAAATAAATAAAATAACATTTATCTTATAGACAACAGATTTTAGTGTTCCTTACATGTAATTTCGAAAGTATACAAATATTACCTTACTGTATTATAGTTCCCGTAAGGCATGATTTAATTTAGTTGTAATAACCGGCTAGCACTTACGTCAAAAATTACGTCGAAAAATTAGCTCGACAAGTTTCGACGTAATTTTTGACGTAAGTGCTAGTCGGTTATTACAACTAAATTAAATATTACCTTGTTTATTAAACGTGACTTTTATAAAAGGCAGCGAAATCATCCATCCTTTTCCCACTGATAGAGAAGTTTTATTGTTAGAAAAGGATGGAATGGTTTTCACCGCCCTTTTTAAGTCACGTTTAATGATCTGGGTTATATGCATATAGATCAGATTTTGGATTAACTCATTGCTTACTTTTGACTTTTTCCGAACACACAGCAGAGCAGTTTCGAACATGAACGAACATAGACGAGCGACATCGAACAAGACTTAGCCAAATTGACCTTAAAAGAGACATTGCGAATACGGCCGGTCGTTCTTTTTTGTAAAGCATGGCTATTTGACGAATAATTTCACAAATTTTGCTAGATATTTGTAATGAAATTGACTGTTAAAATATCGTCGCCATCTTTTTCTACCATCACATGTAAGAGTCTCATCATAAAGTGTAATATACTTACATGATGTACATTCATCTCTCCAGTGTACATATAATCGAGCAGCGCCTTGAGATGTTGTGGTTCAGCGCCATCTATGACGAGCACTGGCTCGCCTTGCGCCTCGTGCGCGCCGAGCAGCGAGCCGAGCAGCTCCGAACATGCCGCGAGCACCACTCTGGGAAAAAACATGAAAAAATATATGAGGCTTATGAATTTGTTAAAACTAATCTCCCACTCTGAATCGTTTCTGGTGCAACGGCTAGCTATTGCCATTCAGCGCGGAAACGCAGCAAGCTTGATGGACACATTTGCACCGGGAACGATTAAGGGCGGGTTTAGTTAATTTGACATTTAGTTTTTGTTTTATTTGACACTAGCTGTGCCAGCGACTTCGTCCGCGTGGAATAGTTATTGCCATAAAAACGGTTCTATTGAATTAATCTCAAAATGTAGACATATACTGTTGTGGACATTTTGTTAGATCATTTTAAGAGGAATAATTCTTTCAAACATATTTTTTTGATATCTTGAACCGTTTTCGCAGCACACGCAACGGAAGCTCTCTTAGATGAATAATTTCTCCCGTTTTTCCCACATTTTCCATTGCTTCTTCGCTCTTATTAGTTGCAGCGTTATGTTATATAGCCTAAAGCCTTTCTCGATAAATGGTCTATTTAACACAAAAATAATTTTTGAATTCGCACCAGTAGTTCGTGAGATTAGCGTGTTCAAACAAACAAACAAACAAACAAACAAGCAAACATACAAACAAACTCTTTAGCTTTATAATATTAGTATAGATATAAAAATGTTTGACATCAATATAATACGAAAAAAAAAGTGTGAAAGTAAAAAAAAACTAATACACTTAAAAATTGTTTTTAAAATTAATCTTTTTCTTATCATATGAGAGTGGCCAACTCTGGTGACAAGAGTTTATCAAGCCGCCCTAAGGGCCTCTGACATGGCTTAACGACTGCCGTACTAGACAAACACGGGACCTACATTTTTGCGTGTTATCTGACCCACGGAAGCGCCGAGAATGGGATGCTCGGTCACTCATCCAAGGACTGACCGCCATTGGTGATCGCGTGTGATTGCCTCCGCTAGCTGAGCTACGGGCGCTTCTACTTAAAATTAATTAAATACCATCAAAGGTCTAGTTGGCGCAGAGTGACCAAAGAGCAGTTTTGACCAATATTACATTATTTGACAAAAACAAATTGGGTATAGTTAGGTAATGTTTTGTCAGTTTGGTACTTTTGGGTATTTCCAAACATCACAATATAAATATAACAACACCATGTTTGTATACATATGTATGTACCTACCTATTTTATGTAGGTACCTAACGATATTTTCCCTAAACTGTTTTGATAACCCTGTTTCATGTGTATAAATTTATTCACATAAATACTTATACAAAAATTACAACATACAGAAGAAAAAATAAAATTGTAGAAAGTAGGTATAAGTATATACATATATAAATGCGCCCATGACTCACTGTTCTGCAGCATTCATTTATCGATTACCAAAGTTAAGTAACTGCCGCCGCGGTCAGTCCTTGGATGGGTGACCGTTGCAAAAAGAAAAAGAATTATTTACATCTGGGCACTTCTGTAGCTATGCTAACATATTATTTTGTAGGTCTGTCTGTCATAGTCTCCTATGACGCCAGTATTTTTTTTAATTTATTTTTTTAATTCGGGTTTACTTGATCGCAAATTTCTGTATGGTAAGCGATCATTATAGTCTAAGATAGATCAGCCATATACTGAGATACTATTATTTATATCGAGCAATTTGAAAACTCTCGACACTAGAGTTAGCCACTCTCATTCGATAAGAATAGGTACATGCTTTATCCAAAACTAAATAAGTACTCCTTATCCAGAACTAACAAAAATAAATGATTAGAAGTAAAAACAATTTAAGGGACACAACAAAACGCGTAATTTGAAAACAAATTATATGCGATAAGAAACGTACACAGTACAAAGTGAAACTTTGTTAATGATAACGAGGTAGAATGGAATTTAAATATAATCGGCCAGGAGCGAGTAAGCGAGATCGAATGCGAGTGGCCAACTCTGGTGTCGGAGTTAGGGGCCGTCCATTAATCACGTGATGTTTTTTTGCCATTTTTTAGAAAGAAAGAAAGAAAACATTTATTATTAACCTCCCCTGTGGTAATACATGGTGAGGTTTAAGACTAATCCCCCCACCCCCCCCCCCCATATATCACGTGTATTTTTAGACCTACAACGAATCTTAATTTTCTACTTTTATTCAAATTAAATATTACAATAATGCCTAGCGGTAAACAGGACGGTTACAGGACTGACAAGTTGTTTTTGGTTTTCGGTTGATTATCACGCGTTTGTCGAAAAAATAACGTGGTATTTTACTACACCCCCCCTCCCCCCCCTTTCGAACCTCACGTAATTAATGGAGGGCCCCTTATCAAACCGCCCTCTCCTAAGTTTACCTGAGTTGAAACATATCCCACCTCCATGTCTTAGAATAGAAAATAGAATAGAAAATTCTTTATTGCAACACACGATAATAATTAAAAAGAAAGAAGAAAAAAATACTTATATATACTAGTGCCACAAGTGGCGGCTTTATTGCTAAAAGCAATCTCTTCCAGGCAACCATTGGATGGAAAGGAATAAATAAGAGATAACAGAGGACGTGGTATACAATAAAAAAAGAAGAAAAAATTAGATTAAAAATACATACTACAAACCTACTTAATAAACTATACATATAAATCATACACCCTAATACATATAATAACAATATACCAAAAATAAAATAAATTAATACATATTGTATCTAAATCAAAATAATTATACATATTGTCTTTACCGTATTGTTTTAATATCTGTCTGGCATTGGACCCTATAATCTCCTTATATATAAAAATGAATCGCAAAATGTGTTGGTAAGCGCATAACTCAACAACGCCTGGACCGATTTTACCAATTCTTTTTTTTTATATTCGTTGAAGTTCAAGGATGGTTTTTACGGCGAGAAAAAATCGAAAAAAAATGCCGGAAAATCCTTAAAAACCGCCCTTTTCTCTTTCCCATACACACGTTCTCTAACTAACTAAAGAGTAAAAGAGTCAGCAGACAGGACGAAGTCTGTCGGGTCCGCTAGTGACTAACATAAACAACACTTTAGTCAAATAAACAGTAAGTAGCTCACCTGTGTGCCTTGAGAGACACTCCACGTATATTCTGTGGGTCGACTGTGTCCTTGTTCGGGACCTGTTGCACGAAGTTCGGCGAGCAATACAGCGTCACGTCGCAGAATCGCTCTGAAATAGAGAAACGGTCGAGGTTAGATTATAATGAATAAATGAAAAACAATATACAAAATACATTAATTATAACAACATAATACAACTTAACCTAACGGTGAAGTAAAACATCGTGGAGAAACCGACAAGTTGGAGGACTTGTATATGAGTTTATTTAATAAAAATGGGTTTGCACATGATAATAATTTGCTTGATGGTAAGCAAAGGCTATGGGCGAAGATTGAGCGTGCCTACCCGATAAAAAACGATTCACTAAACCTTGGAAGATCGCTGATATTTTGCAAATTTTTTGCTGACTTTTTGGATAACTATGGAGGATTTAGCAATATCATCATAGCATTGTATTAAAGTGTAAGTAGGTATAATTTGTCGGTCTGTAATTGTATTTGCCGCTTTCACGCCGTAACGGAGACCAGCTAATCGTGATTTTGGTAAAGAATAGGAACCTAAGAATCCGCGGACATACACTAGTTATGAGCATACATTGATGTTTAGATGTTAGTTCTTACTATCATAATATACCTATATAAAAATAAGGAAAGAAAAACTAAACATACTACTTCTATCTACAACATAATAAGGGAGGGCACTTAGAAAATGTTTAGAAAAGCCTAAAGATAGTCTAAGTGCTCCAGCCCACTGCCAGAGGGCAGCGTGCCCAGCATACTGGCCGCATTACCACGCTGGATGGCAATATTATTTAGTTCTGCCTTACATCAAATTTTGTTTCGACTTCCGACTACTAAGTACACAATCACTATTTGTAAAGAAAATATCATAATCTAAATTCGACAAACAGTTAAAAGTAAGTATTGTCAAGAAAATCACGCGTAAACAAAATTATGAGGTCAATAAAGTAATCTACGTCGAAATAATTAAAAAAAAGATAACGAGTTTTTCCGTTGCGCAGTTTCTTTATAGGCGACATCAAAACAACTTTTGCGAACATGACTCTTCAGAATTCTAAGAAAAACGGTATTTTTCTGTCATACAAAACAAATCTAAGTACCTACAGTACATTGATAAGTGTAGTCTTCTATTCTATACATATAATAAAGCTGAAGAGGGTCAAAAATCTGTACACAGAAGATATTAGAAAAAAAGTTTGGGTATATGAAGGTACTTTAAATCGAAAACAAAACACGATTCAGAAGTTTTAGAATTTTTGTCTATTTAAACGCTCATCACGCATAAACGGCTGAACGTATCCTCATGATTTTTGGTATGTAGGTAGTATGCGGTCTTAGGAGTGTCACAGGCTACTTTTTATCCTGAAACAATGCGAGCGAAGCCACTGGCGTCCACTTGTCTAATCTAAAATAACAAATAGCAGTTTTAAAAGGGTCAATTGAATTTGAATGCTTGAATATCAATGTCTCATTCCATTTTGGGTGCTTTTGTGGGTCGGATGACGCGTTAAATCGTAGGTCCTACTAAGCTAAGAATCTAGGTACTTATGGGACTAAGTAGTTATTAAGCACAAAAACTCTTAAAACACATTTAGCCATTATTACAAGGGTTTTTTACGGATGCCTGAAAAAAATCGCAAATATTAAATTACTTTATTACTATATGTACATATATACTAAAACATAACTTTTATGCAAAATTTCACTAGGCATAAAACAATTATACCGTTTTGCGTTTTGCACACATACTCGCTACGAGTAATAAACAGGTTTCGCAATATCATAAATTCATCTAAGATTTTATAGATTCACGTCAAGTCTTCTATTGGCTGTCGTTAAAAACTGCAAAAAAACAACCAATAGCATAACTGTATTTTTATGACGTAAGTACTTACGTCATTTCGCTATTCAAAAATCGACGAGGCAAAATAGTTCTTATGCGGTTTGAATACGAGCTTTCTTAATAAATATATATAAGAACGATTTATTAGTAGGTAACATTTAAATATTGTAGAAAAATTTGGCAAAGCAAATAATACCTTATGCGGTAGCAAATAGGTACCTACTGTTAATAAAAATAGTAAAAACTAAAAAAAAATAGGTAACCTTTCAAAATTAAAGAATACAAGAATTAAATATTTCTCTTGACCAATAGTAGACCAAGCGAAATAAAGCTTAGCAAAATAATTTAGAATGCAAATGGAGGAAGCACAGGCGGCTCAGTTTCAGTTTCAGTCAAGACTGTCCTGTTAGCTTAGTTGGTAGTGGCTCTGCCTTCTAAAATAGGGGTTGCGGGATCGATTCCCGCGTGAATTTTAAAATTTTTAATTACTTGTTTTTGGTCTGGTCGTTTGTAGGTATGTATAAAAAGTATGGTAAGTATTTAAAAAAGAAAAGTATATAAGTATTATATCCGTAATCTAGTACCCACGATACAAGCTTTTGCTTAGTGTGGGGCTAGATGGCGCTGTGTGCAATGTCCCGGAATATTTATTTATATAATTTAGTTTTATCAAAATACATATATCTATTCCCCTTGAACTATAATTTGTCGGTCTTCAAGTCGAGAGTAAACCGGTTTCTTCTAGGCAAGCGCGCTAGATCGTAGATTGCAACGTTGCTTAACAACAAACAAGTTATAGTCAAGTGTGAGACTAACTTAAGCAAAAAAAATAATGTTACCATACAAGATGTTTTTTCCTAAAATCTTCAAAAGTACGAAGCCTCCCTGCCTAACTCTCTGTTCCCCGCGCACTATAATCCAGCGATCTTCAAAGCGAGAGTGAATCGGTTATTATCGGGTAAGCAAGCTCCATCTTAGGCCATAGCCTTTGCTTGCTATCAGGCAAACTATGGCCATGTGCAAACACGTTCAAATTAAAAAAAAATGCTTCAAAACATTTTAGTACTAATTTTATCCACGCGCGCCACATTTCGCAAAGTTGATGAGAAAATCCTCTACTTTGATGTTTGAAGACGGTGCATGCAAATATAGTGTCGTCTCTTTCGCGCAATGTTCGCCAAATGCATTCATTGGTGACTTTTAAATTATGAGAGAGTTTGCATTGAGCCAGTGATCAAATTAACTGGAATGGACTTTTAATAGAACAGAAATATAGAAATGTTAAAATATATATTTTTACTTATTCAAAAAAATTATAAGTAAAAAAATTTGTTAATCGATATGAGAGCTTCCGTGGCTCGTATACTTAACACATTTTAATTTTAAATTGTAAGTTCCGGCTTTGCATTAAAGTAATAGTCTGTGGTAATAGTAAGTACCTATTTATACATCTTTGTCTCTGACCTGTAAGCTTGCCTGGTAGTGACTCTTGACACTTATCTAGGGTAGCGGGTTCGATTCCCGTATGACACAAGAAATTATGTATTTTAAATTAGTAATTATTTGTGTTGAGGTTGTCTCAGAAATATATTAATATTATAGTCATTTTAACTATATCTTTCCCGCAGCTTCGAACGCATTATTATACCTATAAACCTCCCTGTTGACTATATCTATCTATTAAAATAAACTGCATCAAAATCCGTTGTGTAGTTTTAAAGATCTAATCATACCTACATACATAGGGACAGACGCGGGAAGCGACTATGCTTTATACTATGTAGTGATTTTCATAACTTCTTCTTATCGAATGAGAGTGGCCAACTCTGGTCCTGAGAATTTTCAAACCGCCCTAAGGGATCTGACATGGCTTAACGACTGCCGTACTAGACAAACAGCCGGGACCTTCAATTTAACGTGTCATCGGACCCACGGAAGCGCCCAAAATAGAATGCCACTTTCCGCCCATCCAAGGATTGACTGCGTCGTCTTCTTTTATAACTAATTTAATTTAAAAATCTATTGTCCGTAGAGTCCGCAACTCGCTTACAAACTCGCTTAGTTACTATCCAAATCTAAACACACCTAATCACAAAACCTGTTCTTCGAGTTTCAACAATGATACGAAACTACAGCTGATTTGGCACAATATCTTTTTTTAGAACGAGATATATTTAGAATCTGTTACGCAAGGCTGTGTTACATCTATACATATAATAAAGCTGTAGAGGGTCGAAAGTCTGAACATTGCAAATATTTAAAAAAATGTTTGGAGATACTTAGAACACGTTCCAACAACTTATAGATTTTTAGTCTGTTTACCTGTTTTTCTGTGTCTCTGTTTGTCTGTTTATTTAAACCCTCATCACGCAAAAACGGCATAACGGATGATGCATTATGATTTTTGGTATGTAGGTAGTATGAGGTCCTAGTCCTAGGAGTGTCATAGGCTACTTTTTATCCTGAAATAATACGAGCGAAGCCGCGGGCGTCCACTAGTAAATTATAAATGACCAATACAATACATTATAGTCATCTATACTATATATACTAATACTAATAATAATATAATATTATAAAGCTGAAGAGTTTGTTTGTTTGTTTGTACGAGCTAATCTCAGGAACTACTGGTGCGAATTGAAAAATTCTTTTTGTGTTGAATAGACCATTCATCGAGGAAGGCTTTAGGCTATATAACATCACGCTGCAACTAAAAGGAGCGAAAAAACAATGGAAAATCTGAAAAAAATCGGGGAAAATTATTCATCTTTGAGGTCTTCCGTTGCGTGCGCTGCGAAAACGGTTCAAGTCGTGGGTAACAGCTATAATTTATAAAGCTGAAGAGGTTGCCCAAAAATCCTATTCCACGCGGACGAAGTCGCAGGCACAGCTTGTATACGATAGTCTTTATACCATAGGTATATTGGGCGACCTTATCACCTATTTCATCAGCTTCAACATTTGAAAGAGCCATAATTGATTTGGATGAAATTTGGCATAGAAATAGATACCCCAACCATTTTTTTTTAAATATCTTTTATGGTCAGATTTTCGGCCCTCCTCAGCTTTATTATTATTATAGATATATGTTTATATTCTGCCGGGAAAAAAGAGATGTACAATAAAGTATGTATTGAATCAATAAAGGTCTAAATTTTTTTCACGGAATGAATTCGATATAGAAATACCCAAATTGCAAAACAGACAATAAAATTCAGTTTGGACACTAATTTTATTCCAAAATGCTATTTATAGATTAGAAAGCCAGACATAACGTGATTATTATTTTTTCTTCAAAAGCTATACAATATTATTTATATATGTACATAATCATAATTATTTTGATAAGGATCAGTCTTCCGTATATATTATAATATATAACTAGCTTTAGCCCGTGGCTTCACTCGTATAACTTATTATGGAATAAAAATAGCCTATGTAGAGGTCTGCACAAGATCGACGCATCTGGCACATTCAAAGAGAACCCTATGCCCAGCAGTGGGATAGAGAAGGCTGTGGATGATGATGATGATGTAGATAGAAAGTCCCAGGATCTTGTTCGCATTATTGCAGAATATAAAAATAGCATATGTCTACCTATGTACAATGTACATAGGTTTTGGGACCGTATACTACCTACATAGCAAAAATCATGACGATCCGTTTAGCCGTAGCTTAGCTAAGTACCTATTTACAAGCATTCAGCATATTTACAGCAGCAAGATGCGGTCAGTACGCGGATGGGTGACCAACATGAGGAATTCCAGCTAGTCGCTTCCGTGGGTCGCATACTTCGTTAAATTGTAGGTCCCGGCTGATTGTCATAGTACGGCAGTTATTAAGCCATATCAGAGATTTATAGAAAACTTAAGAATCTCTATAAACTCTCGACACCAGAGTTGGCCACTTTCATTCGATAAGAAGAAGAAGAACAAGAGATTTCTAGGGCGGTTTGAAAACTGTTGACACCAGAGTTGGCCATTCTCATATAGATACAACTTACTTATATGAATTATATTTTTAAATTTTAATTAAGTATATATAACATTAAGATTGTGATAATTTATATACTCTAAAAGATTTCCAAAAAAGCAAATAGGTACTTTGATTACTAGGTAGACACCGTTTTATGGTGGAAGTGCCGAAGTGTCGAGCACAGCGCTTTGCCTCTACGTTTATTGTTAAAAACACGATTACGTATACTTCGCTCGATAGTTTTATTTTTTAAAAAATAGTTGTTTTGAAATAGTTTTCACCTTTTTTTTCCAAAAGTAGTACAGTAATTTAAACCAATTTAATGATATCTAAAAGATAATGTTATTATTTAGAGGAGTAAAAAGCCATAAATAGAATATTCTGAATTGCTGATTTTATATGAATTTATTTCGTCAAAAACGTCTGCAAAACTGCTCAAATTGTGCAAAATTGTTTGCGTGTGGACAAGACTCGTCGGCGGAGCTATGCGCGCGATGCTCGCCCTTGCTGTCATGTTAATTCGGCGTGGAATTGCATGCGAAAAAGCAACTGTAGGCATTTTCCTAAGCGCAAAGCGTTTTCGGGTGTAATATGGTGGCCTTAATAGGTATCTTCTAGGTAAGCGTGTTACACCCTAGGCTGCAGCAATGCTTTACATCTGGCAGGCTGTAGTCAAACGTAAACCTATCCCACGTAAAAAAATATGTAAATAATTAATTACATATTATCATAATTTATTTATACTTACATTCAAGGGTGGGAAATTTAATAAATATACATATAGTACAAAACGCTTATTTATTATGTAAGTTAATTAAGAACTGCATGAATAATTTTTAAAAGTGTTGCTAAGTAGAAATAAGAATAAATATAAATATTTAGGAAACTAAGTTATAATAAAAAAATCACAGGTAGTATTTTTGTGCAAAATTTGAGATAAATTTCATATTAAGTTGCTATTTACTAAACTGCAACCTATGTTTTTCGTTCTTTATGTATAAAACGATTTTAATTTTTTACAATATTTTCGTAATTTTACAAATATGTTAACTTCCCACACAATTTAAATGTTACTTATGTAAGAGTCCGAAAAAAATCGAAAAGCTTTTTAAAAAAAACCAATTCTTATCAATCATGTATTTTAATTCGGGTGCCCCAAAAATTGTCGCCATAAAATGTTTTTTGCCGCTGAACCAGTTTTGGTGAAATCACAGATCAACTACGCCTATTGAGTGAAGATAAGCATTTGGCATTCATAAAAACACTACGCACCATTGTAAACAGGGGTCCTTTGAACTATTGAATTTATTAGAAACTAGCTGTGCCTGCGACTTCGTCCGCGTGGAATAGTTATTTTGGGCACAAATTCTTTCATTATCTTGAACCTTTTTCGCAGCGCACGCAACGGAAGTCCTTAAAAATGACTAATTTTCCCCGTTTTTTCCACATTTTCCATTGTTTCTTCGCTCCTATTAGTTGCAGCGTGATGTTATATAGCCTAAAGCCTTCCTCGATAACTGGGCTATCCAACACAAAAAGAATTTTTCAATTCGCACCAGTAGTTCCTGAGATAAGCGCGTTCAGACAAACAAACAAACTCTTCAGCTTTATAATATTAGTATAGATGTGATGAAGTAGGTACTTGAGCACTCTTTTTAACCGACTTCCAAAAAAGAAGGTTATCAAGTCTTCTGTAAGTTTTTTTCCTAGTGTTAACTGCATAGTTATAAAAACAAATACAAAAGTAGCCTTATTTACATTTTACAACGCTCAGATATTTAAATTTCTGATTAATACAAATACAAATAAATGTATTTATAAAACCGATTAAAACATGACTATTAACTATATATTATAACTTAATTGTTTAACAGGTTTTTTGTAATACATGGTGTTAAGGTACCGGTAGGTCCTGCACTAAGAATACCTGTATTGCAGACACCTTTTATAGCGCTTTACATACAATAATATCTTTACCGGTTTTTATCCAAAATTTTATTAAAACAAAAGTTCTTTTCACCTACGTTGTCTCTTTACTGACCATTTGAAAACACTTGACGCTAGAGTTGGCCACAACCTTTCGAAGAAGAATTACTGACGGAAGGTTAATTTTTTAATGTGCTCTCGCGAACGATATTATTCCCTTGACTAACCTTAGACACACAGCAATTAAAAACAGACGATCTTAAACGCATTCAACGACAAATTCACTTAGTAAAAATGGTTATATTATGTGTTTATGAACATTGTGCAAGCAGCAGGGCAAGCACGGCACACGGACTAATAGTCCACCATTTGTATCCACTTGGTGTATGGTGACCGATAGTTGACAATGGTGGAAAGACTTTTAGCCCTTGCCCTGCTTTAAGTGCTTGTCCGTGCTTACCCAGCAGGCCTTAATTTTTTGCGTCTGTGTAAGTGTTTTGTATTTTTTTCAGAAATCCATAATTTTAGTAGGTCTCATTTTTATTTTTAATTAATATATGATAATAAATACTTTAATAAATATATTCTTTACAATATAAAACTGTGGAAAAGTTAACATACGTATGATTCATTATGATCACTGATCAGTCAATAAAATAATAATCTCTATGTCAGAGCCACTTTAAAATTGTATTTTTAGAAAGTGGCAAGGACTTTCAATAGCTATTTTTAAACTTGCTCAATTTGAAGAATGGTTTAGCTTTGTTCTATTTTAGGCAGAGCCTTAGGTCGTGTCTAGACAATATTTCATTGTATAAGCACTCATATTTAAAACTGGTCTCTTGTTTTTATTATCCGAGGACACGTGTTTTCCGTGGAAGGACCTGGGCGCCCACCACGATGTATCTGCACAAGAGAACTCCCCTCACGAATTAATTCTGCGGGGTCACGACCCCAAGTTATGAGGAATACGACTCAAGAGAGAATTCATTTTGAAGTGAAGTGCCTGTAGCTCTGCTAAGCTAGCGGAGTTAGCCACTAGCGATTACAAATGTGAAGCAACTGTCGACGCGGTCAGTCATTGGATGGGTGACCAAAATCGTACACATAGTGGTTATCTTCTTGTTATCGAATGAGAGTTGCCAACTCTAGAGTCGAGAGATTATCAAGCCTTCCTAAGGGCCTCTGACATGGCTTTACGACTGCCGTAGTGGTATGAAATTAGGATTTAGTATAGCTTAGCTTTACTTAGTATAATCTTAAAGTAGACCCTAAGAACTTTAGATAGATAACTGTTTCAGCCGTAGATAGATTGCAATTCTTTGTCACTATCACTACTTAGTATAAAGCAAAGTCGTTTACCGTGTCTGTCTGTATGTATGTATGTATGCTTAGAACTTTAAACCTACGCAATGGATTTTGATGCATTTTTTAAATAGATAATGTGATTCAAGAGGAAGTTTTATATGTATAACGTGTACGAAACCGCGGGCAAAAGCTAGTCGTTTACCGCGTCTGTTGTCATCAATCTAAGCATACAAACAGTACGCTTGGATCTTCAAAACTACGCAACGGATTTTGATGCAATTTTTTTTAATAGATAAGGCGACTCAAGACGAATTTATAACGTATGCGAAACCGCGGGCAAAAGCTAGTCTTGTTTAAAGAAATCGTCACGTTATACGAAGCATCTGAAGCTTTAGTATTCCTAAGACATATTCTCCGCCCATTTCTGGGCGTTACCAACCAACTTACCTCTCACTTCCCTATTTCCTCATGGCCGAGGGTCGTGCCTCCCCCTCTGCATTAATTTGTTACCTCTCACTTACATCACGAATCATATATAACTGACCTCATATAACACAGATATAAAAATAGCATCCATTTCGACATCGAAACGCAGTTAGTACACGGCCTAGACCTCCTAGTGCCTAAAATAAATCCTTAATGTTAACCAACACTTCTTTGAATAGATGCGGTTGCAACATTTGCAAAATATCAGATACGGTTTGCGTTTTTAGACTGTTAGGTGGTTTTTCTTAACTAAAGTTTTTTTTTTATAAAACTCAAGTATGAGTATTTAAAAATACAGTTGATAATAAGAAATAACTTTTAGAAAAAATGCGTAATATTAAGTATGCAATTTTTTCTGAAATAAATTAAAAAAAAAATGTTTGACCTAAAATTTTCATTTTATCTTATTATTCAGCTACGAAGAACGCTTTCTAAATGTTTCAAATGTTTAATAATGGATGTTTCATATAACCTATGTTCAGGACATTTCATTATATTGGATGTTTCATATAACCTATGTTCAGGACATTTCATTATATTGGATGTTTCATATAACCTATGTTCAGGACATTTCATTATATTGGATGTTTCATATAACCTATGTTCAGGACATTTCATTATATTGGATGTTTCATATAACCTATGTTCAGGACATTTCATTATATTGGATGTTTCATATAACCTATGTTCAGGACATTTCATTATATTGGATGTTTCATATAACCTATGTTCAGGACATTTCATTATATTGGATGTTTCATATAACCTATGTTCAGGACATTTCATTATATTGGATGTTTCATATAACCTATGTTCAGGACATTTCATTATATTGGATGTTTCATATAACCTATGTTCAGGACATTTCATATATAACGCTTTGTTTAAAAAAAAAGAAAAAAGACAGATACCTAAGTGATCTACACTAATATTATGAAGAGGAAGATTTGATTGTTTGTTTGAATTGAATAGCCTCAGAAACTTCAAGACTAATTTAAAAAAAAAATTACCATTAGAATCATACACGATCCCTGATGAAAACAGGCTATATTACGAGAAAAAATAGGGATCCGCGAGAAAAAAGTACCAACGGCTTTTGATTTTTTTAGTATAGACCGGACAGAGTTAGTCGTTTATAAATAACTTACTTGTCTTTTTTTTTGTCGTTTCTATGAATAATAAGTATGTAAGTATTTACAAAAGAAAAGTATATAAGTTTTATATTCCGTTATTTTGTACCCACGGCACAAGCGTTTGCTTAGTGTGGGGCTAGATGGTGCTGTGTGCAATGTCCCGGAATATTTATTTATTTATTTTTTATTTTAATTTATGAGCTTTACTATAGTTACCACCGTTTGTATATAAATTATGCACTGCATACTGCACGTCAATTGACACGCCTTGCGAGTGATAGTGAGTTATTTTTGTACTCAGACTGGTTCTATTTTAAGGTTACAGTTAAGCACTTAACTGTATTCTAAATATAGCATCAGAAAACATGCTTAAATCAACCTTGTATGCATTGCAAAAATGACGAAATGTAAAGCTAAATTGTATCCATACCTATACACATAATGAGAGAGTAGATTGTCTGAATATTGAAGATATTAAAAAAATACGTGGAGATACTTTTCGAATTGATAGCAGAACACGTTCCAGCATTTTCTATTAATGTTGTCTGTTAATATGTGTCTCTGTTTGTCTGTTTTTAAACGCTCATCACACAAAAACGGCAGAACGAATAGTTATGATTTTTGGTATGTAGGTAGTATGAAGTCTTAGAAGTGTCATAGGCTACTTTTTATCCTGAAATAATGCGAGCGAAGCCGTGCCCGTCCACTAGTTTTTAATAAGCAAACAAGTGAGAAATATCTTTTGAAAGTGGATAACTCTGGTGTCAAAAGTATTCAAACCACATCAGGGGCCTGTGACATGGTTCAACTACTTCCGTGTAGCAAACATTCGGGACCCACAAATTATCAAAAATCAGACCCACCAGAGTTTCAAAATCAGTAGATAAACGGTATTAGATAATGAACGTTTTAAATAGTATATTTGCCAACAGCTAATTTACACGTATAGCTGGCTAACAGATCGAAAAGATAAGGAAGATTTGCATTTTATCTCCAATATTTATCTCATCTATTTTGGCATCACCATTAAGTCAAATATTATATAAATCCTGTTATTTTATCGGTTGGTATTTCGAAAAACATCTAAACAGTATATTTAGAAAATCCATTTTGTGCTCAATTTGATACATTAAATCTAGAGTTAATAGGTTTCCTCAGGTAAGCGTGTTACATCCTGGGCTGCAGCAATGCATCCGCTAGGAGGCCCCGGGGCGTGGGATGCGGGGGCATCCCATACCCCCTAGCAGGGACAAGGGTCTCCCGAGGAGTTGATGCCCGGATGTCCCTGGGCATCATTCGCGCAGCAAGAGGGAGGGTGTCCTCCTGAGGCGGGTCCACCTGGACAGTGGACTGCGGTTGGGACGGGAATTGCGGAGGAGTATTGCTCGCTTGCCTGCGAAACCCGTCCTTGCCGAGGTGAAGGGACATCGTGGTAGGTTTTAGTCGGTAGTGGAGTCCCATTAGCTCCGAGTCCGACATACCCCGCTGCCCCCGCCCCGGGGAGAGTGCGGGGATGCGTAAATGCATTACTTCCCCGAAAAAAAAAAAAAAAAAAAAGGCTGCAGGAATGCTTAACATCAGGCAGGCTGTAGTAAAAAAAACTTATATAATCTCTATAATCAGTTCATCCACTACTGAGTATTAGTTAGTATTCTACGTGGTGAATTTGCTACAAACCTTTTTAAAAATAGTTATGCAAGTGATGCTTATTATAAAAATAGACACGCCCGCGGTTTCGCTTGCGTTTTTTTGAGTTAAAGAAAATAAAAAATAATAATAAAAAAAGTAACCTATGACACTTCAAAGACCTCATAATACCTAAATACCAGAAATCATGATGCGTTCAGCCGTTCTTGCGATCTCTTAGTGTCGTGACCCCGCAGATATATTCGTTAGGGGAGTTCTCTTGTGCAGA
Source organism: Macaria liturata (assembly GCA_964023185.1). NCBI lineage: Eukaryota > Metazoa > Arthropoda > Insecta > Lepidoptera > Geometridae > Macaria > Macaria liturata. The sequence goes on along the minus strand of OZ026809.1, from coordinate 10,385,272 downwards.
TACATCGTGGTGGGCGCCCAGGTCCTTCCACGGAAGACACATGTGCTCGGATATTGTAGTCCTCAAACATGTCGGTTTCCTCACGATGTTTTCCTTCATAAAGAGTGTCAATATAAATTTACTACCATTAACAGATAACAGTAGTATTCTAGCCGTCTAGACATATAATATAATTACATATACAGTTAAACGCTTGCAGACCAATATGAATAAACCATAAATTATCCGATGCTATATTTAACTAGACAAAATATCTATATAAATACTTTGTGAGTGAAGTGGTACAACTTGTTGCCAGGGTTACCATTCGTTTTTTTAATTGGCAGTGCTTTTAATGAATAAATAAGAAAGAAGAAAATAAACGTTATGAACTGGGATTTCCTCTCTCTCTCTCTCTCTCTTAAGTCGTATTTCCTCATGACTGAGTGTCGTGACCCCGCAGAATTAATTTATTAGGGGAGTTCTCTAGGGCAGATACATCGTGGTGGGCCCAGGACCTTCCACGGAAAGTAAATGTTATAAGTTATAAGTTACAAGCTTACAATCTAAATGCGTATAATTATTTTAAACAAAAGCAAAAACCGACTTCAATTCTACTGTCACGTTACTGAACAAATCTAAGCTACAACATAAATTCATTTGCTAAACAAATCTAAGCCTATCAGAGAAAACCGCATCAAAATCGGGCTAATAATTCAGAAGATATAGTGTATACAGCAGCGCCCCCTGGTGAGTTGTCATCGTAATACATAGCTAAAAAGATGCACCCATTAAACCTCAACAAATCACAGACAGCTGTATCAAAATCCGACTAGTAGTTTTGGAAATATGGGTAAAATTGGTTTGCATAAACTTTATCAATTTGTTGGTTTATTGGTTTTTTTTCTCTAAAAGTACTGAACCGAATGATAAACAATTTTTATAGACCATCTCGGAAACTATCCTCATCGAATAAAAAAAGAATTTTTGAAATCGGTTGATAAACAACGGAGTATTCGCGTAACATCCCCACAAAAAAAATAACCTCCTTTTTTGTAAGTCGGTTAAAAATGGAAAATATCCATTAATATTTTTGAAATATGGCCACCCCATTAAACTGCCTAAATCTAGACTTTAGGCGTACGAAAGTCTAGCTGGAACCCACACACACGCATATTCAAAACCTGAATTTTGAATTTAATTATAATTTAGAAATTAGCTCAACAAGATGTTTTTTTTTCGAAATCGGTTTTAGACATTCTATTTTGGGACCTAGATTTTAGAGCGATAAAAGTTCTATATGGTTCTAGCGGCAGCATTTTTGTTCATAATTTTTTTTTGTATAATTTTCTTCTTATCAAATGGGAGTGGCCAACTCTGGTGTCGAGAGATTATCAAGCTGCCCTGAGGGCCTTTGGCATGGCTTAACGACTGCCGTACTAGACAAACAGCAATAATAAACAGCAATTATGGAATTTTGAAAACTTCCAAAACCTAACTTCTTAGGCTGCCGTGGGTTGGATGACAGTTTAAATTGTAGGTCCATGCTGTTTGTCATAGTTCAGCAGTCGTTAAGCCATGTCAGATGCCTTTAAGGACGTGTCAAAACACTAACACCAGAGTTGGCCACTCATATGAACTTTCTTTCTCACTTTTTAACTCACTTCGCGAAATAAGGAGATTCTCCATTCCTCTGAATGTTTTTTTTGTGGGTATGTTACGCTATTACTATACTATTTACGAAGATTAACTATTATTTTTTTAGTTCCAGTTTTATCCATACGAAGAATACCTATTTTTATCTATATTTCCAACTCAAATCTTGTTTCTTGATTACATAGTATTAAAGTAGCATCTATGATTGGAAAAATATGCAAATTTCACCGTAAATTTTTAATTCAATTTTGATTTGTGTTTCGCAAGTGGAATGAACTGCAAAATATGTCGGTGTTTTTTTCGAAATTGACGAGATATTAGGTGTCATAGCATTATGGTAATCAGGATAAAAATAGAGTAATAATGAAAAAGGAAAAAAGAGTGTTAGCCTCGATTTAAAGAATAGCATTAACTATGTAGGTACTCAATTCAATCATATTTTAAAAATATCTTTATTTACATTAAATTAAGTTAAATGTACAATGCCAGTGTAGAGTTTTCATACTAGGAATACATTGCAATGATATTAATATATTCTTCAAGTTATGACACTAGGTATTTTTAAGAAATTGTGTTTAAACTTGGTGGTGGTTACAGTGAATTGGTTCTGTTTTGAATTATCATAAGCAATTCTGTAAACCAGTGCTATAATGCTGATCCAAAATAAACTAATTGCAATAGAAGATCAGTGATTTTGAAAAATTCATTCTAAAAATAAACTCGACAAGATCATAATTTAGAGATAGATTACTTACCTACATAATGTATACTAGTGGACGCCTGCGGCTTCGCTCGCATTATTTCGGAATGAAAAGTAGCAGCTATGTCACTTCTGGGACCTCATACTATCTTACATACCAAACATCACGATGATCCGTTCAGCCGTTTCTGCATGATAAGTGTTTAAAAAAACAGATAAACAATTAAAAATTGCTGAAACGGGTTCTGATTTAAACTATACCCAAACATTTTTTTTAGAAAATCTTCTATGTACTTACAATTTTTTTACCCTCTTGAGCTTTATTATATGTATATGTTACGGCTAATACCCGAAGTGCGGCTACACCTAGTTTTAGCCGGTTAGAACTAGGTGTAGCCGCACTTCGGGTATTAGCCGTAACATATACATAGATGGGTAGATGTAATTTTTTTGCATGTGTTTTTGAACTTGATTGTTGCAGCAATTTTTTAATGGATTCCTTTTGATAAAATACCGGTTACTAGGCGATAATACGTTTTAGGTTTCGAGAGCGACTCCGAATTTCGATTTGCAATTTTCAAGTGCAATGAACTGGGATATTTTTGGACTAGTGACTAGTGTTTTTATTTTATTTTAGTAGTTCTATTTTTGTATTTAATTGAGGCTGTATTTTTTTTAAATGATTAAGTACCACAGAATACAAGTATGTAGTAGGTACTTAAGTATGCATTTTTTGTAAGCGAGTGTGGCTCAGCGGTTCTAGTGTCTGCTTTTCATCCAGACGCACCCTGGTTCAAATCCGGCCCTACACCAATAAATTGTATTTTCAATTTATGTGTGGATTTGCACTAGCTTAACGGTGAAGGAAAACATCGCAAGGACATGTTTAAGGACCATAAAATCCGAGGACCTGTGTCTTCCGTGGAAGGACTCTTCCTGGGCGCCCACCACGATGTATCTGCCCAAGAGAACTCCCCTAACGAATTAATGCTGCGGGGAGTCACGATACTCAAGTCATGAGGAAATATAACTCAAGAGAAAGAAATACATTTTTAAATTAAAATTGCTTTGATTTTTTTGTTTTTATTGTCGACTTTGATAAAATAATGCGAGCGAAGCCGCGGGCGTCCATTAGTACTAAATAAAGTTAAGTTAAGAGATAAGTTAAGAGATAAGTACATATATTAAAGGTATATCAAACTCTCTCACGCACAATTCACTGACAAGTCAATGTCTATGCCTTCTAATTTGTCAGCTGTATGTCAAACAAACTGTCAAAGATAATAATCGTAACGGCAGATAATACGCTTATATGCCTATAGGCCAAAATCAATAATATTATTATAAACTACTGGGTGCGTGCGGCTTCGCTCGCATTAAGAAGTAAAACTTGCATCCCCTATTTCACCCCTTTAAAAGTGGCATTTCTAAAAATCCTTTCTTAGCGGATGCCTACGTCATAACATCTACCTGCATGCCAAATTTCAGCCCGATCCGTCCAGTGGTTTGGGCTGTGCATTGTTGCAGGCATATACATATTTTAAGTATTAAGTACATAAGTATTTTGATTAGGTATTGGTTAAATGTTTTTTTTACTTAAGTACTTTATTTAATAGCAGTCGACCTTAAATGACGTTAATGGAGGTCGAATTTGAATTAAAAAAAGGAAATGATTTACGCGTCCGAGAAATAAAAAAAAACTACCTAAGTATATTGAATTTTATTTACTTAACCAACTTGCAGCACCCTGTGTTTTTATCCGCGTTGCTCCGGGATAAAATTAGCCTATATGTTAATCCAAGATCTAATCTACCTCCATACCAAATTGCATCCCAATCCGTTCAGACGGTCAAGCGTAAAAAAATAATAAACATGTATACAAAAACACAAAATTTAGCCAAAACACACAAAAGCTTTAGTAGGATGGGATAGTAGAAAGAAAAGAAAAAAAAATATTGTGGCAAATTTAACAGAGAAACAAACACAAGTGAATCCAAGTATAGTAAAAACTTAGCTGACTATGACAGTAGTCGCAAAATCATCTCAAAGGCACCTAGGGCGGTTCAGAAGCACTCGAAAATTTGCTACTCTCAATTGATCTTATTCAAGACCTCATTAAAATTCAACATTACACGGGCCAAGCCTCATAACTTTAACTATGCAAAAAACTATACTCAACTACTGCTACGTTTATAAAACTAGTGGATACCCGTGAGTTCGCTTACAGGACCTCATATTAAAAAACATGATGATCTGTTGAGCCGTTTTTGCGTGATACGCGTTTAAAGAAACACTATCGAAGCAACTTTCAACGTGGTCAGTCTTTGGATGGGTGACCGAAAATGGGATGACACGTTAAATTGGTCCCGGCTTTATCAGTATTATTATCATGTATTCAGCCAGTTGTTAAGCAATATACTCGTATATATAGCAGGAACAAACAATCTAACAAACAAATAAACCAACAAACTCTCACATCTATGTGTAATAATATGATTCTCGTATCTATAAAATTAACGCAACTAGGTCCGCAAAACATAAAATAAATGGCTGTTTAAAAATAGACCATTGCCAAAAACTGGTCTTGTGTTCAAAAGGAGAAAACCGGTTGAGTTTTTTTTTTGTTTTATATATTGACACGAAGCAAACATACTTCTGATATATTGATTGAAGCGCGAGGCTAGCGGATTTCGTGTCTTCCTCTTTGAGTCGTACTTTCTCATGACTGAGGGTCGTGACTCCCCCAGAATTAATTCGTTGGGGAGTTCTCTTGTGCAGATACATCGCGGTGGGCGCCCAGGTCAAGACACATGTCTTCGGAATATTTGGTCTTCAGCCATTTTATAATCTGCCCCCTTAAACAAGAGGCGTAATTTAGGGAGCGTACTGACTGACGCATACTTATGGAATAGAAAGACCAATGTATGGGAGTGACATCACGATGCTCTCCGCGAGGGGTGTTGTTACTTCACTCCCATATCTACATTGGTCTTTCTATTCCATAAGTATGCGTCAGTACGCTCACGAAAATACGCCTCTTGTCTAATGGCTGGTCACCTAAAGCGTCACTGCCACCTAATATGGACACTTGTGCTGGAATAGAATGGATTTCTGAATAAATTAACGTTATCTTTATAAAATCTATACTTTTAGACCACTCTCACAGAAATATCGCGTAACGTAATCGCCAATCGGAAATGGTCAAGTTTTTATTAATTGATCCGACGAGCAAGACCGTCTAAAATTAGAAGTTATTGTTTGGCCAGCCGATTTTTAACATGTTTGTGGTAAGCAGCATTGTTTGGAGAGCCAATTTTGAGCAGGTTCCTACTGGTCAGCAAATTTATAAACATAATAGATGTAAGAGCTATATCAATTACATGTAGTAGTGTGATGTATTGTAAGCACCTATTAAATTATTTTGTAACAATGATAAACAAGCAATGAGCCGAAAAACAGGAAGAATGGCGCATGTTCTAAAGACAAAGGGTAAATTTTGAATGAAATATTAATGATGCAATCACAATAATCATAAGGCTAATTATTTAGGCTCGTATGAAAAAGACAGTTGTTCTTTTTATCTACGTCCCCAACTTATTTTTTTCTAGAGAATATTTTGTTTTCTTTAGCTTTATTCTTTAAATTAAATTGATGAGTCGATTGATGACGATCGGCTCATCGCCCTGAGATGGAATAGAAAAAAGAAGTGAATCGACTAACACAAATATATTTTAATTAACGTACTTAAGTAGAATAAAGGGCCACAGCATCTTATGAATTCTCTGAAAAGAAATCGTCTAAGGCGATAAGGCCGCCCAATGTGCAGCACTTATATTTATGTCTATTTTCTGTTGTGTAATTTCTGTCTTTTGGTGTACATTAAAGTGATATTCTATTCTATTCTGATAGCTGTTAGACAGTGTTCACAGTTTGACAATCACCACCCAAAACAAGATTAACTATTTACTGACTGCCATTTCCTTGCTGACCAATAAACACACGCCCATCTAAAATTACACCACGATACAAATTACAGAACTATCTGAGACTTCTTGTAGGCGTTAGTGCTAAAAATAGACTCGGTCCAAAAGTGAAAGTTGTCCAACCATGCGTTTTTTGTGCGAATCGATTCGGCTGTGTTTATCTGTTTGTGTTTCGTAACATTTTCGCACGTGATTACCAAAGCTAAGCAGCTGTCGACGCGTGTCAGTTCTTAGATGGGTGACTTAGTCATCTACGTTTATGTTTCCTACAATCCAGAGGTGTTCAAATCTAGAGTTAATAGGTATCTTCTAGGTAAGCGTGTTACACTCTAGGCTGCAGCAATTAACATCAGGCAGGCTGTAGTCAAACGTAAACCTATCCCACGTAAAAAAAAGATATTTGTATGTGATTACAAAAGCTAAGCAGCTGTCGACGCGGTCGGTTCTAGGATGGGTGACCCAAAAGAAACATTCCATCCATCTATTTATCAAGCTACCTAATTATGGTCTAGTTTAAAAGCCAAAAAATTAAAATATCGTCTCCTTCTTATTTTAGGAATTTAGTGTGTGTTCTAAGGCCGTAAGGGCCGTTTGAAAACCTTCGACTCTTCGACCACTTTTTTACGATCTTCTTCTTATCGAATGAGAGTGACCAACTCTGGTGTCGAGAGTTTATCAAGCCGCCCTAAGGGCCAATCAGTATTTTTTGACCAGTGTTGTATGGTTGTGTTCAATAAGTAACCGATTTAGTAAGTAAGTAATTAAAACTATTTGATATCAATCAGATGGATCAATGACATGCGATCCATCGAAAGGCCTTTCTGGACAAGAAAGGCACAAGACCGACACTGATGGCACTTAGGGGAGGAGGCCTATACCCAGCAGTGGGTCAAGGGCTGAAGATGATGGTGATTTGCCTCAAGCCTCGTTTTTTAAAGTCAGTTAAATTTAACAACGATTGAAAAGATTTTCAACTTTCTCGCCGACATTCAAAATGGTATTGTTATCGGCCTAAAAATTGATTTTATTTCGTTTTCACTTTGGTCGCGGTTCCATTTGTTAATAGTTATTTGACCCTAAGGCCCAGTTTATTCATTAAGGTATTTAATTTCCAATATTTATTAAGCCAGATAAACACCAATGAAAAAGAGTATCATAGTAACTAAGAACTTTCATATGGATTACGATTACCTTTTAAACTGAAAACTTTATGAAAATAAGCCAATCATTTTTACAGTTCAGATGTCACAGACTAACTTAAATAAACGAAATACTTATATGTTTCACAAATTCAGAAAATGTCCTGCCTTTACACAATAGGGTCACAGAGTCACAGTTATTAGTTTAAATTTGACAATAATTATAGACGATTTTGAATCACGTTTCGTTCACGAGAGAAGTGACCGAGTTTGTGTAATATCAAATCACATACACGTCAAACTTATAACACCAATTTTTGTACAGAAAAAAAACGGATAAAAATACATGAAAGTTCATGAAAAAACAAGAAAATAATATAAAAAACTCTTACCTTTTTCCAAAAGCTGTGCAAACATGCTTTGCACGTTGGAATGATGGTGTTTCCATCGCAGACAGTACTGCTGCGGCAGCATGTTGAATTAGTTCATTTAGTCAATATTTTCCACTAATAACTCATTAAGTTACTATATTTTATGACGTAATTCATTTAGTCACTATATTGTAAGATGTAGTAATTCATAACGTCACTAAATTGAACTAAGAAGTTCATTGGTCACTATCATTTTGACATTTTGTTTAACAAAGAGGTTTATTTCATTCATTTATTAAGCAAAGAATTTCATTTGTTCACTGTCTCTTCACTTAGTCACTAGCAAGATTGTTTAAGGATTCTTATTATTTTGTCTGCAAAAGTTTTTTCAGTCACTCATTGCTTTTTACTAATAAACACTTTTCAACTGCAACTTTCACAGTACAGTAGTTGATTTAGTCACTGTTTTTACAATTTATTTTTTTAAATAAATATTTTTCACTTCACTTTGAGAAGTTCGTTTCTTTAGAGTTTTTTTTATTAATTTAAATAGGTACCTACTTATTATTTTACAAGTAAAAAGACTTTGGTATAGAGAAGGCAGGGTAGGAAACCGTGGAATAGAAGGTTTTGGTCGATTTTTCTAAGGTTTAAGCTTATTTAGGACATTTATTGGAAGTTCCTCTTCTTGGAATGTTATTCGGATGTTTACCTGAAACAAAACATGAATAATTAATTAAGTACTTAATACTTAGTTGATTCCAAAGAAGATTAGTTTATATGTTATATAGACAGGTATTTTAGGTAGGCATTACAATTTTTTTAGTTTTTTTGTTTAGTTTTTTTTTTTTTAGACTAAAGCGGTTTCTTTTTAGCAAGCCTGATCCATCTTAGATCTCAGATAGTTATAGCATTAATAAACATCAGGCAGACTGTACCATACCAATTAAGTATGTATATTCTATTCTGTAGTCACATTAAAGCCTTAGTATATGGTAAAAATCTAGTACTTAAGTAAGTATATTAAATACTAGTGGATGCTCGCGGTTTCGCTCGCATTAAGAAGTAAAACTTGCATCCCCTATTTCACCCCTTTAAAAGCGGCTATTCAAAAAATCCTTTCTTAGCGGATGCCTACTTCATAACATCTACCTGCATGCCAAATTTCAGCCCGATCCGTACAGTGGTTTGGGCTGTGCGTTGATAGATCACTATATCAGTTAGTCAGTCAATCAGTCAGTCAGTCCAGTCACCTTTGAGTTTATATATATTTAGAAAGATTGATTACAATATTATATATGTACTTAAGAACTGAATTAAGTAAATACTATAAGTAAAAAAAAGATAAAAATCATTTATTTGCACTAAAACATGATGTCATTTTCACATTATATACATACATATTTACATGTAAATAAATTATTAAAATTCAAATTGGAGTCCTGTCTACTGCTTTAGGATTCCCTGTGTTGCAGTATCCAGGGTTCTTCCAGTGTTTTCATTATTGAAATTAAATTAAAGATAAATTACAGATTAAAATTTGCATTTAAATTTTAATTACATATGTTAGGCATTGCTTAAATATTATTAGTTATATTTAGACCGATATACAACAAGCATATTTCAGATAAGGTATTTGACTTACATTGAACTTGTTTTGTTTAACAATATTTTAAGGTAAGGATTGTTGTTAAGTAATTCTGTGTACCTTCATATACAATGTAGAAAGTAAAAGTAATTAGTAAGTTATTCTTAATTTCTTTTTTTCTATTTTATTTCGTGTACTTATTGCAATAAAGAATTTTCTATATATCTACTATAGCATATGACTATGGAAACACTTCGAATTGAAAGATTTAAAACAAACACAATACGTACAAATCTACTCAGTCAATAGGTACTACCAAAAATGCTGGCTGCATTGCCCCGTTGAATGGTAACTAATCAATCTAGACTAATTTATGTAAGTACATACATTTAAATTAGTCTAGAGATAACCTACTAGAGATTTTTTGATACAAAAAATTAAATTAAATTTGCTAAATATTGTTAAACTAGTGGACGCCCGCGACTTCGCTCGCATTATTTTGAGATAAAAAACTAAGCCTATGACACTTCTAAGGCCTCATACTACCTACATACCAAAAAACATTATCATCCGTCCAGCCGTTTTGGCGTGATGAGCGTTTAAATAAACAGACAAACAGTTAACAGACAAAATTCCAAAAACTGCTGAAACGTGTTCTGTTATAGATTTAAAGTACTTATACCCAAACTTCTTTTTCTAATATCTTGTATGTTAAGATTTTTGACCCTCTTCAGCTTTATTATATGTATAGAATGTATAGATTCACATACTTTAATTGAGCACTTATTTATTTTAAAAACTGGTATTAGGTAAAACTTTACGTTAGTAACTGAAACACGTGTCTTTAAAAAAGTAGGCCTTGACCCTAAACCGGTCTCGAAACGAGGACAAAAAAACACTCTGCAAATAAAAAAACCAGTCGAAATATTTTCGAAATCGAGTTTTCCTTCGGTCTATTTTTGTATCGCTATTTTTGTAACAATGCCTTGATTTATGCTAAATTGATGCGTATATTTTATAATTCTGACGAATATTACGTTAATGTTTTATAGGCGAAGCTTTTTGTGTGTGTGTTGTATGTTTTTTAATTCTATTAATCTTAATAATATTACGCTAATGTTATAAAGGCGTAGGTTTGTGTGTCTTTACGCTCAAATGAATGAGCCGTATTGGGTGAAAATTGGTATGAAGATATTCAATTTTAAATTCACTAACGGGCGCGGATTTTTCATCATTCATTCATTTAAGGATAAAAAGTAGCCTTTGACACTACTAAGACCTCATGCTACCTACATACCGAAAATCATGGTGATCCGTTCAGGCGGTTTTGCGTGATGAGCGTTTACCTAATTAAACAGACAAAAATTCTAGAAACGGCTGAAACGTGTTCTGTTATGGATATTAAAGTATACCTACCCAAACATTTTTTTTTGTAATATCTTCTATGTTCTGATTTTTTACCCTCTTCAGCTTTATTATAAATGTATAGATGTACGATCAGAAGATATTAAAATCAGAAAATCAGGCGAAAGCTGCAAAATCTATTTTGGTCGACACAACATTTATGCAATATTATGTTTCATAACGCCAAGGAAATATGAAGGAATTTTGATTAGCACAGTTTTTTATGTTAATTTTTGAAAACGGTCACATTGCGAAATATATAATCACGTTTGATAAAATTAAATAGAAGAAAAAAAACATCAAAACCGACAAAAAACACATAAAACCTGTTGATTATACAGCCAATTAAATTTTTGAGCAATCTCATACTCAATTTAATAGTGTTGTCCGTTTTTTGTGAAAAAGTATTTTTGGAAATTCCGAAATTGGATATTGGATATTTTTAGATTCGTATTTCTGGTTGTTACCAGAGTTAGGTGTTTTCGATTTTGTTTCTATTTAAAACGGATACAATGATCTTTTTATGTATTTCTTTAATAGTTTTAGGTGTTTTTTTATGGAAAAAAATTGGTGTGGCATGAAAGATGTTTCGTATAGAATTTACATAAAAATTTAAGTTTTAGTACAAAATTGTTTTTCCTTAACGCATTAAAGATTATTCATTAAATAGTCCACATATATGTAAATAATCCACGAGTATTGATTTGCATACATTAATCTCTGCCTACGAATAAACTTTATGAGGCAAATCAGTCAGCTTAAGTATATAGGTATAAAATGTTAATTCTAAAATAAATAAACTACAATATCTGTCCACATTCTTCCTTCTAGGCGGAATTTCAAATACATACTTACATAATGAAAGCAAATACAAAGTACCTGTTTACTTAATAGACGTTTTTAGTGTCTGTTAGTACTTTTTTTTTATATATGTATCTATTGGAAAAATAATATTATTTATTTTCCAAAACCTCTCGGAGCGCTTGGTTGACGCGACGCATGACCAAAATGCTGGCCTTTTCCTAGCTCAACGTATCAGCGTGGTAATGCGGCCAGTATGCTGGGCACGCTGCCCTCTGGTAGTGGGCTGGAGCACTTAGACTATCTTTAGGCTTTTCTAAAGATTTTATAAGTGTCCATTTTTATGTTGTAGTTAGAAGTAGTATGTTTAGTTTTTCTTCCCAAGTTTTTAAGTTTTTTAATATTCTTTTATTCCAGGCTAGCTGTGCCAGCGACTTCGTCCGCGTGGAATAGTTATTTTGGGCATCATATTTATTTTTACAAACAACCTCTTCAGCTTTATAAATTATAGCTGTTACCGTTTTCGCAGCCCATGCATCAGAAGCCCTCAAAGATGAATAATTTTCCCCGTTTTTTTTCACATTTTCCATTGTTTCTTCGCTCCTATTAGTTGCAGCGTGATGTTATATAGCCTAAAGCCTTCCTTGATAAATGGTCTATTCAACACAAAAATAATTTTTCATTTCGCCCCAGTAGTTCCTGAGATTAGCGCGTTCAAACAAACAAACAAACAAACAAACAAACTCTTCAGCTTTATAATATTAGTATAGTTAGATACAAAAATGTATTAAGTAAAACTACATTAGAATATGATTCCATACAACAATTCCACTCAACTCCGATAAGGGCCTGCGACCCTCTGACCGGTTTATCGTTTCCAAAATGTTACGCAACCGATAACTTGTTATCGCTCATATTTTTTCGACTTCGAAAAAATATGTTTTTAACCGCTTCGGAGAAATATTCCATCACATTTCTCGGTAATGATGGAGATAAGTGTGTTATAGGTGGGTTTTATGTGTTAGTTTCATTAGTTTTGGTTAGAAAACTTACTTTTGAAATTTTAATAAGTATATAGTACTTATTATAGTTTAGTTTGATTATTGTGTGGTCTATCGCAACACAATAGTCAGTTGATAACATTTTTAAACGCTGAATAGGCTTACTTTTGACTATAGCCACCTACAGCCTGCCTGATGTTAAGCACCGCCGTAGTCTAAGATGCAGCACGCTTAAGTGTTTTTGTTAGGGTGTTTTGCTGTAAAATCTGTCATCTAAACATACATATGAAACTCAAAGGTGACTCTGATTGACTAATATAGTGATCTATCAACGCACAGCCCAAACCACTGGACGGATTGGGCTGAAATTTAGAATGAAGGTAGATGTTATGACGTAGGCATCCGCTAAGAAAGGATTTTTGGAAATGCCACTTTTAAAGGGATGAAATAGGGGATGCAAGTTTTACTTCTTAATGCGAGCGAAGCCGCGAGCACCCACTAGTTATTTTTTTTTTCTATAATTTTTTTTTTCTTTCTCTTTTTTAGTGTTAGCTACACTCATACGATAAAAGAAGACTAAACATCAAAATCACGCCTCGCCCATTCAATTCACTCAACAATTCCTGCTTTGCGATTGGAAAATGTGTTTCCCAGTACATTTTCCAATCGCAAAGTTACCACAGTGTCACAATATTTCCTATGAGACTGCAAACTTTCATTTTTCTCAGACAAGAACAAAAAACGCATTGCGCTCGGCTTGAGCAATCTTACTTATCTAAGTTGTTAGGTACTTAGTTGAGCTGCGGTTTTCCAAAACAATGTATACTTAATAAAGCTGAAGAATTTGTTTGTTTGAACGCTAATCTTAGGAACTATTGGTGCGAATTGAAAAATTATTTTTGTGTTGAATAGACTATTAATCGAGGAAGGCTTTAGGCTATATACCATCACACTGCAACTAATAGGAGCGAAGAAACAATGGAAAATGTGGAAAAAACGGGGAAAATTATTCATCTTTGAGGGCTTCCGTTGCGTGCGCTGCGAAAACGGTTCAAGATATAAAAAAAAATATGTATGAAAGAATTAATGCCCAAAATAACTATTCCACGCGGACGAAGTCGCAGGCACAGCTAGTTTCTGATAACTAAGCTATTAAGTTGATACTTAAATCTTTTTATACTAACATACATATATAACAAAGCTTAAGATGGTCAAAAATAAAAATAAGCAAAGTAGAAGATATTCAAAACCAAAATTGTTTGGGTATACCTACTTCGAATTGATAACAGAACACGTTCTTACAATTTCTAGAAATGTTGTTTGTTTATCTGTTTATTTAAACGCTCATAACGCAAAAATAGCTGAACCGATTATCATGATTTTTGGTAGGTATGTAGGTAGTATGAGGTCTTAAGAGTGGCATAGGCTACATTTTATCCTGAAATAAAGAGAGCGAAGCCGCGGGCGTCCACTAGTTATAAAAGAAAGTTTCTTTAGAGTAAATTAACACTAATTTTTAAATATCTCACTGTTTAGTCGGTTCCCAATTACTGAGGATCGTGGCTACTGGACCTCCTCAAGCAAACATTCTGTCTCTAGCACTACTTAAATGCGTTTTTGAACCTTCCTGGCATCAGATAGATAGATAGATATATAATTATTTATTGTCATACACATATAAAACAAAAATAATAAAATTACATACAGAAACTACTCTAGTGCCACAAGTGGCGGTCTTATTGCTGAAAACAATCTCTTCCAGGCAACCATTGGATGAAGAGGAATAAATAAATCATCATCAAGGCATCAGGACGCAGTTAATAACACATGGTAAGTAAATCAAATTATTGCTGGTGATAAAAATAAAGCTTTTAGACAACTTGATACCTAACCTCCTAGTTTTAAAGTCGGTTAAAATAGAAAGTCCATGTAAACATATATAGACATGTCGCTCCGCATATCTGATAGTTTTGCACCCATTTAATTTCATTACACAGTCCGTTACGCGCAGTTTTCAAACTGGAATGCGTTCATACATAATTACAAAACAACAACATAATAATTAATAGACCTCGCATTAACTCGTATGGTCTTATTCTATAACGTGGTTTAACTATTAGTCCAAGACTTTTAAAATACCAAGTACCTATGTTTTTGCTGTACATTTTTTTTAACATAAAAACTGTCAAAATGATAGATAGATAAACTCTTTATTGGTGACACATATTAAAAACCGGCCAAGTGCGAGTCGGACTCGCGCACGAAGGGTTTCGTACTATCATCTATAATAGAAAATCACGTTTCTAGATACTACTAAGTTTAGTTCTGTTTATAAAATAACGAAAAATCATCGAAAAATTACAATTTTTCTTAATATTTCAACCACGTTTTGGAATAAGAAGATAACTGCTTAGCTCAGCAATAAAGTAAGTTCGTTTTCCAACCACCCTAAGGACCTCTGACATGGCTTAACGACTGCCATACTACTGATAAACATCCGAGGCCTACATTTTAACGTGTCATCTGATCCACGGAAGCGCCCAAAATGGGATGCAACTCTTTTTGGTCACCCATCCACGGATTGACATGATTGTCTCCGCTAACTAAGATACGGGCGCTTCGAATAAAAAAAAAATATTAAAAAAAAAAACAAAAAAAGGCTTTATTTGCCTTGTCATGATAACTATAAAACTTATTATAAAACAAAGTTAGTAATATTTAATCACGATTTTTTTACAATTTTTTACTACTTTTCGGCACTTCGAATAGTTAACATAAAAGCTATACAAACCCTAGCTAATAAGGAATATCCATATTATATCGTCTACGTCACAAATAATCTTACATAAAAATAACACAATGTCTCATTGAAAAAAACACATCGAAAAACGAACTCTATTTCCAAAGCGCTAATACACAAGAAAATTGTACATTTGAAATTTATTGATAACTCAACGAACGTTTTTCCAAGTAAGAGGGAAAATTTCAAAACTCTGCGTTTGCGCAAACCAATCGAAAATACTTGTGAATTGAAGCGGAGAACGCAGTCTGGTTTCTAATACGTTTTTTGCAGCTGTTTTTCTTGATTTGTATGGTGATTTGTGTTTTTTAAATGAATAAGTATTGGACAAAATACTTTAAGTAACTACTAAGATCTAAATTTTATTATAATCAAAAGACCATAAGAGATCTACTTTTCTTTTCTTGATTTGTAAGGTAATAGTGATTTTAATGTAAGTATTGCACAAGATCGTCGAACGACACGTTAAATTGTAGGTCCCGGCTGTTTGTCTAGTACGGCAGTCGTTATGCCATGTCAGAGGCCCTCAGGGCGGTTTGAAAACTCTCGACACCAGAGTTGGCCACTCTCATTCGATAAGAAGAAAAAGACAAGATCATCATTATCAGCTCGTTAAAACCCATTGCTGTGCATACGCCTCCTCTCTTTTACACTAATAATCTCTGTCTTGCGAAATATTATTGTTTTTTTTCCTTCAATCATTCTCGTTTCGTCCAACCGCCGTTGTAAAAGATACTTCTTCTTCTTATCGAATGAGAGTGGCCAACTCTGGTGTCGAGAGTTTATCAAGCTGCCCTAAGGGCCTCTGATGGCTTAACGACTGCCGTACTAGACAAACAGCCTAGAAAAACCAAAAGATACTTACTTTATTCAATATTTTGTAAAGTAACCATTGTTTTAGGTTATTTCTTTTTTATCACGTAAGTTTTTTTTTTACGTGGGATAGGTTTACGTTTGACTACAGCCTGCCTGATGTTAAGCATTGCTGCAGCCTAGGGTGTAACACGTTTACCTAGAAGATACCTATGAACTCTAGATTTGAAAACTCCTGGATTGTAGTTCGCAGGAAACACAGCTTCTGGTAAAGTGTTCCAAAGCTTTGTCCTTATTACGGGATAAATATAGCCTACTTAGGTAGGTATATGTTTAATCCAGGGTCTAATCTACCTCCATAACAATGTTCATAACAATCTGTTTAAAGCGAGAAATAACTAACATCCATCTTGTTCGCACAAGATAACTCTTCGATTAGTGCGAAAAGGATGGAATGATTGTCGGCGCCATTTACAAAACTGACGTTTAGTGAACCGAGTTTTACATAAATGAAATAGATTAAATAAATTAATTATTTAAATATTACACACAAATTTTCGAACTTTTTTCCCAGCACGGACACCCACCCAAGAAATTGTTTTTTTTCGCTGATCTATGGGCGTTTCATCTGAAATTTAAATATACGACAATATGTTTGTTACGACATAGTACACTATTCTCTATTCCATGGCTTTTGACATGACATAGTATTAAAATAGACTGAACAAAGCGCGCTTTTATAACCGAATCCGTGGACAAATAGGTCTTACATAAGTATTTTCTCACATACTATTATTTTACACTCGTGTGTAAAGGTCTATATTGATCATCATGACTACAATCATCAGTACTTATTTACTTATATATAAGTAAAAATAAATAATTAAAAATCACACAGCACCATCTAGCCCCACACTAAGCTTACGCTTGTTTACTAGATGATGGATATAATACATATATTTAATTACAAATTTTAAAATTAATAATTACATGGTTTATGCGCGAATCGAACCCGCAACCCCTAGATTAGAAGACATATCTATCCAATTCAAATAAAATCACAAAATACCTAGCGGCAGCGTGAATACTTTTTTTTTATTAAAAGGAGGAATGAATAATATTTTTTTCTTCAAGAAAGCGTATTGCCAAGGATTCCTAAAACATACATCTTTCGTGGAAGGATTTAAGCGCACACCACGATGTATTTGCCCGAGAAAACTTCCCCGAGAAATCAATTCTGCGGAGCCACGACCCTCTGTCATGAAGAACACCAAACACAAGGTATCGCCAATGCCTATCCATAATGGTACTATGTCATTGTTTTCTAACACATGGGCAGTGATGAATCATGGTTTTTATTTTTAGCACTCAGTGACATAAGATTTTACAAACCTAAATTGTTGAATGAAGACTGAAGATAATCTATATATATATATACATATATATATATGAAACTCAAAGGTGACTGACTGATTGACTGACTGATGTAGTGATCTATCAACACACAGCCCAAACCACTGGACGGATTGGGCTGAAATTTGGAATGAAGGTAGATGTTATGATGAAGGCATCCGCTAAGAAAGGATTTTTGGAAATGCCACTTTTAAACGGGTGAAATAGGGGATGCAAGTTTTACTTCTTAATGCGAGCGAAGGCGCGAGCACCCACTAGTAATAATATAAACATGAATGTGACATACCTAAATCTCAAACGGGCCTAAAACTGTGGAAATGGCGTTGAGTACTTGCGTTTTTGTGATAAGAAGTATTTTTACTTAAATAGGTACTTTAAAAAAATGGTCCAAAAACAACAAAAGGGTTTGTCCGTCCAAAAGTTTGCCTGGAAGAAATCGCCTAAGTAATATGTAATTTCTGTTTTTTGGTGTACATTAAAGTGACATTCTGACCATAGGATGATTAGAGCAACTTTAGCAAGCAACCCACCGAAGAAATGTCGACACTTTCAAAACAAACATGAAAATCACTTACATATTCAAAACAATGAAGAGCTGCTCAAAAACTTGGAGAAATCAATGGCGGAGAAGATGGAACAAAGGATTTATATCACTCAAGAAAAATATGACAGTATTATTAATGTTTTAAAAACAGAAACAAAGAAAGTTCAGTATAAAGATAAGAAAAAAATCTCCATGGAAACACATCAACTAATAAAAAAGAGAAAGGAATTATTTAAAATGAAAAAAGACAGACAAATTCGACAAAAAATCACAGAAATAAGTAAAAATATAAACAAAAGTCTACGTAAAGATAGAACTTCAAAAAGGTTGAAAACTTTAGAAAAACATATAAAATTAACTGGAGGAATAAAAAAGGCTTTAAAACAACTAAAAACAAATAAAGAATGGATGCTAAAAATGAAAGATAACAATGGAAAATGTACAAGTAAGAGATCTGATATACTAAATATAGCTACAGAATTCTATAAAAAGTTATATCTAAGCCAAAATCTCACATATAATTACAATAACATAGATCAACCATTTCAAGAAGAACCAATACCAAAAATTTTGCTCGGAGAAACTGTTAAAGCAATAAATACCCAAAAAATGGATAAGGCACCTGGATCAGACCAAATAACTAATGAACTTCTAAATATAACTCTACCAGTCATAGCTCCTAAGCTAACAGAAATTTTTAATGATATTATTGAATCAGAAACTATTCCCTCAGATTGGACTAAATCCACAATAATATTATTACATAAAAAAGGTGACAAAGCAGAGATAGGAAACTACAGACCCATAAGTTTAATGTCGAACATATACAAGGTATTTTCAAAAATCATATTATCAAGAATATCAAACACATTAGATTTTAACCAGCCTAAAGAGCAAGCAGGATTCAGAAGCAAATTTTCAACATTAGACCACATACATGTTCTCAGGCAAGTTCTCCAGAAGTATAAAGAGTATAACAAGACTTATTACATTGGTTTTGTAGATTTCAACAAAGCCTTTGATTGTTTGGAACACAAGTACATATGGAAGGCTCTGGAAGACCAAGGAATCCAACCAAAATACATCAGGATAATAAGAAACGTGTATTCCAAGAGTACAGCACATATAAGACTCGAAACCAAAGGGGTTGAATTTCCTATTCTAAGAGGTGTGCGTCAAGGAGACCCAGTGTCCCCCAAGCTCTTCTCTGCGGTGCTGGAAATGATATTCAGGGCAATGGACTGGACCCAATATGGACTCAACATCAACGGTGAAAAGTTAAGCCATTTGCGGTTCGCAGACGATTTAATTATCTTCTCAGAATGCCCAAGACAACTAGAAACCATGCTCCAGCAGCTGTCTGATGAAAGTGGACTGGCAGGATTGTCAATGAATATCTCTAAAACTAAAATAATGACAAATTCCAGAGTCAAACACATTATCAACATAAACGGACTAGCCCTCGAGTATGTGTCTGAATACATTTATCTAGGACAGCTCATCTCACCGGATGACTGTATGCACACAGAAATAGACAGGAGGATCAAAAACACTTGGAAAAGATACTGGAGACTGGCAGAAGTAATGAAGAATGCAGATATGCCCATGCCGGCAAAAAGAAAAGTATACAACACATGCATTTTACCATGTCTCACATATGCATGCCAGACATGGGCACTAACCGAACATCTTTCCAACCAACTGAAAGTCTGCCAAAATAGTATTGAAAGAAGTGTCATTGGAGTCAGGAGACGGGATAAAATAAGATTAAAACATATTAAATCAAGAACAAAATTCAGAAATGCACTCAAGGTATATAAACAATTAAAATGGAGATGGACAGGACACATGTTGAGAGAAGAAAAGGTGAAATGGACCAAACATATTACTGAATGGTGTCCCAGAGACAGCAAAAGAAGCCAAGGGAGACAATATAAAAGATGGGAAGATGACATTAAGCAAGTTGCAGGACCGGCTTGGCTCCAGGTAGCCAAGGATAGAGAGAGGTGGAAAGCTTTGGAGGAGGCCTTTGTCGACGGACAAGCTGTCTAATGTAAATAGTTATTAATAGAATAGATAATAATCAATTGTATATAAACAGTAATAAAGGCTTATTTTATTTATTTATTTTATTTTTTAAAGTGATATTCTATTCTATTCTGTTCTACTAAAGTTATCTTTCTTTATGCCTCCTATCCGGAAATGCTTGGTTTTCTCAAAAACTACAGAACCGATTTTGATGAAGTTTTTCTAGCAAACAAAGAATAGTTTCCGAGAAACCCATATACTTACATACATAATATACATAAACACACAATCAGACACCTATGAACTTTAACATAGATGGAAGTTTAAGTACATGTACCTAGTTAGTACTGTTATTATACAAACCACAAGCAAAAAAACACAATAACAAATATACCTAAATAAAAATAAAATAAATATTATTCCGGGACATTGCACACAACAGCATATAGCCCCACACTAAGCAAACGCTTGTGTCGTGGGTACTAGATAACGGATATAATACTTATATACTTTTCTTTTTTTGTAAATACATACTTATTATACAAATTATTTATTAATAACTCCATAGTTACAAGTCAAATTGATGTACATATTGTTTACAATAGTAAACATAATAAGAATTTCAAAAAAATGTGGTATAAAAATGTAGGTTATCATAATTAAATACAATGCAATACAGATTATGTCAAAATTATAAATGGCAATAATATCAAAAATATGTGAAATAACCTAAGTCAGCGTTTGGCTTCGGCTTTCATCGTGCGAACAGCCAAACTGTGGAACTCCTTGCCCGAATCTCTATTCCCCTTGAACTATGATTTCAGATTGATTTGTCGGTCTTCAAGTCGAGAGTAAACCGGTTTCTTCTAGGCAAGCGGGCTAGATAGTAGACTATAACGTTGCTTAACATCAGGCAAGTTGTAGGCAAGCGCAAGTCTATATCATGTAAAAAAAAACGTAAGTCAGCATTGATAACTTATTTTTTTTAAGAATTTGTTTAGAACCACATATAACATACCTGAGTACATGTAAGTACTTGAATTTTACTACTATGTTAATTCAATCAGTCATTCAAAATCATTGATCCGAAGCCGCTATTCGAAAATTGATTAAAAAAACCTTGACGTTTTGTTCGCAAAGGTCGCGCCGCTCCCTTAGTGCTAACAATGGTGGTTATAGTTCAACGGTTTTCAGTTAAATACTTAGTTTTATTTATTACTAGTGGGTGCTCGCGGCTTCGCTCGCATTAAGAAATAAACCTAGCATCCCCTATTTCACCATTTCCAAAAATCCTTTCTTAGCGAATCCTACGTCATAACATCTAACTTCATTCCAAATTTCAGCCAAATCCGTCCAGTGGTTTGGGCTGTGCGTTGATAGATCACTACATCAGTCAGTCAGTCACCTTTGAGTTTTATATATTTAGATTAGACTAGCGTATACCCGTCGCTTCGCTCCCATTATTTCGAAAAAAAAAGCAGCCTATGTCACTCCCAGGACCTTATGCTACATAGGTACATACCAAAAATGAATATCCGCTCTGCGGTTTTAGCGTGATGCCCGTTTAAATAAACAGATAAAAAATCTAATAACTGCTGAAACGCAAATAAACAGACGAAATTTTTTAAAATCTTCTGAAACGTGTTCTTTTTGTCGATTGAAAGTATAGTAACCCAAACATTTTTATTTCGAATGTCTTCTTTGTACAGAATTTCGACCCTCTAGCATTATTATAGGTATAGATAGATAGGTGTATTCAACGTATGTTATGTATTATGCATATACTTATTAGTAAATAGTTACTTAAGTTCGTGTGAAAAATAATAAGCAAATCAGAAAGTCAAATCTCATTTGTTTAGGCTTTAATAACAAAAAAATGATATTTGTACGTGCCCAAGTTTGCTACACTCCTTTCCTCATGACTGAGGGTCGTGACTCCCCCGCAGAATGAATTCGTTAGAGGAGTTCTCTTGTGCAGATACATCGTGGTGGGGGCCCTGGTTTTTCCACGGACTTTCTGAACCTACTTTTTTTATCTTCGCCAATTTAACAGTTCTATATTGTTTGTGTTTTTTTGTGCAGTGAAGGAACCTTAGTTATTTCAAAAACCGCCAACTCATACATTTTGAGTAAAAACAAAAAAGCAAGCGCCCATGACTGTGCGTTTCGAATATCCGCGTCTTTTGATTTTTATAAGTATTGAGTACCTATTACCGACCAAAGATGTACCTCCTGTAGGTACATCTTTGGTCGGTAATAGGTATTTTTCTTGTAAATATAATATTTTATAAGCCATAGGTATTATATTATTGTATTAACCATGTACATGTAACTAACATACTCTACTACTACGTACTTAATTTAAGATTTTTAGTTTTAAGTTGAATTGTTTTAATTTTCATTTTGGGTGCTTCCGTAAGTCGGATGACACGTTAAATTGTAGGTCCCACGTCAGAGGCCCTTAGAGCGGCTTGATGATACTCGACACCAGAGGTAACTCGTATCAATTCATATACCTGTATAAAAATAATAGGTAACTACTTAACTATGTAAGTACAAAAATCTGCTTAAAACACAATTTTATTATGACTGAAGGCTAAAGGAAGCCTCGCGTAAAAGTTACAAACATCTTTTCTGAAAATATTTTCCTGATTTTTGGACCTAAGTAAGTACTTAATTATTTTTTATACCGTAAATCGGTAATGTCAAGTACTGGGCTAGTATTTCGAAAGCCCCGGTCCACAATTCCAAAGTTCATTGGCCAAAGCACAGATTAGATAAGGCACAGATGACATTCTTATTATATCCCTTACAGTGTAAGAAACAGCTTTCAATATAGTATAAGGTTTAAAAAAAACTATTTATTGAAACATGAAACCAAAAAAACACAAACACTATACCGAAAGCTGTTTCCTGCTAACTACAAATCTCTCTTTCTCTCTACTTTCTATCTCTTGAGTCGTATTTCTTCATGACTGAGGGTCGTAACTCCCCCGCAGAATTAATTCTTTAAGGGAGTTCTCTTGTGCAGATACGTCGTGGTGGGCGCCCAGGTCCTTCCACGTAAAACACCTCACGATGTTTCCTTTACCTCTAAGCGAGTGCAACAAAAGGGGGGCTGTCGTCCCTCCTGAGGTGGGTCTACGTGGACCATGGACTAAGGTCTGGGCGGGAATTGCGGAGGAATATTGCTCTCTCGGCCGCGAAACCCGCGCTTTCCGAGACGAAGGGACATCGTGGTAGGTTTTAGTCGGCTCGGCAGTGGAGTCTCATTAGCGCCGAGCCCACCATACCCCTTTAGAAAATAAATAAATGTTTCAGGACATTACAGACAGGTAAGCAGTAGTTCTATTTATACTTCTGCCTTTCCCAAATCTTCGATTGAACATTATCTAGGGTGAATAAAAGTAAGAAAAGCAAGTCATTGGCGCTTTTTCTGATAGCTTGCGTAAAGCATGAATGACGCGCAGTAACGAATAACTAAAGTCTAATCGCGAAGGAAGAAGAATTGAGATATTACATTTCCGGAAGGTGCGTTTAAAGCAATGTTTTGGCGCTGAGAGAAGTCGACTTAATTTCTTCCAATATTTATAACTATTGCAATAGTTAAGTAAGTATTCGATCACTAGCTTTCCTTCAGCGAAACTCATTTAAGTAAGTATTTAAAATTAACTTAGCCTATCATGATGTGAACCACACACTAGGATATTCAGTGTCGTGGAGAGCGTGCTCTTCCTAAGGGAATATATTATTAGACGTAAATGTAGCATGCCTGTACTGTACAAAATTAAACAGAAATGAATGAATGTGTACAGAAATGAAACTCTAAAACGATAATAACTTAGCTTTATAATACAAAAAAAAAATCGAGACGAAGGTGTATCTTAGTAGTAAGTATTTCTATAGTTTTTGACAGTCAGGCCTTTAGGTCTTCACCAGAGTTGACCACTCTCATTCGATAAGAAGAAGATAGATATTAAAAAGTGTACTTATTTGAATGAAACTACCTCTCAAACAACAAAAAAATTTCGCTTCGCAAAAAGTTCCGCAGAAAACCAATCATGAATCGCAGTCTAACGTCACTGTCATAATGACAGACAACATTTGGGACAATTAAAGTGAAAATTCCGATAAATCGGCAACCACTGGCCATGGCTATTTGGCTATTAGAGTTTGTGCGTCATTCAGAGGTTTTACCAGTTTTACGCAAATGGTCGCAAAAAAATGACCGTTTAGTAGAAAAACGAGACAGCTATTTAACTAACTATTCGAAATTTAAGAGCGATGCTCTTGCCTGTGGAGTATGCGCCATTCTCTTCGATTTTCCGCCAATTCCTGACCTCCTTATACGACATGACGCTTACCTTCTCTTTGATTTGATCGATATATGTCCTTCTCGGCCTTCCTCTTCCTCTTCGTGCCTCTAGCTTCCCCTCGACAATGGTTTTCATAAAGTTGTCATGTCGTATAAGGTGGCCAAACATCTTCCCTCTTCTGTTCTCTATTGTGGTCAGTATTGTTTTTTGTTCTTGAACCATGCCCAGTACCTCCTTATTGGTCTTCTTTTCCGTCCAGCTTATCCACTCCATCCTCCTCCAGCACCACATTTCATAAGCCTCCAGTCTTTGTCTGTCGCTTTGTCGAGACAGCTATATTAGAGAGGAATTGGCAATCAGGCGTGACCATGCGAGGATATGTCACCATCATCATCAGCCCGTTATCGCCCACCGCTGAGCATAGGACTCTCTTCTAGTACGCTGCTTGTTCCGGTTCTGTGCAGATTGAATATGTTTTACATAGTGTCGGTTAGACTTAATTTTGTTAAAGGTTCTGTGGGTCGGATAACATGTTAATATGTAGGTCCCGGCTGCTAGTCATAGTACGGCAGTCGAAAAGCCATGTCAGAGGCATTTAGGTATTTTGACGTTGGTATCAAAATATATTAAGTAAATTGAATTAATATTGGAGTTCTCTTGGGCAGATACATACATCGTGGTGGGCGCCCAGGTCCTTCCACGGAAGACACATGTCCTCGGATATTGTCCTCAGACATGTCAGTTTCCTCACGATGTTTTCCTTCACCGCTAAGCGAGTGCAAATCCACACATAACTTGAAAACAAGTCATTTGTGTAGGGCCGGATTCGAACCAGGCTGCGTCAGGATGAAAAGCAAACGCTTAAACCGCTAAGCCACACTCGCTTAGGTATAACTCTAGTACTTATTTAACTACATATTTTCAAAAATCTGTCTCTAAGCGAGAATTGAACCCACAACTGATTTACAGAGAAACCCCACCTCGTCCCATTTCTTATAACTCGTCCGTCTCACTCTAACCCTGTTAAACCACGTATTGCTCTCTCGCTCTACCACTGAAAGGTCGTGGAATGCACTTTTGTTTATTTAGTTTAGTCAGCTATGTATTTTGTAGTGTCTGGCCATTTTTATAGCACTTCAACTAAGTAAACTATAATTAGATTAAACACTTGAGTAAAATTTTAAGACACTGGTTAATATATTTTTGTTGTTAACCTTGAGAAACATGCACTTATTATTTTTTAATAATTCTATAAGTATGTAAAAATTCATAAGTAAATTAATACTGTGTGGTTGCAGAGTGTGGTTCGGTGGTAAAAGCGTCCACTTTACATTCTGACGCATCCTTGTTCGATCCCAGCCCTACACCAATGGTATGCTGTTTTAGGTTAATGAGAGGTCTAGCATTGCGCCGCGGCGTTACCCGCGTTAATCCGAGATAAAAAGTTGCCTGTGTGTAAAACCAGATATCATATCATGATATCAATCGGTTCAACCATTTCAGTGTGAAGAGGTTACAAACACACTCTCTCACACACAGACACATCTTTCGCCTTATTAATATTAGTGGAATTGACTGAAGTGTCATTTTTACGTACCGACACTATACAAGAAACTAAATTCATAATACTTTGATATAGGTAGCTAAAAGGCCAGGTTACAAGATTTGATTAACCCTTTCTAGGAATTAACTGGGGTCTTGGATTTCGCTTTTGTTAGGTATGACAGAAATTAGAGTTTTAAAAGCGCCTATAGGGTCTCTGGTCTCTGGTCTCGGTCTCTGACATGGCTTAATAACTGCTGACTAATGTCAATGCTGACATAGATAAACAACTGCTGTCGTATTAAACAGCTAGAACCTACAAAATGATGTGTCATCCATCCATGGAAGCGCCCAAATCAGTTTTTATAGGTGTTCAAAGATTTCATAGCAAAGCAAAAAAAGCAGTTATTAAAACATGTTAAAGGTTCTTAGAGTGCCTCAATCTTTGGCCACCCATCTAATGGTTAACCTGAATAAAATTAACATTCAGGTACCTAACTTATACACTAATAAAAAAAAACTTAAATACACTAATAAAATACTTTTATAAAACACTTACGGCCTTATTTAAAAACATATTTTAACAACTGTTTAGTTAAAATACGTATTAAATTATTACTTTAATAATTGTTTTATAAAATAACATAATATATTTTGCAAAAGACATGACATACTTTTATCTAGTAAAATTTTATCAAAATCAGTTAGTTAAGACATTATATTATATAAATTAGAATGCACATTGTCTTATCTTACAGTTAACAAGTATCTTAATTGCAGGTAAACAACCTCTACAGGGTGAATAACTTGCTTTGGCCTATTTAAAGAACTTGCTTGTTAAATAAGTTCTTAAGTACTTAAAGAATAGAATTGAATAACATTTATTGAGACAGATGTACAGACATTAAATAGGTATACATATACACACACACACACACACACACACACACACACACACACACACACACACACATACATACATCAATGCTTAACATCAGGCAGGCTGTAGTCCGACGTAAACCTATCCCACATAAAAAAATCATACAATAAATAAATATATAGCAGCATAATGCAAGGAGTATATTTGTTAATTCTTCACATTCAAACCGTTGAACCCATTTTAATGAAATTTGTTTTATAAGAGCTTGATTAAGTAGACCAACAACAACAACAACACTCTTGAGCCCAGATTAACATGGGTAAAATCGCAGGGTGCTGCTAGTAAAATAAAATAAATAAATAAAAAGTTTATTTGACTATATACAATTTAAGAAACTTAACATTAGGTTTAATTGACTAATTCATTAATTAAACTTAAATAATTGTGAAATACAATCTATCTGGTATGCACACTAGTTACAAAACTGTATTGCGCACACCAGGTCTCTCAGCACAGTAGTAGTATCACATAAATACTGGTCTAATTGAAATAAGGTTGTGTTGAGATCCTTTTCCTATTTTTGAAGTCATTAAAAACAAAGTGTTTGCTTTAGTAAACTTGCTTCTTAGTGGGTAAGACACTTTTTTCTTGACTTTAGAGTTGGTTTGGCACTCTTAATAAGTGTACTTACTAATGTTTAAATATCTGTTCTAAGCTGTTTCCACAGATTTCTTAGGAACTATAAAATGATATACCTACTTAAGAAGATATAAATACTTTTTGTTACTAATTTATTACTTTAGGTATGTTTAAATTCAGGATACAATGCAAATTTCATAATAATTAATTCAGCATTGTTGAGAGATGATCAAAATACAGTTGCCGTGGCAACAAAAACACAAAAATTTTGCAAATTACTTATGTTTAAGTACTTAAGTACCTATTAATCTTATTATGGACATTGAAATATCTATCCACTAGGTAACTGTCTAGAAAATATCAAAATATGTGCTCAAATATAGGTATTATGTATTTTTTAAATAAAATAAAAAATAAAATAAAAAAACCGGTATTTTGCACCGAGTGCCATCTAGCCCCACACTAAGCAAACGCTTGTGTCGTGGGTACTAGAAAACAGATATATAATACCTTATATACTGTTATTTTGTAAATACATACTTATTATACATACAAATGACCAGACCCAACACAAGTAATATGCAGGACATTATAATACAGGTGAAATAACTTAACAAAAAATAAACCAGACATATTTAAGAATCATAGGTATGGATCTTGATTATTATTTTATAATTACTTAAATAGGTTAACATTTATAAAAAAAAAACTTATTACAAAATATTAAATAAATAAAGAATCTAAGTATTTCTTTATCTTCTTTTTGGCCATAACTTTGTATTGTGCCAGTTCTCAAGTTAATATAAAGAATCAAAGTTGTAATAATATCATAGTTAGACAGAGAAAGTTTATTAATTAAGGTTGCCTGGAAGAGATCACTCAAAGTGATAAGGCCACCCACTTGTACATTTATTTATAGTTTAAGTCCTTTTCAAATTGTATTTTTTTTGTGTGCAATAAAGAGATATTGTATTGTATTGAATTAGGTAGGTATGACAGAAATGTCAAAATTATAATTTATGACACAGATTTACCATAAACCAGCTTTACTAATAAACTAAACATTAAATTAACATGTATCAGGTTTTCTTTGTTTGAAACATTATTCTTAATAATAATTTTAATAATTAATTTCTTAATTTTGATTTATGATTTTATCAAAGCTAGATCTCACAAAAGATAAAAGTTTTATCGTTTTTATGGTATATAAAATATACTTTTTACTAATTCAAATTAAAGAATGTGTTAGAAATGTGCTTCTAATCTAAATTTAATGTATCATCTAATTTTAATACTTACACAAATTAAGAATATAGATATTATCACAAATCAACATTTTTGCTCTGAACAGTTGGTACCTAATTTATTTTAATGGATTTCCCCGTGCTTAAGGATAAAAAACCAATAATATGTAATGCTACCTACATATTTATAAACATTTTAATAAAACCTCAAAGGGGTCACAAGATGATATTTCAAACTGGTTAGTTTTAATATTAAACTTGGTTATCTATTTTAATTTGTATTAAAGCAATAAAAAACTTGATAAAAAAGTGTTGAGGAATTAAAACAAAAATACTGCTCACTCACAAGCATTTGTTTTCAATAACATTTTAAAAAGAAAATGTGAATTCCAATTTTAAAGACTGTTTCATTATGTTGAATTAGCCATGATTTTTTCCAGTCAGACTTGTGACTTGGTTGACTTCTAACTAGGTTATGTTTGATACCAAGTTTTTCATAGATTGCTGTGAAATTCTAAGTAAGTTCGTGAGAAACCGGAGACCCTGTGACTGTTTTACGCGTACTTAGTCTAGAAAACTCGTTTTTGTGCTAAACGCAAGGTCTAGCTTTGGAAACTATTTAGTGAAAAGTAGGAACTTTTTGCACTGAGACCAAAGCGGTTTCTATCCAATTTAGATGATACATGCATACTTACAAGTTGACACATCTGTAGTAGTTTAGTGCATGGAAAATACATGCGCCTGGCATCCGTGATACACACACCAACAAATAATACTTTCACGATAGGAATGCACCAAACACAAACAAAACACAACACAATTGGTCAGAAAATTATCACGAGTCTCGACGTCCACTATTCTTCGTCACTAACCCATATTCACACTTTAATAAACTGTGCAATCAAAAATTATTACCAATTTATGTACGGGCCGCGCGACGTCCGTACCCCGCAAACAAAATACAAAAATATTTTTCGAAAGCGCATACACGAGCATTCAACCTTTCCAAATTCAAAATGCGATAGCGTGCTAAATAGGAAAATCGATAAGGCCGTCGTAACGCCGCTGAATCAAAACTAGAATAGTAATTTATCAAAAAATGTAATAAAAACGACATTATTTTCTTGTGACGGTCCCTATCTGTCAGAATTTTCTGAATAGAATACGACCAAATTCAAATATGCACAGAGCTACAACCTCTTTGCTTGTCGGCAGAAGCCATCTTAATTTAGTTGGGTAATTTTGACAAGTCGAGCGAAACTCGACTCTATCGGCTGAACCACTTGCGACTTTCCTATTTGGCGCTAATTGCGAAAAAATATTGAAACGGATACGAATTTGTTTGTAAAACTTACGACTGCTAGTAATCAGTCGATTGGAAAATTCCAAATAAAAAATGGAGAACGAACGCGCTGTACCGCGGTAAGTAACGCGAGACACTGTTTTCGAAACTGCCGTCCACCGACGTCATTTTTGGCGTATTTTGAGTTGGATCGAGAACGGGAAAAGTCGAAAGCGTTCGGTTGCGAGACAGAGATAGGGCTCTGTTTTCAGCAAACCATAATAGACCTTATTTATTTCATAACTTTATGCTTTATTATATCAAAATCGTGTGCTAAGATGTTCAAAGTGATTGGAGACGTACTATTTTGAAGTTTATTTTTTCTATACATACATTATATTGCTGTTTTCTATGTAAAGTAAGGTAGTGTGCGTGACTTCCCGTGATATGTGTACCTATAGTACTAGTTATAAAACTGTGTGCATGATTTGGTATAGTAACCTATTTATGTTTATGTAACGTAAAATTTTAGGCATTGGATTTTGAATCGATATGGTAACTTTTTGGAGTGTTCGAGTTGAAATATTTGTTGGGAAAAGTCAAGGTTATCAAACCTTTTTGGTATTTTGAAATATGAAAAAAGGTTTATACCTAGCTTAGTGCACATATTTCCTATTTAGCTCAATCTAGGTCATAGAAAGGGCTTGTCCTAGGCGCTCAGATACCTAGATTTATCTAAGTAGGTACTATACATAGGTAGCTGTTTGGTTATCTTGACTGAGAGATTAGTCTCGTATATCAATTTGCTTAGTATCTATGGGGCTAGATGGCGCTGTGGACAATGTCCTCGAATATTCATTATTAACAATACCTAAGTAATTTCTAGATATCTTGCGGTAAGAAGCATAACACAGTGACATCTCGGGTTTTGAAGTTATAAACCTGGAGCCTATGATGTCATTGCGTAGTATTATTATATGTTCACTGGCGTAGGTCATAGCATAATTTTCGATTCTTAATTTTTTGTAAAATGGTGAACCTACGTTACCTATGCTGCTGTTGAGCTGGGTATTGTAATTCAAAACTCTGTGCATTCTTGGCTTACAACTTGTACATATAATATCATTGCTTACAACTATCAACTCGGTAAAATACATGATACACTACCGTAGCGCTATCTGAGCGATTTTACATTTTATCAAATTAATTTCAGTTACAAATGTTGCTTTAGAGATCGCACCGCATTTGGAAAACCAGCAAAAAAAACTGTTCCATAAAAAAAGTTCACCGGCCGCTAAAAAGATCTATGAAAAATAAAAAAACATTGTTTTTTCTCGAATTTTCGGAGTCGTAGAACTAAAGTTGTTGGTTTTAACATACCTACTAAAGCCACCCTCAAAAGGTTATATTGAAATGCGTTTTTAATTAATTATATGCGTTGGTTACATGAAACCCTGTATATACATTAAATTATACAGGGTTATCTTATAAATTAATATCGTTGACTTATTTGTTTTATAACTTTTAGCTACCAGTAAGGTAGAAAACATGTAACTTTTGTTTAAGAGTGGCTCTGGTGTCGAGAACTTTCAATTCACCCTTGAGCCCTCTAACGAGGCTTAACAATTGCCGTACCTATGCTGTATAACAAAGGCTTGTTTTACAAGTTATGTTCGAAACTGCTTAGCGGTGAAGGAAAACATTGTGAGGAAACCGACATGTTTGAGACCGAGAACATGTGTCTTCCGTGGAAGGACCTAGGCGCCAACCACAATGTATTAGATGAATTCGTTCTGCGGGGGAGTCACGACCCTCAGTATTGAGGAATATGACTCAAGGAGGAGAAAGTTACTTTGATACATGATAGCTAATTGATAGTAAAGTTCTGAGTGCTGCCGTGGGTAGGATGACATGCCATAGTACAATATTTAGTAACTATTTGCATATACGATTCGTATTTTAACCGACTTCAAAAATGGAGGTTATCAATTCTACTGAAAGTTTTTTTTAGCCTTAAGTTTAGGTTAATTAGTGTTGTAAATAGCCTTACCTCTGTCCTCTGTTGTGCTTATGAAAAAACCCTTTGGTAGGTTAGTTTATATTTCTAATTTTGTATACAACTTTTGAATTGCGATTGTCTTTTGTTTATTCTTCTCGAATAAAAATTTTCGTGACAAAAACATGTCTGATTTTTAGATTTTTATCAATAATTAGTTACTTAGTTATTTACTAGATTAAAGTAGGGTTAGGGATAATTATCCACATAAAGTCATCACCATTATACTTTTTTATGTAACAAGGCTAAAAAACCAACCTCAATTCGCAAAATTTAAATCTATTTCAGACTTCGAAACATGATTTTGCCGCAGAGGTAGTGTTGTATAATCTATGGCAAGGGCGCCATTAATATTTTGGGATCTTGCATGTGTGTGTTGTGAACTAAAATGATAATGTGTGCGTGAATTTACACATACAAACATATAGAAACAGGTCAGGCTCTTTTGAACTTTAATTGCAAAAGTTTAAAGTTGATTTCAGCTTGGAGGAAAAACTTGGACAGTTTTTGAAATTGGAACAGGGGTTGGGATGGAGCTGATGTTTTTTGTTTTAAGTGAGTTAAAAAATTGTTGATTTGGAAAATGTTTACATTAAAAATTTTCAGATGTTTGTTGTACAGCGAAAGTGATAAGGTCCGGACTTAGGTATTTTTTTATGATTGTTGTGCAACAAATTTCTGCTAACTTAATTAGAAAAAGAAGCCACTCGAAAAGTGGAAAAAAAGTCTCATAACTTGTAATTTTATTTAATCATTAACTACGGAAAATTTACGCAAAATCCTCGAGCATCAATCAGCGGAGTTGACAAGTAATGAGCGAGTGGGACAACTATATCAAGAAAACCTAAGAGCGAAAGAGACAGGAATCGGATTTTGTCTTTGTCTAAATTTCACTTTTTGTTTCGTTGGTCATTACTCGGTAGCGCCCAACATGGCAGTTGCGTGAAAAATATTTTTGCTTTTATATGGTGATTACCAGTGCTAAGTGTGAAAAAACTTGATTTACATAGTGAATTATTGAAGAAAATTTCATAGAACATGGTGATTTGCTATGTAAAAGGCTGTAAGAGCCGTAGTGAACGGAAAGATGAAAATATATCCTTTCATACGTAAGTACGATACTTTTACGACAATGTGACTTGATTATGACTAATTTAGGAGCAATGAGAGCCCTGCTTTATTGAAACGCTATTTATATGGATTATAAATAGTAAAATAAGACTAAAAACATAAATTGTTTTTATGAGATTACTCGGCTAAATTTAAAGTATAGTAAACTGTTTTACTCGCAAAGCGTTTGTCAAACATAGTTGTCATTTTGCAGTATTTTGAATTTGATCGGATTAAACGGTTTTTGGTGATACCAGTTTCGTTTTGGCAATTTACCCAAGAAATTAAGGCAAAATATTTTTTTATAAAGATGATTTGAGTCGAAATAGGCATAGCAAAATATAGGCATATCACTCTGCAAAGAAGCACTACAATAATGACAAAAAAAACATTTAGATTTTTTAATTATATACCACATATATATTTATTTTTATTTATATAGATTTCCGATGGATTTCCGATTTTTCAACACGTCCTGAGGATGCCACGTGGAGAGGCGAAACCCGTGTCGACGAGAATATCTTGCCGAAGGAGAACTACAAAACTTGAAGACACAAGGTACGGTGTTGGTAAGATCTTAAGAGCCACGGAGGCCACTTTGGTTAGGAGGAGAGGTGTGGCGGTAGTATATGGAGGAACACACCAAAAAACCATCAAGTTTGTTGTTTGAAGTCGGTTATGGAGCAGTCGCAGCGGAAAATCACTACAGTAGAATCTCGTTAAGTCGAACCTCGATAAGTCAAAAACCTCCAAATCTCGAAAAAATGTTTTGTTCCCTTCCCTTCAAACACCAAAACCTCCATTACTTGAAATCTTGACCCTCTGTTAGTCGAAATAATCACAGAGTCCCTCCAAGCCATTTTGGTACATATTTTCACTCTATAACACGTAAAATTAAATTTGACCTCTGTATCTCGAACATAGCAACGTTTTATTTTACAACC
The DNA here is from genome assembly GCA_964023185.1 of Macaria liturata. Classification (NCBI taxonomy): domain Eukaryota; kingdom Metazoa; phylum Arthropoda; class Insecta; order Lepidoptera; family Geometridae; genus Macaria; species Macaria liturata. Next base: position 10,351,039 of record OZ026809.1, on the reverse strand, counting down.
TTTACAACTTGATCATTTGGAATTTATTACCTCTATTGTTGGAACAAAAATAAGTTACTGACTTTAAGAACTTGCCGACAATGTGAGTACACTATTGTTTCTTAGAAAACATTTTAGGAGTATACGATAATAAATTTATGACTCACGTAAACACGTGTTTGCTTGCTTGGTGTCAGGTGTTCAATTTTATTTCCTTTGAAATTTAGCTAAGCAAGTCATTTGTTTTCGACTTAAACCTCGTTGTTTTTCAAGATGTAAATCACTACCACTGCAATATGAAGCGAATACAAAAGCATGGATGACTTCTGCAATTTTCAAAAACTGGCTCATAAGCATTGATAAGAAAATGGCCAAAGCAAAAAAAATTACTGACTTCTTATAATGCCATATTTTTTATTTTAAAATGATTTGAAATAATGTTGATTTATAATAAATAAAAATATGTTTGTCACCTCTGCAAGTTGAATTTTTATTTATTTTACCTCTCTAACTCAAAATTTATAAGAATAAACCTCAAACTCTTTATGTCGAATCAAAATCCGCCTAAGTCGAAATCCTCCATAAGTTGAAAACTCTATAACTCGAATTTTTTGGCGTCTCCCTTGATGTTCGACTTATAGAGGTTCTACTGTATATACATATTTTTTCCAGAGTTCCATAAATAAAGTACTCTGAATTGTAATGAAAAACAACGTAATCTGAATTTAAATAACAAAAAAAATTGTTAAGAAAAATACAAAAATAAAAGTTAAAAATGAAGTACATGAATTTAGATATTCCAAAGGAAAATTTCTGTTATTTGTAATATTCATGTACAGTTTTAGTTAAGACGTTTTGTAAATTTGTAGATATGTTTAAGTAGTTTTTTTTAATATTCTTACTTTAAACCAGAAAAAATATTAACAAATTATTTAAGTAGTTGGTTATTACTTTATTCTTTGTTTTTTCAATGTAAATAGTTTTCCTTGAAATAAATATACATATAGTTATTTTGTTTACAAATCCTACTTAGTATAATTTATTCCTGCTTAAAATTTTATCGACATACTGTGTGTGCCATTTTTATATGAGTCCCTTTTTCAGGTGATAATAATGATTACGTACAACTTTTATACGTGTGTGTATGTGTGTAAGTATGAACAAAAGTAGGGGAATTTTTATGACTCTGGCAGCCCTGAGATTCTACGTCATTTGTCGTCGTCCCTTTCGGGTATACGCGCTTTTTCTGAGCGCAAAATATATTGAGATGACAACTGTCAAAACTATTTACCAGTTGTGCTGGATATAACTATGGAGGTAAGATCAAGGAGGGTATAATTATGGAAATTATACCAGGAGAGAAAGAGAGAGACATGAAATCCTTGGGTACCTATACAATATGTTTATTGTATTGTCAGTAAAAAAAAACTTATAATTTGACATCTCCACAGACTCCAACCACTATTCGTGTATTCGAAATCCAAAACGGTCCACACACGCGCCAAGTGATCGATTTTCGAAACGGCTGCCACAGATTAAATTCTACTTACTATAACCTCCTTGCCCCCCTCACCCCCTCCCTCCCTCGCCCCTCCCGCTTCTATTACCGCGCCATTTTATAGCATTTTTATATTTTCTTTTTTTATATTCGAATCTCGGGCTCCTTACTTTTTTACGGCCAGTCGTTGGAGTTTTTTTTTTGCTTGTACCGTCTGCGAAGATTTTAGCGAATGTTGGGAATTTTCTTGATGAATTTTCTTTTTAAATTAAGCTTTAGCTTGATGAACATCCATAAGGTGGTGTTTGAATAGCAAATATAGGTACATGTAGTAACTGCATAATAAAGTGTACCTACCCACCTGCCTTTGATAAACAAATATACTCGTAAAAATATAACGCCTGCCGAAAAACTATGAGCAAATTTTTGAATCCTGAAAAACGCAAATGTTTTCACAAAGTTTGTAACTTTTAAACACCTTTTTTGACGCACTCCTGGTTATTGGCGACTCATTGATGATAATGATGTCGGTCTTGCATCTTTCAATACATTTTACAACAGCAATCGTTTTATTTTTTTATTTCCTAAGATTTAGTTGTAAATGATGATACTAGTAAAGTAAAAATTATTTATGGATCAAAATATTCTTAATGTACTTATAAAAAATAAATAGGTATTATGTATATTATGTAGAAATACTTACTTACCTATAAGTACTAATATTTTACGCGTTTCCTCTGAGAAGAAAGATACGAAGACTGCCTAAAGTCGCAAAATAACTCCACAAGTCGTTGGGGGCAGCACTTATGCAACTTATTGTAGTAATAACGGGTCAAACAAACGTAGATGTAGAATTGGGATGGAAAGTAGCCCTTGTCACTCTCAGGAACTTGTACTATCATCATACGAAAAATCACGATGATTCGTCGCCGTCACATCTACTGACAACTAAAGTAGGTAAGTATAACCTATTAAGAGTAACTTTAATTCGTCTATAATTAACACTTTTTAAATACGTTCATTTTGGTTAGTTTACATAGTTGTTATTTTAGTTAATATTAATGTTCCAAAACCGTATCTATCTTTAGTTTGAATATATTTTAGTTCCGAATTCCTCCACAAGATTCGTTATCTATTGAAACGTACCTCCTTATTTTTGAAGGTTTGGGTGGTTGTAAATTTTTTTATAGGTTTTTCGCGTCTGCGTGTAGACAGAAAACCGAAAAAGAAAATCAATAGATCCCATCTACTTCCTTTTTTGATACTTGAACCTTTTTTGATTCGGTAAGAAACTTTTGGCGTTGACCAAGGAGTTTTTTATGAAGAGTCTGCCTTCTTTTAGACTTATGACACACTTGTTATAAAAACTTTTTAGGGTTAAACTCTTTTAGTAGAAGGAGAATAAGGTTGCATTGTAATTAGTTATATAAAATAGACATACGAGTTTTTATATTATGTACCTATATCACGCACGAAGTTTGTTATTAGTACCTTACCCATACAAAAAATATAAGAAAAACGATTATTTTTTATTAGAAACGAAAACCACGGCGCCGACTTTCTGTAACATAATAATTCATTTACTCTTTATCGATATGTACCTATCTCTTGTTTGATATTGTATTCTTTGTAATTTTGTGCTTTTTGTTTGGTAAATCTTTATAAATAAAAAAATAGTTTGTCGGTATTTAAAACTAATCGTCTTATACATAGGTCTGTCTGGTTTCATTTATAACTACACTACTTTTTATACACATTCATATGCTTTTAATACAATAAAGTAGTAACCGTGAGAAGCCAAACGCAGAATATAATAAAAAAAATACAAAGTACTTGCCCAATCACGATGAATGTCCAAAAAAGTTTCTGCTACGGAGGCCGAATCTAACGGAAAATGTCGGATAGTGATGCGAATGAAAATAATCTCATTAAAAAGGTTTTTATACAGAATTCATTTTTTTAATTACTTCAAAAAGGAGGTTTTCATCTATATATTATGGTACATTATGTGATATTGTTGGACTTTGATAAACTTGGAGTGTGTACGTAACTATTTACATAGTTTAGACTTATATGTACGTGTTCTAAATTTTGTAAGAGTATATTATTTACTTATGTATGTTTGCACATGTTTTTTAGGTAACTGAGAGAGATATGTTTCTTTTTGATATAAGTAATAGGCAAGTACCTAAAATGTCGAAAGTCTAAATCTTATTTAGATATATATTCCAATAACATTTCCACAATTTTAATAAATTTATAATATGATTAAAAATTATATTTTAAACATACTGTGGATCTTTTTGCATTTTTCACATTTTATTTGAAGTTTTAAAAAGTATGTTCACATGTAATTAACAATTCATAACTGTCAAAATTATCATGGTATTATGGGAACTTCATGGAAATAAAGAGAGGGATAAAAATCCTTGGGGAACGGGGAATTTGTCATAAATTAATCAAAAGAAAAAAAAAAGAAAAATTGATTTCTGAACAATTCAATTCATTAATTTAATTCAAAAATTCATTATCTATTCGATTTGTGATGCAATATCGATGACCAACTGTCCATCACTACTCAAAAAATGTCGACATTCAACAAACAAAACAAAAAAACTTACTCAACGCCTTTAGCATAGCTAAAATGAATTGCTTTTAGACCCTACGTACGTACAATATTAATATTGTCAATTATATTTATGAGAATGACTTTCTTTTTGTCCTTTTAAAGAATCATAATCGTTGTTATATGATACGTTTGTGTGTGTGAGCATATATAAGAAAGAAACACAAAATCTTTAGCATAGCTAAAATGATTTGCTACTTGACCGTAAGTACAATATTAATTCAATCCTGTAAAATGATAAGGTCAATTATTTTTATGAAAACGTATTTTAGAAAATCATAATCGTTCTTATATGATACGTTTGTGTGTATGAGTATATATAAAAAAGAAACACAAAATTTGAGCAGACAAAATGCTTGATGCATTATTAAAGCATTATTGGCGATTGTTCGCCTATTTTGTTAATACTTCCGTTTTTACGATACGTAAATTTTCTTTGAGCATAATATGAAAGCAGTACACTGTGGCGTAAACCGCGATAATGTGGCATAAAAAAAGTTCTATCCACTCCAAATTTCATTAAAATCGGTTAAGCCGTTTGAGTGAGAAGAAGTAACAAAGAGACTTTCGCCTTTAATTAATGAATTCTTATATTATGTTTAGAATTAATAGGTGCTTTCTAGTCAATAGTGGTAAACCCTAGGCTGCAGCAATGCTGCTTAACATCAGGCGAGCTGTAGTCAAACGCGACTCTATCTTAAGTAAAAAAAAATACTGGGATAGGATGTTAATGGCACGGGAATGACGGGATAATTATATCATTGACTGCTCTGTTAGCTTAGTTGGTAGTGGCTTTGCCTTCTAATCTAGGGGCGCGGGTTCGATCCCCGCATGACACAAGTAATTATGGATATTAAAATATATGTTATTACTTGTGTTGAGTGTGGTTGTTTCTATGTAGGTATAATAAGTATGTATTTACGAAAGAAAAGTATATATTATGTATTATATCCGTAATCCGTTACCCATGATATAAGCGTAAGCTTAGTATGGGGCTAGATGGCGCTGTGTGATATTTCCTGAAATATTTATTTATTTATATTGTTATTATTTATTTATTAAAGAACTAGTAGATTTAAATAAAACTAAAAAAATATTGAATCACCACAACCGCGGTGCTATTTCCCCAAGCTAGTGACGCAACTAGCGATTTCGATTTGAAAGTTCCGAATCGATTTATCGAATTTATTTTCTTATTTATTTTTTAGGTTCGTCGCGTCTCAGGGCCAACGAAGTTTTTGTCCTTGTTTTGAGGTAATTTTGTAAAAAAACTGCTATTGATTCTGGTACTGCGTGATTTCCTAGAAAATGATTGTAAACAGGTAAATAATTTAATCAGAAGTGGAAATTTACATTAGGTTTTTTAGTTTTCGTGATAACGTGAAAGTAAAGTAAGTACTTATCTTTTTCTTCTTATCGAATGAGACTGGCCAATTCTGGTGTCGAGAGTTTATTAAGCCGCCCTAAGGGCCTCTGACATGGCTTTACGACTGTCGTACTGTGACAAACAGCCGGGACATACAATTTAACGTTTCATCCGACCCACGGAAGCGCCTATAGATAGATAGATGTACACTTTATTAAAAACACCAGCACAATACAGAAATTTACATAAAAATATGAAAACTTAAACCTAGTGTCTTAACTGGCGGCCTTATCGCTAAAAGCGATCTCTTCCAGGCAACCAATCTGGCAGGGATAAGACGCAAGTATAATGGTAGACGAGGTGTTTTAAATGTATGTGAAATTACATAAATACATATCATAAAATAAACAGACATAAATAGCAAAATAAACAAATACACTAATACATACTTCTATACATATGATGATAAGTAATAAATATATGTCAAATAATGATAACTACAATAGCATATTATATTTTCTATTTAACTTGAGAAGACAAATACAGTTTAAAAACTTTGTTTTTGAATATATCTAGAGATGGCGCTTTCCTCACGTATAACGGTAAAGCGTTCCACAATTGCACAGCTTGTGTAGCAAAAGAACTGCCGTATGACACTTTGTTGTGCCTCGGAGTGGCAAGAGTAAGGTTATATGACGATCGAAGGTGAAGAGAGTGACGGTCATGTGCGTAACAAAGACTCTGTTTTAAATAACGCGGGAAGGAAGGATTAAAAAGAATGTTGTATACTAGAGAGAGGATGTGAGCATTCCGTCGAAGGCGAATAGGAAGCCACTTGAGCTTATGGCGAAAATGAGAGATTCGATCATACTTGCGTAGACCAAATATGAATCTAATACAGAAGTTCTGGAGCCGCTCAAGTTTATTTAGTTGATCTTCACGAAGGTCGAGATAGCAGGCGTCAGCATAATCAAGAATGGGAAGAAGGAGAGACTGTGCGAGTGAAACTTTAGTGGCAGTGGGTAGAAAATTACGAAGTCGCCGCAGTGAAGCACCAGAGGCAAACATCTTATTGCTGACATAAACTAAATGAGCATCCCAGCTAAGGGTGCGATCAATCACTAAACCAAGGTTCTTTACTGATTCACTGTACGGTACTGTAATACCATCAAAAACAACCTGTGGTAAAGTAAACCAGTCAACTCTGGATATCATCCATAATGGAATGCCACTTCATAAGTACCTATGAAAATGTGTTTATTAATAAAGTAACATAAGTATAAAATCTATGTTTGAGTATCTCTCTTCCTAAAACAATTAGAAGGAATTGGTTAATTTTTGAGTCGTCCTATACAACTGTTTGTAAGTACAAAATTATCCTATACAACTGTTTGTAAGTACAAAATACAGTCTGGCTACAATAGCGAGTGTGGCTCAGCGGTTCCAGTGCCTGCTTTTCATCCAGACGCACCCTGGTTCGAATCCGGCCTTGAACCAATGACTTGTATATTCAAGTTATGGTATATAAGGTGAAGGAATACATCGTGAGGAAACCGACATGTTTGAAGACCACAATATCCGAGGACATGTGTCTTCCGTGGAAGGACCTGGGCGCCCACCACGATGTATCTGCACAAGAAAACTCCCCTAACGAATTAATTCTGCGGGGGAGTCACGACCCTCAGTCCTGAGGAATACGACTCAAGAGATACTGTACTTGATAAAAAAAACATAACTCTATATACAATAGTAAGGACCGCAATAAACAGCCTTATCGCTAAAAGCGATCTTACATCACTATTGTACAAAATCAAATAAAATCAGGTCTTTTGTAGCCAAAGAATTCGATTTGCGCAATCAAAATGCAATACCTAAACATAACCTATAAAAATAATCCTAAAACGATTTTCACTAATTACATTTTTTACACGCAAAGACGTCATCACTACACGTTTTAAAAAATAAACTTTTCAAAAAGCATTCAAACTGTCAAAAAATAGTGTCTAAATTTGCTTGTCTATGGTCTAAAAGAGCTTGAACCAACCGGTTTTTTGTTATACGCTTTTTTATATGCTTTTTACAACTGCAAACCGTTGTATGACGTAAAAGAGCCAATTATAGAAAGCAACTACATTTTCGATGCTATTTTTAGAACTGTTCATTTAAAATTCGTTGGTCAGTTGCGCGTGAAGTTTTTGCTTTTTCTTTTATTAGATATTTTAAGTATAAATGTATATCGTATACAACGTTCTTTCTTATAAGTTTGTATGAGAGTGACTAACTCTGGTGTCAGAGTTTTCAACCCACGACCTTAGATATGTCATAACGACTGCCGTTACTATGACTAACAGCCGGGACCTTTAATTTTAATTTAACGTGCCATCCGACCCACGGAAGCACCCAAAATGGAATTAAATATTTTATTTGTTACTATAACTGTCTTAAAACTGATAAACTCTGTTGTTGAGACGAGAGTTTTCAAATCGCCCTAAAGGCTGCTGACATGGTTTAAGGCGAGTCACCAGTAAAAAAGCGGAAAAAAGGTTTTACTATATGAAATTTTTTAGGTATTTACTCCTTAATATCGGTCTTGCAAAAAATATACAATATACTTAAGGATATTGTCTGAGGAATGTGCTAATTTGTTACACGATAGGGTATACTTTACTCGATCATAAAAAATTCCAAAGACAGCTTAATGTAAAAGTCTAAATCGAATATCTTATTAATAAAATTTCTGACTTTACACATCATTTTTATATAGAAATGTTTCTCTTTAAATACTACAGAGAACCTGCTAAAATTTGGGTTTCAACTAAAGTCCTATAATTTTGAGTTAATTATTAATCCCAAAACTTGAATATTTCCCAGCAGTTTGACAAGACGCCGCGCCGCCCGCTACCCCGTCAGTCGCAATCGGGCGCTTGCCAACGTTAGACCTGTGCCAAATTTTCTCCACCCGTTCTTACATTCTTGCCACAGTGTAATAATTGAAAATGGCTAATAAAAAAAATAAAGTTAGGAAGAAATCAGTGTTAATATCTAAAAGAAGGACAGGGAAAGAGAACTATAAGAAACGGTATGTAAATTACTCCCTTTTATAGTAAAATTATGAAGTTTACTCTTTTTTTTAAAGTAAAATGACTAAGCACGCAACAATATTTCTAAAAGTGGCCCAATTTCTTTATTCTTTATGTTTCTCCTCAGGTATATGAGAATTTTCTATAAATTTAGTTGATTTCGTAAATTTTCGTCATTACTTGCCACAGACTAAATTATATCAGTATGACCAAAAGTGTGTACCTATGTACGAGAACTCTATAATTAATTAATTTAGGTCGAAAAAGCAGTCTCGAGTATCTAATACTACCAGTCCATTAGTAGAATTGCAACCTGTGAATTTCAATACTTCAACGACAGATGGGTAAGTGGATCATGTACTAAACAATAATACCATAAAATAGGCCGATCTATCAATTTTTATATTATTTACTATTGACTATAAACTCTACAGCTGATAAAGAATGACTTGCAGAATGTGATGATAAATTATCTCAAAATAATATCAATAATGAGTGAGTATAATATTATAACATCATTAGTTTGTCATATAATAAACAAAACAGAACCAAGCTGAATTTATACAATCATAAACGTAATAATTATGGTAATTTATATTTGTTGTTATTTGTTGTTACGACTGTATGTGTTCGAAATAAATAAAATAATTGCAGCAACAGAAATACATCTTCTAAAAAAAAAACTGTCTAACTATCACGGTTTATAAGATACAGCCTGGTGACATACGGACGGACAGACAGACAGACAGACAGCGAAGTCTTAATAATAGTGTCCCGTTTTTTACCCTTTGGGTACGGAACCCTAAAAACAGATCCAAGCAGAATATCCAAACAGAATGTATACGATAATAAACGTAATAAATGTGGTGATATTTTTTTTGCATGTTATCTAAGCAGCGAATACACAAAGTCACGGCAATTTTATTAATATAACCTATGTATTTTTTTTTCAAACAATAAACACGACTTTGTTTTATATTTATAGATATAAAGTAATAAATTATTACTTAGCTTATTTAAAACTGACAAAAATAACATTTTACATTAATAGAAGTTGATCATAGTATAACAGCTGAAATATTTATACTGTGGCGTAGTGCTAACGTTACGAGAAATGGACAGCGCGCGGAGTGAGACGCGCGGGCGGCCCCCCACACCTCACCTCCTAAAATCGTAGTTCGCGCGAAAATGCCTCGCCTTAACTTAAATAACTTAATTAGTCTTCAACTTAATTACATTTTTTACGTCACAGTAGCTTAATAAGTTGAATAACTTGCATCTAATGAACTAAACCCAAGTCTTTGACGTCATTCGATGACTTGTCGTTTTGGGTGCTTAGGTGAAATACCTAAATATATATATATATATATATACATATATATATATACAATAGGTATATAATATTATATACCTAAAGTTACTATTACTAAAGTTATCTATACATTATAATAATGTTAAAGAGGGTCAATAATCTGTACATAGATAATTCTTTAAATCGATAACAGACCACGTTTCAGCAGTTTTTAGAATTTTTATCTGTTTATTTGGTTGCATGACACAAAAACGGCTGAACGGATCATCATGATTATTGGTATATAGGTAGTATGTGGTACTGGGAATAACATAGGCTACTTTAAATCCCGAAATACTGCGAGCGAAGCCGCTGGCGTTTACTAGTACATACTAAGTATTATATTGGTGATTACTTGATTATTATCAAGATAGATGAGCTTATTAGAATATAATATTTTATTTTAGTTGTAATAACCGGCTAGCACTTACGTCAAAAAATTACGTCGAAAAATTAGCTCGACAAGTTTCGGAAATCTGAGGTTTCCATCATCAGGAGGACGAGTCAGCACGCGCGTCCCGGTTGGCCGCCTCGTCCAGACTCAAATACTCATATTTTATTGTAAAACTTATTATTATTTGTTCCTGACTAAGGCAGTTTTGTACAATTTATGACTACTAATTTATATTTAGACTACTGACGTTTATTAGTTACTATAAACTCCTAAAAATTGATTTATTTGTTGAAGATTTCAAGGACTTTAAAATAAAACTCATGTATCTACTTCAATGGTTTCTAAATATATTGTTGTACAGCGCCATCTAGTTGACAAAGAACTCGTTAGAGCGCATGTTCTGGTTGTGGCGCCACTTGCAAGCCCAGCTCCAGCAGGACATGCCAGCCCACGGCTCGTCTGTGTAGAAAACTTGCCCGTTCTGGTACATCTGAAACAGGAAAAAATAGATAAGTCAATTAGAACAAGTGACAAGCCCCTTAAGACAAGAGGCGTATTCAGTGAGCGTGCTGACGCACACTTATGGAATAGAAAGACCAATGTATGGGAGTGACGTAACAACTCCCCCCCGTGGAGCGATGTCAATCCCATACATTGGTCTTTCTATTCCATATATGAGCGACAGCACGCTTACTAAAATACCTAGGTACGTCTCTTGTCTAAGGGGGCAGTCTAACTATTTGTTTATTTGACTAAAACACTTGTATGTATACAATCTCTCTTGAGTCGTATTTCCCCATGACTGAGGGACGTGACTCCCCCGTAGAATTAATTCGTTAGGGGAGTTCTCTTGTGCAGATACATCTTGGTGGGCGCCCAGGTCCTTCCGCGGAAGACACTGTCCTCGGATATTGTTGTCCTTTAAGATGTTTCCTCACGATGTTTTCCTTCATCTTTAAGCAAGTGAAAATCCTCACATAACTTGAAAATACAAGTCATTGGTGTAAGGCCAGATTCGAACCAGGGTGCTACAGGATTGAAAGCAGACGCTGGAACCGCCGAGCCACACTCGCTTTGCTTTTGTACATAATACAAAGTTAGAATTGCAGTAGAATCTTAAGTACTATTTATCTGTACGTCAGAAGTGTACTGAGCTCTGAGCTAGGTATCCAGAGGATCCTGTGTTGCAGAACTGAAGAAGAACAGAAGCCGGCATTCGGGTATTTTGATAGATTAATGCTTTATTCGACTCACAAATAATATTAAACACAATTCAAGCAAGAGAAAATTATCATCAAAGCTAGGATTATACAGAGTCACAAACGCTCAAAAAAGATGTCCGAGCCAAAACTCTGCTCATGCTACTCGTTGAGCAGACTTTTGGATTACCTATCTCTTTTGCACGTTCTTAAAATATGTAAGAGCGAAAGAAACAAGCAGACTTTTGTTTGCGCTCGCTGACGATGTTAGCGTTCGGACACATTCCTGCGCTTTTTAGTTTGAGATTGTGTCTCTGTATAATCATAGCTCAATGCATCAAAGAGAAAATTATCCAGCATACGAGTAGTAACCAATCCCGAAAAAGCTTTGCGTGGTTGAGAGATGAAAATACGGAAGCATTTTCGACGCGACATTTGTAACGAGTTGAGTTACAATTCTATAGTTTCAATAATTCTTAGGTTAGGTTACTTCATCATCATCATCAGCCCGCTATCGCCTACTGCTGAGCATAAGCCTCTCTTTGTACGCCACTCGTCCCGGTCCTGCGCAGATTTAATCCAGGTGCTCACTGCGGTTATTCTAATGTCGTCAAAAATAATAATAATTAGCTTAGGTACTTACAAATGATAAATCCGAACTCTTGTACGTGACTCCGTCGAAACCAAATCTAAAGATGAAGTTCATTGAGAAGATGCTGAAAAAGAAAGAATGATTAAAACCGGTCCCTAATTAGGGGAGTAATCGCGTATCATACCCACAAAAAAACTTTCAGAAGGATTGGCTTTTTTAACAAGGTAGGTATGGGTTTGCACTTGACTGTAATTTGCCTGATGGTAAGCAATCATTACGGTCTAGGATGGAACGTGCTTACCCAGTAAAAACTGATTCACTCTCGCTTTGAAGATCGTAAGGTTATATTTCGCGTGGAACAGGGAGTCAGGCAGGGAGATCCACAATTTAGCAGTTCTCACTATAAAAGAAGCGAGTGTGGCTTAGCGGTTCCAGTGACAGCTTTTCATTCAGACGCACCCTGGTTCGAATCCAGCTCTACACCAATGACTTGTATTTTCTAGTTATGTGTGGATTTGTACTCGCTCAACGGCGAAGGAAAACATCGCGAGGAAACCGACATGTTTGAAGACCACAATAATATCTGAGGGCATGTGTCTTCCGTGGAAGGACCTGGGCGCCCACCACGATGTATCTGCCCAAGAGAACTCCCCTCACGAATTAATTCTGCGGGGGAGTCACGACCCTCAGTCATGAGGAAATACGACTTAAGAGAGACACTATAAAAGTGGAAGCAAAACGCTCATCAACCTTCTTCTTACCTACTCATATCATATGTATATCTACTATTTACTCCAGAATTTGTGCGAGTTTTAATAAAGATAAATCTTTCTTTATTTTTTTTTGAAGGCGGTTAATAGAGTCGAATTAGATAAGTCACTATGTTTTCCTTCACTGTTAAGCGAGTGCAAATCACACGTAGCTTGAAAAACAAGTCATTGGTGTAGGGTTGGATTCGATCCAGCTTGCATCGGGCAGGATTAAAAGCAGACCACCGCGCCACACTCGCATTTAGTGGTCATATTTACATAGTTTCAAAAATAAATCATCATCAGCCTGCTATCGCCCACTGCTGAGCATAGGCCTCTCTTCCTGTACGCCACTCGTCCCGATCCTGCACAGATTGAATCCAGGTGCTCCCTGCGGTTGTTCTAATGTCGTCAACCCACCGCATTGGTGGGCGACCTCTATTTCTATGGCCAGTCATGGGTCTCCAGTCCGTTAATGTTTTGGTCCACCTGCCGTTCTTCTACCTCGCAACGTGTAAAATAAAAATAAATGTTACCTGAATATACACCGCACATCAGTGGTGGCCGGTATGAAGTATCTATAAGGGCCGCACCAGTACGAGATCTTGGGCTCATATTCGACTGACTCCGGGAATTCTTCTCGAGGATTTATCCTGGAAATAAGGCAGAATATATTTTTTATATTTGTAGACTTAGTGGGTGGTCATGGTAGTATCTTTATAAAAAAAAGGAATGAAGGGAGGAAGGAAGAAAGAAAGGAAGGAAGGAAGGAAGAGAGAAAAGAATTGAGGATGAAAGAAAGGACGAAAGAAAGGAAGGAGAAAGAAAGCCAGCCAGAAGAGTGCCACATTAGTGTAGTAATACAGGCACACTTACTTGTATATACACTGCGCGTCGCTCCAGTTGTCGTCCGAGTGGCAGTAGAGCCCCTGGCTGGGATCCTTGGCCTGGAACTGCTCGGCGTGGGGGCCCACGTACGTGGTCTCCGAGTGACGGTGGTAGAAGCCGGAGAAGGCAAAGGCACCTGCAATGTTTGGAAATCTAGTAAGGACTTGAAAATCTTGCCAAAGTCAAATCGCTCATTGTATTATTGTGTTTTCAATTACGGCTTATTGCCCGTGGTCCCTATGATAGTCCCTGCAGGTACTAATGTTTTAGTTGTTGTCTTTAATAAAATATTGTTGCCTTATTAAATAAGTTGGCTAATACTACATTCAGGGACCACGGGTAATATATTTGCCCGTGGCCCCTGCTAGGGACTATCACAGGGACAACGGGCAATAAGCCTCAATTACATTATTATGTTATGTTGCAGATCTTATGCATATGGTAAAAGAAGAACACAATATACTCTCAAAGGGTGTTTACAAAGACTTTTATTCTTTATTGTGTACTTGTATACATTTTCCTCACCGTTATGAGTGGTTTGCTGTTAGCGGTAAAAGAAAACATGGTGAGGAAACCGACATGTTTGAGGACCACAATATCCAAGGACATGTGTCTTCCGTGGAAGGACCTGAGCGCCCATCACGATCTATCGAAAAGAAATGCCCTAACGAAGTAATTCTGCGGAGGAGTCACGGCCCTCAGTCATGAGGAAATACGACTCAAAGAGAGTATGTAGAAAGGATTAAGTATGTCTGTCTCGTGTCAGAGGGCTACCGTATTTTGACGTGATTTGATATTTACAATCTTACGATTTACCAGCGATCTTATAAAATGGGAGTTTTATAAATAGTGGCTAAAATCATTAAGTATATACTTCTCGCACAACATTGCTCTTCCATTGGTGCGAAAATTAATGGAATAATTCTTGCTGTCAAATATAGATGTCACATTCAACGAACCGGGTTATAATATCGTAAGTTTAATTCTTTTATCAAAACGTTGACATATTATTTTACCTCTAAATGTATAGCAGTGTGGTTTCCTCTCGCTGGATAGTATCATCTGTGCGTCCTCCTGGTTGTGCGCTGAGGCGATGTAGTAGGATGTATCCAGACATTTGAACTCTGAAATGAAATAAAACAATTACTTAGTAGTTATGGCCCGTAGCTAAGTTGGTTTAATGCTTGGTCCTCTGGTACCAAAGGTCGCTGTTTCGATTCCCGCTATTCTGTATTCTGTGTTCCCGCACAACATTAATAAATGTCAATTTCCAATCTGCAATTATTTGTGTTGTATCTGGTTGTTTCTGTGTTTAATATGTATGTAAGTATTTTAAAAAAAGGTGAGTTTGTAGGTATTATTTATGACTACTGAACGCCCACGGCTTCGCTCGCATTATATTAAGACAAAAAGTAATTACAGCGCTATCTATCTAGTTCACACGTCGACAAACACGAATCTTTAAAATTACTGTAGGCAGCGGATATCGATGACCACTTGGTCTAAAATGAACATAACTTTTTTAAACCGTACACAAATCGGTTCAGCCGTTTTCGAGTCTATAACGAACAAACATACCGACAGACAAACAGACAAACATATTTTTTTTATGCATGTTTTTTTTTTCTATTGCTTTAGTGAAGACCCCTCAACTATTTTTTTTTTCAATTATCTTTAATGTACACACACCGACCGGTTACAGCTTTATTATATGTATAGATAGATAGATAGCTAGTACGAGCTGTGGTACACGAATAGCACGAGCGTTTGCTTAGTATGTGACTAGATGGCGCCGGATGAAACGTGCCGCATTCTTTATTTACATTTTTATTACTAGTGGAAGCCCGTGGCTTCGCTCGCATTATTTTGAAATAAAAAGCCTGTGACACTTCCAAGACCTCATACTAAGTACTTACACCCCGAAAATCATGATGATTCATTCAGCCACTTTTGCGTTATGAGCGTTTAAATAAACATATAAACAGAAAAAATTCTAAGAACTGCTGAAAACTGTTCGGTTTTGGATTTAAAGTATACCCAAACTTTTATTTTCTGATATCTTCTATTTTCAGATTTTTTACCGTCTGCAGCTTTACTATGTGTAAAGATAGATGTTGCCACAATCTTTACCGTCTGCAGCTTTACTATGTGTAAAGATAGATGTTGCCACAATCTTTACCGTCTGCAGCTTTACTATGTGTAAAGATAGATGTTGCCACAATCTTTACCGTCTGCAGCTTTACTATGTGTAAAGATAGATGTTGCCACAATCTTTACCGTCTGCAGCTTTACTACGTGTAAAGATAGATGTTGCCACAATCTTTACCGTCTGCAGCTTTACTATGTGTAAAGATAGATGTTGCCACAATCTTTACCGTCTGCAGCTTTACTATGTGTAAAGATAGATGTTGCCACAATCTTTACCGTCTGCAGCTTTACTATGTGTAAAGATAGATGTTGCCACAATCTTTACCGTCTGCAGCTTTACTATGTGTAAAGATAGATGTTGCCACAATCTTTACCGTCTGCAGCTTTACTACGTGTAAAGATAGATGTTGCCACAATCTTTACCGTCTGCAGCTTTACTACGTGTAAAGATAGATGTTGCCACAATCTTTACCGTCTGCAGCTTTACTATGTGTAAAGATAGATGTTGCCACAATCTTTACCGTCTGCAGCTTTACTATGTGTAAAGATAGATGTTGCCACAATCTTTACCGTCTGCAGCTTTACTATGTGTAAAGATAGATGTTGCCACAATCTTTACCGTCTGCAGCTTTACTTTGTGTAAAGACAGATGTTGCCACAATCTTCTTTTTTTTGTTGAATGCATAAATTAATATAAAAAAGTAATTTCATAATAATAATGTCTTACCAGGGCTAACGTAGAGACCAAAAGGTATCTTAGCTTGCGTGGACCTGCAATAAATATTCAACATTATAATATTGCGTCAAAAGACATTAAAATGACCACCACAATAAACATATTCTTGTACAAGTAGACGCCCGCAGCTTCCCTCGTATAATTTTAGAATAAAAAGCCTATGGCACTACTAGGACCTTCATACAAAAAATCATGATGATCTAAACCGCCGTTTTTACGTGATGTGCGATTAAAATAAACAAACTATAAAATTGGTGGAATGTTCTGTTTGTGCTATCAGTTCTAAGAATCCCCAAATAATTGTTTTTCCAATATCTTCAATGTAAGTACAGACTTTCGACTCTCTATATCTTTATTCTATGTATCATCATCATCCACAGCCCTTGGGATCACACTGCTGGACATAGACCTCCCTTAGCATATGCTATCTACGTAGGTCCTGTGCAGACATCGTTTAGGTCGGACACCCGACTTATTTATATTAATTTATTTGATTGATTGAGAATCTCAGATGTTGGACTCTCTTTAGCTTATTATTATATATTGTACAGATTACCTAATTTTTGCTTCAGAAGTATCCATTTTCTTGTTCAGTTTCAGCAGCACCATAGACATTAACGCCATGTCGGTTGCAAACAGCAGTCGCTTCAGATCCTTGATGTGTACGTCTATGAAGGCGTTTAGTTTCTTTTCAGCCGCTTCGAGGATTTCTCGGCGTTCTGTCTGTGAAAGGTTTACGATTTCAAAACCCAGAAAATCACTACTACTATAACGAAAGATAATGAAACTCTTGCAGTACAAAATACATATTGAGACGAGAATTAATCTCATCAAAGGTATCAATGGTTGCCTGGAAGAGACCGCTTTTAACGATAAGGCCGCCGCTTGTGGCACTTTGTTTTATGTATTGTTCGTTTTTAATGTGTCGACAATAAAGAGTTTATCTATCTATCTAATCCTTGTTTTTCTAGACAAGCGTTGCTGCAAGCAACAAGGCATATGTGAGCTGAAAAAGGTAAACATTACGGATTGAATAATAGTAATGAAAATAATCTTTAACCCTAAAATGTCGGGACTTCTATTAAACCCACCAAGGTGTTTTCGTTACCGAGTGAAAACTTTTCAAATTTCCGAAAATTCCGGGATTCACAAATAACTCTTGTATTTTTACCATCACTATTAGAATATTGACAAAAGTAAAGGAAGGGCATGGAAATGAAATGAAAATTATTTATTTGCGACAAGAAATTACGTTCGAACACATTCAAGAAAGACATGGTTTTTTACAAGGTACGATTATTAAAGCATACATACAGGGTTATGGGGCTTAGAATATTGTCAAAAGCAAAATAAACATGTGGACATGGTTTTTTATATGGCACACAAGTTGTACATACAGGGTTATGTGGCTCCCGAATCCTGCTATCCATGTAACTGAAGTATTCTTGAAGTTTCTCGAACTTCTCATCTGAATAGCTGTGCTTCGGGTCTATGTCTTTTGTGCTAGGCATGTTGTAGGGTTTCTAAAAATAAATAAAACACATTTCATTTGATAAATATTAAATATAAAAATATTCTGGAACATTGCACACAGCGCCATCTGGCTCCACACTAAGCAAACGATTTGTCGTGTCAGTTTTGTCCCACTGCTGTGTATAGGCCTCTCTCATAATAAGCCATTGGCTTGGATCTTTAGCCAGCCTCATCCAGGTTTAAACTTTTTATATATTATATAGATAGATAGATTATATTTTATTATTATATTTATAGTTTATATTTACATAGTTACAAGTCGATTAATAAGTATATTGAAAAGATTTACCGTTTCTACAGTCGGGAACGACAGCCTAGCAAGCTGAAAAACAATAATTTTATATATAAAAAAATCATCCAAAACTTCTCTGCCTATTAACATATAGCTCTCCTCTTCATTAAGACGTAACTACTACATATTCCTAATTACTTAGGATCGTAACTCCCCCGCAGAATTAATTCGTTAGGGGAGTTCTCTTGTGCAGATACATCGTGGTGGGCGCCCAGGTCCTTCCACGGAACACACATATCCACGGATATTGTAAAAAAAATAAGACTAACAGGTAAAAAACAAACTCTAGTGTTGAGTTTTTAAACCACTCGCGAAGATTTGACATAGTTTTACGACTAAAGTTGTATGGTAAACCGCCGAAACCCACAATTTATTGGTCACCTAACCCACGGAAACGCACTGATGTGAATGACACTTTGTCTTTTCCAACAGTCACCCATCCGAGAATTGATCGCGAAGGCATTTGCTTAAATTTGGTAATCGTGAAGGAATACGATTTATACCACAGTAGGTAAATTTAATAAAACTACGATAGCAATGTTTAGTAAGCTTTAGCATAATTCCAATTCATTTAACATGAGTACAATAAATGCTAATCAAAATCATTCCGTCTTTTTCGCACGAATGGAAGAGCTATGTTGTGCGACAAGGGTGGAATGATTTTGGTCTTCTGCGTTTTTTTTTACGTGGGATAAGTTTGCGTTTGACTACAGCCTGCCTGATGTTAAGCATTGCTGCAGCCTAGGGTGTAACACGCTTACCTTAAAGATAACTATAACTCTAGATTTGAAGCCCCCTGGATTACTATGAATATTGTACGCAGATTGACAAATACCGCAACATACTCACCCACAGACGAGTTATAGTCAGCAGTAACTGTATATTAAAGATTTTGACTCACCAATTGGAAAGAAGGATCGCCATTACTTGCAGATGCTTTTTGTAGTATAGAAAAGAATAGAAGCTGTAAAAATATTTCGTTTTAGCTTTAGTATTACCTGTATGAGGGTAGCTACCACTGGTGTCAAGAATATTAATAAAATAGTCTTTAACAAGTCTAAGACCCGCTCGGACAACGGCACTTAAACACTTTGTCATTTTTAATCATAATTTGTTCGCTAAATTCAGTTAACGTCGTTGTGCAAGTCAACCTAAATTTTTGTATACAATAAAGATTGCAATTATTTCCTAACCAAATTCAAAAAAAGGTGGAGATGTTGTCAATTCGACTTAATGTTATTTAATTCTTTTCTGAATACTGAAAATAACTTACCAAAATAGTTTCTCGACGGCATTTTTTAAAATCCATTTAAATTCGTTTTTGACTAGTCAAAGCCTATGGGCACCTAAATTGTAACAGTTTTACATTCAATAAAAATGTTGCTTGAAAATTAAAAATAACTGCTTGTTATTTTTATCAAACTAAGCAATTTACTTAATTGGGTGAGCGAAGCGAAATCTTTTATTATCACATCAATCGGTCTACGTAAGCTGTAGTCACCTTTTTTTTACGTGGGATAGGTTTACGTTTGACTACAGGCTGCCTGATGTTAAGCATTGCTTTCATGCTATAAGCCATGTCAGAAGCCCTTAGGGCGCATTGATAAACTCTCGACACCAGGGTTGGCCACTCTCATTCGATAAGTAGAATCTAAGGCTAAAATCAATATTGATTTAACTTACAAATAGGATGTTCATAAAAAAAGACTGATGATATAAATTCAAAAATCTAATTCTCTATTAATATACATTAAAGTACATAACAAACTATACATTTAAACATTATTTACATACAATAAAAAATGCATTTAAATGTTGCATTGCATACAAACAAACTTACGAACGAGTTAACATAACATGTATTATTAGAAGACGTTCATAATCTGTGAAAATTTACCTTTTTTGATTATTTTTATGCTTCAATAAGTCATAATTTATTTTAGAAGATATTTTACAGTAAGTATTAGTCAATACCACAGATAACAGAAGCAAAGGGAGATTGGCCTTTTAAGAATTTATGTTTCAAACCCAATGTCCGCAAAAATCCTGCATTTCGATCAAGAGTTAGCGTGCGTTGTCAGTGAGTGCTTGTTATGAGTAATCTTCCATTGCGGCATAAGAACTACTTTATTGCTATACGTCTTATACAAACCAAGCAATTGTTCAATAACTTTGTTTTCCTACCGTCACGTCGACTGACAAGCGGTGAGCCGATGAGGTACGTTTTGCACCGCATGCGTTCGCACGGGACCCGCCCATACCCAATTTCCCTTGTTTCTGTTATCTGTGGTCAAGACATTTTATTTAATACCAATATAAATTAAGTAATTTTGTCGCTAAACATGGGCCTTATTACATAACGTGGTTTAACTATTAGTCCAGAACTTTGAAAATAAGCAGTCCGTTTTTGCTGTTCGAAATTTGTCTGTCTACTGTCAGAATAATCAAACTGTCAAAGTGTTACCAATGATAAATCAACGTTCTAATTTGAAGTTGACATTTTGATTGTTTGTATGTGATGTTTGAACAACAAGAACCGACTTTTTATTTCTAAAGTTCTAGACTAATATTTAAACCACGTTTTTTAATAAGACGGTAAAAGTTCCAATGGGTCTAAGAGTCACTAAAATAACTCATACAATGTATCTTTCATTTAATAAAAATGCTAGTTTTCCGCAGATTATAGACATCTTCTAAATATTACAAAAATTAGAGACAAAAAGATTATTTTACAACCAGGTGCTTTATGTTAGTTCGAGTCACTTTATAATATCAATATGTAGCTCCAAACCCGAAAAAAAAAATAGCTCGCATTCCACATTACATTCGACATTATTGATAATAAAACATGACCTTGAAAAATTTAAATTATTTGAAACGTAATTTAATTTGGCGAGATATCGTATTTTATTAATATACTTCAATAGGTATTATATGTAAGCTGCAACTTTACAGTAACAATAGAGATTTTATAACTTTTATCATAACACAGGTTATCCTAGTGTGGAGTGCAGGAGGCAGTAAGCTTATAATGCGCAACACGAGATAAGTTTTTCCTATATTTCTTCGCCGAAAAAAAAACCTTTTAGACGATTTTCTTTTATTTTTTATTTGAACTACATACTCATATGTAATACATAATTACACACATAAGTAGGTACCTATATGTATAAAAGAAAAGAATTTCAGTTTGTTTATAATTACTAAACAATTTAGATTTTTGGTTTAGGTAATCTAAATCTGCCACACTATATAGACCTGCCAATTAGAGAAGCCCAAAATGATGTCATTTACCTATATGGCTCATTCTTTATCCAGCGATTAGTTTTCACGGCAAAAATAATCAGGTAATTTCTGTTCTGATAATGTTTTTTTCAAATTTAATTTAACTTACTTTTAACTATTGCTGAAGCCAAGCAATTTTAATATATAGTTTATGTTACGAGTAAAACTAGATGACATGGTAAACCTAAGTTTATCTGGATATACCAAGCTTTATCCAAAAGTTTTGGATACAATCTGAATAATAATTGAAATTGGGGTTTTACTCATTTATTCTAAACACCACATTTTTTCAATTAGTTAGAACTAATGGGTGCTCGCGGCTTCGCTCGCATTAAGAAGTAATTCCCTTTAATAATAAACTTGCATGGGCTATTTCACCCATTCAAAGTGACATTTCCAAAAATCTTTTCTTAGCGGATGCCTACGTCATAACATCTACCTGCATGCCAAATTTCAACCCAATCCGTCCAATGGTTTGGGCTCTGCGTTGATAGATCACTGTGTCAGTCAGTCAGTCAGTCACTTTTGAGTTTTATACATTTTGATTTTACTTATTTTTCAGACTATACCTACCCAACAAATCTGAGTAAAGCTTAGTTTATTCAATAAATTTTAAGTTTACCAAAGCTTTTACCCGTAACATATATTTTGAAACTTTATCTACATACAATATATTGAAATCTCATTTCATTGACTACATAATAATCGACTCATATTCCTAGATTGAATTTCACCGCACTGTAGTAAATTATCTTTAAATTTAAAGCTATTTCCATACAAACTGTTGTATAGTAAGACTCAAAATCTAAGAAAGATAGACTGATGGTTTATATCTCAAATTGTTGGTATCTAAACAAAGATCTCGCCTCTAGAAAACCAAAGGCATAAGTATTGTAGTTTTTATTTTTTTATTAAAAAAAATGTATTGGTAGATAATGTTTTGTCGTGAAATTTCCAAAATTACAAAACCTATGCCTTTGGTTTTCTAGAGGCGAGATCTTTGTTTAGATACCAACAATTTGAGATATAAACCATCAGTCTATCTTTCTTAGATTTTGAGTCTTACTATACAACAGTTTGTATGGAAATAAAGCAAGAGCGACTGTACGTTAAGAGTACTGCCAATTCAATTTGCATACAATTTTATTATATTGACTGTCAAAATAATCTTGTAATATGGATAATACATTTAAGAATCTTAATGCAAGTAGCCATTAATTACGAATAATATGATAAATCATATTGCCATTATTTGTATTCTAAGACGATATATTCTTAACATAATAAAATCTCTACCAATTGTCAATTTACACGTCCAATGTTAAAACCATAAATTTTGATACAGACTAGAGGGCGACACCGTCTCATTTCAGGTAAAATTATTATGAAACCGAATCAAAACTCGACTCCTTTTTATGTAGGTTCATAAAGAAAACCTTCTTTTTTTGGAGTCGGTTAATATATGTTTCAATAATGATAATATTTTAAGATATATAGTTCTAAAAGTTTAACAAGACATTCTTTATATGCGGTAACTAAAATTCGTGTTTTATAAACCGCCCTAAGGGTATCTGACATACCTTATATTATTTGTTTTTTTATTTTTTATTTAATAGTAAGCATTCTAATTTCTAAGGTGAACTATCTCAGCACCAAATTCCATGACGATCGGCCCAGTCTCGTCCTGAAAAGGTGACAAATGATTTCTTTTGAATTTACTTTTCATGAAAAAAAACTATAATTAGAGATATAATGAATAACTCAATCTTTGTTAAGGTTTGAGTCTCTACACATTTTGTTTTTTTATTAGATTTTACTCAATAAACATTTTTGAAATTTTGAATCGAAATTCATTTGGGCTATAATAATTTCAAAAGAAAAAATATTCAGTCTAATTCAGAACCTAATCCTTTTTTTAATTTGGTCATGAAAAGACGGTGACACCCTTAATTAAATTCTATGATGTCTTTGGTACTAATTTGATTATTTCATTTTTACTAATAAGGTAACTTTTCAGCTTTCTTTTCGTTTTGGAGATTTTATGCCATTTTTAAGAGCAATTTAAATATATCAAATGTCTTTTGCACAATACAATCAAAATTTACACTCTCAATATTGTTTATTAAAATAATGAAAGATTAAAACTGGTTAGTAAAACAGTGCTTTTGTTAATTACTAGTGGAAGCCCGCGGCTTCGCTCGCATTATTTCAGGATAAAAAGTAGCTTATGACACTCCTAAGACCTCATACTACCTACATACCAAAAATCATGATGATCCGTTCAGCCGTTTTTGCGTGAAGAGCGTATAAATAAACAGACAAACAGAGACACAGATAAACAGATAAACTGACAAAATTTCTAAAATTGTTAGAACGTGTGTGTTCTGCTATAAATTCGAAGTATCTCCAAAATTTATTTTAAATATCTTCAATGTTCAGACTTTCGACCCTCTTCAGCTTTATTATAAGTATAAATTATTTTTTGTTTTGACAACTGAAAAAAATGACTGAGCACTGAATAACTAAGCAGCTATTAAATCATTGACTTTTTTTTTAAAGTTAGGTCTAAGTTTTGTATTTCAAAACACACAGTCCGGATTTATGTATATAAATATGTAATCCCTTCTAAATAATATTCTAGGCTCTAAAATTCACCTTGTACATATTTATAATATACATAAGTAAATACATATACATACTAATATTACATACTGCTAATATTATTGTGCTATAGTAGAGGTATGGCGTATCTTAAAAATATAAATAGACATATTTAAGTGAACAATCGAAATTCCACTTGAACAGAGACGGGACTATAGTGAAGGAAAATATATCATAAACAATGTCAACAAAAAGACAACACTTCAAGAACACGGTATTTCATAAAAATGATCGTCTCAAATTGGAAAATGCATTTGAAAAATGACATTAAAAATGCATTTCGTTTCGTCTTTGACAATGTAAATAAATTATTTGACATTTACAAATAAAATATTTTTTTGCTTTGTCTATTATAGCATGATAATTTTGACTTATGTCATATCCATTTTTTTTTACTTAAAATGATATCAATGTTTGACAAGACAACTGTTATTATTATTGTAATAAGTTTGATGTAATTCTCTATGTTAATAAATTATATCTATCTGTCTATCTATCATACATTTTACGTTAAACATTCGGAAAATATATGGATATGACAGCTGTCAAAATTGACATAATATAATGCAACAAGCATAACTCCATTTGAAGGACAGTTAATTTGTACATTAACAAGTAGTTTTCTGCTTTTTGATTGCATATCTTGTGTATGTTGTTAAGACATTTTTGACAGCTAAATTTTATGTCAAACTTGCGTCGAATGTATTTAGATAAACTGTCAAAGTAATCACGTTATTTCAGACAAGCTTCACGCAAAATAAGATTAAAATAAAATAAATTCATTCCATTTTTTTACAACCTATAAAATTGATCACAAGTATACGGTTATTAACCAATTTTAGTCAATTTTCTTGCATTATTTTGTTACATTTTTTTTATAAAACTTGGTATTTTTAATTAATTTATATCAATAATAAGTATGTGTGCTTTGAGCTAGGATTATACAGAGACACAATCTCAAACTAAAAAGCGCAGGAAAGTGTCCGAACGCTAACATCGTCAGCGAGCGCAAACAAAAGACTGCTTGTCTCTTTCGCTCTTACAGATTTTAAGAACGTACAAAAGAGATAGGTAATCCAAAAGTCTGCTCAACGAGTAGCGTGGCCAGAGTTTTGCCTCGAACTTGTTTTTTGAGCGTTTGTGACTCTGTATAATCCTAGCTCGATATATGTGTGTTATCAAATTATATTATTTAATCGATGAAGCTGATGCTTAGATATATTATTAAATAAATATTCAGATATATAAATATCTTGAGCCTAAAACCCATAACACTGTATAGTAACGATTAACCATTTCATTAATCAATTTAACTATTCTATTTAATGTCTCAAATTACATTCAAAACTTTACATCCTAAATTTATAACTCTAAATTCAATAACTTTCATATCTCTAAAAAGCTGCTTACTGCTTCACTCTAATTCCAACATACTTCTGTAAACCACTTGACGTTTCTAAAAATATTTTAGTCGTGTCAAATTAGTTTCCATAACTAAAGTGGCATGTCAGAATTGGGGTCTTAACCATTTTTTTTTATAAATCGATAATTAAATCGATTATAAAATAAATTTGATTAAAACACATATAACACTAACTTCCAGTTCCTAGAAATGTTAATTAATTTAATTCTTCCATCAAAGTTTTTTCATAAATTCATTCTTTTTTTATTACAGCCAATGACAGCGCTTAAAATTGATTTGATTGGAAAATTAAACTAATCATCGATCTAGAAATGGAGAGTCAAAATTTATTAGTCCAAATCTGTGGTCGAATATTTTAAAAATAAGTTCATTTTCTCAAATTTTGTACTATACATTTAGATCGCCGGATTTAAAGATTTCTCTTTATGTATAGTCTATATCTATAGAATCTTCACATTAACCACTAATCTCGAAATTAATGTATTTTATTATACTTTTTAAGTCGCTTCTAATCCGATGCCGAATTCCATCACGAATTGATAAGCTTTCAAGATAAACATACAGACACACAGACCAATATTTTCGGACGTGTTTTTTTATAAATACATAATATAAAGTAATAATTTTTAGGAACCCTTAATCTTTTAACTTATAAGTAATTTTACTGGTTCTAAATATTATTTGTAACGTTTTTAGGTCCGCTTGCAGAACGATTCTTAAACGAGTTTAGCAACGAAATTGTAGAGAAAAAAATAATTAAACGTATTTAAGCGTCGTTGTGCAAACGGATCTTGGTATATGGCAAAGAGGTATTGTCGGTATTTCAGTATTTAATGCTCATATATTATAGAAAGAAACTATACACCAATCAACAAATTGTTTGTTGATTTTGGTTTATAAGTAAAATATGGATCAAAACTTTTGCGCGGAGCATAACATTGTTGGACAATGATATAAACTATACCATAAACAACATTTTATCAAGTGCTGGACCGTTTTTGATAATGTTTACCCCAAGTAGTAAGGGGGATAGACGTATCGCCACCAACTACCTTTGCCGGTGTTTTCTTCCTCTTCTTCTTTTGGCTCGGATGTTTCTTTTGCCGCTTCTTTCTCGGGGTTTTGTAGTTTTTCCGAATCCGCTCTGATTGGACCGGGTCTTGTTGGTTTCTCCTGAAAAAATGGAATAAATTATTTTTATTTTTACAGAGAAAATTATAGTGATTGTGATTCATAAAAGTGGACAACTATCGTATCGAGAGTTTTTAAACGATCAAATGACAAGGTAAGTGGTATTCAATGTCTTAACAATTTTAAACTTTTTATTGGGAAACGAGCGAAAATAATCACGACCGGCAGGATTCGAACCTGCGTATTTCTGATTACAAGTCAGAACGCCTGATCCTCTCGGCTACGGTCTACTAACTGTCAGGCGCGAAAACCCACACTCATTTCCAAACACTTCAGACTAAACGGTCGATCTTAGCAATTGTTTTGTTTGACAATGTTTTGCCTATATATCTACTATATAAAAATAAGTCGGGTTTTCCTTCCTGACGCTATAACTCCAGAACGCACGAACCGATTTCCACGGTTTTGCATTCGTTGGAAAGGTCTCGGGATCCGTGAGGTTTAGGGCAGAGAAAATTCAGGAAAAAATTCAACAGAAAAGCGGGAAAACAGGGAAAATCATTTTTCACATACAGCGCCATCTCTGATACATAGCATGTACTACATGTGGCGAAACGGAGTTCGCCGGGTTTGCTAGTTGCTTGATAAATATATATTTCATAATAATACAAGATACCCACATCGTCAGTATACCGTTCCCCAGTGTTGACAGCTTTGTCCTCAGTGACCGTGACCTTGACCGGGCTGACTTTGACCTTGACCCCGTCCCCAGGGTCAGTGTCCTCCGTCTGAGTGCCGCGCTCCTGCGTGTCGCTGTTGTTTATGTCGGGACCGGTTTTTGATGACTGGAAATATTTGTACAGAAAATACAAGGTTACTGGAAAATCATAATAGTTTTTACAAAAATACCCTCACGTACATACCAATACCGAAGTTGTAAAATCAATACAGTGGTAACAATTACAAGTGGATTTTGCGCGGTGCAGGAAAACATACTAAGTAAACATACATACAAACCTTTCTCTTAAATCACTTTATCTATTAAAAAGAACTGCATCAAAATCTGTTGTGTAATTTTAAATATCTAAACATATGTACATACATACAGACAGACGCGGGAAGCTACTTTGCTTTATACTATGTAGTGATATATAAATTATTTAGTCAGTTATAGGTCAATCTTTTGTTTTTTTAGTACAATGAATGGGTTTGCACTTGACCGTAATTCCCCCGATGGTAAGCAAACATTACGGTCTAGGATGGAGCGTGCTTACCCAGTAAGAACCGATTAACTCTCGCTTTGAAGATCGCAAGGTTATATTCCGCGGGAACAGGGAGTCAGGCAGGGAGATCCACAATTTAGCAGTTCGCACTATAAAAGTGTGTTAATTAGAACGTGTTCAAAATACCTCCATATCTTCCTCTCTTACGGAGCCCGATTCGTCGCCTTCGTACGATATCTTCTTTGCTTCCGGCACGAACGGAGTGAAATCTGGCTCCTCCTGAAAATATACACAATAATTATTTATACATTATTTCATAGTGGATGACCGTGGCTTTGCTCGCATTTTCTCGGGATAAAAGTAGTCGATACTGGTAAGAAAACTTAGGTTATAAGGGGTTTTAACACCATCTATAAAAAACAGTTAAGATACTTAATTTCTCTCTGAATAATACTACTACAGCATGCTCTCCAGGCCCCGGTTATTACATATAGTTTATATTGTATTTTATCTATCTATCATCCAAAACGACGATATTGTGATCATAGCCGAAACTCACTGCGATCTACAAAACACGCTCGACTCTCTCGACAAAGAAAGCCGTAAAATAGGTCTTTGTATGAACTTTTCCAAGACTAAGACGATGACAAATGGGATTCAAAGACCTATTTCAGTTGGAGGCGTAAACATAGAATATGTCAACGAATACATATACCTTGGCCAGCAAATAACTTTTACTGACTCTACCACCAAAGAAATCGATCGCAGAATCGCCCATTGCCTGGAAAAAGTATTGGGCAAACAAGGACGTGTTTAAGAGCAAACTGCCAATACATTTAAAGAAAAAACTAATGGACAACACGATCCTGCCGTCGCTCTTATACGGTTGTCAAACCTGGGCGTTAAACAAAAAGCTCATACAGAAAATCACCACTTTTCAGCGAGCTGCGGAGAGATCGATGCTGGGTCTAAAACTTATGGATAAGATTAAAAACGAAGATATCAGAAAAAAGACAAAGGTTCTAGATGCAGCATCGATGCTCTGCAAATTAAAATGGAAATGGGCAGGTCACATTGCCCGAGCGACTGACAGCCGGTGGAGTGAGCGCATCCTCCACTGGCACCCCCGAGACACGACCCGCAGCAGAGGACGGCCCCGCTCCAGGTGGAGCGACGACATCGAGCAGGTGGCAGGCGCTACCTGGACACGAGCGGCACAACACCGAGCGAGATGGCAACACGAGGAGGAGGCCTATACCCGTATTTGGGTGCCTAGTTAATCAATTATTTTTAATTATATTAAAATTGTGTAAACATACCAAATACCAGGCGAATAAAGGCTTTTTTATTTATTTATTTTATTATCATCCAAAACAGACAACCAATCTCTTCTCTTCTTCTTTCATAACTGGTATAAGACTTCGACACTTCTCTGATTAACTGTCAATCGTTTTTGAAAAATGAAAAATTTGACAATAGCGCCATCTATTATCCAAACACTTCAACTAAATAGCCCAAACCTCTTTCCGTCTCCTCTTATAGCTGCCATAAGCCGTAGACGCCTCTCTCAATTTAGCCAAGAAGACTGGCATGCCTCGACTGCCTGCCCAGATTATTAGCTAACCTTATATTATTATCTATCTATTAATTATCCAAAAGAGACGACCAACCTCTACTCTTCCTTGTTTACTGTTATAAAATTAGACGCTTTGATTAACAGTCAAAGTATGTCACTAGATTAAAAAAAATGAAAAATTGACAAAAGCGCCATCTATTACCCAAAAATATCAACTAGGTAAGTGTCACAAACCTCTTTCCTTCCCCTCTTATAGCTGCCATATGCCTTGGACGCCTCTCTCAATTTAGCCAAGAAGACGGGCAAGCCTCGACTGGCGGCCCAGGTGGTGACGCCGCTGGGCATACCCCCCACCGCTGGCTCGTCGTAGTATGTTAATACATATTCCATGCCGACCTGGAAAATACAAGTTTTTTCTTATAAATTTGAACGATCATGTGGATAATTTCAAGTGCCAAGTGGAAAATGCTAGACTTTTAGCAGTATCACATTATGACACAAATATTGCAAGACATTTGTGTTGTATCTCGTAATTGTGTACTAATATGTGTGTATGCGCGTGTATGGGAGGGAGAGAGAAAGAGTGAATAAGAAAGACAACGTACGGGGACGTAACTTCAGTGTGAAAGTAGGTGTTAGTATCACTAGTGTAAGCAAGTGTAAGACAGTCATAACGAGAGTAAGAGGAAACTACTACTAACTACTCTGATAGTAATAATATTCTCGCATAAGATCAGAGTGAAACTAGGCGTAAGTAAGTGATTTATCTGATCGCTGGTGTAGGATAAATAATGTCGATGGTGTAAGATAATCTTACCTTGCCATCTCCGTCCAGCGTTTTTAGATATAGGCACAGCCGGGGGATCGTACGAGCGTGATATTATTACGAATATAAAGAGTAAGTATGTGTGTTTGAGTGTGTGTGTGTGTGAGAGAGAGAGAGAGAGAGAGAGAGAGACAGAGCTAGTATTGTGTTGTTAAAGAGAGAATGAGAATGACATCATTTTGAAACTAGATGTTTTTAAAGTGGTATAAGACTAAGACACTACCTAGTCAATAGTGTAAGATATTCTTACCTTGTCATCTCCGTCCAGTGTTTTGACAACCATATGACTCCAGTACTCAGACACTCGTATTGCGTTTCTAGATACAGGCACAGCCGGGTGAACACACGAGCGAGAAATGATTACGTATATCTTTTCGGTTTTTTCTCCATTGGTTTCCATCTTTGGTTGCTCGGGATTTGGTTGTAATGGTTTTGGTTGCGCTGGTTTCGGTGGCTCTGGTTCTTTGCTGAAATTAAGTAGAAGAATAGTTTTAGGTGAAAATATTAAAGAAATATTTCTTTTGATTCCATTTTTACGCACGGAGGGTTATTTCAAAGCAGATATTGTGAAAAATATTACTGACATAATTATGCCAGCATAATTTGTGCTTAGCTTTGCAGATCGGCCCATGGTCACTCCTCGGATGGGTGACCAAACATTAGTAGGTACAGACGGTTTTCATAGTACTACTGCAGTGAAAAAATCGGTGAAAAATCTCAAATTTCACATGTACTTCATCAGTGGGCCGCCCCATAGAGCACACAGAGGCCCATAGGGCTTTTTAAAAACTCTCATAAAATAACACAAGACTCACCTATACATCTCTTTAGACTTCTGTTTGGCCCGGTCATGTACGCTCGACCGTGACTCTTCATATCGCTCCACCCTAGATGGCGTCACAGGCGGATTCTTGAATTTCGTGGTTGGTACGTTTGCGCTATTTGACTCTTCTGGCGTTTTTGGGGGGTCTGTAGTCGTATTTGGGGGGTCGGTGGTCGTTTTTGAGGGATCCGTGGTCGTTTTTGGGGGGGTGTCGGGTTTTTTTGAAGGAGAGTCGTCGAAAACGTGCGGCGAATGGGCGCTCTTCACGGCGAACTCTTTGTGCCGACGTATGTATACGTAGTCGCGGTTTGCGAATAGTCTCTGGAACAGAAATCAGTTTTATTTATAAAGAATGGATTAACATATTAACAGCATATTGAAGAATGACTATATTGGTTTTAAATACATTGTTAGAGTATACTTCCAATAGTGTGTCACAAAATACACAATTTAGACGTTCGATTGATAGAATTTGTAAAAAGTTGCAAAGATGCGTTATATTTCCGTTAGATGGTGCTATTACCAACTTTCAAAACTACCTT
Organism: Macaria liturata; assembly: GCA_964023185.1. Taxonomy (NCBI): domain Eukaryota; kingdom Metazoa; phylum Arthropoda; class Insecta; order Lepidoptera; family Geometridae; genus Macaria; species Macaria liturata. The sequence continues at coordinate 10,319,118 of OZ026809.1, read as the reverse complement.
CATTCTTAGCATTTGTCTTTCACTCCATTTTACCTACTTTTTCACACATTTCACAAGCAAGTGGCGTCCCCTAGTGTCAGTAAAGTTACCCACAGGCCACAGCACCTCCCAGTGCAGCACGGTCTGGTCGGGGATCCCGTTCGAGTTGCGTTCGACGACCGCCAGCGCCGCCACTGCGTTGTCCCACTTCTTGCGGTACCCGGGGTCTATGTTGACGGCTGCGAAGTCCTCAGCATTTACGTCTTTGTAGCGACCATATACTGGAATAATGAAAAAAACGTCTTAGATAAAGTCGTGTGAGTGTTTCTGTGTGTGTGTGTGTGTATTTTCAAACCGCCCTAAGAGCCTCTGCAGGGTGTTTTACAATGACTCAGATATGATCCGATCCGCTCGTAGCAGAAATTATAGAAATTAAATACTTGCATTGAAAATTATACTTAGATGTCAATTTTACCATTTTTACTTACTGTACATTTTTATGAACAATAAATGATACACAGAGATAAATGATTAAATAATGTAGTGTAAATTGTGTTTTACATCATGAAAAAAAAATTAAAACTTTTCATTGACGGAAACGAATCCGCTACCTTTTGGCTCCAGGGAACGTTTCCGTTTTTTCTGTCGTTTAGATTTGTTAAAGGAATCATTGTGATTTGGAAAAATCCATTCCGTACCGATTGAACGTCGAAACGACGACGAGAGAGAGATTTATTTTATGTATAACACGAGGAACAGACATCAACAAATAAACTTACTTTCGATTTTATATAATGGTAAATATAGATATATTTTTATATTGTGTATTCTATCTTTATCGTCACAGCGTATCCCTAACCTATGATCTATTCACTACAGAATATGATAAGTTATCACACGTTTGTGTACATTGTATTACACATTAGTATTATATCCGTTATCTAGTACCCACGACACAAGCGTTTGCTTAGTGTGGGGCTAGATGGCGCTGTGTGCAATGTCCCGGAATATTTATTTATTTATTTATTTTATTTTATTGTATTTATCATCATTATTATGTGGTTCAATGGGTTAACAGCATGTTGCAGATTGAGTGTAATAAGCTATACAGAGTTCCTGATAATTTACACATAACATTTTAAAGGCGACTTTGATACACCAATATCAAGTTTTGTGTTATGACTTTTGTAAATTTGCAACAAGAGTAATTTGAAAAAAGATATATCTACAAAAACCTGTAGATATAAGAACATACAGTCATAAAATTTTAGACATTTGTTTAGGATACTTAAATATTGTCCAATTCTGTCAATATCACAAACATATGGTATATAATTATATAGGTACATGTGTAAATTAACATCGATAGATATATGTATTTTCCCGTCCCATATCGGAAGCGTGGGTAACGAGGAGGCTGATCGCGCGGCCAAACAAGCTTTAGAGGAGGGCGTGCTATGCCACCATCTTCCCTTGCACATCGAGCTATTGAGTGACGTTAGATTACAATGCCGAAATCAATGGCGAGAATATTTTGACGAGCGCTCATTGTGTAAAGGAATATGGTACAGAACCATACAGTATGAGCCGCCTAGTTACCCATGGTTCGATAATATTATTATGAAAAGAAGGCAGATCAGATAGTTGGTTTGCTAAGGATTCGGTCCGGACACATTCCATGCAATGTTTACAAACATCTGATGGGCTTCGCGGACTCGCCGAACTGCCGGTTCATTACTCATACTCCGAAAGTAGGTCTAAAGTTGCCTGAGGAGCGAGATGAAAGTAATACTTTTCATCCCTAGGGAGAATCGCTTTCAACTGACAGCTGACAAATCATTAAAAAAAAAGTTAAAAAACTAGTTTTTCTTCACATAATTATCTATTGAACCATGTTCCAACTTTCTAACAGCCACGATTTAAAATTTAAATAACTTAAAGTTAAGTATTGATTAAGGAATATATATTTTTTATAAAACTTTATTATAATTTAGTTTCAACATTTTTTTTTAAATAACTTAGATTTGGGCAAAATATTAACCATATTTTCAATGATGAAAATAAAAAATAATGGCTGAATAGCTGGCCGGCCACAGAAGAAAAAAACAAACAAAATAGGCGGGAAAGCGGCAATTCGATCTTCATTTATTTTTCAATTTGAAGACTTATGTTTATACGTATAGCAGAGATTTGTACCTATAAAATGAGTTCATCTGATTCTGATATGAATTTAACGGCTGATTTTATAAGAGAAGAGGCTAAATCGGTAGTGGAAATCCTTTTACTCATTTTTTCTTTAGCTAATTCATGTTTTTATTTTTACTTTCCTCGTATTTGTAATGAAAAGCACAGTGTTTACCTCGGGTTAAAGACTTATTTAGTCCCTCGAACTATTGGCGCCCGAACGAAAAATAAGTTACTTTCACCCCTAGGGTAACAATGTACTATTGATGGAATGTGTCCGCGGCGAGACTTTACGCCAGCAATTGTTTGTAAATACGACTAGAAATTGTAATAACAACAGTGTGGGACTGTGTAGCAGTATCTTGGCTTCACCTACTTCGGACGAGGCCAAGATTCTGCTAGATATATATAGTAATTTTATAGATAGTATGTAATTGTATATTGTACTAGCTGTGCCTGCGACTTCGTCCGCGTGGAATAGTTATTTTGGGCATCATATTATTTTTTGCAAACAACCTCTTCAGCTTTATAAATTATAGCTGTTACCCACAACTTGAACCGTTTTCGCAGCGCACGCAACGGAAGTCCTCATAGATGAATAATTTTCCCTCGTTTTTTCCAGATTTTCCATTGTTTCTTCGCTCCTATTAGCTGCAGCGTTATGTTATATAGCCTAAAGCCTTCCTTGACAAAAGGTCTATTCAACACAAATATATTTTTTCAATTTGCTCCAGTAGTTCCTGAGATTAGCGTGTTCAAACAAACAAACTCTTCAGCTTTATAATATTAAGTATAGATAAGTAAGTAAGTAGTTTTGAGTTCTTTAAGAATACATCTATCATGAAGATAACATCTAACTTTTGTTTAACTTCACGCCCTTCTCTCACCCAGAGTCCCAAGTACCTTACTATTATATTTACCTTTGTATGCATACAGTCCCTGTCCAGGCTTGTACTCCTTCCTCCATATGATGACGTCGTCCGCCTCCATGTAGGGCTCCCACCCGTCCGGGGAGCCCTCCGGGAGCTTGGATTCTTTGCAACTGGAAATGAATATTGTAATAAATAATATGCTCTCATTCTTCCGGAATAAAAGTAACCTATGACATCGTGGTAGGTTTTAGTCGGTAGTGGGGTCTCATTAGCTCCGAGCCCGACATACCCCGCTGCATGGGGACAGTGTGGGGATGAGTAAATGCATTTCCTCCACGGAAAAAAAAGGTCGTCTTACCTATCAAGCAGACAGCAGAGAAGCACTAACCAATATTATAAATAACCCAATATTGAACTTGAACTCTATATCTGGATGAGAGTGGCGAACTCTCAATGCCGAGTTGCTTCATTTGATATGAAGAAAATCCTTATGGATACACCTGGTTTGATAATTTTAAGACAGGCAAAACTAAAAAATAAACTACTTGTTTCTAAATTTAAAAGCAACATTACAATATACTTACGGACAATACAACACACCAGCATATTCCTTGTTCAGAACAATTCTCTTTTCACAATTTTCACAATAAAGTGTCTGTTTGGTCAGCTCTTCTATACCGTCTAGCTCTGTTAATAAATCCTGAAAAAAGAACAAAATGTTTGTATTACTTTTGTAAAAACCAAAGTTAAGCAACAGCTGGTACAGTTAGGTTTTGATTGATTACCATTTAAGTTGGTTTATCATATTCTACACTGATCAGCACTTACAAAACATTTGAGTCTTATCATTTCCATGTATAATAAGTATGTATTTACAAAAAAAAATGTATAAATGTGTTATATCCGTTATCTAGTACCCATGATACAAGTGTTTGCTAAGTGTGGAGCGAGATGGCGCTGTGTGCAATGTCCAGGAATATTTATTTATTTGCAGTAGGTAATAGTTTATATTAATATATGACAATAATATCTTCAGCGAGTTTGTTATATGCTTTTAAAAGTAGAAATGGTGTCATTTAAATGTAGGTGCTATTATTGCATTAACCCATCCCATCTCACTTAATATCATAATAGTGAAAGTTTGTATGAATTTATGTATGTTTATTTGTAATTTTTTTGTTTCAAACATCTGGACTGATTTTATATAAAGATAAATGAGATGATAATAAAAAGAAGACTTTGGATTAACACATAAGCTACTTTTTATCCTAGATTAGAGGGGATTATACCATTTTGCGCAAGTAGTATACCACAGTTGTTGCAGATAGCTTTCTTACACAGTTTGGTATTTTCAGTTGTGTTATTTATTTCATGTCTCAATAAAAGCCTTTTTAATCCATTCTTCTTTAAAAATAAAGTGAATTAATAGACTACAGTAATACTATCAAGTACCTATGTGAATCAGATAAAACTTCTAGATTTCCATTGAATATAACTAGGTATCTATACATTAAACTTGTATCATTTGACCTTGCCTGTCATTTAGTAAACAAAATTATTATTACAAAAATGGCTTGTAATACCTCTAATTCTTCGTCGGCGATGCCTTTGCCACAACTCTGCGGCTTCCCCGGCTTTTCGTCATTGTTTTTAGCCTTACAAGCGGCGGTTGCATACAATAGTAAAGACCGTCGAGGTCTTGAGAAAGTTTGTCTGAATGAATGGAACACTTCCCGAACGCTCCTATCCTTCCTACACCTCTTCACGACGTGCCCAACAATAACACTGCGTGTCCAGACACTCCAGAGTCTATTTACACTGAGATCTTTGAATATTAAACGCAAAGAACCCATTATTTGAAGCTCTTTTCTATGCTTAGTCAATGACGCCCAGAAATTATCCAAGCCATATCTCTTCGACACGAATCGCGTGTTTACAAAACAGCGGTACTGTACATTGTTATTTAATGTAGTTTTTGTTAGTAAAATTTGCTTAAATCTACTACATAACATCTCGATGTGAGCTATTGCGAAATTATAACCTCAAAGTCAAAATGAATTTTGATCGATCGATTTGACGTTTGTTCGATTGACGCTTGACGTGAGTTTGACATTTGTTTTGAACTCCTAGTGATTACAAGAAACACAATCTATAAAAAGTAAAATTTGTCGATTAATCGACTAGCTCTAAGATTTTTTTCTAAATCGTTATTATGACTCTGAATGACTCGAATCTAGGTACCATGGATGTTATATTGAAGAAATTACAGTAATACACAGGGGAAAGAAAGCGGTTCTCGTATTGGTCTACGGCATAGGCCATAATAATCCATGAATATAATATTTTGTAGCCTAAGCCTAAATATTTTCGATACCTGGCAGTTTTTTTAAATCACAATTACTGTTAAATTTAGTGGTTTCACATACAAAACCTTTCAAAACGCATACTATGTATAACCAACTCTTTGACTAAGTCATGAAATCAAATACAAATTTTGGGCACGGCTTATATTTTATAGTCCTCAAGGTTCTACAAGTAGGTACAAAATTACTTTGAAATCTATTTGTGAAGATGAAATTATGTCACAAAAATAGTCGATACCTGTATCGACGATTTAGTGATTATTTACTTGACCAATCACTAGTATAAAAAAAAGTTTGACAGCTTTACAGGGTTACAATGTAAAAATATTTTTGGTACCTAATCATTCTGTAGCTTTTTCTTCTTTTCTTGTGTGGTAAATAATGTCAATGATATTTTCTTACCATTATATTCGTGTAATTAAACGATTTACCTTTAATTGAGCAAGTTTCCTACAAAGAAAATAAAAAGAAAGCACATAGTTTGATTGACGGGTAGTGACGCCACTATTTTCTAGGCTGGCAACGAGCGTGAACTTTTTTTTCACAGTTTCTTTTTCATCGACGAGCGACGAGGCGTTCGTTCGATATTTTGTTCAACGTCACCTTTTTATGCCTGTAATGTCCGATTTCTGTGTTCCACATGCTTAGGAGTAACCGAATAAAGAAAAAAATAAAGAATCCTCGCACAAGGAGAAAAGTGAGAGCTCTGGCACAAGTCAATGTGAACTAGAAAGTGTGCGAACGAAGTCGCGAGTCGTCTCGTCTGGTCCGCTTTGATCTGGTATCGAGCAGTTCTGACTGCATCTGGAACCCCTTTCTTTCGTTATTCTTTATTTTGAGAGTTTGGTGTTGTGTTTACAAGACTTTATTTTAGATATTAAATAGTTAAAGTTAGTTTTTGTGCTGTGCTAAGTTCGCCCGAGACCTTTCAAAATGTCTGAAGAATCGTCCGCTGATCGCAATGTCGAAATATGGAAGATCAAAAAGCTCATCAAGAGCTTGGAGATGGCCAGGGGGTGAGTATTTTGGTTCTTTTCCAGTTATCACACGTGTGGGGCATAGAAATAATTGCTTGTGGCGGTATATCTTCATAGGAATGGGTATGATAATTTGCCAACTGGGCTGCGCAATGATGAGGCATGCGCCTTTCCATGCATTTCTGAATCACATAACCTGACGCGCTATAGAGTTTGCGCAGAATAATAACTTAAAACCAACATTATTCGCTTTGTTAGCGCGAAATTAATTGAAATTGTAAATTTATAGGTTAGAATCTCCCAGATCGATATAGCATCGAGACAAGCGGAAGTAATTTTCGTGCTGCATTTTCCTTTGTCGGAAAATTTGTTGTTGTGATGACGTCACTGGCGTCTGCCGACGCGCTATGACGAATTCATTCCTTGAACTTATGATCAAAGTCTACTGTAAAATAAAATGCTGTAGCTGAATATTAAAAAATGCTTTGCCCAAATGCATCTATCCTTCTTGCTAAGTTACTCTTTGAATGAAATGTATTTACTTATGAATGGGTTGAAAAATATTGTGAAATTTCTTTACTCTATGATCCTCCAATAGTATGAACTATCCTTAGAATGTTTAGAATTTTCCCTAACATCATTTTACGCTTGAAATCTGTACATTTGACCATCAGATTAACTAATAATATCCACAAAAAAGAAAAAAACTTTCAGAAGACTTGATAACCTTCTTTTTTTGAAGTCGGTTAACAATACACAAATTTATTTTATTTTATTTAGTTTGGTACAGTCACAGACAATTAGTTATAAAAATATATACTAAACACTTTTAAGAATAATATTCAACTAAGAGTCCAATTACGACTATACACAGCTTTAACTTTTTAAATGAAACAGGTTTAACTAAATTGGACCATATTTATTAATAGAAAACCTAACAATCTAATGCCAGTTACCACCATAACTACACAAATAAACTAAACAATAATTTTCTATGGCAAACAGTATCCAATATTTCCTGTTGATATTTTGCCAACCACATTGGCCAAAAATAAATAGAGTCGATATGCCTGTTCGCGATCACTTAGTTGGTATTTTGCCTGTAAAGACTTATATTGTATTCAACCTTCATACTATATCTAAAGTTTTGGGTTTTACTAGTAGACTAATATTATGACTATCAAATAAACTAATGTTTATTAGTAATTTTATTAACATTACTGATAAATACACAAAAAACCACTGAAGTAGGTTTTTTTCAGTTAACAATCACTTTTCGTTGGTATAAGATCACTGATTTATCCTTTTTACAATCATTAAAAACTATACAAAAATGAACTCTAAATAAATGGTCATAAAGTTTAAATTCTTTTTCGCGATCTTATCTAACACATTTATGGAAAACTTTGTAAATTTGGGAAAACTTTGGTACTCTATCAAGTTCCAAAATCTAAACCAATTTAGATAAAACTTGGTATAGAGGTAGATAAAACGAAAGAAATATGTAATAAAACCGATAAAATCGGATTCTGAGTGATATTTTGGCTATTTTTGTATCAAATATTTCAGAGTCATGGGAAAATAAGAGGAAGCAAAATGAAAGCCAAAGAAACATTATTATTTATTTATTACTTAATTAAATCTTACAATTTATACACTCATAAGTAGAGATTGCTGCTTCCTCGTAGGCTTTCTCCCGCAATTCGGTACACTTCAAGTGAAACCAGCTTACACATTTCTTTTTCACACAAAACAATGGAAATAGCACTGTGTGTGTGTGTGAGTGAGTGTGTGTTTTTGTGTGTTTGTGGGTGGGTGGGTGTGAGGGTGTGCGTGGGTATTTTATACATTATTTAACATATAAAATTTTATAATATTATCTTAGTATTACCATTTTTCTCTTTCTTTTTTTTTTCTTTATTCTTTATTCTATTACTTTCTTTGATTTCGGTACTGGAGCCATCTGAAAAAAACATTTAACATGCAACACACACCAAATCCCAAGTTAGTTACAATATATAGTAAGTGTTAATTAAAGGAAATAGCAATATCGAAGTCCAAATACTAGCACCATACGATCAAAACAGGTCTAATTCCTCTCTTGAAAGCATAAAATTGGGAAACCGCGTTAATACGATTGCTTGAAAAGAAAATATATCATATTATGAAATAAAGCTGACAACAGACCCTTTCCCGGTCACTGATTTTAACACTGTTTCGAGAAAGAACCAGTTTTCGATCATAGCTGCACTTATTATGTTAGATGTGATCGTGAAACAGTCTGACGATCTCCAAAATAGTTCTCAACTCAGCATGATCGCTAATTTGTCAGATAACGATCATGTACAAGTGGTGTTTTTGTAAGGAAAAACGATAAAAATCGGCAATAGGTCAGTTCTCGATCACCCATTTTTACCATTAAAATATGGTAGTTTTTCGAGTCAATAGTCATCTTTAGTTGATCGTCATCTGACTTGTAAATTAAGCATGTTATTATGTATAAAACAAAGTATCAATATAACCGAAAACATTATCTAGAACCCAAGCAAAGCTTAGTAAAGATATGACCAAAACAGCCCTTTTACGATCGGTTGATCGCAAACTGAAAGGAGCACTGTTTAACATTGCCCATTGCCGATCACCTAATATTTAAATAATATAAGCATAAAATACATTCAAATCAAGTGGTAAACCCAAATATAAATAATTTTCAACATCAGTAACACAACAGAAACCCTTAATCTATACAGAAACACTTTTTACTTACGATTGAATGATTGCTTCCCACTATTTTTTTCTCTACAAAAATCACGTATTCGAACGCTAGCGCACCGGGTGAAGTTTGTCGGCTTGCTGTTCGGACATTAGCGAAGTTGCCGGCAAAAGCAAGAACGTGAAAGAAAGGGATAGATAGTTCATGCCTTTTTAAGCAAAATTATGACTTAATACGTCGTAATAACGCTATTTCAGACGATTTTCGCGGAAGTGATCGTGAACGGGTAGTGATCAGTAAACAGGCACATTGACCCTATTATATAAGTATATAAGTATTATATCCGTTATCTAGTACCCACGACACAAGCGTTTGCTTAGTGTGGGGCTAGATGGCGCTGTGTGCAATGTCGCGGAATATTTATTTTTATTTATTTATTTATATGATAAGTAAATAGATAGATCAATATATTATAACCATTGTTAATATTTCCTGCATTGGATTGTTCATGGTGCAAAGGGTAGCTATTGCCATTCAGTGTGAGAATGCTGCTAGCTTGATGGGTACATTCACAGCAAAAGTATTGAAAAAGATGGATTATCCAATTAAATTGACTAGCAATTTGTGTAATATTTTATGTGACATTTTCAATTTATTTAAATTTCTCCATTAGCCAAAATGTGAAATTTACATATAAGTACCCTGTTTAGGAAGGAATTAGGGTGTAGCTAAAACCTAAAAACTAAAATCGAAATTCATTTTTTGATTGAATAAAATATTTTGATTGCTATAATATACCTTAACACCATCTGTAATAAGTAAAGTCTTAAACACTTCCCCTTTCCATAAAAAAAAAAATCCGGGACACACAGCGCCTAGCCCCACACTAAGCAATCACTTGTGTCGTGGGTACTAGATAACGGATATAATACTCATATACTTTTGTTTTGTAAATACATAGTTATTATACATACAAACAACCAGACTCAACACAAGTAATTAAAATACATACATACAAATACATACGTACATTTCACCATCGTACGAGTAAGGGTTCGGAAAGGAGGCACCGTTGTACGGTTGAGGTTCCGAAGACTCGCACCAAGCGTTTTGCTTCGACTTTCATCGTGCGAACAGCTAAACTGTGGAACGCGAATCTCTATTCCCCATGAACTATAATTTGTCGTTCTTCAAGTCGAGAGTAAACCGGTTTCTTCTAAGCAAGCGCGCTAGATCGTAGACTATAACATCAGGCAAGTTGTAGTCAAGCGTAAGCCTATATCATGTAAAAAAAAAAAAATTGCCTATACTTATTTAGTATCTGATTAGACCTTACTTGATAACACCCGTATCTAGTTAGTAGAACAATGGTGTGATGTAACATGTGATCTAATGCTTGTTAGCACTATCCATCATTCTATGCACACATTGTCATGTACAGGGTGTTTCTTAGTAGAACAGTATACATAGGTACATATACATACAACATGTACTACGTACAGAAACTTGTCGAGCAAATTTTTCGACATAATTATTGACGTAAGTGCTAGCCGGTTATTACAACTAAATGTACATACAGGTTTAAACTGTGTGTGAGGCCCTTAGGGTGGCTTGATAAAATCTTAGTTAGGTAGTCTAGAGTTAGCCACTCTCCAATAAAAAGAAGAACTGTGTGTTTCCTACCTACCTACTTTATCTTAAGGTTCTTAAAATTTAATAGTAAATAATTGACACTATACATTTTCCCGTAATAATCCAGGATAAAAATGTATTTTTTTTCCGACTGGGACGAGTGGCGTACTAGAAGAGTGGCCTATGCTCAGCAGTGGGTGATAACAGGCTGATGTTGATGATGATGAATTCAAGATAAAAATCACAATAATCATCACAAACCTTTCACTCATACAAACACACACAAATTGTTGCCTATTTAATATAAGTGGGACCTGTGGAATGAGAAGTGGTATTATCTTCTTCTTATCGAATGAGACTCGCCAACTCTGGTGTCTAGAGTTTTCAAACTGCCCTAAGGGCCTCTGACATGGCTTAACAACTGCCGTACTAGACAAACGGCCGGGACCTACAATTTAACGTGTCATCCGACCCACGGAAGCACCCAAAGTGGAATGCCACTTTTCGGTCACCCATCCAAGTACTGACCAATTTGACAGTAAACTATTGACACTATAGAATGAGAAACATGCTTTATCTAATAACTAGTAGAACATCATTGCCAAGGTCCTTAATTAATTAGCCAATAAACTTAATTCTACAGCTACTTCCTGAATAGTTATCTTGTATAATCTAGATTTTATAAATCAGGAAGTTTATCTCTTATATTTTAATATGACAACAATCAACAAAGGATATAGTTCAAGTAAAAGCCAAGGCCATGCAGGGGAGACATTACTATATGTAAAACAAGATTAAATGATAAATTAATTGTAATAACCGGCTAGCACTAATGTCAATAATTATGTCGAAAATTAGCTCAACATGTTTCGGAAGATTAGATGATGATGTAATAGTAGTTTATGCAACTGTCATATAATGAAGGGTATTAAAACACGAGTGTGAGTTTATGAAACGAGCGCAGTGAGTTTCATAATAGTAACGAGTGTTTTAATACCCATGTTATATGCAGTTGCATACACTACTTTATCTTCACTAATGCAATTAATCAAACAACAAGAGTATAAGCTGACAATAGTTTATCGTATGTGTATTGTCACAGTGATTTTGTTGCCATTAAAATCTAACCAATGAGAGCGCAGCTGCGCGCATCAATAAAACGCAACCAAGGGCGCGATTGGCCCTGCAATCAGGTTGGTCGCGTTTTATTGATGTTATAATGAGATATTACGATATCGATGTGGATATTATACCATCATGTGAAATTGCTTAAATTGAGTGTTTTGTTGTCTGCGCTATAACAGTAGTAATTATAAGTCAAGTATTGGAAACATAAGTAGAATATTACAACATTAGTGTAGATAAAAGATTTTTAAGCAAATATAGGTATACATGTATTGCATTTAAGTTATTATTCTTTCTCTTTCTATACAATACACTCTTGACCCCAGAAACTACCCGGGCTCATTTCATGGGTGCTTTGGTTCTTACAATAACAAACCTCACCTTTAGAAATATGTAGTAAGAAAATGCTTCTGTTTACTCCAACTCTGACGCAATATGACTAAATAAATAAATAACAATAACAAATAATTAATTAATAACGGAAAGTTTGCAGTCTAATAACATAAGAATAAGTTAAATAGAAATCAGAATGTCAAATAAAAATAAATACTAAACAATATTTTGTTACTATAACAAAATATCACTATATACAAACAATACAAGCCCCTGACAGTCAAAACATGGTTCTTGAATTTTATAGCTTTCAGACAATTTTTACTCAATCCACTCTCTCTCTTGAGTCATATATCCTCATGACTGAGGGTCGTGACTCCCCCGCAGAATTAATTCGTTAGGGGAAGTTTTCTTGTTCTTGTATATACATACTTCGTGGTGGGCTCTCGGGTCCTTCCACAGAAGACACATGTCCTCGAATATTGTGACCCTCAAACATGTCGGTTTTTTCAAATTGTTTTCCGTTCACCATTACGCAAGTGCAAATCCACACATAACTTGAAAACACAAGTCATTGGTGCAGGGCCGGATTCAAACCAGGGTGCATCTGGATGAAAAGCAGGCACTGGAACCGCTGAGCCACACTCGCTTCTTTACTCAATCCAAACCTTTCTTATTCCAGCAACGGCACATCAATGATCTCACTGATCATCCCGCCCAAGGATCAGATCTCGCGTGTATCCAAGATGTTGGCCGACGAGTTTGGCACAGCCTCCAACATCAAGTCACGTGTCAACAGACTCTCTGTGCTGGGCGCCATCACCTCTGTACAGCACCGACTCAAGCTGTATACTAAAGGTAAGCATAAAAGAATAAGTTGGTAAATTTAATTTACTTCTAAGAGTTTTGGTGTCATGATGTCAAATGGTGGTCAACATGATGCCAAAAACTAGCTAACATGATGACAAAGAACAATCTCTCTCTTGGGTTGTATTTCCTCATGACTGAGGGTTGTGACTCCCCCGCAGAATTAATTTGATACATCATGCAAAGAAAAACCAAGCAAAAAGATGGGCAAAAAACAATATGGTGACAAAAAACCATGTTGTTGACCAAAATTATAGTAAAACAGCATTCAGTTGTAGTGACAAAATCATAAATTTTTTGAGTTTATTAAAAATTGGGTAAGGACTAGTAAACTTTCATGAAAACCTGAATACTTATCAAAAAATCTGTTATGAGTAGGTAGGTAGTAGAATTTATATTTGACTTTTTGCTACTGACATTATGAAAATGCTAAATTCATGACTGCTTGTGTCGTGCGAGAATCAAACCTGCACCCCTAGATTAGAAGACAGAGTCACTACCAACTAATTTATTTATTTATCGTATGGCATTTTTTATTTTTTTAGATCTACTTCGTAAATTTATTGTTTTTAAATAAGTTATTATTATCGTTTATATTTTTTTACCAACTAAGCTAAAAGGCCAGTCAGTTACTATCTCTGAATTTTATTCCGCAGTGCCTCCAAACGGCCTGGTGATCTACTGCGGCACCATCGTCACCGAGGAAGGCAAGGAGAAGAAGGTCAACATTGACTTTGAGCCGTTCAAGCCCATCAACACGTCCCTGTACCTGTGTGACAATAAGTTCCACACGGAGGCGCTCACAGCGCTGCTGGCCGATGACAACAAGTTTGGCTTCATCGTGATGGACGGTAACGGGGCCCTGTTTGGTACCCTGCAGGGGAATACTCGGGAGGTAAATGTGTTAAATACTATACTGTTACGATGATATGATTCTTGAAAAGATGACAAATAAGTGTCACAATGAAAGAACTGATTGCACTAATAAAGGCGATTTTTTTGTAAGTGTGTATGTTTGTACATTCTTGTAGTATAAAAAAGCTTAAAAGTGACGTGATAATGCTATGAAATTATATGAATGAATACCTTCATGAAAGAAAGTGAAAATGGCAGCCAAAATCATTCTGTCCTTTGGACGTAGGAGCTATACGAGTGTTGTGCGAATAGGATTTCATTACTTTGGCTGCCATTTATAAAACTCCTCTTTAATGAAGTGGGTTATAAATTTGTTAAAAATGTGTTCATATATCATCATGGGACAACCCATATGGAAGCGTTACGAAAGATATTCTCATAATTGTAACTTACAATCCTTCTAGTTTCAAACGCAAAATTAACCGATTAACTAACTTCCCCCACCATTGCTTCCAGGTGCTCCACAAGTTCACGGTGGACCTCCCCAAGAAACACGGTCGCGGTGGTCAGTCGGCGTTGCGTTTCGCGCGTCTGCGCATGGAGAAACGACACAACTACGTGCGCAAAGTGGCTGAGGTAAGTACTGAGTCCCACACTTAGGTATCCAAGGATCCTGTTTTGCGGGGACACAGTATTTGCCACCTCGGTAAATTTTTTAGACAGTTTACCTGACATAACAAAAAACTAGTAAAAAGAAACAGGCTTTGTCTACCTACGATATCAAACGTAGAAAGCTATAGCATTTTCGTTATACAATGTGACTTAATAAGTGTCCATTAATTCAGTTGAAGCTGACCAAAGAAAAAACCTATGACTCAAATAACTTAAAGCGTGGTTCTTCACAGCTGAACAGATCAGTTACTACGTAGGTAGATGATACTACATATTTAGTAGAGTAGTAGTAGAATCTACATAGTAGAGATTACTTATAAAAATACTTGTTCATTCTTCCAGGTAGCCACCCAGCTATTCATCAGTGCAGACCGTCCCAACGTGGCCGGTCTCATCCTGGCCGGTTCCGCTGACTTCAAGACTGAGCTCTCACAGTCAGACATGTTCGATCCGGTTAGTTAGTGTGTTTGGATAGTAGATGGCGCTGTAAATCAATTTGGTAAAGTAACTTGGTAAATGGACCTAACATGGCTTACTAATTTCTTCCACATTGGTTACAATAGTCTTATCTTTTTTACGTAACGTGGACTGTCAATATAATATTTTTGCAATTTTTCAGTCGTTAAGCATTAATGTGTTTCCGTTTAGACGGAATATATTATGTTTCCTATGAAATTATTGGGCAGCTTGCCCTGTATTATCGAAATACAGACCCAGCACGGAATACATAGCGCTTTTTTAAGTTATTCTTGGTTGCTAATGCTGACTAAACCCACCTGTAAGGGCAGTAGCCTTGTACAAGTTACTAAAACTTGCAACTTTTTTTGTTCCCAGCGTCTCCAAGCCAAGATCATCAAACTGGTGGACGTCTCGTACGGAGGCGAGAACGGCTTCAACCAAGCCATAGAGCTGGCGGCGGAGTCGCTGCAGAATGTCAAGTTCATACAGGAGAAGAAACTCATTGGCAGATACTTCGACGAGATCTCACAGGTGAGTGTGTGTGGGTGGAGGTACACACACGTACACACAGGTACACACACATACACACACACAGTGATGATAGAACGGCTTCAACCAAGCCTTAGAGCTGGCGGCGGAATCGCTACAGAACGTCAAGTTCATACAGGAGAAGAAACTCATTGGCAGATATTTCGACGAGATCTCACAGGTGAGTGTGTGGGGGTACACACACGTACACACACAGGTACACACACATACACACACATACACACACAGTGATGATAGAACGGCTTCAACCAAGCCATAGAGCTGGAGGCGGAGTCGCTGCAGAACGTCAAGTT
Organism: Macaria liturata; assembly: GCA_964023185.1. Classification (NCBI taxonomy): domain Eukaryota; kingdom Metazoa; phylum Arthropoda; class Insecta; order Lepidoptera; family Geometridae; genus Macaria; species Macaria liturata. Next base: position 10,303,245 of record OZ026809.1, on the reverse strand, counting down.
CATACAGGAGAAGAAACTCATTGGCAGATACTTTGACGAGATCTCACAGGTGAGTATGTGTGGAGGTACACACACGTACACGCACGTACACCCAGGTACACACACGTACACCCAGGTACACACACGTACACACGGGTACTCACACGTACACACAGGTATACACATGTACACACACATACACACATGTACACATACACACACACACACACACACACACACACATAAACACAGGTACACACAAACGCACGTACACACACGGGCACACACGTCCACACACAGGTAGCCTCGGGCATCTAGTAGGTACTTCCAGATATCACATGAAATATAAATATTTATTTTTTTATTTATTTCTCTCTTTGTTTCCAGGACACGGGCAAATACTGTTTCGGCGTGGACGACACGCTGCGAGCGCTCGAGCTGGGCTCCGTGGAGACACTCATCTGCTGGGAGAACCTGGACATACAGAGGTACATATTGTCCACTATTATTATTATATTTTAACAACTTCTCCACAAAAGGGGTGGAATTGATTACTATTAATCGTGGCATCTACCTTCATAATAAGGACAGCGAGATTATGGAACTACCAGGAGCCCGTTTCCTGAAAATTATAACCCGTCTACAAAAGCGCGTCTTCGTCTAGCGTCTTCAAATTCAGAGTAAATAAGTTTCTTCTAGGTAAACGTGCAAGGCTACTTTCTTTGAGTCGTATTTCCTCATGACTGAGGGTCGTGACTCCCCCGCAGAATTAATTCGTTAGGAGAGTTCTCTTGTGCAGATACATCGTAGTGGGCGAATCAGTTCACCTCATACTACCTATATACGAAAAATCATTATGATCCGTTTAGCTGGTTTAACAGATAAACAAACAAAAAATTCTATACATTGTTGGAACATGTTCTGTTATCAATTCTAAGTAGATACTTAATATTGTTAAGTATCTACTTACGTTAACTTACTTAAGTTGTTACTTAATATATTTTAGATCTCTAAAAATATTGTTTAGAGATCTAAACAATATTTTTAATATATCTTTAATGTTCAGACTTTCGGCGCTCTTCAGCTTTATTAAATGTATAGATAGATAGTAATCTTTTAAATCAAAGTTTCTTCTAGGCAAACGTGCGACATCTTAGACTACAGTGGTGCTTAACATCAGGCGGGCTGTATTCAAACGTTGGCCTATTACGAGTAAAAAAATAATTGACCTTGTATATAACATTGTCATTTATTACTAATTTCCAGATACGTGCTGAAGTCCCACGCGACCAGCGTGGAGACTATCCTACACCTCACCCCCGAGCAGGAGAAAGACAAGTCACATTTCACCGACAAAGAGGTATGTCATACAATATTTGACTGGCCTGTTAGCTTAGTTGGTAGTGGCTCTGCCTTCTAATTTAGGGGTTGCGGGTTCGATTCCCGCGTGATACAAGTATTTATCAATTTTAAAATTTGTAATTACTTGTGTTGAGTCTGGTCGTGTCTATGTATAATAAGTATGTATTTACAAAAAATAAAGTATATAATACATATTATACCGTTATCTAGTACCTCTAATACAAGCGTAAGCTTAGTATGGGGCTAGATGGCGCTGTGTGATATGTCCTGAAATATGTATTGTTTAGTTATTTATTTTAAGAAGAGAAAAGTTTGTCTAGTACAGTAGTCGTTAAGCCATGTCAGAGGCCCTTAGGGAGGTTTGATATACTCTCGACACCAGAGTTGGCCATTCCAGTTTCCATGGCCAGTTTCTCATTCGATAATAAGAAGAAGAAAAGATGTTAGTTACAGTTTCTTTTTTGTAACTTCCAGAGCGGGGTGGAGCTGGAGCTGGTGGAGTGTCAGCCGCTGCTGGAGTGGCTCGCCAACAACTACAAGTCGTTCGGGGCCACCCTCGAGATCATCACGGACAAGAGCCAGGAGGGGAGCCAGTTTGTGCGCGGCTTCGGAGGCATCGGAGGTCCGTATACGATAATGATGATTTATTTATTTAATCACTAGCTGTGCCCGCGACTTCGTCCGCGTGGAATAGTTATCACCATAAAAACGGTTCTAGTGAATCTTAAAAGATAGACATATACTGTTGCAGACATTTTGTTAGAAAAAAACTTTCAGAAGACTTGATATCCTCCTTTTTTTTAGAAATCGGTTAAAATCACGTCATATTGACACGATCCATGTCGACATAAGAGTGCACTAATAGAGATAGAAACATCTCGATATATTGTCGACAATTTTTTTGGCAATTATAATTCTAGGCATAAGTCACAGATACATTGACATTAGGTATATTTATAGTGACATATTGTACACATACATATTAAAATTTAATTTTCAATATTATATTTTGATTGTAATTTGCACGCCTTATGGCTGGGAGTATACAGTTCCACTGTAATACACTCAACCATAAACCAACCATACTCCGCAATAAATATCTTTGACTTTGAAAAACCACGAGAAATTTATCTCGTATTGCGAATCATAAGCCTACAAGAGGAGATAGTTTTTTTGGGAGAGACATGAAATGTGGAAGCTATTTCAACGCGAAATTTGTAAGGAGTTACAATTCTATTAGTATCAGTTACTTGCAGTATGAAAATTAAAACGCGACTTTTTCTCAGCGAGCAAAATAAAGTTTTGCACGCTAACTTGTCGCAGCATAATAAGCTTATTTCAGGTGCTGCCTGTTATTTTTTTTTATAACACCTTAAAAAAAAATAACAGGGTCTTCTTTTTTCCTATAGTACTAACATAATGTATTTTACCATTATTAATGTGTATTTTTTCTCCCTTTTTTCTGCTGCTTGGACTACTACGCTGGACTAACAAAAAAAAAACCGTTAAAAATATGCTACTAATACAAACAAAAATATAACATACTTCATGCGTGAATACTGTGGCTGTAAAACTACAAAAAATACTCAAATATGTATAATGAATTTTTTGCTATCATTGCGATTGGATCTAAAACTAAATTTTCTTGTATACAACAATTTATTGAACACAACAAAATACATGGTTGCAAACTCAATAAAATTACTAAAATTGAAATTGCTATTTCACATTATTCGATTGGGTCTAAAACACAATTGGCTTTGGTATTATATTAAAAACGATTGATAAAAAAAAACAATGCCTAACCCATGGCTACAAAAAAAAAAACACTTTTTTTATATTTAAAAATCGGTTCTTTTGGCTTAATATATTGACACATACTGTAACTGATGGATACGTAAACGAAACAAAAAAAAAACCCTGAAAACTAAATTTCCGTAAATTTCTTTTTACGACTTTATATATTTTTTTATATAGGCATCTTACGATACAAAGTAGATTTCCAATCCCTCCAGCTGGACGAGCCGCTCGACGACGTCGACCTGGACGACTATTAAAAAAAAACGAAAGAAAAAAAATCGCAAAAATAATTGCAAAAATTCTCGCTTATCATTCATCTTTGAATAGTGTGGTGTCGTAAAACGTACACACGAGCGTTTCGGACGTATGTTTTTTTTTTATCTTAAAGCAAATATGGAAAAATAATTTTAGAAATCGGTTCATAAATAACGGAGTAATCGCGTAACATACCCACAAAAAAAGTTTCGGAAGACTTGATAACTACCTTTTTTTGAAGTCGGTTAAAATTTAGATGGAGGTTATAATCTTGGCAAGTTTTCTGTAAAATTTGGTGGTAAAACTGCCAATTCTGCCATACAAAATCTGCGTGTTTGCTGTCAATTCGGGGCGTACATGATTTCTATTAAAATCGATGTTACATCTACTGTATGTCGAATTCTTAGTCTTAGAGCTATTTTTTTTTTAAATCGGCTTATTTTTTTAACGTAGTACATTATGATAACGGCCCATTATGTAAAAGACACATCCTCCTCCTAAAGTTTGTAATTACTGAGGGTCGTTACAACCAGCAGTATTATTAATAGGGGAGTTCTCTTGTGCAGATACGTCGTGGTGGGCGCCCAGCTCCTTCCACGGAAGACACATGTCCTCGGATATTGTGGTCCTCAAACATGTCGATTTCCTTACGTATTTTCTCAATGTTTTTGCTGACTATGGATTGAAATTGAATAATGTATGTACATTCACAATACTATTCGATTTAATTCCATTTTTGTGCTACAATAACTCATTGGACCAATTTAATATAAGTTTCTCAACAACGTCCGAATTGCTCGTGTAAATGCGTCCTAAAAATATATAATTTCTTTTAGTCGTACATTATATATGATTTAAAACCGTATGTAAATATATGTTATGTGTGATTTTAATTTAATCAGTCATTTAAATATAATACATATAATATAAATGTATAAACATTTAAAATATATACAGATTTACTATGCACTAGTGAATAGATTTTAAAGGGATCCGAAAAAGCAGAAGATTCTTTATTGAATATTGTTTTTTCTTTATTTGCTCGCGATTCCATAATTTATAAATGCAATATAAAAAAATACATATGAAAGAGTTCCTTCACATTTTAATAATTTTTAAAAGGTATATGTTATGACGTAGGCATCCGCTAAGAAAGGATTTATGGAAATGCCACTTTCAAAGGGGTGAAATAGGGGATGCAAGTTTTACTTCATAATGCGAGCGAAGCCGTGAGCACCCACTAGTTCTAATATATTTTTGCATTAATTTTTTCCAGTGAATCCGTTTAAGCCTAACCATATATGCCTTAGAATTAAATAGGTACCTATTTATGCGTATAAAGAATTGCCTTAAAATGATAATTAATAAACGCACTGTAGCCTGTAAGAATATACTGGGTTATTTGTATCTAATAAATAAAATGAAATAAATAAATATTCAGAGACATTTCACACAGCGCCATCTAGCGCAAGCAATTTTTAATTCTAATAATTATAATAATGGAAATATATAAATAAATAAAATATGCCGGGATGTCACCCCCGTACATTGGTCTTTCTATTCTATAAGTATGCGTCAGTACGATCACTAAAATACGCCTCTTGTCTAAGGGGGCTGATTGTCAAATGCTTAAAATTTCATGTAAGTATAAAAAACCTTTTAGACACATGTAGCCCTGTATAATAGGATATCCTCATAATAAAAGTGTATGCAAATAATTATTTCTGAAACTTTGTGCGACTAAAAGAAATTCAATAGAAAAGAAAATGTATCTCTAAACCTATTATTACATTTTAATCAAGTTTTTTTTTTCATTTCGGGTTGTTTTTCATTATCACGTTTTTTGTTGTAGATGTTTATTATGGTTATATACAAGATGATTTTTAAGTTTATATCCTTATTAGGCTTTTTGGTGTGATATATAGTAATAAAGTAAAGAATTGGCCGAAAATCGTGGAGAATGGCGCTTACTCCACAGATAAGAGCATCGCTCTTAAATGTTCAATGAATGAAAGTAATAACTGGGTTATTAATGTAATTTAAACAGTGGGTTTTGAAATTTAAAATATATACGGTTTGGCCGATGTAATATAACATGGTCGAAACGAGAATATGCTCTGGACAGGCAAGGAAGATCGTATAAGAGTGGCCTACTCTGGTGTCAGAGTTTTCAAACCGAGACGATAAAAGAAAGTGTTTCTTAAAAATCATCTTGTATATCTACCTACATATTGAATCTCGAATTTATTTTAAATCGAATCGAAACACACGAAACTATTAGGAATTGTAAACATGTCAATCATTTTGATGTTTTTTTGTAAACATTTACCTATTTATTATAGTTTAAGCTGTAAACTGGTACCAATAGAGAAAAGTAAATAAAGAAAGAGGAAATGAATGTAAGAAATGTACAGGAATTTACAAAAAATGCGGGAATCTGATTATGTTGAAGACTACTGAACCAATTTTGACGTAACTTCCGCTGTTACGTAAGTTGAAATCGTTGGAATATACTTGATTAAAATTACTAATAATAATCTCGGTATATTTTAGTTTCTGGAAAAAATGTTAGTGATCATACATTTACGAATTTTGAATTTTCATGAAAGCCTAAATGCCTATTTAGGCTCAAATCCAATTCGAACATGATGTAGTATGTTGGACCTTCTTTATTGAAGTCGGTTAAAACCAATCTTCTGGGATTTCTATCTCTTCTATTGGTATCTATACGTTTACAGTTTTAGGTGTTTCGAGTGTATAATTATTTGGCATGAGGTTTAATGTATCGCGTAACTGGAAAGACAACGATGCTTAACATCAGTCGAGTTGTGCTCAAGCGTAAAACTATCTTGCATAAAAAACATATTAATATGTAACTAAAACGGTTTTCACTCACGTGTAATTCGCGTATGTTGTTTACGCGTGTCGGGTGTAATGACACCCATCGCCAGAACGTGCGTGCGACTACGGCAAAAAACAATATACGTGAAGTTATACGTGAGTGAAAACCGTATTAGTTACATATTGATAAAATGTCTCACGAAAGTTTTCAATAAAAAACATACTGCACAGGACCAGTACAGATTTACATCTATTGTTTGTAAAAAGAAGTAAAAATAACGTAAAAGATAAAGTATGAAAAGTAAGGAGTCTTGTCTTTAAAGTGTGATTAATGTTAAGAGTGGTCAGACCAAAGAAAGAAAAATAATATTTAATGGTGACTCTCTTTGAGTCGTATTTCCTCATGAGTGAGGGTCGTGACTCCCCCGCGTTTCATGTGTCATAAATAAATGCGCTGTCAATGTAACTAAAATGGATATTCCTGTGACTTACCATCAGGCCAGCGACTTGCTAATCTTGTCATTAAAAATATAATGATACTGGTCATTTTATTAAGGAAAATGTATGATGTGAAAATAATTGGTCTGACCACTATAAGTAAGGAATTTGTTATATTGTGTTCGTATCATTTGTAGTAGTATGTCATTCATTATAAAATGTTTGCAATTAAATACCAAGTTTTGTTTATTTAAATATATGAAACTCAAAGGTGACCAACTGACTGACATAGTGATCTATCAACAGACCACTGGACGGATCGGGCTGAAATTTGGCATGCAGGTAGATGATATGACATAGGCATCCGCTAAGAAAGGATCTTTGGAAATAACACTTTTAAAGCGGTGAAATATACATGCAAGTTTTACTTAATGCGAGCCACTCTATCTCTTTGAGCGGTATTTCCTCATGACTGAGGGTCGTGACTCCCCCGCAGAATTAATTCGTTGGGGGAGTTCTCTAGGACAATATACAACAGATAATATATTATCCATTAAAAAATAAAACCAGGACTATAAAGAACGAAAAATAATATAATAATCAAGTACCTAAGTGAAAAATAAGTAAGTTACATAATTCGTTTTTTATTGCCCTTTGATTTTGATTGATCAATGAAATTATTTGAAACACATTTGTTATGCAAAATACATTCTTGTTACACCTTAGAAAAAAGTTGCGAAAATTAGTTCATACACACACCATCGGAGTAATCTGTTTTAATTTTTGATTTCGAGATTTATAGAGTAATGAAAATAGTGTTAGAAGTCTTGTTAATTTTATTGTGGTGTGAATATTTACTTAAATGCGACTCATTATTATTATTACCTTTCAACCAAAGTAATTACACATATTCTTATCAAATTATTTTTCATGCTAACACATTGGGTTTGAGGTAATGTTTGAAGCTTTTGCTTTCGACTAACATATTTATTTGCATGTGTGTGTGTTTAAATTATTGTTAATAGGTAATTTATTATTCTGATTTTAGCATACCTATAGCAAAAGGGTTTGCTACACCAAAAGTTTTATTTAAAAAATTACCGTCTTATTACATACAAAACGAGATTTAAATATTTGTCTAGATTTTTGAAAATAAAATGTCGTTTCTTGAAGTTCAAACACCACATACATACAAAAAATTAATCTGTCAACTTCAAATTGGAATGTTGATGATGATTGGTAATATTTTGACAGTTTGATCTTATCTTATTCTTTCTGTTAGCTTAGTTGGTAGTGGCTCTGCCTTCTAATCTAGGGGTTGCGGGTTCGATTCCCGCCTGACACAAGTATTTATGCATTTTAAAAATGTATAATTTCTTGTGTTGAGTCTGGTTGTTTGTATGTATAATAAGTATGTATTTACAAAAGAAAAGTATATAAGTATTATATCCGTTATCTAGTACCCACGACACAAGCGTTTGCTTAGTGTGGGGCTAGATGGCGCTGTGTGGAATGTCCCGAAATATTTATTTATTTATTTATTTATGACAGTAGATGGACAAATTTCGAACAACAAAAACGGACTTGGTATTTTCAAAGTTCTGGACTAATAAATAAACCACGTTGTGTAATAAGTAACTTTGAAAATATCAAGTCCAATAATGTTTGAACGTAAGGGTTCAAACATTATTGGACTTGATATTTTCAAAGTTCTGAACTAATAATTAAACCACGTTTTGTAATAAGACCCTTACGTTCAAACATTAATTTTCCATATGAAAATTGTATAGGTAACTATAGTAGTCTTATATTTATCTCGTATAAGAGTGGTGTACCTAAAGAGTTTTCAAAACACCATAAGGTCCTTTTTACCATGGCTTAATAAAATATGTATTTGCTACCTCAAACAGAAATATTTATATAGATTTCATGTTAAAGATGAAAGCGTGTGATGTTGGATGTATTTGTATGTATGTAAGAGATTTGTGACGACATATAGGCAATTTTTTACCCCAAAACACTATAGTCTATTGTATTATCACTGTAGATAAATAATCGTACAATCGAATAGTATTAACATATGTATAACTAACTCCATCCTTTTTCTCAACTTGCAGGCCTCCTCCGCTACAAGGTCGACTTCCAGTCCATGCAGTTAGACGACGAAGAGATCGACAACCTATACGACATCGACGACTATTAAACGCACAAACCAACAAACAAATAAACATATAAAATGTTAAACCAACGCATGTCGTCGCGCCGTCAAACCATGCGTCGCTTGTAAGGTTTTGGATACTATTTTGGGCTTGTTTTGATCGGTTAGAAGTGATTTGAACTGATTAAAAGTGGCTTGAACTGATTAAAAGTGGTTTGAACTGATGATAAGTTGCTTGAACTGATTAAAAGTGGTTATAGCTGGTTTATAATGGTTTGAACGGGTTTATAATGGTTTGAACGGGTTTATAATGGTTTGAACTGGTTTATAATTGTTTGAACTGGTTTATAAAGGTTTGAACTGTTTTATAATGATTTGAACTGGTTTATGATGGTTTGAACTGTTTTATAATGATTTGAACTGGTTTATAATGGTTTAAACTGTTTTATAATGGTTTGAACGGGTTTGTAATGGTTTGAACGGGTTTATAATGGTTTGATCGGGTTTATAATGGTTTGAACTGGTTTATAATTGTTTGAACTGGTTTATAATGGTTTGAACTGATTAATAGTGGCTTGAACAAAGTTTAACCGGATAATATTGATTTAAAGTCCTAAACTGGTTAAAGTTGATTTATACTGAACAGAATGAAATTACATAGTTTTATACCTTTTTTAACTATTCTGACTGTTCAATAGCTGATTTAACATTTTTAGTCAGATCTATAATAATTTTGTTGTCCCTAATTTATGTATTGGGGTTTAAAAATAAAATAGGCCAGTTTAATAAATTTGTAACACTGGTTTTGCTGTTGTCTTGCCTACCATTAGGTTACCACTTTTTTGTTAACTGTTGTAAATAACATAAAAGTTCGAACTCTTTTTTTAACCGGTCAAAATTTAGATTACCCCATGTATAAATTGAAATGCACATGTTTATTATAATTTTGGCACAATTTCTCATAGCATTAATTAGTCTAATTATGTTCACAAAGTGCCTTTTATCACAAAAAAATCTTAATAATAAAAAATATGGTATCCAAAAACTTACATTCGAATTCGTTTTGTGTATTTAACATCGACATGAGATTGAAAGCTCGTGTGAGCGTATTCTATGTCGATTTTAACGTATTAAAAACTCGTAATTTGTAACTTTTGGGACTTTGTCGTTGGTTTATTAAAGTTCGGTTGCGAAACATATGGAATTAAACGTCACGTATAAAATTATTTGTGTTTTGTGACCACACTTTACTATCATCATTATTTTAAAAGCGCCCGTAGCTTAGTTAACGGATGTATTCGTACGTGATCACCAATGTTTGCAACGGTCGCCGCGGTCAGTCCTTGGATGGGTGACCGATTTTACCCAACTTTCTTTCTTTCTTTTAAGCGCTTCCATGGACCGAATGACAAATCGTAGGTTCCGCTCCATGACAACGACAAGGTTCTAATTGATAAGCCGACAAATTCTCAATTATATACTTTTAATAATTAAAAAAAAACACTATTCTGGATATTTTTGTGTATATGAACTTCAAATTTGAGCACATTTTTTTCTAATCTTAACTTTTGCTTTGAATACTAAAAGGACGGTTGTATTAAAAAAAACTTCACCCGGAGAAATACTTGACGTGAAAAAAAATATTATACCTAAATTTAGCTAAATTTTATATAAATAGGTTTAAGCGTGTAGGAGACACATGTACTCTAAATATGGTACCTACTGAACCTATTCTGATTAAATTTGGGTTGTCGAAATGTCTAACTTTGATGAAATTTAATAATTTTACATCACTTTTAGTTTCATATAAATTCGTGGGTCTTTTTAGTCTTATGAAATGTCGCCTAAAATTTGGTTAAATTCTTACAATATCGTTAACATGCAGGTCGTCGAATAAACCTATAAATATGTGTGTGATATTTTCGGAATTTTAATATTTCTAACCTAATTTTGGAATTTGCTTCTTCTTTTTATCGAATTAGAGTGGCCAACCCTGGTGTCGAGTTTATCAAGCCGGAATTTGGTTAAAAAGGTCTAAAAAGCAAAGTGTTAGGTATATTTTAGCATCAAAAATGTGCTCAATAAACCCCCAGAATGGAACGTATCTTGTATTTTAGCATTATATGCAATACGGTTTTTAAAGCATTACATATTGTATGATTTGTTGTATTATATGTTATTACAATGAAATAAAGGTTATTGGCTTATTCTCCTATGGTATTTTTTTTTTATTATAATAATAATCATAAACATTAAAAAAAAAAATCTACCTAATAGCCGGCATTAAAGAAACGAACCATTAAATGGCGGAAATAATAATAAAAAAATAAATAATAATAATAATCGTTGGCAGATAGTGCGGTCATAAAGATTTCTTGTTTGATAATTCTTGAATTTGAATTTCAGAACTGGAAACAATGCCTACTTTTTTTCGAGGCGTATTTTAGTGAGCGTACTGACGCATACTTATGGAATAGAAAGACAATGTATGGGAGTGACGTAACAACTCCCCCCCCCCTTAGTTTATTAAAATATACAAGAAAATTAACTACTTATGTACATATACATACTATTGCGACAAACATAGCAACGATGAACATTACTGGGAAGATCTTGAACATTTTGAAGATTTTTAAACGTTTGAACTGTTTAATTGCTGTATAGTTTTTGATTGTATTGGCTAAAAAAAGACCTTATATATCCCACAATTTAGTTTGATTAGGCAATTTCTAGGCAAATTTTAGGCATTTCTCTTATAATTAAATTAATTAAATGTACATTGATAAGTTAATGTGCGTATTGAAACGAAAAAAAAAACTATGAATTTCCCTATCCCTCTGCTTTTTGCATGATAATATGCTAAGGCGAGACTTATGTACATTTTTATTATGTAAATGTATTAGTTCAATGATAATAGTATCTTAAAACGAATTAAAACATTTTTAAATATTGAGTACTTCACATTTTTAAATATTATTTTTTTAATTTCTTCAATGTTGTTCAGACTTTCGACCCTCTTCAGCTTTATTATATGTGATAGATAGATTACATCCCCAAAATAGGTAATACTAGCTGACCCGGCGAACTCTGTTCCGCTTGACTAGCTGACCCGGCGAACTCTGTTCCGCCTTAGAGGCAATAAATAAGCAGATTTGGATTTTATTCAATTCAATTTTAAAAAAACGGTATAAAAAGTATCCTATGTCCGTCTCCTGGTTCTAAGCTACCTCCCCACCAATTTTCAGCTAAATCCGTTCATCCGTTCTTGAGTTATAAATGGTGTAACTGACACCACTTTCTTTTATATACCTAGATATAGATAAATATTATGTATTTTATTGAAAACGAGTATATTAATAACGATAAAAGTTATTTAATTTGAAGAATCTCTTAGCCATTAAAAAGTGTAGGCACTCTTCCGAAGTTGACGATGCGTCTTGATTTATTTGTGTTCGGATGAAACAGCTTGTCTATAGCCTTCCTTGGAATTTGAAATCTAGAAATAAAGAAATAGAATAAGATTTTATTAAAGCTTTCTGAATTATTGTTTTTTTTTTATTAAAAATACGGGAACAAATTCAAAAACAAAAACTCTTAGATGACTTCATAACATTTTTATTTTTAGTAAACCGCTCTAACTAAACACAACCAAGTAGGTTAAAAAATATGGAAACCACTAGAAAACAATAAATAAAATTGATAAAAAAATCTGTTCATAAATAGGAGTAGGTAATCGTGAGTCAAATACACACAAAAAAGAAAAACATTCAGTCGAATTAAGACCGCATCCTTCTTTTATGAAGTCGATTAATAAAAAAATCTTGTCTTAGAAATCTGAAATCTTGTGTTAGGAAAAAGTAGCGAATGAAAAAAATATGGGATCACCCTTGAAATAATCACCATCGAATAAAAAAATAATTATTGAAATCGGTTCATAAATAACGGAGTGATCGCTTATCAGACCCATAAAGAAAGAAATAAAACAGAAGACCAGATAACCTCCTTTTTTGAAGTCGGTTAAAAAGTCTTGTCCTAAAAAACGTAAATCTTCTGTTAAAAAAAAAATTACTTACTTTCTTGTCCCATAACCTTCTTCATTAGGAAATGCGATGAAATATTGCGTTTCTTCCGTGCTGACAGGTTTTTGAACTAAATTAATAGTTTTACCGGCATTAAGTACTGGAAATATAATAAATAGTAGAGCGTCAGAATCAGAATATCATTTATTGTTTACTAGTGCACGCCTGTGGCTTTGCTCGCGTTATTTCGAGACAAAAGGTAGCCTATAACACTTTCGGGACTTCAATACTACCTACATACCAAAAATCATGAAGATCCGTTCAGCCGTTTTTGCGTGACGAGCGATTAAACGATAAACAGACAAAAAATTCAATTAAGTGAAATAAAACGACGAAATGATGATTTTAACAATGAATGATACAATTATGTTTATTGATATTTTTGGTCTCCCATCCAAGTAGGTACTGAACGCACCAACTGGTGCTTAACCTAGATACTCATATATGTACTTAACTTACATTGTGCGGAAACTAAGCAAAAACAAAAATAAAAAATCCACGAAAACATATCGTGAAAAACAAACATTGTCTAAAATCTGTTCTTAGAATTTGTGCCGATTTTAATTAGCATCTCCGTATCGAATGAAGTCATTATTAGATATTTTACTGCTTTTTCTTAGATTAACAAAGCGAAAAGAAAGAAAAAAATCAAGTTCTTAAAATACCCTCAAAAATAATGGGGGCGCCACTTGTAGTATCTACTTTATTCAGTTTTTGTCCCTTTCCCTTACACTGTTGATCACGAAAATACAAATCAAATTAAATTACATATTTTACAATTGGGCGCTACCATTGATCGGATGACTTGTAGTTTACGTCAACTGGTGTTCTGGCGATACACGTAACAATAATGTTCGCATCACTATCACTACATACATAGTCACGGAATATATAATAATACATAATATACCTAAAACAAAGTCGGTCCCCGCGTCTGTCCCTATGTCTGTATGTATGCTTAGATACACAAAGAATTTTTGATTCAAGATTAGGGTTTATATGCATACCAAATAACGCGTGCGAACCTGCAGCAAATGCTAATCAGTTTTAAAAATTCTTTGTAACCCAATGGAAAAACAGTATTTTATATCCCGGATAAACAGAACGAATTAATTCTGCGGGGGAGTCACGACCCTCAGCCACGAGGAAATGCGACTCAAGAGAGAGAAACAGGTATACCTAATTTGGTATAATAATATATACGTCCCGCCCTCCTATAAGCTATTCTTAAGCTCGTAGACAGATCATAGGACTGATCTTTAAAGCGAGAGTGAACCGGTTCTTATTGGGTAAGCATGATCCATATCATAGACCATAGTTATTGCTTACCATGAGGCAAACTATGGTGAAGAGCAAACATGTTTTAGTTTAAAAAAAATTGATGATAATGATGAACCGGTTAGACCATCGACAATATATCACTTTAGCCAATAAAGTTTGAATTCGTATCACCATGGCAACCGAAAACGTGGACCGCCTGTCATTCAAAACATTACTTGACGTCAGAAAATACGATAAATTTGGAAATAAACTTATTATAACTATAGAATATCGTTAAATATTGTTTTTTATGAAAGTGACAGAGATATGTGACTATAATTTCGTGTGAAAAGTGTTTTTAGGTTGATTTTCTTTCATAATTTGTGTCAAGGTAAGAATAAATTGGAGCGCCCTATTTATTATGCATTAGGTCAACTGTATGGTAATTAGATTTTTATATCGATCAATACGGGGTTTTGAACAACCAATGCTCTGGAGTCCTTTTCATAAATGAACACTATTTAGTTAGTTTTTGAATTTTATATAAATAAAGAGCTCGAGAATTTTCAAATGCTCTAGGGGCCTCTAACATGGTATCTCTCTCGAGTCGTATATACTCATAACTGAGGGCCGTGACTCCCCCTCCGAATTAATTCGTTGGGGGAGTTCTCTTGGGCACGAGAACTCCCCCAACGAATTAATGACAAGACACATGTCCTCGGAACATGGTATATCGAATATAGGTATTATCTGAGCTATGGAAAAAACACCCGCATAAAATTGAAATGCCACCTCTTTCTTCTCATTGCTCGGTCACCCATCAATAGTTCTTATGGCTACCTACTATATCCACATACAAAATAAAATAAAAAATAAAATAAAATAAAAATAAAATAAGCCTTTATTACTGTTTATATACAATTGATTATTATCTGTTCTATTAATAACTATTTACATTAGACAGCTTGTCCGTCGACAAAGGCCTCCTCCAAAGCTTTCCACCTCTCTCTATCCTTGGCTACCTGGAGCCAAGCCGGTCCTTATCCATATCCACATACGCTGTCATATAAATATTGAAATTATATCTTGTTTCCAAGCATTAAAACCGTATAATATATTACTAGATATGTATCTGCTATGATATAATATATTATTTAATCCTGTTTATCTAGGTTTCTAGACAATGAACGCAACTTCAAGAACTAGCTTGAGCACAAAAAAGGAACCAAAAGACGAAACCGCAAAGAAACAAGATGACAAACTCAAAAAGGGGACGTACTCGATGTCTACTCCAAGGAATTTTGTACAAAAATCCTCAACAGCTGATATTTACGCCCAAAAAAAGAAAAGCTCTGCTCAGAATCCAAAAGCACCGAAAAAAGTTGTTGGAACTACACATATTAATAACGAGACGCCTATGAAAGGATTATTGAAGTCCTCTGCATCGTCAGTTAGCCAAATAAGTAGAACAGAAAGTCTAAAAAAGACTGAATCAAAAACCTTAAATCATTCATCAAGGAAAATCGAAACGCCTAAAAAACCGATACTCACAAATGTCACTGTCAACTCACCCGCAGCGAAAAGACGGCTGCATTTGAATTCGGAAATCTCTAAAGAAGGTATGAGCAGTTCAGAGCGAAAGGAGGTTGGCAAACTTTCAAGGCAAGTTTCTAATGTTAGCAAAGCTGAAGGAAGAAGCAAAGAGGTTGGGAAACTTGTTAGACAGGTTTCTAATGTGAGCAAAACTAAGGAGGTTCGAAAAGAGTCAAAAGAGGTTGTTGAAAGAAAAAGAACTAATACACGGACTTTGGACGAGCATGAAGTTAAAATTTTGACACCTGATGCGGTTGATAATAATGCTGGAATCATGAGTTTGAAGCTAGTTGCTAAACCGAAGGCATTCTATGTTGATTTGGATGAAAAACAAGCACAAGCAAAGGTAAAAATACTTATACTAAGCATCTTTTTTCACGTGGGATAGGTTGAGTTTGACTACAGCCTGCCTGATGTTAAAACATTGCCTCAGCCTAGGGTGTAACACGCTTACCTAGAAGATACTTACTAACTCTAGATTTGAAGACCCCTGGATTGTAGTTCACAGAAAACACTGAAAAAAAACCACAGCTTCTGGTAAAGTCTTCCAAAGCTTTGCCGTCTGTACTATAAACGTAGAGGCAAAGCGCTGTGTTCGACACTTCGGCACTTACACCATAAAACGGTGTCTCATAAATCTTATTTTGTTCCTTGATTTCGTATCCTATAACCTTATCTTTTATTGGTGATTCTAGATTTTATTTTTTGACGGTCTTGACTACATGGTTTTCGTCATTTATAACATTTCACTTTCTATCGAATCTCTAAGTTACTTCACGTAAGGTATAAAAAAGTGTATCATAATTCAAACGACTGGATTTACTTACATTTTTTTTAAATATTTTAAATATTTTTTACAACAATTCAGCCTGAAGAAGAAAAAGCAAGTGAAGATGACAGTTATGAAGACGATTTTGAAAGCTACGAGTCAGATTTCGACTCTTATCACAGCGAGCAAACGGATCCTGAAGAAACGAGCGAAACAAGCGCGAAAAGCGATAAAAGTGAAACGAGCGAGCGAAGTGAGCGAAACGAAGAAACAGCTTCGGCTGAAGAGAGTAGTCTGAAGGAAAAAGATGAAGAAAAGATGCTGGATTCAGGTAAGAGTATAAATACAGGGTGTCTTGATATAGGTAATTAAAAAGAAAGTCAAGTCAATTTACATCGTAGATGTAAAAGTGTGTGTGTATGTGTGTTTGGCCTTTTTTGTTCGAAATACTGGGCTGATTTGTCTGATATTCGGTAATGAGATAAACTTTGGGTCAACACATAGAATTCAGCTACATTAGTTACTCAACTAAAGAACTACGAAATGACAGAGGCAGAGACGACCCTAGGTTGGTAGGTTGGTGTGAAATGTCTTTTTTTAACTAAAACATGTTTACACTTAACCTTTTGACTGTTGGTTAGCAATAGCTATGGTCTCGATTTTAGAGGTTATTTTTTATTTTCATAAAATCTTATTTGACAGGTAACTTTGACCTCCGTGACCAACGCTCAGCGAAGCTAAAGCCAGTGGCTCTGGACTTCATCTTGGAAGACAGTGAGGATCGGAAGACAGTCTCCCTCACTGATGAGGGGTTCCAGGATATGAACTCCAGCGCTGGATCCAGCTTGAAGACTCAACAGGGTGACAGGTTAGTTGAAGAGTTTTGGATTCCAAAACCTCCAGTGCACATCATTACAGTGAGACTTAGTTGTTTTGCTCGCCTGATGGTAAGCAATGTTGCCTAGCATGTAACACGCATAACTTCAAGATACCTACCAACTCTTAGATTTGAAGACCTCTGGATTGTTGTTCGCGGAAATTACATCTCCGGTAGAGCAATTTGCTGACAGTAATTTCACCATAGACAAAGACAATCCAAATTGAGTGTATAAATAGACAGAGTAAGTAATATAAGTAGCAAAGACGTGGTACATACTCAGACGGCACCATTATAATAGGCCTATTATTATATAATCTTGGTTAGTAATATGTTAATTCTCTGTTTCAGAGTTTTTCTTATAGATCTAGCGAAATCAAGACAGAGCAAACAGAGACGAAAAATAAATGAACGTCTGCAACAGAGAGCTAAAGATTTACTCGAGATGATAACTCTACACGAAATGTCATACTCTTTATTTGAAATGCAACCTATTTCGTATGACTTATACATGGCAACATTCGGAAGAACAAATTACACACAAATTGGAATTCAGACTTTTGATGATGGTATCACTGAGGAGATTCAAACTGATGAAATAACGGTTAGTCAGAAATGGACGCAGCATCCTGTTGAGTTTTCAAAAAGCAGTATTTATCGAAGGAAAGATAATATGGCGCGAAAATATAGCAAGCACACGGAAGATTATTTGACCAAGTTTACGTTTATGATGAAAACTAATATTGATGAGCAAAATGTCGATAAGATGAATGCGGATGAAAATTATAAGACGAATCCTTTAAGAGTGTACCTTGAACAAAAAGATGGCGCCGGTGGCGATGAAATGTTGCCGTATGAAACTTATAAATCGAAACTGAAATCAAATGACTATAATTCGAATAGACTGGGAAAATTCTTAAAAAAGTTTGAAAGTAAAGTAAGCCAAGTTCTCACGTTTAATTCGGGAGACAAAGACATGATAAACTTAGCAAAAAGTGACAAAATACCGTTTAGCAAAGGTTTCTTTTCATTATCATTAAAAACAACTGACGATGAAAAGTTGTCTTTCCTAAAACACTCGAAAATATCGCACGTAATTTTCTCAGATTCGAAAGCAAATTTGATTCTGACGGTACATAAAAATGTTCAAAGTTTGATCGGTAGAAAAAGCCTGATTTGTCTATGGGATCTCAGTGTTGCAAAGACAGAACCGATAAAGTTCCTGACAGCGATTGACGATGTTGTCATTGGGCGATTCAAGGGAAATCTCAAGGGGGTTTTTGTGGCTGCTTTGGAAGATGGGTAAGATATTTTATTTATTTTAATCTGTGTCTAAAAGAAGATAATTGAGACATTTTCTGCACTGTAAAATATTTAATTGTTTGCTAAAGACTAGCAATTATAGCGCATTATAATCTATCTCCAGTGGTATTATCTAGACTAGATTACTTACATTGAGTTGCAAGAACATTTTTTTTGCCTTCAAAAGGCGTTAATTCTGTTCGTTATATGACTAAGCTTATTTTAACAGTCAATTTTAAACAGAAAATTTACCTTCAATGGTAGCCTTGGTCATATCATCAAGGTTTCCAAAGAAATCACGAGATTCACAAATGTTCATCCTTCACCAATTCATTTATTTGACTTGAAGTAGGTAAATGAACTAAGTTTTTTCAAAAAAATAATTTAGCACATCATGTGCATTAAAATAGTTTCTTAATTTCTTTCATCGTGTAATTTTTTGGTGTGCATTAAAGAAATATCTTATCTTATCTTATTTCAGTTCGATACACCTGTGGGATTTAACAGAAGAGCCAACATGGCGGAATGACGATGATAGTGATAAAAAACCGGCTGATATTGTTGAGATAGATAGCTCTAAAATTACAAAGTTTGAGAGAGACAGAGAATGGAATCAAAGGAACAACCATGTTGGATTTCACAAGGTATAGTTGCCGATAAATTTGCTTAATGAAAATTTGTCACTGTTAAAGTTTTTGAAACAAGGTCGCGATACACATTATGTAAAATCTCTAGATCTTATATTTATATTATTGTGTTCGTGCATTATTATTTTCATACGCTTAGAGCATGAGATGATACGCTTAGAGGTCAACGAACAAGATTCCACGTGTATCGCGATGGAGCTATAAAGTTAGTTAGTTATTTGTTTTTGGGCTGTGGTTCAATGAATAATTTGTTTCTTTGAACAAAACAAGTTTCAGTATCTTTCTGTACTGTACATTAGGTAGGTATATTATTAATGTAATTTCAGCCCCATCTAGCGGTAGCTCTGCAATCCTGTGCATTCACCAGCAGTGGTGCCAACCTGACGACTAAGGAGGAAGTCGACCGCATAGTTGGACTAGAGATGAACGCTGATAGTGATGATTTGAAAGCAGGGAAAAGGATTGTTGGCCAGGTTTTAAAATATCATTAAGCTTTATCAATCACATTACTGGGTATAGGCCCCATAAATATATTTCTATTTCACCAACGTCATATATAATGAAACAGCTACAGAGATAAGCGTAAATGTGTTTTTGTCGAAAAGAGCGTTTCTCAAGTTAAATCAATTTGACGGTTTATTGAGCATGAAATAACAATTTTACATTTTCGATTACACATTTCTTCGGTGGTACTATCTTTCTTACGTACATTTTGAGTTTCCTTTGAGAGGTTATTTTAAATTTCAACGATACCAACAAAAATAAGTACCTACCTAAGTTTAATAATTAATCACATGTATAATTTTATTTCAGATTTTATCCTTACAACGCATCGGAATACTAACAATATGGTCAATAATCCAAGAAAAGTTCAAACTATCAAATAACCAAGACATTGGAAAAGCATTCCTATCAAAAATGAAACTGGAAAAGTGCCAAACTATACATCTTACCGATCACATTGATATTAACACTAAGCATAATTTATATATTACATTTAATCTAAACACGGCAAAGAGAAGACTTTCTTTAAAGAAAAAAGAAAAAGCTTTAGTCAAAGTTCACAGTTTCCGCCCGCAATCGGCGAGTTCGAAATACAGATTTGACATTGACAGACCGTCCAGCGCTGCCAGTATGAGGAAACAAACGTTGCCAGTGGAAATAAATTACCCGAAAAGTTGGGAAACAGGTCTCGTGTGTAACGATGTGAAAATATTGAGGATTGATAATGTTGATAATTATTTGGTGGCGAAGAATTGTGGAGAAGTTTTGTGCTGTAAGAGGTGTTTGGGCGCTGTGAGAGTGAAAAAGTTTTCGGTTTCAGGTACAAATTTTATTATATATTTTATTATATACTAGCCTGTGCGTTAATCCTGGTTTCAATCTACCTACAAACTTAATTATAAGTGAATCAAATCAGCTGATTGATAGAAAAAGAAAACATACATAGGTACATAGTACCTATACAAACTCCCATGTTATGCCTTTAACTTATAATTCAACAAACCATCATTAAAATGTTTATCTGTTTAAAATAATTGGTTTGATCAATACAAAAGAAATTAGTTTGTAGTTTTGTTTTTATACATAAAGAATTATCCATAGATTTGTAATATACATTCATTGCACACAGCGCCATCTAGCCCCACACTAAGCTAACGCTTGTGTCGTGGGTAACGGATATCATACTTATAACTAATTTATTGTTATATTTTTTTCAGCTGATACATCATCAATAACCAACCTAGAGGTATCTACCAAAGGCCTGCCTTACTTTCTAGCGGCCACTGACACTGGAACCGTGAACCTTTGCTCTGTGCTCGAGAACAGGGTTCTACTTACATTGGATTGCAGGTGGGTTTTGAAAACTACCCTCATTAAGTATAATATTGTTCACACTTCTGTGTAGAGGACATATGAGGAAAACGACTCTACTAGAAGGAGTATAGTGTTATCCTTCTTCTTATTGAGTCGTATTTCACATTAATTCATTATTTCGTGTGTTACAATAAATAATATTCTATCTATTTATCTATAATGAGGGTCGTGGACGTGACTCAGTCGCAGAATTAATTCATTGGGGAAGTTCTCTTGGCCAGCTATGTAAATCGTGGTGGGCGCCCAGAGCCTTGCACAGAAGACACATGTCCTCGGATTCTGTGATCCTCAAATGCCTTTTCACGATGTTTTCCTTCACCGTGAAGCAAGTACAAATGCACACATAATTTAGAAAACAAACATTGGTGTAGAGCAAGCAGGAATGAAACTGTGCATAAATATTTAGATCTCCACTGCTGTTCGTAATATAGCAGTGGTTACACCATAGGCCCTTAGGGCGGTTGTAAAACTTCGACACAAGGCTTCGTCGCTTACTCTCATAAAAACTTACTATTTCTAGTGTCCGTGCGTTTGAAGACTGGTCTATAACAACCTATCTGGTTGTGTTTAATGGGAAACCAAGTCGAGTTCAATTCAAAATGTCAAGGTTACTTGTACCTATGTATTTCTTACAGTATCTACTAGTTTATTAGTTATTGGAATATTTTAAATGGAGTAAACTTTATTGTACTGATGTTATTTACTAGCTTTTGCCCGCGGCTTCGCACGCGTTATTATACATGTCTTCCTCTTGAATCACTCTATCTATTTAAAACAAAAAAATACATCATAATCCGTTGCGTAGTTTTAAATATCTAAGCATACATACTCGTACCTACATACAGACAGCCGCGGGAAGCGACTTTGCTTTATACTATGTAGAGATAGTGATACAAAACCCATGTATTATGTATGTATATGTATCGTTATTAATATACTTATTGCTTTTTGTTCATTCATTACTCTTATTGGTTTATAATTGCGTAAGTAGGTAGTTTAGTAAAGTTTTTGAATTCGTTGTGACTTATGATTTACATATTTACTAGCAGCCTTTAGAGTGTTATTCTTTCTATTTATGATGAATTACTAATTAATAGTAATAATACTTTGAGGGCTAAATCCAGAAAAAAAACCCTGAAGAATATTTCCTTAAGACGGGGTGCTATGTGAAATCGACATTTCATAAAAATCAAATAAAATAGAAGTATATAAGATAGAGCTACATTTTTTTCAGTTTATATAATTTTGATTCAGTGTTAAGACAATAAAAAACACCAAAACACGATTACGTATATTTCGCTCGATAGTTTTATTTTTGAAAAAAATATGTTTTGAAATATTTTTCACCTTTTTTTCCAAAAGTTGTACAGAAATTTAATCCAATTTAATTATATCTAAAAGGTAATATTATTTAGAGGAGTAGAAAACCATAAATGGAATATTCTTAATTGCTGATTTTATATGAATTTATTTCGTCAAAAAAGTCTGCAAAACTGCTCAAATTGTGCAAAATTGTTTGCGTGTGGACAAGACTCGTCGGCCGGAGCGATGCGCGCGATGCTCGCCCTTGCTTTCATGTTAATACGGCGTGGAATTGCATGCGAAAAAGCAACTGTAGGCATTTTTCCAAGCGCAAAGCGTTTTCGGTTGAAATATCGTGGCCTTAACTGTTTTACTTCTGTTATGACTTTATACGAGTAGATTACGATTTACTTCTACATAATTCAGTCATATTGTAACTCTCTCTCTCTATATCTCTTAAGTCGTATTTCCTCATGACTGAGGGTTGTGACTCCCCCGCAGAATAAATGATTAATTATTTCTTTTCAGAAACACGCCAAGCACCCACGACGTAGATAGATGCAAGGCGGACAGTAAAGGCAGGTTTATTAGCAGCATCTCTACGAGACGACAGGAGAGCATTGAACAGCCTCTGGGCATGGTAAATATAACCTTTTTAATACTAAACTAATGGAGTTTTACCTTTTTTTTTCTTATAGCAAATGCATTTACTCATTATATGTATATCCAATTTTCCTCTATTTATCATACATTTATTTTCTTTCTTCCCCAGCTGGAAATAAAATCCATCCACTGGTCGCCAGTAAACCCGTGTTCAATACAAGTACTGCTGCAAGACAACACGATAGTTCTGTTCGAGTTGACGCACAGCGACATCTATGCCAAGTATGTGTGCAACAACGCGGCCACGCAGTGCGCGAGCAGTGAATATCATTTGGTGAGTTGTTTTAGTGAGAATCCGCTAGATGTCCTTATGATTGGTCACTATTAGTAAACGTTTTATTCGAAACTTACTATACTTAAATTATCGGTTACTCAAACAGTTTGCAAGCACTGCTGTAAGTATTGCTATATACTTATGCAAAATGATAACATGTGTACAATACATTACCTACTGCGTGTATAAAT
The DNA here is from genome assembly GCA_964023185.1 of Macaria liturata. Classification (NCBI taxonomy): domain Eukaryota; kingdom Metazoa; phylum Arthropoda; class Insecta; order Lepidoptera; family Geometridae; genus Macaria; species Macaria liturata. The sequence continues at coordinate 10,279,577 of OZ026809.1, read as the reverse complement.
AATATAGTAAGTTTATTTTGTCCGCTAGAGGGCACTGTAATTAACTTATAAGTTATTAGCTCTTAGTATGTATGGCAGTGTTGAAAAGAAAATAAAAAAGGAGATAAACAAAATTTGTTTGAGAAACAATTCACGTTAATTCAACTCGAATAAAAAAATTATAGCTATAAAATGTATATTAATTTATTATTTCCAGGCAATGCTAACTCCCGAAGGCGAGGTGCAGGTACACAGGCTGGCTGCCAACGAATCTCAGACCAAAGAGAATATGAAGATATTCGAGAAATACGTCGCTTTGTTATAAAACGTATGTGTATATAATAATTACTATGTACCTACATAAACATGTGAACTTAGTTACTTTGCCTACTTCGGCTGTATCATGGGACTTGAGTTAGGAGTCTCAATATTTTGAACAACTAGGGAAATAAAGGCTATTTTATTTTAACCGACTTCAAAAAAGCAAGTATCAAGTCTTGAAAGTTTTTTTTTATTATCATGGGTTTTCCAAGATGGTTCACGAATTTGTAAACTTATCATATGAAAAGCAAATGTGGATCAAATACGTCAAAATTGGCGTATTATAACTAATAACAGAGATTCACCAATCAGAAGTTTCAACGGCTTTTTGGTGTTTTGTTGTGAAGTGAAAACATTCCGAATTTGTGAAGTTCGGGCAGTTATTGTCTATGAAAAATGAATTATTGTAGCTTATTTTTTTTCTCATTGAAAACCAGACAATGCATTTAAATAAATAACTATATGGAAAATAGTAAATTTGCTCCCTCTAGTGTTATATTAGGTACTAAGAGTTAAGTTTAAGGATTTACATCTATTGTTAATTTGAACCTTTATTAATACTTTGAGAACTAGTTCCTAATTAACTTGGATAACGTAGGTAGTACATAATTAAGTCTGTTACTATATACATGGGTAAAAATAAAAGATTAAAATAGGTAAAATACTAATTTATTGCTTTCACTACCTATTGTCATTTTCTTCAGTTCAAAATACATATAGATTTACTCCCATTAAATATATGATTTAAATTATAATAATATAAATATAGATTTTATAAAATGCATTGAAAAACTATGATAGGTAGATACTATTTACATCGGAAAACTTGCATTTATTTCTTCTTCTTATCGAGTTCGTTCGAGTTTATCAAGCTGCCCTAAGGGCATCTGACATGGCCATGATTTCTTTATTGATTTAATATACATAATATTCCTGTGCTCTGTAAATATTCTTTTTCCTTCGAGTTTACTTTCTCCTTTATTATTTTATTAATTAGATAATTTTTTTTTAACTTTAGGTAATTTACCTTATAAAAGGCACTAGTTTCATGATTATTAGATCTGTTATGGCTTTAACGTGATTAAAATAGTAACTTAACTAAAATATGCTGAATATTGTACAGTAATCTATGATGAACATTTCAGTAAGTACCTACTTATTTGTGTAATATTTTGCAATAAAAGATTTGTTATTATCACAATAAAAAAATTGTTTTATCATAACCTATTTTATTAAAAAAAATAGTCTTGTACAAAAGAAGTCAAATTCGGAATTTACTCGCTTGATGGTAAGCAATAACAAACTAAATCAGTCCTAATTAATACCTTACTAGCAGCGCCCGGCGGTCTTACCTGCGATAATTTGGGATAAAAGTAGCCTATGTGTTAATCCACTGTCTAATCTATCTCCACACCAAATCTCATCCAAATCGGATAAGCCATTTGAGCGCGATGAAGTAACAAACATATACACTCACACACAAACTTTTACCTTTATGATATTCAAATTCAAACAGCCTTTATTTCAGAAAATAAATTATAAAAAGTTTTTGAATTTAATTTATTGTTAGAATTGAGTATAAGGTATGAGACATGTGTTGAGTTTTCAAATGATAAATGTAACGCTAAGAACTCACGGAGCGGTTTTTCCCGCGCCCGCCGCGGTGGCGGAATCGCGTTTAATTTTCAAAACTCACGAAGCCGGAGTTTTGTGCGGCAAAAAACGGGCGGAAAAAAACCGCTCCGTGAGTCCTTAGCGTAAATAACATATATAACATACAGTGAAACTTCTCTTACCGTCTTCATCACTATGACTGTCAGTAGGACCAGTGTACTAGGAAATAACAAATAAAATATATATATTTTTTTGGAAATAGAATAATATTTAAATCCAAACACATACATTGAAGTAAGTATTTTAAATTTATTCCTCTGTATTTATAATATTCGTATGATGAAAATAATTAATTTCGTTTACTTTTCTTGTAACTAACATTTTTCTTGCTATTTGAACCGCCGGCGCATTTTCCAACAATAAAACAGAGGGTTTTCTTCACAATGACATAGGTTAGGTATAAAGTAAGTACTAGTACTGCTAGGATGTCTAGAAGCCACCTTTGGTACCAGGAGTATTCTTTAGATTTGGAGCGGAGATGGTAGGCACCTGGAAAAATGGAAATATTAATGTTAGTTTCATAGGGTGATTTGGTTACTTTATTACGTACTTGGTGGACGCCCGCGTTTACGTGTTATGCGGGAATCGAACCCGCACCCCTAGATAAGAAGGCAGAGCCACTACCAACTAAGCTAACAAGGCAGTCAAATGAGTCTGGTGATGATGTATTAAGTTTATACTAAAAAAAACTAGTTTTAGTTGTAAGTAAATATTATAGTTACCTTTGCTCTGAATAGCGATGTCTACGTAGTGTGTTATCAGTTTAGATGGCGCCACTGGTCTGTTGTTGAACAACGACGACAGATACTTCGCTTGCTTGTAGTATCTGAAAAGTAATGTGAAAATAGTAGGTAAGTTAGTATGAGAGTGGTGGACCCTGTTGGCAAGAGTTTCAAGTAAGTACAATACATTTATTCGTAAAGCAAATAATAGAATTAGGTACATATTTTCAAACCACTTAAGGGTTTTAGAGATAACTTGAAGAATGCTATCATTAGTTATGTTGCCAGTGCTAAACTCGCACTTTGTTTGTTTAACTTAAACTTATTGGAAAATGGCAGGATACAATTACCCACCATACCCATAGGATACCCATGGTAGACCGTAGCCTAGTCGGTTAAGGCGTTCTGACAGTAGCAGAAATACGCAGATTCGTATTCGTTATTGTACACCCCGTCTAGTCTTTTTTTTTTAATATTTTCCTCTCCATCCTTCGGTTGCCTGGAAGAGATCGCTTTTAGCGATAAGGCCGCCATTTGTGGCATTAGTTTTAATTATTTTTTTTCCGTTTTGTATTATGTTTTTTGTGTCCAATAAAGTATCAATCTATCTATCCTGTCGTGATTATTTTCGCTCATTTTCCAATAAGTTTAAGTTGAAGAAATGTAGATACTACGGTAACAATACAATACAAATTTATTTATTCAAGATTTTTGCTAGAGCTTTTAATACATTTACAATTAGCTTTTTTTATTTAGGTATTTCAAATATTATACTGCCGCTACCAATTTTTGACCGAATAGGGTAACGGCGTATGAAATCACCACAAGAGGCGGTATTATTAACGATTAGGTATAACGGTAAGTCTGAAATATGGTAAAGAGAAAGCCCCCATTAGTTCAGTCCTTTCACTAAAATTTGTCTTTTTTTACACGAAATGAGTTGGCACTTGGCCATAATTCGCTTGATGGTAAGCGGATCGAAGGTAAGCGATCATTACGGTCTAGGATGGAGCGTGCTTACCCAGTAAAATACTTATAGAGAAGCATAGGACGAAGTTGAAACTTACTTATCAGTACTGAGTATTTCTGTCAAAGCTACTTTCAGCTCAGCGGCCATTGTTCCAGGATTGAAGTCTACTTTCTGAGCGTATCCTGAAAAAATAATAGTAAGATTATTAGTAGGGGTTGGTATATACACAACACACTTGACAAACACCTTGTAACACGCGTTAATAACGCAATAAATATGGGTCATCAATTCTATTTGACATCTTTACATTTAGTCTGGATGACCCATCCCAAGATTGCTACTACACATGTCATGTATTTTAATAAGTATTTATTGTAATTTTACAGTTTACGGTTTGTTGAATCAGCAATTTGTGTAAATTTCATAATTGTGGCCGCGATTGAACAGATTCAGTATATATATATACAGTAGTATTCATACGCGGAATACTACAATCTGTTCAATCACGGCCACTCAACTATAACAGTGTTGGGTTTTATAGCTCCCTCGCTTCTCTCAAAAACCTCACCTGCCCGCACCGCCCTGGCGGCGTTAGCTGGCTGGTCCCCGAACACGGGTACTGCTACTAGAGGGACCCCGTAGCGGAGGGCCTCCAATGTACTCAGGAGGCCCCCGTGCGTGATGAATACTCGGGTGTTCTTGTGAGCTGGAAGAGGATGGAGATTGGATTAGTATAAAGAATGAATTACGGGCATTTCTACCATGTAGTTGAGCATAAAAATACTAAGCTAATAAGGTCACTTTCGGAACGTTACAACCATCATCATCATCCAGCCTTCCCTATCCCACTGCTGGGCCTCAAGAATAAAAAAATAGCCCTTACAACCACAAATCAAACAAAAATAAATTATTTTAATACAAAACCTATTGGACACCAATTTTTCGGTAAAAATAGTAACTAACTACGCTAAGGTCAATATATTTATTGCCTTTTGTGTTAAGTTCATTTTGATCTATTGCTCGATTGAACAGAAAGTTAATGTTTGAGTTAAGTTGCTCTATTTTTTCTGTAGTCTTATCATATCTACTTATCAATGTATCACTGATTATTATTTAAAAGATCAAACTAATATTAGAATGTGAAATCATGTAACAAAGAAATAATACACTTCTTCTTCTTCTTATCGAATGAGAGTGGCCAACTCTGGTGTCGAGAGTTTATCAAGCCGCCCGAAGGGCCTCTGACATGGCTTAACGACTGCGGTACTAGACAAACAGCCGGGACCTACAATTTAACGTGTCATCCGACCGACGGAGGCGCCCAAAATGGAATGCCACTTTTCGATTACCCATCCGCGTACTGACCGTGTCAACCTTTGCTTAACATTGGTAATCGCATGCGGTTGCCTCCGCTAGCTGAGCTACGGACGCTTCTATATATTAATACACTAGATGACGTAGATATACCTACATACCTAAAATAGAAGCTTGCGGCATCCACGGCCTGATGTGAACGTTCTTCGGCAATCCTTCTAGATTCTCTTCAAACTTCCACAGCACCTAAAAATATTTGGTATGTACATATATTTTTCAGTTATTTTGTTTTTTCTACGATATACATATTGTCTAACTATAAAATCTCGCAACAAGATCATGAATTACCTACGTTGACATTATTGAAGCAATTATTTAAAAATCTAGACTGATTTCTACTTTAGCGCATTTCTGAATTATGTTTTATGATTTCGTATTTGTTTTATTTCCTTGGGTAGAAATTGAGATGGTGATTGTTTTTAAAGATGTTTGTAAAGACACACACATACAAGAAAAATTGTAAGAACATTCATCATCATCCTTCACAGCCGGTTTCGTCCCACTGCTGGGTATAGGTCTCTCTCATAATATGCCATTGGCGACGATCTTTAGCCAAATAAAGAACATTATTTACTTAATAATAAATGTCAATGATACAGTTGTCAATGCTTTAGCAATAATTATTAAGACTGACTGTAATTAAGTTTCTGATAAAAAAAAAATATTGTATTGGTAATTTAAATAAATAACTGAAAAAACAATAATAATACTGTAATATTTTAAGTAACTGATTATTTTATAAAGCTTTATCTATATGTACCGTATAAGGCAGTTCTCCCAATGTCTTCAACAGATCTTGTTTCGTCTGCGGCGGAAGCTTCGAGGACTGGATGACTGAGCCCATACTGAAGTAGACCACGCCTTGCGGAGACGAGTCCAGGATGGCTTGCAGGTCCTGGAATTATAGGAGTTAATTGAAAATTAAGAACAAGATTGAGTTTATCGGAAGGAAGACAGATGGAATAACACGTTTTGTTAGACAAAGAAATAATACACTTCTTCTTCTTCTTATCGAATGAGAGTTGTCAACTCTGATGTCGAGAGTTTATCAAGCCTAAGGGCCTCTGACATGGCTTAACGGCTGCCGTATTAGACAAACAGCCAGGACCTACAATTTAACGTGTCATCCGACCCACGGAGTTACTGTTACGGTCAAGCGTTAGCACAAATTCGGAAACTTTTCACTTGAAGACTTATAACATTTGGGCATAAAGAAAAAAGAAGACATGTCTTTTGATCATTAGACTATTATCGTATACCTTGTAGATATATTCTTTATACTTACATATATGGTTTCACAGTTTAAAAAAAATAACTCTTTGAGCTATGAGGAAGTTCGAAATTATTTGATAGGAATTTAGGTGTCTCTACGATTACTTACTTGAGAAAAATGGTCTAAACGGTATAGGGTACAAATCTAAGAATATTATCGAATGAGAATGATTCGAAACTTTACGAAAACTTGTTAAATTTCTGTCTTCTCTGAAAGCTGATAATAATCGAAAAATCCGTAGAAATCTATGTTTTGTCTGATATATGATATAGACTGTAAAGTGGACTGATCCTCAAGATTCTTAGAGTTTGTACGTTGACTGTGGACTGAGGTCTGGGTGGGAATTGCGGAGGAGTATTGCTCGCTTGCCCGCGAAACCCGCCCTATCCAAGACGAAAGGACATCGTGGTAGGGTTTAGTCGGTAGTGGAGTCGCATTAGCTCCGAACCCGACATACTTCGGGGAGAGTCCGGGCATCCCTAAATGTTTGTGGGTGGTGGTAAATGTGGGTTTCTACCCATTGAGCTAGCATTATACAGAGTCAAAAACGCCAGAAAAAAAATTTCGTGCCCGAAAAAAAAATAGTACGTAGAGCAGAATTTTGGATTACCTATCTCTTCCCAACTAACATTTTGGTAATAAGAATTGGTGATAAACGAGTTCTTCAAAAGTGATTTCGGCAAACCAAAGTCATACACAGGTTTTAGCGATTGGTGTTAGAGCACGCTCTAACCCCCCACTAACCCTCGATTGGGCCCCATTTTTTAGCGCTACAAGTAATAAAATTGGTCATAATTTTCACTATTTTAACACTGAACGTTACATAATAGTTATAGAATGGCGTCAGTTGTGACTAATTTCTTGTATATATATTGGTGGTACAATATAAATCTTGCCAACTAAAGCACCTTAAAGTTTGTACTATGGTTATAATAAAAACTATTAGTGGTAAACAAGTTCTTAAGTCTGTTGGTATATTTTTTATAGTAACAGAGTAGTTCTTTTTTAGGTTCATTTATATCTTGGACATGCTTTATGCATTGATTTGGTATTAATAAGCAACTCAGGGCTATAGGACGTTAAATTTCTCTATAGTTTTGCATACATTGACTTTATCTTTTTCTTTTAATTTGTGTTATCGTTTCAATATGACGGCGAAACATGGAAGTGAATGTGAATAACAAGTTTGTCTAATAACTCGGTAAGCCAAGTTTGATTTCTTTTATTTACGCCTAAAAGTTATTGCGAGGGTTTCTTTATTGAGAGAATCATGTATGTTTTGCATCTCAATTTTGCAGGGCCTTGAAAATAAGTGGTATTTTAAGTAAAATTATTTTTTATTTTATCAGGCGGGGTATACAATCAATCTACATTTATATAAGAACGGGCTATTGGCTATGTCTTTTGTAGTAGATGTGTATTTCTTGTAAATATAATGTGTTTTAAGTAACGTATCACGTAAAAAATGCGTTTTATTTTAGTTTTTTCTTAAATTACTTTTAGGTTATGTTTGAATTATCATGGCGTCTATTTCTTATTACCCTTGTTTCTTATTGTTACTATTTGTCAACGATGAGTGCTAGATAGGTTGTAGTTAACACTATTGTAGCACTTGTTATACCAGAAAAGAGTTTTTAAGGTAATAAGGAGCATAAGGTTGAAGTGTTTGTTTTCACTGTGGTGCGACTTGGATGTAGAGGTAGTAGTATTTTAGGGTTACGTTTTTCAATAGATAAAACCCTTTCACCAAGAAAAAGGAATAAAAACGTAAGATTGAGATCAAAAGCTGAAGATTTTTTAATAAAATCAGTAAGATTGCATATTCAGCAAGTGTTTCTTAGTGTCGCTAGTATTTTTATAAATGAATTTATTGGGATACATAGCAAAATTTATTTTGAATTATTTTATCTCAGAAATAACTATATCATATTATTTAAGTTATACATGTAAACAAATAATTAAAATACTTATGCTAATTATAATAAAAGTAAATTAACAAAGAATTAATACTTACTTACGTAATTTTTAATGTTTTTACAGACTTCTCGCTGCATATCGTAAACCTAGCTACGTCCTTCAAGAAATGATTCTACATACTGACACAGAAGATGATACCACACATTCAGCTACTACTTCTAAGCAGTATATTAATCAGTCATCTATTAGGTACTTACTTACCAACTTTCAAAAAATAAAACTGTACGGAACCTTGATGAAATTCCGGCACTTGGTCGAAATTTTGAAGTTAGAGACACTATACATTTATAAAAGTAATATATCATGTTTTATGATTTCAAGTGAAATAAAAGTTACAATGTTTACCTAAATTGTATTTTCATATTGCTTAGAATAACATAAGAGTAAATCTGAACACCGTTGTAACGATCAGGGCTTTAAAATAACTCCATAATACCAATTACTATCATATATAGCGGTCTGTGATTACTAAATTAAATTGCAGTAAATAAGTTCCAATTACTTCCTTTATACAAATTTAGGTGATAATTTTTTTTGTTAACTATTTTCAAGAGCTTTTGTCTTTAGAAAGAGTTATCAGAAAATATAATATAACTTTAAGTGCTTTGTGTTACTTGAATTTATATAAGAGTAGGTGCTATGGCGGTTGCGACTATAACCTTTATACATTCTCAAGTAATATTACGCTTCTAGCCAAGTTAAGTGGTATAAAACTTTTACTTAGCACTCTTTAAAAACAGTTGGAAATAATAGAAACCTTACTATTACTCAAAGTACTTATAGTTACTTGAAGTTACAATACCTAGCGTTACTGTGGTTCAACATAACTCTTTTATAATTCCTTAAGTCATAATATGTCTTCTTGTTACTGTTACTCATCTTGATGAGTTATTTAGTAATTTTCATGACCATTAAAGCAATAAAGGTTTTACTCTACACTTTAATATACCCGTTAAACCAATACAGACGATAAAAGTGGTGAATATTAGCGCCAAAATGTTGGTTGGGTTTTGCACGTTCTTAAAATCTGTAAGAGCGAAAGAGACAAGCAGTCTTTTGTTTGCGCTCGCTGACGATGTTAGCGTTCGGACACTTTCTTGCGGTTTTTTGTTCGAGATTGTGTCTCTGTATAATCCTAGCTCAATGTTTGTACCTTAGGAAGAGGAGTCTGTGTCTCTTCAATATGGTACCCTCCGATATCCACAACATTGGGCGGCAGACTCTGCGCCGGCACAAACGAACTATGCGAATTCACAAACAGTATCGACACGTTGTGTTTCACTTCACTCAGTGGGGGGAGGGGGATGCCGCGGGCTGCTGCTATTGGTCCGTATAGGGAGGCGTAGAGGGACTCCATCTCTGATTGGTTCCACCTGGAATATGAATTAAGAATGTTAAATAGTTATACCATGATGAAAAGTGGAAAACTATGGTTATATAACGAGATACTCCAAGGTATGCGAATAGGCTATGCGAAAGTACCTACTGTTACTGATTCTTCTTTTGAACGTGTGTATGTTTCATTGATTGACGATAACTTAAGAGTCGTTTGTCCTAGCGTTACAAAATTTGACATAAAGCTAGCTAGTATACATTTCATTATTTTTTCCAAATATGAATAAAATTGGTCAAGTGGTTGTCAAAATATTGGAGGGTAAGTAAAACTGACTTACCAGTCATGAACCACCATGCTAGCGTACATGAACACATTGAATGTTCGCTGCCACATGTTCATAGGTATGGGGAAGTCATTAAGAAGCATGGGGACTGTGGCTAGTGACTTCACGTCATCCACCATGGCTTCCACTGTCGGCTGGAGGATCACGCCGCTGAGGACTATCCAGGGAACTTGCTGGACTGCTGCGTAGCTGGGAAGTAGAAGGGAATAAAACTATCATTACTGTTTTTATTTAAAAAAATAGGAGTTGAGTGGAGTCGGTGCCAGTCGTAACAATACCTATCAGCATTAGTAAGGAACAAATCCAAAGCCGACTGGAACTGCGACTTCGACAAGCGTCGATTTCGTTTGACCATTGACTGGCGCTGACAGCAAAAAATACGGATTTCAATAAGATTACTTATAGGATTGTAAGTTTCAATAATTTGATAGATTCTTTACTACCAATTCTAAATTTTAAACACGCAAAAATGAAAATAAAATATTTTTTAACTTTTGTTGACAGTAGACTTGAATCGGTTTTTTGTTATTTTTTTTAATTAAATTTTATTGAAGGGTTAATCAGTAACATTATATAATCTGTCAGTAATATTAGTGGTATTCTTTGGTCTCACGACTAAATTTAGCCCTACTTCTATGCAACTAGCACAAAATCAGAGAATTCTGAAATATGTAAATAATCAATTTAATAAGGCAATCATTTCATTTTGGATTGGTTTTTGATTTTCCAAACCACCCCAACGCAAAGTTACGGAATACGGAAGTACAACTGACGAGACAAACAACAGAATAATCTAGTCACCTAAGTGGTCGGCTTATAAAGAAGTACTAATAGACTTCAAGGCTATATCATAAAATGGCGTATCTTTGTTTGTACGATGATACAGCTACATAGATTTGTATGATATTTGTCTGAGAGTATTTTAGCTCCTGCACTAACCCATAGGCTACTTTTTATCTCACACTAGCTTTTGCCTGCGTCTTCGCACGCGTTATTAACTTATTATACATATAAAACTTACTCTTGAATCAATCAATCTATTAAATATAACTGCATCGATAGCAGTTGAGTAGTTTTAAAGATCTAAGTAAGTACATACATTCATATAGACAGACGCGGGAAGCGACTTTGCTTTATACTATGAAGATCAGTGAAAGCCAGAATATCCCGAGGATATATTCATGGAAATACACTAATTAATATTACTAATTATAGCAATTAACATTTGGAAGTATCTTTGTTCTTTAACCTCGCTCGAATAGCTGGAGAAATTTGGGTGAAATTTGATACGGGGCTACTTAAGATCCTATATAAAGAAGTAAACTAATTTTTAACTGCGATTACAGTAGTTTTCAGCCAATAATGGCACTAAAGAATCGCTCTTCAAGGATTTTGACCAATGAGAGGGAAAGCAACCAGTAAGAGATTAAACCATATATAACTAGACAGAAGAATACATACCCAGACTCCAAATCGCAGAAGAATGTCTCAGTCAGAACAGCATCGAACTGTTCCTTAATCAGCGCTTGTCTTAGAGCTGGTATCCCGAGGGTTGCTCGGGATATGTTCTTGGAGAACTCCCGGACGAAGTTGAGGCCGCCGTTACTGTTTCTCTTGTCTGTCATGTCGATTGCTGAAATGGCAAAGGTTTGCAGATTAAACTATTAATTTGATTAGACGCCCGCGGTTTTGCTTGCCCTGTTTAAGGAGGAATAGTAAGCGTATGTCACTCTTGAGGCCCTACAGTTTATACAAAACAAAAAACACATAATGATCTTTCGCTCAGTTATGACGTGAATGAGGAGCAGCCATTCAAATAATAATGGCAAGATCAAGAAAAGGATAAAAAAGTAATGGGACGGATTCATCTTCAAAAGTTTTTTAGTTTTTTGACATTTGTTTAATTGTAAGTAAAGAAACTTTAGTTCACACTTGGCCATCATTTCTTTATAAGATTTGCGCTTAAACTAATAGGTGTATTTGTATCTTATCTAAAATACTGTTAAGTTTTCTAATGATAATCAAACTATCAGGCTGGGATCGTGTCACAGTGGGAACCTCAGGGGCGTCGTAGTCGAGGAAGGCTCAGGACTCGCTGGCGGCGCAATCTCGACCTATTTCGGAGTTACTCGTAACTGGCGTGAGGCGGTTATCGACCGGGACCGAGACTCGTTGAGAGAGACCTTTGCCCAGGAGTGGAACAATATAATCATTATCATCGTCCACAGTCCTTGGGATCCCACTGCTGGGTATATGCCTTCCTTTGTATGTGCCATCTGCGTCGATCTTGTACAGACCTCATCTATGTTGAATCCTCGATTTTGACAGCATAGGTTGATAAAAAATAAACTAACCTGCAGTAATAGGTAAGGTGGCACTTCCATCTAGCACAGTGAGACCCTTCACTGGCGGATCTTTCGGAGGATACGCAGTTACCCATGTGACCTGGAAACAAGGAAGTTTTAGTTATTATTAGGTGGGTCGAATGTCGGATGACACGTTAAATTGTAGGTCCTGGCTGTTACCATAGTACGGCAGTCGTTAAGCCATGTCAGAGGCCCTTAGGGCTTGATATACTATCGACACCAGAGTTGGCCACTCTCATTGGATAAGAAGAAGAAGTCTTATTTGAAACAAGTGAATGCCCGCAGTCTCACTCGAGTTGATTCAGGATAAAAAGTACCTAATCTATGTCACTATTAGCAGTCTATACTATACCCATTACAAAATTTACGCAGATCCGTCACTGCTGTAGCAAAAACCCGATAAAGAACAAAACCGTTGAAACAGCTTCTTCTTCTTATCGAATGAGAGTGGCCAACTCTGGTGTCGACAGTTTATCAAGCCGCCCAAAGGGCCTCTGACATGGCTTAACGACTGCCGTTCTATGACAAACAGTTAAAACAGCTAGTTAAGTATAGTTTAAAATAGTGGTCATTACCCTCTTATGTCTACCTCGTTATCATATCTTTATGTTATTTATGTCAACAAGGCATCAGATAATATTGGTTTTATCTCAATTACATGCACTTACTAACAAACTAATCAAATCTACTCATGTACTAAAGCTGAAGAGGGTAAACAATCTGAACATAGAAAATACTAGAAAAAAAAAGTTAAGGTATACTTTAAATCGATAACAAAACACGTTGCAGCAGTTTATAGATGTTTTGTCTGTTTATCTGTTTATTTAAACGCTCATCACGCAAAAACGGCTGAACGGATCATTATGATTTTTGGTATGTAGGTAGTATAAGGGTTTAAAAGTGTCATAGGTTACTTTTTAATTCAAAATAATGCGAGCGAAGCCGCAACAAAGATTTAAAGTATATCCAAACATATTTCATTATCTTCTATGTTCAGATTTTTGACCCTCTTCAGATTTATTATATTTAAAGATTATTGTAATAAATATCTAGCTATCGAAAATATATAACATTTATTATCATATATGTAAGTACATAACATTGACGTCAGACTACATCATTTGAGTATTTACCAGGCCAAAGTCGTTAGCCTGTCTACCTGATTTCCTGGTCATTAATAATAGGTTTGTTCTACCCACATAAGTACGTTCATAAGTACGATAAATCACTATGTTTTACTCCAAAAAATATTATAAATTGTTTATACGTGTCATGGAGATAAGCAGTCAAAATATAAAACTCAAAAGTGACTGACTGACTGACTGACATAGTGATCTATAAACGCACAGCCCAAGCCATTGGACGGATCGGGCTGAAATTTGGGCCACTTTTCAAAGGGTGAAATAAGGGATGCAAGTTTCACTTCTAAGTATATGCGAGCGAAGCGGTGAGCACCCACTATTTTGTAAAAAAAAAAAATGCGTAATAATTATAATAATAGGATTTTTCTATTTACATAAGAAGTTACACAACACATAAGTACAATAAATGACTATGTTTTTACTCCAAAAATATATATAGGTATAATATGTTGTTTACACGTGTTATTCAATATATAGGTACGTAAGTTTGTATATATGGGAGTAGGTGCTTATAAATTTGAAAGGAAAGGATAACGTGTGTGGATGGGCGGTGTGTCTGTTTGTTGCTCTTTTGTGAGCAAATGGCCTAACCGATTTTGATGAAACTTGGCAAGGCAGTAGATTAAATTGTGATCTATCCAATGGTATACTTTGATCTTAGAATAAAGTTACCATATTTGCGTTATACTAGAATAAACTATGAAAGACCTAAAATAGTAAAGCTGTTCTTTAAAGTATCTGACCTCATGTCCAGCCTTCAGCAGAGCCTGCACTATCCCCTGACCCAGGTGGTGGTGACTCCTGGATGGCAGGCTGAAGATGCAGAGCAACTTGTACCCCTCGGTGTAGAGGGGACCCAGCAGGAGGAGGAGGATAAGGAACCTCATGGCGCACTGGAATTAAATAAAAATAAAATTTAAGGAGGACGTTAAACGACATTACTGGAGACAAGAACGCTGGCTGGTTTCTTGCGCAAAGGATTTCTATAGCAATCCAACGCGAGAATGCAGCCAGCATTCTTGGCTTCATACCACATGGTGAAGTTTTATTTAGGTTAGTATAAATCAGCGTAGTTAGACTAGTGTATATTGTTTATTAATGAATGTGAATTTATTATGAATTAAATTTATTGGACTTTAAGTTGAGAGTTAATCGATTTCTTGTAGGCAAGCGCGCTAGATCGTAGACTACATCGAGTTTTGTACTACCGTAAAACTATCTTGCATGAAAAAATACAAATCGTTCTAAATATATTCATATTCAGGCGTTCAACTGTCAAGAAAAAATAATTATGTATTTCTAATACATACCAACAATAATACAAAACAAAATACAAAATTTGCCTCAAAATTCTCAAGCAAAAAAATGTACATCTAAAGTTCAAAAGGTCCAAACATATTCACATTCAACCCAAAAGTCCAAAACCTGTTTCTCAAATTCTATCCTTTTTTCAATAAAAACATAAAAATCTAAAACTGGTTGTGTAGGCTTTGGTTTGATCTTAATAATATGAGCATAAGTCAGTATGAGCTGTGTATGTATATACCTACTTATGAAAAAGTGTGTGGCTCAGCGGTTCCAGTGTCTGCTTTTCATCCAGACGCACTCTGGTTCGAATCCAGCCCTACACCAATGACTTGTATTTTCAAGTTAAGTGTGGATTTGCACTCGCTTAGTGTTAAAGGAAAACATCGTGAGGAAACCGACATGTTTGAGGACCACAATATCCTGAGGACATGTGTCTTCCGTGGAAGGACCTGGCCGCCCACCACGATGTGTCTGCCCAAGACAACTCCCCTAGCGAATTAATTCTGCGGGGGAGTCACGACCCTCAGTCATGAGGAAACACGACTCAAGAGAGAGCTTCGAAATTATTATTTTCATTCTGTTTTCTGTTTCAAACAATCATCTGTACGGAAACATTTACGGAAACATCTGTTTCCTTAAAACTCTCTAATATCATCCAGCCACCGTTGCACAGGCAAGACAACAAGAAAGAAGAAGAAAGTAAGAAAATTATTTATTTATACATTTACAGGTTTAAATGTAGGCGTATAAACAAAACCTTAAAACTAATAAAATTAATAACCTACCTATTTTTTTATATTACATTCAACAAAGAACATCTGGGCAAGAACAGCGCAAGACAGGGAGTATTGGCGTAAGAGGGAGGAGGCCTTTACCCTACAGTGGGTCTCTAATGAGACCCACTGTAGGCAGATGATAAATTAGAATTATTCATTACTGATAAGTTAAGGAAGACTTAAGAAAAATAAATCGGCTGTTTCCTAGGCAAAAAATGTTAAACATGGTTGAAACAAGCTTATGAGAAAAACGTATCAAATATCTGCACCCAACAGTTTTATTAGATTGGTTCAAATTAAATTACTTATATGCTATTTAGGAATGTTTTATTTGATAAAAATATTTACATATATTTCAAGTATATACAAAAATGACTTAAACATATGTACAGAAAAACTTATAAAAAACAGATATTTACAAAAAATTCAGCACACCATCCATGTTGTCGCTGTGCGGCAGGGATCCCAGGATGCTGGCAGTATTTCCTCTTTGAATGCAAAGACTCAATCGTTGAGAAAAATAGCTGCCAGCCCTGAGATCTCCTGTGGCAAGGACCAAACGTTGCTAACCTGTTTCACAAATAATTTCGTGTCCGGAGACCACGGGCCCAAAGTCTCAACATTAAAATATAAACTTTATATGTACCTATATATCTACATCAAAATGTTTTATCCAATTGGGTCAAATTAAATTAACATACTATTTAGGAATGTTTTATTAGAATAATTATAAATTTATAGTACTTATACTATTCTTTTAAAGACTTCTTTATTGATTGTTAAGTTTCTGTAAATAAAGTTTATTCATATTCTCTTTTATCATAAGAATCATTATTTACTTCAATAAAGTTATCTGTTGTATAAATATTATTCATTACAAAACGCTGTACACATTTGACTGATAACATGAACTTTGTTCTGTACATAATATAATGTACAAATGAAAATAAAAAGGTTTAATAATATTTATTACATAAATACGTTAGTAATTATGTTATTATTAGCCAAAATTATATAACAAGCGTCCGTAGCTCAGCTAGCGGAGGCAATCGCATGCGATTACCAATGTTAAGCAAAGGTCGACGCGGTCAGTACGCGGATGGGTGACCGAAAAGTGGCATTCCATTTTGGGCGCTTGTTATATTGTAGGTCCCGGCCGTTTGTTTAGTACGGCAGTCGTTAAGCCATGTCAGAGGCCTTTAGGGCGGCTTGATAAACTCTCGACACCAGAGTTGGCCACTCTCATTCGATAAGAAGAAGAAGAAGAATATAATAATGTATCCTAATATATAAAACTCAAACTGACTGACTGACATAGTGATCTATCAACGAACAGAATAAACCACCGGACGGCTCGGGCTGAAATTTGGCATGCAGGTAGATGTTATGACGTAGGCATCCGATAAGAAAGGAGTTATGGAAAAAAAATGCCACTTTTAAAGAGGTGAAGGTGAAATATATATTATGTTTTTGTATGTATATATGTTTTGTGAAGCTATAACATTTTGACATAGTATGACATGCTTACATTAGTAAATTGAGGCTCGTCCAGCATCAAATAATTAAATAAATTTACCAAGTCCGAGCAAGCATTCAGAGATAAATCTTGTACAAACATAAAATATAAAAATTAAACCCTATATTATAAAAAAAACACAAAACAAAGTAACATAAAACAAACATATACAAAGTACAAAAAGTATTAACAAAATAATATCCAAATGAATACTTACAATTTCAAATCAAAAGCACACGAACGACTTTCACAAAAAACAAAACAGCTCACAAAAAACCAACGTGTTTTGTCCAAAAAAACTCGCGTCTATTTATTTAATTTAGCCAGGACGTGCGTTTGGTACGACGTCCCAACCTTGACTGGTTTATAATATATGTTTATGTTTGTACTTTATTTAATATGCTTCTATGAACGTGTTAGTGTAAGGGACCGCATGTTCCGACCCATTCATTGTATAGGTACCTAATACATGTGATATGAAATTGTATTTTGTTCTGTGATATCTCAAATTGTATTTAACCACAGAATACATAACACAATTAAACAAAAGAGTAACAAGGGAACAAAGCCAAAAGCTCTCGGAGCGCTTAGTTGATGCAACGCGAGACCAAAATGCTGACTTTTTTGGATCAAGTGTATTTTTTATTGTATCGGAGAAGTTAAATGTAGGCTGTTTAGTGTTTTACCTTGTTTTTATTGTAAATAAGAAAATAAAAGCACTTTCATCATCACACACATCTTTAAGCAAAAATCAAGATAAACTAAGTGCTCCAGCCCACTACCAGAAGGCAGCGTGCCAAGCATACTGGCTGCATTAGCACGCTGGATGGCAATGCTGATACGTTGAGCCAGAAAATGGCCAGCATTCTATCCATATTTTGATCGATTCGCATGATGCTAGGCGACGAGTATTATTAGGTATAGAATACAAACAAAATAATTAATATGAATTTTCTCTCAAACGTTAGGTACTATCGGGACGATTTTTGATATATTTTCACACGCTTCGAGATAAAGTACTTGTTAATTAACGGATTCAAATAAACAAACACACTTTCGTATTTACTTTTTAATAGTAAGTAAGTATTATACGATTTTGTTAAAAACTGCGCGCGGCATACGGTGCCTTATTACTAGGTCTGTGGTAATAGTATAGAATATCACTGTTGTTAATAATACGGACAATGACATCATAATAAATTGATGTCGACGAAACGATTGAGATTTTTTTAAAATTAAACAGAGATGCACTTTACCATAGTTTATTTATTTATTTATTTTATTAAGGCACACAAAACAGAATATGTTCTTAAATGAACTAAGTAAACATTTTAGGCTGGTTTCGATCCAGAACAAATTCCTAAACAAAGTTTGTCTTAACCTTGTTTACAAAGAGCCTAAATATGATAAATGTTTATTATCAGTCTTCGGGTTCTTTAGTCTATGAATTTAATTTATCTTCATTAATTTGACCGAGAGCCCGTAGTTTAGCTGATTGATGTGTTCGTCTACGATCACCAAAGTTAAGTGTACATTTATTTGCTATTTAGTGACTGTATTGCTATTTAGCGGTGGGTAAACGAAAAGTGAATAAAAATTTCTATACAAATCTAGAAGAAGAGAGGCCTATGCTTAGCAGTAGGCGATAACAGGCTGATGATGATGATGATACAAATCTAGGATACTTTTTTCCAAAGAAAACATCGTAAGGGAATAAGCATGTTTGAGGACCACAATATCCAAGGACATGTGTCTTCTGTGGAAGGACCTGGGCGCCCACCACGATGTATCTGCTCAGTGAAACTCTCCTTATAAATCAATTCTACGGGGGGAGTCACGACCCTCAATCATGAGAACTACGACAAAAGAGGATGATGATTTATCTACTGATGCTTCATTCGTATCCCTTTTAATATCATAAGACGTTTAATTTTAATATTATTCCGCTAATTATAATTCTAAACACGGTCTAACACAATACAGTACCATAAATAGAATTCAATATTATTATTATGTAGAAGATTATAATAAAACTAGTAGATGCCTGCTGCTTCACTCGCGATATGTCGAGCTTATGTTTTACTAATGGGTGCTCGCGGCTTCGCTCGCATTAAGAAGTTTTTTCATTGCAAGTTTTAACTTGCATCCTCTATTTCACCCCTTTAAAAGTGGCATTTCCTACAATCCTTTCTTAGCGCATGCCTACGTCATAACATCTAGCTGCATGCCAAATTTCAGCCCGATCCGTCCAGTGGTTTGGGCTGTGCGTTGATAGATCACTGTCAGTCAGTCAGTACCTTTGAGTTTTATATAATTTAGATTATAATATGCTTATGATTGAGGGCAGCTTAATAAATATATTATTTTTCTATCCAGAGACAAAATAGCTTATCACCCTCCTATACTACTTACTTACGTACCAAAAAACACGAAAATCCGTCGTTCTGTAGCGGTGTGAAGGAGAAACATACATCAAACAACCTCTCATACAGACATACTTAAAAATACATCATCCCTGCCAGATTGCTCCTAGCGATAAGATTGCCAAATAGTATGCTTCTAGGTAAGCGTATTACACCTTAGGCTGCAGCAATGCATCAGGCAGGCTGTAGTCAAACGTAAAACTATAGTATGCATATATAATATATACAGATAGTTTCTTGCAAATTAAGTCAAGTTTTGAGTGTTACTAAAACGCCTGACAAAAAATTAATAACTACTCCACTTTACATTCTCTCGAGCTTTACGCTCGGTTCTTTTTTAGGGCATCAGTGGGGCTGTAGCCAACCCTTTACAATTAAATACTTAAGAATAAGTTACAGAAAATAGATGTATGTTTATAAATGTATTTCTATTGCAGACATGGTACACGTTTAGGCTATTTTGTTGCGCTGTTAATTGTTCTAATGTAACTTGTCTATTGCATGACTCATTCATAAACGGTCAAAAGCTATTTCATATTATTAAGCTTTTCCATATCACAGAATACATAAGTACAACTAAAGCTAAATCTTTCAGGCCCTTGCACAACAACTCTAAACACATTTAGGCGTTTTTACTTTGTAATTTTGTCGGTAAACTTCTTTAAGAATCGTTGGGCTTAAAATCCGTTCATTCGTTCTTACAACTTACACTCACGGAGTTGCAACTCAGTGAATATCGGTTTTTAACTGACTTTCGGCAGTCATCAAGCCATGTCTGAGGCCCTGAGCGCGGCTTGATAAACCCTCGACACCAGAGTTAGTCACTCTCATTCGATAAGAAGAAGATTTTCAAATAAAATGTAAGAAACACACACGCTCTTATTTACTGCATTAAAAGACAAAAATAAAATATTTTTAACTGTAAAAAACGTGTAGGTAAGTAACTTTTATTATTTTAATGTTCCAATTAAAAAAAAAAAAATTAGTCCTTAGTAATAAAATAAATATACCTATCCTATAATTTTATTTTTCCTAGTTTTGTCAAGATTTTTTTCTTTCGAAAAGCTACAGAAAAAAATGTGATTTGGTATTCATGTATTAAAAAAATAGCGCAAATCGGAACGCAAACTTCTTGCAAGCCAACTCTTCGTACGGATAAAATCAAAACTAAAAAGTTATTATCTTACAGTCGAATACGAAGCAGAAGTGCTGCTATCAGCCGTGCCTAGAGTTATCTGTGGCTTATAATTCGCAATTCACATTTGCACAGATAATATTTCATGATGCAAATTGCGTTTGAAAACAGCGTAATTTGCATTTAGGTTTTTTAGGTTATGTCAAAAGTCTAACCAGCAATTTATTACTTCTTTCTTCTTAATTAGGTACTTTAACATAAAAAAACACTAAATTCAAACTAAACACAACTATAAAGTATCTTACAAGATTCAAATTAAAATCATATTGATTCAGACATTTATGCTTGTAACGTTAGGTACCTACATACATACATAGTTTGTCAACCTATATATTTCAAAGACAATTTTTCCCATACATTAAATATTTAAATATAATAATGATGAAAGCAATTTGAGTTTATTTCAAATGGATTATATGTTATAATAAAGTTACGTTACATACATAAGTTTTAATTTTATTTTTAGTACTTACCTAATATACCTATGTTTTCAATTTATTGTTTTGCCGTACAATCAATGAATATTTCTTTATTGTACACCAGAAACTACAAAAAATACATAACAATTAACAGAAATATTACTTAACCTTATATTGGGCGGTATTATCGCGTAAAGCTATCTCTTCCAGGCTCTTCTATGAAAAAGATAAAAACATTATTTATTAATCCTGGAGTTTTTTTTTTACTATTTTGAACGCAACCTCTTTTATTTATCACCTTCACCAGACGGGCGTCACCCGGTGTGGGCTGCGTGCGCGCATCGCGAATCCAATTTTGATTTTAAACTTTCTTCCTTTGTTTCTATTGCTGAGGTAAGATTTTCCTATTATTTGTTTGAATAGATGACATGATTATTACTTTAGTGTACAATAAAGTATATTTGATTTGATAATTTTTCATAAATGTGCAAATATAACTTACTTTTTAAAGTATATATGTATTACCTATATCCGTTATCTAGTACCCATGATACAAGCGTAAGCTTAGTATGGGGCTAGATGGCGCTGTGTAATATGTCCTGAAATATGTATTTATTTAGGTTGGTGTTAATAAAGCATAAACTTTGTAGCGTTATCATGTCTCAACGCTATTGCCACTATTTGTAAGCAAATCTTGAACATTTTATTACATATTATGACATATACATAATCTATTCTAGCAAATAAGAACGTGGATCGGATGACACGTTATATTGTAGGTCCCGGCTGTTTGTCTAGTACGGCAGTCGTTAAGCCATGTCAGAGACCCTTGGAGCGGCTTGATAATTACTCGACACCAGAGTTGGCCACTCTCATTCGATAAGATATGAACTAACATTGTAAAGTTAGCGAAGCGGATTTATCTGGTTTTATTTTCAACCGACTTCCAAGAAAGGAGGTTATCAATTCAAGTCTTATGTGTCTAGTCATTGTGAGATACGAGTAGTTACAATTTGATAAAATTTGAGTGTGATGACCTAATTTTGTATTACATCAATTAGTATTTTCAATTTGTATTTAAAAACTAAACCTTATACTTAACAAATAAATGATATGACTATGACTATAATCATCATCATCATCATCCACAGCCCTTGGAATCCCACTGCTGGGTATAGGCCTCCCTTTGTATGTGCCATCTGCGTCGATCTTGTGCAGACCTCCAGGTCCGTCCAGGTTGGACCCTCGACTTTGACGATGTCGTCAACCCAACCTTATAATAAACTTAAATATACTATAAATTAACAACTATATAATCTAAAATATATACAACCTTACAAATAATATACCAAACTTAAATTAAAACTTTGTATTTACCCTCCAAATTACATGTTAATAAAACAAATATAAGCGTTTTTGCACGAATTTGCAAGAAACTATCTTTATATATTATAAATGCATACCAAATAATTCGTATAATTTTTTTTACGTGGGATAGGTTTACGTTTGACTACAGCCTGCCTGATGTTAAGCATCGCTGCAGCCTAGGGTGTAAGCACGCTTACCTAGAATTAATTTATAACAAAAATTAGTAGTCCTTTAGTTTCGATGGATGGATAGATGGCGCTATGTGTAATATTCCGAAATCATTATTTGACTGCGAAATTCAGTTTAATAAAATTGAATGCTATTTAACTTAACTAAAACACTGAAACACTACTATAATTCATTTAGGCGCTTCCGTGGCTCGGTAGGCGCGATAAATTGTAGAGTACGTCAGTCACAAAGTCATATCAGAGACTCTAAGGGCGGCTTAAAAACCTCTTGATACCACTTTCAATTATCTTATTAGATAAGAAGAAATTCTGAGAAAGATTACTATTTATATGCTACACATATACATATGGAGGTACATAGGTGCTTCAAAAGATAACCCTAGAACATCAATATACAGGATTACTAATAATGAATCACTTTCCTGTAAAATAAGAGCAAAATCATCTAAATGCGACTTTAATATGCAGTCTTAGCATAGGTGATAGGCGAACTGTTGTATAGTTAGACTCAAAAACTAAGAAAGATAGACTGATGGTTTATCCCAAATTGTTGGTATCTTAACAAAGATCTCGCCTCTAGAAAACTATAGGCATAGGTTTTGTAGTTTAACCTTTAAGTTGTTGAGTATTGATAGTAGTTTTTGAGATCCCCTGGGGTACTCCAAGGTCTGATGGTCAAAATGATGGTGATGCTCGGCCTTCGGCATCGCTTCGCATTGAGCTAGGATTATACAGAGACACAAACTCAAACTGAAAAGCGTCCGAACGCTTACATCGTCAGCGAGCGCAAACAAAAGACCGCTTGTCTCTTTCGATCTTACATATTTTAAGAACGTGCAAAAGAGATAGGTGATCCAAAAGTCTGCTCAACGAGTAGCGTGGGCAGAGTTTTGGCTCGGACATTTTTTCGAGCGTTTGGGACTCTGTATAATCCTAGCTCAATGCATCCTCCTCACTTTGACGTCACAACACAAGTACTGGGGTCGGCCATTTTGTTTACATTATCAGTAGTCTGGTATTCTGTGAGTAAGGAAACATTACATATTTGTAGGTATAGCTACAATGTTTTTATCATAATCTATGTTAGTCTTAGTAAGTACTATATTATGTACTGAATCAGACATATTATACTAGGTATGTATAGGTACCATATGTGCACGTGCAAGTGTGGCTCAGCGGTTCCAGTGTCTGCCTTTCATCCAGACGTACCCTGGTTCGAATCCGGCCCTACACCAATGACTTGTGTTTTCAAGTTATGTGTAGATTTGCACTCGCTTAGCGGTGAAGGAAACGATCGTGAGGAAACCGACATGTTTGAGGACCACTATATCCGAGGACTAGTGGGTGCTCGCGGCCTCGCTCGCATTAAGAAGTAAAACTTGCATCCCCTCTTTCACCCCTTTAAAAGTGGCATTTCCAAAAATCCTTTCTTAGCGGATGCTAACGTCATAACATCTATCTGTACTTATGCCAAATTTCAGCCCGTCCAGTGGTTTGGGCTGTGCGTTGATAGATCACTATATCAGTCAGTCAGACAATCAGTCAGTCAGTCACCTTTGAGTTATATATATATATAGCGCCCACGATAGATAAATTGATAAATCTCTTTATTGTAACACATATAGAAAAAAAAAACAAACAGAAACACAAAATACTTAAAAAATACTGCCGCAACTGGCGGCCACAATGTATCTGCTCAAGAGACTTGCTAGCGACACTACTTTTTTTAAATTGGAGATCTGCTCCTTTAGACAAGAGGCGTATTTTAGTAAGCGTACTGTCGCTTGCTTATAGAATAGAAAGACCAATGTATGGGATTGACATCGCGACGATTAACATGCTACGTCATTCCCATACATTGGTATTTCTATTCTACAAGCGAGCGACAGTACGCTCACTAAAATACGCCTCTTGTCTAAGGGGCATCGCTCTTTCATTTTCAGATCCAATCATCATGGCGGCTCCAGTGGCGGCGCCCGCCATGAAGGTGGCTGTCAAAGTGACAGCTCGGAGCATCGCCTGCGCCGCCGGCTGTGTGGGAACTGGCCCCATATTGGTCGGCGCTGCAGTCGTCACAGTGCTGGGCGTAGGCATACTCATCTACTTGAACAATAGGGATAAGAACCACAAGTCTAAACAGTAGAAAAGTATTATTAGAAAACTGATATTATGAGTCATTTTACTAAAATCTCAGAATAAGATTTCAGGACATGTCACACAGCGCCATCTAGCCCCGTGCTAAGCTTACGCTTGTATCATGGGTAGGTACTAGGTAAAGTATATAATACATATTTAAACGTATAGGTCGAACTTCGAATCCAATTATATAAAACTTAATTAAAGGACTGACTGACATAGTGATCTATCAACGCACAGCCTAAACCTTTGGACGGATCGGGCTGAAATTTGGCATGCAGCTAGATGTTATGACGTAGGCATCCGCTAAGAAAGGATTTTTGGAAATACCACTTTTAAAAAGGTGAAATAGGGGATGCAAGTTTTACTTCTTAAAGCAAAGCCGGGAGCACCCACTAGTTATACTATAATAAGCGATTTGAGTTCGACGGATACGTTTAAATTATAGTAAAATGACTCATATTTGTTTTCAAAGTGTAAAAGTTTTTTTTAACTAGATTGATGATGTCTAGATACAGGCCAAAGTACATACGTAGTTAAAGTTTTTTGGTAATATATATATATATATATATATATATATATATATATATATTTTTTTTTTCTTTGTTTAACTAAAAATAAGAAAAGTTTTTCAAAAGTTTCAGAGGTCGCAATGCAATAAAAAAGATAATTGATCTATCTAATTGTTAGTAATCCATGCTTGTTAAGAAAAGTAGGTATAGTTTTCATGTATAATTTTTAGCAACTACTTAAGTACAATTATAATGATAATGGATTCAAAATTATATACATATTATCATGTCAGTGAAAAGTAAGGTTTAAAACATATCTTTTGTTAGTAAACATTGCACATTTTGGTTAAATAATTGTTGTCCGCCTTTCGTATTTTATTTAAATCTATGTATATGTGATATTATTTTGGTAAATATATTTGCTACTTTTGGGTATTTTTACTTTTTTATATTACCTACATAAGTTGCCCTGCTTAGACATTTTTTTAAACACTTATTTTAATGGACTAGGATTCATATTTCCACTAAAGTATATACTCATAAAAGAGAAAAGAAGGTCGCTCACCAATGCGGTGTGTTGACGACATTACAATAACCGCAGGGATTCAATCTGCGCAGGACCGGGACGAGTGTACAAGAAGAGAGGCCTATGCTCAGCAGTGGGCGATAACAGGCTGATGATGATGATACTTATAGATTAGTATTTGAACTTTACAAGCAAAAATCTTAGTAAAAAAAAGTTACGTACCCACAAGTTTATTTTTTTAGTTTTAATTTAAAAGCTTATTTGTATTCTTAAACTAATACAGTTACACCGTAAATTCAAATACAAAAACAATACACACTAAACACCTAACTACAATTAATTCTTCTTCACTTTTTTACTATTTGTGTTTTTCTTTGTACCTCCTCCGCAGATTAGGTTAAATAATATTTTACATACTTTTTTCAATGTTAAATATATTACAACAAGTATGGAAAGTAAGAATGGTGCGATGTCCAGCATAGATCTCTGGTACCATGGATATAATAATGCTTTTGAGCGCAAATGGTAGGCCCCTGATAATAATAAATAATAGCGCAAATCGGAACGCAAACTTCTTGCAAGCCAACTCTGCGTACGGATAAAATCAAAACTAAAAAGTTATTATCTTACAGTCCAATACGAAGCAGAAGTGCTGCAGTTATCTGTGGCTTATAATTCGCAATTCACATTCGCACAGATAATATTTCATGATGCAAATTGCGTTTGAAAACAGCGTAATTTGCATTTAGGTTTTTTGGTTATGTCAAAAGTCTAGCCAGCAATTTATTACTTCTTTCTTCTTAATTAGGTACATTAACATAAAAAAACACTAAATTCAAACTAAACACAACTATTATAAAGTATCTTACAAGATTCAAATTAAAATCATATTGATTGAGACATTTATGCTTGTAACGTTAGGTACATACATACATAGTTTGTCAACCTATATAATATTTCAAAGATATTTTTTTCCCATACCTACTTACATTAAATATTTAAATATGTATTTTAATAATGATGAAAGCAATTTGAGTTTATTTCAAATGGATTATAATAATAAAGTTACGTTACATACATAAGCTTTAATTTTATTTTTAGTACTTGGTGAAGCCAATCAATGATTTAGATTAATATTATATTCTTCATATTCTATTATTTATATTTCCTACGCATTTTATCCTCATTTCTTAATATCACCTTTCAAATGGACCGCTTCCTGTATTCCTAATGGTATGGATCAACGAGTACGGTTCATTTGTATGCGCGCAACTAGATGGCGCTAGTAGTCCACAAATGACGCTAACTTGCGGACTGCATGATTGTTTCGCTCTTGCCATTGGCAAATAAATATTCACACCGCATTCGTCTTTCGGCGTTTCCATCGGTGTTTTCGCGACCCCGGTGACACGCATCCTGCAAAGTGAATATAACAATAATAACAAACCATGATTGTGAACTATGTATGAAATTCTTTAGAGTGCAGAACTTCAGATAGGTGCTGACTATTATCTGTGCATCAGTGTGGCCTCTGCAGAACGTGGACTATCACCCAGGTCATTCGTTGGACGCCAGGATGACTCCAGCAATTCATTGCCGTGTGCTGTGCGCCGGCTCAGAGGTTTGTACCATAGGGTACCATACTTGAGCGGTCTGTTTTTTTTATTCATATTTTTCCTTGCACCCATTGTGGTATTCCCGCGCTGGAGTCAGGCTATTTACACGCCACTCCAGTACCTAATATATGTTTTCAATTTATTGTTTTGCCGTACAATCAATGAATATTTCTTTATTGTAAACCACAAAACCAGAAACTACAAAAAATACATAACAATTTACAGAAATATTACTTAACCTTATATTGGGCGGCATTATCGCGTAAAGCTATCTCTTCCAGGCTCTTCTATGAAATAGATAAAAACTTTATTTTTTAATCCTGGAGTTTTTTTTTTCTATTTTGAACGCAACCTCTTTTATTTATCACCTCACCACCGTCTACCAGACGGGCGTCAGTCGTCACCCGGTGTGGGCTGCGTGCGCGCATCGTGAATCCAATTTTGATTTTAAACTTTCTTCCTTTGTTTCTATTGCTGAGGTAAGATTTTCCTATTATTTGTTTGAATAGATGACATGATTATTATTTTAGTGTACAATAAAGATTATTTGATTTGATAATTTTTCATAAATGTGCAAATACAACTTACTTTTTAAAGTATATATGTATTACCTATATCCGTTATCTAGTACCCATGATACAAGCGTAAGCTTAGTATGGGGCTAGATGGCGCTGTGTAATATGTCCTGAAATATTTATTTATTTAGGTTGGTGTTAATAAAGCATAAACTTTGTAGCGTTATCATGTCTCAACGCTATTGCCACTATTTGTAAGCAAATCTTGAACATTTTATTACATATTATGACATATACCTAATCTATTCTAGCAAATAAGAACGTGGATCGGATGACACGTTATATTGTAGGTCCCGGCTGTTTGTCTAGTACGGCAGTCGTTAAGCCATGTCAGAGACCCTTGGAGCGGCTTGATAATTTCTCGACACCAGACTTGGCCACTCTCATTTGATAAGATATGAACTAACATTGTAAAGTTAAAAAGCGGATTTATCTGGTTTTATTTTCAATCGACTTCCAAGAAAGGAGGTTATTAATTCAAGTCTTATATGTCTAGTCATTGTGAGATACGAGTAGTTACAATTTGATAAAATTTGAGTGTGATGATCGATTTTTTTATTATGTTAATTAATATTTTTTATTTGTATTTACGCTGCCAATAACATGTTAATAAAACAAATATAAGCGAGAATTGTTCGAATTTGCTGGAAACCATATTTATATGTATATTGTACAATGTACATGCATACCAATGAATTCGTATTATTTTTTTTACGTGGGCTAGGTTTACGTTTGACTACAGCATGCCTGATGTTAAGCATTGCTGCAGCCTAGGGTGTAACACGCTTACCTAGAATAAATTTAATCCTTTAGTTTCGACTTCGCACCTACGTTACAATTAAAAAATACATGAATGTGTTTTGTTGTTTTTTAATGCAAACCTTGATAAGATAAATAATCGGAATCTACATTTTGTTTATCGTCCAATGCACGGATATATGCTTATCTGTGTACAATACTCAAGATCTTCCAATTCGCAAAAAAACGATTTTTAAAAACAAACGAAAAGTTACCTAAGACGAAATATATTTTTTACACGACATTGTCAACTTGGCAATGAAGTTAGTTGATAACTTCGTATGGGGCTAGATGGCGAATGCTATTTAACTTAACTAAAACACTGAAACACTACCATAATTCATTTAGGCGCTTCCGTGGCTCGGTAGGCGCGCTAAATTGTAGTCAGTCATCTTTGAGTTTTATATCTATACTAATATTATAAAGCTGAAGAGTTTGTTTGTTTGTTTGAACGCGCTAATCTCAGGAACTACTGGTGCGAATTGAACAATTCTTTTTCATTACTCATACTCCGAAAGTTGCCTGAGGAGCGGGTTGAAAGTAATACTTTTCATCCCTAGGGAGAATCGCTTTCAACTGACAGCTGTAAAATTATTAAAAAAAATAGTTCATTTTCACATATCTATTGAACCATGTTCCAACTTTCTATACAGCCACGATGTAAAATTGAAATAACTTATAGTTAAGTATTGATTAAAGAATATATATTTTTTAAATAACTTTATTATAATTTAGTTTCAACAATTTCTTTAAAATACCTTAGATTTGGGGAAAATATTTACCATTTTGTCAATGATGAAATTAAAAAATAATGGCTAAAAAATGAATAGCATGTAGGCCACAGAAAAACAAAACAAACAAAATAGGCGGGAAAGCGGTAATTCGATCTTCATTTATTTTTTCGATTTGAAGATTTTCGTTTATACGTATAGCAGAGATTTGTACTTACCTATTAAGTAAATGAGTTCATCTGATTCTGATATAAATTTAACGCCTGATTTTATAAGAGAAGAGGCTAAAGCGGTAGTGAAAAATCGTCATACGATTTTAGGTAGGTATCTTTGTTTTGATTTGGGTGGTAAAATAAAATTTACTCATATTTTCTTTAGTTAATTCATGTTTTTATTTTTAAAGTCAAAGTCAAAGTCAAAGTCAAAGATATTTATTGCGAAGTATAGGTACAATTGATGGTAGTGGGATTACATAGGAGCTCTATACTTCCACCCATAAGGCGTGCAAATTACAATTAATATAATATACAACATTGAAAAATTATATTTAAATATATGTCACTATAAATATGTAAGTATACCTAATGTCAATGTATCTGTAATATGGGGTTATGTCTGGAATTATAATTGCCATAAAATTTAATAATTTACAAAAAACAAATTTGTTGTAAAATCAATATGAAAAGTTATATAAGTCAGATGGTACGGTCAAGAAGAAAAGATTTGATAGAGTAATAGGCTTTTCCTACCAAAAACATTTTTAGTTTGTGCTTAAATATGCCCAAAGAGTTGGCTTCTTTGATTGACAATGGGAGTTTATTATAAATTTGTATGCCCATGTTAAAGATACTATTACCATAAATTACAGTTCTTTGTTTACCCGAACATAATCTGTTCTCGTACCTGGTGCTTTTTAATGTATCGTATTTATGCAGATTAGACTTAACTAAGAGAGATGCCTCATATATATAAACAGAAGGAAGAGTTAAAATTTTCAGATTTTTAAAATGAGGTACACAAGAATCAGTCTGGCGGAGTCCACAGATAGCACGCACGCATTTCTTTTGTGCTATAAACGCTGAGTTAGTCTCCGTAGCATTTGCCCAAAACAGTACACCGTACCTTAGTGTAGAACCCACATATGCGTGGTAAGCGGTTAGTAGCGTTGGCATATTTGTGACTTTTCTCAGTAGGTAAAGTGCATACGCGTATTTGTTAAGTTTCTTGCACACTTCTTGGATATGGGTCTCCCATGACAAATTTGAATCGATATGCAAACCCAGAAATTTTGTACAATTAGTTTCTTGAATATTCACATTATTATATTTTATTTGTAGTGGTAGACACTTAGCATTTTTATATCTAAATGTCATGTATATAGTTTTTCCTAAGTTGATCTTAAGATTGTTGCTATCTAACCAGGTAATTATATCATGGAGTGACTTGTTTATTTCATTTTCTTGCAAAGTTCTGTCTGATGTAAATAGGGCTGTGCTGTCATCTGCAAATAGTACCATGGGGGAAGTTATGACGTTAGGGAAGTCGTTAATGTAAACCAGAAATAAAAGAGGACCAAGTATACTCCCCTGCGGTACACCATATTTGACAGTACGGGGGCTAGAGCGATATTTTGTTGTTACCATAGTTTTTGGACATAGTCTCGTAATTTCGGTATACTGCTGCCTCCCTGACAGGTAGGATTTCAGGAGTGCTAGTGATTGGCCTCTTATGCCGTAGATGTCTAATTTATAAAGCAATTTACTATGATTAACGTGATCGAATGCTTTTGTCATGTCCATGTATAAAGCTGTGACCTGTTTTTTATTTTCAAGCCCTTGAAATACCTTTTGCAAAAATTGACTTATGGCCATGTTGATTGATTTCCCTTTACGAAATCCCAGTTGGTTTTCCACTAATACATTATTCTGCTCAAAATAACAGCTTAGTTTATTGTACAGGATCTTTTCGAAGACTTTTGCGAATATGGATATCAGCGCTATTGGTCTGTAGAAGTTTACATCTAATTTGTCTTGTTTTTTAAAAATTGGAGTGACAATCGATGTTTTTAGTCGTTCAGGAAAGGTACCAGTTTCTATGGTGAGATTCATAATATAGCTGATAATTGGAGCAATAATATTGGAGACATGCTTTACTAATTTTGTACATATACCATCATGACCAGTGCTATTACTATTCTTTAGCGATTTTATTACTCTTTCAATGTCTTGTGGGGTTGTAGGTGTCATGTAACATGATTTGCAGTTATTATAAGTCAATGTGTTCGTAGTCAAATTATTTATATCATTCGTGGAAATGTCATCAATAAAGAAGTTGTTAAAAGTTTCAGCTATGCATGTCGGATCAGTAATTATATTATTATTGAATTTAA
The DNA here is from genome assembly GCA_964023185.1 of Macaria liturata. NCBI lineage: Eukaryota > Metazoa > Arthropoda > Insecta > Lepidoptera > Geometridae > Macaria > Macaria liturata. Next base: position 10,247,624 of record OZ026809.1, on the reverse strand, counting down.
TCACATTGATTTCGTCAGGTGGTGTGTTTTCCTTTTTATTATTTATGATATTCCATACTGCTTTTGTTTTATTGTTAGCAGTTTGTATGTGGTAGTTGTTTTGTGCTTTTTGTGTTAGCTTTATTATTTTCCTATAGCGCTTTGTATATTCTTTAAACTTTTGTTTGTCTGTCTCTGATTTAGTGTGTCTTAGTTTCCATAGTAAATCTCTTCTTCTGACTGAACATTTCTTAATACCTTTACTTATCCATTTGGTGTTTTTAGCAATTGGTACCCGTACCTTTTTCATCGGAAAGCATAGGTCATAGAATAGTTTGAATAAATCATGAAAACTATTAAAAGCTTCTTCTGAATCCTTGCATGCATATGTTTGACTGAAAGTCAAGTTTTGCAGGCATTCAGTAAACTTGGCTATATTCTCTTGACTGTAATCCCTTACTAATTTAAACCAATACTTAATGGAGTAAGTTTTCTTAGTGGGGCATTGAAAAATCTGTGCTGTGTGGTCCGATAGGGCTAGTTCTGTTATTTCAGCATAAGCACCTCTTACATTATGGGCAAAGTTGTCCAAACACGTTTGACTTTTGAGTCGAGTAGGTTCATTAAATGACAATTTTAGGTTGAATTCCGATAATACATGTTCAAAGTTTTTAGAAGCAGTTGTCTTTTTCAATCTATTAATATTATAGTCACCACATATCACTATTTTGTTCCGACCCAAATTTAGTCTCGTCAATATTTCCTTCAACCCACCCAAAAAAACTGTTACATGTTCGAGTTTTTGTTTTGGAGGTCGGTATACACAGATAATAATGAGGTTGTGATCTAATAATTTGATCGCTGTAGATTCAATGTAGTTGTGTATACTAAATTTTTTTGCTTCTTCGAGGACTTCGTATTTGTGGTGCTCCCGTATTAATATGCAGGACCCTCCTCTTCTACTATTGCGACAAAACGCAGTAGCCAGCTTAAAGTTAGGAATATGTAGGTGTGTAAGGTCTTCATATTTCATATTGTGCTCGGTGACACAAAAAACATCGAGGTACATTTTTGCGTCATTTATTTCAACTATAAACTCATCCGATTTTGATATTAAACCATCTATGTTCTGGTGAAGGATATTTATTTTATTATAAACGAAAAAAAATATTAGAATTTAAAGGAGTTTGATTGTCGACTTCAGTTTCATCACCATCATTAAGTCCTGGAACTTTACTGTTAATAAAATCTTTCGATGGCTTTGTTTGTGTGGATGTATCACGCTTACCGATCCTTGTGTTACCAAAGCTAAATACAGGCATTTCTCCTAATGTTTGAGTTGAATTATCTATCTTATCAGTGCTATCCTGTGAGATTGAACAGTTCCCTGATATATAACGGTTATAATCATACCTATAGTTCAAGTGCAAAATTTCTTTTAAGATACTGCGACATATATTAGTACAAAATTCCCGTCTGGTTGGTTTACATTTTTCGTAGTTCATGTCGATGTAGGTTACATAGTTAAATTGATTACATATAAATCTCATTTCATAATTTAGCTTTTCTTCTCTAAGATGTCTGTTATAAAATACTTCTGGGATTATAACGTTCGTGTGGCTCATATTTGTAAGCCATGACCGTAGCTCAAAGCAAAACTTATAGGGATCATCGTCGTTTTACTTTCCTTTGTATTTGTAATGAAAAGCACAGTGTTTACCTCGGGTTAAAGACTTATTTAGTCCCTCGAACTATTGGCGCCCTCACTGCGTTCGGGCGCCAAACCCCGTCTCGGGACTAAATAAGTTACTTTCACCCCTAGGGTAACAATGTACTATTTGTGTTTAGTAGACCATTTATCGAGGAAGGCTTTAGGCTATATAACATCACGCTGCAACTAATAGGAGCGAAGAAATAATGGAAAATGTGGAAAAAACGGGGAAAATTATTCATAAAAATAAATCTCTTTATTGTAACACATATAGAAAAAAAAACAAACAGAAACACAAAATACTTAAAAAATACTGCCACAACTGGCGGCCACAATGTATCTGTTCAAGAGACTTGCTAACGAAACTACATTTTTTAAATTGGAGATCTGCCCCCTTCGACAAGAGGCGTATTTTAGTGAGCGTACTGTCGCTCGCTTATAGAATAGAAAGACCAATGTATGGGATTGACATCGCGACGATTGACATGCTACGTCATTCCCATGCATACATTGGTATTTCTATTCTACAAGCGAGCGACAGTACGCTCACTAAAATACGCCTCTTGTCTAAGGGGCATCGCTCTTTCATTTTCAGATCCAATCATCATGGCGGCTCCAGTGGCGGCGCCCGCCATGAAGGTGGCTGTCAAAGTGACAGCTCAGAGCATCACCTGCGAAGCCGGCTGTGTGGGAACTGGCCCCATATTGGTCGGCGCTGCAGTCGTCACAGTGCTGGGCGTAGGCATACTCACCTACTTGAACAATAGGGATAAGAACCACAAGTCTAAACAGTAGAAAAGTATTATTAGAAAACTGATATTATGAGACATTTTACTAAAATCTCAGAATAAGATTTCAGGACATGTCACACAGCGCCATCTAGCCCCGTGCTAAGCTTACGCTTGTATCATGGGTACTAGGTAAAGTATATAATACATATTTAAACGTATAGGTCGAACTTCGAATCCAATTATATAAAACTTAATAATTAAAGGACTGACTGACATAGTGATCTATCAACGCACAGCCTAAACCTCTGGACGGATCGGGCTGAAATTTGGCATGCAGCTAGATGTTATGACGTAGGCATCCGCTAAGAAAGGATTTTTGGAAATACCACTTTTAAAAAGGTGAAATAGGGGATGCAAGTTTTACTTCTTAATGCAAAGCCGGGAGCACCCACTAGTTTTACTATAATAAGCGATTTGAGTTCGACGGATACGTTTAAATTATAGTAAAATGACTCATATATGTTTTCAAAGTGTAAAAGTTTTTTTTTAACTAGATTGATGATGTCTAGATACAGGCCAAAGTACATACGTAGTTAAAGTTTTTTGGTAATATATATATATTTTTTCTTTGTTTAACTAAAAATAAGAAAAGTTTTTCAAAAGTTTCAGAGGTCGCAATGCAATAAAAAAGATAATTGATCTATCTAATTGTTAGTAATCCATGCTTGTTAAGAAAAGTAGGTATAGTTTTCACGTATAATTTTTAGCAACTACTTAAGTACAATTATAATGATAATGGATTCAAAATTATATACATATTATCATGTCAGTGAAAAGTAAGGTTTAAAACATATCTTTTGTTAGTAAACATTGCACATTTTGGTTAAATAATTGTTGTCCGCCTTTCGAATTTTATTTAAATCTATGTATATGTGATATTATTTTGGTAAATATATTTGCTACTTTGGGTATTTTTACTTTTTTATATTACCTACATAAGTTGCCCTGCTTAGACATTTTTTTAAACACTTATTTTAATGGACTAGAATTCATATTTCCACTAAAGTATATACTTATAATAGAGAAAAGGAGGTCGCTCACCAATGCGGTGTGTTGACGACATTACAATAACCGCAGGGATTCAATCTGCGCAGGACCGGGACGAGTGTACCGTACCGACGTACGTTTTCGTTTCGTTATAGACTCGAAAACGGCTGAACCGATTTGTCTACGGTTTTCACTGACATGTAAGAGCATTGTTAACTTAACATTTACTGTTTATTTCATTTTAATCGGTTCCTAAATAAAAAAAGTCATCGTTCAAAAAGTTAATGCGAGCGAAGCCGCGGGCGTCTCCTAGTGTAAAATAAAATATGCTAATCTCTCTCTTTGAGTCAAGTTCCTCTTGACTGAGGGTTGGTACTCCTCCGCAGAATTATTACTTTGGGAAAGCTCTCTAATAATTCGAGAACATGTGACTTCCGTGGAGAAATCTCTAAATAATTTTGACATAAATAAATAAACAGAGCGAGCTAAGTAAATGCGTTTAGTAAAAAAAAAGCGAGTGTGGCTCAGCGGTTTCAGTGTCTGCTTTTCATTCAGATACACCCTGGTTCGAATCCGGCCCTGCACCAATGACTTGTATTTTCAAGTTATGTGTGAATTTGCACTCGCTTAGCGGTGAAGGAAAACTTCGTGAGGAAACCGACAGGTTTGAGAACCACAATATCAGAGGATATGGTGTCTTCCGTGGAAGGACCTGGGCGCCCACCACGATGTATCTGCCCAAGATAACTCCCCTAACGAATTAATTCTGCGGGGAGGCACGACCCTCAGTCATGAGGAAATACGACTCAAGAGAGAGAGAGAAAGAGAGAGAGAGAGTAACAAAAATATATCTTTAGTATCCTCATCCCTCCCTCTGAAAAGATGAAAAAAAAAGTTATTACTTATTGCTTATAATACCTTTGCTCTCGATAGCAACTTCAATCGTGTGAGCGATCAGCTTAGATGGCGCCACTGGACACTGCAACTAATAGGAGCGAAGAAATAATGGAATATGTGGAAAAAACTGGGAAAATTATTAATCTTTGAGGGCTTCCGTTGCGTGTGCTGCGAAAACGGTTCAAGATATCACAAAAATATGTCTGAAAGAATTATTTCTCTTAAAATAATCTGACAAAATGTCCGCAATAGTATATGTCTATCTTTTAAGGTTAACTCACTAGAACCGTTTTTATGGGAATAACTATTCCACGCGGACGAAGCCGCGGGCACCAGCTAGTAACAAGCATAGAGACTAAATTAAATAAAAAACTGTGTAAAATTATATCAAATTTTAAGGATAATTTTACATAATAATGTTTTAGTGTAGTTCTGCTACTCGCCACTAGATGGCAAACTTAAGCACTGTTTTGTTCCGTTATTAATTTCGAAGAACTTTTTGTAAAATATTTTCTTGTAAGATTGCAATTTGTATATGACTTAATTCAGAAATATTAACGCTGTGTAAATATTTCTGAATTAAACTAATTTTGTTTTCAAATACCTATCTATACGTATTATAGTACATTGTTACCCTAGGGGTGAAAGTAACTTATATGCGCCAATAGTTCGAGGGACTAAATAAGTCTTTAACCCGAGGTAAACACTGTGCTTTTCATTACAAATACGAGGAAAGTAAAAATAAAAACATGAATTAGCTAAAGAAAGTATGATTTAATTTTATTTTACCACCCAAGTCAAAACAAAGATACCTCAAATCGTATGACGATTTTCCAGTACCGCTTTAGCCTCTTCTTTTATAAAATCAGGCGTTAAATTTATATTAAAATCAGATGAACTCATTTTATAGGTACAAAATCTCTGCTATACGTATTGTGACGTAGAACCTCTTTGAATGTTCTTCTTTTGTTGAATGTAGGTATAGGAACTCTTTTGTTTTTGTAAAGAAGTTAGTAGAGTTCAAGATAACTCTGAGCGCGGATAAAATTGGAACTAAAATGTTCTGATTGCAATTTGCATCAGAGGCCAATTCTTGGCATAAGTGCTGCCGCCAGTCGCGCGCAGAGTTTTTACATGTTAATTTGACAGCTGTCAGTTGAAAGCGATTCAACGTATTAAGTATTACTTTCAACCCGCTCCTCAGGCAACTTCAGACCTACTTTCAGAGTATGAGTAATGAAAAATATATTTCCTATACTTTTTCGCTATAAATGTATTCTAGGGGAAGAGGCCTATACCCATTAGTGGGTCGTCAAGGGCTGAAAATGAAAATTACTATCCTATCTAAGGTGTAATATATCTCCATACCGAATTTTCTCCAAATCGGTTCTGCGTTTGATTGTGAAAATGTAACAGAAATACACGCATACATACGCACAAACATTTGACTTCATAATAATAGTGGGAAGAGATATTAAAGAAAATAGGTAAGTAAATTAATAATCTAATAATATTTGTACATCTTATTAACTTGACCTGGGATGAAGTTATTTTTAATCGATGTAGGCTCCATTTATATTTCATACTTATTTTTTTTTATAAACATTTATATATACATATACATATATATATATATGTTTATAAATAATATATAAGATAAGGTCGCTAGTTACGACACTTAGTTTAAGTTTTTTACATTTGATGTGCCTATATTTCAATTCCAATTAAATTCCTTTATTAGCTCGAATGTAAAATTTACATTACCCTATTTACGAGGGAAGGAACTATGGCGTAGCTAAACTTAAAACTAACAATAAAAGTCTCTCTATTATGCTGGTGTTTTAATAAAACGTATATCTATCTGTCTATCCCACTTTTGATTGCAACATATGCAACAAATAAAATACAAATTTTACATCTACCGCACTTATAGCTAAAAGCAATTTCTTCAAGGCAACTTTAATGAAGACGGTGAAAATTTGATTGTTAAAAATAATAAGCTATTTCTTATCCGTCATTCGTCACTCAGTTTGGATGCCAAAACGAAAGGCGACCTACATTTTGCAGGCGCGCGGTAATGGCAGCGTCAAAAGTGCTCTTTTTTTTCACGGATAACCAAAAAGAAAAGGTGTTTTTGTTTGTGAAATTTGTTAGCCTACTACATACCTACTCTGGACCCTATACCATCACTACAGTAAATATCATGATGATCCGTTGATCTTATGCGCATGAAAGCTGAAAAAACATATGAAAAACATTCTAAAAGTCTTTTTTGCATCACTATTATAGTAATTTTAAATAAACTATTATATATTATTTTATTGTTTTGATTTGGACCAATTTAGCTATGAAAATATGGGAAATTCTTACTCACTATCACAAAAGAAATTTTGATTGGCAAATATTATGTAATTGAATATTTGTCAACATAATGTCAATTTCGGTATTTTCAGTCTTCGTTTTCGAATAATAACTTTCCTCCGTAAAAATAAAAGCATGTACATATGAAGTATCAGTGAAATTAATTATAATAACTTTTTTGTGTTCGACTGTACATGTATGAAATATGGACGCGAGATTTTTTTGTAAGAATCATACGATGCGACGTCACAGACCAAATTAAATTTGTAGAGAAGTAAAATTTTAAAGAAAATTTTAAATAGAGAGCGTAAGATTTTTGAGCGAGAAATTGAAGCTAGTAAGTTTATTAATTTGTATGCAAAACACATACAATATTCAATTTTAGAACTTATTCTAAAAATATTTATATTATTAACTATATTATAATATATTAATTGTTATGTGTGGCCCTATCGCTTGGTACATTTAGGGCTTAGTATTATTGTACTTAAAACGAATTATTCCTTATTCTAATTAATTCTATTTCTTATAAAATATAATGAGATCTGACGTCGACAAATTTCAAATCATGATATAACATGTTTGACTACAGACTTACTGGTGCATTTTTTTTACCAGGAATAGGTTTGCACTTGACCGTAATTCGCCTGATGGTAAGCAAACATTACGGTCTAGGATGGAACGTGCTTACCCAGTAAGAACCGATTCACTCTCGCTTTGAAGATCGCAAGTATAAATGCATATGCAATATTATAATATTATATACCTAAGGATATTATGGTAAGCGAGTGTGGCGTAGCGGTTCCAGTGTGTGCTTTTCATTCAGACGCACCCGGGTTCGAATCCGGCTCTACACCAATGACTTGTATTTTCAAGTTATGTGTGGATTTGCACTCGCTTAACGGTGAAGGAAAACATCGTGAGGAAACCGACATGTTTGAGGACCATGACAATACCGAGCGAGGACAAGTGTCTTCCGTGGAAGGACCTGGGCGCCCACCACGATGTATCTGCCTGCGGGGGAGTCACGACCCTCAGTCATGAGGAATACGACTCAAGAGAGAGAGAGAAGGATATTATATTTTATTTTCTTAACCATAATTAATGAAATAGCCAGTAAATAATAAATGAATGTAAGTATGATGATATGAACCTACTATTATATACTTTATCCGATTCACAAAAACGCCCCAAAAAGGCAACACAGGTCATCGTAATTTGTATATGTTGATATATTTAGTATATATAGGTCATGAGAAAACATAGGCTACTTATTTATACCAAACTAGCTATTGACCGCGGCTTTTCACGCGTTATTATACTTGCAAATAAACCTTTCTCTTGAATCATTCTACCCTTTAAAAAAACTGCATCAAAATCCGTTGTGTAGTTTTACAAATCTAAGTATAATATTATACAATACATACAGACATACGGACAGACGCAAAAAGCGACTTTGCTTTATACTATGTAGTGGTAGTGATATTCGACATAATGCAAGCGAAGCCACGGACATCTATCAGTCTTTAATAATCAAGAGATGCCATATGGTATAACCATCTGTTAGATTTGAACCATAAAAGGCTATGAAGTGAAAAGAAACCTAACAATTCAAATCAAATTATTGCTTAGTCAAGAAGCGCCCGTAGCTCAGCTAGCGGAGGTATTCGCGCTATCACCAAAGTTAAGCAAAGGTCGACGAGGTCAGTCTTTGGATGGGTGACCAAAAACTGGCATGCCTATGATATAATGTTTACGAAACGGGACGAGTGGCGTACAAGAAGAGAGGCCTATGCTCAGCAGTGGGCGATAGCAGGCTGATGATGATGAAATGTTGACGCGGTCGGTCTTAAGATTGGTGGTCTGAAAGTCGCCTTCCAATCATGTCCAGTTCTTTTAATGCAAACACAAAAGAGACCGTATAAAAATAGTTATGATACAAAATTCTTCTGGCTTTTCACCGGGCTTTAGCATGTACTTATACAACTTATAAAGCCATATTTATTAGTCTTTAGGTAAGTATGTTCCGGTCGACATGCCGATGACATCAGTTCCTTGTAACAGATAAAGTTGCGTGCAAAGTAATAGGCGTTCTACTGAGCGCAACATGGAATAAATACTTAGCCATATCACATCATCATCATCCACAGCCCTTGGGATCCCACTGCTGGGTATAGGCCTCCCTTTGTATGTGCCTTCTGCGTCGATCTTGTGCAGACTTCATCCAGGTTGGACCCTCGACTTTGACGATGTCGTCGACCCAGCTCGCGACCGGACGACCTACTCCTCGTCTGCATATACCACAGCCTGAATACTTATAGAGCAATACATAAAATTAGCAGAACCGATAAAAGTCGTAAGGCATAGTAAGCTATATCCAAATCCTAGTATAGGTTTTAACCGATTTCTATAAATCAAGAAGAAATCTATGTAACCTATTTATATTGATTAATTAGCTATAGACTTCCAAACACGCGCTCCTAATTTCGAATCTCATATAATATTTTTGCAGATATTCGGGGACAAAAATGAATTTTTAACCGACGTTAAAAATAGGAGGTTATCAAGTCTTCTGAAAGTTTTTTTTGTGTTATGTTACGCGAATATTCCGTTCATCATCATCATCAGCCCACGGTCGTCCACTTCTGGACATAGGCCTTTCCCAAGGCACGCCACTCAGCCCGACTTTGTGTGACTTCTCGTCTCCACCTGTTCCCTGCTACCTTCATGATGTCCTCGCTCCACCTAGTGGCAGGGCGCCCTACACTACGCTTGCCGAGCCGCGGTCTCCACTCCAGATTATTCCGTTAGATAATTATAGAAATACAGATTTCAATAAGAATACTAATAGGATTGTAAGTTTCAATAATTTGACTCCCAATTCTAAATTTTGAATTCACAAAATTTAAAATCAATTATTGACACTTGAAGTCGGTTTTGGTTTTATTTAAATAAATTTTATCGATCATGTATTTGTAAGTTTAAATAGATCATCATACTCTTTAAAAAAAACCTATGTGCTTTTAATCTATAGTGGTTTTGTAATGAAGTAAGGACCTATAAATAATTTATTCTTATCAGTACTCCATATAAAGAAACATTGTTTATAATTAACTCACTAATAAGTTCGCGTTAGAAATAAGCTTCTTGTATTTAATATCTTAAGGTTAAGTCAAGATTGTGAGTTAATCCGGCTGGTATTTTATGAGAGATTCTTTGCATCGAATGTTAAAAAACAAGAAAAAAAAATATTCTGGCTAAAAAATCTTGGTTTTATGGATAAAAAACTTAATCTTAAAAGTAATAAATCTAGATATCATGGATAAAATATCTGTATCGTACCAAGAGATAAAAAATCTCGATCTTGTTGAAAATACAATTTGATTTTTTTTACGTGGGATATGTTTACGTTTGACTACAGCCTGCCTGATGTTAAGCATCGCTGCAGCCTAGGGTGTAACACGCTTACCTAGTAGATACCTATTAACTCTAGATTTGAAAACCCCTGGATTGTAGTTCGCAGGAAACACAGCTAAACTGATCAGCTGATCTTATGAATGAAAAATCTTGATCTAATAGATAAAAATGATAACGCCTTAATCAAATTTCATACTCAATCCAAACAAAGGTCTCTGAAATTGATACTGTGTTGTCGAAGGAGCATGCTTGTACTGAAGAATGAAAGAGTTCTTTCAAATCGCAATGGAGCAACAGATCATGATCAGAGAATGGTGGATGGTAGTATAGGGGCCCGAAAGTTACATAATAGGTATATGCTACTTTTAACACAGAAAAACGCGGACGAAGCCACAAGCAACAAGCATTTCTATCAGCAGTTTAGGAAGAAAAAAAACTTAGCAATAATGCAAACTTTCATTGAACCAATCAGCGTAGGTATAACGTCGACATTGCACACATAAAGACAGGGTTTGCGAATACATTAATGTTCAAAATTTAAAAATAAATAATTTCAAAATCATTTATTTATCAAGCCATCATTTAAAATAATAAGTGTAATCAAATTTACACGGCGGAAAGACTGGTAGCAAATAAAACTTTTCTTTACGTATTACCATAGAATACAGTGCAGTGAAGCGTTTCACAAATTCGGAACGATTTCACTCGGAAACGAAAAAAATTGGTTATACTTAGTACAATACAATACTATATAATAATATTGTTGCACACCAAATATACCTAAATAAACATAAAAAATGAGTTTTTTCAGCACAAGAGGGCGGCCTTATCACCTTGAATGATCTCTTTCTTTTAATAGTTATGACTGGAATTAAAGGGGGTACAGTCAGATTGTGATGCTGACGCTATCCCGCCTACGCACACTCGTTAGCTAAGACCAGTCCATTAGTTGTATGTCGACGATACAACCGCTATGCGTATTATTCCATCAGACGTTCAATTGACTATCAATATTAATAACAAACTGACAGAGTGTTAGCGATGTCAAATGATTGTTTATTTTTAGGTATACATATTTGTCGCGAATTTATATAGAGAAATACAGATAAAAAGATAAAGAATCTTTGATACTGTAAAGTTGTAACAAACATAGGTATAGGTATAAGTACTAATATCATAGAATATGCTACACAAATTACAATATCTCGTCAAATTGAAATTATAACATTTAGTTTTAAAAAAAATTTAGAAGTTACAATGTCTAGTTTTATTAATAAAATAATGAAAATTTTTGTTATCAAAATCATGTTAAACATAATAGGTAGGTACCTATGTCATACAATGTGTCAACTTAAATAAATCTACTGTCATTACAGATAGATATATGATAATTTGGTGATTGTAGTTCCCAAGACACAAGCGCTTGCTTAGTGTGGGGCTAGATGGCGCTGTGTGACATGTCCTGGAATAGTTTTGGTCTTATTACTGAACTGATTTTGACTGCTAAGTAAATAGAAAAATAGATCTTTAAAAATAACTATACTTACCATTTTAAAAAAAGTATAGTGCTTTATTCTAGATATAATAACGTAATATATGTATGTGTAGTGATTGTTTACCATCAGGCGAATGCGCTAAATTATCACACCGCGATTTGATTGAGTAATATATTAAAAAATATTAAGTATGTTCAACTTCAACTTTTCTTAAATGGTATCTAAAAATAATTATATAATGTATTCTCCAAAAATTCCCAAAATTCCTGTGGCCCTTCATATTTAGTCAAAGTATTATTGACATTTTGAAGTATTTACCATATTTGAGAAGCGACGATCCTTTAGAAACCGTTTGACTAAAATGTTCCTTCACTTGAGGCGCCATTACCGCGTGATAGTGACATCTATTGGCTAAAAAAGTAAGTAAGTTTATATGAGATTAGCCAACTATGAGTTTTCTAGTCGCCCTAAGGGCTTCTGACAAGGCTTTAAGACTGTTACAAACAGCTGGGCCTGTAAATGTTGCTGTAAAACTAAGAAAACAACAAATATAATTTTACTAGCTTTTGCCTGCGGCTTTGCACGCATATTACGCTCGTATCAGCCCGAGTGTAAAGGGGTATACATAAACCTTCCTCTTGAATCACTTTGTCTATTACAAAAACTGCATCAAAATCCGTTGTGTGGTTTTAAAGATCTATGCATACAGACAAAGGGACAGACGCGGGAAGCGACTTTGCTTTATACTATGTAGTGACTTATTAAAAAAAAATATACCTAAACCACCCTAAACTGTAAAATGTTAGTTACAATTTTCTCCATGGGACCTCTTTCGTGATGGGTGTTCAAGTGATTTGTAAATAGAATGAACAAGGGACTTGGAATAGGCATGTTTGTTGTGGTGTCAAATGTCTTTTATAATAAAATTAAAAGTAAAGTAAACAGTCATTTATTTTAATATAGTTATTTTAACCAGGATCTTCAAAGAAGCCTCCTTCCTTTAAGAATACAAAATATATTAGAATTATTAATTCCTTATTCAGTCGATTTCTAAATATATTTTGTTTTTTAATTTATTACTAGTGGACGCCCGCGGCTTCGCTCGAATAATTTTGAGATAAAAAGTAGCCTATGACACTTCTAAAACCTCATACTACCTACATACCAAAAATCATGATGATCCGTTCAGACATTTTTGCGCGATGAGCGTTCAAATAAACAGACAAAAAATATATGAGCTGCTGAAACGCGTTTTATTATCGATTCAAAGTATAACCAAACATTTATTTTTGTAATACCCTCTTTGTTCAGATTTTTGATTATTATTTAATTGAATTGATATTACACTTGATTTATATAATTATGCACAGAATTGACTTTTTTTTTTTTTTACTTGATATAGGCTTACGCTTGACTACAACTTGCCTGATGGTAAGCAACGTTATAGTCTACGATGTAGCGCGCTTGCCTAGAAGAAACCGGTTTACTCTCGACTTGAAGACCGACAAATTATAGCTCAAGGGGAAAAGAGATTCGGGCAAGGAGTTCCACAGTTGGGCTGTTCGCACGATGAAAGTCGACGCAAAGCGCTTGGTGCGAGTCTTTGGAACCTCAACTGTATAACGGTGCCTCCTTGCCGTACCCCTACTCGTACGATGGTGAAATGGGGCTATCATAAGTGACTATCATAAGTGTACTTTTATGTACCTATATTGATGAACAAATGAAATGAAATGGACCCTCTCCAGCCTCATTATATGAATAGATAGAAGACACTAGATCACCTAAGTAATACTCGATCCCTGACCCTAATACTTAGGTTTAGGTTCTTAAACGCATGCACTTAATGGAATTTGATTTTACAGCTATTTACCTATAAGATCATGGTAAGTAGATTAAATTAAAAATACGTTAGGATATCCTTTTAAAGCAGTTTAAATCTTTATTAGATTGGACACATAAATGAGACGGACGGAGTCTTTTAACAGGTTTTTTTAACATAATTCTCTATCAAGAAAATCTAAACATACTACTTCTAACTACAACATAAAAAGGGGCACTTAGAAAATTTTTAGAAAAGCCTCAAGATAGTCTTAAGTGCTCCAGCCCACTGCCAGAGGGCAGCGTGCCCAGCATACTGGCCGCATTACCACGCTAGATGGCAATGCTGATACGTTGAGCTTGAAAAAGGCCAGCATTTTATTACTAGTTTTATATACACAATTAGTTTTATCGCATTTTTTGTATGTAAAATGTAGCATATAATATACAAATAATTATTGGTGTTTATGTATGTTTCCTTTGACAAATAATCCGGCAATGTATAAGTTCAATTATTTTTTCTGGTTTTAACAACAAATGAACAAACCAACAAAAACATGAAATAAATGTTCAAAGATGTCTCCGTCCGTTTTTTATGTGTTAACGATTTTAACTTGACATTTCATAATGGTAGCCATGGTAACCAATTAATTGACTCTATCATCTAGTAAAGATCGCATGAAAAATAATTTATCATCGGTTAACCCGATTCCTGCAAAGACTTTTAGTTTTTAATAAATTATAAAGGTAATTAGCATTAAATTAACTACCGTTCTAAGCTTTTAATTAAAATCCTGGTGGTAAATACTTAAGTACCTAATTAACTATACAAGTTTTTTTCCAGTAGGTATAACAAAAAGTTAAATGTGTTTTTTAAATTTATTTCTGGCAGTGGACTGGAGCACTTAGACTATCTTTAGGTTTTTCTAAAGATTTCCTAAGTGCCTCCTTTTATGTTGTAGTTAGAAGTAGTATGTTTAGTTTTTCATCCCTTGTTTTTATATTTTATTATTGTAAATAAACATTTAATCACTTGTATTTGGTTTTCCAGGTTAAACTTTTTTTTTTCATTTTTCACAACTAACGTTAAAAAAGTATTTTGTGTTGTTCATACCTATTACATATTTAAAAAGTTTTTGCAACCACCATAAGATAAAAGGACACATACCATTTCGCATTTGCTAATAATAAACTACCTCTATTAGGTATTTATCTGTGAAATGCAATTTACATTGTAACACCCCAAGTCAGCGCACATTATTGCCAATACAATGCTTGGTTGACGCGACGCATGACCAAAATGCTGGCCTTTTTCTGGCTCAACGTATCAGCATTGCCATCCAGCGTGGTAATGCGGCCAGTATGCTGGGCACGCTGCCCTCTGGTAGTGGGCTGGAGCACTTAGATTATCTTTAGGCTTTTCTAAAGATTTTCTAAGTGCCCCTATTTGTAGTAGTTAGAAGTAGTATGTTTAGTTTTTCTTCCCTTGTTTTTATATTTTATTATTGTAAATAAAGCTATATCGTTTATACAATAAAATAATTATTATTACACCTAAAAAATTAGAAATGCCGCGCGAAACAAAAAAAAATAAAAAAAACAACAAAACATTTTTTTTCCTCTGGCTATAACTATGTATTGTGCCAGTTCTCAAGTAAAAAAACAATCATTGAAGCTTAAAGTGAACTCAAGTAGAATGTCATTGATCTCTTTTGAAAGAAGTAAGTCTCTAGTAAACAAAAAAACAGGATAAGACCAAGTTAGAGTTAGGCAGGGTTCTGTACAAATTTAGTTTCTGATTTTATTTTTTACTAGCTGTGCCAGCGACTTCGTCCGCATGGAATAGTTATTACCATAAAATCGGTTCTAGTGAGTTAATCTTAAAAGATAGACATATACTGTTGCAGACATTTTGTTAGATCATTTCAAGAAAAATAATTCTTTCATACATATTTTTTTGATATCTTGAACCGTTTTCGCAGCAGACGCAACGGAAGCCCTCAAAGATGAATAATTTTCCCCGTTTTTTCACATTTTCCATTGTTTCTTCGCTCATATTAGTTGCAGCGTGATGTTATATAACCTAAAGCCTTCCTCGATAAATGGTCATGGTTTTCATTTTCAGATAGATAACGAAATAGGCTTACATTTTTCTACAGCCTGCCTGATGGTAAGCACCACTGTAGTCTAAGATGTAGCACGCTTGCCTAGAAGAAACCTCTTTACTCTAGATTTGAATACCCCTGGGTTATAATATAATCTTCATTCGCTTCAATTAAATAATTGAGACCAAGTTTTAAATTGCTATCAGGTACCTGTCAATGGGTAAAACTTTCAAATAAATTAATTTATTAGCTTTGTAAAGAAGGTTTTTAAACTTATTATCTATTTAAATTTAAAAGAAAGTATATTTGTATTGCCAATTCTGATGTTAAAGTTTAAAAACCACCCTTTAGGCCTCTGATATGGCTTAGCGACTGCCGTACTATAACAAACAGTTGGGACCTACAATTTAACATGTCACCCGACTGACGGAAGTGCCCAAAACGGAATGCCACTTTTTGATCACCCATCCAAAGACTGGCCGTGTCGACAATCGCTTAATTTTTTTTTAACATTCATGAAACAATACATAAAAGTTACTACAAAAAACACACACGTGTTTTTTTTACTTACATAATAATTAATCACGCCAAATTAAGACGATCATAATCAGATCGACAGACTGATAACCCGTGTAATTCCAATTTACTACGGCTTATCGTATTTAGATAAAATTGCGTGATTTTTGCACCTGTTTCTCATATTAAAGGATAAAAAAACGTATAATTAACAAAGAAGAGTAAATTAACTAAAAATAAACTTTAGTAACAAAACAACTTTTGACATAAAAGTATATATGTATAATATATTTATATAGGGTAAAATAATTTAAAAAAACAGCACAACAATATCAACTAAGTTATTAACAACTATATTATAATCTAAAATATATGCAACCTTACAAATAATATATTAAACTTAAATCGGAATGTGCGGACATATATAATAATTTAATCTGAAACTACAGGGAACCCTAACCAAACCATTTTTTGCACGAATTGCAACAATAACATATTGTTATTGTTGTAAATCTATTGTTAGTTTTAAAAGTTCAAGAATGGGGTCCTAAAAGTAAATTGGATGCACTTAACACTTCTTGGTAGGAGATAACTGAATGACTGATTAGCTTTTAACCGACTGCCATAAAAAGGGAGGCCGGTTTTTTTGGTATTTTAAGCTTATTTGTTTTTCATTGACTTAAAAAAAAAGAAGTGAAATTATTTTTTTATCTATCCAATGATATTTGTATCTCTAAGATTTTCTTTACAATCATTTAAGTCGAGAGTAAACCGGTTTCTTGTAGGCGAGCGCGCTAGATCGTAGACTATAACGTTGCTTAACATCAGGCAAGTTGTAGGTCTGAGCCTATCTCATATAAAAAAAATGTTTTGAAGAACAGTGTGAAATACATATGTTTTTTTTTCGAAAGATAAAAGAGGTTGGTAACTGAAAGTAAAGTACACAAATTGGATGCACTTAAACTTTCTTGGAAGTAGATACTCGTTAGTGTATCTTTTATTTAATAACTACTAGGTGATAAAAGTAGGTTTAAACTAAGATAAAATTATTTTGTAAGTATACAGTACTCATACGAAGTAACTGTCTCTCTCTCTCTTTGAGTCGTATTTCCTCATGACTGAGGGTCGTGACTCCCCCGCAGAATTAAATACGATAAGATAGGGTAGATACTTCGTAGCAAAAACAGTGTAACTAGCAGGTTTATATTGAAACTAAAAGTTTTTTATATGCATTGACCAGTTTTTTTTTTACACGGAATAGGCCAACGTTTGACTACAGCCAGCCTGATGTACACCACTGTAGTCTAAGTTGCACGTTTGCCTAGAAGAAACCTTTGGATTTGAAGACCCAGTTACAGCACACAGCAGTACAAAAATAAAAATAAAACTTGTTAATTTGCGATGTAATTCTTGTATAAAATAACTTATTTCGCGATTGTCTATGCTCATTTTCTGACCCTTATACTACAAACAGATAGACAGACAGACAAATATATTTTTACCTGAAAAACGAAAAAAAAACGAACCCATTGTCTGACTCCAGTATCGCGGATTGACGTATCCAAAAATACAATGACTTATATTTTTCGCCCGTCTTGCTAACCATGGTATGCGACACAGTTAAAATTATACAGTGGCTCTGCATAGTTATTAGTTAGGTATACATTAAGTACACGTGGCATTCCATTGTGAGCGCTTCCGTGGGTTGGATGACACGTCAAATTATAGGTCCCGGCTGTTTGTTTTGTACGGCAATCGTTAAGCCATGTCAGAGGCCCTTCGGGCGGCTTGTTAAACTCTCGACACAAGAGTTGGCCACTCTCACCATGCACCCTGCACTCTGGTTCGAATCCGGCCTTACACCAATGACTTGTATTTTCAAGTTTTGTGTGGATTTGCACTCGCTTGACAGTGAAAGAAAACATCGTGAGGAAACCTACATGTTTGAGGACCACAATATCCGAGGACATGATGTCTTCCGTGGAAGGACCTGGGCGCCCACCACATGTATCTGCACAAGAGAACTCTCCTAATGAATTAATTCTGCGGCGGAGTCACGACCCTCAGTCATGAGGAAATACGACTCAAAGGGAGAGATAATACATAATTACGTGTGTTCTCATGATTATTAGGGAAACAATGAAGGTAACTATAATTTACTTTTTATTTCGTGATCACAACCGTATAAACGTTAGGAAAAGGACATTATAAACTGAACTTTACACGTGTATTGGCGTCCCGCCGCCCGCCATAATGTCTTCAAATTGTGGTCAGGGTATAAGTCAATCAACTTATCTTACCGTATTTCTACACTGTGTCTGCAAAAACGTTCCATTCTCCCGACTGCGTGTTGCATTCCTGCCTCAATAATTATAGACGGAACGTATCTATACCCATTCAGAGTTTACTACAAAGTTAGTTTAGGTACTGAGGTCTTTGACTGTGGAAATTACATTGTAAAGTAAAAACATAAACTTACAGTAAGTATGAAGTTCTAAGTCTAATTGGTGCTTTTGGGTAAGCTTAAATCGTAAACTCAATGTGTCTTATTACTAAACGTGGTTTAACTATTAGTCCAGTACTTTGAAAATATGCAGCCCGTTCTATTTGTTCGAAATTTGTCTGTCTACTGTCATAATAATCAAACTGTCAAAATGTTACCAATAATAAATCACCGTCCCAATTTGAAGTTGACATTTCGTTAGTTTGTATGTGATGATTGAACAACAAGAACCGACTTTTTATTTTCAAAGTCCAGGCCTAATATTTAAACTACATTTTGTAATAAAATGGAGAGAATTAATACTAAGGCATTATTACTAAGGTATACTTATAATGTAAATAATACAAAACAATCTTGTAAAAATAGTTAAATGTGCCGCAGAAGTGGGTAACCAACATAATATGTAAGTACATATACATGTATTTATCGTGTATATTATGTGGTCGTTCGCACGAAGCCGGGTCGACCCGCTAGTCTTTTTTTTTCGTGGGATATGTTTACGTTTGACTACAGCCTGCCTGATGTTAAGCATTGCTGCAGCCTAGGCTGTAACACGCTTACCTAGAAGATACCTATTAACTCTAAATTTGAAGACCCCTGGATTGTATGTTATTGTCTATAATATATCTTCATCTTCCATACTAATTTACATCCGAATCGGTTCAGCCATTATAAATAGAAGAAAGAAACATACTCACTCCCAAAGTTTCACCTGTTAAATATAAAAGCTAAGTAGTAAGATTTTTCATAAGTTCCAAATAGAATAATAATGAATTAATAGAATTAAGTGGGCTGGAGCTCTTAGATATCCTTAGGCTTTTCTAAGTGCCCCTTTTTATGTTGCAGTTAGAAGTAGTATGTTTAGTTTTTCTTCCCTTGTTGTTATATTTTATTATAGTAAATAAGGATTTAGATGGCTAAATCCTAAATTGAATAATAAATAGAATAATAAATTATAAAGAATTTGCAATGTCATTTTACATTGGTGATAGATAAGGTACCGGCGAAAGGTATATTTCACAGACACATTGGCGACACAGGTAACAAGCTACTGAAATTCTTTACCTTGACTTCGCTTTCTTGAGTTTTTTTAACAAGTAACTGGTTTTTGGCAGGTGGTCGCCTGCTTGAGTAAGGTGTTCTTAAACGATCACCGAAGTTACGTATTGTTTTTTTTAATTAAATAAATAGACAAATATAGCTGGTGGATGAGCGATAGATCATAATGATTTTTGTAATAGAGGGCCTATAAAAACATCTAGCTTTTAATTGGGTTATAGTAATTTTTGCACGCAAAAATTACTAATTTATTAACGGCTAAATAACAAAAATATATTGCATTTTTTATTTTTTTATTTAAGATAAGAAGAATCGTAATAAGGGTTAAATAGGAGTTGAAACTGTTAAAAGGTTATATAAAACTTTAAATGATAACAAAACTTCTTAACTTTAATTATTCCTATTATTAATTTTGTTCTCTGTATTGCAATTATTATTAATTATTAATTAATGTAATTGGCTCACGCTGTTTAATTAAATTGTAAATAAATAAATAACGCGATCGAACCCGCGGGCGAAAGGTAGCAAAATAATAGTTATTCAATGGACAGTATATTTTTGCAATTAAAATCAGTTGCCGGCGACTTTCGTGGCATTTCGCCGCGATCTCGCTCAATGCCGCAATCATACGATCTTGCACACGTATAGATTGGAACGCAGTATGGGCACTCTAGCCTGGAAGCTAAATGAATAAATAAACATAAAAAAAGATAAAGATAAAAACTTTATTAACCTTACTATACAATTTCCCTTAAGTATCTATAGTTCTTAATGTGTAAACTTATGTAATACTTATATATCAACTATTTTAACATACATACACGAGAGAAATCAAAAATATACAACGCGGAAATGCCGCCAGCATTTTGGGCACCTTTCCTTCTACTACAGGCATTTTAGATTAAGTATTTTAGTTTTAGAAGTATGTAGTTTAAGGTTTTTATTCTATTGTTAGGATTTAGTTTTTTAAATTAGTTTTTAACAAAGTGTAAATTTAATTTATACAAATAAAATTTCATTGATTTTTTTTTAATTTATTTGAAACAGTAAAAATATTAACAGTGTTAGCTTAATCTATGACAAGTTCTAACATTAGAGCTACAAGAATCTCTATTCCTTGGCGAAATTGCGGCGGTGCCGCAGAGTCCATTATTAAAAAATAAAAACTCTATTCCCCTGAACTATAATATGTTGGTCTTCAAGTCGAGACTAAACCGGTTTCTTCTAGGCAAGCGCGCTAGATCATAAACTATAACGTTGCTTAACATTAGGCAAGTTGTAGTCAAGTGTGAGCCTATCTCATATAAAAAAGTAGCTATAATGTTAGAAGGAAGCTTAGTTGGTACTTGGTAGTGGCTCTGCCTTCTAATCTAGGGGTTCGGGTTCAATTCCCCGTGACACATAAATTTTATGATATTTCAAAATTTTAATTACTTGTGTTGAATCTGGTCGCTTCTATGTATAATAAGTATGTACCTACTTACAATAAGAAAAAAAGGAAAAGCAAAAGTATATAAGTATATTATATCCGTTATCTACTCGTAATACCCACGACACAAGCGTTTGTTTAGTGTGGGGCTAGATGGCGACTTGTGCAATGTCCCGGAATATTTATTATTATTATTTTTATTTACCCTAACAAGCTAGTTTCAAATCTCCATTTTAAAAAAAGTAACCGCTATTTAGCGGTTATGTCAGCTAATGAGACTCCACTACCGACTAAAACCTACCACGATATGCCTTCGTCTAGAAAAGGGCGGGTTTGCGGACAAGCGAGCAATACTCCTCCGAAATTCCCATCCAGTTTTCAGTACTCTGTTTAAAGGAAAATATTATACATTTTAAAAGAACATTTTCAACCAAGCATTTTCCTTCCGAAAGTTATTATTAAACGACTATTATATAACTTGAGGAAATTAATGTGGGGACACTAATTGGGATCTTCATTCTGATTAATATAAGGCTAAACTGTGATTTAAACATTACAATTGACGTCAATGATATAATAAATTAATTATTAATTTATTTTAGATACTTGATTTTAAGGAAAAAGGAATTCCGAAACAATAATTATATTGAATGACAATGCTAATTATATCTATTGGACTCGTGTATTCAATATTTACAAAAAAACTTTTCAAAATATTATATGACTGAAAATTTAAGCGAAATAAGTTTTTTTTTTCAGAAAACGCTACACAACTAAGTTATTTATTTGTGACATAAATATACATAAAAGATAATGCTTTCTTAGCTATTGCTAGGAACAACAAAGGAAAAAACGTAAAAAAAAAGAAGCTGACATAAAATCCTTATTTATGTTAAATGGTTCTTCTTTCGTGGAATAAAATAGAGTGATATAAAATTAATGCAACTTTTGTGTAAAATTTAAGCATTAATATTTACCTACATTATGTACTTTTCACCATCATTATAGTTACAGTTTTTTGCATTGATTTGTATATGAAAAATGAAGATTTTCTAAGTGTGTGTTGTGTAGTTGTGTGTATAGTTTTTTCCTTGTTTTCATGTATTGTTATAAAATAAACTATCTGTACGCCTATCGGCAGAATATTTGATTCAATATTATACCTAATTTTAACAGCAATGTATAACAATAAATGTATTTCATTTCATCACATAATTAATACACATACAGCAATCATACGATACGCAAAAATGACTATCTCTATCAGAAGGAAATCCCGAGCGCTCAGAAATCGTCCATACTGCAACTACACAGCACTGAAAGAAACTTGAGTCTCGCGCCAGACTTGAGTGGAGCCACGAATTGCGCCGATCGCGCCCGACTATAGCCGAGCGCATCGAATTGGACCCGCAATGGTTGATACGAGCGATAGCGGCGGAGCTGTTAAAATTGATGTTAATTGTTTAAAACAACGATTAAACGAATTGATTATAAATTTTAATTATTAAATGGTTCGCGCGTAATAAATAAATACAATATTATTGGTAACAATTATTATTTGTTCTTGTGTAATATTTGCTGACCAATAGTTTATTATTTAATTGAAACTAAAACCACTTGGAATTGATTTTATTGATTTTTGGACGGGTCCGCGCGTTCAATCAAAATCGCTCGCGCTGACCGTTGCACTTGCGATTGATTTGTATAATCGTTTCCACACCACTCTAAGAAGTCGATAATATTGGCGCGTTTTTTATAGTGGTATCCTCGATAGGCCTACATCCACTACTACTACACTCTCTGAAACTACACAAATAACAACATTAATTATTTTGGTATTTTCGTAGCCACAAATCTTCTTAAGGAGGATTAAACACCTGCGCGCAGGTGTTAAATCCTTTGTTGTTGAATGTTGAATGTTTATTATTGTTTCATATTGTTTGATTAATTAGTTTTATTAATATTTTTAGTTAATTCAGTTTAGTATATTATTTGTAAGGTTGTATATATTCTAGTTTATATAGTTGTTGATTTAATGTATTTTTAAGTTTATTATAAGGTTTAGTTTTTAATTAGTTACGATTACTGCTCTGTGTCATGTAAGTTGTTTTGAATAAAAGATACAAGTTTTAATATTGTTATTTGTATAGTTTCAGAGAGTGTAGTACTAGTAGATGTAGGCCTATCGGGGATACCACTATAAAAAAAACGCGCCAATATTATCTACTTCATAGAGTGGTGTGGAAACGATAATACAAATCATTAAATTCGATTGCAAGTGCGACGGGAACCGCGCGAACCATTTTTCGAACGCGCGGACCGGTCCGAAAATCAATAAACCAATTCCAAGTGGTTTTTAGTTTTAATAAAATAATAAACTGTTTGTCAGCAAATATTACACAAGAACAAATAATAATTGTTAACGAGTTATTTGTTATCTTATTAACATTCATAATCAATTAATTTAATCATTGTTTTGAACAATAACATCAATTTTGACTGCTCCGCCGTTTCGCTCGCATCAACCATCGCGGAGCCAACTCGATGCGCTCGGCTATTAGTCGGGCGCGTTCGGCGCTATTCGTGGCTCCACTCAAGTCTGTCGCGAGACTCAAGTCTGAAAGAAATCCTACACCGGTTCTTCACATAACCTCAGTACGCTTTTTGCCTCCGTGGTGACACCACGTCGCGTTTCGCGCTAAAACTTTACGCGGCATTACAAACTCTTTTCGAACCTCACTAACTCGACCTCTTTTTGAGAACGAATATAAAGAAACAGGTTGAAAACTCTATGGTCGAATTTGGAGGGAAAATTTGACACTATTAAATTATTATTTTTTTGTGGTGTAGTGCTGTGCTTTTCAGTGAATGAAGCGACAATGTATTGGATTTACGTTTGAATTTGAATCTGGGACTTGCACAGGTCAGTTGAATTAATTTGATTTCGATTCGGAATACGTTTAAAAAATACGATGCGTAATGTTGTGTGTCACCTATTTTTAACTCATTTGTAAAATGTAGAAAGTTGACACAATTTAGTTTACTTATATTAATTATTTTTTTAAACATACATACGCTAATTTGTTATTAGTAAAAGCAGTTGAACAATTTCTTTCGAGGAAGCAAAATAGTTTTTTTTTCAATTTTGAGTTTTGTCTTGATAAAAAAACACTAAATTTTATATTTAGTTCTTGTTAAAAAGATTGTATTTATTATATAATAATAGATTCTATTCTTTTCTCTGGACAATCATATAATCTAAAAACTATTAACACACAAATTTGATATCGTAAATACGTAGGTATTTTAACAATTTTCAACTGTCAATAAGCCAAAAATATTTAATTGCTGTAAAAACACAGAACAAACAATAAGTGTCAGTGACACATGTCATCATAATAATTAAAATCATATTAACAAGGGCCGGTTTCACTAACATTGGATTATAGTTTTTAATTGATACAAGACGATGTTTTTTTGCGAAATATAGGTTCGCATTCTACTTAAGCCACCCAGATTATATTTAAATCCGTCTAAATAGTAATAGAACCACACAAAAGTAAATCTACTGTAAAATAAAACTAATACATGTACTATTCATGATTTAATAGCATATATGAAAAAACATTACGACTTACGACGAAAAAAGACTCATAATATATAGTGCATAGTCTATTTTTTAAATAGACTGTTTTATTAAACACCAGGTTTTTAAAAAATATTGTTACCTACTTCTTAGTATTTTAAATTTTCCACAAATGAGTAACTCATTTTAAAGAAATAAGTAATACACCTAACGGTATTTTATCTTTGTTACATATTTTAATAAAAAATGCCAATAATCAATATTTTAAGTGATTAGTGAAACCAGCCCTATCCTGAGTTAATTACCGCCAATTTTATTCGATAGCTCTTGTATATTATCCGAATGTCAATGTCACGGGGAATTCAAAAATAGAACCGTGAGTGCCCAACGCCCGACGCGCAACGGATTAAGATATTCGTTTGCGATTAGCAAAGTTTTGCAATGGTTGAAGCGATTAGATTAAAAATAATGAAATGCATATACATATGAAAATGATATTTCATTTATGCTGTCATATCACTACATAGTATAAAGCAAAGTCTCTTCTCGCGTCTGTCTGAATCTATATACATATGTATATGTATGCTTACATCTTAAAAAACTACACAACGGATTTCATGCAGTTTTTTCAATAGATAGAGTGATTCAAGAGGAAGGTTTAGGTATAATAACGCGTGCGAAGCCGCGGTCCAAAGCTAGTTATTGTGAAATTATTATGTCATTAACATTTTTTGTATTAGAAATATTAAATTTGTTCGATGTTTGAAATATTTTCAAAATGATCATTCAACTTAGAATAATAATACAATACGTTGACGAAAAAGGTTTAAGGACTTTATTTCACACAAAGATTACAAACTAATCACTTATGAAAACAATAAAAATTTAATGGTAAATATCTCTCTCTCTCTGTTGAGTCGTATTTCCTCATGGCTGAGGGTCGTGACTCCCCAGCAAAATTAATTCGTTAGGGGAGTTCTCTTGTGCAGATGCATCGTGGTGGGCGCCCAGGTCCTACCACGGAAGACACATGTCCTCGGATATTGTGGTCCTTCAACATGTCGGTTTCCTGACGATGTTTTCCTTCACCGTTCAGCGAGTGCAAATCCACACTTAACTTGAAGATACAAGTTATTGGTATGAGGCCAGATTCGAACCAGGGTGGAAATTATATTTAAGTATACATGGATAAAAATGATTAAGTACGCTACAAAATTTGTAGGTAATATTATTTATTTTATGATACACGACTTCCATGTTGTTATCATTTTAATCGCTAACATGCATTAAGCGTTATAGGTGATATAAATATTAAAAAGTCTTTAAAAATATCAGGTGATTTTAAACCAACGAAAAACAATAGTTTTATATGTTATAGTACATATCTAAGTGATTGTAAATTTGTAAGTTTATAATCTTAGAGGCGTCCGTAGCTCAGCTAGCGAAGGCAATCGCATGCGATTACCAATGTTAAGCAAAGATCGACGCGGTCGGTGTTTAGATGGGTGACGGTAGCAAAAAGATAGGGTGACATCGCTCCATGGGTCAAATACCATGATAAGTAAGCCCTGCTATCTATCGTTATCTCTCTGTGAGTCGTATTTCCTCATGACTGAGGGTCGTGTCGTGACTCCCCCGCAGAATTAATTTGTTAGGGGAGTTCTTGTGTGCAGATACATCGAGGTGGACGCCCAGGTCCACGATAGACACATGTCCTCGGATATTGTGGTCCTCAAACATGTCGGTTTCCTCACGATGTTTTTCTTCACCGTTAAACGAGTGCAAATCCACATAATATATATTCCAGTGTTCGCTTTTCATCCAGACGCACCTTGGTTCGAACCGGCCTTACACCAATAACTTGAAAATACAAGTCATTGGTGTAAGGCCAGTTTGAATCAGGGTGCGTCTGGATGAAAAGCAGACACTGGAACCGCTGAGCCACACTCGCGTATCTATCCTAATAGTGCAGACTTAATACCATGTCAAAAGTTTTTCGGGCGGTTATTTTAAAGCAAGATAGGCCTACACTTGACCACAACTATGAAATTGAAAATTGTGAACACCAGAGCTCGCCACACTCATATGAACTAAATTATGTCATAGTCATAGTCATAGTCATATCATTTATTTGCAAATTGTAAAGATATAAACACTTAACAATGACCCTGATAGGGTATGCAAATATGTACATATGTATATGTAAGTCTGAGTGAGAAGCGGCCCGATTCATATCTCGATTTAAAATTTATCTCGATTATTCCATTTCTCATTTAAAAATTCGTCGACGGAGTAATAGCATTTCGTAGTCAAATATATTTTTAAATCACGGGCAAAACGTTCTAAGTTTACAATACTTTTTAAGTTTTCTGGTAATTTATTAAAAATTTTAATAGCCATTGATTTAGGGCCCATATTTAGCATTTCTAATCTAGCTTTAGAAGTTTTTAATTTGTGGGGGAACCTAAATGGATATTTTCGCGGGATGTCAGCTACTTTTATAAAATATTCCGGGTGTCTCATTACAAAGTAGCATGCCTCATATATATATATTGAGGCTACAGTCAAAATACTAAATTCAATAAAATATTTTTTGTGGAATTGTGTTTTTGATATATCTGGAGCTTTAATTTGAGCAAGAATACGGATGCATTTTTTCTGAGCCACGAACAAATCATTTACGTCGACACTGTTGCCCCAGAGGATGATGCCGTACCGGAGCCACGAATACGCATACGCATAATACGCTGACAATGCATGTCATCAAAAGTAAAACAGGACATGGTCGCACAAACATCATACGATGTTTATACAATTTAATATAAAATAAACTTTAATTACAATACATAAGTTCTGTAATTGTTCAGCATTTGATTAAAGCGTCATCATAATTAGAATTCACGACTGTCGGTAATTTGACTACATTAATTTAGATTTGTAAATACTATTTACTACTCGTGGATTGGTATTCCTCACTTCTGAGGGTCGTAACTCCTCTGCAGAATGAGAAACTTTTGGTTAGTACTGCTACTATACAATATAAGTCAATTAATTAAAAAAAACTATATCTAGTGGCTGGCCGCGGCATTACTCACTCGTTTCGGGATAAAAATTAGGCTTAGTAGAAACTTATACTCATATTATCTCGTATACGAGAGATCTTCGTAGTTTTTCGCGTGGTGATAGTAAAGGGCAAGACCCTTTACTATCACCACGCTCTTTGTCCTGAAACGAAACTGAACGTGAGAGAAACCACATGCGTCCACTAGTTTTAATACGTGACACTGTAATTTGTTTGTGTAGCAAATTGTCTGCATACCTACAATTTAATCTTTAGGCGCCATAAAAATAGTGGAAATCTCCATTCACTTGAAACCTGGAATCATGTTTCAAAATCTAGACCATGCGTTGATAAGTCATCATAAAAATATGTCAAGCAGTCGGTAATTTGAGCCTCGTCTTTAAAAAATATCTGTACCTAAAACTTTAGCAAATTCTTATGCAAGTCAGTATGTGACTAATTGATACCATACCTAAAGATACTATCCGTGATGGAAGTTTTTAAATCGCCCTGGAGGCCCTAGACAAAGCTTAAAGGCTAATTGTTATTTCGACGAACATTCAGATTATTTTATTCTGAGAATCTGAAATAAACGTCAAAATGAATAAACCGAACAAGTCAAGTTTTTTATAAATTTGGTCGGCTCTTTAATCATAGACAAAAAACCAAGTTAAACACTTTAGTATATACACATAAAAAAATACTCTTCTCTTGAGCCGTATTTCCTCATGACTGAGGGTCGTGACTGCCCCGCAGAATTTATTCGTAAGGGAGTTCTCTTGGGCAAATACATCGTGGTGGGTCCTTCTACTGAAAACACATATCCACGGATATTGTGGTCCTCAAACATGTCGGTTTCCTCACGATGTTTTCCTTCACCGTTAAGCGAGTGCAAATCCAGACATAACTGGAAAATACAAGTCATTGGTGTAGGGCCAGATTAGAACCAGGGTGCATCTGAATAAAAAGCAGACACTTGAACCACTGGGCCACTCTCTCTTATTTAAAAATACTAAGTTCTAATTCATTTATTTTTTATTTCAGATCAAAGATGGAGCTAAAACCGCCGAAAGCGAAGAAAAAGTCCAACATGGCAAAACTCATTTCCTGGGGCAAAATGTTCAAGACGCCCTTACTCATCCTATTCCTTCTAGGCACCACGAACTGTGAAATTGACACTGACAGTGACATCACAGACTTGTCAAACAGTCCAGTGAGTGCAAGTGACATAAAACTACCCAAATTCCATTTAGAACAATCTACACTAAAACTAAACTTCATTAACTTCTCAAACATCGAACCTTTCGAAAACAACAATGTAAAGAAACGAAAAACGGAGCTGTCAAATTCGAATGACGTTGACAGTGACATACCACATATTCGGCACAGACACCGTCAGGCTGACAAGCAAAAGTTGAGTGATATAAGGTATCTAAGGAGGCGTTTGAGCAAGGAGATTGTGAACTTTGTAATGACTGATGTGCTAATTGACGGCGAAGTTGAAAACAGGGTGCATTACAACGGGATTACTGCTAAAGAGACTTATGTTGGGGCTGATGGGTAAGCAGTTTTTTTATTATTTATTTACTAATTACTAATAACATATCTCAAAAACTACTCAATCGATTTTGATTAAGCTTTTTCTGTTCCCTTACTTGATGTATGTATGCACACTTGTTAATATCTTAAAATGGTTACTTAGCATTGTTTAACATCAGACGAGCTGTAGTCAAACGCAAACCTAATTCATGTAAAAAAATCTACAGTATTTGAGTTTGACTTGAGCATTGCTAACTTTTTATCATCTGGGCTGGATATCTTCTAGACAACCCTTCACAAAAAGACACATCATATTGCTCGGCTGTATGTATATTATTATACTAGCTGTGCTCGCGACTTCGTCCGCGTGGAATAGTTATTACCATAAAAACGGTTGTAGTGAGTTAATCTTAAAAGATAGACATATTATACTGTCGCGGACATTTTGTTAGATCATTTCAAGAGGAATAATTCTTCACAATTTTTTTTTGATATCTTGTACCGTTTTCGCAGCGCACGCAACGGAAGCCCTCAAAGATGAATAATTTTCCCCGTTTTTTCCACGTTTTCCATTGTTTCTTCGCTCCTATTAGTTGCAGCGTGATGTTATATAGCCTAAAGCCTACCTCGATAAATGGTCTATTCAACACAAAAGAAAGAATTTTTCAATTCGCACCAGTAGTTCCTGAGATTAGCGCGTTCAAACAAACAAACTCTTCAGCTTTATAATATTAGTATAGATTTATTATATTTAAGGACATGTGTCTTCCGTAGAAGGACCAGGGGCGCCCACCACGATGTATCTGGCCCGAGAGCTCCCCTCACGAATTAATTCTGTGGGAAGTCACGACCCTCAGTCATGAGGAGACACGACTCTAGAGAGAGAGATGTTATTACTAAAAGACAAGAGGTAAAGCATCTCGCTTGCCCATTCCACCTAATCTTGTACTCGATGGCTCTAATGTTTACCTTTAGTAAGTAAACGGCCCGCGAACTGACGGTTTCCGTACCTGCGATAGTAAATTACCAGAATAGATTAAGTATATGGAACTTTATAGGCCAGGTAACTTTGTAGCAATGTTAAGCAATTGTCGACGCGGTCAGTTCTCGGATGGATAACCGAAAATTTAAAATAAATACTATCATACTACCTACATACCAAAAATCATGATGATCCGTTCTGTTGTTTTTGCGTTATGAGCATTTTAGTAAACAGACAAACAGAGACAGAGAAACGAACAAACATATCAAAAAAAAGTTTTTTCAGTTTTAAATCTAGAGTAATAGGTATCTTCTAGGTAAGCGTGTTACACCCTAGGCTGCAGCAATGCTTAACATCAGGCATGCTGTAGTCAAACGTAAGCCTATCCCACGTAAAAAAATATATCTAAAATCTGCTGATATGTGTTCTGTTATGGATTTAAAGTATAACCAATGTGGAGATATAGACAAATAACTTTGTAATTAATAGTTATTTTAATCTGAGCTATTTTCTGGAATTTACACTAAGAGCAAGTAATTTTATTGCCTGCAGAAACAAAAATTTCTATATACATAAAACTCAAAGGTGACTGACTGATTGACTGACTGATATAGTGAT
This sequence comes from Macaria liturata, assembly GCA_964023185.1. Taxonomy (NCBI): domain Eukaryota; kingdom Metazoa; phylum Arthropoda; class Insecta; order Lepidoptera; family Geometridae; genus Macaria; species Macaria liturata. Next base: position 10,216,766 of record OZ026809.1, on the reverse strand, counting down.
CTATCAACGCATAGCCCAAACCACTGGACGGATTGGGCTGAAACTAAGGTAGATGTTATAACGTAGGCATCCGCTAAGAAAGGATTTTTAGAAATGTCACTTTTAAAGGGGTGAAATAGGGGATGCAAGTTTTACTTTCTTATGCGAGCGAAGCCGCGAGCACCCACTAGTTAAAGATAAAACTTAAACTCGAAGGAATCTGAATACAAAACAGAAGGAAGACAAGACACGGAAATCTTAATATAGAAAATATATTTGAAACTAAGTTAGTTATCCTCTTAAATTAATTAAATTGGATTCCCATTTTGTTATTATTGACTAGGGAAGCTTAACATTTTACCTTCCTGTTTTATTTGTATAATACAATAATATTTGAAATGAAATGAAATGAAATGAAATGAAATATATTTATTGTCCGGAAACTAGGTGATATAGGTTGTTTACATAACTAATAGTTAGTTAGTTAGTTTACATTTAGGGAGTTCCTCTAGCTTCTACCCGAGTGGGCTTACAGACAGTAGTGATTAGTAATTACTTATTATTATTTATATTAGTCATGTCACTTTATTACAATTATTACATTATGTCATAATATCTTCATCTTTCAAAAATTGCTCCACTGAATAGTACGCCTTTTGTGCTAACAAATTATTTAATTTATTTTTAAAACTTAACATTTCATCTGTATTTCTGAAAGTTTTTGGTAATTTATTATAAATATGTATTGCCATGCAGAATACACTCTTATTCAAGTATGCAGTACTTGATGGGGTTACATATAACTTTCCTCTATGCCTAGTTTCTTGAGACCTCATTCTGAACATTTCTGGATTAGTTTTTACGAACATAGCTACCTCTCTTATATATAAACATGGTACAGTCAGTAGCTTTAATTTTCTAAAATGTTCTCGACATGAATCTCTTTTCTTTAGTCTACGCATTGCTCTTATACAACGCTTCTGGGCCTTAAAAGCTCTATCTCTATCAGTTGAGTTGCCCCAAAATAGAATTCCATAACGTAGTATGGAAGCCACATGACCATGATATGCTGTTAAAAGTGTACTATCGTTAGCTACTTTTCGCAGTTGAAATAATGCGTAGGCAAACTTATGTACACGTTTACAAACAGAGTCAACATGTTGTTTCCAGTCCAATTTATGGTCAATATTTACTCCTAAGAAACGAGCTACCTCTACTTCAGATATCTTATGGGCATCATGGTATATGTCAAAGTTGATGCTATCATTATGCCTGTTCCTAAAATACATCATATTTGTCTTATTTATATTTATCTGCAAATTATTACTACGTAACCAGTTAATTACCAATGTCAATGTAGAATTTATGTCAACTTGAATTGCGCTAAGCTTGTCATTAATACATAATATAGTACAATCGTCTGCAAATAGTGTTACGTCATGGTTTATTATGTTAGGCAAGTCATTTATATAAATTAGGAATAATAACCTGTACTCGACGCGCAAGCTATCTCGTTCTCCCGAAGTGCCGCACTAATTACGGTAAAACAATGATCACTACCGAAGGTTCGCAAATGTTCAACCAGCTACCATCAGATTTAAAAAATGTAAGCCCGTTCACCGCATTCAAAAATAGGCTTTATCAACACGTTTTAACGGATACCTCATTACTATGAATGCGGTGGACGGACAGCGTCATACTTGTCTGTAGGGTAGTTACAAAAATTTTTGCTTGACGACGAACGTAATATGTATATGTTTATAATTTAAATTATGTTTCACGCGTAAGTGATAAATGTACCTATCTTTGTGTGAAATAAAGTTCTTTAAACCTAAACCTAATAATGGACCTAGTACACTGCCCTGAGGGACTCCATACTGGATTGTTCGTATATCCGATTTGTAAGTTTTTAAAGTCATTGTTTTGGAGCATATCTGTTTCAATTCTGTAAATTGTTGTCTATTTGTTAAATAATGCCGGAGTAGCGAATTTGCGTTCCCTCTTATTCCATATTTACACAGCTTGTCCAACAGGATTTCGTGACTTACATTATCGAACGCTTTTGACATGTCCATATACAGTGCCACAACTTTTTTCCTTTTATCTACATTTGTCATTACTTTTTTAAGGAAGTCGTAAATTGCCATATTGATGGTTTTTTCTTTTCGAAAACCATATTGATGCTTTGAAAATAGTTTGTTACGTTCAAAATAACTATAAATTTGATTGTATATCACCTTTTCTATTATTTTTGAAAAAATAGGAATTAAGGCCACTGGTCGATAATTACTCGCGTTTGATTTTTCACCTTTTTTGTGTAAAGGCTTAACAATAGATATTTTCAAAGCATCAAGAAACACTCCACTCTCCATACACAGGTTGAAAATATGACTCAGTACTGGGGCTATGTACACTGAAACGGTTTTTATTACATCTGTTCGAACACCATCTGATCCAACACTATTGGTATTATTGAGACTTCGTATAATTATATCGATATCTGATGGGACTGTAGGTGTCAAAAACAAAGACTTTGAAGATGTAATGTTACAATTATTTACATTGGTTTTATTGTTTTGGTCTGTTTTGACTACATTACATTTTCCAACACTTAAGAAGTAGTCATTGAAGAAGTCTGCCATTGCCTTCGGTTCTTTTATTATACTGCCATCATCATTTACTAGGTGAGATATAGTTTCATTCGGGTAGCATGCTTTTTCTTTGTTGATCACGTTCCAAGTAGCTTTTGATTTATTTTTAGAGATTTGAATGTTATAATTATTTTGTGCTTTTTGTGTTAAGTGTATAATTTTTTTAAACCTTTTTGTATACGCTTTCAAATTTTTCCTATCCGCTTCCGTCTTGCTAGACCTATACCTCCAAAGTAGATTAATTTTTTTCCTTGCACACACTTTAATACCCTTCGATACCCAGGGCTGTTTCTTTATGTGCGAACATTTAACTCTGATGCTAGGGAAACACATATTGTAAAGCAAGACAAAAAGTTGATGAAAATGATTAAATGCCACATTTGGATCATCACTATCATACACATCTTGAAAACTGAGATTACTAATGGCATTCAGGAACTTACGTCTGTTTTCTGGATTGTAGTCTCTTTGTATTACATGCCAAGACTTAATGCGACAACTTTTCTTCACCGGGCATTTAAAGTATTGTGCCGTATGGTCTGACAGCGCTAATTCAATGACTTCTCCTTTTTATATCCCTTATTGACGTAATTTCCACGTAGTAAACAAAAATGATAGCTTTTTACAAATATCAGGTATCCCTGGTTCTTTTCTAATCACATTTTGAAGCATGAAGCAATGAAAATCTTAAGAAGCCATAATGCCTTGAACACATTTCTTTAAAAATTTAACGCTAATGATAATACATACCTGACTGGCCTGATTCGACTGGCCTGTTAGCTTAGTTGGTAGTGGCTCTGCCTTCTAATCTAGGGGTTGCGGGTTCGATTCCTGCCTGACACAAGTATTTATGCATTTTAAAAATGTATAATTTCTTGTGCTGAGTCTGGTTGTTTGTATGTATAATAAGTATGTATTTACAAATGAAAAGTATATTAGTATTACATATATCCGTTATCTAGTACCCACGACACAAGCGTTTGCTTAGTGTGGGGCTAGATGGCGCTGTGTGCAATGTCCTGAAATATTTATTTATTTTATACCATTAATTATATATGTTGTTGTCGCAATTAGGTCCTAACAAACACCTTTGTAATACAGAAAACTTTTATTCCCGTGTAAATCATCAGGAAACAAAAACTAAATTAAAAATCTGTTTATTTTTTACAAAAAATTCTAGTTGAAACAGGTACTAAATTATTCAATAAATCTTACAATGAAATAGAATGAATAAGTCTTTTTTACTTTCAACACCTATTTCTTTAACAACGGACGGATACACTTACGTTAGACTACAGCCTGTCTGATGTTAAGCACCACTATAGTCTAAGATGTAGCACGCTTGACTAAAAACCCTATTTACTCTGGATTTGAAGATACCTTGGTTGTAATTCTCTAGAAACAGGGCACCAGATAGAGAGTTCTATAATTTTGCTGGCCTTACTAGGAACACAACCTACTTTGAATTTTGCACAAACAATTGCAACTCCCAATGCAAAAATAGCATCTTGTAACAATCGGGAAGCAGTCAAGGGTGAATCTACCATTACTGCATATACATATGTACATACATAATCCAATCTAGGAGAGCTATGTATAGTGCATGCATAGATGTTATTATTATGTAGATGTATCATGCTTGGAATAATCTCATGCTGAATAAAGTAGATAAGAGAAACGGGTTTTTATGTATGCGTTTTTTTTAATGTATATATTATAATAATGCTGAAGAGGGTTGAAAGTCTGAATATTGAAAATAATTAAATAAAATGTTTGGAGGTACTTCGAAATGATAGCAGAATACGTTCCAAAAATTTCTAGAAATGTCTCTGTTTTTCTGTTTATTTAAACGCTCATTACGCATAAACGGCTCAACGTATCATCATGATTTTTGGTATGTAGGTAGTATGAGGTCTTAGAAATGTCATATACTATCCTGTAATACTTACTTGTTACTGATTACTAACACATAATCTTTTAAATGTGTTTTACTACGTCAAAAGCAACCACACTTTTCTATGAATTTTGAAAATTCGTGAAAATTAGCAAGCAGTCAGCAAAGTGTTTTTCAAATTCTCTATCCCACTGCTGAGCATAAGCCTCTCTTTGAATATGCCAAATGCGTCGATCTTGTGCAGACCTCATCCATAAAGAGTCCGCGACTCGTACAATGTCGTCGACCCATCTCGCTGCTGGACGACCCACTCCTCGTCTGCCTGTTCTTGGCCATTTTAAATACACTCATACCTAAATATGTAAAATACTGCAGATATTTTACTTTTTTACTCGGAATTTATATACTGGGATTAGTTACTCGGAAGACTCGCGAGGTCTTTTTTGGTCCTCAAAAATTTTATTTTCTTCGCAATCTATCTACTGGGTTAAATATTCTATGTCTAGGATTATGCAAGTAAAAATACTTTATAAATAGACCTACGCTAACTAACACTTGCCGCATTGTCTTGCCAAATGTGACGTCAACATAGTATAGGCAGCAGTTTGTATAGTGGGTTACTCTGGTGTCTGGAGTTTTTAAATCTAGGTATTCAGCATTTACTTATTCAACAGTATACATATCAGTACAGGTTTCTTCTTGGTAAATCTAAGAAAGTAAGAATCATTTTAGTAAGATCTGCCATTATTTTTATTTTTTGACTGGTTTGTTAGCTTAGTTGGTAGTGGCTCTGCCTTCTAATCTAGGGGTGCGGGTTCGATTCCTGCGTAATACAAGTAATTATGCATTTTAAAATTTGTAATTACTTGTGTTGAGTCTTATATACGTTATCTAGTACCCATGATACAGGCGTAAGCTTAGTATGGAGCTAGATGGCGCTGTGTGATATGTTCTGAGATATTTATTTATTTTATTTTTATTATAAGCACCAAACATTAGTATGCTTCACAAATTCACATTATTTTACTCTGAAACGAAACGCCAATAAAAGAAGTCAATAATGAATGATATAATCAGTCATAGAATTTCCAAAGGATTCTAAGTTCTTAGATTGGTGGTCTTATTTCAGAATGAAAACTTTACGAATTTATGAAACATCCTGCAGAAGTTTATGCTTTACTAGAGGACGCCCGCGGCTTCGCTCGCATTATTTTGAGATAAAAAGGTTTAAAATGAACATAACTTTTTTATTTACGCATCGATTGAAATGAAACAAACACTAAATGTTAAGTTGAAAATGCACCAACATGTTAGTGAAAACCGTAAACAAATCGGTTCAGCCGTTTTCGAGTCTATAACGAACAAACATACCGACAGACACACAGACAAACAGATTTTTTTAGAACAAGATTTTTGTGTTCTTCTTATTGCACCAATAAAGACCCCTTAACTATTTTTTTTCATTATCTTCAATGTACAGACACCGACCTGTTACAGCTTTATTGTATGTATAGATTTAAAATTCGGATAATCACCATAAATTGTAGTTTTGCCTGTTTATTGTTCTTTAATATTGTTTCATCTGAATTGGGATTCCTAGAATCATATTGCAACTAATGTATTCCTCTTATTTTATACCGGGTTACTGAAAAAATCCAACATTATCACAAAAGTTTTAATATATTTATTCATAATAGACACAAAAACAACTTACAAACTAAAACTTATAATAAAATAGAAACTTGATCTTATAGGATATGTGAAACAATTGTAAATTTATAAGTCTAACTATTGTGTACAACTTTCTTTACAATATAATGTTGTACTCTTAAAGTTTATAGAGAACGTCACTATTATAACTGGTAATAAATATTACATTTATTAAGTAGGTTATTATTTTGGTGGGTATTGAGCTTATTTTTAGCTAATTGACTTTGCACTTGACTACGATTTGCTTGATGGTAAGCAATAAATACATAGAAATCATCACATTTTTTTCCATGTATCAAACACAGTGTGTGTGTGTGTGTGTGTGTGTGTATGTATATGTTTGTATCAAACTTTTGTCAATATTTCTGGTATTAGGTATTTTTTTACACACATATTTCAATTCTTTCCTCACGCTACAAATTTAATTTATAAAACAAAAAAGAGGCTGTCGCACGGAGAAAAATCATGTGCCTTTTTTTAAATAAAACAGGTTTGCACTTGACTATAGTTTGCCTGATGGTATCACTCTCGGTTTAATGATCGTTGGAAGGCCGAAAAATGTAAAAAAAAAAGTTTTCTAAAAAAAAAAGATTCTATTTTTTTATACCATTGACGTGCGTTACAATTAACATATAACTCTGTATAAAAATAAATAAACTAACAACAAGGATGTTACATTCTGACGCACGATTATAGGAACATATTGTTATTTCAGCTTAGATTCATATAAATTGTAGATACGTCCGTAGCTCAGCTAGCGGAGGGAATCGCTATGCTTCCGTGGGTCGGATGACACGTTAAATTGTAGGTCCCGGCTGTTTGTCTAGTACGGCAGTCGTAAAGCCATGTCAGAGACCCTTAGGGCGGCTTGATTAACTCTTGACACCAGAGTTGGCCACTCTCATTCGATAAGAAGAATATATTAACTAAACGGTTTTCACGCACGTGTAAATCGCGTAAGTTGTTTACGCGTTTCGGATGTTATGACATCCATCTTCAGAACGTATGTTCTGGGACCGCGGCAGCACGCAGACTGCGCGCCGCCGCGCGAGCGGCCCGCCGGGACACGGGCGCGGGGGCCTGGGGTGGTGGGGGTGGAGGCGAGGCGATGTTACTACTCCCGGCCGCTTCGTCCTCGGGTTTAGTTAATAGATATAAAACCGTTTAGTTAATATATTGATAAAATGTCTCACGAAAGTTTTAATATTACGATAAGAAGAACCTTAGACTAATAATTATGTCAATAGATTGGTAACAATCGTAAACGCTAACAAACAAAAGTTCGTGTAAGAGTGGCCAACTCTGGTGGTAAGAGTTTTGAAACCACTGTCATGGCCTGTCGGGCTCTGAGAAACCACCGGGATCTACAAATTAAAGTGTCTTTCGATCCACGGAAGCGTTTCAATGGAATTTCACTACTTGGTCACCCATCCAAGGGCTAATCACGTAGACATTCGCTTAACTTTGGTAATCGTATGCGATTGCCTCCGCTAGCCGAGCTACGGGTGGCTTAGTATGGGGCTAGATGGCGCTGTGTGATATGTCCTGAAATATTTATTTATTCATTTAGTGTAATAAAATCAAAAGTACTCTAAGTTCCTACTTATACTTGGTTTGTTTATCCCGAAATAACGCATGCAAAATCACGAAAATCGACTAGCAACGCATCCTCGGGAAATCTAAAAACAATCTAGTTCCAAAACATATGCAAACACTAACTTTATTTTTAAAGATTAGAGCGCATGCGAATTGCGAACTGTATTATAAGTAGGTATTATACATTTGTATTTTATGATAGTCCAAAGTCTAACACTAAATTCCAACCTACTGACCGCTTCGTTTGTTTATTATTTTGTTCGATATTTGAATAACTGGCCAAGTGCAAGTTGGATTTTAACACAGAGGGTTCTACATATATTAATACGAAATCGAATTCATGTTACTAAATTACTTTTAAAATGAGTATTAAACAATACGTATTTAACTAAGTACGTTTTGGCAGATTAATATAATTTTCATTAATTTATTTGTTCAACTGTGGGACCGTAATTCCATTGTATTGATGAAAAATATAATAAAAACTGGTAAAAACATTCAAATATTGAACAAATTAAATCAAACGATATCTTATTTCCTACCAGTGTCGATAAGGTAGTGTTAATGTTAGAAATTAATTATAAAATAATTGACCAATATAAGTACATCAGGCAAATACCAAAAAGTGCACACGCCAAATATAAACCTTTTTATCTCATATACGTTTATGTTTATCTACGAGTTAAAACAAAAGTACACGTAACCGCAAACAAAAAGTTATCATGTATGGTTTCTATTCTTAAAGAGGCACGAAACCCCAAAAGCGCGCCAAAAATAGCGCATCATTTTCCCGCCAACAGCTGTCATTTTCACAGATAATTTATTATTACGCCATCTTGTAAACTCGGCTGCTGTCAAACGTTTTGTTCTTGTTTTGAAATGCGCGCCCCGGTGGGTATAGACAAAAGGCGGGAGATTACGACCTTATTTGTGAACAGGTGAGGAAAAAGTCTGTCCTGCAAGGAGGTTTGTATTGATGGAAAATTTAGGTTATTATTTATAACTAGCGGACCCGGCAGACTTCGTCCTGTCGGTTGACTCTTTTACTCTTCAGTTAGTTAGAAAACGTGTGTATGGGAAAAAAGAAAGGCGGTTTTTAGGGATTTTCCGGCTTTTTTTCGAAATTTTCTGGCCTTAAAAACCATTCTTGAACTTCAACGAATATGAAAAAAAAAAGAATTGGCCAAATCGGTCCAGACGTTGTTGAGTTATGCGCTTACCAACACATTTTGCGATTCATTTTTATATATGTATAAGAAAGATGAGATGTTTGTATTTGTGAACTGTGAAATACATTTACTAAGAGAGATTTAATTACTCATGTGTAGTAAGTACGATATTATGATGTTTTTATTTTTGTTAACGAGACTTACGCTTGACGAAAACTTCTTTTGAAGGTAATAAAGTGCGTATTAGTGTAGGAAACTATGGTTCGAGATTTTTTACCGAGTTTTTTTGGTTCAAAGCTAACTTAGACAATAATTATTATGTTTTTCTGTTGGTACTATTTTCTAAAGTCCTTATGTATACATGTAAATACTGTCTCAAAATAAATACGTAAGTTTAAGTATATCTAAAGTCCTATAGATAGATATAATGTACTTACATATGTACTTTGGTCAAGACATGACGCGACAATTATTCAGCCAAATGTGATATCAAAAGCCATTGTCACAATACCGAATATTAATAAGTATTTTAATTATTATTTACCTACTAGTTTTTGCACGCGGTTTCGCACGCTTTATTATACATATAAAACTTCCTCTTGAATCTCTCTATCTATTAAAAAAACTGCATCAAAATCCGTTGTGTTGTTTTAAAGATCTAAGCATACAATACATTATGTACATACACATTAAGTACATACAGACAGACGTAGAAAACAACTCTGCTTTATGCTATGTAGTGATTTTAAAAAAACTGATCATATCACACAGCGCCATCTAGCCCCATACTTTTATGATATAATACATTACTTATATACTTTTATTTCGTAAATACATACTTATTATACATAGAAACGACCAGACTCATAGTAAATATATATTTTTTTAATTCATAATTACTTGTGTTATGCGGGAATCGAACCCGCACCCCATAGATTAGAAGGCAGAGCCACTGCCAACTAAGCTAACAGAGCAGTCGGTTAGGTATTCAATGCAAATATTTCTTTAATGTTACCGATCACACCAAGTGTCGAATTTGGCGTTGCCGAAAATAGTCGCCTAAGATTTTTAAGTATGTATAAAGGAAAAAAAATAAAGAATAATGATATACAAGGTCAATGGTAACTAACACACAATATTTTATCTTTTTTAGAGAATAAATAGTATTTAATTACTTATTCCGTAAAAAACTAATAAAATAGTACGACACCTAACTCTTCTGCAAAACTCAATAATTAGAAAGAAAAAAAAACTTTTAATAAATGAAGCCCAAAACGAATTTAAATTAAATATACATTCTGTAAAAAACAATTCATGTCTATCTTAAAAAATGAGTCCAAAAAAATCTTGCCATATATAGAAAATCAATTTTACTTTCTACAATTGAGACGCCAAAAGAGTTCGCAACAAAAACTTATAACCTATTGAGCCAATTATTTTTTAATGAAAGATGATTGAGCGAATTTTTTCAACCACGTTTATTATTTTGCGGTGTTCTGATATACGATCTCCCTGTGTATACAGTGTGACTTTTAAGATGAAGAAAGAACAGAAAAGAAACTTATACATGGGGTATTTTTTTCATTTATGTTTCAGTTGAGTACCTATGTACTTACAAAGGTCTAAAATCATTCAGATATTTGTTTTTTTTTCACTATGTTTATTTTAAACTAGTATACAACGCTTACCGATATAAAAAAATATGCTGTCTGTACTTAGTTCTGTCAGATAAGTTGCTTAGAAAACACTTTTTACGATAAATGCTTAGTTTTGATAATATTTATGCATTTTAATTATCGCGTGTTGTGTAGTTAATGATTATGTAAGGTTGGGGTAAGTCTAACATACTTTATAATCCAGCGATCTTCAAAGCGAGAGTGAATCGGTTTTTATCGGGTAAGCATGCTTGCTATCAGGCAAACTATGGCCAAGTGCAAACCCGTTTTAGATTTAAAAAAACATTCCTACTTGTAACTAAATAATGGATTTTACTGCCAAATTGTGGGCTGTAACAATAAAACCATAATTACACAGATAAAAAATCTATTAATTTACAGTTTTTTAGACTTTTTAAACTTTTTTTATATAAAAATTACATTTCTAAATGTCACCCTGTAAGACACCATTCCATCAAGTATTGTTTCAATACAGGCGGAATATGAGAGTCAAGTCTCTTTGCTGACCGCCTTGTTGCGTCTCCTATTGTTACAGACAGATTAACGTGGATATACAATCTAAATATATAAAACTCAAAGGTGACTGACTGACTGACTGATATAGTGATCTATCAACGCACAGCCCAAACCACTGGACGGACTGGGCTGAAGTTTGAAATGAAGGTAGATGTTATGACGTAGGCATCCGCTAAGAAAGGAGTTTTGGAAATGCCACTTGAGGTGAAATAGGGGATACAAATTTTACTTCTTAATGCGAGCGAAGCCGCGAGCACCCATTAGTTTATACATATAATAAAGCTGAAGAGGGTCGAAAGTCTGAATATTGAAGATATTTAAAAAAGAATGTTTGGAGATGTTTCGTATTGATAGCAACGTTCCAACAATTTCTAGAAATTTTGTCTGTTTATTAAAACGCTCAATACGCAAAAACGGCTGAACGCATTATCGTGATGTTTGGTAGGTGGGTAGTATGTAGTCTTAGGAGTGTCATAGGCTACTTTTTATCCTGAATTAATGCGAGCAAAGCTGCGGGCGTCCATTAGTAACACTAAAGTAAATAGAACTTTACTTTGTAGGATTAATACTTACACTAGTAATTGTGCATAATTTAATTGTTGTCATTTAAATAAAGACATTTTGAAATTGAAAATAGACTGAGTTTGTTATGGACCGATTTAGAGCATTGTTTTTATTAGATAGATGAAAGAAATGTTTTTTTAGTCATAGTTCCGAATAGCAGTATCCGACCCAGACGCAGACCGCCAGCCCGATGGTCGGATGACATCTCTAAACAAGTTGGTAGGAGATGGATCAGACAGGTTGGAGACCGTACTCTATGTGGCACGTTGGAGAGGAGGCCTATACTCAGCAGTGGGTGAACACGGGCTGACACAATGATGATGATGATGATTCCGAATTGGTCCTCTGTATTTTAAAATAAGATAAAAAAAATAAGGTCATATCCATACTAGTCAGCCTTGTAAAGTGACAAAGGCGGAGTCGCGTGAGCGCACATGCACACGGCTTAATCTCGCGATGGCTGCCTTCTTTAATGTCTCTCTATTCTAAGCATTCAAATAAGTTCTTAAAAAAGTGGATAGCTCTGGTGTCTAGAGTTTTCAACCCACCCTAGGGGCCTATTAGAAATTGTTTGCAATTTAAATTGTATTGTGTTAGGTGACTGACGAAAGTGCATAAATAAATATGAAAGGGTCACTTGGTCACCCATCCAAAAGTTGGCCGCGTCAACAGATGCATGATGAACAGATTTTCCAAAAGTGTACATGCATGCATATTGCATAGGAACGGCTTAATCTTGGAATGGATTTCTTTAATGTCTAGCCTAAAGGTATTCAAATAAGTACTAACCTAGGTCGGTAAGTATGTAAGTGGTGATACCTGGTGTCAAGAGTTTTCAAATCATCCTAAAAGCCTCTGACTTAGTTTAACTACAACTTTAAATAGTAAATTCACGAAGTTGACGAAAGACGTCATACTCTTATATAAATGTTACAGCTTGCTCACCCATCCAATGAGTGATCCCGAAGACAGTTGCTTGATAAAGTAAAAATATGTACTTATATCTAATGTAAAAAAAAAATATATAATTATCACACTGAGGAAAATCCGTTAGAAACAAACGCGAAACAAATAAAACAAAAGCACATCTAATTAAAAGCTTATAGAGTCCATTAGTCGCTCATATAGGTAGGTGTCAGTAATCGATATCTTATAACATCGGTAACGACATAGTATAAGAAAAGGACAGGCTTGATTATATATTTTTTTCTCCTGCGATAAAGAATGATATGTAATAAAAAACGCATAATATAAATAATAATAATATAAAATAATAAAAAACGCATAAAGAAGAATATTATTATAATAAAAATAAAGAATATATAATAAAAATAAAGAATATGTAATAAAAAACGCAATTCCAGTACTAAAAAATAATATTAAAAAAATCTATAAATGTACTTGTGGATGCCCGCAGCTTCGTTCGCTTTGTCTTGGGGTAAGAACTATACTATGGCACTCTTCGGACACTATAATCTTATCATACTATAGTTCACGATGATCCGCTATACAATGTACAAACTAAGTCTAAATATGTGTCCTTATATTTGGTAAATAAATACTGTAATATAGAAAAAAAAATGATCGCAAAAAGTACTAAACATAATTAGAAGAACTAACCTTCGGAGGATGGGTATAGATAGATAGATAGATAGATATACACTTTATTAAAAACACCAGCACAGTACAGAAATTTACAAAAAATATTAAAACTTAAGCTTAGTGTCTTAACTGGCGCCCTTATCGCGAGCGATCTCTTCCTATAGCCTGAATGAAACATGAATATGATACTCAATTTTAGTTCGTTTGAAACGGAAAATAATCCGTATGCTTAAAAAAATTGGTGTTCTTAAACCACTCTATTAATCAATATATTAACTAAACGGTTTTCACTCACGTGTAAATCGCGTAAGTTGTTTACGCGTTTCGGATGTTATGACATCCATCTTCAGAACATATGTTCTGGGACCGCGGCAGCACGCAGACTGTGCGCCGCCGCGCGAGCGGCCCGCCGGGACACGGGCGCGGGGGCCTGGGGTGGTGGGGGTGGAGGCGAGGCGATGTTACTACTCCCGGCCGCTTCGTCCTCGATTAATGTTCTATGTCGACGTCTTGGTAACATTTCAAAGGTTCAAAAATCGAATAAGGCGATTCGAATATCGAATACAACTTTTTAATTTTTAACTCCCACGTCTATTCAGCCGGTAAAAATGGTAAGGGTCAGAATGCGGCGCGTGATGTTTTAAAAAAGATACAATTTAATTGTTATGTCAAAAAAATGCCCCTTTTGTTTTGCTGCGGATTTAGAAAACTGCATATACATTTTTATCCAGGTTACGTTTATTCTATTCTAAAGAAACGTATACGCAAATATAAAGTAGGTACTTAACAACACCTTAAATAATTTTGTATCTACCGTATCTACATGTATACAAGTTCAGTTAGTTTGTTCTTGTTGTCCAAAAATTTTATTAACATACAAATCAAAAGTGCAAAGAAATCAAATTACACCTTGACAAGTTCATAGTTTAAAAAATAACCTGGTTTAGACACAAAGAACTTGGTAAGAAAAACAAAAAGAACTTTTAAATTCTTTTATCCCGTCAGCTTAGTTGGTGGCTTTACCTTCTTATCTAGGGGTGCGGGTTCGATTCCCGCATGACACAAGTTTTATGAATAATAAAATTTGTAATTACTTGTGTTGAGTCTGGTCGTTTCTATGTATATTAAGTATGTATTTACGAAAAAAAAGTATCAATGTATTATATCCGTTATCTAGTACCCATAATACAAGCGTAAGTTTAGTATGGGGCTAGATGGCGCTGTGTGATATGTCCTGAAATATTTATTTATTTAAACAAATCAATCGCCAAATACGGTGCCTTAGCAAAAAAAGCTAAGAGAAAGCAGGCATGTAGTACAGCATTGCAATACATGTTTTGCAATGCAAAACTTGACGTGTCATACATTAATTAGTTTTTTTAAATTAGTATACTCCTACATACATATATAAACCTACATACATATGTAGTGTTTCGTAGTATTGCAAATAATGATTACAAATAAGTACGAAAAGGAAAGTTTGTGATGTTTTCTTTATAAAAAGTCTCTTAGTTAAAGGATTTTAGGGTAGGTGGAAAAGCTTTTGACAGGCAACCCTTTTTTATTAATAGACAGACAGGTATAACCTGATTTATTAAAACTATACACAATATTGCTATACTCTTTTGTATTAGATTAGGTATATTTCAAGTTAGGGAACAGTGAAAGATCCATCAATATCGATTCAGCATTTTTTCACTGAAAGACGGCTAAGAAAAGGCACACCGGCGTCGGTCGGTTTAATTTTTCCGTAATTTTCCAAAAGTTGTAGGTTTTTTTACAAAAAGCCGTTTTTAAAAGCTTGGATGTTCATATAATATGCAATTTTATGTATCATTATTAACCACAATAACCACTATTTCTGTATAGCGGCAATTTCTAACAAAAGTAGGGCTAACCCATCTGTCAAATCTGTCAATTTAGAATCCCGCATTTGTAACACAATTCCGCGCGCTGTCAATCGGTTCAAATTAAGAACGCGCTTGAAGTGACGTTTCCTGTTGTTTTTTTAATTAGCCCTATACGGCTAGTGGCGTAGGTTTGAGAGTTTCTTGTCTATGGTAACGGGATTTGTATAGAAAAAAAAGTGTTTTATTAAGACTAACTTTGCAACATAAATTATCAAGCCACTTTTATAATGGAGAAATTTTTTGATTGTAAGTAAATATAAATAGGTGTTAATTAAGTATACCTATTTATATTAAGCTTTTCTTCAAATTCAAATGTCTGCACTCTGAATTGATATAGGGTCTAATCTATCTCCTACGACGTACCTAGGTAAATTAGGAAAAAACTTAACACACAAACCTTCATCTTTACGATATTAGCATCTTAACAAGAATAATATATTGCTATCCAATGTATAATCTATTCATTTTCATCTATTTATTTAAGTTGACATATTGTATGATTACATAGGTACCTATTATTATGTTTGACATGATTTTAATAACAAAAATTTTCATTATTTTATTAATAAAACTAGACATTGTAACTTCTAAAATTTTATAAAACTAAATGTTATAAATTCAATTTGACGAGATATTGTAATTTGTGTAGCATATTCTGTGATATTAGTACTTATACCTATACCTATGTATGTTACAACTTTACATTATCAATAAAGATTCTTTATCTTTATCTTTTATTCCTATTCTAAATTTCCTTCAAATCAGTTCAGTCATTCGACCACAAAGAAGGAACAGACAAACATATTCACAAACTTTTGCTTTTACAAAATAATTGAATGCAGGGTAATGTCATTTCGTCCAAAAAAATATCAACCAGATTGTCCGAGTTGACAATTTCGATTTTATGTGACACTAGTGGGTGCTCGCGGCTTCGCTAGCATTATAAAAGTAAAACTATTAGAAAGTAATACTTGCATCCCCTATTTCACCCCTTTAAAAGTGACATTTCCAAAAATCCTTTCTTAGCGGATGTCTACGTCATAACATATACCTGCATGCCAAATTTCAGCCCGATCCGTCCAGTGGTTTGGGCTGTGCGTTGATAGATCACTATGTCAGACAGTCAGTCAGCCAATCAGTCAGTCACCTTTGAGTTTTATATATATATAGATGTCGGCCATTCCACAGAATACTAAAGAGGATGTGATATGGAAAAGTACAATCAAATAGTGTAATATTGAGTTTAATGTAAAATACGCTTTAATAAAATATGATACATACGTAGATGTTTACAGTACATTAGAAGATGTGTATACTTAGATGACGTATAGTAACGTACTAACTGTAAATGTGTGAATAACCGTGTTGCTATGAGTGTGGCCAGGGATGGACTTAGGATATACTGGGAAGGGCAACTTATTATAAATAAATATTATAGATAAAGATAAAGAATCTTTATTGATACTGTAAAGTTGTAACATACATATGTATAGGTATAAGTACTAATATCATAGAATATGCTACACAAATTACAATATCTCAGGACATATCACACAGCGCCATCTAGCCCCACACTAAGCTTACGCTTGTATCATGGGAACTAGATAACGGATATTATACATGTATACTTTTCTTTCGTAAATACATACTTATTATACATACAAACGACTAGACTCAACACAAGTAATTACAAATTTTAATAATCATAATTACTTGTGTCGCTCGGGAATCGAACCCGCGCCCCTAGATTAGAAGGCAGAGCCACTACCAACTAAACTAACAGAGCAGTATTATTATATTTGTTCACCGGAAAAATAAGAATAAAAAACATTTATTAGGACACGGAACAACATTAAAACGGAAGACCACAAAACATAAAGACAAATCTCTTACTTGAGTTAAAATAGACTTCTTATCGAATGAGAGTGGCCAACTCTGGTGTCGAGAGTTTATCAATCCGCCCGAAGGGCATCTGACATGGCTTGACAACCGCCGTACTAAACAAACAGGCGGAACCTACAATTAAATGAGACTAACAGACTGTCTTCTTCTTCCTGGCTCAAAGAGGAGCCATGACCCTCATTACTGAGAGCTGGCAGACTTATCTCATCTCCCTGGAAGAGATCGCTTTAAGCAATAAGATCGCTATAGGTAGCATTATTGTTATTACAATTTTGTTGGTATCAAATAAAATAAATATTCCGGGACATTGCACACAGCGCCATCTAGCCCCACACTAAGTAAACGTTTGTGTCGTGGGTACTAGATGATGGATATAATACTTATATACTTTTTTTTCGTCATTACATACAGCTTATTATATTATCTTTTTTTTATCTCACCAGTAACACTCGACTCAACACAAGTAATTAATGTAAATTTAAAATGAAAGTTTAAGAAACTTTTCTTTTATTTATTTTTTTAGATCTTTTGACCCTTTTCTTTCCCCTTACTACGTCTCCTCCAGATTTCTGATCAGCACCAATGAAACAGCATCGCGCAGTGAATCGCGTGCGCGGAACAATTAGTACCAATTTATGGCGCCCTGGTACTTGCTGTGCTTTGTAGTAGTTTGTTTCGGAGTTTTTAGATAGTTAAAAAAAAATGTAGTTGTAGGAAACTATTCAAGTCATTATAACATGCAAAAACTACCATCGAATAAAAATCTCAAATCGAATTATTTATCAGTTATAATCCTAGTACTGTCGACGTGATAATCCTTTGTAAATGTGTCCCAAAAATTTCAGCAGGGTCCTTGGTTGTATGTCCTAAACAACTAAAACTTAACATGAAAAGTGTCGGCATGTTATCTCATAGACACTCTCATAAGAAAAGTAGTTAAGTCTCTAAACTAAGGTAGGCCTTAAAGAGATCGCTTTTAGCGATAAGGTTGGATCTGTTGTTTTTTATGTCACGTGTAAATAATTCGTCGTTTTCTTGATGTCGTGTATATATAATTATCTATCTACTTAAGGTAAATATTACTTTAATCAAAATAAATAAATATTAATTATTAAATATTATTTTAATATTACTACTAAGTATACTCAAGTACTTGAGTATACTTAGTCTATGCTTTTATGTTCAAAAGGAATTACGAGAAACATCTAGCAAATAATATTCAGCTAGACCTAGTACAGATAGTAATAGAAACCTAGGACTTATTCGTAAAACTAACTGGCAACAAGATTAGATCGTCCATTTGCGGACAAGCCGCCATGTTGGAACAAACGTCAAACTTGCAAAATGGATTCCCGCGGGGGATGCGGTCTCGACTGGTGGGAAAAGTCGAATAGCAAAAAAACAATTAAATAATGTTTTGTATGTGTTAATTCAGTGTCTAATCTAAGTCAATCGACATATTTTGTCCAAATCCACCATTTGATCGCAAAAATCATATTCAATTCAATTCAATTCCTTTATTAGCTCAAATGTACCTATTACATTTACCCTGTTAAGAGAGGAATTAGGGCGTAGCTAAAATTAAAACTAAAACTAAAATTAAATATTTTAAAATCTAAAACTTAATATAAAATTTAAAATCTTAAACTAGTACCTATGTGTAATACAATATTTTCTTATATTATTTATTATTAATCTATTTTACATTGAGATCATAATTATATCCTATTCCTTATTTTCGTCATTAAAAAAGTCTTCTATTGTGTAGTAGCATTTCTGTATTAAATATAATTTTAGTTTGGTTTGAAAAGTTTTAATATTTTGTTCTTTTTTTATGTAGTTTGGCAGTTTATTGTATATTCGTATAGACATGTAGTATGGCCCTTTCTTGTATATTTCCAGTATTGGTTCCGGAAGTACTATTTTAAATGTTCTGCGTGGATTTGGGTCTATTGTGTAAAGATTGAGATTTTTCCTGACGAAGACAGCATTTTCATATAAGTAAATACAGGGCAAAGTTAGGATTTTTCTTTCTTTGAAGTGTGATCTGCAGCTGGTGCTGATATTAATGTTTGCTATTATTCGGATACATTTTTTTTGCATAATGAATATCTGTTGGACGTCGGTGCTGTTTCCCCACAATATTACGCCGTAGCGTAGCCAGGCAAAAGCATAGGCGTAATATGCTGTTAATGCTGTTTCGATATTTGTATTGATTTTAAGTATGGAGAGGGCATAAGTGAATTGAGACATTTTAGTTTTTAGTATTGCTATGTGTTCTTTCCAGTTCATGTTTGTATCCATATTGACACCGAGGAATCGACATTTCTTTATTTCTTCCATTTCTAGAGTCGTTGATAATTTTTTTAGGTCGATAGTTTTCCTTTGGTGTGGTAAGTATTGGATTAGTTTACTTTTTTGTGTGTTTATTTCTAAGTTTCGATATGATAGCCATGATTTTATAGTTGATAACGTTTTTATAATATTAGCATGTATTTGAGAGTTGGTACTTGGAGAGCATTTGAATATGAGAGAGATGTCATCTGCAAATAGTGTGCAATGTGTATCTAATAATTTGGGCAACTTGTTAATGTAAATAAGGAAGAGCACACATCCTAGGACGCTGCCTTGGGGGATTGAATGATTGGTTGTTTTCATCTCCGATTGAATTGTTTTAATTTGTCCAGTGTCTGGGCATTGGTGTTCTATTTGGACTAACTGAATCCTGTTTTGTAAGTATGATCTGAGCCAGTTTAATGGTTTGCCTCTTATACCAATATCTGACAGGTCCTTAACAAGTATTTTATGTGAGACTTTATCGTAGGCTTTTGTCATATCTAGGAGTATACTGATGGCAATATGTTTATTTTTTATAGTCTCTAGAATGTCTTGTGTATATTTGAACATGGCAAGCGTTGTCGATGAGTTTTTCCGAAAGCCATACTGATTTTCGTCGAGGAGTTTGTATTTTTCAAGAAAATTGTAAATCCTATTTGAAATGACTCTCTCAAATATTTTGGATATTGCCGGTAATAAAGCTATTGGGCGATAATTGCTTACTTCAAGCTTTTTCCCGCCTTTTTTTAATATGGGTCTTACTTTTGCAATTTTTAAGCGATCAGGAAAGCATTCTTGGTCTATCGACATGTTTATTAATCTAGTCAGTGGGGGGGTTAGTTCTTCCAAGCACAGCTTGATTAGTGATGGTGGAATGTCATCAACTCCACAGGTATGCTTATTATTTAGCCTTTTAATTATATTACAAACTTCTTTTTCAGATACTGCTGATAGAAACATTGAGTTACTGGAAATATTATAATTTATTGTCACAGATTCATTGTAAGTAGTTTGAGTAGCTTTATTTGATTGGTGATCTGTTTGGCCTACTGACGAAAAGTAGTCATTGAACGTATTTGCGACTATGATTGGCTCATTAGTGTTTATGTTGTTTATTTTTAGAGTTATATTGGAATGTTTTTCCTTCTTGGGCTTATTCGTTTTTTCTCTTATTATATTCCACATAGTTTTAACTTTGTTTTGGGCTTCTCTCATTGTTTTTGCGTAGTAAAGTCTGTTTGATATTTTAACACATTTTTTTAGTTGTTTTTTGTAAGTTGTGTAATGCTGTTTAAGTACTTTATTTTTTGTATGTAATACTAGAATATGTAATTGTCTTTTATGTTTACAAGATATTTTTATACCTTTTGTTAGATGATTTCTTTTAGATTGTTTGTTTATTTTTGCTTTTTTGATAGGTATGGCTTTGTTTAAGATTTCACCAAGTTTTTCATCAAATAAATTGTAGTTTTCGTTAATATTTAATGTTTCTGATAATAGATCACTCCAAATGACTTTGCCAAGTTCGGTTTTGAATGAGTTTATGTTTTTGGGCGTAAAATATCGTTTGAAAATGTAGTTAGTTTTGTGCGTGATGTTGTTGTTGGTTGATTTTGTAGAATAATAGATACCTTTATGATCTGATATGCCATAATCTTTTACTGTAGTACTGCAGTCATTTATTTTATTAGTGAATAAGAGGTCTATGCAAGATGATGATTTTTCTGTGTCTCTGGTATTTTCGTGTACTTTTTGATGGAAGTTATTTTGGAGCATAACGTTGATTAATCTTTGATAGTGTTTGAGGTATTTGCTATAATTAGTGTTTAAGTTAAAATCTCCTGTGATGACAATATGTTTAGTAATTTGTAGTTTTAGTTTTAACATTAATTTATAGATGAATATAAAAAATAATTCGATATCTCTATCTAACCGATAAACTGTAATAAGTAGCATATTTTCTTTTACTATTTCTAACGCACAGCATTCGACTATAAATTCAATAGAGAGTTCTTGAATGTCAGCTCTTTCTATGTATTCAACACCATCTCTGGCTAGGATGGCAACTCCGCCACGGGAATAAGTTTTTCTGTAAAATCCAGCAGCAAACACGTAATTAGGGATTTGGATTAAACCTTTTTGTTTGTCGGTTATCCATGTCTCAGATAGGCAGATAGCATTTATACTTGGGTCTTCTTCTATGACACTTTCGAGTAGATGTGTCTTGTTTTTAAGACTCTGCATGTTTTGGAAGATTGCCACGAAATGTATGGTTTGTGGCTGTGTTGCTGTGAGACCTATTGCTTTGGAGTCCTGAGTCATTAATCCTGCTATCTGGGGTGTTTGTGCGTGAACTTTCTTGGTTGGTATAGTTCATGTTAGCTTGATTTTCTGGGGTGTACTTACTTGTATTAGGTTTATGAGTACTTGAAGCTACTTGGGAGTAGAGTCTCGTTTGACTAGTAGGGCTTAGAAATGTGTCTTCGGTCATTGGTTGATTTTGGGGTATTTCAGGTACAGTATCTTCTGTATTCCTTGAGGGTGTTCTTGTCGCTGGTTTTTCTATAAACTCCTTTCCGTCGATATACAGAATATTGTTACGTATGGTAGCATGCCTGCCTTTGTTTCGCTCATTTATAAGGATATCTATGAGCATTTTCCTTTTCTGTAGTTTATCTTTGTCTAAATATTCTGATACTGCAAAACCAGTGTTTTTAAAAACATGTTTGTGTTGTAGAATGTATTTTGTCATGCGTTTGCTGAGTAGCTCAATAACTAGTGGTCGTTTAAATCCTTTTTTGCCAATTCTTTTGATATCCTCTATATATCCTTGTAGGTTGACGTTTTGGATCTCGTGGAATAGACGTATTAATTGATTGTGGAGGTTAGCTTCGCTTTCCCTGTATTCTTTAAATCCATATAGGACAATTTTTTTGTTGTTTTCTGTGTTAGTTGGGGTTGTTTTTTCAGGTAGTTCATTTAAACTCAGATCTAAGATTTGTTTCTTCAGATGTTTATTTTCTTCTTCCAAGTAATTTATTTTCTCATTTATTATCCTTATTTCTGTCTGAAGTAACATTTGAGTTTCAACACTGTTTTGTTTATGGAGGTCGAGTTCGAGTGTAAGCTTATTTATGGCTATGTGTGTTTCTTCTTGTATTGACATTAGAAAAGCCTCCATTTTTCTCGATAGGGATTCATTGTGCCTGTTTAGTTTTTGGTCTAAAAGGGCGCTGATTTGTTCAAGGGTTACCGGTTGATTTGTTGCTGGAGTAGTAATGTCTAAGTTAAGTGTGTTTCCAGACACGGTGATGTCATCTTCCATAATTTGTTGGGCTATTGAAGTTTGCGACTCATATCACCTACACTAATAAAAATAAAATAGATAAACATTTCGGGACAATTCACACAGTGCTATTTAGCAGAAGTTATGGGCACTAGATTACGAATATATAATTTTATTTTGTGCGTATACGTCATCATCATCATCATCAGCTTAATGAGACCCACCGCAGGGTATAGGCCTCCTCCCTCATACGCCAAATGTTCATATTATATGTACATATACATATTATGTACGTAGCAAACAACAATGCATTCACTAATTTTATTGCGATAGATTTTTATTGAATACTAGTGGACTCCCGAGACTTCTCTCGCATTATTTCAGGATAAAAATTAGCCTATGACACTCCCAAGACTTCATAATACCTACATACAAAAAATATAACGATACGTTCAGCTATTTTTGCGTTATGAGCGTTTTGAGCTACGAAGTGTTGGAATGTGTTCCGTTATCAATTGTAAGTATCTCCAACCAATTTTTTTTAATATCTTCATTGTTCAGACTTTCAACCCTCTTCAGCTTTATTATATGTATAGATTAGTATTTCATATAGAGTCTTTATTGTTTTTTTTTGCACTTCCTTAAGTTTCAAACAATACATTAAAACAATGTCTCGAACATGGAGTCATTGTATCGGAATCGGAACATATTTTTTGTTAACTGAGTCACAGCAAAAACTGAGCTTACGGTCACGGGGCTGGTAAAATGGCGCTTTTGATAACGGATCATTTGAACGTATAAAATAATATATTACACTAGTAACTAATTTTTTATAGAAAAAATAATAGGCGCACAAAAATCAACTGTGACTAAAAACGTTTTTTGTATATTCTTGAGGTTTATTAACATGTGTACAATACAACAAAATAGAAGTTAGATGGTTTAATAAAATTTAAGTTTTCAATTATTCATACGTTATACAATAATAGTTGACCGTATACCTACAACAAACATGAACATGTTTAATAGGCGCACAAAAATCAACTGTGACTAAAAACGTTTTTTGTATATTCTTGAGGTTTATTAACATGTGTACAATACAACAAAATAGAAGTTAGATGGTTTAATAAAATTTAAGTTTTCAATTATTCATACGTTATACAATAATAGTTGACCGTATACCTACAAGACAAAATTTAATAAAGAGCTATATAGCTTAAACGAATATTGTGCAGATCCATAACTAATAACACAATATTCATGAGCTGCGTATATTATGATTTTACGCATATCCATTTTATCTTTATAGGCTTAAAAACAGAATAATAATGTTTACGGCTAAAATTTCCTTGTAATCGTCAAACGGCAGCAGCATTTTACGTGCCTGCAAGTTCAAAGCACTACTAACTTTTTTCTACCAACTTTTTGCTCGAACGGACCTCGAATCGAAATGGTGCCATTATGACATAATCCTGCATTCTCATTGGCTCATCGGAATTTTAGACAATTCGCGCCTTTTTCCAGAATAATCGTTAAAACGCGTTTAGTTTATTAAATATTTAGTCGCTTTTTTCACATCCCTTAATTTAATTTTGATAACGCCACTAAATTAGTTTGAATAATATTGATTAATTTTGATTCGGACATGGAAACTTTATTGTATTTGTCTGCACAATAAATCACAATTACCTTATTTTATGAGTATTTTTTTTTTTAATTAAATACAAAAAAAAAATTAGAACATTTAAGTTAAATTTTTACACATTTTAGTCTGTGGATATGTAAATTTAATTAAATATAATAGAACAAAAAAAACACACGAACAGTTGCAATCGATACTCTATTCGGTTGATTCCTAATTATCAAAAGTCTATTGTAGGTAGAAAATAAATCTATCATTCGATAAAGAAATGTTGTTTTTATTATTAATGGTCGGACCATACACCATCGACAAAGTTAACTATGCAGTCGAAACTTTTTTTTCCTATACAGCGTTATAAAGAAAGTAAGAAACGAAAGAAAATCATGTATTTTTGATACATGGAAACACTTTACATAATGACAAACTTAATGATAATTAATCTTTCTTTCAAACAAGAATAAAACGTTCGCGGGTAAGTTCTTTCCATACAAGCGTATTCCGCTGTTTCCTTCTTAAACATGAAAAAAAAAATATAATCTTTTAAGATTATGACGTATAACTCAGTCTCAAATCAAAGGTGGCTGACTGACTGACATAGTGATCTATCAACGCACAGCCCAAACCACTGGACGGATCGGGCTGAAATTTGACATGCAGGTAGATGATATGACGTAGGCATCCGCTAAGGATTTTTGGAAATACCACTTTTAAAAGAGTAAAATAGGGAGGGAATGCAAGTTTTACTTCTTAATGCGAGCGAAGCCACGAGCACCCACTAGTGAACTATAAGATAAGGTTTAGTATTCAAATGCAAAAACTTTTGTTTTAAAAGCTTATGCGTTAGTTGCATGCAAGTAGGTAACCCTGTATATTAAAATTAGTATTTTTTTATTTTAAGAACTACATTGATAAGTTTGTGATGTAATGATTCTTTAATACAACCTTTTTGAATAGATTACGGCATTTGAAAAATGAATGATGGCATATGATATTGAATTTGCTTCGACCGTGTTGTTCGTATATGATAAATTGGTATAAAAATAACTGTAGATACATAAATAATAATAAGCCACGTAGAAGTACATATATTTAGAGCATTCCCCTTTTCATCGTCGGTTAAAAATTAGGTAAAATTGACACTATCCTTAAAATTTCTAAAACATGTAAAAAATAATGGTATGACAGCCGTTAAGCCAACTTAGAGCCCCTAGGGCGGTTTGAAATCCATTGACACCAGAGTGTATCCATTTAATTAATAAATTTAATACAAAGACTAATCTACCACTTGTTTAATTTATTCATAAAGTTAATTATAAAAAATGGCAACACAGCATTTTTTAAGGTTTGTGTCAACTTTTTTCTTCCATTTGCTTCGCAACGAACACCACAACATTGCTCATTAAGCTATTAAAAGCTGCATTCCTTCGCGAAGGAAGCATAACTCATTGCGAAATAATAACTACTATAGCTTTTGTAACATTGTAAAATGCTGAAATTGTATTGTAAGGGAATCTAAATAAAGTTGGTTGTAATCATTATTAAGGAATTGAGTAGTACTTAATTAAATTGTTGGCAAAAAATAAGCAAAAATAAAAAAGAGTTAGAATTTTAGTTAGTTTTAGTTACAATGATATGATATTATATTGGGATATTTTCAATGATAGAATAGATAGAGAACAGACACACAAGCAAGCATTCCTACTGTTTAGAAAACAAACTAACTCATTCGAGTTCTTTTTTAAGTAACAAACAAAGAAAAACACATAACCTCAAAACAAAATTTGGGTGCCAAAACAGAATCCATAGACAACATTAACAGTCGCACGTACGGGCTAATCTTTATTGCTCGGGAGACAGCGACCGCAGACGGCTTGCGGACGCCGCGGCCGCTTCGACACTTCTGTCTGCCTGGTACTTTGCTAGTTTATGCAAACTGGAATTGATAAGTTTTAGGACACATTCTGTTCAATTTAATGCTAATTTTGAAAATAGAATACCTAAATTACCTAAAATAAGGACTAAAGCACTGAATGAGTAGGATTTGCAAGCATTAAAATCATGTTAAAAGGTTGATTAGTAATTGCTCGGGAGACAGCGGCCACAGACGGCTTGCGGACGCCGCTTCAACACCTGTCTGCCTGGTACTTTGCTAGTTTATGCAAGCTGGAATTGATAGGTCTTAGAACACATTTTGTTTAATTTTAATGCGAGAAATAAGCAAGTTATGACAGTGCTTTTATGTAAGGAATATTTACAGTTTCTTAACAGACTTAAAAAACTAAAAGAATACTGATGGTTTACATCTCAAATTGTTGGTATCTAAACAAAGATCTCGCTTCTAGAAAACCAAAGGCATAGGTATTGAAGTTCTTTCAAAAAATATGATTACATACAAAACGTTATTTCCCGAAATCTTCATTTTTAATCTTTTCCGAATCTCTTATTATCCGACCTAGTATACTTACATTAATTCCAAATTTCCTCTTAACTATTAATTCTTCGCTTCGATTGGTCAACTAAAGTTGACTAAAGTGCAGATCCCAATGTCAATAAAGTCATTAAAGTACCCCAAATGCTGCCTTGCGAACTCCCCTAACAAGTTGCAAATAACTGGTGGCTATTGGACTATTGACATAGAACAGGAGCTATAATAATAGACTGGCCTAAGCGCACCATTTTGCGCGCACAGAGCACTCTCAGGTTGAAAAAAAAAACTAAAAAAGGTGTAAAGAGTATCAAACTAACCAAAGTTGTCTTCTAATATTTATCAAACCATTATAATTATAAAAGCGAAAGTACGTTTCTTGGTTTGTTGGTCAGCATTGAGCATGACACAAAGGAACGACGCGGCGACGGATTATCATTATTTTGACATGATGATATTGATGATACAACTTATAGGGTCCTGAGAGTCCCAAAAATATATTTTAAGCGCACAAAGTCGAGGCCATTTACTACTTACTTACTTACTACTTACTAATGTGTCGCTGCGACCCAAAGTGGCTCCTGGCCTCCGACACAAAGAGACGCCACTCCTCTCGGTTCTGCGCCATCTCGGCAGCATGGAGTTGTTGCAGATCCTCCTCTATCTACTAATTACATTTACTACTAATCTATTAAATTATTATGTTATTTTTTTATTATTTATTTCAGATCGTTGTTCAAATCATTTTTTTTTTCAGATAAATAAGCAAAGCCTATTCACTGTCTACTTATTCACTATACTATGTGAATATATGGCACCCTAGTTAAAGTATTCACCAATCATGGTTCATTTAACAGATTCTCAATGCTTGCGGTGTCTTTTACGTTTGATGTTTGTGTTAACATGTACAGACGCGAAGAAAACTGTTTTTGTAATATTAATTACCTTATACAAGAATACACACATTCATACTACTTTTATTTTTTGCAGTTTTTTTTTATTATTTTGAATATTTTTTTACTCATCACGCAGGAAATGTTTAGGAAAGCCTTAATATTCGTTGACTTACTCAAAACAGCTGTGTTTTAAACTTGAAAATATTAACTTAGCTTAATTTTAAATCATGTAATTTTTTTTAAATATTTTTTTTTATGCAAGCGGTGCTATTAATAATACTCTAAACTTATTAACTCTATACTTATATTGGATAAATAATTGGATACACTACGAGCTTATCACAAAAAAAATCAATTTTAATTAAAAAATTACTCAAAACTTGTCGTTTTAATATCGAAAAAAATCTTTGTATAGAAATAAAAAAGCTCAAAAATGTTTTTTGGGTTTTATACAGTATTAACTTAAAATGCTTTAAAACTTGTTTAAATCATACAAACTTTTATTTTAAAAAAAGTTAGTTTAAAATAAAAATAAAAAAAAATCTAGAATTAAAAACTAACTTATAGACTAAAACTTATAATAAACTTAAAACACCTATCTATACTTAATATTATTCATATTTGAGGATTTCCGTTGCGTGCGCATCGAAAACGGTGTCGTGGGTAACAGCTATAATTTATAAAGCTGAAGAGATTGTTTGCTAAAATAAATATGATGCCTAAAATAACTATTCCTCGCGGACGAAGTCACAGGCACAGTAAGTGAAAAATATACATATCTGTGGGCAACGTTCCCAGCATGCTGGCGGCATTGCCACGCTGGATGGCAATGCTTATCCTTTGCGCCAAGAATACGCCAGCATGCTGGTAACGGTTTGCCTGAACTATTTATTCTCTTAAAAAATTTTAAATTAAAAATTGCATTTAATATATTTTTGTAATCAGTCATACACCAATCTTGCCAACTGTCCCTACAAAGTGCATGCAGTATTTAATCTAATTTAGCTCCGACTCTACATTTGGGAATCAGATTTAGTGACATTCAAATTATATTGGACATGTAATGTGATCGTTATTTGTTATTTGGATGCATTTTTGTGATAGATTAATGAAGAACATTGAACAATATAACATTGAATAATTGGTATTGGATTTATCATTTTAGTATGTGTATGTGTTTTATTTATTCTATGACGTTTATATACATCTGTAAAATTAAGATAAGGGTACAGGAAAACAAGGGGCTCATCGACAATTTTCGTAAAATCTAACCAACTATGCCATTCGAATCGTTTCACGCGGGCCTTTCATTGGTTAATTCAAATACGGTATATAAAGCGCCCATTGCGAACATACTCTGCATTACATCTCAAACTTGACAATAAGGTGCCATTTGCATACAAATACATACAAGCAAAATACATACAGATACACTATAATATAAGATCTATACAATTCACAGTAAATAAATAAAAGTGAAGATTTTAGTAAGTATACTCGTAATAACATGTTGAACATTTAAAAATCCATTTTCTCTGAATAAATATTTTGTTCATCAGCCCCTTTTTTCCCTGTGCCCTTCTTTCATATTTAAATAATTTGGATAAAAAATAATAACTATGGGTGTTTTTTCTCAAGTTAAATTATCATTTGATTCAATAGTCATTTGATTATTAAACAATTAACTTGATTAATTTTAATTGAAACAATGTTAACAGCGGACTTGTTTCATTGGGTGTCCAAAAATGATAAGTACCAAATTATTTGCCTTACTTAAAAAAAACAGACATGTCACACAGCGCCATCTAGCCCCATACTAAGCTTACGCTTGTATCATGGGTACTAGATAACGGATATAATACATATATATCTACTTTTCTTTTGTAAATACATACTTATTATACATTGTAACGACCAGACTTAACACAAGTAATTTTAATAATACAATACAAAAACGTTTATTGGGTTCAAAAATACTTACATCTAGGTTCACTATATTATATATATATACATACAAAAACAAGAGTAATTTCTTATAATAGTGTGTTGTCACCCGGACGAGATGTTTCTGTTTCCCGGGTGACAAAATAATAATACATTAATATAGCGCAGATCATCAAACGCATACTAGTATTGCCAGTATAAAGTAACAAATTATTGAATAAAAACGTCATTACACCTCCCCAGGGATGTTGGTTAGTACTCAATATGTGAGGGAGACAGGGGTGCTTGGATGAAGTTATGTAATAAGGTATTTCTATTAATATTTTTTACGTGGGATAGGTTTACGTTTGACTACATCCTGCCTGATGTTAAGCATTTATTGACTGGCCTGTTAGCTTAGTTGGTAGTGGCTCTGCCTTCTAATCTAGGGGTAGCGGGTTCGATTCCCGCGTAACACATTTATTTATAGATTTAAAAAAATGTAATTGTGTTGAGTCTGGTCGTTTTTATGTATAATAAGTATGTATTTACAAAAGAAAAGTATATAATTATTATATCCGTCGTCTAGTACCCACGACACAAGCGTTTGCTTAGTGTGGGCTAGATGGCGCTGTGTGCAATGTCCCGGAATACTTATTTTATTTACTTATGCTTATTGCACAATTAAATTTTATTTTCAAGAAAAATATAAGCTGTCATTTATTAGTCGATGTTAGAAAAAATACAATCTTTCAAGTAAAAGACATCAACGCGCCCTTAAAATAAATCGTGTTAGAAAAAATGGTGATAAGGATTTTGTTGAATAAGTTTTTTTTCACGTAGGATAGGTTTACGTTTGACTACAGCCTGCCTGATGTTAAGCATTGCTGCAGCCTAGGATGTAACACGCTTACCTAGAAGATACCTATTAAATGTGTATTTTGATAAATATTTTTAAAACTGACACGAAATAAAGTCGCTTATAATTCGTATGTTAGTTCCAAAATTAATGATAAATTTCTCAATACCGTTAATATGAACCTTTTTTATTATTATGTTTCCAATCAAACAACGAAACATGATAGGCATCGGTCATTAAATTCAAAAGCTAGCTTTATGTATGATAAACTAAATAGCTACTACTTATTTAAGGTGATTTTAAAACACGCAATACCTTTTATCACTTACGAACATACTAACTATCTATACTATAATATTATAAAGCTGAAGAGCTTGTTTGTTTGTTTGTTTGAACGCGCTATTCTCAGGAACTACTGATGCGAATTGAAATATCGAGGATAATTTTAGGATATATATCATCACGCTGCAACTTATAGGAGCAAAGAGACAATGGAAAATGGGGAAAATTATTCATCTTTGATGGCTTCCGTTGCGTGCGCTGCGAAAACGGTTCAAGATATCAAAAATATATGTACGAAAAAATTATTTCTCTTGAAATGATCTAACAAAATGTCCGCGACAGTATATGTCTATCTTTTAAGGTTAACTCACTAGAACCGTCTTTAAAGTAATAACTATTCCACGCGGACGAAGTCGCGAGCACAGCTAGTTTACGATAAAATTGTGCCTTGTTGCATAATACCACCCCACGCTTAACTAAATCAAATACTCCTTGTGTATAATAATATGTAACCGATATGTCATTGTTATTGTGTGACAATTTGACAATTGCATAGATACTCGAAAGTGTTTGACGTACCCTCTTTTGATTCCTTGTGCAAGACCACAGAGCTTTGAAGTCCATGCTTGTCGCCCTGGGGGGGCACGCGCGGGGGCGATGGGGCCCGATCGTTGTTCTGTGTGCAAGACACAGGGGAGTTATAAGTCCAAAGGTATATGTTATATTTGATTTATTTCCGATTTATTAATTTATTTTCATGATACAAGCGTAAGCTTAGTATGGGGCTAGATGGCGCTGTGTGATATGTCCTGAAATATTTATTTATTTATTATACCCGACATGTTTGAGGGCCACAATATCCGATGACATGTGTCTTCCGTGGAAGGACCTGGGCGCCCACCACGATGTATCTGCACAAGAGAACTCACCTAACGAATTAATTCTGCGGGGAAGTCACGACCCTCAGACATGAGGAAATACGGCTCAAGAGATATAATGTATTGAATAGTAGGAATTGGTAAAACACCTACAAACCAACATTTCGGTCACGAGAAGCCTCATTTAATCATTGCTTATGAAATATTTTAACAATCAAAAAAACATGTTTAAGGCGTTACTTTATAACAAATAGTAAATGCGTATGTCTTTATTTATTATCTCTTTTCACCGGAAGTAATAATTTAGTTTGTTAATTTTCCGGAAATGTGATGCATAGAATGCATAAGTATCAAATTAAATATTTGATAATTGGTACATGTGTTTTTGATCTTCGTGATTAGGTGGATATAAATTTTAATCGTAATTTAGATAAGTTCGTTTGTAACGAGAGAAACAAGGTAGTTATTTCGTTTGTAAGCGATGATTATTGCTAGAGATTTAGATAAGCCTGTAGTCTTTATTACTTAAAAATATCTTATATTATATTGTACTTTGCTAGGCTTTCGTTTAACCATTCAGTGTAAACCATTATGATGACATTTGAATATTCAATTTTTCACTTCGTCCACCGTGGAAAAAGGTTCATGAAACAAATTTATTTTAGACATAATAAACGTAGATATTGCTCAAACGTTTATTCGTAAAAATGTATTTCCTCTACGTTAAAGAATACTTATAACTTTGATCAATGTGATTTCGTGTCAATCATTTCTTAAACTCATTTTTCTTTTGTTTCAGCAACGGTCTCCGCCTGCGTCAGCTGACCGACGGCCGCCATCTTGTCCAAGTGATCTACAACCAAAATGGCGTCATCCAAGACTGCGAATATATAACTCAAGGAAAATCTGCTAGAAACTTCCTGAAAACCCTCAGAAAAGAACTAAAACTGGCTTTGGATGAAGAAAACTATCGAATAATGGATAAATCCAATCATTTAGAAGAAGATTCGCGCTTCGGAGAGAATACGGAAAAGTTTTACCGCCATTTTGGAAATGTGACGTTTCGAATACTGAAAGAAGGTGAAGGTTTGCCTCCCGATGTTTCCAGTTGGTTGAATTATGATAATTTGAAAATGGAATGCGTCAAACGGCACGAGGAAATGAAGTATATGATGGAAAGTAACACTAAAATTAGTGGGGTCTCACTCGCTAGGTAGGTATGTTTATATTTTTTTATTATTATTTTGTTTTCATAAAAAATAATTATACAGAGTTACTGGAACTTTAAAAGATACCTTTAAAAAAACAAGTTCAGTTGTAAACGTCTTCGAAAATGGTTGTTCATACAATAAGGCATAGGTATGTTGTTTTTTATTATGTCTCTTGAGACTTTTAAACGCGTTTAGTTTTATTAAATTATAAACACCATTTCTTTATATATACTAAAATTGCGAAAAACGACTTATAAAACGAATAGCTAGCTTTGAGTATCAGTAAAATTTAGGTTGTTTGTCTAGCACGACAGTCGTTAAGCCATGTCAGAGGCCCTTAAGGTGGCTTGATAAACTATCGACACAAGAGTTAGCCACTCTCATTCGATAAGAAGAAGAAGTATCAGTGACTCTGTATAATATTCATTGCAGTGTTTGTCTCTAATTATATTTGTTCCATATTCTATATGTATTTACATAAATTGTATTATTTTGTGTGCTTATATTATAAAAAATACACAACACGATTTCCAACACCTGCCTTGTAAATATAGCACAAGGTTTGGGGAGATTTTTGTATCATGGTAACACCGGTTATCATTCCGAACTCTTTGCATGACTTCGTTTTTGTCACCAGCCAGTATCTTTTCATCGTCAATTATCAAAAACGGAATACTCTCTAATGCAACAGTTTCAAACTCTTTCTTGTTCTTGCACAAATTTGCACATTTTTTCTAAAACATACGTAATTTATGTTAGTATAATTTAGATAGAACTATATGAAATATACAAACAAGAATAAAAAAAATGTCGTAGGTAAGTACTCTTCTCGTCTATTTGCCCTAAAATACAATTACCTACATTTGCTTAAAAATACATCTTAATTCATGAATTCAAAAATATCCAGCTAATCTTTATTTACAATAATAAAATATAAAAACAAGGGAAGAAAATCTAAACATACTACTTCTATAACTACTACAAAAAAGGGCACTTAGAAGATCTTTAGAAAAGCCTAAAGATGGTCTAACTAAGTGCTCCAGCCCACTACCAGAGGGCAGCGTGCCCAGCATACTGGCCGCATTACCACGCTGGATGGCAATGCTGATACGTTGAGCCAGAAAAGGGCCAGCATTTTAAAAATGGTATAGGAATAAGGGATAGATAAATGAAGTGATTTTTTGAACTCTTACAATTAAAAAATTGTATAAATCTAAATCAGACTATTATTTCAAAACGTGCACGCCGTGACCTCATTGGTTAATTTACGTTTACCTATTTACATGTACTCGTATTATGTACTATCATTATAAATACGTATATAACAAAAGGCTTTCCCGCGGCTCTGCCCGCATCATTTTGATATTTCATAAAAAAAAAAAATGTATCTAAATACTAAATTTTTCGTTTCTAAAAACGAATACATATATATCATAAAAAACTAAGTGCAAAAATGTTAAAAACATAAAAAAGTGTTTACCAAAGTGTTATTAAAATTGGTTGAATTTCTACATTTATGTTTTTGATAGGATATCATAGTTTTATAGACTTCATTCTCGCTTTCAATGCAATGCAATTTAAAACCACCGTACATGTCGATATTTCAATTAAAATTTCTCAGTTTGATGGCCTATCTTCCCACTTGACATTGGCAGAATTGCGAAGTTATATCTACGCAAAAGCCATAAAAAAAAAAAAAAAAAGCAAAATAATCCATTGCTCCGTTCCAGTTTAAACCAGGAGGAAACAAATAAACAAAATAATTAATTAATATTGTAATTAATTGTGACAGCATATTACTTTTTATTACAAAAAAATACAATTAAACGGTATATTTAGGCTAAATTATGGACAAATATCTATAAACTATGTAGACAAGAGCCTTTGATATAAACATACACAAATAGACCAACAAACTAACATTCTTTGATATGCGTATATGATTACATAGTAATATCTTCGTATCAACATTGTTACGTGTGTCGTCAATGAAACGATTTAATTAACATTTATTATTAAAGTAATTACTTGTTTTTATTTTAATGAGGTTTCCTTAGTACTTTGCACTTGGATTACTTTTTGGTAATACCAAATTTAGTTTAGTTCACGGTTGCCAAAGTTAAGCATCTGTCACTGCGGACAGTTTATGGATGGGTGACCATTGCATAAAGAAGTAGTGACATTTACATCTAAGGGCAGTCGTTGATAGATTTTTAGCTGTTCATCATAGCAGCAATCGGTTATTGTGTCAGAATCCCCTTAGGGGATTTGAAAACTCTACAAACTAGAGATGACCACCGCATACAAATAAACGTTTGAAAAAAACACACATAGGTACCTATTATATTATCAAAGTAAATATGTACACATAACTACCTAATATAAAATATCTATGAAACAATCTGTCGTCAAATAACCATATCAACATTTTATCTGATGATTAAAACCATTCACACACAATCTCAACATTTTGATAACAACAAAAATCATTTAATTTGTAAATAATCATTTTCATTCATGTTAACAGTCATTTAAAATTATGCATTTCTGTAACTGAACTTTGCTTTTTTTCATGTAAAACTTGCTTAATTATTTTACCGATGTTTCTAATACTGAGTAAATTCATTATCTACTGTGAAATACTTTATTTGTTTCCTAATCAACTCTGAAAGTTATGCACCGGTTATGCATCTGAAAGTTGTGACCATACTGCATTCGTACTATCTACATACATAAATCGCTTCTATTTGCTTTCTCATCACACCTACATTCATGCCTACATCTTATAGTTTGGGCCGCCATCATCACATTTATCTTTTAATCTAACCACACAAAGATAAACACCTGAACAAAACACCAAAAAGGCTGCTAATCAAAAACATTGCCGGCCATTATGCATACATGCTTCATTCTTCTTGTCACCATACTCTTTAGAGTTGATCACCAAACAGTATCATGAAAAACTCAAAAAGAGGTCAAACACCAAACAGATCTCATTTTTAAAACTTTGCTGACCTTTTTGCGTCACATACGGTCTCTTTTCATTACGCTTGCACCACACTCCTTAGGGCTTCATCATCAAAAAGTCCCATTACAATCGCGGAATCAAAAAGGCCAACCACCAAACAGTTTTAATTTCAAAAACAGGTCTCGCCGTTCGTTCAGGGAGAATTTTATTATCCCGGGAACAAAATGGTGCGGCGCGGGACAACTGGCGGAGGAATATAGCGAACTGGGAATGGACAGGACAGAAGACAAATGCTGTCGAGCGCATGACAATTGCAGAAAGAATATTGGCCAGTTTAGAAGAAGGTTCGGATATTTCAACTTTCGGCCGTACACTATTTCGCACTGCCGCTGCGATAGGAGGTTGGTTTTTTTTTGTTTTTTTTTTTTTTGGTGGTGTTGCCAGGTTTTTATTTTTGGTAT
This sequence comes from Macaria liturata, assembly GCA_964023185.1. NCBI lineage: Eukaryota > Metazoa > Arthropoda > Insecta > Lepidoptera > Geometridae > Macaria > Macaria liturata. The sequence continues at coordinate 10,180,429 of OZ026809.1, read as the reverse complement.
TGTGGGGGGAGTTTTGGGTGGTTGGGTTGGTACGTGTGGGTTTGAGTGGATTTGTGTGTTCACAATCTTAGAATAGAGATGTGAAAATGTACATATAATTGAGTATTTTATGTGTTTTCTTTTTCATGTAAATAATTGATATTAGTATTTTACTTACTTTTCCCTGGCAACATCGACTTTTGTTTTTTTTATTCAAGGAGCAATGTCTATAAGCTCGAAGCTTAAACAAATCAGCAATACTGCGAGTATGGTGTATCTTAATCAAAAAGTAGTATATACAAATTATCATAAAATACAATGTAAATATTATTAAAGCTTTTTATACAGACTGAACATATCACGGTTTTTGAATTTTACAAAACTGACTTGCGATTTGGTTTTTGATTCCAATTTTATTTCGGTAGCGGTGTATAAATAAAGTTGTGGGTACAGAGAATTTAAGAAGATGAAATTCAAATAAGGTAAAGTATATTTTTTATGTAACAGTCAAAATTTACACTTTTTAGACAGTTAAAAGTTATCTTTGGCGCACAACCCAGGGATGCTACTAGTGAAAAAGATATGAATATTTAAAATAAAAAACGAATAACATTATTAGTAAAGTTCACACTTTAAGATAACACATTACGAAAGTTGTGAAACTAGTAAATCATTACTCATTACCCAGCATGTTAGCAACATATTTTATTACTGCACTGGTTGTAATCAGTGATGTATTCAACGGTATTTATCTACATATAATATAATAAATCTATAAATAATATAATATATGCTATGTATCAGAGATGGCACTGTATGTGAAAAAATATTTTCCCGCTTTTCTATTGAATTTTTTCCCAAATTTTCTTTGCTATAAACCTCACGGAGCCCCAGACCTTTCCAACGAATGTAAAACCGTGGAAATCGGTTCGTGCGTTCTGGAGTTATAGCTTCAGGAAGGAAAACCCGAAATATTAGACAGTGTAATATTCAAAATTGCGTATAATTTGCTTCTTAAATCAATTAGAAATTAGCACCCTGACAGAAAATATAAACTGAAAAATTATTTATTTATTTATTAAACACCGCGTGACGATTACTTCAAATTGTTAGAATGAGGTACCTCATCAATCAATTTTACCCTATCATACATACCTACCTGTATTCAGAGATACTTAGGTACCGAAGTAATATAAAAATATCATTTTACATTATTTATTTTTACAAATTATTGGAAAACTTATTGGAAAGTTTCTGACAATAATCTGATAATACATTAAACTGATTATGTTAGTACACCCGAGAGGGTATAAACTAGAGATACTTGTAACTATTTTAAGACCACTGTAACGAAACCTAGTTTTACTGACAATAAATGATTATTACTGATTACTGACATTGCAAGCACCTGATAATATAATTAACCCCTTTTTACTACACTACATTAAATACTATATTGTAGGTTTCCTAAAAACCAACTCTCTATTGTAATTATACCGACAATTTGAAACACAAATCATCATAAAATCTCTTTTAATAAGAAACATTCTAAAATAAACAAAACGCTTGGAAAACTTATTCTGTAGGATGAGCAGTACGAATAAATTTCATGGGGTGGTTAAATGATTATTAAAGTTATAAATTGAAGAATTTAAAAAACTGTAAAATATGTAACAGATAGTCTAAAAGAAAGCACCGCTAAGTCCGCCCCTGTGTTGAATAAGATTTACATCCACTCTCCACTGGTTTACGATTAATATTTCTCCAAATCATAAAAAAACTCTTTGGTGGTCCAGTTTTAGTACAGTGTAGGATAGAAAATTAATAAAATAATAAAAACGGGAAGAGGTCATTACTTTCATCTGTCATTGAACCTATTGGAATGTGTGAAACCTCTTTTTCAATTAAATCAAGAATGAATTAATGAAAGAGTTTTTTATAATCGATCGGGATTCGGGACATTTTAAATTAGGAACCTGGCAACGTCTGGACTGTATAGTTCAGCGCGAAAAACGGATTATGACCTTATTTCATGAAAAAGTTAGTGATTTTTAAATAAGCTAAACCGACCAGGACCAAAATTAGCCAAATAAAATTGAAAAAAGCAGTGCAAATTATTTCAGATTAAACTGCATTAGGTACAAGTAAAATCAGCAAAAAAATCAGCAAAATTAAAAATCACATACTTATTTCGTGCAATCAAATCGAGTATTCCTCTTCAAAAAGCTACCAAACAAATACTGGCTGGTAACAAACCTTTTAAAAAAAACAAAAACATCACAAATTGTCAAACCTCAACAGACCGAAACGCGACGCTATGGACCTCCTTCGAGTTCCGGGCACGAAATGGTGCGGCAAAGGATACTCTGCCACTAGATACTCACAGCTTGGAGGTTATACCAGAACTGACAGATGTTGCAGAGTGCATGACCTAAGGTGTCCATTTTGGATTGGCGGTATGGAGAAGAAGTATGGGTTGTACAATTGGAGAGTCAATACGCTGATGCATTGTCGATGCGACGAAAGGTTTGTTCGATGTTTAAATGTTGTTGGTGATGTTACGTGTTGTCTATTGTTTTTTCTATGTTTAAAAAGTCGACGTTTTGTGGCCGTTGTCTATTGTTTTTGTGGCTTTTGATGTGACAAGTGCTTTTCTATTTTTATTTTACAAAAGTAAGGAATATTAGCAATTTATTTTAGCCAGTGCACCTTTTCTAGAATGCATTTCAACAAATTTAGCAGCATCCTATTTGTCATGAAGCAATTTTATTTAGTCAAATTTGTAGCTTGATATTAATAACTTTCTTAAACGATTTTATGGATTATAAAAGACTATGGAGAAATGAGAGTCAAAATAATTGCTTTAATAAAAACCAGATATAGGTAGAATAGAATAGAATATATCTTTAATGTACACCATAAAACATAGAAATAACAAAACAGGAAATAAGCTTAAATATACTAAAGTGCTGTACATTGGGCGGCCTTATCGCCTTAGGCAATTTCTTCCAGGCAACCTTTTGGATGGACATTACTAAGAATTATAAACAGGCGGTGTACTAAAAATATAATTAGTTAAAAGACCAATACATACTCAAAATATAAATAAATACATACATATTTCACAAAACATTTACGAAATAAGCTACTATTTTTATAAGTAAACTACATAAATTAATGCTATAACAATGACAAATAATGGTGATACACTAACTTTTGGAATATACTCAGCAACTTGGCCTGCCTGATAGGCAGGGGCAACTCCACAAGAGGATGGCTTGGATGGTAAAGGATTGAGAGTAAAGGAGGTTGGAACATTCAGAAGTAGAAAGACTAAGACTAAGTAAAGAATTTGAATAAAAATTAGCTCGACGTTTTCTTCTGTTTTAAATTCCATTCTCTTATAATACAAGATCTTTGCCAGCTTTTTTGTATTGGAAAAGGCCCTGATTTACATAATGTAAAAAGTAATTTGTTTATTTTTTAGCCTTAATTTTTAAAATTAACTTTAGTTATATTATGAGCCATTAACAAATTAAAGAAATCCCTTCACATCACCGCGATTTTACGACGCAATTTAAGCTCATTAACTTCTAAAAAGGACATCAATATAAAACTTCGTCGGGATCTTGATCGCATCACTACAGCAGGAAAAAAGATGATAAAAGAAAAAAGATAGAAAACAATTACCACGCTGTATTAATAGAGTCATTTCCTTGAGATGCCGCCGCGGCGCTGCGGAGAATATCTTAGTGTTACCAGGATATACCTAACAAAAAATCTTCATCGGATTCTATATTAATTTAGTTTGCAAAAGTGTTATTCGTCGTTTTTAACCGACTTTAAACAGAAGGCAGTCAACTGAAAGTTTTTTTATTATTACTCGTATATATTTACTTTAAGAGAGTTTTTTTTTATATGTAATACATCCAATATAAGATACCTATTGGGATAGAATTTATGTTAGTTACTGATACTAAAAATATTTAATTATTTAAAAAGCTTGGTTCAGGCATACCTAGTTAGTCCGAATTTAGACTATTGAGTAAAAAAATCAATGAAGTTTATTTTTTAACTTGTAAGAAGTTAAACTTTACTTTATTTTTTGCGATACTAAATTTACAGCACTAACGATAGACAAAACAGAATTCCCACTAACCCAGGTAAGGACCCAACAACATGGCAACCCCATGGCACAGAATTAATGGGTTATAAATGAAATAAACAGAATAAAAGTCCGTCTCACCTCCGTGTCGAGGAATTAGATAGGCGTTAGTGTACAGCACAGGAACACCATGGAGTATATTTGCTAGATTTATTAACAAACTGAGAATATTATTTTTTTACAGTAAGTAATATCATTTACAATAATAATAAGTACATAAAAACAAGGGGAAAAACAATACCTACATAGTATGTGTAGTTTTTGGCCTTTTATTAATAAAAGAGAAACATGAGCTACCGTTGATGAAATCCAATGAAACACAATAATTTTATTAAAGATAGTGCATATGCAAAACAATTAGTTTAAATTCAAGAGTATAAGTAAGCACCTGTTTATATTTAGTAAATCTCTTCTAAATGTACGTAAAATAAATAAATGAAATAAATAAATTAATATTCCGGGACATTGCACACAGCGCCATCTAGCCCCACACTAATCAAACGCTTGTGTCGTGGGTACTAGATAACGGATATAATACCTATATACTTTTCTTTTGTAAATACATAAGTAAGCCAGTTGAACCATATCAAAGGCCCATAATCGTTGAGCTATTTAAATAAACTCTTTACACTAGAGTTTGCCACTCTTTAACACATAAAAAGGCGACGAAGAAAAGCTAGATAAAGATATAACAATCGTATTGATTTGAGTATTCTTTTCCGATAAAAAAGTTCCACATTGATAATCTCTCTTCATCGTATTTCCTCATGACTGAGGGTCGTGATACCCCCACAGAATTAATTCGTTAGGGGAGTTCTCTTGTGCAGATACATCGTGGTGGGCGCCCAGGTCCTTCCACCGAAATTGATAATAAGTACTCCTTGGTAAATGTCGTCTCCAATCATTTTTAGTCTTTTAAAAAAATCAAAAGAGGCCTAGTAGATAGTATCAGCTAGCCTAATTGGCGTTCATAAATTTCTCTGAAGATATGTATGTCTGTATGTTTGTATATATAAAGGCTATAAAAATAGTTTTTAACATCTGTGGGGAACCTAAGACGTTATTAATTTGATTTAATTCTGTAGTTTGATGTGGATTTGGTAGTAAAGTCGGGAATTTTATGCGGTTCTTTGAATCGTTACATCTTAGTTATATAAGGCGAGAGTTTGTGTGTGCGTGTGTTTATATTTGTTCATTATGATCACTTCGATCAAATATACCCTTGATCGAAGTTATGATCACGATAAAACGGCTGTACCTACAGGTTTGAATGAAATTTGGTAAGGACATATTGCTTGACGTTAGACGAGTTTGCACTTTTTGCACTTACTTAATTAATAACTATTGCTTTTATAAGTATAACTATCAGAGTTGTAGTGAAACGTGAACTTATGCATAAAAAATAAAAGAGATCAGACCGTGGATTAATTAACACTATTTATCCCACATTACTCTCTACCTGGAGGCCTTTTTCAGAAAATTATAACCCAGGGGTCTTCAAATCCAGAGCAAATAGGTTTCTCCTAGGCGAGCGTACAACATCTTAGACTTCAGTGGTGCTTAACATCATGCAAGCTGTAGGCAAACGTTGGCGTATTCTGCGTCAAAAAATAAATAACACGGAAAATGTCACAGATACCATTTACCAGTAAAATATAAAAATGTATTATTTAGATAAGATTAAGTTTTAAGTTCTAAATAGCTAGGTATTTACGTACAGAGTGCATGTAAATTTTCAAAATTGCAATTGATGCTTGGTTAAAAATTGAATTCCAAATTCAGTATTAGTAAAATAACTTTTTTTCAAAGGTATTATGACAAACTAGATATTATGTAGGTACTAAGCATTATAAACTTATCCTTAAAAATGACAGATGCATAAAACCTCGCACGAAAAAGAAGAATCGTAAAACAAAATGGCGGCAATAAAATGGCGCGAAACGACTTCCCCGCCAAACGGGAGCTGTCAAGTGCATACGTTGAGACCACTCGAATCGGCGCTTATCCGTTGCATCCGATAATAAATGCCGTTGTAAAGTGCTAGGCGATGCCAAAAACAAGGGAGCCGGCGCGAAATCTATTTATTTTCGATGCACCTACCGATTTTGTGGCCTAATTTGTTTAATCTTGAAATATAAACATAGTAAAATGTGAATTATGAGTTTGGATTTGTTTGCTTTTGGTAATAATTGGCCCAATTTGTATAAAACGTTGGTTTTTTAATTTAATATATTTTAAACGTTACATGCTTTTATGATATTCTATATATATGTAAATACATATATCAAAGTATGGTTATAAGTATAGGTATTGTTTTTGAAAAAAAAATATACTAAATAAAAAATATACTAATTAAAAAAATATACATTATAATTTTTCTTCGGTTTGTAAGTAAAATAAATCAAAATGCCTCTGTAAAGTGCTAAATGCAAAAAACAAGGGAAATGCGTAATCTATGTATTTTCGTTGCATCTTCGAATATTGTGATCTAATATGTTTAGTGCTTTTGATGCTCATTACTGTCTGTGCATTTTTTGTGGAAACAACTAGGTAGGTATATATGCCATTAACGCATGTGGGTTTCTCATACGCTTCGTACTTAGTTTGTAATTCAAAAAAGGGGCACACAAAAATAATCTTCTTAAAATGAGGGGTAGCGAAAGCGACTTTTTTATATAATATAAGTATAGTATAGTACTTACAAATACAAATAATTTATTAATAAATGTCAATATACAGATTAAAATATGACATAAATTTGTATAATTTAGTATTTGGTGTATTTATTTAATAAAAACTTACAAAACAAATATTACTACTTAATTAAAAATAAAAACTTAACTAATGAATACCTAACTTATAAACTAAAACTTTTAATAAACTTAAAACACCTATAAAAAAAGTATATCTGTAGGCAACGTTCCCAGCATGCTGGCGGCATTGCCACGTTGGATGGCAATGCTTATCCTTTGCGCCAAGAATGCGCCAGCAAGCTGGTCACGGGTTGCCTGAACTATCTGTTCTACTAAAAATGTATATATTTTATGGGCTCCCGGTCCCTATATATTTAGTATTTTGATTTAAGAAACTCATCTACTGAGTAGATTGTTTTACTCAAAAGTAACACTTTCAATTTCGTTTTGAATATATTGGAGGAAACTGCGTTATACATATGTTTGCATTTATTTTCTTTTGTTTGTAAATTAGACTTTTTTTACGTGGGATAGGTTTACGTTTGACTACAGCCTGCCTGATGTTAAGCAATTGCTGCAGCCTAGGGTGTAACACGCTTACCTAGAAGATACCTATTAACTCTAGATTTGAAAACCCCTGGATTGTAGTTCGCAGGAAACACAGCTTCTGGTAAAGTGTTCCAAAGCTTTGCCGTCCGTACAATAAACGTTGAGGCAAATACTTCTTATTAAATTAATGCCACCGTCAAAAACAAGGGAAAGTGTGGCTTGAAAACTCTCAGCAACAGTTTTGGCCATTCCTATATTTATTTACTACCTTTATTACGAGTATATCTTTCAAAAATTGATCTGAATGAAATCGTCTACCCACAAATACTGGTACAAACACCCCAAATTATTTTATCTCAACAAAAAGTCATCGAAACGTAAAGAACATTCCTTATCTCGAATCCCATCGAAAAAGATTCGATCTGGGACTATTTCTAAAGGGCCAAAACTTTAATTCTATTGTAAAAAAAGTATCTATTCAATGTCATTAACACCTAGTTAAAATAACTTCGTGGTGTTAAAAAAAAAGGTTTCTTTGAAAGTTTTCTGTTTTTTTGCTTGTTGATTAAAAATGGGACCACTTTTTTTATTTAAATCGCTTGCACAACGCAATTATTGAAAAATAGGATTTAATAATGTTTGTAAATTTCTATTTTCATAAATAGACTTTACTCCTCATGACTGAGGGTCGTGACTCCCCCGCAGAATTAATTCGTTAAGGGAGTTCTCTTGTGCAGAGACATCGTGGTGGGCGCCCAGGTCCTTCCACGGAAGACACATGTCCTCGGATATTGTGGTCCTCAAACATGTCGGTTTCCTCACGGTGTTTTCCTTCACCGTTGAGCGAGTGACAATTCACACATAACTTGTAAATACAAGTCATTGGTGTAGGGTCGGATTCGAACCAGGGTGCGTCTGGATGAAAAGTAGACCTTAACAGACAGATAAGTCTTTAGAAGTCATAACCGTTAGTTAATCTAACCCAAATCTAGAATATTTATATCTATTACCCGCGCCAAACAAAATGTCGTCCACTAAATTGCAGATATTGTTGGAAATGTCACAGTACAAAGGATTATTGTATTTGCCAGCGATAAAATACTTAGAATATTGTTAGGTACAAGGCATGACATTGTTTTATTATTTTGAGAATTTGTAATTCGGTGTAGTTTACACATAATCAGGTTATTTAAAAAGTTATCTAGTACGCATGACACAAGCGTTTGTTTCATATGAGGCTAGGTGGCGCTATGTGTAATGTTACAGAATATTAATCTATAGGTACATATAATAAAGCTGAAGAGGGTCAAAAATCTGTACGCAGAAGATATTAGAAAAAAAAATATATAAGTAGATATATTTTAAATCAATAACAGAATACGTTTCAGTTGTTTTTAGAATGTTTGTCGGTTTCAACAACCAGATATCGGTTTCACATATATATATTCACAGACGTACATAATATACCGAATAGTACAAGTAAACCCGCGCGTCGTCACATAACGAGCTTCTAAACGTCTTTGTATGCACTTTACTTGGGAGAATTGACTACAGGTTTGCACAGAGTAGGGTGGGGTAGAGAATACTAACAAATACACCATTTTCTTTTTTTATTCGACTTATAAAAGAGTATCAAAAGAGGGTATCGGAACGCACCATAAGGTTCTGAAGCCACAGATAATGGCTAAATTTAACAAAACACATATACGAGTATGTAGAACCCGTGAAATCCATGAAAGATGGGGTTTACGAATTACAGCAAAAATTATTCCATCCTTTTGGCACAATATAGGTCCTCGATTTGTTTGATCATCTACCTGCATGTCCAGTGGTTTGGGCTGTGCGTTGATAGATCACTATGTCAGTCAGTTACCTTTGAGTTTTATATATTTAGAAGATTGATTAACGCGGGTAACGCGAACGCCGCCGCGGGGATTCTAATAAAATAATAAAACGAGTGCTCTGTTCCACACTACTCTGCTCTGATCTCGCGGCGGGCTAGGCGGCGCTCTCTCGCCTCATTTGGCAAAGTTCTGGTCAGCCGGACTAGGGAGGGATAATGTGTATCGACTATCGATAACATATCTGTAAATAAAGAGTTATTGTTGAAGTTCCTGTTTTTTAAGTAATAATATATATTTTATTTACGAAAATAACCAACTAATAATTACATATATTCCACAAGTATATACAAAAATTACTTAAACATACAGAAAAACAGATATTTACAAAAAATTCAGCACACCGTCCATGTTGTCGCTGTGCGGCAGGGATCCCAGGATGCTGGCAGTATTTCCTCTTTGAATGGAAAGACTCAATCATTGAGAAAAATAACTGCTAGCCCTGAGAACTTAGGGGTTATAGAATATTGTTTATATATGAATTCAGTTCGGGATCTTCTTGATACGATATGATATGGCGTCATACCGGGTTTTACACAATTAAAGTCAAAGTTTATATTTTGTCCTTTGTAAAACCGAATTGTTTATGACTAGGTACAAACTGTAACTCACATATACAACTGCGATCACGGAATCGTCAATTATTTCATGTGAAAAGATTAAGTCACAGTGGCTGAATATAACTTTCCATCACATCACATCCACCTTAATTAACAATTATAAAACATAAAAGGGAAGAAAAACTAAACATACTACTTCTAACTTCAGCATAGAAAAGGGGCACTTAGAAAATCTTTAAAAAAAAATCAACTGAAAAAAAAACGATTGGTAAAACCTATCGATATTTTTTTATCGATAACCACGTTCCTGTCCCTATCAGTCTATAAGTGGTTTAGTTACAGCCAAGTGCCGTCAAATAAGGAATCAATGCGGGCAACAAAAGAAGGATTACGGACCTTAAAAAGAATTAGCGCGCAATACAGAGTGCTAACCTAACCTTTTTTGTTTTTGGGTGGGGTTCCGTTAGTATTTAGGAAAACCATAGAGAAACAGTTAACGTTGTATTTTTTTATTTTAACTTTCTGGGAGCCTTGTGTATTTGTATATATATAAATATTTGTCGGCGGCATGTTGTAGTTTGCAAAGAAATAAACTTTGTTTTTTTCTTTGTTACACACAAAATGTAATCAAATAAAATTATGTCCAAAAATTATATAAAATGTAGAACCGGAGTGTAATCTATCTCCTTACTTAGTTTCATACACACGAATTAACGAGCATACAGACACAAAAACTTTAGTTTTTATAGTATTAGTAGGATATATTATAATAGAAAATCTTCTATTATATAAAAATAAGTCAGGTTTTCCTTTCTGAAGCTATAACTCCAGAACGCATGAACCGTATTCCAACGTTTTGCATTCGTTGGAAAGGGCTCCGTGAGGTTTATAAAAAAAGGGCGAAGCCATCTGGTGGCGAAACGGAGTTCGCGGGGTTTGCTAGTAACGTATAAATATATTATACAATCAAGTTAAGAACCTCTTTTGAAATCGGTTACTCTAAATTATGTTAGTTAGAGTAACTGTGGGTTGTATATGTACAGAACCCTTATCCGCACCGATCACAACAACTTGCCCCTTATTTTTCGCCCTCGTTAAAGAATCGCCCGGTCAGCTTAAATCGAGTATTTTCTTTAGCCCGCATTCCGTGCACTTTGGCTTAACTTGTTAACTTCTTACTTTGTCGAAGCCAAGAACAAATAAAAAGAAAAATCACAAGCGCTTTGTCTATGGTCGGATTTTGGCGGGAACTATCAACTAATGAGGCCGATTAAGGCGTAAGGAGGTTGGGGGGATGAGTTTGTAGTTAATTAGGTAGAAAAAGATTGCGATACATAAATGTTTTGTTTAGTTTTCAATTCCTTTTTTTAGAAGACAGATATAAATTTTCTGAGAAAAGTGTAAATAAATAAAACATGCAAAAAAAAATTATTGAGGCATGAAAATTTTATTTTAGATTATTATTTTAAGGTTTATCTGAGCAAAACAGAAATAATTGTTACGTCTAAGCTATGATTATTCATTGGTTCAATTCCGACATTTTCATATTATGTAACATATGTATAGTGTATGCACATTACAAATGATAGATTTATCCCCTTAATCAATTTAACAAGGACACCATTTTCGCTAGATGTTACTAATTTTTATTTAGAATCTTTGGCCTAACTTATCTCAACCAGGTATTTAAAAAGCCCTAATCATAGGAATCAAGACGGATAGGCGTACTATAATCCATTTCATATAGCAAGGCACCTGTGACACATATAAAACGTCACTTGTCAATATCATTTTGACAATTGTAATGATGTACTGCAGTAATTCGAATTAGAAATTTACCGATTATCGATTGTAGTCACTTATGGCTATTTTCATCTGCCTATCCTAAAAATGTTATGTGAATTACCGACAATCACAAAATAATATTCGTCGAAACCACAATAAATTCCTACAGATAAATTAAGGAAGGGACAAATTGAGAAGAAGAAAAAAATACAGTTTTGATAAAAAAATATTGCCAGTATAATATGTATGAAGCCAAAATATATATTAAATTATTCAAATAAAATTATGATACACAAAAATTTTATGTTTTTCGCTATATTTTTTATGATAAAAAACTCATAAATACCTTCCTTAATTATTTTAATATAAAAAATCGCATAAAATCATCGTGCTTGAAGTACATAAAATTATTATCTCTGATAGATCGAAATGATAAATACTTGTTTTTGCGATATTTTTTTGATGTCAAAAATAATCGATTACCAAGTCCCAACCCTACGAAAATGACGTCACAATTAGCAGTAATACGTAACTTTGCTGTGCGACGAAATTTAATATTTTATTTTTTTGTAACATTGAATGCGAGTATGTACACGCGAAAAATACCCTTTATTTGATGTCTTATAATTTTTACTGTTTATATTAATAGTTATTTTTGTTAACTTACATAATGTTTTCACTAATAAATAGAAATATTTCAACATGAGCATGACGTCACAATAATTTATGTACATGTTCTTTTACGTTCTACTGACCTGTCACAGGTGACTTGCTATATGAAATGGACTATAAGCACTAAGTATCTGTTTAGGGCATCTAGTGTTCCAGAGTTAGATCACGACCTAGGTCGTAGAATATATAATAGTGTTCCTGAGCATTCTCCCACGCAAACTAGCGGTTTGTCGGATATACAGGGTACTGTGAATATGGCAATATTTACTAATATGGCTTGGCTGGTCACATAAATAAAATTTTAAAGAAACTTTCATATAAGTACATAACATTTATAGAACTTACTTACGCTACTTTACAACATTAGGAAACTGAATGATGTTGTTTGAAGTCAGTTAAGGAGCAGTCGCAGCGGAAAAACACTACATATTTCTCTAGTTTCAGTTACAATGGATTTCCGCAAAGTAACGCCTGGTTCAATATCTTAACATTAGGAAGTTTTAAAATTTTGAGTAGTATTGCCACTAAGCATTAGTAATTAACATCCCTAAAGACCCTTGAGCAAAAATTTACTTAACAAATTAACTGATTTGATAAATGTAATTAAACGTTTTTTTAACAATTACCAATCATTCGCTTCATTTTTATATTGTTTTCAATGTAGATGTTTAAAGTAGCCTCCTGGGCTCCTACAGAGCCAGTATAAGTTTCTACTTTCAATCCATGCTAAATATCGAAATTGTTGATAAATATTGGAGTTTCTGTGTTGTGACACAGTTTTACACTTTTTTATGTCTAATTGTTCAGTTTTTCTCTAAATTTAGCACAAAATGTTTTCTTTCGTTCTAAGATTCCAAAATTCTTTATTAGGTAATTCAGTTTAACCTAAGAAGGCTTCTATGATTATGGTTAAATATTATCATCTAACCCTGTACAAATATCTACCTGAAATGCGCTTTCTAGATCTTACGGCGTATTGTTAGAGACTGATTGTTGCCCGCGGCTTTGCTTGAATACAGCTAGATTTGAGCTTGTTGTTCAGATTTTACTGACTTTCGTGGTCTTAGGAAATGCAGACTAATAGCATTCTGTGCTAATAGATAGTTTATAAATAGTTTACTGCCGTACTATCTCAAAAAATTGGAAACCAATTTTTATGTAGACTTTTTAATTTTGAATTTTTTGGCTTGACCAGAAGGACTTGTTTATGGTACTATATGAAATGCATCTTCTTTTTGTTTTATCATTCATTAATTAATTCCGATTAATTAAGTACGACGTTTACTTGCTCAAAATCAAAACAATAGACTGACACTAAAGACACGGAACCATTGACCAAATTAAAACAAAATACTCTTTATCACTGCCCGTTTAGACAAGTTGACGGCGCCGCCATTTTGTGAGAAGACGTTCGAAATTCGAAAATCGCGCGCTCGCTTCAATGGACGGGTAATGGCGTGGAAACCATAGACTAAACAGGTGTCCGCGACTTCCGCTGTAAGAGTTTAAATGAGTTGCGACTAGATTTTGAAGTGTAAAACCTAAATTTTAAACCTCTTTGGTGATGTAACGTGTTAAATCTTTTAGATATTGGTCATTCCTTTCGTATATTATCAAAGAAAGTAGGTAACAAATAAAATAAAAACGTGTAAGTACCTACCTGTTTCTTATTTTAGTTTTTGGGCCGACACGCAATTGTTGCTAAAAAGATAACACCTAAGCTAAGTATCTAATGTAATGCTATAATATATCAGTTCACACATTTCCCACATTTGAACTAATATAAACAGTAAAATAATTTTGTCAAATAGTCCAAATAGGTCTTACGGTAACAAAGAAGAAAAATAGTAATTGATTTAGAACCCCCTCTTTTTTAAGAGTCGGCTGAAAAATGAATTGAAAAATTTATTCAATGTACCTAGCCTTTGTACGCTAATGATCTAAAAGCGCTGCAAAAATATAAAACCTTTTTCACCAAACCTCATTCTAGCCAAGAGCCTCTCAAAAACAAAACAGATTCTCTCAGTCGATTGGCCGCGCAAGTTTCCCGCCTAAATAGCTGTCAAAGAACTGTCAGTAGACGCCGCCATCTTGTTCTTATGGCTGCGTTCTGTTATCGGCACGTTTCGCCGGTTTTATAATGTGTGAATAATGCTTTCGGCGCTAAATACGTTGTCTGACAAAACATAAATTATGACGGCGGTGGGGCTGCTTTGTCGTATAGGGTAGGTAGGGATGGGGTTTGGTTTTGATGCTCTCTTTTTGCCGGATAGGTAAGCTACTACAAAAGACAGTTTTCTAAGAGTTTTGTCTGTTTGGCTCGATAGATAGAGTAAATAGGTATTAGAGAGACATATGTAGATAAAATGATTACGTGGTTTTGAGCATAATCGCTTATCAAACCAAAGGATATGTTATAAGTCACGGTACTAATTTAGTTAGCCAGCGGTACCAGTTAGCCAGTTACCGGCCCAGCCTAAGCTCAGAATAAAGCCCCGGGAGGCGAGCTTTTTATCCGGCGGGCAAAGCTGCGGTCATTCACTAGTTCAAAATATTATTTTTAATCTTTCTTTTTGAATATACTGGCCGGATTCAATGCAAACTAGCCGGAAAAGCCGGAATCTTTCAATTTGCCGGATACACCCCACCACTAGCGCGAGGTAACAGATAACTATTTTCTTGGTTATCGGCGTGGAAAGGTCCGCTTGAGGACAACAACAATGGCCGCCATCTTTATGTTTGTGCGCTCGAATGGATTAGGTTAATTTCTGATTTATGAACGGGAATATTTTCTCCCACCTGATATTGGTGTTATTTGATACTGGCAATGTGTATTATTAGATGGTTAAATTTGCAGTTGTGTTCCAAATAATGATATATTTTTTTCTACCCCCGAAGGAATGGAGACGGTTTATGTGTTTAGGGTAAGACGTTGTGTGTGTGTATGTGTGTTTCTGCAACTCAATATTATTAAAAGATCTAGGTATTTACTACAAAAGATGTATGTACCTACTTACAGCGATTTTAGAATAAAACTATTTACAAACGTTAGTAACAAAGTTAACTTTAAAGAGAATTTTTTGTTTCAAGATTTAATGAAGTAAGTAATTCATTTTCAAATCCCCGACATAATTTTGGGCAGTTTATATCTTGTTTATATTATACCTTAACTAGTAGGTACTCGCGGCTTCACTCGCATTAAGAAGTAAAACTTGCATCCCCTATTTCACCCCTTTAAAAGTGACATTTCCAAATCCTTTCTTAGCGGATGCCTACGTCATGACATCTACCTTCATTCCAAATTTCAGCCCAATCCGTCCAGCGGCTTGGGCTGTGCGTTGATAGATCACTTTATCAGTCAATCAGTCAGTCAGTCAGTAGCTAACATCAGGTTAGTTTTGCTCAAGCGTAGGCTAATCATACATACTAACTTTGAAAAATTACATATTACATAATTTAATATTAATAGTGCACATGAATATAGATAAGTACTTACCCAACTCTAAAAAAAATATTAAAATAGGTACTTACATATCTTTTATATCTACGCAGAAATCCTCGGTCAATGCTCACGTCGGTATTTCCTTTAAGGAGCCATTAAAATATTCTAATATTACATTATTTCGCATTCTAATATGTCCAGTTTAGTAGAATCGCGACATGATAACTCGACATGAAAGTGGTGGCGCCACTTCTGCAGTCACATAAATAGGCGTGAGTGAGCATGTGTGTTTGTTACATCTTAACGCTTGAACTACTGAACCGATTTGTATGAAATTTGACATGATTAGATTAGACCATAGATTAGGCTACTTATATAGAATAGAAAAAAAAAATTGAGACAGATTTACAGACATTTAGCAAATATTCACACACACACATACATACGTAAACAATAAATAAATAAGTCTGCCCCAACACAGCCCCGACTCAGCACAATGCAAGAGGCAATGCTATAATTATGTTAGACGTAACATTACTTGTTAACAATAAAATATATCTTTATCTTTAGGCATGCTAACGCTTTTTATTTATTTTTTACAAAATTACAAAACATTTAATAAATAAAATCAAAAATAAAAATTGCCTTTATATCCCTATTTAAAAAGTTTCACATTACAGCTTTTGATGTCACTTTATTCATTAAAATATTATAAGGTATTCAATTTTTTATAATATTTCTTTATACAAAACATTTTAGTACCATTTATATCTGCTTGCAGACTTACCTTCATTCTTAGTTTAGTGTCCGCGCCTCGCGCGAGCTGTCCGCCATTTTATGAGGTCATAAATGGCGCGAACTGCGTTCGCAACTGACGTTTGATGGTACATACACGGAAGCAGTGTTGGGCAATTTAAAAGAAAGGGTCAGTTAATACATTGTTTTACGGAATAGAAAGTTACAGTCTAAAGATTTTCATAATTGGCTGTCTTTAATATGAAAATCTTTATAGGCTGTAAGCTGTAATCATAACACTCTGAATCTCTATCTATTAAACTTAAACTAAGATTATTTTTATTAAGTTAAAGGTTTTTTTTAATAATAATACATAAGTGCTTTCAGAATGTGTAATAAAATTACATATCTTAGTAAAATACTTAAGTGGTTTGAACAGTTTTTTTATATCTGGAAGCACTTTTTCCTGAAAATTTCAATCCCCATAGATGTTCAACGTCTAATCTTAAGAGTAAACAGGATTTTACAGATTTTACTTGGCAAGCGTGTCACATCTTAGATTATAGCTGTAATTAACATCAGGCAGACTGTAGTTATAAGTGAACCATTTTACCACTAAAAGTATAACTTTAAGTTTCAGAATGTTATTTCCCCATACTTATAAAAAACTGATATACCTACCTACTATATTTTATCTGCTAAATTTTTATTAAGTATTTATTTATAATCTGAAATATGAAATGTCTAGTACTTACGTAGTTTTTTTGCAAAGACAGACGTGACACTTTTTAAATGTAAAACATTAACCAATTTACAAAAAATCTAACCCATTTTTATCTCAATTTCCAGGTTCCGCGCATGCCTAAAGCTGGCAGACACATCGGTCTCCAATATGGTCGGAAAGCTGTTCTTCAACATCGTCCAGACGAAATGTTTCGTCTTGAAACCTGTCAAAATGTGCATCAAAAGATCTTGGTGGGGGAAGTGTCTGCACAGAGGTCGGAGGCAACAGGCCTTCTTGCGTGATAACTTACCTTATTAGTTGTTGAAAAGGTTTTATTCTAATATTTATTTTTGTAATGGCAATTCTGGTACGTCAATTTTCGATTGTTTTAAAAAGTTGTTTTTAACTTTTTTTGCACGAAAAAGTGGAATTGTAGACTATGAGTTTATGAAGGTCGTGGAAGGACCTGGGCGCCCACCACGATGTATCTGCACAAGAGAACTCCCCTAACGAATCAATGCTGCGGGGGAGTCACGACCCTCAGTCATGAGGAAATACGACTCAAAGAGAGAGAGAGATAGAGAGAATATTTAAATATTCGTTTGAGCAACACATACATAATCTCAACTAATGTAAAAGTCTCAGCTACATTTTCAATTTATTTTTCTGAAAATTTCTGAATTGCCAGCACATTTGTTTTTAGAATGCTTTCTGATATGTCAGATGCTTTTTTTTAGAAAAATGTTGTTATTTTAATTTTAAATGAATCCAGTGTCAAATTAAGAATAAACTTAGGTTACTTAGGTTGTATCAAAAATAGGTACACCTAAGGTTTTTTTTATAATGTATAATTAAGTGAAACGCAAAAATCTTACAAAAAGTTTTATCACAAGACTCTAAAATTATGAGAGCTTACTTTATTATCAAGCCTGTTATCGCCCACTGCTGAGCATAGGCCTCTCTTCTTGTACGCCACTCGTCCCGGTCCTGCGCAGATTGAATCCAGGTCTATCTATTATACAAATAAAATATATACTATTGGTCAAAGCAATACAGGATACTGCGTTCCATGACAGGTGTCACCGACGTTGGCCAGAAAGCAGCCAAATTAAAATTGTATAGGGCGGGTCACGTAGTTCGTATGCGCCCCGAACGCTGGGCTGGGAGCGTGACACAATGGGAACCTCGAGAGCGACGTGGTAGAGGAAGGCCCAAGACCCGCTGGCGTTAGGATCTCGACCGGTATCGGGGTGTGATGATCCGTTCAGACGTTTTTGCGTGATGAGCGTTTAAAATAAACAGACGAACAGAGACACAGATCAACAGACAAAAATTCTATAAATAGTTGGAACGTGTTCTGTTATCAATTCCAAGTACCTACAATCATTTTTTTTTTATGTCTTCAATGTTCAGACTTTCGACCCTCTTCAGCTTTATTATACGAATATGCATAGGTACATAATACACTTCAATTTGAATGAAAAATTGGTACTTAATAAATAATAGATTACTTTATATAATCATTTTCAGCACAGAAAAAAACCGAGATATTAAAATAATCTCGAATTTAGTTCGTAAGCAAACTCATTTGAAGTTCCTCTATTTGACAATATCGTGTAAAATAAATAATATTTAATATATTGACATAAAATAACAATTTAATTAATTAATGAATTTTGTAAGTAGGTGTCCTTGTGATTGTGTAGTTTAGTTTTAAATTAAGAAAATAATTGGAATCTGTTTTAATTAAGCTATATTTTTGACTAGTTGGTGCTCGCGGCTTTGCTCGCAATATGAAGTCAAAAGTGCATCCCCTATTTCACCCCTTTAAAAGAGACATTTCCAAAAATCCTTTCTTAGCGGATGCCTACGTCATAACATCTACCTTCATTCCAAATTTCAGCCCAATCCGCCCAGTGGTTTGGGCTGTGCGTTGATAGATCACTATATCAGTCAGTCAGTCACCTTTGAGTTTTATATATATAGATTGATGTTTGACTATCTTTGTTCTAAAAATCACATCAAATCCGTTTCATGTTTCAATTTTACCTCGAAATGGCTAAATTCGTTTCTATAAAATTTGTTTTGGGAAAAGATTAGGCATTTTTATTTCTTTTCAATAACAGCAAAAGAACGGTCAATCGTTTTAAAAATATAGCTTATTTATAACAATATAAAGTACGGCCATGGAACGCGAAGAATTTAGTGTCAAATTTGTATCTACCTACATAATGTATGTGTGTGTGACCTATAATTATTTTTGACTTATGTATGTGTAATTATTGTAACTGGTTATTCCGTAATAATTACAATTTGAATAAATAAATAACATATTCACAGCAAGCTTTTTTCCAAAAGTTACAGAACTATTTTGACAGCAAATTCTTCCTATTCGATGACCGAACTATATGTATTTATAAGTGAATTTTGTCCATAATGTCGGAAGCAATAAGATAAGCCTTCGTATAAGTAGATATAGCGAGTAGGACTCGTAAATTAACTGAAAATAGAACCTTTACAGTCAGTAGCGCTTCCGTGGGTCGGAAGACATAAATATAGGTCCCGATATTATACAGGGTAACTAGTAACTTACGCTTAACCCTTTCGGACCGGCGCTTAAACTACAAAGAAATTAGTATTTTTGAACTGGATTCTTAGGTAATTTAGGTCTGCAGATTACGAATTTGCAATAATTTTCCAGATTTTCCGGCGCCATCTTGGAAAATTCATATACCAACAATTGTATCATACTGGGTCCTTCATTTCCTACGTACAATTGTGAGGGTCACAGTTGTATCATATTGGGCCTAACGCTTCCATTTTTCAGTTTTTCGGGAAAGATACCATTAATAAAAAAGACATGACACAACTTTGTATTTTACAACTACCTTCAAATCGCATCGACCTTCAAAAGGTATCATTTGTTCCTCGATTGAAGTATCTCTTGGTAATTGCAGGCATCTGTTTTGGACGGCATTGATAACAGGCTGTACCCGCCATAATCTATTTTTGACATCTACACTATCTACGCTGTAACATCTACACAATGCAAGTTTGTCCTGAGAAGGTAAAACCGTTCCCTTGACATTGCATTTGCAATCGGATCATACCTGTATTTTTCGCTCCTAGTCATCTTTAGTCTTGGAAATTTTATACATCCAACTATGGCATGTATTTCGAAAAACTTCTTAATATCCAGTAAAGAACCCAAAGGTTTCATTTGTTTACCCGTATTGACCATATAATATTGGTTTGTAGTCAAAGCCATCTGTTCCATGAGCTCGACAGTAAAAGCGCTCAAAATATTCATATAGGGTGTTAACATCACCTGGATCACGAACAGCATCTCCTGGAATAGTTTTACTATTGAAGGGCTTCTTCTGCCATGCTGCTAGCATATTCAGCGGTATGTTTTCATCGGCACTATCTTCGTCTTCATCAGAAGAAGAGGTAGGTACCTTCTTGCATAGTCAGGGTTTTCATCAATTAAGTGGTCCAAATTGATGTCATTATTATCATCGCCCTCGTCCCCAGAGTCATTGAGGAACTCTGCGATAGCAGCATCACTTAACACCGGAAATATCGTGCAAAACTGTGAAAAAAACGAATAACCATAAGAAACCTAAGCTACATATGAGGTAATGTAAGGCCCACGTTGATACAATTGTGTCAAAAAAGTTCGTTTAGCCGTTACGCCAAAGAGTTTGCTTGGCAGTAGTCACTATTGTCGTAAAAACATCTTATATTTCACTATTTATTGCAATCAATAACATATATAACACTAAAGTTATATAATAAAACAATAGTAGGTACTTACCCTCGCCAAGTCGGGGAGCGCAATCAGAGACGAACTGAACACGTTGAAACCCGCTCGCCGACTGAGTGTCGGACAAAACTTGCACGCGAGGTTACAGTTCGATTCCCGCACAATCGTACGATATTAGGCCCGTCCACTGCTAACGTAAAACTAATGAGATAAACTCAACTTTGTGACCCACACAATTGTATTGGAGTGGTCCGAAAGGGATAAGTTTATGCATATGGCTTTATTTAAACTTTACCTTTAAAAAACTCCTTTTAAACTTATATAACTTATCAGTAAAGTAGTTTCGTATGAGCTCTGTTATTACAACATCAAGAAGTTTCGTACAACTGCTTTTAGATATTTTTATTAATTATTATTTCATTTTGGGCGCTTTCGTGGGTCGGATGGCACGTTAAATTGTAGGTCCCGGCTGTTTGTCTTGTACGGCAGTCGTTAAGCCATGTCAGAGGCCCTTAGGACGGCTAGATAGACTCTCGACACCAGAGTTGGCCACTCTCATTCGATAAGAAGAAGAAGCCGACAAGCTTAATACAAAAGGTCGACCCGGAATAATTTGTATTTAAAATTGGGAAACAGAAACTAAAATAAAATGTGTTATAAAAAAATAAATATATCAGGACACAATCACACAGCGCCATCTAGCCCCACACTATGCAAACGCTTGTGTCGTGGGTACTTTATGACGGATATAATACTTACATACATATACTTTTCTTCTGTAAATACATACTTATTATACATAGAAACGACCATAAGTTACTAGAAATCCTGTAAAAGTATTTAAAGTGTGGATTTAAACCAAACTTCCTAATTCCTTAGTGCTTAGAGGAAAGAACTTAGTATTTTCGTAAGTAAAATAAATATATAAAATAAATAAGTATTTGTAATGTTTGAGGTCATTTATAACATACATGTGAATTTCTGATCCCTTATAAACTTAGACAAAGAAATGAAGTTTTCCTTACTCTAAGCTTATAAAATATATTTGATTTTTGTTCTTCTTTGGCCATAACTTTGTATTGTGCCAGTTCTCAAGTAAAATATATAATATGAAATCCAACAAGAAGTTGACAGTTAAGTTATTTTTTATATAAGTACATATAAGTACATTACTTACATGTGGATGATATGAAAAAAAAACGTGAATGTTTTTTTTTAGCAAACTCTTATGAAATGTTACCATTTTGTATCGTTTTATAGTTAATTTAATCTTAAAGTTTATTTCGTGTAAAAAACCGAGTAAAATCAAAACAAAATTTGGTATATTAAGTGATTTATATACATTCTGTGGAGAAATGGAAATTTGGGCAAACTTTTTTCATATTTTTTTGAAATAAAAGTTTTACCTCCTAGAATATAAAACTACCTACTTCTTCATTATTTTAAGTATTTTGTACATACTTATATACATAAATGTAAATGCATGTGTAGACGAATGTTTTAATGTTATATAGAAATTTTATTTTTTTTGTTCTTTATGTAATAAAGATGAAAATAAAGGATTTGTAAATAATTTAAATTGTTTTATTATATCCGTACTAAGCTAAAATTATTAGTGTTTATAATTAGAGGCCCTTTGGGCGGCTCATTCGATTAGAAGCAAAGCCTTTATATTTAAGGTATGGTCTCTAAATTACAGAAAGTTTTGTTCATACGTATATATTTATAAATACCAATAAAAAGTACCTAGTTTTTAATACAAACTATGAGTATGTAGCCACTGTAGGCGTATATGTAAGCGTCCGTTAAAAAAGATTTTTGGAAATACCAGTAAGGGGTAGTAAAATAGGGGTTGAAAGTTTGTATGAACTTACATTTCTTAACGCGAGCTCCATGTTTATAATTTATAAAACTGTTGTAAAATCATTTAAATACAAGTGCTGCCATCTATAAATGAGAATTAACAGTTTTACAACACGACATCTATTGACGAGTAGCGTTTTTATCAACCTTCCAAACTTATCAATCAAGGTTATTAATGTTATTATAGATAAGGAAAACATGTAAAACAGTGGACGCTATATCGAATTCTCATTTTTTTTATGGCATGATTGTTTGTTATAAAATTTACTATATAGTGCAATACACGCGGCTTTCTTAGCTCTAGCTAGATCCAATAAATGAGATACAAGAAATACTTTTGATGGGCAAGCTCTGCTGTCAGTGTCATTTCAATAAAAAAAAATGACAGGACAGACGGTCGGTTGAATTGATTATTGAAGATTGAAGTGAACTTGCAAATTTCTGTTGTGTTGTGATCTTCGAGGTTGAAAGTTATTTTATAAAACCGAAACATTGCCGAGTTTTCGACATGGATTCTGAATTTTGTGTGGACAAAACCATAACTCATGTAAATACTTATTACCCGCGGTGATTTAATAAGTAACACCTATATTCCGCGGCTTCAAAAACAACATCACTAAAAGCGTGGGAACCGGTTCTGTTTTATCAGCAAGGAGAGAATTTCAACTTTGACTAATATACTATCAGCGTGCTGCACAAATTACAGAAAATTCTCCATTCAAGGACACCCACTCTAACCGTAAGCAGAAGTACATTTACTTACAATAAATATTAAAGAAAAACATGCAAAAAACAAAACATATTACTCCTATTAGAAAAAAACACTTAGAAAAGCCTAAAGATGGTCTGCTCCAGCCGTCTGTGAGGCCACATTACCACATTTCGCTGTGAAAGTTTTAATAAAAACAAACTCATGTCCTTTTTATTCACCACTGTTTACTTTGAGAATTAGTGATTCAAAGTTTACAGCAGCAAACTGTAAAACATAGAAAACACTTTCCTGATCTTACAATTATAAAGACACCAACAAGATTCTGTTGTCAGAAATTGGGTACCTAGTTAAATTAAGTTGGACAAATATAATGACTTGTGTTAAGTCTGGTTGTTTGTATGTATAATAAGTATGTATTTACAAAAGAAAAGTATATAAGTATTATATCAGTTAACTAGTACCCACGACACAAGCGTTTGCTTAGTGTGGGGCTAGATGGCGCTGTGTGCAATGTCCCAGAATATTTATTATTAGGTATTATTAAATAAGAATAAACTTTGAACGTTGTGTGGACTATATAAAATAATTTTGACACAGTGTGATATGGGCTCATCAGCAATTTGCTGCTCGCCCATTAATCAAATAAAATAAATAACTAGCTGCCCATTCCTGGCTTCGCACAGTTGACTTTATATCAATAATTGACCTATAATTATGGAATTATGAATAAATGTATTGTATTGTACAGGTATAACAATATAGTAAAAGATTTTTTTGATAGGATTAGTTGTTTTTTTTTAACACAGTACTTATAGGTTTTTTTTTGGCTACAGCCTGCCTGATGTTAATCACCACTGTAGTCTTAAGACTAAATTTAAATGTAAGACATAACATAGTATTTTAAATAGGCAGTAACATTGTAGGTCCCGGCTGTTTGTCTAGTAACTATGGCAGTCGTTAAGCCATATCAGAAGCCCTTAAGGCAGCTTGATAAACTCTCGACACCAGAGTTGGCCACTCTCATTCGATAATAAGATGAAGAAGGCAGTAAAATTTTAAATTACTTTAAGTAAGTAATTTACAACAAAAACTAGGTATATTACCTTATTATAATACTCCTCTTTCTCTTGTTGTTTAAATTAATTATGACCATATCAAAGGCCTCTTACTTACTTTGATTGCTCTGTTAGCTTAGTTGGTAGTGGCTCTGCCTTCTAATCTAGGGGTGTGGGTTCGATTCCCGCATAACACAAGTAATTATGCATATGAAAATTTGTAATTAGGTACTTGTGTTTAGTCTGGTCATATATTTACAAAAGAAAAGTATTATATGTATTATATCCGTTATCTAGTACTCATGATATAAGCATAAGCTTAGTATGGGACTAGATGGCGCTGTGTGATATGTCCTGAAATATTTATTATTAGTTATTTTACTTACTTACTACTTACTAATGTGGCGCTGCGACTCAAACTGGATCCTGGCCTCCGACACGTGGAGATGCCACTCCTCTCGGTTCTGCGCCATCTCCTGCACTCGGTAGCATGGAGTTGATGCAGACTTGGGATTTCTGACTGAGGCCTCTTACAATTGTTATTTTTTTATTTGCAGGTTTCATCAAGCTATTACTATCTTACAATAGAGAAGTATTATAGAAGACAACTTGATTGTTGATCTTAATTTTAGAACTGAAATGAGAGAAAAGATTGCAAGTTTTTATGCTATGAAAATACCTCATTAAAAACACCACAAAATAATTCATCATCTGAAGAAACACAATGTGATCAAATACACTGCTTGTATTGTGAAAAATATACTGAAAAACCTTTCTTAATTAAGTGTAAGTTGTGTGAGCTATAGTGATGTGTTAGGTAGTTGATAAGTAGACATTGAAAACTCTTGACACCAGAGGCTGTCAAACACAAACATTCCTAAATGTTAGTAAAACTAAACTGTTGTATTGTAAGTGATGTGTTAAAGTTACATGTATTATTAAATGACATGAACTGTTCTTATTGATATTTGCCTAGTATTTTACTTCAAAATTATGTTTTTAATGTAAGTAATTTAAGTTTTCTCATATAAGTAAAATTTTGTTACTGTGCAAGTTTCTCTATCACTACAAAATTATCTGTGTAATATCAATAAATAATATTCACAATAATGAATGTACCACAACAACACAATTGTAAAGATTGTAGTTACAATACTCTATCTAAAACTGATTTAACTAATCACATACAAAATAAACTTCTAGTTAAAGACTATAAATGCAAGGAATGTGGTATAACATTTCAAGAATCCAAGTTTTACGAGACCCATCAAAGGTTGATACACAGTAAACATGTAAGCAAAGAGAAACTCAAGCATTACCCATGCATTTTGTGTTCAAGAACATTTGATACACCCGCCGAGCTAAAATGCCATATAAAAGAACATACAATCCAAACACCACTTAAATGTAAGGTATGTGAACGAACATTTGCATTTCCAAGAAATTTGGCAAACCATATGAGAACACACAATAGACAATTAAAAAAACATAACGTTAGACTTAAAAAAGTAAAAATGTTGGCGTGTGTTTCTTGCAACTTCAAATCAGCAAACTATTCCTCTCTACTTGAACATGTAAAGCAATGTGAGTATGATAAGAAAAGCCAAAGGAAAACTTCAACTTTACATGAACATGTTCCCAAAAGTTCAGTTTTAAAGCCTCCAGAAACAGATAAACTGAATAATAACAAAACTAGAATAGAACATGTAGAGCAATGTGAGAATGATAACACAAAACAGGATAAAACCTCAACTTTAAATAACAATCTTATCAAAAGTTCAGTTTTAAAGCCTATAGAAACAGAAACAGAACTTAATACTAACAGAACAAAAGTAAATACCAACAGAATAGAACCAAACATTAACAGAACAGAAGTAAACACTAACAAAACAGAACTAAACACGAACAGAACAGAACTAAACATTAACAAGAATAGATTAGAACCAGATGTGGCCATAAAATTGTATATGTGTAGTAAATGTTACTTTTTAAGTCCAGCTATGGACCAATTACACAAGCATATGGAAACACATAAGGTTTTATTAAAACATAATGTGATTAATGACACAAGCCAAAAGAAAACTTCAACCTTACATGAATATGTTACCAAAAGTTCAGTTTTTAAGCCTCTAGAAATAGAAACAGAACTAAACACTAACAGAACAGAACTAAATACTAACAGAACAGAACTAAATACTAACAGAACAGAACTTAACACTAAAAGGACAGAACTAAACACTAATAGAACAAAACTAAATACTAACAGAATAGAACTATACATTAACAGAACAGAACTTAACACTAACAGAACAGAACTAAATACTAACAGAACAGAACTTAACACTAAAAGGACAGAACTAAACACTAATAGAACAGAACTAAATACTAACAGAATAGAACTATACATTAACAGAACAGAACTTAACACTAACAGAACAGAACTAAATACTAACAGAACAGAACTTAACACTAAAAGGACAGAACTAAACACTAATAGAACAGAACTAAACATTAACAGAACAGAACTAAACACTAACAGAACAGAACTAAATACTAACAGAATAGAACTTAACAGAACAGAACTAAATACTAACAGAATAGAACTTAACACTAACAGAACAGAACTAAATACTAACAGAACAGAACTTAACACTACCAGAACAGAACTAAATACTAACAGAACAGAACTTAACACTAACATAACCACTAACAGAACAGAACTAAATACTAACAGAGCAGAACTAAACACTAATAGAACAGAACTAAATACTAACAGAATAGAACTAAACACTAATGGAACAGAACTAAATACTAACAGAATAGAACTAAATACTAACAGAACAGATCTAAATACTAACAAGACTAGAATAGAATTAGATGAGTCTATAAAATTGTATAAATGTGGTAGATGTAACTTTTCAAGTCCAACTATGGGCGATTTAAACAACCATATAGAAGCAAATACAATAGTATTATATAAAAACAACCTGTTTGACCTCAAAAGATCAGCGAAAATTCACTTAGTAAAACATATAAGAAACATTCACAAAGACGACATGATAAAATACAACGCACAAAACGACACATGTGAAATAATACCATACAAATGTGATGATATTGATTCGTGTTATGAATTACGTAGCTCACTTCAAACACAAATGACGGGAAAATTTAGCGAAACTGTTAACGAACTTGAAATAAAGAGATATGTTTGTGATACATGTCATTATGAGACACAATCGAAATGTCAACTGGGTAAACATCTCAAAACACATGTAGAAGAAAAAACAACTGAATGTGATGTAAAAGAAATGAAAGAAAATACACACACAGAAGAGACGCTGACTGAATATGATATAAAAGTAGAAGAAATGTCCGAAAATACACACGTACAAGAAACGCCGGCTGAAAATTATATAAATGTAGAAGAAATGACAGTAAATACACAAAGAGAAGAAACGCTAACTGAATATGATATACAAGTAGAAAAAATGACAGAAAATACACACGTAGAAGAAACGCCGACTGAAAATTATATAAATGTAGAAGAAATGACAGTAAATACACAAAGAGAAGAAACGCTAACTGAATATGATATACAAGTAGAAAAAAATACAGAAAATACACACGTAGAAGAAACGCCGTCTGAATATTATATAAAAGTAGAAGAAATGACCGAAAATACACACGTAGAAGAAACGCTAACTGAATATGATATGCATGACGAAGAAATGACTGAAAATACACACACAGAAGAAACGCCGACTGAATATGATATGCATGACGAAGAAATGACCGAAAATACATACACAGAAGAAACGCTGACTCAATATGAGATCAAAGTAGAAGAAATGACCGAAAATACACACGTAGAAGAAACAGCGACTGAATATTATATAAATGTAGAAGAAATGACTGAAAATACACACGTAGAAGAAACCGCGACTGAATGTGATGTATATGAAGAAGAAATGACTGAAATTACAAATGGAGAAGATATTGACTTAATACCAGTAGATAGTTTAGCCCTATACACCTGTGATATATGTTACGCTGACTTTAATAATGCAGCCTCTTTATTTAAACACCAAACCAAACACAGAGAAAAGAAAAACGAAGAAACTGAACACGAATATTCTTGTGACATGTGCAAATATAAAACTACCAAAAAAAGACATATAAAAATACACATTTCAATAAAACATAATAATCAACCACCGGTGGCAAATAAATTTTCGTGTAAAATGTGTGATTTTAAATTTGCGAATGCAAGCAACTTGAAACTGCATATGAAAAATCACCATCCAAATAAAATAAGTAGTAAATATAACATTTCTCGCAAGAAATCTGACTATAAAACCACATTGAAACAGAGAATGAAAGCACAAAGAAGAACTCATAGACAACAAAACAAATTTGAATGTGACAAATGCCATCTCATTTTTAACAACAAACAACTCCTAATTAAACATATGTTAACTCACAACAAACAAATAAATCAAGATAGTGAACCAAATCACACACAGGCAATAAACACATGTGAGTTTGATACATATGATTATGAACCCGATTTGGAATATGAACTAGAAGATCAGATATCACAGATAGAAGAAAATCCTGTTGCAAACGACATGTTGCACTTAATGCCAAGAAATAGCATAGCTTTCCATACATGTAACGTTTGTTACGCCGAATTCAATATCTCTGCTGCCTTATTGAAACACAAACAAGCGATGCACAAACAAAAGGAAGCTCTTATTAAATGTCCCATTTGCAACTGTCAATTTAATAGCTCTTCGGCATTAGCAATTCATCAAAGACTACACGAAGTGAAACAGTCGTATTTTTGTGACGTGTGCGGTTATAAAACCGAGCAAAAAGAAAGTATAATAAATCACATTACAACAATACACATGGAGCCGCGGAAAATAAAAACAAATGACACACATGAAATGGAGACAATAGAAAATCATACTGAAACATATAACACACAGAAAATAAAGGTGTATGGATGTGATACATGTTTTTATAAAACCGAATCGGAATACGACCTTAAAAGACATCAAATGAAAACACACAAAGAAGAAGAGCGTTTTAAACGTGACATGTTACGAAAACAAACAATAGAAACGCAAAATATAGCTCAAGAATGTAATATAAGTAATGAGTGGTCAAATTCTTTGCTCCAACAACAAGCCATGCAAACAAAAAAGAAAAGTCGTAAACGAAAAGGCGGAAAAAGATTCCTGGTCAGAAAAAAAAGAACGTATAGTTGTGAAATATGTGGCTTCAGATCTAAAAAACCTGCATTGATAGACAGTCACAAGCAAGAAATACACCCCGACGAACTCTTTCTTGTTTGTAAAATTTGCGATCTGTCATTTAGATTGGAAGAACATTTAAACAGACATATGCGCACACACCTAAAGAAAGTTCTCATCAAATGTAACATTTGCAACACCGAATTCACAAGTTCGTCTTCGTTAGTTATCCATCAAAGAACACACGAAGCAAAACAACAGTATTTTTGTGATATATGTTCGTACAAAACTGAGCAAAAAGAGAAATTAATAGAACACGTTACGAAAAAACACACAGAACCGCTGAAACTAGATCGGTTTGCGTGTAAAATGTGCGAGTTTAAATACGCTTTTGTGAGCAGCTTGAAGCAGCATATAGAGGCTGTACATAAAAAAGGAGACCCCAGGTATAAATATATGTGTGATATATGTAATAAAGTGTTCCGATTTGCCCCACATGCCCACAAGATAAAATGTAGGGCAAGCCACAGTCGAATGACTCAAGTCGAGGAAATTACATAATTAAAACGTTTAGCACCATTGTGCAATGAGCTAGGATTATACAGAGACACAATCTCAAACTAAAAAGCGCAGGAAAGTGTCCGAACGCTAACATCGTCAGTGAGCTCAAACAAAGAAGAAAAACGTGCAAAAGAGATAGGTAATACAAAAGTCTGCTCAACGAGTAGCGTGGGCAGAGTTTTGGCTCGGACGTTTTTTCGAGCGTTTGTGACTCTGTATAATTCTAGCTCAATGGTTTAAGCCTGTTTTTATTGTAATCAATGATTTTATTATATCTTGAACTTGTAGGTAACTAATAATGTTCATTTTATTATCATCACATTTCGGTCAACTTTTTTCTTTTCCTTTTTGTGTTTTTTGAGTGTGTGTGTGTTTTTTTTTGTAATGTTATATTGAGTTAGAATTAATATTATGTGAGTGAACATACCATTAGCCATATTGTACCTCATTCTAAGTTAGTTATGGTTTTTTAATTTTAATTAGATATAATTTTATAAATAAAAGATATAAAATTATAAATCATTGTTTATTTCTCTCAATAGTTTCTATTTATCCTAATCTTAACCTAACTGTGCACTTAATTTTAAAAATAATTTTACGTTGCCATATTTGGATTTAATTAACTTGGACATGATTTTCTACAAATTAAGTAAATGTATATTCAAAGCTAAGTAACATATTACTTAGCTTTATCATTTGTTGTTAATAAATATTTTAATAAGTACAGACCTTTGCCCAGGAGTGAGACTGCATAGGTTAATAAAAAATAAACATTTGAATAGTATTTGATTAATACAAGCTACGAATTTTTAAGATTGATTTTAAATCTTCGAGAATGAAATTGATTGTCGAAGAAACCAATAGTACCTACTACACCTGATTATTTTCAACACTTTTTGGAAACTAACGAAAAATCTTGTGTAAGTATAGACTGTTCCACGAAATAAGTCCCACGGAAAAGAACTAACATTTTATAGTTATTAGATGATATAATCATGCGGTTATGGCGCCTTAACTGAGGGAACTCTTTCGTGAAACGGTCTATACTTCAAAAAGAAAAAAAAATGTTCTATGACTCCTGCAGGGTGTTTCACAATGACTCGGATATAATCCGATCGGCTCGTAGTAGAAATGGTAGAAATTATATACATTGGCAGGAACTTAAAAAATATATATTTTAATGACAATTTTACCATTTCCGCTATAGATAATAATTACCTACTATATAAAAATATATACATAAATAATGAAGTGTAAATCGGGTTATATATAATATCTATGAAAAAAACTAAAACATCATTGACGGAAACGAATAGCTTTTGGTTCTGAGAAAGTTTTAGATTTTCCTGTCATATAAATTTGTTAAAGGAATCTGGAGCATTGTGGTTTGTAAAAATCCTTTCCGTACCGATTGTAGGGTCTCAATCGAATCGGATCCGGTATCCGACTCATTGTGACACACCCTGCTAGAAAGGAAATCTTGTAAATATATAAAACTCAAAGGTGACCGACTGATATACCTAGTGATCTATCAAGGCACAGCCCAAACCACTGGACGGATTAGGCTAAAATTTGAAATGAAGGTAGATGTTAAGACGTTGGCATCCGCTAAGATAGGATTTTTGGAAATGCCACTTTTTAAGGGGTGAAATAGGGGATGCAAGTTTTACTTCTTACTGCGAGCGAAGCCGCGAGCACCTACTAGTTAGTAAAAAAGAATATACGTATATCTGTCCAATTAGATCTACAGTTCAGTCTTGACCATGCATCTTCATCATATGCGTCAACACAGACTGTTGTGTTAAGAACAATCTAGAACAAATCCCACATTTGAACTTCTTGGTCTCCATGTCCGGTCGACACTCGTGCCGTCTCAACCTCTCCGCTCTATCGAATCTTCTCCCGCAAACTTTACAACTATGCTTATCGTGAACAAACTTCATATGCCGCGTAAAATCTCTCGGCCAAAAACTATTTCCGCACAGATTACACTTCCTGCCCTTAGTTTCGACCAAATCTTTGTGGTCTACCCTCAAATGATCCGATCTTTGTTTATCTGTTTCGAACCTTAATGGACAAACCAGGCATTTGTAGAGGCACTTTTTCTCGTGGACCGTGTCTTGATGGAACTTTCTCTTCTTTTTACTGCTGAATATTATTTCGCATTCGTCACAAGGATACTCGCCCACTATATGAAACTTTTCATGTCTTTTCAGCCTCATTTCGCTCGCAAAAGTCTTTCCACACTCCCCGCATATAAAGTTCGGAAAATGTTGATGCATGTGAACATCTAATTTCGCAAAGCAACCGGAATAATCGCAAGATTGGAACACGCAAAACATGACATCCTTTACCGTCTGCAGCTCGTATGGGACGATGATTTTTCTGGCTTCATCTATGTCTGTGACTTCATGCTTCGCTTTTAGGTGATCTAACAGATCCTCCCAAATGACTTTCTGTTTACATTTGCACTTTAACTTGTAGATATCGAGACGTATCATTTGGTTGAGACACCGGGGCCGTACCGCGAACTCTGTCTGTTCTATCTGATCTGGATGTTGTTTGTGGGTGTGGTTTCTCAGTTCGTCTGGTTGCAAGAATGCAGGCCCTTCGAGGCCGCAATAGAAGCAAATGAAACTGTTCGGTCGACGACGCGTCAATTTGAAGGGCGTAGCGTTGGTGTAGGTCAGTAACGCACGGATCGCGTTCACGAGATGCTTGGTGACGATGTCTTCGGAGGCTGAAATGGGAAAAAAGTACGGGTAAGTAATACTAATAGTTCATCTTTAGTAAGATCCGAAAAAAGAGTGAAATTAAATTTCGGTTTGTGGTTTATAGACGTCTATATAATATATCAATAAGACCTGAGATATTCCCTGATAAATAGAAGCCTATTTATCAGGGATCTCCATACCAAATTTCTTCCAAAACAGTCTGCTGTTGGAGCGTAAAAAAGAAAGTTTTTAGTATATATATTTATAACTTATTGTCTGCGACTGTTACAAACTAAATAAAATAAATAAACAAATTGTCGCCTTTAATAGCGGCACCCTGAACAGGCACATATTTAGTCCTTATATTAGTTTAAATGTGTTGCAAGTAAGAAATAAATAAATGAGTACTCGTATATCTAATACCTAACTTAGGTCTGTTTGTTTGTGTATTTTATTTTTATTTTGACTCTTAATTCATAAATACATAAATGTAAGTAAATGATCTTGACATATTGATATTATGAATAAAAAATACCTAGCTAGTTTTATTACTTTAATACTGGTTTCACATATATAAACTAAGCTAAAACATGGGTTAAATTATATCCGAACCGAAACTTTGTTTCAAATAATGTATACTTAACTTTAATCATAATCATAATCAAAATATTCATTTATTCATAAATACGTCATATTTTTTACATATAATGTTCATGTTCATTATACATTCAATAAATATAAATATACATGATCAGTTTAATATTTAAAAATCACATTACTGTAAATGATATTAAGAAAAGTAAAAGCATGTCAAAAAATAAATTAAAAAATACAATAAACAAGTACAATGTACTCGAAAAACGTCTACAGTAAAAAAATATAATAACAAAAAACAATTTAATGTCAAATATATGTACATACATATATTTATTAACATCATATTTTAAGTTTGAATAAATCAAAGTCGGAAAAGGCTTGCTCGATAAGCCAGGCCTTCAACATGTGTTTGAAAGAAGGTAAACTGGTGGCCGCGATGATTTTGTCCGGCAGCATGTTGTACACTGTCGGGCCCATAGAATGCGTTAATTTGTCTGCCTTCACTAAATGTCTTTCAACAGCTCCAAGTTTGCTACCACTGCGAGTCGGGTATTCATGCCGTGAGCTGCGCACAGTGTATTCATCTAGGTTGATCCTAGCATACACTGCTACTTGATAAGTCAAGATCGCAGGCAGCGTCAGGATACCCAGTTTTATGAAGTAGGGACGAGCCGCAGTGTCCCAGGGCACGCGAGCCAAGCAGCGCACAGCGCGTTTCTGCATTCGGAACGCGCGCTCCCAGTCCGCAGCTCGAGCCCAAAGCTCAGCACCGTACTGCAGTTGTGACTGCACCGTAGCGAAATAGCACGCGCGCGCGGCTTCACTCGGCACAACTTTGGCCACCCGCCCTAAGGCAAAGCAAGCGGCGCCCAGTCTGACACATAAACGTTCAATGTGCGCATCCCACTTTAGGCCAGAGTCGATTTCAAACCCTAAAAAAGTTGTGGATTTCTTTTCCTCGACGTGTACTCCATCCACCAGCACTGCTAGGGGTCTTAATGGCCGCCCAGACAGGCTAAACTGAATGAAGTGTGTCTTACTTAGGTTCAATGCAAGCCCATTCATTCTGAACCAGTCGGATAGTTCAGTTACTGCTGAGTTCAGTTGCTGTTCTAGACCTTCTGTTGTCTTGGAGGTGGCCACGGCTGCAACATCGTCTGCATACATTAGGATCTCTGCTGAAGGTACAGCTGCAGGCAGGTCATTCAGGAGGATCGAGAACAGAATATTCGAAACCGAGGATCCCTGCACCACACCCATATCTGACGACATTGGGTCAGACTTGTGCAGTCCTCCTCCTCCAACCACCACCTGTGACCGATCTCGCATGAGGCCCTCCAGCAGAGACAGTGCAGGGCCACGCACGCCCAGGTGTTCCAGCTTGGAAGCCAGGACCCTGGAGTCAGCGACGTCGAATGCCTTCGAGAGGTCGCAGCATAAAAGGGCCACCTTCAGTTTGGGCCTGGAATCACGAGCTGCAACAACGCGGCGAACTACCTCTCTAGTTAGAGATGTTGTTGAGCGTCCCGAGCGATATGCGTACTGTCTGTCAGATAGCGCGCCTGTGGTGTCGAGAAAATTGGTCAGTCGTGAACTCAGGCCGTTCTCGAAGATTTTTGCAATAGCAGGAATAATCGAGACCGGCCTGTAGTTATCAATACATTCACGCTTCCCTTTTCCTTTGTAAAGTGGCGAGACTTTACTGATTTTCATCGCGCTTGGGAAAACTCCTTCCTTCAGGCAAGCGTTATATATTTCAGCTAGGATAGGAGCCAGTGAAACAATAGCTACTCTGATCAATTTCATTGACGTCTCGTATATGTCTTTGGATGACTTCGGTGGTATACGCGTCATAACAATGCGATATACCTCGTCCGCACCAAATCGCAGCAGCCTAAGCGATACGTCGGCCGGCCCGCCCGCCGCAGCCAGCGCGGTGCGAGCCCGCGTGACGTCAGCGCGCGGCGCGCCGCATGCAGCAGCGGCACCAACGAACCTAGCATTCATTGCATTCAGAGCAGCACACTCGCTACTGAACCGGGAGCCATCAGCTTGCCTCAATAGCTCAGTAAAATCAACATGAGAACAATTGTCCTTCCCTCTTTCTCTATTAACAATTTTCCACATCAGATTCGATGTAGTTTTTTCTTGTTTTATTAAATTAAAATAATAGTCAGACTTACTCTGCTTTATGAGCGTGTCGTAGTATGTATTCATGTCAGTAATTAATATATTCAATTCATTAATATTAGGATGTCGATTGCTAATTTCTTGTATGTCAGATATCAAACCCTTATAATTAATTACGTCTGGTGTTACCCATGGGTCCAATTTTCTTGGGCACATTTTTTTTAACGGGAAATAAGTGTCATAAAAATTTCTTAGTATATTTACAATGGATTGAGCTTGTGATGTTGCATCTACGTTGCGTACAATAAATTCAGCCCAGTCTACGCTATCTATACTAGATATAAAATTGTGCTGATTAGCCTGTGAGAAACTTCTCATGTAAGGCTGTTTTTGTTCACGTACATACTGTACAAGTGAGCACTTGATCCCGTAGTGGTCGCTAATACCAGTGTCAACGGGCGCGACATGCAGCGAGCCGGCCGGCAGTGTGCTGTACGCGTGATCGAGGCAGGTGCTGGTGGTGGCGGTCACTCGGGTCGGGAAGTCTACCTCATTACGCATGTTATGGGTCGACAGTAAATCTGCTAGTGTCTTCACGTCACCAGTACTACGCAACGAGTTTACATTAAAATCTCCAAGTACTATACAGTCAATACCTAATTCAGATATCTTATCAAGCAAGCCTTCAAAATGATTTAAAAAATCTATATTGCTAACTTTGTTTGTTCGATACACACAGATAATGGTCAAATTAAATTCCAATAAATCAATCGCAGATATTTCTAAATATAATTCGATGGAAAGTGCAGTTAACGTAGAATTTTCTGTACATTTAGTGTTCTCACAAACGTATATACAAGAGCCTCCGTCCTCATAATTACTCCTACAATAATAGGACGCGAGCTTATAGCCGGTGATAGCTACACATTTTAACCGATCCTCCGTCTGGTGGTGTTCAGTTAAAGCGAGTATGTTACATTTGAACTCGCCGTTCAACTGTACTTCTAACTTGCCCGTTTTGTTGTTTACAGAACGCATGTTTTGATGGCACTTTGACTATGTATAAGGTATATACCTACTACTATTTCTATTAATTACTAACGTATTGAAACTCTGGAGAAATATGTAGTGTTTTTCCGCTGCGACAAAACACTACATATTTCTCCAGTTTCAGTTACAATGAATTTCCGCAAAGTAACGCCTGATTCAATATCTTACTGACGTATTTTAAAAATCGGTAAATAAAACGAACACTTCTAACATTATTTAATGTTTTTAATCTATAAAAAGCCTTAACTACGCACATGGTTTAACCAGAATATCATTATAACATAATTTGATAAAACGAGACATACTTAAATAAGTAAGATTGAAATGGTTGATGAATGACAACAATTTATAAAAAAAAATATAATTAATCAAAATAGTCTAACATTAGAATGAAATCAACAATAGTTCCGATCTCAATTTCGCATTACTTCAATAACCCTTAGCCGTATTAAGTACTAGTGGGTGCTCGCGGCTTCGCTCGCATTAAGAAGTAAAACTTGCATCCCCTATTTCACCCCTTTAAAAGTGGCATTTCTAAAAATCCTTTCTTAGCGGATGCTTACGTCATAACATCTATAATTTCAGCCCGATCCGTCCAGTGGCTTGGGCTGAGCGTTGATATATCACTATGTCAGTCAGACAGTCAGTCACCGTTGAGTTTCATGTATTTTAATTTGTAAAGTTTATATTGGTAAGTCATATAAATTTCGATCGGGCTGAAATTTGTCGTGCAGGTAGATGTTATGACGTAGACATCCGCTAAGAAAGGATTTTTGAAAATGCCACTTTTAAAGTGGTGAAATAGGGGATGCAAGTTTTACTTCTTAATGCGAGCGAAGCCGCAAGCACCCACTAGTGACACATAAAAGCGACTTTCTCAATTTTAAGTCCGCCATTTTCATCTTCGATCATTCCAAACCATGCTCAATTTTCATATGCATCATATAACTGTCCTCGTTTTCAAATTTAGTTGAGCACAATTCACAACAAAACTCATGTTTCGCAATATGGTCTTCTAAAATCTTCTGTGACGTAAACTTTTGAGAGCATTTCGGACATTCATAAACCCTCGACGGGTGAGATTTTCGCATGTGCCTTTGCAAGTCGAATTTCGCGTCGAAAACACTTTTGCAAATATGACATTTGTGTTGGTGGGATAAATTTGTATGGAAGCTCAAAGCGGCTGCACTTTTAAACTTTTTCAAGCATACAGCACATTTGTATTGCAGATTTGTTTCGTTCACAGATATGTTCCACTCTTTCTTCGCTTGATTTCTCGGCATTTTGATTTCGATATTGTCTTCTCTATCTGTTAATCTTCTTTCGTTTTCTTCACATGCATTTTTTAACCCAATTTGCTTATCTATCTTTGATTGTTCAGCAACATATTGTGATTGATTTTCTGGGGATTTTTTAGATGCTACGGTGTGATTATTTTCGTGATCAGCCATATCTTCTTTATAAAAAAAAAAAACTGGACATTGGCCGCACAGGAATATAGTGATTCCATGTTTGATACTATGCGTTTTTAGAGTCCTAAGATTGACGAAACCTTGATTGCATTGCATACAAACGTAATTCCTGTAATGGACATCGCTCATATGATCCGAAAGATCTTTGAAACTTTCGAACTGGTTAAAGCATTTGACACAACTCAAAACATCTTTACTGAAATCAAACGGCAGTATATGATTGGGAATGTCCAAATAAATGGCTAAACCGTGATCATGTTTCAAATGTCCCATTAGATCTTCGATTGAATCCGTTTTAGCGTTGCAAATGTTGCATTTTAGTTCTGTCACGTCCAATTTGATTACGTGATCACTTATTGATTTCACTTTGATTGCCAGTAGATTATCATGCGTGTATGTATGTTGTTTTAATTCAGCGGGATTTTCGAATCGTTGCAAGCAGTAGTAGCAAGCGAACCCGTCGCCCCAATGGCCTCTGATAGGGGTCGCGTTTGAGGCCGCCATTACTGATAATATATTTGCTTTATGCATTTCTAACACATCTTCTGTTGCAGCGTTATTGGGTATTACGGTCTGTTCTTCTATTTCCAATGAGACATAATTGGGCATTTCTTCAGATAATAATATGCCATTTTGAGTACTAAGCACGTGTGTTTCTAAGGACATTTCTTGTTTTCCAGATTGGTTTTCTACATGGATTTGGTCTCGATCTGTTGTATAGTGTATTAAGTGATCATCTACAGAAAATTCTTGCATTTGAGATGCGTTTTCTTGCATATTAACTTCTGGAATAGATATATTTTCTTCTTTCAAATCCTGTACTTCAATTTTGCAATCATCAACAGGCATTAACTCTGGTATACTATATAGATTCTCGAAAGCTGCAATATTTGAATTGTCACCATTGTTAAGTCCAGTATGTTTTGCATTATTTTGTTGTTCGTCTTCGATCACTTCTTGTTTTACTTCTGTATTGCCATTATCTTGAGGTATTTGTGCTGGCATCCCCAATTCTGTGCCACCTTCATCTATAACAAGATGAAATATTCCGTTTAGTTGTTTGCAGCAAACGTTACTCCCGCTTTCTTCACTTTTAATTACAATATCTTTTTTTTAAAGTATTATTTAACTTGATTTGTATTAAAAAGAGTTTGCACTTTCACACAATCACAATCCCGTCGGCAGTTTTTACTAGAAAATAATTGAAAAGAAAAATTTGAGGAATTTAATAACAAAATATTCACTGATATCCAAAAGCATTCATAATGACGTACTTAGCACTGGGATAGCCTTACTAAAAATAGTAAGTGGATAGAGAGAGAGGAGAGAGAGAAAATAACATACAAGACAAAAATAAACTGCTTTTTCCTCTTGTACGTAGTATTTTTTATTCTTATTTATTAAAAAAAAAACGGATTAAAATAAAAATACACGCAATTGATCATATAAAAATTATATGTGTACGAGTATAAATCGTATTAATCAATTTTTGTATCAATGATTCCATCGGCGGTAAACTTGTCATCTAGATAGTGGCTCATCTTATAGTAAGCTTTATTTACCAGGAGTGCTTTTATTTACATTTGTAAATATTATCGGACGCTGTATTTTTAACACTTTCAGGCAGGTGGTTATAAAACTTTGAGCCTCTGTTATGTGTGTTTTAGCTTAATGCCTGTTTTGTAGACTATTAATAAATCTATACTATCTATACTAATATTATAAAGCTGAGAAAGAGTTTGTTTGTTTGAAGGCGCTAATCTCAGGAACTACTGGTGCAAATTGAAATATTATTTTTGTGTTGAATAGACCATTTATCGGGGAAGGCTTTAGGCTATATAACATCTCGTTGCAACGAATAGGAAAAAACGGGGAAAATTATTCATCTTTGAGGGCTTCCGTTGTGCAGGTGCGCTGCGAAAACGGTTCAAGATATATAAAAAAATATGCACCTACGAAAGAATTAATGCCTAAAATAACTATTCCACGCGGACTAAGTCGCGGACACAGCTAGTAAATAAATAAATAAATAAACACTCACGTTTGTCAGCTACGTTGCTAACAGCTTTAACAGCAATACTCTCCCGGGGCACATTATATACCCTAGCAGCCTCTCTCTTGTTCATCTGTCCGGAGGTGACGGCACTTACTGCCTTCTCCATGTCCTCAGGGAGGTAGTTCCTGTATGTGGTGCGTTGGTAGCGCGTCTGCAGGTTCCTGGTGCGTTTGCGCTTGTTTTTCGGTTCTGGGGATAGATGAAAAAATATTGGCTTGCATTTTTTGCTGGGCTCTATTTAAACAATGTTTTTAGGTTTACTAGCGGCAGCGCCTTGCGTTGCTAACCTTATGTATAAAGTATAGAAATGGAAGTCATTTTAATATTTTAAGCAAGTATACAAGCAGTTGTGACTATAAAAGTTATTTTTTCACATCTGAATCATCATTTGTTTAGTTATTTTTTTTGTTATCTAGTATTCTAGTACCCATGACAAGTGTTTGCTTAGTATGGACTAAGGGGCTAGATGGCGCTGTGTGAAATGTCCAAGAATATTTACGTATCTATTTATTTACTAGTTGATAAATAAAAATATACCTTCATCATTATCATTGCCATACTCATCCAAGCAATCTTCCTCCAAAAATACGACATCTTCAAAATTCTTATCCGTCGAATCACGTTCAGATTTTTCCAACCCTAAACGATCAGAAGTTCTGTCAAAAGAGGTTTCACTGTCATCATCAGAACTCTTTTCTGCTAGATCTTCTTTCAAAGGAGTTACGGCCTCGTCTTTCAAAGAGGTTTTACTGTTCACTTTTTTTGCAGGCAATGTGATCAGTTCTTTTGGCATTATAACCTCTTTGATGAATTGATGTTCGTCATTTTGTGTTATGACCATTTCTTCTACAATATTGTCTTCAGGATTATCTTCGACTGAAAATAATTATGAATGAATTAAATAATTAGCAATCTTCAAAGCGAGAGTGAATCGGTTCTTACTGGGTAAGCACACTTTGTCCTAGACCTATAGTTAAGCACCGCTAAAGTCTCAGATGCTGTACACTTGCCTAGAAGAAACTTTATTTACTCTGGACTTAAAGATCCCTGGGTTGCACTTATCAGGAAACAGTGCTCCAGGTAGAAAAAAAAACAATGAAGCAAAATTTACATAATCATCATCATCATCCACAGCCTTTGAAAGCCCACTGCTGGATATAAGCCTCCGAAATATATAAATCATCATGTCAGCCCTTGTTCACCCGCTGCTGAGTATAGGCCTCCTCTCTAACATTCCACATAGTACTGTCTCCAGCCTGTCTGATCCATCTCCTACCAACTTGTTTATGTAATAATGACTACTATTTTACCTTGAGCAGCCTCTAGAGTAGCAGCCTGACTCTCCAGCACTAGCTTCTTGAAATCATTGGACACTTTCAGCTTGCTAATACACACTTGGCATATGTTGTCGTCTTCCATTGACACTATTGTCCACTGGAATTCAGAAATGTTTTAGTTGTAATGAGATTTTAAAGAATAAATTTATTAAGTGATGTAGAATTATTTGAAAGAAAAGAGGCTAAAAAATTCAACAATTTCTTCTATTTCTTACTAAATGAAAGTGGCCAACTCTGGTGTCTAGAGTTTATCATGTTTGTTTTATGTACTATATATTTGAATATTTTCAATTGATTAACAATTTACCCACAACAAGTTGCAGACTTAAAGAAAGCAACTAGATATGATATATAAAATAAAACAATGAAATAAACACATTTTGAAGTATGTGGGCCCCCACCATGATGTATCTGTCCAAGAAAACTAACCCCAAAAAAGCAGAACTACTTCTTACGGGGGAGTCATGAGAAAATATGACTCAAAGAGAGATAAAATAAATAAGGTATAGGTATAATATACCAAAAAAAATATTCTTAAAATATTGTATTGTGTACATACACAAGTTATTGTATTAATAGCAAGGAAATTGGTTAGGTACTACTAGATAAATAAATAAGTTGCACTTGCTGTAACCACACTTTAAATTTCTACAAACTACTGAAATAAATTTAATTCTTTCATTAGCTAAAATGTAAAAAACAACAATAACACAAAAACGATGCAGTAATAACCATAGTTTCGTTATTATGCACATAATAAAGTTTTTAATGACATATAAGCAGAATATTGTATAGTTTGTTACCGGTTGTTTTTCTTGATACCTAGACACCCTAGAACTGTTAGAAAACTATAGATAGTAGAGTTTAATCCCTTGGCTTCGAAAATAAGCAGCAATATGCGATATAACATCTAAATACTTACATTTATACTGAAACAATCAACAAGCATTTGACCATACACTTCTATTTCCTCCTTGTTTTTGTGTGCTTCCCACATGTTTCTCAGATATGTGTGTTTGAGACAACATTTGCATTGTCCGTATTTTCGTTTCGGTACCATGAATTCCATTGTTCATGTATTGATGTAGATTTAATTATTAAATTTAATTTCGTGACATACCAATCGAGTACGCTATGCCATGGCAGCCATTATTCGAAATACCTGTTTTGTCAATGTCACTTGAGTTGAGATGAGAACTAGACTAGCACAACACAAAGTAATGGTCAAAAAAGAAGAAAAAATAAAGATGTCAGTAGGTTACATCAGCATCGGCCAATGATGCTAATTGTACAGCATGTACAAACAAATAATCTTTGTACATTACATTATATTCTGCTAAAGCTATAGCTGTATTTAAAGTGTATATATCAAACTATGTTTTTTATATATTTATGTTACCTATGTTGATGACTGAACAAAAGCAAAAGCACCATAATATAAAACTTGTTGTTGGCTAAGCGAACGCTTAACGTAGTTTTTCTCTATTTACGGGTAAATACTTTCAGTAAGTGGCAACACGCCACTTCTGCCGAGTTTATTGACATTTTGTTTAGCGTGCGTGCATCCAAGCTTTTTTTTTAATGAATTTATTTCGCATTTATGTGTAAACTATGCAGAAATTTGGATTAAAAACGCGATCAATTACGCTACTATTTAATTTGGACGGAGTTTAGGTGCTTGTAGTACACAATAATAATCAAAATGAGTGCCATCAAAGGCCCTATAATAGACCCAGCTCTCTGTAGATGCTGTAGAGCTATAAAGAAATGCAGGATCCTTACAGCAGAATACAGTTGGCAGGAGGAGAAAGAAGTATACGCCGACATGATAATGGACTGCTTTGGAATACTGGTAAGGAAGTATTGCATTAGGTCCAGTAACTTAGGAGTTTCATTCATAGAAACTTGTATAGAAAGACAACTCATAATGATAGAGGGGTGGTTTATAACTCAAATTGTAAATATCTAAACCAAGAGCTCACCTCTAAGAAACTAACACTATAGGTTGCATGGTTTTGTAGATATCAGCAAAACACTTCTTGTATAGAAAAACACTAAAAGTTTTCTTTTAAACTAGGTACATACTTATAAAACGTCATAATCTATATAGCTGGTTTTATAAAGGCAAGCTTTTTCACTCTGTGTAGTTAAATCTCTGACATTAATTTATTAAAGAAGACACTTTTAATTTGATAAATACATACATGCTCACTGTATGTTTCTTTTGAGTTTTACTAAAAAACCTGTGTTCCCACCATGATGTAGAAATACAACTCAGTTTTAGGAGGAAGTGGAAATACAACTAAGGGTTTCTAGTTTCATTTTTGAGTGAAACCTTTTCTAAGTTTGTGAAATACCCTTCAAAGCTCTGCCACCAACCTTTTTCTCTCTGCTATCTTCTAAGTAAGTGTGTTACACCCTAGGCTGCAGCGATGCTTAACATCAGGCAGGCTGTAGTTAAACGTATCCTATACCATGTAAAAAAAACTTAAATTTATTTTTATATCCCCACAGCTGTCTCACGTAGATGACAGCGAGAGAGACTCAGGCGTGTGCGCCACATGCGTGCTGAGGCTGCGAGACGCCTGCGCCTTCCGCCGCCAGCTGCTGCAGAGCGAGGAGATGTTCCTCGGAGCCAAGCACGAGAAGGAACAGGAAGGTAATCATAATCATCTTAAAAAACACGCCAAAGCAAGATGAATGCAGATATATTAATAAGCATTTTAAATTGAAGCCAAAAACTTAATAAGTGATTTGCTTAAACTTTTATTACTCCAACACAAGCCCACTCTTAGGAAAATACTACATTAAAATGAAACTTTAAAATATTTGGCAATAAGCACTTTAACTTCAACTTTTTTCATTTATTTATTTAAATAATGGGCAAACAGCAAATTGGTGATGTGCCAATATCACACTGTCAAAATTGTTTTATTGGAAAATGAGCTAAAATAACCACTACCAACTTCTTATCATCAAAGTCTTATGCCCATTCTCACCAAGGAACCCTTAAACTCCACCTAACTAAGTATCCCCTAGGCTAAGGGATTACCTAAATCGGCCCCTTACTTAGTTTCATTTTCACCAGCTTAGGTGGTACCTAGTTAGGGGCCACTTAGT
Source organism: Macaria liturata (assembly GCA_964023185.1). NCBI lineage: Eukaryota > Metazoa > Arthropoda > Insecta > Lepidoptera > Geometridae > Macaria > Macaria liturata. The sequence goes on along the minus strand of OZ026809.1, from coordinate 10,135,530 downwards.
TAAGTGACAGATGTTTTCTTATCTGTGTAGCGAGAAAACCGTACTTTTGCGGATGACATTACCAATATTGTTTTTTGTTGGTATATCCTGATTTAAAAAATACTAAAACACCGAAAAACAAAACAAAAGCTTAAGGTCAGTTAGTTTTCCTTTAATAAATAAAGAAAAATGATTGAAAGTAGTAATAAAATGTGCGCAATACGATATCGTGCAATTATTAAAAAAAAAATGGACAGTTGACAGCTAAAATTATACTTTTTTTTTTCTTTGGCCATAACTTTGTATTGTACCAGTTTGCAAGTAAAATTAAAATTATACGTTGGATCATTTCATTTTCGAGATTTATTATTTGCTTGTGAGTGGAGAGGTTATTAGCTATTTTTGTGTTTGTCGCGCTTATACGTAGATTTAGTATTCGCTTATTCATAGTTTTAGTTTTAGTTATTGATTTAGCTATAGCTAATTAAATAATATTTTTATTAAAATACGAGAATACACCAATTTTAGTTTTTTTTTTATTTAAAATATACTACTAACTTACCTGGGGACTGTATTTTTATATGAGTACAATCTATGCAGCCTAAAATATTAGAAAACCGAGCAATTTTATAAAAAGTTATTTCACTTGGCTCTGTTGTTGCTCAGTATCTCGAAACCTTATAAATTCATATTGCACAGTAGCTATAGCTTGGGATACTTTTTGAACTATTCTGCTACAAGTGGTGGTTCAACCAATTAAATCTAAAATTTATATACCTACACGGACTTAATTATAGAAAATAATAACAAAACGTTATTGTGGGTCGCCGTTACAATAACTATACACCTTGGTACCTGCATAATAACGGTTGTGACGCAGAGGCACAATTCATTGCATAAAGCAAAATTAAAAAAAATATGGTCTTACCTGTCGTCTGGATATTCCAAATAATGTTCTATTTTCTCTTACAAAAATAACACACTTTCCTTAGATAACCTATAACGTACAAAAAAGTCTTGAATATATTAATATAATAATATTTATATTTAAATTAATAAAATATTTATTTAATTATTTTATGTATTATTATAATAATACATTAATCATCGTATTTCATGAAATAATTAATGCGTCTTAATATACCTACCTATTTCGATTTATTAATAAATCTACAACTTCGATAGCTTCCAAACTTTCAAAAAATTCGTCCATTTCGTAGATATACACGTAGCCAATAGTTCCGGTAAACTGTCCCCTAACGCTAGGAGGCCGAACATCGGGCCCCTATTTTTAAGAGCTCCCTTAAGATTTTGGGTGTCTCTTAAGCGTTGGTGAAAACAAAACTATCACCTAAAATGACTCAGGGGTGGTTTAAGGGCTTCCTTAAAATTAGGAGTGGTTGGTGAGAATGGGCATTAGACTAATATTTAAACCACGTTATGTAATATGACTGCTTCTGTATTCCCTTCCAGAAACAAAGGCCCACAAACCAATGGAGGTGGAATTGAAGACGGAGCCTAAAGACGATGCCGCCGACATCCCGTGGGTGCAGGATGCAGGCTCGGAGCATTATGAACCTGATGATGTTGAAGGTGACGGTTTTCATCAATACAAAGTTAACCCATATAGACCCGCCGTGCCCAAACGAGGACACTCATAAATCTACCCACAATTTTTTAACATATTTATTTTTAGTTAGTTCATTTGCTGGATTGTGACGACAAGTAGTGCATTTTTATGATGTTTAGTAAATATAATAATTCAAAACTTATTTAAGTCGTATATTGTGCATTTTGTGGACCTGTTTCTTACTTCAGTGATATTTCAAAGTGAGTATACTTTATTTCTATCTTTGTCTTCTAGATATTTATGTTTTCTTACATAAATTACTTAATTGTTTTATATACTATTACTTACTACTTTATTTCATTACAAAACTTAAGTGCAAGTAAGATAAAATCTATTTTTATCATGCTGTCCCCAATTGGGGCCAATGGGCATATCTGAGGTAAATAATTGATTATTTTTGTTGATGGGCCAATGCCAATTTCATAATGACACGACAGGTATTTAGCAGTCGTAATGACTACCAAGGCCTTCAAGAAGCAATTGAAGCTGTAATGGACGAAGAAGGAGACGTTGGTGAGATTGACTTAGTGGCACTGCCCTCAGAACCAAGTGCGGTTACCGATGAAGAACAAGGAGATGATGATAACCTTCAAACTAATGCCTTTCCGCAAATTTCCGTAAATGAAGTAAAAATATATCTTGGGATTCTATTATTGACTGGCTATCACTCATTGCCCCGAGAACGTTTATACTGGTCCCTGGACGACTGCAACGTCTGCATTTGCTATGGCAAAAGCTATGTCAAGCAACAGATTTCAAGAAATTACCGCTTTGACCAAGTCAACCAAGTTTTATGTGTGCGATGGCTGGACAACAGTGTTTGCACACATTGGGTCGAACTTTGACAGTGTTCTCCCACTAGGAAAGTAAAGAGATGGAGGGCTACAGAGAAGACAAAAGTGGACGTTGGAATCCCGCATGTTTTTCAAAACTAAAACAAGGGTATGGGTGGGGTTGATCAAGCTGATCAGTCTATTTCCCTGTACCGCACCGCTGTACGTGGCAAAAAATGGTGGTGGGTTTTATTTACTTACATTCTGGATCTAGCCATTGCAAACGCATGGCGTCTCCACCTACTAACCAACGAATTCAAGATGGATTGGATTGGATGGAGTCACTATTTGCGAAACACAGAAAGCGTATCAATACGACCAGCAGCTTCTGTAGTGCCTAGTCTGCTGCACGATGGGGTGGGCCACCCTCAAAAACTATCCCATCAATTGAGATGTGCCGTTTGTCATAAAAAACCCGCTGGCAATGTAGAAAGTGTTGTAAGACACTTTGCATTGATAAAATTTGTTTTGAAAGTTTTCATACTGTTTGAGCCCAGTGGCCCCATTTGAGGACGATATTTTTTTTCTATCAAAATAAAAAAAAAACATTAATATTTTTACGTTTTTTACTTCATTATGTCAGGTTCTACCAATTAATACAAAAAAATAAGTTTTTTTACGGCTCAGTTTGGTTTGGGTCTAAATGGGTAATTGCATTTCTTTCATTGACATGTTTAAAATAAAAACTAAATAATCACTTAATTGTTGGATAACATTTAATCTGTAAATATGTTCTCTTTGTTTATTATCTTTGGTATTCATTTATTTACAACTATTTTTAATTTTTTACAATACATATATGTATGTTTAAAAAAAACACATAACACAACGAATAAAGATATTCATGATGAAGGTATGTTCTCTTTGTTTATCATTATTGTTATTATGTGTAGCTATATTGTTTATTCTCTCTAACTCATATTTTTGTAATTATTAAAATCTTCACATTTCAATCAAGCTGTGTACACATGTTTTGGAATTTGTTCTGGATCGAAACCAGCTTGAAATGAAATAAATTATTGGTTATTTGACTAAGGCGATAAGGCCGCCCAATGTGCCTACATTAAATTAGTTTTAGTTTCTTTAAGTTTTTATTATTATTAGGTGTGCATTAAAGATATATTATGTATCTATCTATTGAGTTTGACAAATTGTTTATCATTATTTTAGGATTCCCCTGATTAGTTGTCTGCTACGTAGGTTGCCTAAAAGAAATCGATTTTAACGATAAGGTCGGCAATGAAGATGTTATTTAAAATAAATGTTTAAAGTAAAATTAGTTCTTTAGTTTAATTTGTATTGTGTAGTGGTTTTAAAAGTATTAAAAAATTTTTTTTCATAGGTAACGCACGTTCTTGAAATAAATCCCAGGATATTTAAAACAGCGCCATCTAGCCTGAAACTAAGAACGTTTTCTTGTGCTATTAGAAAATGTTCATAATAAGGAAACAAATAACAAAGTAAATTTGCTTTCAATAACGGTAAGATTTTCAATGTTTCCAGAAATCAAACCCCCCAAAGCGGAGGTCGCCCAGGACACGGCAGCGCCGGAACCTACCGACTTCAGCGCAGCGGATGACGGCAGCGACTGGTCGGCGTCCAGCTCAGACTCCGACAAGCCGTTGAAGAGGAAGAAGAAGAGTATAAAGAAGAAAGTTAAACAGAAGAAGGTTAAAGAAAAGAAGGTTAAGAGTGGTGAGTATTTTTTTAACTGACTTCAAAAAAAGGAGGTTATAAGTTAACACAACAAATATTACTGATTTCAATAAGACTACTTATAGGATTGTAAGTTTCAATAATTTGATAGATTCTTTACTCCCAATTCTGAATTTTGAAGTCGCAAAAATAAAAATAATTACTTTTTAGTGACACTTGAAATCGTTTTTTTTTATTTATATGTAAAATTACTGAAGCGTGGTCATGAAAAACAGAGAATTTCAAACGTATGCTTTTATTTATTCATAGATAAATTTGCGATCTAATTTTAGTAGCGGTTTATCACTCCTATAGACTTTTTAAAATTTTCAAACATTTACATTTTACATTAGTACCTCTAAATTTTTTTTTTATACACGGAAAATATCATTAATGTGATCAAATAAGTGTTTTAGTAGTTACGTATTATTTTAATTGTAAATTTCAAAATTTTGTAAGCTTTGATTATCGAAACTTTGGATTGGTATTCCCGGCGACAAGTTTTCCCTTCTATATTTTTCCCTGATATCCTTAAATACGTCTGCTAGTCTTCATCGTGTATTTATGCTGCCAAAGATCTTTTTTTTTTTTTTTTAATAAGCATTTTATTTTCCAGCGTCTACAAAGAAATCTCTCAAAACCACGAAGAAACAGCCAATAGAGAAAGTTAAAAACTACGACAGAGACCTAGACTGCATGTCCGAAGAGAACCTGCTTACCATCATACAGTATTCATATGTCTGTCCGTTCAAGAACAGGAGAAACAACTACTACTGCTTTTATTGCAAAGACTACTATCCGAAGCCAGAGGATTTGCGAGAACACACACTCACACATGACACGAAACCATTTCAATTATTAATGGGTTATAAAAAAATGCCAAAGTTGGATATAACGAGAATCGATTGCAAACTGTGTCCGACGAAAATAGATGACTTGAATGTCTTCAAGCAGCATATAGATCATGTGCACGGAAAGAAGATCTACTTTGAGGCTCCGGACAAAATGCTTCTATTCCGTCTAACGTGGAACGATTTGGTCTGTGTTGTGTGCAGCAATGTGTTTGAAGACTTCAACACACTAAACACACACATGATCGACACACACTTCAGCAACTTTACGTGTGATATTTGCGGCATGTGTTTCCTGGAGAAGCCGCGATTGGATGCTCATTTGAAACGGCATAAAGACGACGAAAGGCATACTTGCGAAATCTGTGGCAAAGTGTTCAAATCTAATCACTACAAAGATATGCATGTGGACATTGTGCATAAGAAGAAAGCGATTATTCGGTGTCCGCGGTGCGACGAGTGTTTCATGTCTTACGCGTTAAAAAACAAGCATTTGACCGAAGCGCACGGTCAGAAGCGGACCTATCCGTGCAACTTGTGTGATAAAGTGTATAACCGACAGAAAACTTTAACGGAGCATCAGAGAAGAAATCACCAAAAAGTTTTGAAACACCAGTGCGAGTATTGTGATCAGAGATTTTATTTGCCGTCTCGTTTGAAGGAGCACATGGCAACACATACGGGTGAGAGGAATTTCAGATGTGAACACTGTGATAAAAGTTATCCAAGGTTGAAATCTTTGCAGTATCATATTAGGACTCACACGAACGATAGGAGGTACAGGTGCCATATGTGTGGGCAGGCGTTTATACAGAATACAAGTCTAAAGTCGCATATAAAGAGCCACCATCCTGAATGTGGCGATGTGGAAGGATATTATTTTTGAGGGTAGTGCGAAAATTTTGGATTTTTTTTTGATATTCAAAATACATATAAATAGACACATCAAATATTTTTATTTTGTGTATATTAAAATCTTATGTTCCGCAAACAGGTAAACTATGGCCAAATGCAAACCCGTTCAAGTTAAAAAAAAAACAGAATTTAAATAATTCAGCATTTTGTAAAACATGTTTAAATTCACAAAAAAATAGAATCGCTAGTGTATCATAATATTCGTAATGTGTCCATGATGTTTCGAAAATTCGGAAACTTATCTCGAAAACGAAACGCCAATAAGAGATGTCTAAACTGACATATTTTAACCACTAACAGTAATGAACGATTTCCAGATCACCAATTTAAAAAAAAACAGTACAAAAAGCACACTAGGTGTCGCTAGCAGTAAATAAATTCGTGAATACTTTGTGTAAGAGGGCCTAAAACACGGCGCGCTTGAGTGGCGCCATCTCCTAGCAACGTTTGTTATTAAAATTAACTTGGTACTGAAAAATCGCTCATTCTTCGATCATTGAAGTTTCAAAGGCTTATGGTTAGCTTTTTGAGTGATTTTTTTTCTGAATTTCTTAAACACCTAAAAATCAGACTTATTGATAAAGTTAAAACCTGCTAAAATTATATAAAACCACTCGTTGATATGAAAAGAGATCTCAATGGAATTTTGTATTTTATTTTCAAGTATTATTTTACTTTAGCTGTTGTATATAAAATGTATTAACAATGTAATGAAAATTATCATCACAATGACACCAAGCATTTTGTTTGTATTTTATTATAAGTGAAATGAAATAAATATACAGGATTACTGGTATTTCAAGAACATACAAAAATTGTAGAAACGGAACTAATTGTTTAATTCTCTTTTACACTAAAAAATAATTACGTAACATGCTGTTAAAAACTATGAAAAAAATGGTTGTGTAAAATATAAATCGGAAACATTTACAGTCTTGTTACAAAATTGATTAAATAATAGTCAAGAACTTTGAAAATAAAAAGTTGGTTCTTGTTGTTCAAACATCACATACAAACTATTACCAGCAAGAACGGACTTATTTTCTAAATTCTGGACTAATAGATAAACCACAGTTTGTAATACAAACCTTTTTTAAGTCATAGTACATAATCATTTAAAACAAAAATGAATTATTGTAATTATGCTCGCTTTTCATCAGTAAACCTGTATAGTTATATGAATTGTATACTATATGAAATTATTTATCTAAATAATACATACGCCTAGATATTATATAAGGAATGAAGTAATAATTATACACAAGAATGATAAGTTGATATTTTTAATTTATTAGATTTACAAAATAAATTACAATTTGTACATAAATACATGTTTGTTTCATTACAATAGTATTATACTTGCTGTAATTTTTATAAAAACTTCATGTCTAGAGTAAACCGGTTTCTTCTAGGCAAGCGCGCTAGATCGTAGATCGTAGACGTTACGCCTATGTCAAGGCTGAGCCTATCTCATGTAAAAAAAAACTTGATACAGAGAAATCGCCCATTTCAGAAAATGTATTACTTACTTATTAATTAATAATAAAAAAAATGTGTGAAAAACGCACCGATGCGTGGTGTAAACTTGTCCAGAACTTTTTTAATTCAAAAGTCAGATCTACACTTGCTGTAAACTATACTCCACATGATGAGTCTTCAAATGTCCCTTCAAGCTGCATTTCTGCACAAACGCCTGTCCACACACGGCGCAAGCAAACCTCCTATCATTATTATGTATCCGCATATGTTCCTTCAAAGTTTTCTTTCTCGCATAGGATTTCTTACAAACCGAGCATTCAAAAATTCTCTCCCCATTATGTTTGACCATGTGAACTTTTAACTCGTTCTTTGTAAAACATTTATAAGCACAAATCTCGCATTGGTAATCTCTTTCTTCAAGATGGTCTCTTTTCAAATGTCTTGATAAGGTATATCTTCGGTCAAAAGCTCGGTCACAAACATTACATTTGTATTTCAGCGGAGTCACTCCGTGAACGTCTTCCATATGTCTTTGCCTTCTAAAATATTCTGCGAACCGTTGAGGACACTTGACACATTTGAATCTTTTTATCATTTTGTGTACAGCGTTGACATGATTCTTATGTTTCTGCTGTGTGCTGAACACTTTTCCGCAGAACTCACACGGATGGGTACCGTCCACATGCATGCTTTTAGAATGGACTTTAAGCCTGTATTTTGTTACGAAGCCCGAGCCACAATCTTTGCAGACATAGTTTCTGTAATGTCCATTCATATGCCGTTCAATCGCTCCGAACGTTTCAAAGTTGCATCCACAGATTTGACACTCGCAGTTTGTTTCATTTATCTTAAACGGTATAACTCTATCTGACACTTCTGGAAACATTTTTTTCTTATGAACTTTGGTCAAATGATTCTTCAGTTCGTTTATATTGGGTATTGTGTCCGAGCAGATATTGCATTTGAGGTTAGTTACTTCTGCGTACACAACCAAACTTTCCGGACCATATTGTTTTAAAACCCGATGGATTTCCGTTGTTTTATGATCTAATGAATGTTCTCGGAGTTTGTTGAAATCTTCAAATATACTTCTGCAGTAGAAACATGGGAAACCGGACCGACTTTTGCTTTTGAAAGGAGTTAGGTTAGAATATTGTAGTAATGTGGTTGCATTAGTTATATGTGCCAGTTTTTCTGAGACAACGCTTTTGAGTCGCATCGGTCGCTTGATCTCTAATGGTGGTTGGATGACTGTGCTGGATGTTACTCGCTTGTCTGGAAAATAGTGATAAATAAAAAGATTTACTAACAAATCATTATATGATATCATCACTACATAGGTATTTAATATAAAGCAAAGTCGCTTCCCGCGTCTGTCCCTGTGTATGTATGCTTAGATCTTTAAAACTACAGAACAGATTTTAATGCATTCATTGTCAACTAGTGGGTGCTCGCGGCTTCGCTCGCATTAAGAAGTAAAACTTGCATCCCCTTTTTCACCCCTTTAAAAGTGGCATTTCCAAAAATCCTTTCTTAGCGGATGCCTACATCATAACATCTACCTGTATGCTAAATTTCAGCCCGATCCGTCCATTGGTTTGGGCTGTGTGTTGATAGATCACTATATCAGTCAGTCAGTCACCTACGAGTTTTATTATTTCAAATTCAAAATTAAGGCATTTTTTTTGACACACAGGACACAACAACCATATATAATAACCATATATTGATATTTAGATAGAGTGATTAAAAAGAAAGGTACATTATGTTTAACGCGTGCAAAAGCTAGTTAAATATACATGAAAATGTGCGTTTTTATCTCTCCCACGCCACGACAGAGCAACGGATTTTGGTGTGAAGGTAGGTGTGGGTCCCGTGAGTATATAGGCTACGTTTTGTGCCAATAAAAATAAGTGAAGCCGCCACAAAGTTACGTTACAATCCATATATTAAGTTAATCTATCTCCAAGTGTGTTAAGTTAAAAACTTGTACTTCAAACATTCAGTTTCATTCATTCAAAACGTCACAAGTTCAATGAAGGATTTTTGTTTTTATTTTATTTTTTATATTTTTTTTCTTATAGGCAAGCGCGTTAGATCGTAGATTACAACGTCGCTGAACATCAGGCGAGTTGTAGACAAGCATAAGCCTATCTTGTTTAAAAAAAAAGCCATGTTAGAGGCCTCTGGGGCAGTTAATATACAATATACTCACGTGCCAATATATCCAGCTGGGCTACATACTGCGGACACAAGTCGTAGAGGCAGCTCCGGCCGAGCAGCGCGGGCAGCGAGCCGGGCGGGAACCGGGACAGGAGCGCCGCCTCGCCGGGGACTAGGGCTCCGGAGTGTGACCCGGAGTCTGGAAACAATAATAGGATTTGTTACAAGTTGGCTGCTCTGTTAGCTTAGTTGGTAGTGGCTCTGCCTTCTAATCTAGGGGTGCGGGTACGATTCCCGCGTAACACAAGTAATTATGCATATTAAAATTTGTAATTACTTGTGTTGAGTCTGGTCGTTTCTATGTATAATAAGTATGTGTTTAAAGTATATAAGTATTATATCCGTTATCTAGTACCCACGACACAAGCGTTTGCTTAGTGTGGGGCTAGATGGCGCTGTGTGCAATATCCCGGAATATTTATTTACTTATTTATTAAGGCTTGACATTTGTTATCACAATATTTTATGCAACTAAATTATACCATATTATATAGGTGCAATGGTCTTTATATTTTTTTAAAATTTCTGGACATATTGCACAGCGCCATCTAGCCTCATACATAAACGCTTGTATCATGGGTACTAGACAACGGATACAATATATGTTGGAGCAAGAAAGTTGCAAGTTGCAATGATTATGTTGTTTTGTATGCGCTGGTACATCGGTCGATGTTGCTGTCCCTGATGAAGCAGTGGAGCGACCCGAGGACGAAGCGGCCGGGAGTAGTAACATCGCCTCGCCTCCACCCCCACCACCCCAGGCCCCCGCGCCCGTGTCCCGGCGGGCCGCTCGCGCGGCGGCGCGCAGTCTGCGTGCTGCCGCGGTCCCAGAACATACGTTCTGAAGATGGATGTCATAACATCCGAAACGCGTAAACAACTTACGCGATTTACACGTGAGTGAAAACCGTTTTGCAATGATTAGTCATCATCTGTAACAATTGCCTAAAATAATTTCTTATCTTAACTACACAGCAATGTACTAACAAGGTTTCATGTAATTCTTTATGTATGTAAATAATTTGCATTAAAACACTAACTTAAATTATTTATTTTTACAAAAATCTCAGAAAAAGCTTACCAATAAGATCGTCAGCGCATATAAAGTCAGCGTCGCACACCATGTCGTCATCATCATCATCTTCATCAGTCATCTCCTCAACTTTGACAGTCAAGCCTGGCTCCGGTTTAACGCTGGGAGGTGGCTCTTCTTCAGACACTGAAATAATAATAAAAAAAATATATAGAGATACTTGTGGCCGCCCGTGGCTTCGCTCGCTTTTGAATGAGTGTTATTTCCAAAAATCCTTTTTTAGCGGATGCCTACGTCATAACATCTACCTGCAAGCCAAATTTCAGCCCGATCTGTCCAGTGGTTTGGGCTGTGCGTGGATAGATCACTGTCAGTCAGACAGTTCATTGTACAGATTAAATCCAGTCCAAGCATCTACTTTTCATCCAGTTACACCCTGGTTCGGACCAGGAATCCCTACACCAATGACTTGTATTTTCAAGTTATGTGTGGATTTGCACTCGCTGAACGGTGAAGGAAAACATCGTGAGGAAACCGACATGTTTGTTTGAGGCGATATCCGAGGACATGTGTCTTTCGTGGAAGAACCTGGGCGTCCACCACGATGCATCTGCACAAGAGAACTCACCTAACGAATTAATTCAGCGGAGGAGTCACAACCCTCAGTCATAACAAAATACAACTTACAGAGAGATATATTTATCATGGTATATATTTTTTTAATTGTTTTCTAGCGTTTAAAATTGTCTTCTTCGCGTCCATTTTTTGAGTAGGTAAGTACTTTAATTTCACCTAACAGTAGATTTGATATTTTGTATTCATTTATTTTATTCAAGTCGGCCAAAACGCTGGCTTTTCTTTGAACTAATTTCCTATACAACTCAAGAGGTACCGTTAACAAACACAGTGTGGTCGTGTCGCCCCTCCCGTGCCAGTGCAAGCAGCTGTTGCTCGGCCTCCAGCACCATGGCTCGGAACTGGCGAGCATCACGGAGCTTGCCTATACATGTGCTGCATATTAATGTGCTCAGGGAGTTGTTTGTTGACAGCTGGAACAGGAGAAATGTTAAAGAAAATCAATTCATTTGTAACACTGTATGATTTAGTAACAATAATAAATATAAAGAAAAACAAGGGAAACCAAGTTTTCTTCTTCTTATCAAATGAGAGAGAGATCTTTTGTAAGAGACAATGTTTTTCTTTTTCCTTTTCTTAAATTGTTAGTTACTTTTGTGCTTTCCTAGCAATAATTTAGTGTTTGGTATGTTTGTTCAGGTATCTGTTATGTTGTTGTTTGTACACCACCATCTTTTACATGTTTCTTTCCTAGCGATCTTTACAAGGTTGCCTGGAAGAGATCGCTCTACGTGATAAGGCCACCTAATGTATCTAGGTTAAGTAATGTTTCTGTATATTATTGTAATTTTGTTTTCTGGTGTAGGTACATTAAAGCTGTATTGATTGATTGAGAGTAGCCAGCTCTAGTGTCAAAGTTTTCAAACCGCTCTAAAGGCCTCTAACATGGCTTAATGATTGCCATACTATGACAAATGGCCGGGGCCTACAATGTAATGTGTCATCCCACCCATGAAAGTGGCAAAAGTAGAATGCAACATTACAGTCATCCATCCAAAGACTAATCATGTCATCCTTTGCATTTGATTGCCTCCGCTAGCTATGCTATGGGTGCTTCAAATTAAAATGACTACATATGTACCACAAAATAATAAATATCATTTGAGCAAAGAAAAGTCCATATAATATATGTAATGTGTGTGTAATAGGTAAGTCAATTATGGAAAAAAATTGAGCATTCTGGAGACATACTAAACAGTTATGTTTTTATGTACCAGCCACTTCTAGCAATTGTTTAGCAAATCCCCAAAAGATTGGACTCAATGTCTCAATTTGACATCTGTGTATTTTTGGGATAAAATATTTCTATTCTGGATTCCAAGTAGGTACTTATTTCATATTTAATATTTAGCTGGGAACTGCTGATTATGCATGAAGGACTAACATAATTGTTATACCTATGCGTTAGAAATTGGTAACCAATTTCAATACACGTAATATACAGTAATTATACGCTATGAAGAAATTAATGATGTATTTACATGTAAACTAGTAGAAACTTACGAATAAATTGAAACAATCCATGAAAGTTTCGATATAGACTTCTCGAGTACCATCGTGATTATATTCCTGCATTATATTGCGATGGTTGCCTTTTGAGAAACAGCAACGGCACTGGCCGTAAGACTTCTTAGTTTTGCTCTCCATTTTTTGATAATTTAAGTGATTTTCAGTAACATTTGCAAAGAAAATATGAATTTATTGAACAACAACACGGAGCGATATATATGTAAACAAATTAACAAAAGGAGTTTGTAGGTGTTGCAATTATAAAGATAAATAAATTACCCCTAAATGTTTCTTGGTCATGTCAACTTTCAAATGTACGCACATTATCGGTTCGGTAGATATTTCGCACTTTACCACATTGTCTATGACTGTGTTTAGGCTGCCATCTATTGTTGAGTAGAAGAACTTATTTTCAAAACTTCGGGCATGTTTTATAGATGGCATTACTTTCCTCATTTCGTAAAAAAGTGGTTTACTCAGGAACTTTAAATCTCTTTTGTTTCCCCAGAGAATTTTCATCGGCTTCTTTAAAAGAAAATTACGTTTTTGTCGTAACAAAATGTAATATTATCTAGTGATATACTTAAAATACTTTGCTTACATATTTACATATGCTACGTATTGAATATCCGCTATTCAAATATCTATATTATAAAACTGTTCTGCAATAGGTAAAGAAAATTTTGATACATTAAATACCTAATCTGTTACAAGAAAACCAGATCTCTAATAACACAAATAAAATAAGGTGCAAAAGGTTCCTTCTACGGCTCAAAATAAAAATCAGTTAACAAATCACTATTATATTCAGTGACAAACAAAACTTATCAACTATATTACTATTAATCTATACCTACTATACATAGTTAGGCAGAAAATAAAATACTATTCAGCAAGATTATATATTATAATATATATAAGGTTGCTAGTAAATAACACACAACCTTTTAAAATGAAATTAACTTTTATTCTACTACTTTTTCTGATACATGAATAACGATCAGCTTTTTAATTAAAAAAATACACTTTTGAAGAAACATATATGAAGTATCGATCCTTTTCAATTGCGTATTTTCAAATTTTCATAAAATTAATAAATATTTCAGTACATATCACACAGCGCCATCTAGCCCCATACTAAGCTTTCGCTTGTATCATGGGAACTAGATAACGAATATAAAACATAACAAAATAATGATTGATAGAACAAAAAAAAACGAATTTCTTAAAAATGAAGCACTTTCTTATTCATGTAAATATAATATTAAATTATAAGCATATTTATAATTAAATTTGAATATTGCACCTATTGATAATAGTAAAATAAATAATAATTCTATAAGAAAAATAACAAATAAATAGTACATTCTTCTTGCTAAAAAATAATAGGCATTTTTTACATTGTTATTGACATAAAATCTTCTTATCGAATGAGAGTGGCCAACTCTGGTGTCAATAGTTTATCAAGCCGCCCTAAGGGCCTCTGACATGGCTTAACGATTGCCGTACAAGACAAACAAACATAGGATTAAATGTCATAATTATATTTGACATAACGCTCTAACAGATTACAATATAATATGTATATACATATTAGGTATATTATGTACAATTAAACGAAAAACAATGTTTTATACAACTTTTGGAAATAGTATAAATAAAATGATAAATTGTTTTTTTTTTTACCAAAAGACATGGTGATTGTATTTTTTAAACTTGTTTAAAACAATGTTGATTCAGATAAGTACCCACATATACGTAGTTGGAAGTCGGTATATCAGTAATTTTAAATCATCAGATAGCAAAATTTTACATAATGCATTTAATTTTAAAAATATAATAGCAAATTGTTGACTTGTTTAAAAATATAATTATTTGGTGATTTTAAGTTTAATGGCGAATGTCATCGAATTAGTACCAAAAGGATAAAAATTAGTGTAAAAGATATCAGTAACTTCACAAATAAAAAAACATGAAAATGGGCTTTTTTACATCTCAGTTTTGTCTCATATTTGAATTAGGCCTAATATTTATACATCAATTCTGCGGAGGAGTTACGACCCTCATTAACGTGCAGTCGCCCGTGTGCTATTTTCATACAAAGTGTTGTATAGTTCGACTCAAAAACTAGGAAAGATAGACTGATGGCTTATATTTCAAATTTTGGGTATCTAAACAAGGTTCTCGCCTTTAAAAAACCGAAGTCATAGGTTTTGTAGCTTTATAAAAAAATATGTATCATACACAATATTTTTCCCGAAATCTTCAAAACCACAAAACCTGTCTTTGGTTTTCTAGAGGCGAGATCTTTGTTAAGATACCAACAATTTGAGATATAAACCATTAGTCTAACTTTCTTAGTTTTTGAGTCTAACTATACCACAGTCTGAATGAAAGAAAAAAAAAAGAAAAAAAGTGAAAGATAATATTTAGGCACAAGCGTTTGCTTAGTGACTGACTGAGACAGATGGCGATGAGCGACATATCCCGAAAAAATTTGAAAAAAAAAAGAATTTTTGAAATCATAAATAACGGAGTAATTGCGTAACAAACCCACAAAAAAAAACTTTCAGAAGACTTGACAACCTCCTTTTTTGAAGTCGGTTAAAAATAGCACACGAGTGACTCCTATAAGGAATACGATTTGAGTAACATCAGTTTTAATGCATGTTAATCAGGAATACGTTTTCTATGAATATTTATCAGTTTTAAACGGCAATTAAACTAGCTTCGCTCTCCGGCCGCGCCTGGTCTGCTTTAGCGACTTCATATTCAGCCAGAGTAATGCCATGGTTAGACAACATATGACTCTTCATGCTACATTTCTGCACAAACGCCAACCCACAAACGCCACATTTAAACCTTCTATCATTATTATGTATTCTCATATGTTCCCGTAAAGTTTTCTTTCTCGCATACGCCTTGAGACAGACCGTGCATTTGAACACCCTCTCGCCGTTATGCTTTATCATGTGTTCCTCTAAACTCTGCTTTATAAAGAAACCTTGACCGCAAACGGAACAGATATGGTTTCTTTCCATTAAATGTACCTTTTTTATGTGCGAGGTTAGTTTTGCTTTGAGAATGAAAGACTTATCGCATATATTGCATTTGTAAGTTGCGGCGACCGTGTTGTGTTCAGTAAACATATGTCGGTTCCTTTGGTAATAACTGGTGAAAGATTGCTCGCATTGTGGACAATTCGTCGTATATCTTGCCGCCGTGTTATGCGTGTACTTTTCGTGACACATTTTTCTCACTCGCGTCGTGAACTCTTTATCGCAAAACGAGCACTTGAAATTGCCGATTTCGTGCGTGCGTTGGTGATTCTTTAACTTATGCTTGTTTATGTAACCTAGATCGCAAATTTCGCAGATGAAATTTCTGTAATGTCCGTTCATGTGTTGCAACAACATTTTGAAAGTTTCGTACGACGAATGACAGAGGGCGCATTTCAACATTTCCGAGTCCGTTAATTTGAATTCCATGTAATAGTCGTGTGTATCGGGATAAAATTTGACGTCGTGTTCATTCGTCAAATGTGCTTTTAGATTAGTTATGACATCAAAATTCTTGCCACAAATCGTGCATTTCAGATCAGATATATCTAGTTTGTAAGTGACATTGCTTCTATCTTTGACCGGATCAACAATACTAACAGATTGATGTTTGTCGTCTATATGTATGCGTAATTCTTGTGAATTTTGGTAGACTTCTTTGCAAAACGCACACAGTATCCCCGCTATAGTTTTATTCGCAAATGGCGTACAGTTGGAGTTTTTCATGAGATTCTCCATATTGGTTTTGTGTTTGACAGATTCAGAGACGACCGCATCGCCGTATTTACATTTGACAGTTTTTCGTGGATATATCGTGTCCAATTTTGACAGTTTTTTGAACGATATCTTTCTGGACTCGCTGGATAGCTTCTTCAGTTTCTTTTCTGTAAATGAAACAAATAAGGATATGATTATCTTTATAATGATAAAATCCATAACAAACAACAAATTTCTACATTAGTTTTTAATCGATCTACTAAGCTGTAGGAATTCTTGCCATATTTTCTAATTCTCTTTGAGCTTTAATTTATAGGTCTTGAAGTCAATTGTAGATTACTAACCGTTTTCTTCTAGGCAAGCGCTAGATCATAAGCTGTAAAGTAGAGCTAACTTTCAAATATGTCACAGATACCAAATTGTAATAGAGTGCTAGCTTATTTTGTATACATACAAAACATTACCGAATGAATATCAAACTTGCAGATTTATTATCAATGAAACTCAGGCGCAGAGTTCTTAAATTTAAGAACATACTTATACAATACTAGTGGGTGCTCGTGGCTTCGCTCGCATTAAGAAGTAAAACTTGCATGCCCCTATTTCACCCCTTTAAAAGTGGCATTTCCAAAAATCATTTCTTAGCGGATGCCCACGTCATAACATCTACCTTCATACCAAATTTCAGCCCAATCCGTCTGGTGGTTTGGGCTGTGCGTTGATAGATCACTATATCAGTCAGTCAGTCAGTCACCTTTGAGTTTTATATATTATATAGACATACCTTCTCGACTAAGTTTGTCCTTCTTCCGTCCCTTTCTAGATATAGTGGTGGAAGCGAGATGGCGCAGCCCGAGCAACTCTGCCAGTTTCTTATCGTCTTCTGCATCGTCATCTATACCGTCGTAGTCTGATAGCTCTTCTTTTAGATCTGTGGATAAAAAACAGTTATCTTTTAGTTTTTTTTCTTCTTTTTTTTGTTAGTAAACCAATTCTTGTGTTAGAGTTTAATGTTAAGGTTTTTTACCTAAATGGTAAAAACGGAACCTATTTCTAAGCCTCCGCTGTCAGTCACCCGGTGGTATTTCATAAACTATGACAAGAAAGGGGTCCCCATATAATAAACTTCCACAAAACTCTTTGTGCGCAAGTGCAACGTGTCTGCGTTTTATTTCTCCTTCTTATTCTTTGGGAACCAACTCATGTTTTGAAGATTTAAATATAAATAAATAAATATTCTAGATTTCACACAGCGCCATCTACCTAGTCTCATTGTAAGCAAAGGCTTATGTCATGAGTACTATGTATATTTGACTGGCCTGTCAGCTTAGTTGGTAGTGGTTCTGCCTTCTAATCAAAGTCAACTCGGTTTGACTTACCCTGTCATGACACTTCCCTATGTAGTTACACAACAACAACAAACTTACCAAGAAAATAGATGCCATTATCATCATAATCAGCTACTTCCTCCTTCACCTTGACTGCTTCATCTGGAAAAATTACAAAGAAAAATTATCAACTTATCTTCTATATATAATTCCCGTCTATTTGAAGATTGCCTGTGATGGTATGGGCAGCCATTGCACAACAAAATTATTGAAACATATAGACAATGATGGTACACACGTCTGTATAGTTTATACATAATTATATTATTGTAGAATTCAATTCATGAAAGTGTTATATGAATGGCTAGTGGGTGCTCGCGGCTTCGCTCGCATTAAGAAGTAAAACTTGCATCCCCTATTTTACCCCTTTAAAAGTGACATTTCCAAAAATCCTTTCTCAGTAGATGCCTACGTCATAACATCTACCTTCATTCCAAATTTCAGCCCAATCCGTCCAGTGGTTTGGGCTGTGCGTTGATAGATCACTATATCAATCAGACAGTTAGTCAGTCAGTCAGTCAGTCACCTTTGAGTTTTATATATTTACTACTACTTACTTACTCCGCTGGCGCAGTGACCCAAAGCGAGTCTTGGCCTCTGATACAAGAGATCGCCACCGGTCCCGGTCTTGAGCCGCTTCCCGCCAGTCAGCTACTTGAAGCACGCGTAGATCTGACTCCACAACGTCCTTCCAGCGGTACCTCGGCCAACCAACGGGTCGACGGCCACTCGGGACACCGAGAAAGGCTCTCTTGACACTACGATCGTCTCCCAATCTCACCAAGTGACCCAGCAAGCGAAGTCTATAGGCTTTTGTCTCACCCATTATATATTTAGATAACCATAATCATTCCATCCATTTTCAAAACATTTATGATATAGACTGCCATTTATAAGTCTTCTTTAATTAACTGGGTACTACATGTGTTTACACAGTTCTAAACTTAATTCATTTTTTTCTCTTACTCTTACCTTTGACCCCCTGCCGCAGCAGCTCCTGGCAGGTCCTCTGGCAGACCTGCACCTGCTTCTTGAAGTCCACAGCATCACACAGCCGAGTCACACACACCTCACAGATACCAGCTGTATTATCTTCCCCTGTTAGTAGCTGAAAAATCAATTGAAATGATATATAAGTATTTACTACTTACTGTTCACGTCAATAAAAAGTATATATAAGTAACGAGCTCCGCCGGGTTCGGACGAGCCTCGTTTGCGTGATAGCCATACCTATATTGTTCAACACAAAACAATCAGGTTTTGTGCTTCTAGGATTAAGAACAAACACTGGTCTGTACAAATTTTATAATTTATTATGTTAATAAAGATATTTTAAAATTGAATTGACATACTGTTCACATGTTAGAGCTAACTGATTATAAAGTAAGACATATAAATTGTCAGTAAGCAAAAACATATTATAAAACTAATAAAATTGTCACATTGAACTATTAGGTACAAGGAGATTAATATTTGTGGAGGAGGAAAAAAAGTAAGACATAAAATAAATAAATATCAGATATTTCAGAACATATCATAACGCCATCTCGCCATATAGTAAGTATATGCATGTGTCCTTGGTACTAGATAATGGTTATAATACTTATATACCTAAATTGTTTTTATAAAGCCATACTTAATAATATAATGTAGTTGCATAGAAATGACCAGACTCAACACAAGTTCTCAACAATTGAAAAATATAACCTGCAATCTCTACATTAGAAGGCAGACCCACTACCAACTAAGCTAACAGGCCAGTCAATTAATAAATAAATGAAAGTATACATGTTTTTACTGTTCACATGCCAACTTTAAGGATATGTAGAGCTAACTGATTGTAAATTAAGACATATTAGGTAACCATAGAATGCATATCTAAAGTAAGTAAATGATTTTTGACTCTTTTAATTTGAATAGTTGGATAAGTTCAAATAGGTTTCTTCTAGGCTAGCGTGCTACATCTTAGACTATAGTGGTGCTTAGCATCAGGCAGGCTATAGTCAAACGTAAGCCTATTTAGTGTTAAAAAAAAGTTATTTTGGACTGAAACTAGTTATACTTTAAGTATATTCTTTTGTATTTTGGTGCGGCTTCCTGGATAGTTGGAGTTTTCTTCAAAGCATGCATGGGTTTAATAAAACATTTTTAGCAATATAAAAGTTTAAGTATGTAATGATTTGTATGATGTGTATCAATTTCTTTTAGGTTAATGATAGTTTATACGGAAATACATGAAATCCTGCATTAGTATGAAGAAATGATAGTAATCAGACAGATACAAAGTAATATTTCAAAACAAAGCGATTGTATCTTGTTAATAAAGTCGTTCAAATTTGTACATACATAGTCTACTATAGTAAAGCTTGTAAGTATATTGTTCGTCTCCAGAAGCAGATGAATAGTGTTAAGGAAGTTCTAAATAAGCTATTCTATCGATAGTAAAGCAATACATACATGTATTTCAAAGCATTCCTTGATCATATCGGCATAAATTTCTGATATTCCCAATCTCGTGTATTGGGTTTTTAAGTTCTTATCGGGCGGCCGTGTCATACAGCAGCGGCATAGTTCTAGAGAGGACATGTTCCCTCTTTTATAAAATAGTTGAATCCGCTCAGGTATTCAATAAAACCGAATAAAATTAGTAAATTTAATGAAAATTTGGAAAAACTATTTTTATTTACTTTGACATCTGTCAAACAATGCTTATAATATTGACATTCCTTTTTTTTTTTTAAAGAGCGCAGCTCAAGGTTTAAAACCCACTTGTATTTGTCGGACGTAATGGTAGAAGTTCTGCTACTCGACACAAGATGTCTCTACTAAGCCACAAACTGGTTCGCAAAAGTAAGTAAAAAAAAACGAAATAAACAAAATGGCGGAGCATTTGTAGCGTCGGTGCTCCGATGCCAATTTTTCAATGAAATTTTTATTGTTTTGCATGTAAATGTTGTGATATTGTACAAATCATGGAGAGTTCATCGGTGAATGGTGTGTGCCGGTGCTGTGCATCGCAGGGTGCCTTCAAAGACATCAAAACCTCGTACCATTGGATGGGCGAAGAAGAAGTTTATAGCGACATGATAAGGGAATGCTTTGAAGTAAATGTAAGCTTATTAAAGTCTTCTGTTACTATTTCCCATAGTTTTCTGAATGAATTGTTACAATATAAACGTTACATAGCCTCCAGATGATTAGAACTTAGGAATGCAAAAGGTCCTTTCGGATATGGCGGCGCAGGCATTCCGGCGTCTTTAAAAATAATAAACAAAATCAATATGCAATTAATGGCCAGGAATTGATATCTGAAAGTGATATAAAGACAAACCAACGCGTTACTAGCGTTATTGTACGATTAAAAGTTTATACTTACCTATGTATACAGCTCTATGTAGCAGCTATGTGACCAAGAATGTAAGAGTTTTCTCTTCTTCATAGGTAAGTCAGTGACTCTTTGAAACTCTACCAGAAATCCTGTTTCCTGAAAATTACATACCAGAGGTTGTCAAATCCAGAGTAAATAGGTTTATTATGTATCCTTAACTACAGTGGTGCTTAGTATCAGGCAGGCTGTAGTCAAACATATAATTCTGTTTTTAAACTATTAAGTTGGTGTTGCAGTTGACATCAGTGGAGCAGGGTGGTATATGTGAGGTGTGCATCTCGCAGCTGCGGAGTGCCTCCAATTTCAAGAAGCAGGTGCTGCACACGGAGGAGCAGTTCAAGCAGCATCTGCGCAGCAAGGGGTTCAAACGTGAGTACTCCTCAGTGCTGGGGGTTGTGACTACTAATACAAAAACAAAGTTATTTTTTGCCAAATAACTTTGTCACAAAATGTTTCGAATCCTCTGACCTCGTGGCAGCCGTTAGGCTGTGTTACGAGGCCAGAGTCATCTCCCAGTATATTTCTAATAATTTTAAATTATAATTACTATTACAATTAGGAGATTCAGTATTATTTTCTCTGTTTCAGTGGTGAAAGAGGAGTCGGTGTTTGAAGACAATGATTCTGAAGACATGGACAATGGGGATGATGAGGACTATATACCAGGTAAGAAGAGTATCTCTCTTTTATGAGTTGTATTTCTTCATGAGGGTCGTGACTCCCCCGCAGAATTAATTTGTTGGGGGAGTTCTCATATGGGCAAATACATACATAGATATAATATGTTAAATACTCTATCTATTTAAAAAACTGCATCAAAATCCATTGCGAGGTTTTAAAGATCTAAGCATACATACATATGTACTATACATAGACTCAGATACGGGAAGCGAATTTGTTTGAAACTATATAGTGATGTGGAAAATATGGCAAGGCCACTTGTAGTAGTTGTTCCAATTGTTAGTTCTTTTTCTGTTGTTTATCATGAAAATAAAAACTAGTAAACTTATCTTACTTACTTAATCGGTTCTTATCGGGCAAGCACGCTCCATCTTAGGCCATAGCCTTTGCTTGCTATCAGGTAAACTATGGCCAAGTGCAAACCCATTCAAGTTAAAAAAAAACTTTGTGAAATTTTCAATTTCACTATTTAATATTCCTAATTCTATCTTTTTATTGTGTGACTTGATAAATTTAATTCAATGCTCTTATTCTATGATTCTAGAATTTATTTTAAAACTGGATCTACACCAAAGACTTGTTTTTATAAATAATGTTTTTAATGTTGTGTAAAAGCTTGCTTCATAGTAAAGTAAAAACTTTGAAAGGAAAGCATTGAGCTAGGATTATATAGAGACACAATCTCAAACTAGAAAGCGCAGGAAAGTGTCCGAACGCTAACATCGTCAGCGAGCGCAAACAAAACACTGCTTGTCTCTTTCGCTCTTACATATTTTAAGAACGTGCAAAAGAGATAGGTAGCCCAAAATTCTGATCAACAAGTAACGTGGGCAGAGTTTTGGCTCGGAATTTTTTTTCGAGCGTTTGTGAGTCTTTATAATCCTAGCTCAATAAAGGAAAATTAGGGAATACTGTCTTCTGTGAGTGGAGCTGGAGTATTTAATTCTTGTTTATTAAAAATTTAATGGCGAGGCCCTATTAAGTACGCGTCGGCTTTCTCCTTTAACCGACTTCAAGAAAAGTAGAAGTTTCCCAGTTTGTATGCTTTATGTGATTTGTTTCGCGTTTGACTACACATATTTACCTAGGGCATCCCCATTAATACTAGACTTAAAGACCCAGGATTGTAGTTAGTACGAAACAGCTTCTGATAGTGTTCCAAAGGTGTTTTAATTGTTTATTAGTAAAAAAAAAAAAAAAAAAATGGTTTGCCGCCCTTACAATAAAGTAGAATAAACATATTAAATAATTGTTATGAGAAGCAAAGTAGTTGGACATTTGGCCACTTTTTTCCATTAAACAAAAAAAAATTGATTAATTCTACTAAGAAAGTGATTATAATTAATAATTCCCCTTCAGATTACGAAGTCCCGATCAAAACGGAGTCGGAATCCGAAGAGAAGCCTCGCAAGCGTGCAGCCAAGAGTACCTCCGGCCGCGCCAAGAAATCAAAGTCGAGCGACGGAGACGCCACTGTTAAAAGTAAGTTGATTGTTTGTTGACGTTTGTTGTTAATAGGCTGGGGGGGCGTGTGGATGCAGCTTAATGTAATATATGTGTTTCATTTCTTTTATTTCTTTTTATTTTTTTATTTCGAGTCGAGAGTGAATCGGTCTCTTCTAGGCAAGCGCGCTAGATCGTAGATTACAACGTTACTTAACTTCAGGCGAGTTGTCAAGCGTGAGCCTAACTTGTTGTAACTAAAAAAATTCTTCATTTAGGTAAAAACTAAACTTAGTTTTGTACACTTATGAATGTCAAACAAAATCTAATACATAATAAATGTTGCCAGAGGCATACTAAAAAATTACTTCCAAATTATCAAAACAAATTCAATTAAAATTATAAATAAAATACAAATTATCTTCTTAAACACAATACTAATATAAATTGATAGCCTACAATATAACAACAACAATATAAATAAAAATACCTATTTCAAAAAAATGTAATTACCTATATAGTTTTTATTGCCATGTTACTCTAGAAATAAAATACTTAGGCCCCATGCTTCTCAAGTTCGTAAAGTTTTCACTCGGAATCGAAACACCAATCAAAGACGTCTCAGCTAATATATTTTAATCAATGGAGTTCCAAAGGGCTTCAACGAATGGCATTTCGTCCAAATGAAAAAAAAAGGTAATATTGTGAAACACCCTGCTGAACTATTAGTTCATACCATAACGAAGCAACAGATAAAAACTTTTTTGACTTGGATTCTAGTATAGTAATGTATGCACAAATAAAGAATTTTATTTACAATAACAAAAATATAAAAATAAGGGAAGAAAAACTAAACATACTACTTCTAACTACAACTTAAAAAGGGGCACTTAGAAAATCTTCAGAAAAGCCTAGAGATAGTCTAAGTGCTCCACTCCACTGCCCAGCATGCTGGCCGCATTACCACGCTAGATGGCAATGCCGATAGTAATAGTTTTATTGATATCTATTGTCTATTTTGATAAGCTCTTTAGAAAGCTGTCATGTCCTTATAAAACACGTCACATTTGCGAAAACTATGAAAATTACAGCTCTATTTCATATTCATAATATTATAAAAGTTGAATGTAAATTCAAACTAACATCAAGTTTCATCGAAACAGTTTGCTGTGTTTGCAATATAAGTTAGCATCCACACACCACTTCCATCCAATGAAAGGTATTAAAAAAGCTGCCTTATTACATATCTATCTAATATTTTACCGAATAACTTATTTACAAATTATACCTATATGTTTTTTTATGATGTCATTTTTCTTCCGCATATTTGTTTTCAAAAATGTCACACGATAATTATTATACAATACATATAAATCAAACATAATAAACTTATTTTTTAAATTATTTTATCATATAATTATGTTTTTTTTTCAGTTATGATTTCTCAAAGAAATGGCAGCTCTTTCGATACTTTTTGATATAGTATTTGATTATTGTGTGTAGATTTGTATTGTGTACTGCAAAGTTGAATGTACTTTATATAAGTATCACAATTTTCTCAATTTTGTCTTAAACCTAGGTTTATCTATATAAAACAGTTCTCAATACACTACATTTTAATATGTTATCTTTTCTATCAGTAGGAAATTATCGTTACCATTGTGGTTGCTTGATCGGCCATATTTTCCCGGGATTAAAAATAAGCTATATCACCGCACAGTAGGTATTATTAACTACACTTTTAGTTCTACAGCACTAGGTGTAACTGTGTGCAATTTAAAATTGAGAGTCTCACTAATATCGGTACATATATATCGCTTACCATCACAACTGCGAGGCGTCAGACGCTCACCTTGATATAAAATTCAGAAAACAAATTAATGTACCAAATACATTCAACTTCAAAGTACAAGAGTAGTTATTAATGCATGACATTATAGATAGATGTGTACCCATATCTTTTTAAATCATATAAATATAGTAATATTAAGGCAACATAACTTTTCGAACAATTCAACTAAGATTTATTCAATCTTTCTCTAGCATATTATTATAGGCAGGCGTTTAGATGTTATGATAATTTTATACCTTCCAAGATTATAAAATGACGAATTCCCTAATTTATGTTTACGTCTAAAAAGTACACCCACAAATACATTAAAGAGTTCGATTTCATACCTTGACTTATAAATTTAAGTTAAATCCGAGGACATTTCCTTTTGGACATATATATATAAATTGTCACATACAATTTTCTTACAGGAAAATACAATTTATCTGCCCAAAACAATTCCTCTTATGAAGATTCCCGTTTTAATAAAGTCAGACTAAAGATACGTTAGTGACCCTTAACATGCACATAATTAATAATTTAAGGAGAACTACAGACTTATATACAAGATATAAAATATACTATTATTGAATACTAGCTTTTGCCCGCGGTTTCGCACGCGTTATAATACGTATAAACCTTCCTCTTGAATCACTCTATCTATTTAAAAAAACTGCAACTGCAAATCCGTTGTGTAGTTTTAAAGATCTAAGCAAATATACATACAGACAGACGCGGAAAGCAACTTTGCTTTATACTATGTAGTGAAGCTTTTTAGACGACTTAGTTTAGAGACCACAATACCTCTAACGATTGTAAATTTTACGTGTGAAGTTATTAGAGTACCTATTTAAATAAATTGCGGCAATACTGTGAATGCGTTGTTAAGCACTTGAACCATATTTACTCGTACCTATATCCTTAAAGCAAAAGTGGACCAGTTTATTCTTGGAAACAAGTTCTACCAAAAAAGTTCTTGAAAACTTATGTGTCACTGTACCCGCGCTAGGTCCTATTTTGGGCCTGTGATTATTCGGCTATAATATGATGTTACTATTAACGTTAAGCATTGTACCTACTAAAAAAACTCTCGTATGAATTTGAAAAATTAGGAAGTATTAAACAAATCTCAGAGAGAAAAACAACTTATTTATAGAAAAAAATCTTTTAGAAGACTTGATAACCTCCTTTTTTGAAGTCGGTTAAAAAACACCTCCGTCAACTCCCCAAGAAGACCTACAATAGAACTAAAACGCGTGTGAAAGCAGTTATTTTTCTTTTATAGGCGAACGAAGAGCGAAAAAGCGAAAACGGCCTAAAGAAGACGAGGACGATATCGCTCTAACAAACCTCTTGTACGTCGAAAAACATATACCGGAAATGAAGAAACAGTGGCATAATCTGACAACGATACTGCGGTGTTCGAACGCGACCCCTTTCAAGGATAGAACCGACGCGGGATACGTTTGCGCGTACTGCTTCAAAACGTACCCGAACGCAGACTTGTTGAGAACGCACACACACTCTCAACACGACAAAGAAACGCCTTTCTATAAACCAGGACAAGGCGTTGCCACTTTTGTCGCGTTTCTAGACATCGTTGATTTGAAATGTACGCTATGCGAACTGCCAATGGAAAGCATCAACTCCCTAGCGGACCATTTAGTAACGATACACAGTAAGAAGTATTATCAAGGAATAACAGATTACTTTCAACCATACAAATTGACGAATGAAATGCAAATAAACTGCTGTATTTGCAACGACGTGTTTCACAACATGAAGCTCCTAATGCAACATATGAATGTGCATTATCGCAACTTTATTTGCACGACCTGCGGCGCGGGGTTCGTTAACAGTTTTCGATTGAATCGACACGAAACAACGCATTTGAAGAAAAAAACTAGTTTTCCGTGTCGAGAGTGCGGACAGGTCTTTGCGGCCGAGTCAAAAAAGAAGGCACACGTGAATCAGGAACATAAAGGAATAGCAGGCGATAGTGTCTGTCAAATATGCAAATCGCGTTTCAAAAACTACTACCAAAAAACAAGACACATGATTCAAGTGCATAACGTAGAAGGCATCAAATGCGATCTGTGCGAGAAAAAGTTTAACCTAAAATCTAATCTAATGATACACATGAGAAGTGTACATTTAAAAGAGCGCCCGTACGAATGTTCCGTTTGTAGCATGAGTTTTTTCATTAAAAGACATATGTTGGGTCATTACTTAGCCACGCACACGAATGAGAGGAGGTACAAGTGTGAGGTGTGCGGGAAAGCGTACGCTACGCAGAATAGTAAGCGCAAACATATGAAGAAGAATCACGGGATCGCCAAGAATGCGATCATTTTGCCGGAAATGCCTCGAGCGTAAGAATTTAAAAGTGTTCATAAAGAATGAAAACATCTTATTGGGTCAGATTTTACATAATATAGCAACAATCACACATAAAAACAAGCAAACTTGATACATTTTCGACGTGACATTTATGATGATAATAACAATACGAACATTTTATATTTCTAGTTATACTAACATATTTCGTATAAATATGTACATCTATACAAATATGACGTTTTCTTCATGCTAACTGTAGTTAAAAGCAGATCTAATATATTACACCTGATGTAAATATAGAAAACTCTGAAAATTACAGTCACAAATTAGTGATTTAGCCAAAAATAGTTCCTACTTACGAGTATGTATTAGAAGAAAAAAACAAGGAATAATCAATGTAAATACTAGTATAGTATAGTAGTTATTTATTAGGTACATATCGCGTAGAAAATATGTTAAAGTTAAACTAAGTATAGTATTTCAGTATACATTAATTAAGCATTACATGTAATTATTTAGACTAGAACAATATATCATTAATATATAATTCTCATCTTCATTTTATGATTTGTTCTAAAACTGTATTGAATTGAACTTTTGTAGACACCATTTTAAGAAAATATCAATTTGTAATTTTACTAAAACTCAATAACAAACTTGAAATCATGCAGTCAACAATACTACTACTTCTTCTTCTTTGTATCGAATGATAGTGGCCAACCCTGGTGTCGAGAGTTTATAAAGCCGCCCTAAGGGCCTCTGTTCGAATGAGAGTGGCCAACTCTGAGGTCAAGACGCCCTAAGGGCCTCTGACAGGGCTTAACGACTGCCGTACTAATAGAATAGATAAAATAAAAAAACGATAGAATCTCATTTACACTAATTTTATGTACTTATGTATTATTTATTAAACTCATATTTTAAAAAAGGACACAAATACTTTTATTACTTAACCTACGCCCTGCGTAAATCTTAAGAATAGTTTAAACTTCCCAAAAAAACTAAGAAAATCGTCAAAAAACCCTTTCTCAAACATTATAGAGTTATATAAGGATACCTATTAAATTTTCAATTAAAAAAAGCTATATTCAAATTATATTCTGTAGTAAAATATGGCTAAAGCCGTCTTATTTCAAAACGTGGTTTAATATTAGTCAAGAACTTTGAAAATTAAAAGTCTGTTCTTGTTGTTCAAACATCACATACAAACAATTAAAACGTCAACTTCAAATTGGAACGTTTATTATTATTTGTAACATGTTGAGAGTTTGATTATTATGACAGTAGATAGACCAATTTCGATCAGTAAGAACGCACTGCATATTTTCAAAGTTCTGGACTAATAGTTAAGCCACGTTTTGTAATAAGACCCGTTTAAATAGCTTAAAGTTTGATTTATTTCGCAGTATAGTTGTAACACGACCCTAAATAAGTACTCGTACATTTTGCACTAATTTCACAACATCAGATTAGTTGGAATTAATTAAATTCGTGTTTCCAATATTTAGGCTGATAAGTCCTGTAGTATTTAGAGATTGCCTGTTTGATTGAGTTTGGCTTTATTAATGTAGCGAACGCTATCTACATAATATACTTTTTAATTTGAAATTAACAGTTTTCAATCATTTCTAGGATCTTTGTTGACAGTGGAGGTTGCCCGAAGAACTTATATAAGATATTTCTTTCTTATATTCTAAACGACAAAAATATCCAATTTTTATTATTAAAAAAACTTACCATATAATTTATTTTTTGTACTTGTGTAACTAATTTGGTCAAAAGCACGTAAAAACTATGAAAAAAAGAGCCCAACAATGGCAAGGAATTACTTAAAATAACCTATACTGTGTTACCATGCAAGACAACAAATATGAAAATGTCTAATAAGACCATTTGATACCTCTTGGAATAGCCAGAAATATTTACAAGACTAAGAGATAACACACCAGCAATGCCTCAATTATTAAAAAGGTCCAAAAGCACCATAGAAAGATTATACAGTTTTCATCAGGCTCAATTATTTCTTTCTGTAACGATAAAAAGAAAGACGATATAACGACTATTGAAAAAGTCCACAAGCACTTATCAGGCCCAGATTGCTAACTCTATACCATAGAAAAGGACAAAATAATGAGATGTGCCCCGTTTCTGTTATAGGCCTCGGGGACGCGCCTAAACGGAGGAAAAAGAAAAAGAAATCGGACGATAGTGCCACTCCAGAGCGAGTCGAACACAGAGTCAACTTGACGGCAATACTGCAGCATTCTAACGCCAGCCCATTCCGGGACAAAACGGCGCGAGGCTTCTCATGTCTCTACTGCTCTAAATACTTCCCAACAATACACGAACTAAGAGACCACACCGCGCAACAAACGGAGAAAGACAAACTAAACACAATAATAGATTACAAACTAAGCTACAATCCCATAAAAGTCGACATAACAAACCTACATTGCACGGTCTGCGTCGTCCCAATGAAGGATCTGAACGATCTCAAAGACCATCTCGTTGGTGTTCACAATAAAACGATATACAAGAATATCAAAGACATTATACTCCCGTTTCGTTTGGATAATGGACAGAATTTCACATGCGTTATTTGCTCCGTCGTTCATATCTCGTTTAAGAATCTGTATCATCACATGAGCAGTCATTACAGAAATTATTGCTGTAAAAAATGCGGGGCCGGATATATAACTATAGCGGCGTTGAGAAAGCATGGGAAAACGCACGCGCAAGGCATATTCCCGTGCAATTTTTGTGAGAAAACCTACACTACCGTGACGAAAATGCGTAATCATATCAAAGGAGTACACACAAACGGCTGGTTGAGGAACAAATGTCTTCACTGTCCACAAACGTTCGCGAGCTATTACGACCGGAGCGAACATATGGTGAAAGAACATAACGCGGAACCAGTAATATACCCTTGCAACGCGTGCAACAAGACTTATAAGAAGAAGTTTGAACTGAACAGACATATACGTCATCATCATCTGCAGCAAAGGAGCTACGTATGCGATAAGTGTAACGCGAAATTCTTCTCCAAGCGAGGTCTCTCCGACCATTTGACGAGACATACGGGCGGAGAGGTCTGCTCTTGCGACGTTTGCGGGAAAGTCTTTTCCCGATTAAGAACGTTGAAAGATCACATGAAACTTCACGACGACGATAAACGATACCAATGTGAAGTGTGCAAGAAAACGTTTATGCAGAAATGCAGCTTGAAGAGTCATATACGCTTGCATCAAGACGATTTAGATATATTCAAAGAGTTTGACGATGTAAAACATCTGATCGATAATAGAGAGATGACGCTGAAAGAGATAGCGGCGGAGAGTAAACTGAAAAGCCAGATGGTGATACAGAAACATGAATTTATGTAGATGGGTTAAGATTATTAGGTAGAGGCGGGTTGTTGTATTAATGAATAGCGAGGTGAAACTATACATTAAGAAATAAACTAACTGACGACTTCTACATTCGGTAGCATAAAGTTTTTGCAGTTACTCTTCCAACTGGTCTTTCTAGTGGTACTTGAAACGTCCATACATGAAATAAACTAAGAAATGAAAAACTTTCAGAAGACTTGATAACCTCCTTCTTTTGGAAGTCGATTAATAAATATCTAAATTAAAATACAAAACATATTTTAATTTAGATATTTATAAACCGTACAGAAAATATGAGAAATATTTATCTATCGAAACTACAGTGTCAATCTTAAGTTATTTCTTTGAACATGTAAAATAATAATTAGTAGTATTGTTGGACCCATGTTTTATTTTTCACTAGTGTCCCGGCCCGGTTTCGCGCAGTCACATGTGGTAATATTTACACAAAGACCTTTCTCTTATAACACTCTCTGTTTAAAAAAACAAAACAAAATCTATTGCGTGTTTTTAAAGATCTAATCATATATTATAAGGGGACAGGAAGCGAGAGTCGACTTTGTTTTTAAACTACTTCAAAAAAACAGGTTATTAAGTCTTCTGAAAGGTTTTTTTTAAACCATGTAGTATGTTTTATAGTTTCACCTCTCTATAAAATGGAAAGTTCGCCTCATCCAGAATGTAAATTAGAAGACATATAGTTTAATAATGAATTAACATATTATTCTTGTAAGGTATGCCAGATTTTATATCGATTTTGGACCTTCAGCACTTTGCCAACCAAGCTCCTGTGTTATACAAAATGAAATGTGAATCTATTACAGATACCTCTACGAAAGATAACGAAAAATAACCATGATCTTATTTCGATTTATTTTAATTTTGGTATTTTTGTCAAACAGCATTTAGCTTTTGAATTTACAATTCCTGATTACTTACTTTTCAAATTGTGGGATTGTTAACTTAATTTTGCTAAACATATAAGTACATAGTTCCGAACGTATCACTTGGGAGTTATTTTCATTTTGACTTGTTAAAAGATCACAGTTTTAGTTCCATATCACAAAACCACAATAAAGTTAGTCGTTCTTTAAAATTAATTCTTAACAATGAAAATTAAAAGTGAATACGAGAGTTAAATAAAATACAAGAGTATTTTTGTAGTCCTTATTTAGGCTGTTGTTGATGATGATTATGTAAAAACTATACTTGAGCCACTTCCGCATTATTACAAACGCGGTTTAAATATTAGTCCAGGACTTTGAAAATAAAAAGTCGGTTCTTGTTGTTCAAACAATCAAATTTCGAACAGCAAAAACAGACTGCATATTTTCAAAGTTTTGGACTAATAGTTAAACCACTTTTTGTAATAAGGCAATTATGTTTAAATAAGTATATGATGTGAATTATTTTTTCAATGAATTTCATGCCTTATTACTGTAAAGTTATAGTTGATAGCACGCCTAGATACTCGAAGTGTGAATTTATTAATAAAAACACTATATTGTACTATACTTACGTGGTTTCATTTTATTCGTTTTCAAAAACAGCTGTAAGCACATATTATTATGTAAACCATAATGGTCGCTTACCATCGGGCTAACCGTAATCTAGAGTAAACATATATCATATAAAAATAGTCTGGTATTTGTTCGCATTCACCAAAATCAGGCCAGAGTTATAGAATACAACAGAACATTCAATAATGGTTCCATACTGTATAGGAAGTAGCATATCGCTTAATTCCTGTGTAAAATGTTCCTCTCGAAATGTCGTAAGTTGTATGAAATCTGGTTTAAAGTTAGAATGCCTCAACTAAACTGTGAAAAGAAATACTAGTAACTCGCTTGATCAAAGTCATACAAGCTAACGATAACCAAATAATATAATGGAGGCTACCTCGAGGTAGATCACCGCTAGAGGCTCTAATGTACTGTGAGGTCTGCGAGATGCCAAATATCATAATTTAGCAAACATCACCAATTTGCCGCCAGAATTGCTAGTTAAATCTAAAATGTCAAGAAATGGTAGCCCCCTTTAAATGTCCTCCGCCAATCGTCAATTCTCTAGAACGGAATAAACCAATGATGTTTTTCTCTTTGTAGGTTTCCTAAGTAACGTCGCTAGCTCGGAGGTAAAGGAAGAACTGGAAACTAACTGGGGGCTCACTATCAAGAAGGTCAAATCGGACCCGGACCTAATACCCACCGACAGCGACCATAAAAACAAAACTACCCTCAAAATCAACCATATTGCACAAACTAGCAAAAGCAAAGTAAAAAAGACGAAAAAGTCAGACAGCCCTAAAACAAAACTCAGATTAGTAAACTATGAAATAGTAGACGCAAAGCCAGTCAAAGTAAAGACCAGAACGAAAAACGGGGAACTAAAACCTATCGTACCTCGAACAGTCGCTTTAGATATGGCACCTTGTAGCTACGAATTGGAACTCAAAAGATCGATAGAGTTAGACAAACATCGATACAATATTAGAACAATATTGCTCTTCTCCAACGCAACGCCAATAAGAACCCATTATGTAGGAAACGGGTACGCATGTTGCTTCTGCAAACAGTTCTTTCTAAAAGCAGCGGATCTCAAAACGCATACGATAAAAGACCACGATAGGAAACAAAAGAATAAGTTCATGGCAAACGTATTCTTGAGCGCTTTTGCTGTTAAACTCGACATAACAGGTCTAGAATGTAGTTTGTGTAAAGAAGAATTAAACACACTGGAAGAATTAATAGAACATTTGAATGAAAGGCATAAGAAAGCTCTCAACACGGGTATAAAGAGTCAAATCATCTGCTTCAAACTGGACAATGAGGAATTGAAATGCATGTTCTGTCAATTGGAATGTAGCAGTTTCAAAGTGTTGCTAGAACATATGAATTCGCATTACAAAAACTTTGTCTGTTCAGAATGCGATACCGGGTTCGTGACCCAAAGAATGCTATGGATTCACGTGGACGGTCATAAACAGGGTGAATTTAAGTGCGAAATTTGTGAAAAGGTCTTCGATAAGCTACGCTCTTTAAAGTATCATACGCGTATGTCCCACACTGTAGCCAATAGACACAAATGCTATCAGTGCGGGGAGAAATTCGCAACAATCAAAAGCAAGAAAGATCACATGACGAGTATTCACGGGGCCCAATTCCCGAAGATTCCGTGTTTGGCTTGCGACAGACTGTTTCGTGACCAAAACGCGTTACGAGTCCATACGAAACGAGACCATTTGATGGAGAGACGATTCAAATGTCCAGATTGCGACAAATCTTTCTATACTAAAGGTTTACTAAACAATCATGTGGTCATCCATTCGGGAGTTAGAGAGTTTAAATGCGAGCTCTGCGGTCGAGATTTCGCCAGAAAGAAGACGTTGCAAACACATATGAGGACTCATAGAGACGATGTCAAATTTCCCTGCAATTTGTGTCCGAAGATCTTGAATTCTAAAGCCAGTTTTGAAACACACGTGGCCTCGCATGATCGGTTTATGCAGCCGAGTTTTAGTTGTAGAGATTGCGCGGTGACGTTTTACGAAGTACAAGAACTGAATCATCATATGTTGACTGTTCATGGGGAAATGACGATGGCGTAGTCTTGTTAGGTTTGTCCCTAATACATTTTAGTACCTACTAGTGGACGCCCGCGGCTTCGCTCGTATTATTTCAGGATAGAAAGTAGCTTATGACACCTCTAAGACCTCATGCTACCTACGTACCAAAAATCATGATGATCTGTTTTTGCGTGATGAGCGTTTAAATAAACAGAGAAACTGTCAAAATTTCTAGAAATCGTTGGAACGTGTTCTGTTATAAAACGTGTTCTGCTATCAATTCGAAGTATCTCCAAACATTTTTTTTATATCTTTAATATTTAGACTTTCAACCTTCTTTAGCTTTATTATATGTATAAAAGATATACATAGATGTAGTACCTATTAAAGCAAGCCAAGAGGCGATATTGTTGAAGGATTTTTAATCTGTATTAAAATCCTAAGATATACCTACATAGATGCTAATCTGGTGTTAGTACCTACCTATTGAGTGTATAGAAAAGCCAAGAGGCTAAATTGTTTAAGAATTTCTAAGGTATCTGTATTGAAGTCCAACTAGAACTAACTTAAATCAAATCAAAATGTTATTATGTTCATTGCCCTGTTGTTTAGGGAGTAGTCTAGATGATGTGATGAGTTATTTCAAACAAAAGCTTAGTTAAACCTTGAAAATAATGTTAGCTAACCTAAGCTTTTTGATCATTAATAGTTTTTTTTAAATATTATTATAAATAAGCGAAACAGTTAATCGATAATGCCTCTATTTTATTTTAAGTGCTTGTTAATGTTATATAATTTATTTTTGACTATTATTACATTAGTTGTTGCGTCAATAAATTTGTATAAGTATGTGCTTTTTTTGTTTCTTTTTCGCAGGACTTTAAAGCTAGTAGTCAGCTAGCAAAACTAGCTAGAATATACATACTTATTTAACAGTAAACTATAAAAAAATATTACAGGAATGCATAACCAATTACTATATCTATTTTAATGAGACTGTAGCCCTTTAATAGTTTAGTACAATCGTTCAAATCTATACTATATTTGCAGGCACATCTAACGTGTAATACCTTAAGTTACTGACACCTACGCTTAGAAATAATAAAATATTCTACGATTAAATTGTATACGTCGTGGCCGAAATTTCCTCCGCTTCATTCCCAGATGTTTTGCCCAGATTAGCATAAACGTTACTTTAGTAAACTTTGAAAGCCGAAAAACAAATCAATGAACCTTGTTTTTTGTTGTAGGTCTCGCTCTAAAGGAGCGCAAAATAAGCAAGGAAGAAGGCGTGAGACCAAGGGACATCAAAATATCAAAGGATGTCAAAATAAAAACAAAAATACGAGCGCCACCAGAGTTTACAAAAGTAACGCTTAAAGCTAAACTGGGCAGACCCAAGAACGCAGACGAAACTAAACCCAGGAAAATAAGAATCAGACCCGACTGCGAACCTCAGCTATCTGAACTTCACAAACATAGATATAACATTAGAATGATCCTGCAATACTCAAACGCAACACCCATAAGAGCACATTACGCAGGAACGGGATTCGCTTGCGGCTTCTGCAAAGAATTCCATCACAAAGCGGCAGATCTCAAAACGCACACTCTAGAAAAACACACGAAAGACAAAGTCAAATACATGCAACAGAAGTCCCTATCGAAATTCATCGTCAAGCTCGACATCACAGGGTTGAATTGCGCGATTTGTCAGTCGGAATTCAACCTGGTTGAAGAGTTAATGGAGCATCTAAACAAAGTACACGAGAAAAACTTGCACACGGATATAAAGAACCAGATCGTTTGCTTCAAACTGGCCGGGACTGCGTTAAAGTGCATGTTTTGCCCAATAGAGTATACGACGTTTAAACCGTTGCTCGAACATATGAATCAGCATTACAGGAACTTTATCTGCGAGGTCTGTGCGGCTGGTTTCGTGAGCCACGGCATGCTGGCCAGACATGCAACCGTACACACGATAGGCGAATACAAATGTCGTTTATGCGAGAAAGTCTTCGAGACCCAGAACAAAGTCCGTCAACACGAGAAATTCCATACGGGCTTCCGATACAAATGCTTCCAGTGCGGTGAAAAGTTTTCCTCGGTCAAATTAAAAAAGGATCACATGAAGGAAATACACGGAGCGAAATACGAGTTCAAATGTCCGACGTGCGATCGTCAATTCACAAATAAAGTGACGTTATGGGCTCATAAGAGACGGGATCATTTGCTAGAGCGTAGATTCGAATGCGAGAACTGCGATATGCGGTTTTTCTCGAAAGCGGAAAGGGATAACCATATGGTTACGCATACGGATATAAGAGAGTTTCTCTGCGAGATTTGCTGCAAAGCGTTTCGATTGAAGAAGACGCTGAGACAGCATATGCGGACGCATAATAATGATAAGAATAGGTCTATCACTGTGAACGCTCCCGTCAATGAAAGACCGCCGGCGGTCGAGCCAAGGACATTCTTCTTTTAGAATTGATTTAAGTTCAAGTTTTAAAAAAAACCGGGACATTGCACACAGCGCCATCTAGCTCCACACTAAGCAAACGCTTGTGTCGTGGAATAAATAAGTATGTATTTACAAAAGAAAAGTACTTATACAAGTATTATATCCGTTATCTAGTACCCACGACACAAGCGTGCGCTTAGTGTGGGGATAGATGGCGCTGTGTGAAACGTCCCGGAAATTATTTATTCATTTACTTAAAAATAATTGGAAATTTGCTCGCGCTGGATTTCGCGATAACTTGACAAATACTTAGCACATATTAATAAAAGAAATAAATATTATATATATATATATACATATATATATATATATATATATATATATACCGGGATATTTCACACAGCGCCATCTACCTCCAAATTAAGCAACCGTTTGTATCATGGATACTAGATAATGGATATTATCTAATTTTTTAGACTGATAGCTAACAGCTTCAACTAACGTATCTACCTATTTGGTCTTGAATTCGTATTAAAATCCGACAGTGCTGCCCTCCTTATCCGAGCGCATATTATTTTGCCCGGTTTCTTGAATACTTTTAAAGAAATGTAAAAAAAAATGATGATGAATGGAATTGTACTAAGTTACTTAAATATGAATACTCTCTAGGGTTGTTAGATTGTATGTATCTCTTGAGATTGTTTTTATTTCCTTATGACTGAGGGTCGTGACTCCCCCAC
This sequence comes from Macaria liturata, assembly GCA_964023185.1. Taxonomy (NCBI): domain Eukaryota; kingdom Metazoa; phylum Arthropoda; class Insecta; order Lepidoptera; family Geometridae; genus Macaria; species Macaria liturata. Next base: position 10,097,742 of record OZ026809.1, on the reverse strand, counting down.
AGAATTAATTCGTTAAGGGAGTTCTCTGGGGCAGATACATCGTGGTACGCCCAGGTCCTTCCACGGAAAGAGACGGAAATTTGCACGGAGATTTTATTTATAATAATGTTGTAAATATTTTAAATTATACAAACTTGTATGTTTAGGCCTAATAATTGATCTCTTAAATCGATGTGTAAAATGATAGTTGTTAATGTGATCCCTTTTCTGACTCCACTAGATGTAATTATAAACACAAGGTTACAGGTAGTTTACGTTAAACCTATTAGCCGAGATTGATCGTAGCATACAATACCACGTTGCTTAACATCAGGCGAGTTGTGCTCAAGCGTGAGGCTAAATTGCATTAAAAAAAACTTTTAAGGGATTTTGAATAACGTTTGAAGCGCCCGTAGCTCAGCTAGTGGAGGCAATCGCATGCGATAACCAATGTTATGCAAAGGTCGACGCGGCCAGTACGCGGATGGGTGACCGAAAAGTGGCATTCCATTTTGGCCGCTTCCGTGGGTCGGATGACACGTTGAATTGTAGGTCCCGATTGTTAGGCTAATATGGCAGTCGTAAAGCCATGTCAGAGGCCGGGTTGGTAAAGTCTCGACACCAGAGTTGGCCACTCTCATTTTTTTTAGATTTTTTTAAAAACTTTTGTTAAGGAATAAAGAAATAAAAGTTCCATATAAAAAGTTACTTTTGAAATGTCTCATCATCATCATCATGTCAGCCCGTGTTCACCCACTGCTGAGTATAGGCCTCCTCTCCAACGTGCCACATAGTACGGTCTTCATTAAATGTCTGGTAAAGCGAAATTACAATGCGTATTTTTTTGCGTATGCCTTAAATTATAAGTTGTGTAATGCAAAACCGCTTCTAAAAGTATTTACGTAAGCTACCTGTAAGCTTGTTTATTGTATTAGGTAAATAATAATTTTATAAGATTACAAAAGTAAATAAGTACGAGATATATATATATATATGTATGTACATAATATACGTAACAAAAAATTAGATATTTTTTCTTGAAATATTTTTATTTATTTACGACTTTAAAATGCTTGTGCAAGTTTTATTTTGCTTCTACAAAAACGCAATGACGAACAAAATTGTTGCTTTAATTAAATTACTTATATATACTTATGTATTTGTTCTGTTGTTAAATGTTACAAATTATTTGTTTTTTTTATACATTTTTTTTTATAAATATGCCATGTTGTATATAGTATGGAATAAAAAGAATTACTATTTACTGTTGACTTTTAAATTAATACATAAATACCAAATTCTACTAAAACCTATATCTATTTAGGTATAGCTTACATAACTCACCCATATATTTTGTTAACAAATTATGGTTCAACTTGTGCATCTAAAATAAGCTTTATTTTTGACTGATTTACCAAAGTCAACGTTATTTATCCATAAGAAATATCTTATAAGTCACAGATTATGTATTAAAATTATTACAATACATGTACACAAGTACCAAGTATTTTGGGCGCTTCCGTGGGTCGGATGACACGTCAAATTGTAGATCCCAGCTGTTTGTCTAGTACGGCAGTCGTTAAGCCATGTGAAAGGTTCCTAGGGTGGCTCGATAAACTCTCGACACCAGAGTTGGCCACTCTCATTCGACAAGAAGAAGTAGAATTATTATTTTAAATTTTATAAGACAACTTAACATCAAGCTGGCTGTAGTCGAACGAAGTCTAAAAAAATGGATAAGAAATAAATAGATACTAATATTTGCTGAATAAATGAATACTGAATGGGTACTAGATAGGAAATAATCTTTAAATAAAGTTAATCTGTAAAAATAACCCAATTCGAAGCCAACTCATTATTTAGTTTTAAGGTGGGTACAGACTGGTGAAACGTAACATGAAATGTATAATTCTGCCTTTCATTGCATGTTCGCTGCAAGCGTGAACGCATAGCGCGCTCTTAACGCGCATTCACTACGAACCTCCCGCGTTCGTCTGTTTCCGCCATTCTGCCGGGAACACGGCCCTTCGATGCACGTTTTTTTCGTGCGCGTCACTTACAAAACCGGTAGATCACACGAAGCATGGAGTCCGAAGACCACATGATGAAGAAGAAAAAACTATAATAATACAAACATTAATCATTATTCTTACCTTTTCCTGTCCCCTTTGAATTTTTTTCCTTCAGCTTTTCGCGGCGGTATGAAGAGAGAAGACTAACAATTTTGCTGTTGCATTTTTCTACAGTCATTGACATCAACTTTGCGATTTCCGACCACGCATCTTGCTTAAGTTTTTTCTTTAAATAGTTTTCATTTTGCGGGTTCCACAAAATTTCACGAACTCTGTACGCATCTATCAAGCAAAATGCCTTTCCTCACTCCACGCAGTGTCGTCCTCCATGTTCGTTGCGTGCACGTGTTGATTTCAAAACGACCGTCCACGTTGGCTGCTCCGCGCACACTGCGCGCCCCTTTGTGTTCGTTCGAAAAACCGACGAATCACGGATCGCTCCGCGCGCGGCTTGTAATGCTCGTACCGTGCGCGTGAAATGCACATTTCGCGCGCACAAGACGTCCAAACTATGAGAAATTGTTACAAAGTGTGTTACCTTTTGTTGATCGAAGGTTACCTTTCATGATACATTGCAGCAATGTGTACGGTGAATTCTTTCATTGTATGACACATTGCATGTTACGTTTCACCAGTCTGTACCCACCTTAACGAATGACGCTCAAGATACCAATATCGTATTCTTTTCTTTATAGGTTTCAAAAGTTTCATCAAAAACGAGTCCCAAGAGCAAGGCTGGGAAATTACAATAACTAAACTAGAAGACAAAACAGAAGGCAGAAAGAAGATAAAAGTGAAAAAAGAGAAAACTGACGTAAAACTTCTGAAACACAAAAGATACTTAGACTTACCGGAAATCGTCATAAAGAGAATCAAAAAGAAAAAGAGGAAACATCACATTGTTTATAAAAACGAAATATTACCTAAAACAGAACCAGATTTGACTGAATTTCATAATTTGATTGAAACACACTGTAAGAAACCTGAAGAGTTGATTGTGGATCACAAAACAGAGTTAGATAAACATAGACACAATATTCGGACTATAATGAGGAATTCAAACGCAACTCCTTTCGCGGCTTACCATATAGACGAAGGATTCGCTTGCAGCTATTGCTTTAAAATCTTCAAAGAAGCCAGCGAACTGAAGAATCACACGATCTTTCTACATTATAACGATATTGACTTGTTCAAAGAGAAATCTACTTCAATATCCGCTTATGTGGTTAAATTGGATATCACGAATTTAAGCTGTAAAGTTTGCATGATTTACATAAAAACGTTAGAAGATTTTATCCAGCATTTGCCGTCTCATAATCTGAGCTTGTATAGTGATATCAAAAACCAAATCGTTTGTTTCAAATTCGATACAAATACACCAAGTTGCATGTATTGCGGACATGAATTTACAAATTTCAAGTTCTTATTGGATCATATGAATGAGCATTATAAGAATTACGTCTGCCAAGATTGCAATGCTGGGTTTATTAACTATAGAATGCTGGTAGCACATGCTGAAGGGGAAGATCTGACTGTAGGAGAAGTCAAATGCCCGCTCTGTGATGAAACATTCGACAAATATACGAAATACAAGCATCATGAACTAATCGCTCATCCAAAGATTAATCTTAGCACACACAATTGTCGTCAATGTGAAGAGACATTCAAATCAGATAATTGTTTAAGACAACATGTTGACTCAAAACACGAAGGGCGTCATAAATATATTTGCGGCGATTGTAAAAATATATTTGATAATAGAGAAAGTTTGATAGAACATGTAAGAAAAGTCCATTTGGAAGCGAACTCTAAATGCCAGATATGTGGTAAAGCCGGATTCACACCACAACAGCTTAAAGATCACATAACAAATCATCAAAAAACAAGGAAGTACCAATGCGATTTGTGTGCGAACACCTTTATCTGCAAGAAGACTTTGGCAAGACATATTTACACGCACCAACTGAAAGGCAGACACAAATGTCTGCTCTGCGACGAATCTTTCGTCCGGCTAACCCATTTGAACCACCACACGCGACAAGTCCACGGAAACGATAAACTATCAAAATGCGAAATCTGCGAAAAGGTGTTATATCAATCACAGTTGGCCAAGCATACCTCCCTGTGTCATTCCAATCTGAAAAAGTTTCAATGCACCGTCTGTTTAATGCAATGCGAGTCAAAAGTGGCTCTAATAGAACACATGGACACCCATCCGAATAAGAAGCCTCATTCGAAACAGTACGAGTGTAGAGCTTGCGGAAAGATGTTCGATACAAAGATATACGTGAAGAAACACTTAACAAGAGTCCATTTGCTGGAGAGACCGTTTGTTTGCGATCATTGTGGGAAACGATTCGCGGATTCGACGACTTTGAAGAACCATTTATCGCAACACGATGCAGAACCGGCCTTCCAGTGTTTCGGATGTCCGAGGATGTTCAAAACGAAGAAGACGATGTTGAACCACGCGAGGAATCATATGGATGAGAAGAAAGTGAAGTGCGAGATTTGTCACCACGAGTTTATATATCCGTATTTGTTGAGGGATCATAAGAAACAAGTGCATAAGTTGATTAACTAGTTCTCTATTAGATGTAAGTCATATGTTGTATTTGGCTCCCAATTCTAATCGGCCATTGTGTATTCTTAACTTAATCGTACATGTACTATGTATTATAATTTTGCTTAAATAAAGTTGATTTGAAATATATGAATCCTTATAGTATTTTTTTTAATTCATAAACCCTTTATTAAAATCGTATGATTAAGTAGTCAAACAATAGTAGTTTATGCAACTGTCATATAATGAAGGGTATTAAAACACGAGTGTGAGTTATAAGAAGTTATAACACATAATAGTAACGAGTGTTTTAATACCCGTGTTATATGCAGTTGCATACACTACTTTATCTTCACTAATTCGCTATCCATTTTTAACTTTTAATTTATTAAATTAAATTCACGCGTACGTGTATTGTCACAGTGATTTTGCCGCCATTAAAATCTAACCAATGAGAGCGCATTGCGCGCATCAATAAAACGCGACCAACCTGATTGCAATCAGGTTGGTCGCGTTTTATTGATGTTATAATGAGATATTACGATATCGATGTGGATATTATACCATCATGTGAAATTGCTTAAATTGAGTGTTTTGTTGTCTGCGCTATAACAGTAGTAATTATAAGTCAAGTATTGGAAACATAAGTAGAATGTTACAACATTAGTGTAGATAAAAAATATTATATACGTATAAAACGATACCTATACTTAATTGCTACAATTTATACAGGGTACATGTCAGGTTTACACGTTTTGCATTTAAATAAATAAAGAATATTATTTCATAGTTTCTAATATCAGTTACCTTACTTTAAACAGCTACATATTTAGACAGTTCCTTAAAATTATTTGGGGAAGCCGTGAGGCCAAAGTATTATTTTCTTCCGAATCTTTCCGGCGAAATGATTATTTTCTTCCCTTAAATATGAATATATTTTAAAGTGTAAATTTAAACTGGTTTGCTGTGGCAGTTAATATACCTACAAATTCCTCTAAGTACTCTTATTTATTATATTTTAATTAAATCATAACAAAAATTTAAACATTTATAGTCAGTCCATAAATAGATAACAAGTTTAAAATAGTAATTACATACGTATATCTATATAGTTATACTACAATACTCACGTTAGCGTTTACAAGCTTATGTATCTGAATACAAAAATAAATTTGCTACTAATCGCTTTTAAAACATTTTAGTTCGAAAACCTAAGTTCTTATTCGTCACCTTCATTTCAGACTCTCGCCGCAGCAGCAGCGATGAGAGCGACACGCCTCTCATTTTCGTTGAAGAAAACAGAATAACTCTGGACAGGAAAGTCAATTTTACATCATTCATATCCATACTACCCGCAGAAGCCAAGAAAAAGAGTCACAAAGAGGAGAAACCGAAGAAAATCGAAAAGCATAAAGAGAATATCATTGTAAACGATGACATAATCTTTGACGATATGGACAATGAACCTCTACAGCCTCTACCATTACCAGAAGAGCCACCACCGAAGAGAGAAAAGCGCAAATCAACAACAAAAACGTCAAAGAACAAGACTGAGAAAACCAAACGGAAGCCGAGAGCTCGAGAAACCAGCGAAGATAAAGCCAGAAAGCGACCCGTAACAGAGATCGAATGGCATTTGGAAAACATCAAAAACGTTCTCAGCTGCTCAAACGCTACACCCATAAGAGCGCACGATACAACCGGCTACCAATGCAGCTATTGCAAGCAACAGTTCGAGAAACTCTCAGAGCTAAAAGTCCATACCCTAACATCCAAATCCCATAAGAAGAAGAAACCGGATTTCTTGAAAATTCACTACGCGTCCTTATCGAAACATATCGTATATTTGGACGTGACGTCTTTACGTTGCACGGTTTGCGATACAGAAATGTTGAGTTTAGAAAACCTGATGGAGCATTTGAAGAATGAGCACGAAGAAAATATGCATTTGGTTATTAAAAACCAAATAATGCCGCTAAGGGTTGTGGATGAGAAGTTGACGTGTAGTGTGTGTGGGGTTGAAATGCAGTTCGAAGGTATACAAGAACACATGTGCCAGCACTATCGGAACTATGTTTGTGAGTTCTGTGATAGCAGCTTTGTTATCCGTAGCAGGATGATCGATCATAAGAAACAAGTACACGATATATAAATAACTTGAGTCATTTCTAGTATATTTACTATGTAACTCACTTGATAAATATTTGCGATAATATAAAACGGTAATTCCATACAAATGGGGCGTCGATATTCATGACAGCTAATTATTTTTGTTCTGCGACCGAGTTTACATCTTATGCAAGAAAATTTAGATTAGTATTTTTTGTAGAGATTATTTGTACTGGTTCAAAGAAAAGCCAACGTTTTGACCGACTTAAAAAAAATTAATTAACTAAAAATATCAAATACAAAAGCTACGAGAGAACTACTTCTATAAGATGAAGTAGGTACCTACCTACTCAAAAAACGGTCGTGAAAAGACAATTTCAGAAACGTAAACAATTTTTTATAAAACTTTGGCATGATAAAAGTAAGGCTATTTAAAAAACGAGCACGATATTTTGTTTAGTGGTTAATTATTATCTCTCTTCCATACTCGTGTTCAAACTATTAATTCAACAAAAACTTGAAGAAAGTATCAAATAATCAAAAGTTGATTGTAATTTATGAATAAGGTTTAAATGCGTAGATTATATATTAGATTGATTTGTTGTGTTGTGATTGTGAATGTGTTCGTTTTCAAGGTACTTATAATTAATTAATAGTTTTGATTTAAGTACCCAGGTAATTTTAATTAAAAGCTAAAATGATTAGGCCTGATCAACTATCTTAATTATAAGCATAGTATTATTATATTAGAAGTATCAACATATTCGGATCTGTCTCTTTTTTCCATGAATCGGATTCTTAACCAAAATCAAGAAATTAAATGTAATAATAAAATCTCTTGGTATTTTATTTTGAAATCTTTTGTTTTAAAACAGTGTAATAATACTCACAAAATATTCAACGAATATCGCATCATTGTAGGACCAAAAATATATATAACAAATGACGGAATCGGTACATTGAGCGGCCTTATTCATCAGTCAACCTAGTTTGGACAGCTTGTTATGAAATTAGTAATGCTACTATAAATAATATTATGAAGATTTCTTATCGTTTAAAATTACGAAAAGCGCCCGTAGCTCAGCTAGCCGAGATATTCGTATGCGATTATCAAAGTTACCCCACGACGCGCCTGTCCTTGCATTGGTGACCAAAAAGTGATATTTTTAAATTAGTCATACCTATCTGATAATATTATCTCTTGAATTTTAAAGGTAAAATAAACTTCATTCTTGCTTATTTACTTAACATAGAAGTATGACACATAGAACGGCAATCCCTTTAAACATTTTGCCAGAAAACGTAACCAAAACTAACGTACGTATTGGCCAAATACTAACTGGCCGGCGCGCGCGTTGTAGCTATTAGCTACAGGTTGAGTTGCTTCATTTAGAAATACAATACTCGGTTTCTATGTGTCATACTTCTATGTTACTTTAGACAAATAAAATTAGTATTTTTATAATACACCTTACTTTCACAAAAAAATTCCATCGCTTCCAGAATCGTCCAAATCCAGCACGAAGAAGACGAGACGAATAAAAGAAGAAGTGATAGTAAAGAAGAAGAAAAAGGTGATAACTCTGGCGGAGCCTAAACAGACTAAGGTGCGGGTAGTTTTCAAAAAGTCTGAACTTGGAAAACATCAAGTTAACATACGGTAAGATACATTTTCCAAGTTATACTTAATAAAATAAAATAAAAATAGCCTTTATTTCAGATAAACTCAGTTGATTATTACAATAAAATGCTTCAAATGTCACTTTAGAATTTCAATAAATAAGAGGTAATTTAAATTTTTAAACACATGTCACAATTCAACACAACACCATTAATAACACTGTGCATAATAACCAAGTTATACTTATAGCTACCGTATTCACAAGTTATACTTATAGTTACCGTATTCACAAGTTATACTTATAGCTACCGTATTCACAAGTTATACTTATAGCTACCGTATTCACAAGTTATGCTTATAGCTACCGTATTCACAAGTTATACTTATAGCTACCGTATTCACAAGTTATACTTATAGCTACCGTATTCACAAGTTATACTTATAGCTACCGTATTCACAAGTTATACTTATAGCTACCGTATTCACAAGTTATACTTATAGCTACCGTATTCAGAGTCACTGGCTACTGCTACGTCAAAATTATCAATTTTTGTTCTGCGTTTTTGGAAATTAGTGAAAATAAGATCACAAAAAGTTAAGCTTTGATGTACTAAATCCACACTTCATTGATAGACTGTATATATTTTTTGGATGTGGTACGCGATTAGCAATATTAATAAAATTATTTGTTATATATTTCATAGAAATCCAAGCCGATTTCTATGAAAGTTTTGTAAGAAAAATTCTCTGTAACGCCTACATAATAATGTGAGCAACCTGACAGAAAAAAGCTAGCAACAAATATTAATTACGGCGTTATGCTCACTTCTCACATAAAGATAAAGATAAAGATAAAGAATTTTTATTGATAATGTAAAATTGTAACATACATAGGTATAGGTATAAGTACTAATATCACAGAATATGCTACACAAATTACAATATCTCGTCAAATTGAATTTAAGTATAACATTTAGTTTTATAAAATTTTAGAAGTTACAATGTCTAGTTTTATTAATAAAATAATGAAATTTTTTGTTATTAAAATCATGTCAAACATAATAATAGGTATGTAATCATACAATATGTCAACTTAAATAAATCTTGGTACTGTCACTTTAGCTGTATAGGGGCTAAAATGACAATTTGGCATCACACTCCTTACCTAGTAGTTAATTACTTAATTTCTAAGCAAGATTAGAATCAGTTGCTAGTTGACTGTAGTCATTTTCAAAGTATTCTTTAAAACTGTATAGTGTCTGATCGAACAATAATTGTTTGACACTATTGCAAAATTGCTGATCATTATTCAAAGACTGAATGTGTGCGGGGAGTTTATTGAACAGTTTCTCTCCCATTATAGTGGGTAGTTTCTTAGTCATACACAGCCTAGGCACAGTAGGTTTTAGCAATACTCTGTTTATCTTGGATCTATTTGAGTTATAAGTCTTAAGTTTAAACAAATGTGGATTTCTTTTTACAAACTTTACAATCTCTAATATATATTGCGACACTGACGTCAATATCTTCAACTCTTTGAAATGGTTTCTACAAGACTCTATATCTACCTCCCACAAGTACTCTTATTGCTCGTTTCTGCATTATTAACACTCTTTCAAAGTCTGTAGCATTGCCCCATATACTTATGCCGTATGAAAGTATAGAGTGTATGTATGAATAATAAGTTTCCTTTAGGTGCTCTGGGCTTGTTATTGGTTTCAACTGTTTTAATGCATAAACCCCTTTAGCCATTTTTTTACAAGTATTATCAATATGTTCTTTCCATGTTAATGAGGGATCTAAATCGAATCCTAATAGCTTTACATGCTTTGCATATACACATTCAGTTCCATTCTCTAATAATAATGGAGCTTCTTTAAAGTTTGGTGACACAGCATTGAAGAACATTATATTCGTTTTATTAGTATTCAGTTTCAGACCATTCACCGTAAACCAGTTTTCTAACTCTCTTAAAGTTTTATTTATACATTTCTGAAGTTCTTCATGTGTCATCATAAAATTACCTATCTACTAATATATATGTAGAACAATGCGAGAGAAGTCTCTTTTTTATTAACCGTTCGTCTTGCAATAAAAATTGTGTTTTTAATATGACCGCCGCGCGAGACCAAATTTGCTCGCGCTGTGAGTAAAGGGGTTGTGTTGGGGCAGACTTATTAATTTATTTATTGTATGTATGTGTGTGTATATTTGGTAAATCTGTCTCAATAAATGTTTTTCTATTTCTATATTGGTTAGTTTTACGTGTGAATTGGTTAATATATAAATGGATGTATTCCAGCAACATCCTCCTCTGCTCCAACGCGACCCCCATCCGTCGCTACGGTGGTGTGGGGTACATGTGTTCCTTCTGTCCACAACAGTTCGCCTCGGCCGACCAACTCAAGTCACATACTTTACAGGTAACTGTTAGGTGTTGTGTATGTAATTGACAGATGTCAATATAATTTTTCGTGTACTCACATATTCTGAGGACACAAAAAGATGTAGTTATTTATCTACCCTTAATAAAAGTGCAGTCAAGATATAATGGCGGTTTAATTAACATAGGAGCTCTCTTATTCTTAGATAAACAACAAAATCCATGCCTTTTCCATCCATGCATTTTCAAGAGGCGAGATCTTTGTATAGTTACCGAGAATTTGTGATATAAACCATCAATCAGTCTGAGTTTTTGAGTCTAACTATACAACAGTTTGTATGGAAATAGCACACGGACGACTGCACGTTAAAATACAACAAAATATGTCTTCAGTAGAAGGACCTACCACTTAGTCAAGAGGCTTATTTCAGTAAGCGTACTGACGCATACTTATGGAATAGAAAGACCAATGTACGGCAGTGATGTAATATTTCCCCCGCGGAGCGCGTCGTGATGTCAATGCCATACATTGGTCTTTCTATTCCATAGGTAAGTAGTATGCGTCAGTGCGCTCACTGAAATAAGCATCTTGTCTGAGGGAGCTGGACGCCACTGCGATATAACTGTCCTCAGGAACTGAAGAATAAATTATTTTACCTAATTGATGTATGTATTAACTAATAAAAACTATTAAAAATATTTTTCAGTCACACGACGACTCAGCGAAAAACACATTCATGCGTTCCCAAACTCTGCCCGGCTTCATCGTAAAACTCGACATAACCAATCTACGTTGCATTCTATGTCAACAGCTGTTTGCAAATCTAGACGACTTCACAAGTCATATATCTGTCAAACACGGAAGGACGTTTTATACAGATGTCAAAAGTCACATATTGCCGTTTAGATTTGACACGGATCTGCCGAAATGTGTTGTGTGCAGTCAACAGTATAACAACTTCAAGGTGTTGTTGCAACATATGAATATGCATTTTAGGTGAGTTTCATTCAGCTATATTTTGATGACAACAAAATACGATCTCTCTAAATCCAAAACATAAAACTATTTCGAAATCAAACTAAAGGCATCATCATCAACTATCTATGGAAACTTGGTGGGTAAAAAACCGGCCAAGTGCAAGTCAAACTCGCGCACGAAGGGTTCCGTACTATTATCTATTTTATGTATTAGTTTAGGGTTTTTTTATACCTACTTACAAATATTCAAGTTTCTATTTATTAAGATCGAGTAAAAATTGGTTAAAAATTACGTTTGTTGTATGGGAGCCCTCCTTTATTACAAACTTTATCTCTATTTCAATATACATCAAGTCCATTTTCCTTGTCCCAGGAACCACGTGTGTGAGATCTGCGGGCGCGGGTTTGTAAACAAGAAAGTGTTTCAAACACACATGTACAGACACAACACCGGCGTCTTCAACTGCTCTTACTGTACTAAGGTAAAATAATACAACTGCTATCAATCAAACATACCTACTTACCTTATAAAATTTAAAAAGGTGTCGGACCCTTATGAACTTAGAACATTTTGCCCGTGACTTGAAATATATTTGACTAAGAAATGTTACTACTCTCGACGACTTTTTAAACGAGAAATCTTGTATTTGCACCCTATCAGGGTGATTGTTCAGTGTTTTCTTTCAACCTTAACAATTCGCAAATAAATGACTATGACATAGAAGATATAGGTATGATAAAAATTGGGTATAGTAACTTTCAATCAATAACAGAAAACGTTTTGTCAGTTTTATATTTTTTGTCTGCTCATTTAAACGCGCAACACGCAAAAACAGCCGGAAGGATCATCAGTTTGGTATGTAGGTAGTTTGAGGTCCTGGAAGTGTTATAGGTCACTTTTATCCCGAAATAATGCGAGTGAAGCCGCGGGCGTCCACCAGTTTTTGTATAAAATAGTACCTACAATGTAATACAGTGGAAGTGGATCGAAGACAAATAAAAAAATAAAGACTTTTCACTGATAAGATATGTCTTTAATGCACACCAAAAATATTAACATAATGAAAGAAATTAAAAACAAAATGCACATTGGGCGTCCTTATCGCCTCAGGCGATTTCTTCCAGGCAATTTTCGGATGATGATGATTAAAAATGTGTTTATTGGTTTGTAGGTATTCGACACTCGTATAAAGAAGCGCGACCACGAGCGAGCCACGCACGTGCTTATGAACAAACGGAACAAATGTGGATATTGTGGGGACAAGTAAGTATAAATACGTGCTCTTCTTTGAATCGTATCCCTCATGTCTGAGGGTCGTGACCTGTCTCTGACACCTTCTCCTTAATGACATCTTTCCACTGTCCTCTAGATATGTACTTTTTTTTTTTTACTTAATGGACTCTGCGGCACCGCCGCAATTAGATATGTACTTATGGCACGGTATTTTTTTTAATGTCTTTTGCGAATATATGACTTCGCAATTCTGCCAATGTCAAGTGGGAAGATAGACCATCAAACTGAGAAATTTTAAGTGAAATATCGATATGTACGGTGGTTTTAAATTGCACAGTTGAGTGTTTTTTCCCCCTTTTTTTGCTTTCTGTAACAGCGATGGTTAACCAATCTACAGACATATACACGGAAATATTTATACGCCTAAGTGAATATTGTTTTGACATATTTTTTTATATTATTGACATTTATAATTTTGACATAGGTACATACCAAATCTATTTGATTTAAGTAATATTTAATTAGTTATGATAACCTACATTTTTGTTCCACTTTTTTATTATGTTTACTGTTGTAAACAACAAATATACATCAAATTGACTTGTAAACTATGGAGTTATAAATAAATAATCTGTATTTGTAATACTACCGTATATGTATAACATACTACACATATCATATATACCATGTCTATACGTCTGTTGTATAAACTCGTGCAATATTAAAAACAAGCAGCAATGTGAATCACGAAGTAATCGCGCAACATACTTACCCACGATAAAAACTTGGTGATCTTCTTTTTTGAAGTCGGTAAAAATATACCGTCTTTTCTCAATGCTTATACACATGTCCTTAACTGCTTTAACGATTTTGATAAACACATACAACCTTATCAAATACAAAAAGAAACATGTCGATATATTTTATAGTTTTTAAAAACCATACTTCATATATTATACTAGCTGCGCTCGCGACTTCGTCCGCGCGGAATAGTTTATTTTAGGCATCATATTTATTTTTGCAAACAACTCAGCTTTATAAATTATAGCTGTTACCCACGACTTGAACCGTTTTCGCAGCGCACGCAACGGAAGCCTTCAAAGATGAATAATTTCCCCCGTTTTATCCACATTTTCCATTATTTCTTCGCTCCTATTAGTTGCAGCGTGATGTTATATAGCCTAAAGCCTTCCTCGATAAATGGTCTATTCAACACAAAAAGAATTTTTCAATTCTTTGTGTAATTCAGTAGTTTCTGAGATTAGCGCGTTCAAACAAACAAACAAACTCTTCAGCTTTATAATATTAGTATAGATTACATCCATACAAAAATGAATACCCATGTTTATCTCGCGTATTAGGAAGCCTGAATCATACTCAAATTGTTTTAAATTCTGATAATATCAAAAACATATACCTAGAGTCGAATTCATAACTTTCTTTTCAGAAGACTAAAAATAGCTAAAATCAGCAATGTACTGAAATTATGAATTTCAAATTACTTGTGTTGAGTCTGGTCGTTTGTATGTGTAATAAGTATGTATTTACAAAAGAAAAGTATATAAGTAGGTATTATATCCGTTATCTAGTACCCATGATACAAGCGTAAGCTTAGTATGGGGCTAGATGGCGCTGTGTGATATGTCCTGTAATATTTATTTATTTTATTCAATTTTTTCCTTTACAGATTCAGCGACTACACCAAAAAGAACGATCACGAAGTGAAAATGCACGGAGCTAAGCCAATAGTACTGCACTGTCTCGCTTGCAACAAGACATTCGACAACCAACGCTCCCTCACAGTGCACACTAAATACCACCATCTTATGCAGAAACGGGCGCCTAAATCATAGGAAAAATATAAAAAAAATTAAACGCAAAATAGTTGAGTTGGATGGGATTTGAATCCGCGATATTTCAATTCAGATACCATGGTTCGAATCTCAAGTTACTCATATCTTTTTGCCATCTAAAAGATTTTTGACAACCAACGCCTTTTCACTATGTATACCTACTAAATAAAGTCTTATGCAGAAACGGGCGCCTAAATCATAGAAAAACTATGCAACAATAATAAAATTCTATGATCAAAAATAATCGATTTGATTTGGATTTGAATCCGCGATGTGTCAATCCAGATACCATGGTTCGAGTCTCTGATTACTACCTATCAGAAACGGAAAAAATCACCAAAATCATGGGAAACGAAATAAAAAAAATCTAAGGACAAAAATAACAAGATCAAGCTAAAATAATAAAATTCAACATTAATTTTATTGTAACTTTTTTTTACATGAAATAGGCTCACGCTTGACTACAATTAGCCTGTTAAGCAACGTTATATTCTACGATCATGTATTTGAACTTTATTTAGGCAGTCGGGGTTTGAACATTGGCTGCGGTTGTAATTACCATCTTGTAGGTACACTTGTATCTTGCAACATCATTCAATAAAATTCCCGATATTTCCTGGCGTTTGTGTGATATTTATTGAAGGTACATAATTTATTTAAAGTTTATAATGTAAAGATGGTATAATTATATTACTCTATGGTATTATTAATGTCAATAAATGAATAACAATTTCTATTTATTTATTTATTTTATTAACATACGTAGTAACTGACCCGGCGAACTCTGTTACGCCTTTAAGAGGCAAATTAATAAGCAGATTTTGGATTTTATTCAATTCAATTAAAAAAAACGGTATAAAAAGTCCTATATCCAATAGTCCTAATATCCTATGTCCGTCTCCTGGTTCTAAGCTATCTCCACACTAAATCAGCTAAATCCGTTCAGCCGTTCTTGAGTTATAAATGGTGTAACTAATACCACTTTCTTTCTTTCTTTCCATGGACCATGGACTTTTATACTCTATATAGCTTTATGTCGGACAAAAAAAACAACTTGTTACATAATGAATTTATAAATTTTATTCACAAAAACTTAAAAATAGTTTTAACATTATTTACAGTATCAATTATAATAGTTTAAGTAATTATTTAGAACGCAATATTTGAAAAAATGTGATAAAATTAAGAAATGTCATGTTAATTTCGGATGACTCACAAATGTAAGTGTCGGCAGCAAAACTGTAGTTACATTAAAAAAAACTTTCAGAAGATTTAATAACCTCCTTTTTTGAAGTCGGTTAAAACACTTACTATGGAATGAAAACCATTACTTAAAATAACTTAAATAACCATTAAAACTCTAATACAGAACTTATTTATAAACAATACACAAAAATCACAGAACATATATATTACTTATTCATTCTTTTAACTAATGTTGGATATTAATTCTTTCATTAATGCAAAAAGAATACTTAGAAAGATTTCGCAGCTATTTATAGATAGATATCACGTTTAATAAATAGGATTACATCCCAGAATGAAGCGAGTGTGGCTCAGCGGTTCCAGTGTCGGCTTTACATCCAGACGCACCCTGGTTCGAACCCGGCCCTACACCAATGACTTGTATTTTCAAGTAGAGTGTGGATTTGGACTCGCTGAACGGTGAAGGAAAACATCACGAGGAAACCGACATGTTTGAGGACCACAATATCCGAGGATATGCGTCTTCCGTGGAAGGACCTGGGCGCACACCACGATGTATCTGCACAAGAGAACTCCCCTAACGAATTAATTCTGCGGGGGAGTCACGATCCTCAGTTATGAGGATATACGACTCAAGAGAGAGACACCCCAGATTAAGATTACTTTTTTTCAACAGGTATATCAATATACAGTTAAATTTTAAAACGCAACTTCTGGATGATATTTAGTCATGTGATAGTTCAAACTAGCTTTCTGTACGAACGCCTGTCCACAGACCGCGCAAACCTTCCTCCTATCTCCCGTGTGAATTCTCTCGTGCAATTGCATAGTCGTTTTCCTTAAAAACGCCTTTTTACAATACTTACATTGATAATCTTTCACCGTTTTATGTTTATACTTGTGTTTGTACAACGCCTCTATGCTGAACGTTTCGTAATCGCATTCTTTGCATTTGATCTTTTCCCCGAGCATATGAAATGTGTTTATATGTCTTTTTAACTGTACTTTTGTGTTAAACGCATGTTCGCAAGCGTTACATTTAAATCTATCATCTATGTTGTGTTCGTCGAGTTTGTGTTTCGTAAAAACAGATAAAGAGGAGAAAGCTTTTTTGCAAGATGAACAGGAATATTTTGGTAGGTTTAAATGTATAGTCTTTATATGTACACGGATGTTGCGCGCGTCTTTCTCTATGGTTGTACATTTGAGGCATTCGTACCCGTTGTCTGTCACTTTGAAGTCGACGTCTCGTTTTAGGATTGTTCTCGGTGGCATGTCTGGAAAATAAAAAAAATATATTATTATCCGAATATAAGCGAAGTAAATATTTCTTAGTCAATTTGTTGATGTTTGCTCTTTCACGGTGCAACTGATAAAGCATCATCGCATTTTTATCTAATTAGGTATATTTTAGAGAAAAGAAAGTCTTTACTGTTTACACAAAAAATGTGTAGGTAATTTTATATAAAAGTAAGTAGTAGGTGTAAAAGTAGGTACATATAGAAGGGCCATGACAATGACAAAGGTAGTTTTTGGTCATCAAACTACTCTAGTATTTTTTTATCTCTACTATACATTGTCATAGACAATAACTTTATTTCCTATGAAAAATATGGTATATTTGATTTTGATAAATAAATATGTGATAATAATGAATGATTCTGTTTGTCATAGGTCAGTACAGAAGTTGTTAAGCTGTATCAGATCAGAGCTCCTTAGGGCGGTTTGAGAACTCTGACACCAGAGTTGGCCACTCATACGAACTAACAATTAAATTATACATGTATATAATGAAATAAACTTACGTGTTTTTGTCTCATCGCCGTTAGCTTCATGTTTCACCTTCCGACCTGAGTCAGACATGGAATTTGTTAATGTTACATTGAATACTTAATTTAACTTAATTAATTAAAATATCTTAATTTACAAAAACGGTGTACAAGTTATGGTCATATCTATCGATTGCTTCAATAAACTAAAAGCTTGTATCGAGCAACCGGATACCAGATGACAAACTTATTTGCGCCACACAAGACAGATATGAAGATTATAGGCATTTTTTTAAACATTTATTAGCTATCTCTCTCTGTGATTCGTATTTCCTCATGACTGAGGGTTGTGACTCCCCCACAGAATTAATTCATCAGGGGAGTTCTCTTGGCAAGATACATCATTGTATTTTTAATAGCTATACTGAGTAGGAAATGGCAGGCGAGACTGTGGTGTTTGGACTAAGTTTCAATAAAAAACTTACAATATAAAAAGTTACAATCACTAGAAAAAAAACTTAAGTGCATAATTAGTTAATAGAGTAAGATAATCCAAAATAATTTTGTATCTAATTTTCGGCGATAACCATCACAATACAAATTTTGACAGATGTCAATTATACTTAGGTATGTACTTCTTTCTTCTATGGTTAAAAACAGTAAGCATACTTACGTTTTTTAGTATCTTCATCATCATATGCTATTACGGGTACCTTTCTTCCCGGGCCGGGCATATAATTCTTAAATATATTCTGTATATCCTCACTGAGATCCATGTCCTGTGTTTCTGTACACAGATTATCTGTACTTTGTTTATTCTTTTGCTTCACCTTGTTTGCTTTCCGTTTGTGCTGTTTCTGTTTGTGCTTTTGACTTTTCTTGCGCAGTTTTAGAGGGACAACTGTAAATAAAATATTATAAATAAGTAGGTACCTAGTTATGTCCTGCCATCTGCAATAACCAATGTTTTTTTATCAACACCGGAGACGGCTCCAGTGTCCTGCAGTGCGGTCCGATCCCGACCCGCACATGTGCATGCTGCCTTTTTGAGCGCAGGTAGTATTGTAACTAAGTTTAGTTTTAAGTATTGTTTTGTAAGTTAGTATTAGCATAGCCATGTAGGCGAATAAACGTCCTTGGTTCCTATAAAAATGTTTCATTTTTGGGAACCCCTTCTTCACCAGCTCGGCTGTACCGTGCCAACCTGTCTGGCGCAGCCGGTGCGGATTAAAGGAAGTCCGGACTTCTTTAGTGACATCATCAGCAGGTGCATATCACGAAGTTCTGGAACCTGAATCCGCGAACCAAACAAATACGACTCCTGGACGCGTGTGCAGCTGTAGAAGAAACTGGTTCGAGGTTGGAGCAGAGGACGGCGCCGGCAGCTATACTCATGGAGGGTTTGCGACGGCATGTGAGTAGTACCCATCACTAATCCCATGACCTCCTACCTATTCCGCGAACTCTGTAAGTGGGACAAGCATCGCTCGCTTACGAGTTGTCGCTGCATTCTGCACATAAATCGGCAGGATCAATAGCGACTTAGATAGATCTTAGGCTAGGGAGCTTGTAACTGAGACTAACATCGCTCTTGTTACAAGTTGTCGCTGCATACTGCACAAGAATCGGCGGGATGCATAGTGACTTAGATAAGTTTAGACTAGGGAACTTGGGAGTGAGACAAGCATCGCTTGCTAACAAGTTGTCGCTGCACACTGCACTAAAAATCGGCGGAGTCAATAGCGACTTAGTTAAGTAGAATTAGGCTCTAGCGTTAGATGAGGCTACAAAATCTAGCTACCTTAGTTGAAGTTAAAATAAGTAAAATTAGATAACACACAATTTTGTCGATATATGTATTAATGTAATTTTGTGTGTTATTAGGTATTAATTTAGTTACATACTACTGTTTTGAGTTAGTAATTTCAATATTTCTGTCAAGTTTGAGATCATTTTAATTACTAGATGGTTGTCCCATACGTAAAACAGTTTGTGTTCCTAAAACCTATCCAATCCTATCCTAAAAGTGATGCAGGTAACTCTGCCTGTCGCCTTCATGATATCTCCTGATACTTCAACGAAGTTCCAGCTCTGGTGGCGGTTGAAACTGCCTTACATCGACACCTTCTGTGCGCGAATCCAAGAAACACGGTGAATATAAAAGTGTTTGTGCAAGCCGTTAAATTAAAACTAGTGAAATATTTAATCTACAACAGTGAAATCCCAATCAGTGCCGTACTTTAAAAACGTATTTGTGATAACGTTACTGGAGTGATTAAACAACGTTACATAATAGTGAAAAAAATGCGGAACAGACAATGGACAATATAACAGATATTTGTGTTTATCTTCTAAAATTTAAATTGTAAATTTTGTCTAATTTTTTAATTTTCTTCGTAATCGCATTGCCTATGTGTTTATTTGCATATCTATGTAAAAAAAAACTAATTTGTTCTATAAAATTGCCTCATAAAATGTTGAAATGTAGTTTCTGACAAGTAACTTATAATTATGTAATTGTAATTTTAGTAAGTTTGCTGAAGCATTGTCTTTTGATTTGTTGCCCCATAATGTGTATGTGTCATAATGTAACGACAACATAAAATAAAAAATGAACCAAAAGCGTAAAAAGGAAATGTGAAGTCAATCAAATTTAATGTTAATTAACTACATTTATTGCTTGTATAATAGAACGAATTTAATCGTATTTGTCCATATTTGTGATCTGTCCATTTTTGCAATATTTATATTACCTTCTGTAATTTGTTATTCTAACTCCATACTGAATAGCATAATAATTATGAATATGTATTTTAAATAATATTAATAAATTTGAATCAATTGTTTTGTCTCAACGTTACAGTCAATTTTAATTGAGTTCGGTTTTTTTCATATTTTGATACAACTCTGTGCGTATTCACTAACTTCTAATTTAAATGTTTTACTTTACTGTAAACTTTCATAATTTGGACTTATCCATAGAATTTGTAATACTGTTTTTCTTTGTAAATGTTGTGTAGACAGATTTAAATGATGTTTATTGTTTCTAAAGCTATTAAGCAAAAAATATTAGTTTATATACATGTGTAATATTTTGATTCATGATCTTTTAGTAGGTACTGTGTAACTATTATTTGTATTATTCTGTTAAATTGTAAACAACCCATTTTGCTATTCAAATATGTGAAACTGATTTTTGGTTATAATTGTTGAAACGGAACATATTATAATACAGATATCTATTTAATGGATATTTAAAAAATGTTAATGTAATTTTCCTCTGATTTACTCATCATCGTAAAATTTCATTCTTATGGACGGAGGAGTTATGTCCTGCCATCTGCAATAACCAATGTTTTTTTATCAACACCGGAGACGGCTCCAGTGTCCTGCAGTGCGGTCCGATCCCGACCCGCACATGTGCATGCTGCCTTTTTGAGCGCAGGTAGTATTGTAACTAAGTTTAGTTTTAAGTATTGTTTTGTAAGTTAGTATTAGCATAGCCATGTAGGCGAATAAACGTCCTTGGTTCCTATAAAAATGTTTCATTTTTGGGAACCCCTTCTTCACCAGCTCGGCTGTACCGTGCCAACCTGTCTACCTTATGTAATATTAACAATAATTTTATTAGTACAAACAATAACAATGATGATTCCGTGGGTCGGATGCTACCTCAAATTGTAGGTCCCAGCTATTAGCGAGAGTGAACCGGTTCTTATTGGGTAAGCACGATTCATCTTACTAGCTATTGCTTACCATCACGCATACCTACTATGGTCAAGTGCAAACCTATATAAGTTGACTGGCCTGAACGCTTAGTTGGTAGTGGCTCTGCCTTCTAATCTAGAGGTCGCGGGTTCGATTCCCGCATGACACCATTATTTATGTACTTTAAAAAATTATAATTACTTTGGTTGAGTCTGGTCGTTTGTATGTATAATAAGTATGTATTTACAAAAGAAAAGTATATAAGTATTATATCCGTTATCTAGTACCCGCGACACAAGCGTTTGCTTAGTGTGGGACTAGATGGCGCTGTGTGCAATGTCCCGGAATATTTATTTATTTTATTTATTTATTTTATATGAATATTAATTTAAATTTATAATGGTATTTGTGTACATGTATCATAATCATTTTGTAAAAAATTTACTACATATTCTGTGATTTGTAAGACATTTCTTATGAATAAATAACTTTGACTTTGAGTATATTAGTTAAAAAGTGCTTACTCTGTAATGTAGGAGTGTAGTCAGCATCTTTGCAGTCATCATCCCACGTGTCCTCCATGATGATAGTGTCTCCGGTGTCAACATTATTCACGCCAAGACTCGATTCAGCTGGATTATGTTCTTCCTTCACTTTCACATTGGGTATGGGATCTGGAATATATAAAAAAAAGATTTAACCTTTAAATTGACTAGGTAGTACTTTTTGATACTGTATATCTATCTAATACTATCTATCTATACATATAATAAAGCTGAAGAGGGTTGATAGTATGAACATTGAAGATATTAAAAAAAATGTCTGGAGACACTTCGAATTGATAGCAGAACTCGTTCCTACAATTACTAGAAATGTGTTTATCCATGTCTCTGTTTATCTGCTTATACACTCATAACGCAAAAACCGCTGAACAGGTTGTCATGATTTTTGGTATGTATGTAGTATGAGGTCTTTGGAGTGTCATAGGTTACTTTTTATCCTGAAATAATGCGAGTGAAGCCGCGGTTGTCCACTAGTATGTATGTATGTATGTATATATATTAGTGGACACCCGCTATACAACTAGGATACCATTTTTATACATATGTATATTATTATTATTATGTACAGTAACTTTTTATATTGTACTAGTGGGTGCTCACGGCTTCACTCGCATAAAGAAGTATAACCTTTAAAAGTAGCATTTCCAATAATCCTTCTTAGCAGATGCCTACAGATACAGATTGTACATCATAACATCTACCTGCATGCCAAATTTCAGCCTGATCCATCCAGTGGTCTGGGCTGCGTGTTGATAGATCACTATGTCAGTTAGACACCTTTGAGTTTTGCATTTTTAGACTGTCATTTGTTTCAATGTGTATGAGAGAGGCCATCTCTAGTGTCACAGTTCACTCACCACATGTAGAGTTGACATAGACCCTCTGGAAGCTGGCCTCGCACTTGAGTACTTGCCTCTTGAATCTCACAGCATCCTCCAGCCGCTGGAGGCACACATAGCAGATAGAGCACAGACTCGGCTGCACGCCAGACTTTATACAGAGTAACTGGAATTCATTAACATTATGTGTATTAAAAATAAAAAGTTAACTATACAAATATTTTTTATAGGTCATAATTACAAACGTAAATTGTGTACCGATTTTGTGTACTGTAGGATATTATGCAAATCCTATAAGAAATGATTGTACAACAATCACTTCTTTGTCTGGTAGTGTGTGTGTGTACAAATGTATATGTATCTGATGTGATTCTGTCTATTTTTTCTGGCAATTTAGCTAACAATCATTGCATACAAAACAAGCTGATAAAATTTCTAAATAATTAAGTACAAGAAATTTCACAACTAATAAAAAATATTGTATTAATCTTCTAATTAAAAACTTAAGTCAATTAATTAATTTAGTGTAAAAAAAACCTAAAATCTTCTTAGAAACAAGAGGTGCATAGCTACAGTGTAATAGAAATATGTACATAAATCAAGTAATTAATATATATTTTTTTACATTATATGAACACAATTCATACCTATAATTTTTAAACTTGAATTTGATTGCTATATTGTAATAATCTTCTAGTCCTAAATATAATTCTAATATATTAGAAACAAGCATTTGAAGTATCATCATCATCAGGTGCCTTCTTATATATTATTTTTATAGGTATTTTATTTTATTTTTGGTATATTGTAATTGATCTATATGTATAGTTTATTAAGTAGGTTTGTAGTATGTATTTTTAATCTAATCTTTTCTCCTTTTATTGTATTCCACGTCCTCTGTTATCTCTTATTTATTCCTTTCTATCCAATGGTTGCCTGGAAGAGATTGCTTTTAGCAATAAGGCCGCCACTTGTGGCACTAGTATAAGTATTATTTTTTTCTTCTTTCTTTGTAATTATTATCGTGTGTTGCAATAAAGAATTTTCTATCTATCTATCTTCTTCTTATAGAAGTCAGTTGTCAAAATGTACTGCGTTCTCAAGCTGCTTCTTTTAGATATTGATAGCTTTTGATAGTGTATAAAGAAACCCTATAACATCAAAATCACTGAATTTTGATTGGTTATGCTAGCCATCCAAAGAATAATACACTCTATACAGAATAATTTTCTCTCTTTACAGTAAGTACTTAGGTAGCAAATTTTGTAAAAACTGTGGTACATTTTATATCACTGAAAATAAGAAAAAAAAATACTAGGTCTCTTCAGAGTTATTATAATGGAAAACAACCATAATAATAACTCTGAAGTTTTATTTAAGTTATTAGTTAAGAAAATACTTATAATATTACAGTTTATTACGGTTAACATCCTCTCGCACTTTACGCTCAGTATTTTTAGGGAATCAGTGGGGCCATAGCCAACACTGAGAGGCTCTTTTATTTATATACTAACAATGTAAGAAAAACCTCTCTTAATGAGCTATTGGCTTCGATATTGCACGCCTCATCCAGGTATGACCTGCGACTGATGTTATGTCGTCAAGTAACATAGGTAGGTATGTAAGTTTGTTATATAGGAGAGATATGTGAGATTTGTTGTGATAACTTACCTCAATATTAAAGGTTTCCCGCAGCATATTGGCATATACGACAGGTTCTCCGTCCATCCAGTAATAAGTTGTGTGTAAATTCTTGAAAGAACCTTCGGCATGACAACATCTACACAACTCAGACGTCGCCTCAGATTTTATAGCGTTTTCATCGTTCACACTCATTTTGGATGTTCATAAACAGAAATAATAATTAGAAGAATAACTTTGTATGCTCAAAACATCGTAATATATCACCTAGATTTAGTATTTGTACATTTTCCAATTATATTTTTGTTTATTTCACTGTTTTTCAGTCAATAACTTTTTTGACACTGACAGCGCTATATCTTTTTAAGAAAAGTTAACTTAACTTTTCGGGGTTACTAATGTACAGCCAATAATTTATGTTATGGTGGCACTTCACATGGCTATTTGTTTTTGTGTATTTGGCATATTTGGCAAACAATTACCATGTGTGGACAGTTTATTTGACAAAGTATTCGCCTTATTTGCCTATTTGACAAATAAGGCCAATACTAAATACGCGTTACCGTGCGCTTGTCGGTTTCTCGAGGCACATCAAAGCAGTCAAATAGGCAAATACGCAATAAGCCGTCCACACAATGGCCATATTCAGAAGCGCACGTTCCGTGCACCTGTACGGACGTGATTATTTGATCATTTGAGATAATTACAATTAGAATCAGTATAATTTTGTTATATTTATGTTATTAACGTTGTTATTAAATTACTAACCGGGTTCGATTTTTATGCATAGTCAGCATTCACCAGCGCCTTGCTCTCCATGGTCTTTTCAATACTTTGTACTTTTTGACGCATAGCATGTAATAGTAACATGCGTTTAAATAATAAAATCCCGCAGCAAGTTGTAGCACGTCCATATTGTTGGTAAACACCTTGCGTCTGCTGCCAAATGTTTGTGTTTGTTATTTGAGTGCCATGTGTGGGTGGTCGTATTTGCCTCTTTTTGCATGTTCGTCTGAACGTCATATATTTTGCCAAATACAACAAACACCCAATAGCGAATACAAATAGCCATGTGAAGTGCCACCATTACATACACCTAGTACAAATGCAATGGGCCGCAATTTAGCAATGAATGATTTATTTGTGCATTGGTTTATCATAATTTAATATTATCTGCAAAATAATTGCACCATTTTCTAGAAATCTATGTTAGTTTTCATGCGATCGATTTCGCTGTGATCATTAAAATACAGAGATGACAGAAAAACTACCAAATTAATAAAATTATAAGTAGATACTTACTTACGTAGTAGTGTGGCGACGCAAAGCGCCACCATGCGATTTGTTTCGCTACGTCGCGCCCGTCGTTACACGGGCCCGAGCACAATTATACTTCTCGAACCACCGAATAGAGGAACGGGGGGAGAGCGCGCGGTCGCGTGAATATAAGCACATCTCCGCGCCGCAGGAGTCAGTCAGTCTGCCGCCGCTTTCGCACACGACACACGCCACGTGATCCGCGCCCTCCTCTTTTTTTGTATATATGTGTGTTGTCTATTTTATGTTGTGACCTTTTATTGCTTAGGAACTTAAATTTATTCTTGTGTGCTAATATTTTTTTTGTATATATGTGTGTTGTCTATTTTATGTTGTGACCTTTTATTGCATTGTGTTTTGACATTACGTATTGTGACCTAATAATGTGTACTTATACTTAATGTCCACTTACGGTAACCAACGGTCGACTTGCGGTCATTGACCTTTGGGATTGTACGATTCCGGTTACAACTAATTTAATTTTCGGTTCGACTTCAGTGACCAGTGACAATCGAGTGACATACTTCCGGTCCTATTTCTATTTGTTTACACTAGTTCAACCGCTCACTGACTCGTTTTCGGTATTCAACTAAACCCGTTTCGTCTTCAATAATGGCGACACCCGAGGAACAGATCAGGCTTCTGCAGGAACAGCTCCAGGTGCTACAGGCCAGCCAGCACAACAGGACAATGGCAGTTTCGGTTAAACTGCCCGCTTTCTGGGCCGACAAGCCCACCGTATGGTTCGGTCAAGTAGAAGCACAGTTCGAGTTAGCCGGAATAACACAGGACCGTACAAAATACAGTCATGCTGTATCAATGCTGGACTCGAGGACTGCCGGCGAAATAGCCGACATCATCGAGCATCCACCGGACACAGACCGATACTTACACTTAAAAACCGAGTTGATAAAGCGATTATCCGCCTCAAGCGAGGACCGCGTACGGCGTCTTCTAGGAGAAGAAGACATCGGAGACCGCAAACCATCACAGTTCCTGCGCCATCTACGCTCATTAGCCGGCGCTGATTTCAAGGGTGGAAACATCATTCGACAGCTGTGGTTGCGTCGCTTGCCAGGCAACGTGCAAGCCATCTTAGCGGCACAAGAGGATCTCCCTCTTGAAAAAGCCGCCGATATCGCCGACAAAATAGTGGAGGTAGCAACACCTGCGGTTAACGCCATCGCTACCACCTCAGCACTCTCACCCGAGCTTACGCAACTTACCCTGAGAATAGATCAACTAACCAAATGCGTAGAAATGCTCACAAACGATGCCAGATCTCGTTCACGGTCACTTACAAGTCAAAACGACCACTCAAGGGCGAGTTCCAGATCACCATCATCATCACGATCATCATCCCTGTGCTGGTACCACCAAACCTACAAGAAAAAAGCGAGGAAATGCACAAGTCCTTGTACCTGGGTCGACAAAAAGCAGGGAAACGACCAAAGCAGTCAGTAGACGCGGCGACCGACTGCTGCAAATCCTGCCGCCGTTTATTTGTCTCAGATAAGACGACTTTGCTGCGTTTCCTAATTGACACTGGTAGCGACCTTTGCTGCTATCCCAAACGTTTAGTCAAGGGTCGCACCAACACATCTACGGGATACAAACTAGCCGCAGCTAACGGTAGCACCATCAACACATATGGCAGCATTTCACTTCGCCTCAACCTAGGTTTACGTCGCGACTTCCAATGGAACTTCACTATCGCCGACGTAGACACACCGATAATAGGCTCAGATTTCCTGAGTTTCTATAACCTGCTGCCCGATCTCCGTCGTAAACGTCTTATTGACGGAAATACAAGTCTGACCACACCGGCTTCAATCGCTCATGTCAACCAAGTTAGCGTTAGAGCCATATCTGTAAACGATTCCTCACCTTACTCCAAACTTCTTCTGGAATTCCCAGATCTGACACGCCCCCCAGGACTTCCAAGACAGGTGAAACACACAACAGTTCACCATATTGTTACTACCGAAGGTCCACCAGTTGCATGCCGTCCACGCCGCCTTGCACCGCAGAAGCTGGAAGCAGCCAAAAAGGAGTTCGACGACATGGTACATTGTGGTACAGCCACACCTTCCGATAGTCCTTGGGCCTCTCCCCTTCACATGGCGAAAAAGGGTGAGCTAGGATGGCGTCCATGCGGCGATTATCGCGCTCTAAACGCGAGAACCATACCAGACCGTTATCCCGTTAGGCACATAGCTGATTTCTCCAACAACATTGCTGGTTGCACCGTATTCAGCACTATCGATCTAGTAAAAGCTTACCAGCAGATTCCTGTCAACGCCACCGACATTTGCAAGACCGCCATCACCACGCCATTTGGCCTTTTTGAGTTTCCCTTTATGACCTTCGGTTTACGTAATGCAGGGCAAACGTTCCAACGTTTCATGGACGAGGTCGTAAGGGGGCTGAGTTTTTGCTACCCGTACGTTGACGACATTTTGGTTTTCTCACGTTCGGAATCTGAACACCTGGAGCACCTGCAAATTCTATTCCAGCGACTCAACACATTTGGAGTCGTTGTCAACCCTTCCAAATGCGTTTTTGGTGCCAAAGAAGTGATCTTCCTTGGTTACCGCATAAACAAAGACGGAACGCAACCACCTCCCGAAAGGATTGAGGCTCTTCAAAGCTATCCATTGCCAAAAACAACCCAAGGGCTTCGCAGATTTATAGGCATGATAAACTTTTATCGCCGGTTTCTCCCTAAGGCTGCTGAACTCCAAGCGCCACTCAACAATTTACTAGCTTCTTCAAAGCTCAAAGGGACACAGCCAGTACCTTGGACGCCCGAACTCGAACTAGCATTCCAAAGGTGCAGGGATAGCCTCGCTAGTGCTACTCTCCTTGCTCACCCAGTGAGTCACGCCGAGTTAGGACTTTTCACAGACGCCTCCTCGGTACACGTCGGGTCTTGCCTTCAACAAAAAGTAGGCAACGTTTGGCAACCACTAGCCTTTTTCAGCAAGAAGCTAACAAGCAAACAAGCGCAGTGGCCGGCATACTACAGAGAGCTTCTTGGTGTATACGAAAGTATACAACACTTTCGCCACCTGCTCGAGGTTCAACACGCCACTATTTACACAGACCATAAACCACTCATTTATGCCTTTACCCAACGCCGCGACAAGCTTCCACCTGTTCAACTCAACCAGCTATCCTTCATATCCCAGTTTACGACTGACGTAGTGCACGTTAAGGGAGAGGATAATGTAGTCGCTGACACGATGTCAAGGATCGAAGCCATCACCTTAGAAGAGAGTTATGTTGCGTTGGCAGATGAACAAGCCACAGACGACGAGCTCCAGGAGGCTCTTACAAATTCTTCCCTAAAATTGGAAAAGGTTTGTATTCCTGGATCTAACATAACCATCTACTGCGACACGTCAACGGGGAAGCAACGACCATTTGTAACACCTTCATTCCGGCGTAGTTATTTCAACAAAGTCCATAATCTCAGCCACCCTGGCGTGCGAGCCACTGCACGCATGGTGGCTGAGCGTTTTGTGTGGCCATCCATGAACAAAGATTGTCGTAAATGGGCACGTGAATGCACTTCATGTCAACGAAGCAAGGTGTCAAGGCATACTATAACGCCACTTGGACATTTTACTACTCCGACCAAACGCTTCCGCCACGTCCACTTGGACATCATAGGGCCTATGCCTTCCAGTAAAGGCTTTCAATATTGCCTGACAGCCGTAGACCGTTACACGCGATGGCCAGAGGTATGGCCCATGGTCGGCATCACAGCGGAAGAAGTGGCCGAAACATTCACAACTGGATGGATTTCACGTTTTGGCGTCCCATCCATTGTAACTACAGATCAAGGCCGACAGTTTGAATCCGCATTATTTAATGCTCTTTTAAAGCAGTGTTCAGCGAGTCGCACGCGCACCACCAGCTATCATCCGTGCGCCAACGGCATGGTAGAAAGATTACATCGCCAACTAAAAGCAGCGCTCATGTGCCATGGAGGCACTTGGTGTACTGCTTTACCACTCGTACTTCTTGGCATGCGAGCAGCTTTAAAAGAAGATCTACAAGCATCAGTCGCTGAACTTGTTTACGGTGAACCCTTGAGACTACCCGGGGAATTCTTGAGTCCTTCATCCAACAACGAATGCCTGGAAGACGTCCACAACTTTGCGTCACAGCTACGAATGCACATGGCAAACTTAAAACCTGTTGCAGGATCACGTCACACCCAACGCCAACCATTCGTGTTTAAGGACCTACAAACATGCACACACGTGTTCCTCCGGGATGACTCAGTAAAGCCGTCACTGAAACCACCTTACACGGGGCCCCATCCGGTAACAAAAAGGAATGACAAAACCATATGTATTACCGTGGGAAACAGAGACACCCAAGTAAGTCTCGACCGTGTGAAGCCGGCATTTATCGAAGAAGTAGACGACGACATAATGCTCTCATCACCCGCGCAAGCAACAGCAACACCATCACCAATTCACTCATCTACACCCGCCCAACCTGCACCCCCATCGCCTGCACCGGTCGTCACTCGCACTGGTCGCAGAGTCAGATTCCGGGACATCCTCGATCTGTAAATTTAAATCTAACATCACAATTTCTTTTCGCATTCCACTTAACGTCACTCGATCGTCATGGGGTTACCTTATGGCATCATTGAGCCGTAATGAGATCTTATTTTGTAAATAATTTGCGTCATCATCGATGCTACTCTAGCTATTAAGACAACTTTAACGTACCTAATAATTTGGGGCACTTTTCTCCGTGGGTGGGTGGTGTGGCGACGCAAAGCGCCACCATGCGATTTGTTTCGCTACGTCGCGCCCGTCGTTACACGGGCCCGAGCACAATTATACTTCTCGAACCACCGAATAGAGGAACGGGGGGAGAGCGCGCGGTCGCGTGAATATAAGCACATCTCCGCGCCGCAGGAGTCAGTCAGTCTGCCACCGCTTTCGCACACGACACACGCCACGTGATCCGCGCCCTCCGCGCGGTCTCCCGCCCGCGCCTCGCAAAGTAGTGCCTGTAACTTCTGTACTATGTACAACTATGTATAAGGGAGCCTATCTCCGATTGTGACGATACCAAATAAACATTCAACATAAATCACACGGTGTTATCATTTCCGTCACCCGGGGCTCGTGCTCCCCATAGTAGTATACAGGTGGTTCGGTATTATTTTTATAATAAATAATTTTTATAGTATAGCGAAGTCTAACTACTTTATATAGGTAGGTACTTATTGGTACTTATTAACTTTATTAAAGTTGACAAATAAAAACTTCGTGAGTATTTCAGTACTTATTTTTTTATTCTCAGTTTAGGTTTTGTAAATATTTAAATTGGATTTAATCTATGCTTAATTGTAAATAATATTTCAGTATGTACAAATGTATGAATGCACACGAACAATAGCCTCGATTAAAAACATACAAGAAGCACTTATTTAATTATAATAAATGTATGTATTTACAAAAGAAAAGTATATAAGTATTATATCCGTTATCTAGTACTCACGACACAAGCGTTTGCTTAGTGTGGGGCTAGATGGCGATGTGTGCAATGTCCCGGAATATTTATTTATTTATTTTATTTATTTAAATAACATAATCATCATATACAACGATGAACTAATTGGTTAAAAAAATAAACACTTAGATGTACCTAATTACATGTGATGTAGGTAGCAATTTATTATTCGTTAACATTTCAATTAATTGATAGTAATACTTAGTTTCTATTTTTGGTATCATAACTAATTATGTACTTACCTACATTTAATTTATTTATGAAAACCATTTACAAAATATAAACAAAGTATTATGCTTGTACAAGTGTGATGTTAATTTGTGATGAATAATAAAATAGTCCAGTCATCTATTTTTTTCTTCTATGGCCATAACTTTGTATTGTTCCAGTTCTCAAATAAAAAGAACAATCTTTTTTTTTTTGGGCCATAACTTTGTTTCTTTGTTTGTTTAGTACAATAGTACTAGTTCAAGTAAAAAGTCCAGTCATCATTTATCTCCCTGATGACTGACATTACCATCACACGTCCGGATGACGTCTCGTCATATGATACTTCAAGCTACTCCGTTCGACGTAGGCCTCCCCACAGACTTTACAAACCTCCTTCTTATCTCCCGTGTGTATCCGCTCATGCTGCGTCAAATTATACTTCCTTTTAAACGCTTTCGCGCAGAATCGACACGAAAACAACTTTTCAGAAGAATGCTTCACGCCATGAGCTTTAAAACTCGCAATGTTGAACGTTTCGAAATCGCATTCCGTGCATTTCAAACGGTCCCCTAGCATGTGGAAACTTTCATAGTGACGTTTTAGGCTGGCGGGGTCGTAGAAGATTTTGTCGCACGCACTGCATTTCGTTCGTTCGTCTGTGTCGTGATCTTCCAATTTGTGTTTGACTAAATCGGTTAATACCCAGAACTTTTTGTGACAGGTCGGACATTTGAACGGGGCTGTGTTAAAATGGTCTTTTCTTATGTGCGTACGAATTTTGGGCTCGTTTTTGAAGACTTGTGGGCATTTCAAGCATTGGTAGTGTCCGTCGATTTTCTTGAAATCTATGTTTGTTTTCACGCGATCGACTTTAACAGTGATCACTGAAATGCCTGAAAAATAATGTCCGATGTAGATCACTTTAGTTTAATTAAGTTTGTCCAACGTTGGAGTTTTTTTTTTGTTTTGGTGTACATTAAAGACATTCTATTCTAGATCTCCTCGCATCCTAGATACCATGGAACAAATGTTTTGTAATCTAAATCCAACGAAACATATTTAATTGTTTTAGTTAGAGAATCGACTTGACATAGAAATGATTCGGTGCTCTTAAGAACTTGCTTTAGGGATTTGACAGTTACTTAATTTATTTTTCGATTCCGTGAGTTTGAGCTTTTATAAGTCACAAGTGCCGCTGGCAATAAGTGATTCTAGAATAATATTAGTCATTTAGAATTAAATCTGTCTGTTATCACAATATTCATAATTACCACGAAAAACAGTATGGATGTTACTTAAAAACTTAATTGATAACAATAAAACTTCAAAATAATATTGAATCAATATTTATTTCTTTTTTACACCATCTATAATTTTGTCATTTATTAAATAATAGCTAACTTTTCAATAGTACAATAAACCTATGTAAGTAAATTGATTCGTAAGCAACAGGTTTCTAACAATTGTAATAAAATATGTCAATAAAAAAACTATGTTAAGTACCATAATACTCAACAAAATATTTTATAAATAGGGTCAAACATTTTATTTTATTTAAAAATATTTAAGTAGGTACAAAACTTCCCTGTTCCCAGAAAATTATAACCCAGGGGTCTTTAAATCTAGAGTAAATAGGTTTCTTCTAGGCAAGCGTGCTACATCTTAGACTATAGTGGTGCTTAACATCAGGCAGGCTATAGTCAAACGTAAGCCTATTTAATGTAATGTAAAAAAAAAACTTTAATATGATTATTAAAGTAGCCAATTTCAACAAAAATAGCCGAACACTAATTAAGTATCCTTAGCATGAGTTTCGCCTTGTTTTACGTTAAAAAAATCGAAACTAACGAAAAACATATTTTGTTTCGATAAACTTGAGGTTATTTATAATGAGAAACACTTGCTAAGGAATTAGTAGACATTTACATTGCACGCCACAGGCTGTTCACATAAAGTAAGCAAGTTCGTATGAAAGTGGCCAACTCTGGTGTCAAAGTTTTCAATCTACCCTAGGGGCCTCTGACCTGGCTTAACGACTGCCGTACCACGACAACAACTGTTCACATAGTTTAGTGTTCATCCGTCCATTCGATAAAAATATGAAAAATAATGCTGATGATATCCTGTACCGTTTTAAGTTAAAAATTAACATCAGGATGCCGTTTGGTCATATGATATTTCAAACTGGTCCTCTCTACAAAAGCGTCACCGCACACACTACAAACTTCCCTTTTGTCCCCCGTATGTATTCTTTCATGTTGTGTCAAATTGTACCTCGTTCGAAAAGCCTTCTTGCAGAAGTTGCATTTGAACTCCTTTACGCCCGAATGCGTTCTTTTATGTTGATCAAATCCCTGTTTATTGTACGTTTCGAATTTACATTCCGTACATTTGAACTGTTCTCCCAGCATATGATAACTCAGTTCGTGTTTTTTTAAACTCGTCGTATGGTAGAAAACTTTTTCGCAAGCGTTGCATTTTAGCCGCTCGTCGATGTTATGGGATTCCAATTTGTGTTTGATTAGTTCGTGTAGACCTTTAAATGCTTGGAAGCAAGTCGGACATTTGTATTTGGCCATGTTATAGTGTACAGACCGGACATGTTCCCGCATTTTCCACATTTTGCTGAAGACGGTTGGACATTTGAGGCACTGGTAATCGTTGTTGACCTTTTTGAAATCGGTGTTTTTTCGCGCGAGATTTTTTCTTTTCACTTTGACGACTGATATTCCTAGAAGACAGAAAATGTTTGCATGTACTTTATGTAGAGGCTTATTGTGGCTATTATATGAGATAAATTTTGTCTAGTGATTTATTACTATGAATATATAATTAATTCGAAAACATAAATATGATTTGTTATATAAGGGTATTGCTGTCTAGGTACTAAAATGTAAAATTTTACTCCACTAGAATTTCTCTCTTTGACCAAAACAATAAATTAAGTATTGCGTTCGGGATGGTTTCAAGGGTGGTCCTTTAAACAAAATATTAATTTGGTGTTGAACTTTTTTTATTACCTTTATGTTGGCAGAAGAAACGAAAGTTCACCGATACCTGCTAACTAACATTTTGACGTCTTAAAGGGCTACAAAGGGCGGCAATTTTTTTAAATGCTGAAACTAATTTCTTTGTTTTTCTCTACCCTTAACGTAATACTGTGTTGTCTGTTGGCACAATTTATTGTCAAATAAAACTTCAGTTTGCTTCTCATTTCCGCGATCACAGCAGTGTGGTCTATATATAGATAGATATATCTTTAATGCACACCACACAACAATAAAAACATACGAGAAATTTAAAAAAAAAAACTTTAGGAAAAAGATAATTAAACTGAACAAATTGGTCAACTCAATTCATTCAATTATTTCGAATTAGTGGATGCCCGCGGCTTCGCTCGCATTACAATTAGCCGGGACCTACAATTTAACTTGTCATCCGACCCACTGAAGCTACTTTTCGGTCACCCATCCGCGTACTGACCGCGTCGACCTTTACTTACATTGGTAATCGCATGCGGTTGCCTCCGCTAGCTGAGCTACGGGCGCTGCGGTTGCCTCCGCTAGCTGAGCTACGGGCGCTGCGGTTGCCTCCGCTAGCTGAGCTACGGGCGCTGCGGTTGCCTCCGCTAGCTGAGCTACGGGCGCTGCGGTTGCCTCCGCTAGCTGAGCTACGGGCGCTACATTATGAAGTTAAATAACTAAGATTTTTAACAATAGCCAAGTGCAAACCCGTTCAAGTTAAAAAAAAACTATCTGATAATTGATATATCTATAGCTATCTTCCCGCGTGACACAAGTATTTATGCATTTTAAAAATGTATGATTACTTGTGTTGAGTCTGGTCGTTTGTATGTGTAATAAGTATGTATTTACAAAAGAAAAGTATATAAGTATTAAATCCGTTATCTAGTTCCCACGACGCAAGCATTTGCTTAGTGTGGGGCTAGATGGCGCTGTGTGCAGTGTCCGGAATATTTATTATTATTATTATTTATATAGAAAATACTGTTTTTGACTTGATGTCAATCGACTACTAAATCGTCATTACAACAACTAGTCTAATGCCTATGACATAAATACATATCATCCTCCTCCTTACTCGTAGTTCCTCATGACTGAGGGTCTTGACTCCCTCGCAGAATTAATTCCTTAGGAGAGTTCTCTTGTGCAGATACATCGTGGCGGGCGCCCAAGTCCTTCCACAGATGACACATATCCTTGGATTTTGTGGTCCACAAACATGTCGGTTTTGTTTATCTTTACCGCTAAGCGAGTGCTATTCCACACATAACCTGAATAACAAACCCTTAGTGTAGCGCCGGGATTCGAACCGGGGTCGTTATATTGTAAGGCGGACGCTTCCCCAACCCAGCCACACTCGCTTACCACTACATCTCTACATAGTATAAAGCAGTGCTCCCCGCGTCTGTCTGTATGTAATAATTTATACATGCATGCTTAGATATATTTTTAAAGTAATACAGGAACGTTTATATAATAATAATAAAGCGTGCGAGGCCGCGGGCAAAAGCTAGTATAGTGATATCCATAAAGCAACCGCATTCAGAAATAATAGTTCCCCACCCAAAAACTAGATGGCGCTGTATTGTCTTAAATCACCCAAAGCTTGCCTTGTCAGATGTAATTTATTGAATTAAACTCTGGATTACCTGGTATCAAAATAGTAAATACCAAATATAAATGTTACAAATTTTTGTAGATCGTTCCATCGGGTTTTGTTTGCCCGCTGTACCGGTCCCGTAATACTGTAGTGTGAATTGTTTACCCGTAGATACGAATGCTCGGCCAATGTAGGCAGTCGTAAAATTCCATAAATGTTAATGAGACATTACTTCTTCTGCTGCGCCAAATGAGATCTTAGAGGGAATCTATGAGGACGATGTATTTTTTTGTTTCTTAAATATTATGTTAATTTTTTTAAAGTTTTTTATTGTTCTCTCCTACATGGACAATAATTATGTTTTAAATTTTGATTATTTTAATAGGTCCAACCGGTTAAATTTGAATTATTATATTTCAAGCTAAAAATTTAACTGTGTTGTATTATGTGTCTTTTGACAGCAAGTCTTAGTAATTTGACATTTGTGCTCCATCTGGCCCTATCTAGCCCTTTTTACAGCAAGTCTTAGTAATTTGACATTTGTGCTCCATCTGGCCCTATCTAGCCCTTTTTAGCTTCTTCAACGGTACCCCTATTACTAAAACTAAGATGGCAACACTGGATATTTGTATTAACATTTCGATGGTTTGAAAGGGAAGGAATCATCCCAAACGTTTTCATACGAACTCGTCTAACATTAAATCTGTATAAAAGTGGCTCGTCGAAAAAGCATTATACACAGTAACAGATTTTCTACCGTGTGGTTTATGTATATAATTGTATATTATTATCGACATTTTTAACTATTAATTTATTACCGTAAATCAAATGATGTATTATGTAATAT
The DNA here is from genome assembly GCA_964023185.1 of Macaria liturata. Taxonomy (NCBI): domain Eukaryota; kingdom Metazoa; phylum Arthropoda; class Insecta; order Lepidoptera; family Geometridae; genus Macaria; species Macaria liturata. The sequence continues at coordinate 10,060,683 of OZ026809.1, read as the reverse complement.
TATTGTGAACCATGACTTATAACTTTGTTACGAATAAATGAATATGAATTTAGAAAGGTTTCGTTTTATAACTACAAACTTGTTCGAGGAACCTTTAATTTAACCTTGAATTAACAACCTTACAAGTTAATCCTGGAAATTCCAGCTGGCAGGGCAAAACAATGATTGTTCCTGGATGAACCTGTTCTTTCTCAATGTTTTCATGTAATAAAAACCACTCATTAATTTCCAAGAACTTTAATGATAAAAATAAGTAGGTACTTAATTCATAGGAAATAACAATTAATAACTATTCACATTCAAAAATTTATAAATTACAATAAATTTACTTATATATAACAGTATTTCATTTTATTATGGTAATATTTATAAGATAAGATAATTAAAATTGTGTTTACGCAGCATTAATTTGTAGGCGCAGCTAGCCGAAGCATATTTTTCTTTGTCTCTTTATACATAAAGTTACTTACATTAAGCTTTCAATAAATAAATAAAAAATCATTAACTTAATTGTGAATGAGCGAAATTTTAAACTTTTAATTTATGTTTCTCATAATTAATAGTTCTTAGACATAAAAAAAAATTGTAAAAAGGTTCTCAGTAAAACGGACGCATGCGCTAGAAAAAAAACAAACGATTTTTTGTAAAAATAAACGATGTTATTCTTATAGTAACTCGTAACTTGCGCAAAACATTAATCTACATTTACATATAATAAAGCTGAAGAGGGTAAACAATCTGTACATAGAAGATATTATCACAAAAAAATAGATATTACAAAAAAAATAATGTTTCGGTATAAGTACTTTATATCGATTATAAAACACATTTCAGCAGTTTTTTTTTATTTTGTCTGTTTATCTGTATATTAAATAAACAGACATACCGATCCGTTTAGCAGTTTTTGCGTGACGATCGTTCAAATAAACGGACAAACAGATCCTGAGAGAAACATATAAAAATAATAAAAACGTGTTTTATTGCCCATTTAAAATACCTCCAAACTTTTTTCCCAAAACCTTCTATGTACAGATTTCGACCCCGTTCAGTTTTATTATATGTATAGATACTTTATAAGAATCTGCGAAAGTTACGAGTAGCCTTTTAAATACATAAACCTTAACACCTTAACTAATTATTCTTGTGATTTTTGTACAAAACTATTATATAACAACACCATGTATCTACACTTAAACTTACTATGAATAATTGTAACTATAGAAACGTAACTGTGTCGCCGCGGTTGAGTTTTTTTTTGTGGATCGAACATAAATAAAAATGTATACTTATATTATATGTTTATATGAATTACATATGTAATGTTTATTTGATTTATCCTATTGTTTGTACTTTGCTAAACATAATTGAATGTGTGATAAGAATAATTTAGTATATCTAAATTATATGGGGTCTTCAAATCTAGAGTTAATAGGTATCTTCTAGGTAAGCGTGTTACATCCTAGGCTGCAGCAATGCTTAACATCAGGCAGGCTGTAGTCAAACGTAAACCTATCCACGTAAGAAAAAAATGTAGTATAATAGTTTTAGTACCCAATTTTAAGTTTTTCTCTGTGTAATAGAAATAAAGGCTTTTTTATTTTATTACAATTGATGTATTTTGTTCAAATCACAGAGTATTTTATGGTGCGTGTTTAAATTATGTAACTGAATTTGTAATTCCTTTGTTAAAAAAATCACTGATATATATGTTTTGGTGAAATAGTCTGTAAGTCTTATTGTTACTTACAGTAACGAGAGTTACGCACTATAATCCAACGATCTTCTAAGCGGGAGTGAAAACAATCACAAGCTTGCTTTGTGTGCTTGTTTTTGGTGAGATGAAATGTGGAAGCGTTTTCGACGTGACATTTATAAAGAGTTACATTTCGATGGTTTGATACAATTATTCGTATATAAGCTAACTTATAATAAAATGATCAATGATTTAACAACTGATTTTTTTTAAAACCTTTTGTGATTTTGCGTTTTTTTTTTGTTTGAGGACCACAATATTCGAGGACATGTGTCTTTAGTGGAAGGACCTGGGCGCCCACCACAATGTATCTGCACAAGAGAACTCACCTAACGAAATTATTCTGCGGGAGTGTCACGACCCTCAGTCATGAGGAAATACGACTCAAGAGAGAGAGAGAGAGAGAGAGAGAGTGATTTTGCTAGTATGTTTTTTTTTCACACATCAGCCTAACTTAAAATAACTTATTAATGATTAAACTGCTCAAGTAAACAATATTGTGTCTCTTTCATTCATCGATAGATTTCATATCGAGTGAAAGAAACAAAACATTGTGTAACAGCTGTTTAGGCATTAATCAGTTTTTTAAAGTATTTATTCATTTTTTTTTTGTTTAAGTCATTTTTGTATATAGGTATTTGTGGAATATATGTAAATATTAGTTAGTTATTTTCGTATATAAAGTGTGTTTACTTAATTAAATTTCTTCATAAAAGGTATAATGAAATAATTATTATGACTGATAATTGTGATGATTTTAATAACGGTTTAACAAAAAAACAATTGTAAAAAACCAATAATTTTTTGAACCATTGACCATTCTTTTATAAGGAAAACGTATAATACCTAAACAATAACATAATTTATATTACTTTCTCGCTACTTGTTCCGCGTCCTATGGCTGTCCCTGGTGTCAGTATTTTTAACTTCTGACATGTTTTAAAGGCTGTACATTCTCGCTTAGACAGAAACTAAAGCAATAAGTGGAATAATAACAGCCAAACTGTGGAACTCCTTGCCCGAATCTCTATTCCCCTTGAACTAAGTATAATTTATCGGTCTTCAAATCGAGAGTAAGCCAGTTTCTTCTAGGCAAGCGCGCTAGATCGTAGATTATAACGTTGCTTAACATCAGGCAAGTTGTAGTCAAGCGTGAGCGTTTTTTTTTTTGGGCCATAACTTTGTTTCTTTGTTTGTTTAGTACAATAGTACTAGTTCAAGTAAAAAGTCCAGTCGTCATTTATCTCCCTGATGACTGACATTACCATCACACGTCCGGATGACGTCTCGTCATATGATACTTCAAGCTACTCCGTTCGACGTAGGCCTCCCCACAGACTTTACAAACCTCCTTCTTATCTCCCGTGTGTATCCGCTCATGCTGCGTCAAATTATACTTCCTTTTAAACGCTTTCGCGCAGAATCGACACGAAAACAACTTTTCAGAAGAATGCTTCACGCCATGAGCTTTAAAACTCGCAATGTTGAACGTTTCGAAATCGCATTCCGTGCATTTCAAACGGTCCCCTAGCATGTGGAAACTTTCATAGTGACGTTTTAGGCTGGCGGGGTCGTAGAAGATTTTGTCGCACGCACTGCATTTCGTTCGTTCGTCTGTGTCGTGATCTTCCAATTTGTGTTTGACTAAATCGGTTAATACCCAGAACTTTTTGTGACAGGTCGGACATTTGAACGGGGCTGTGTTAAAATGGTCTTTTCTTATGTGCGTACGAATTTTGGGCTCGTTTTTGAAGACTTGTGGGCATTTCAAGCATTGGTAGTGTCCGTCGATTTTCTTGAAATCTATGTTTGTTTTCACGCGATCGACTTTAACAGTGATCACTGAAATGCCTGAAAAATAATGTCCGATGTAGATCACTTTAGTTTAATTAAGTTTGTCCAACGTTGGAGTTTTTTTTTTGTTTTGGTGTACATTAAAGACATTCTATTCTAGATCTCCTCGCATCCTAGATACCATGGAACAAATGTTTTGTAATCTAAATCCAACGAAACATATTTAATTGTTTTAGTTAGAGAATCGACTTGACATAGAAATGATTCGGTGCTCTTAAGAACTTGCTTTAGGGATTTGACAGTTACTTAATTTATTTTTCGATTCCGTGAGTTTGAGCTTTTATAAGTCACAAGTGCCGCTGGCAATAAGTGATTCTAGAATAATATTAGTCATTTAGAATTAAATCTGTCTGTTATCACAATATTCATAATTACCACGAAAAACAGTATGGATGTTACTTAAAAACTTAATTGATAACAATAAAACTTCAAAATAATATTGAATCAATATTTATTTCTTTTTTACACCATCTATAATTTTGTCATTTATTAAATAATAGCTAACTTTTCAATAGTACAATAAACCTATGTAAGTAAATTGATTCGTAAGCAACAGGTTTCTAACAATTGTAATAAAATATGTCAATAAAAAAACTATGTTAAGTACCATAATACTCAACAAAATATTTTATAAATAGGGTCAAACATTTTATTTTATTTAAAAATATTTAAGTAGGTACAAAACTTCCCTGTTCCCAGAAAATTATAACCCAGGGGTCTTTAAATCTAGAGTAAATAGGTTTCTTCTAGGCAAGCGTGCTACATCTTAGACTATAGTGGTGCTTAACATCAGGCAGGCTATAGTCAAACGTAAGCCTATTTAATGTAATGTAAAAAAAAAACTTTAATATGATTATTAAAGTAGCCAATTTCAACAAAAATAGCCGAACACTAATTAAGTATCCTTAGCATGAGTTTCGCCTTGTTTTACGTTAAAAAAATCGAAACTAACGAAAAACATATTTTGTTTCGATAAACTTGAGGTTATTTATAATGAGAAACACTTGCTAAGGAATTAGTAGACATTTACATTGCACGCCACAGGCTGTTCACATAAAGTAAGCAAGTTCGTATGAAAGTGGCCAACTCTGGTGTCAAAGTTTTCAATCTACCCTAGGGGCCTCTGACCTGGCTTAACGACTGCCGTACCACGACAACAACTGTTCACATAGTTTAGTGTTCATCCGTCCATTCGATAAAAATATGAAAAATAATGCTGATGATATCCTGTACCGTTTTAAGTTAAAAATTAACATCAGGATGCCGTTTGGTCATATGATATTTCAAACTGGTCCTCTCTACAAAAGCGTCACCGCACACACTACAAACTTCCCTTTTGTCCCCCGTATGTATTCTTTCATGTTGTGTCAAATTGTACCTCGTTCGAAAAGCCTTCTTGCAGAAGTTGCATTTGAACTCCTTTACGCCCGAATGCGTTCTTTTATGTTGATCAAATCCCTGTTTATTGTACGTTTCGAATTTACATTCCGTACATTTGAACTGTTCTCCCAGCATATGATAACTCAGTTCGTGTTTTTTTAAACTCGTCGTATGGTAGAAAACTTTTTCGCAAGCGTTGCATTTTAGCCGCTCGTCGATGTTATGGGATTCCAATTTGTGTTTGATTAGTTCGTGTAGACCTTTAAATGCTTGGAAGCAAGTCGGACATTTGTATTTGGCCATGTTATAGTGTACAGACCGGACATGTTCCCGCATTTTCCACATTTTGCTGAAGACGGTTGGACATTTGAGGCACTGGTAATCGTTGTTGACCTTTTTGAAATCGGTGTTTTTTCGCGCGAGATTTTTTCTTTTCACTTTGACGACTGATATTCCTAGAAGACAGAAAATGTTTGCATGTACTTTATGTAGAGGCTTATTGTGGCTATTATATGAGATAAATTTTGTCTAGTGATTTATTACTATGAATATATAATTAATTCGAAAACATAAATATGATTTGTTATATAAGGGTATTGCTGTCTAGGTACTAAAATGTAAAATTTTACTCCACTAGAATTTCTCTCTTTGACCAAAACAATAAATTAAGTATTGCGTTCGGGATGGTTTCAAGGGTGGTCCTTTAAACAAAATATTAATTTGGTGTTGAACTTTTTTTATTACCTTTATGTTGGCAGAAGAAACGAAAGTTCACCGATACCTGCTAACTAACATTTTGACGTCTTAAAGGGCTACAAAGGGCGGCAATTTTTTTAAATGCTGAAACTAATTTCTTTGTTTTTCTCTACCCTTAACGTAATACTGTGTTGTCTGTTGGCACAATTTATTGTCAAATAAAACTTCAGTTTGCTTCTCATTTCCGCGATCACAGCAGTGTGGTCTATATATAGATAGATATATCTTTAATGCACACCACACAACAATAAAAACATACGAGAAATTTAAAAAAAAAAACTTTAGGAAACAGATAATTAAACTGAACAAATTGGTCAACTCAATTCATTCAATTATTTCGAATTAGTGGATGCCCGCGGCTTCGCTCGCATTACAATTAGCCGGGACCTACAATTTAACTTGTCATCCGACCCACTGAAGCTACTTTTCGGTCACCCATCCGCGTACTGACCGCGTCGACCTTTACTTACATTGGTAATCGCATGCGGTTGCCTCCGCTAGCTGAGCTACGGGCGCTGCGGTTGCCTCCGCTAGCTGAGCTACGGGCGCTGCGGTTGCCTCCGCTAGCTGAGCTACGGGCGCTGCGGTTGCCTCCGCTAGCTGAGCTACGGGCGCTGCGGTTGCCTCCGCTAGCTGAGCTACGGGCGCTGCGGTTGCCTCCGCTAGCTGAGCTACGGGCGCTACATTATGAAGTTAAATAACTAAGATTTTTAACAATAGCCAAGTGCAAACCCGTTCAAGTTAAAAAAAAACTATCTGATAATTGATATATCTATAGCTATCTTCCCGCGTGACACAAGTATTTATGCATTTTAAAAATGTATGATTACTTGTGTTGAGTCTGGTCGTTTGTATGTGTAATAAGTATGTATTTACAAAAGAAAAGTATATAAGTATTAAATCCGTTATCTAGTTCCCACGACGCAAGCATTTGCTTAGTGTGGGGCTAGATGGCGCTGTGTGCAGTGTCCGGAATATTTATTATTATTATTATTTATATAGAAAATACTGTTTTTGACTTGATGTCAATCGACTACTAAATCGTCATTACAACAACTAGTCTAATGCCTATGACATAAATACATATCATCCTCCTCCTTACTCGTAGTTCCTCATGACTGAGGGTCTTGACTCCCTCGCAGAATTAATTCCTTAGGAGAGTTCTCTTGTGCAGATACATCGTGGCGGGCGCCCAAGTCCTTCCACAGATGACACATATCCTTGGATTTTGTGGTCCACAAACATGTCGGTTTTGTTTATCTTTACCGCTAAGCGAGTGCTATTCCACACATAACCTGAATAACAAACCCTTAGTGTAGCGCCGGGATTCGAACCGGGGTCGTTATATTGTAAGGCGGACGCTTCCCCAACCCAGCCACACTCGCTTACCACTACATCTCTACATAGTATAAAGCAGTGCTCCCCGCGTCTGTCTGTATGTAATAATTTATACATGCATGCTTAGATATATTTTTAAAGTAATACAGGAACGTTTATATAATAATAATAAAGCGTGCGAGGCCGCGGGCAAAAGCTAGTATAGTGATATCCATAAAGCAACCGCATTCAGAAATAATAGTTCCCCACCCAAAAACTAGATGGCGCTGTATTGTCTTAAATCACCCAAAGCTTGCCTTGTCAGATGTAATTTATTGAATTAAACTCTGGATTACCTGGTATCAAAATAGTAAATACCAAATATAAATGTTACAAATTTTTGTAGATCGTTCCATCGGGTTTTGTTTGCCCGCTGTACCGGTCCCGTAATACTGTAGTGTGAATTGTTTACCCGTAGATACGAATGCTCGGCCAATGTAGGCAGTCGTAAAATTCCATAAATGTTAATGAGACATTACTTCTTCTGCTGCGCCAAATGAGATCTTAGAGGGAATCTATGAGGACGATGTATTTTTTTGTTTCTTAAATATTATGTTAATTTTTTTAAAGTTTTTTATTGTTCTCTCCTACATGGACAATAATTATGTTTTAAATTTTGATTATTTTAATAGGTCCAACCGGTTAAATTTGAATTATTATATTTCAAGCTAAAAATTTAACTGTGTTGTATTATGTGTATTTTGACAGCAAGTCTTAGTAATTTGACATTTGTGCTCCATCTGGCCCTATCTAGCCCTTTTTACAGCAAGTCTTAGTAATTTGACATTTGTGCTCCATCTGGCCCTATCTAGCCCTTTTTAGCTTCTTCAACGGTACCCCTATTACTAAAACTAAGATGGCAACACTGGATATTTGTATTAACATTTCGATGGTTTGAAAGGGAAGGAATCATCCCAAACGTTTTCATACGAACTCGTCTAACATTAAATCTGTATAAAAGTGGCTCGTCGAAAAAGCATTATACACAGTAACAGATTTTCTACCGTGTGGTTTATGTATATAATTGTATATTATTATCGACATTTTTAACTATTAATTTATTACCGTAAATCAAATGATGTATTATGTAATATTATTGTGAACCATGACTTATAACTTTGTTACGAATAAATGAATATGAATTTAGAAAGGTTTCGTTTTATAACTACAAACTTGTTCGAGGAACCTTTAATTTAACCTTGAATTAACAACCTTACAAGTTAATCCTGGAAATTCCAGCTGGCAGGGCAAAACAATGATTGTTCCTGGATGAACCTGTTCTTTCTCAATGTTTTCATGTAATAAAAACCACTCATTAATTTCCAAGAACTTTAATGATAAAAATAAGTAGGTACTTAATTCATAGGAAATAACAATTAATAACTATTCACATTCAAAAATTTATAAATTACAATAAATTTACTTATATATAACAGTATTTCATTTTATTATGGTAATATTTATAAGATAAGATAATTAAAATTGTGTTTACGCAGCATTAATTTGTAGGCGCAGCTAGCCGAAGCATATTTTTCTTTGTCTCTTTATACATAAAGTTACTTACATTAAGCTTTCAATAAATAAATAAAAAATCATTAACTTAATTGTGAATGAGCGAAATTTTAAACTTTTAATTTATGTTTCTCATAATTAATAGTTCTTAGACATAAAAAAAAATTGTAAAAAGGTTCTCAGTAAAACGGACGCATGCGCTAGAAAAAAAACAAACGATTTTTTGTAAAAATAAACGATGTTATTCTTATAGTAACTCGTAACTTGCGCAAAACATTAATCTACATTTACATATAATAAAGCTGAAGAGGGTAAACAATCTGTACATAGAAGATATTATCACAAAAAAATAGATATTACAAAAAAAATAATGTTTCGGTATAAGTACTTTATATCGATTATAAAACACATTTCAGCAGTTTTTTTTTATTTTGTCTGTTTATCTGTATATTAAATAAACAGACATACCGATCCGTTTAGCAGTTTTTGCGTGACGATCGTTCAAATAAACGGACAAACAGATCCTGAGAGAAACATATAAAAATAATAAAAACGTGTTTTATTGCCCATTTAAAATACCTCCAAACTTTTTTCCCAAAACCTTCTATGTACAGATTTCGACCCCGTTCAGTTTTATTATATGTATAGATACTTTATAAGAATCTGCGAAAGTTACGAGTAGCCTTTTAAATACATAAACCTTAACACCTTAACTAATTATTCTTGTGATTTTTGTACAAAACTATTATATAACAACACCATGTATCTACACTTAAACTTACTATGAATAATTGTAACTATAGAAACGTAACTGTGTCGCCGCGGTTGAGTTTTTTTTTGTGGATCGAACATAAATAAAAATGTATACTTATATTATATGTTTATATGAATTACATATGTAATGTTTATTTGATTTATCCTATTGTTTGTACTTTGCTAAACATAATTGAATGTGTGATAAGAATAATTTAGTATATCTAAATTATATGGGGTCTTCAAATCTAGAGTTAATAGGTATCTTCTAGGTAAGCGTGTTACATCCTAGGCTGCAGCAATGCTTAACATCAGGCAGGCTGTAGTCAAACGTAAACCTATCCACGTAAGAAAAAAATGTAGTATAATAGTTTTAGTACCCAATTTTAAGTTTTTCTCTGTGTAATAGAAATAAAGGCTTTTTTATTTTATTACAATTGATGTATTTTGTTCAAATCACAGAGTATTTTATGGTGCGTGTTTAAATTATGTAACTGAATTTGTAATTCCTTTGTTAAAAAAATCACTGATATATATGTTTTGGTGAAATAGTCTGTAAGTCTTATTGTTACTTACAGTAACGAGAGTTACGCACTATAATCCAACGATCTTCTAAGCGGGAGTGAAAACAATCACAAGCTTGCTTTGTGTGCTTGTTTTTGGTGAGATGAAATGTGGAAGCGTTTTCGACGTGACATTTATAAAGAGTTACATTTCGATGGTTTGATACAATTATTCGTATATAAGCTAACTTATAATAAAATGATCAATGATTTAACAACTGATTTTTTTTAAAACCTTTTGTGATTTTGCGTTTTTTTTTTGTTTGAGGACCACAATATTCGAGGACATGTGTCTTTAGTGGAAGGACCTGGGCGCCCACCACAATGTATCTGCACAAGAGAACTCACCTAACGAAATTATTCTGCGGGAGTGTCACGACCCTCAGTCATGAGGAAATACGACTCAAGAGAGAGAGAGAGAGAGAGAGAGTGATTTTGCTAGTATGTTTTTTTTTCACACATCAGCCTAACTTAAAATAACTTATTAATGATTAAACTGCTCAAGTAAACAATATTGTGTCTCTTTCATTCATCGATAGATTTCATATCGAGTGAAAGAAACAAAACATTGTGTAACAGCTGTTTAGGCATTAATCAGTTTTTTAAAGTATTTATTCATTTTTTTTTTGTTTAAGTCATTTTTGTATATAGGTATTTGTGGAATATATGTAAATATTAGTTAGTTATTTTCGTATATAAAGTGTGTTTACTTAATTAAATTTCTTCATAAAAGGTATAATGAAATAATTATTATGACTGATAATTGTGATGATTTTAATAACGGTTTAACAAAAAAACAATTGTAAAAAACCAATAATTTTTTGAACCATTGACCATTCTTTTATAAGGAAAACGTATAATACCTAAACAATAACATAATTTATATTACTTTCTCGCTACTTGTTCCGCGTCCTATGGCTGTCCCTGGTGTCAGTATTTTTAACTTCTGACATGTTTTAAAGGCTGTACATTCTCGCTTAGACAGAAACTAAAGCAATAAGTGGAATAATAACAGCCAAACTGTGGAACTCCTTGCCCGAATCTCTATTCCCCTTGAACTAAGTATAATTTATCGGTCTTCAAATCGAGAGTAAGCCAGTTTCTTCTAGGCAAGCGCGCTAGATCGTAGATTATAACGTTGCTTAACATCAGGCAAGTTGTAGTCAAGCGTGAGCGTTTTTTTTTTTGGGCCATAACTTTGTTTCTTTGTTTGTTTAGTACAATAGTACTAGTTCAAGTAAAAAGTCCAGTCATCATTTATCTCCCTGATGACTGACATTACCATCACACGTCCGGATGACGTCTCGTCATATGATACTTCAAGCTACTCCGTTCGACGTAGGCCTCCCCACAGACTTTACAAACCTCCTTCTTATCTCCCGTGTGTATCCGCTCATGCTGCGTCAAATTATACTTCCTTTTAAACGCTTTCGCGCAGAATCGACACGAAAACAACTTTTCAGAAGAATGCTTCACGCCATGAGCTTTAAAACTCGCAATGTTGAACGTTTCGAAATCGCATTCCGTGCATTTCAAACGGTCCCCTAGCATGTGGAAACTTTCATAGTGACGTTTTAGGCTGGCGGGGTCGTAGAAGATTTTGTCGCACGCACTGCATTTCGTTCGTTCGTCTGTGTCGTGATCTTCCAATTTGTGTTTGACTAAATCGGTTAATACCCAGAACTTTTTGTGACAGGTCGGACATTTGAACGGGGCTGTGTTAAAATGGTCTTTTCTTATGTGCGTACGAATTTTGGGCTCGTTTTTGAAGACTTGTGGGCATTTCAAGCATTGGTAGTGTCCGTCGATTTTCTTGAAATCTATGTTTGTTTTCACGCGATCGACTTTAACAGTGATCACTGAAATGCCTGAAAAATAATGTCCGATGTAGATCACTTTAGTTTAATTAAGTTTGTCCAACGTTGGAGTTTTTTTTTTGTTTTGGTGTACATTAAAGACATTCTATTCTAGATCTCCTCGCATCCTAGATACCATGGAACAAATGTTTTGTAATCTAAATCCAACGAAACATATTTAATTGTTTTAGTTAGAGAATCGACTTGACATAGAAATGATTCGGTGCTCTTAAGAACTTGCTTTAGGGATTTGACAGTTACTTAATTTATTTTTCGATTCCGTGAGTTTGAGCTTTTATAAGTCACAAGTGCCGCTGGCAATAAGTGATTCTAGAATAATATTAGTCATTTAGAATTAAATCTGTCTGTTATCACAATATTCATAATTACCACGAAAAACAGTATGGATGTTACTTAAAAACTTAATTGATAACAATAAAACTTCAAAATAATATTGAATCAATATTTATTTCTTTTTTACACCATCTATAATTTTGTCATTTATTAAATAATAGCTAACTTTTCAATAGTACAATAAACCTATGTAAGTAAATTGATTCGTAAGCAACAGGTTTCTAACAATTGTAATAAAATATGTCAATAAAAAAACTATGTTAAGTACCATAATACTCAACAAAATATTTTATAAATAGGGTCAAACATTTTATTTTATTTAAAAATATTTAAGTAGGTACAAAACTTCCCTGTTCCCAGAAAATTATAACCCAGGGGTCTTTAAATCTAGAGTAAATAGGTTTCTTCTAGGCAAGCGTGCTACATCTTAGACTATAGTGGTGCTTAACATCAGGCAGGCTATAGTCAAACGTAAGCCTATTTAATGTAATGTAAAAAAAAAACTTTAATATGATTATTAAAGTAGCCAATTTCAACAAAAATAGCCGAACACTAATTAAGTATCCTTAGCATGAGTTTCGCCTTGTTTTACGTTAAAAAAATCGAAACTAACGAAAAACATATTTTGTTTCGATAAACTTGAGGTTATTTATAATGAGAAACACTTGCTAAGGAATTAGTAGACATTTACATTGCACGCCACAGGCTGTTCACATAAAGTAAGCAAGTTCGTATGAAAGTGGCCAACTCTGGTGTCAAAGTTTTCAATCTACCCTAGGGGCCTCTGACCTGGCTTAACGACTGCCGTACCACGACAACAACTGTTCACATAGTTTAGTGTTCATCCGTCCATTCGATAAAAATATGAAAAATAATGCTGATGATATCCTGTACCGTTTTAAGTTAAAAATTAACATCAGGATGCCGTTTGGTCATATGATATTTCAAACTGGTCCTCTCTACAAAAGCGTCACCGCACACACTACAAACTTCCCTTTTGTCCCCCGTATGTATTCTTTCATGTTGTGTCAAATTGTACCTCGTTCGAAAAGCCTTCTTGCAGAAGTTGCATTTGAACTCCTTTACGCCCGAATGCGTTCTTTTATGTTGATCAAATCCCTGTTTATTGTACGTTTCGAATTTACATTCCGTACATTTGAACTGTTCTCCCAGCATATGATAACTCAGTTCGTGTTTTTTTAAACTCGTCGTATGGTAGAAAACTTTTTCGCAAGCGTTGCATTTTAGCCGCTCGTCGATGTTATGGGATTCCAATTTGTGTTTGATTAGTTCGTGTAGACCTTTAAATGCTTGGAAGCAAGTCGGACATTTGTATTTGGCCATGTTATAGTGTACAGACCGGACATGTTCCCGCATTTTCCACATTTTGCTGAAGACGGTTGGACATTTGAGGCACTGGTAATCGTTGTTGACCTTTTTGAAATCGGTGTTTTTTCGCGCGAGATTTTTTCTTTTCACTTTGACGACTGATATTCCTAGAAGACAGAAAATGTTTGCATGTACTTTATGTAGAGGCTTATTGTGGCTATTATATGAGATAAATTTTGTCTAGTGATTTATTACTATGAATATATAATTAATTCGAAAACATAAATATGATTTGTTATATAAGGGTATTGCTGTCTAGGTACTAAAATGTAAAATTTTACTCCACTAGAATTTCTCTCTTTGACCAAAACAATAAATTAAGTATTGCGTTCGGGATGGTTTCAAGGGTGGTCCTTTAAACAAAATATTAATTTGGTGTTGAACTTTTTTTATTACCTTTATGTTGGCAGAAGAAACGAAAGTTCACCGATACCTGCTAACTAACATTTTGACGTCTTAAAGGGCTACAAAGGGCGGCAATTTTTTTAAATGCTGAAACTAATTTCTTTGTTTTTCTCTACCCTTAACGTAATACTGTGTTGTCTGTTGGCACAATTTATTGTCAAATAAAACTTCAGTTTGCTTCTCATTTCCGCGATCACAGCAGTGTGGTCTATATATAGATAGATATATCTTTAATGCACACCACACAACAATAAAAACATACGAGAAATTTAAAAAAAAAAACTTTAGGAAACAGATAATTAAACTGAACAAATTGGTCAACTCAATTCATTCAATTATTTCGAATTAGTGGATGCCCGCGGCTTCGCTCGCATTACAATTAGCCGGGACCTACAATTTAACTTGTCATCCGACCCACTGAAGCTACTTTTCGGTCACCCATCCGCGTACTGACCGCGTCGACCTTTACTTACATTGGTAATCGCATGCGGTTGCCTCCGCTAGCTGAGCTACGGGCGCTGCGGTTGCCTCCGCTAGCTGAGCTACGGGCGCTGCGGTTGCCTCCGCTAGCTGAGCTACGGGCGCTGCGGTTGCCTCCGCTAGCTGAGCTACGGGCGCTGCGGTTGCCTCCGCTAGCTGAGCTACGGGCGCTGCGGTTGCCTCCGCTAGCTGAGCTACGGGCGCTACATTATGAAGTTAAATAACTAAGATTTTTAACAATAGCCAAGTGCAAACCCGTTCAAGTTAAAAAAAAACTATCTGATAATTGATATATCTATAGCTATCTTCCCGCGTGACACAAGTATTTATGCATTTTAAAAATGTATGATTACTTGTGTTGAGTCTGGTCGTTTGTATGTGTAATAAGTATGTATTTACAAAAGAAAAGTATATAAGTATTAAATCCGTTATCTAGTTCCCACGACGCAAGCATTTGCTTAGTGTGGGGCTAGATGGCGCTGTGTGCAGTGTCCGGAATATTTATTATTATTATTATTTATATAGAAAATACTGTTTTTGACTTGATGTCAATCGACTACTAAATCGTCATTACAACAACTAGTCTAATGCCTATGACATAAATACATATCATCCTCCTCCTTACTCGTAGTTCCTCATGACTGAGGGTCTTGACTCCCTCGCAGAATTAATTCCTTAGGAGAGTTCTCTTGTGCAGATACATCGTGGCGGGCGCCCAAGTCCTTCCACAGATGACACATATCCTTGGATTTTGTGGTCCACAAACATGTCGGTTTTGTTTATCTTTACCGCTAAGCGAGTGCTATTCCACACATAACCTGAATAACAAACCCTTAGTGTAGCGCCGGGATTCGAACCGGGGTCGTTATATTGTAAGGCGGACGCTTCCCCAACCCAGCCACACTCGCTTACCACTACATCTCTACATAGTATAAAGCAGTGCTCCCCGCGTCTGTCTGTATGTAATAATTTATACATGCATGCTTAGATATATTTTTAAAGTAATACAGGAACGTTTATATAATAATAATAAAGCGTGCGAGGCCGCGGGCAAAAGCTAGTATAGTGATATCCATAAAGCAACCGCATTCAGAAATAATAGTTCCCCACCCAAAAACTAGATGGCGCTGTATTGTCTTAAATCACCCAAAGCTTGCCTTGTCAGATGTAATTTATTGAATTAAACTCTGGATTACCTGGTATCAAAATAGTAAATACCAAATATAAATGTTACAAATTTTTGTAGATCGTTCCATCGGGTTTTGTTTGCCCGCTGTACCGGTCCCGTAATACTGTAGTGTGAATTGTTTACCCGTAGATACGAATGCTCGGCCAATGTAGGCAGTCGTAAAATTCCATAAATGTTAATGAGACATTACTTCTTCTGCTGCGCCAAATGAGATCTTAGAGGGAATCTATGAGGACGATGTATTTTTTTGTTTCTTAAATATTATGTTAATTTTTTTAAAGTTTTTTATTGTTCTCTCCTACATGGACAATAATTATGTTTTAAATTTTGATTATTTTAATAGGTCCAACCGGTTAAATTTGAATTATTATATTTCAAGCTAAAAATTTAACTGTGTTGTATTATGTGTCTTTTGACAGCAAGTCTTAGTAATTTGACATTTGTGCTCCATCTGGCCCTATCTAGCCCTTTTTACAGCAAGTCTTAGTAATTTGACATTTGTGCTCCATCTGGCCCTATCTAGCCCTTTTTAGCTTCTTCAACGGTACCCCTATTACTAAAACTAAGATGGCAACACTGGATATTTGTATTAACATTTCGATGGTTTGAAAGGGAAGGAATCATCCCAAACGTTTTCATACGAACTCGTCTAACATTAAATCTGTATAAAAGTGGCTCGTCGAAAAAGCATTATACACAGTAACAGATTTTCTACCGTGTGGTTTATGTATATAATTGTATATTATTATCGACATTTTTAACTATTAATTTATTACCGTAAATCAAATGATGTATTATGTAATATTATTGTGAACCATGACTTATAACTTTGTTACGAATAAATGAATATGAATTTAGAAAGGTTTCGTTTTATAACTACAAACTTGTTCGAGGAACCTTTAATTTAACCTTGAATTAACAACCTTACAAGTTAATCCTGGAAATTCCAGCTGGCAGGGCAAAACAATGATTGTTCCTGGATG
Source organism: Macaria liturata (assembly GCA_964023185.1). Classification (NCBI taxonomy): domain Eukaryota; kingdom Metazoa; phylum Arthropoda; class Insecta; order Lepidoptera; family Geometridae; genus Macaria; species Macaria liturata. The sequence goes on along the minus strand of OZ026809.1, from coordinate 10,044,079 downwards.
AACCTGTTCTTTCTCAATGTTTTCATGTAATAAAAACCACTCATTAATTTCCAAGAACTTTAATGATAAAAATAAGTAGGTACTTAATTCATAGGAAATAACAATTAATAACTATTCACATTCAAAAATTTATAAATTACAATAAATTTACTTATATATAACAGTATTTCATTTTATTATGGTAATATTTATAAGATAAGATAATTAAAATTGTGTTTACGCAGCATTAATTTGTAGGCGCAGCTAGCCGAAGCATATTTTTCTTTGTCTCTTTATACATAAAGTTACTTACATTAAGCTTTCAATAAATAAATAAAAAATCATTAACTTAATTGTGAATGAGCGAAATTTTAAACTTTTAATTTATGTTTCTCATAATTAATAGTTCTTAGACATAAAAAAAAATTGTAAAAAGGTTCTCAGTAAAACGGACGCATGCGCTAGAAAAAAAACAAACGATTTTTTGTAAAAATAAACGATGTTATTCTTATAGTAACTCGTAACTTGCGCAAAACATTAATCTACATTTACATATAATAAAGCTGAAGAGGGTAAACAATCTGTACATAGAAGATATTATCACAAAAAAATAGATATTACAAAAAAAATAATGTTTCGGTATAAGTACTTTATATCGATTATAAAACACATTTCAGCAGTTTTTTTTTATTTTGTCTGTTTATCTGTATATTAAATAAACAGACATACCGATCCGTTTAGCAGTTTTTGCGTGACGATCGTTCAAATAAACGGACAAACAGATCCTGAGAGAAACATATAAAAATAATAAAAACGTGTTTTATTGCCCATTTAAAATACCTCCAAACTTTTTTCCCAAAACCTTCTATGTACAGATTTCGACCCCGTTCAGTTTTATTATATGTATAGATACTTTATAAGAATCTGCGAAAGTTACGAGTAGCCTTTTAAATACATAAACCTTAACACCTTAACTAATTATTCTTGTGATTTTTGTACAAAACTATTATATAACAACACCATGTATCTACACTTAAACTTACTATGAATAATTGTAACTATAGAAACGTAACTGTGTCGCCGCGGTTGAGTTTTTTTTTGTGGATCGAACATAAATAAAAATGTATACTTATATTATATGTTTATATGAATTACATATGTAATGTTTATTTGATTTATCCTATTGTTTGTACTTTGCTAAACATAATTGAATGTGTGATAAGAATAATTTAGTATATCTAAATTATATGGGGTCTTCAAATCTAGAGTTAATAGGTATCTTCTAGGTAAGCGTGTTACATCCTAGGCTGCAGCAATGCTTAACATCAGGCAGGCTGTAGTCAAACGTAAACCTATCCACGTAAGAAAAAAATGTAGTATAATAGTTTTAGTACCCAATTTTAAGTTTTTCTCTGTGTAATAGAAATAAAGGCTTTTTTATTTTATTACAATTGATGTATTTTGTTCAAATCACAGAGTATTTTATGGTGCGTGTTTAAATTATGTAACTGAATTTGTAATTCCTTTGTTAAAAAAATCACTGATATATATGTTTTGGTGAAATAGTCTGTAAGTCTTATTGTTACTTACAGTAACGAGAGTTACGCACTATAATCCAACGATCTTCTAAGCGGGAGTGAAAACAATCACAAGCTTGCTTTGTGTGCTTGTTTTTGGTGAGATGAAATGTGGAAGCGTTTTCGACGTGACATTTATAAAGAGTTACATTTCGATGGTTTGATACAATTATTCGTATATAAGCTAACTTATAATAAAATGATCAATGATTTAACAACTGATTTTTTTTAAAACCTTTTGTGATTTTGCGTTTTTTTTTTGTTTGAGGACCACAATATTCGAGGACATGTGTCTTTAGTGGAAGGACCTGGGCGCCCACCACAATGTATCTGCACAAGAGAACTCACCTAACGAAATTATTCTGCGGGAGTGTCACGACCCTCAGTCATGAGGAAATACGACTCAAGAGAGAGAGAGAGAGAGAGAGAGAGTGATTTTGCTAGTATGTTTTTTTTTCACACATCAGCCTAACTTAAAATAACTTATTAATGATTAAACTGCTCAAGTAAACAATATTGTGTCTCTTTCATTCATCGATAGATTTCATATCGAGTGAAAGAAACAAAACATTGTGTAACAGCTGTTTAGGCATTAATCAGTTTTTTAAAGTATTTATTCATTTTTTTTTTGTTTAAGTCATTTTTGTATATAGGTATTTGTGGAATATATGTAAATATTAGTTAGTTATTTTCGTATATAAAGTGTGTTTACTTAATTAAATTTCTTCATAAAAGGTATAATGAAATAATTATTATGACTGATAATTGTGATGATTTTAATAACGGTTTAACAAAAAAACAATTGTAAAAAACCAATAATTTTTTGAACCATTGACCATTCTTTTATAAGGAAAACGTATAATACCTAAACAATAACATAATTTATATTACTTTCTCGCTACTTGTTCCGCGTCCTATGGCTGTCCCTGGTGTCAGTATTTTTAACTTCTGACATGTTTTAAAGGCTGTACATTCTCGCTTAGACAGAAACTAAAGCAATAAGTGGAATAATAACAGCCAAACTGTGGAACTCCTTGCCCGAATCTCTATTCCCCTTGAACTAAGTATAATTTATCGGTCTTCAAATCGAGAGTAAGCCAGTTTCTTCTAGGCAAGCGCGCTAGATCGTAGATTATAACGTTGCTTAACATCAGGCAAGTTGTAGTCAAGCGTGAGCGTTTTTTTTTTTGGGCCATAACTTTGTTTCTTTGTTTGTTTAGTACAATAGTACTAGTTCAAGTAAAAAGTCCAGTCATCATTTATCTCCCTGATGACTGACATTACCATCACACGTCCGGATGACGTCTCGTCATATGATACTTCAAGCTACTCCGTTCGACGTAGGCCTCCCCACAGACTTTACAAACCTCCTTCTTATCTCCCGTGTGTATCCGCTCATGCTGCGTCAAATTATACTTCCTTTTAAACGCTTTCGCGCAGAATCGACACGAAAACAACTTTTCAGAAGAATGCTTCACGCCATGAGCTTTAAAACTCGCAATGTTGAACGTTTCGAAATCGCATTCCGTGCATTTCAAACGGTCCCCTAGCATGTGGAAACTTTCATAGTGACGTTTTAGGCTGGCGGGGTCGTAGAAGATTTTGTCGCACGCACTGCATTTCGTTCGTTCGTCTGTGTCGTGATCTTCCAATTTGTGTTTGACTAAATCGGTTAATACCCAGAACTTTTTGTGACAGGTCGGACATTTGAACGGGGCTGTGTTAAAATGGTCTTTTCTTATGTGCGTACGAATTTTGGGCTCGTTTTTGAAGACTTGTGGGCATTTCAAGCATTGGTAGTGTCCGTCGATTTTCTTGAAATCTATGTTTGTTTTCACGCGATCGACTTTAACAGTGATCACTGAAATGCCTGAAAAATAATGTCCGATGTAGATCACTTTAGTTTAATTAAGTTTGTCCAACGTTGGAGTTTTTTTTTTGTTTTGGTGTACATTAAAGACATTCTATTCTAGATCTCCTCGCATCCTAGATACCATGGAACAAATGTTTTGTAATCTAAATCCAACGAAACATATTTAATTGTTTTAGTTAGAGAATCGACTTGACATAGAAATGATTCGGTGCTCTTAAGAACTTGCTTTAGGGATTTGACAGTTACTTAATTTATTTTTCGATTCCGTGAGTTTGAGCTTTTATAAGTCACAAGTGCCGCTGGCAATAAGTGATTCTAGAATAATATTAGTCATTTAGAATTAAATCTGTCTGTTATCACAATATTCATAATTACCACGAAAAACAGTATGGATGTTACTTAAAAACTTAATTGATAACAATAAAACTTCAAAATAATATTGAATCAATATTTATTTCTTTTTTACACCATCTATAATTTTGTCATTTATTAAATAATAGCTAACTTTTCAATAGTACAATAAACCTATGTAAGTAAATTGATTCGTAAGCAACAGGTTTCTAACAATTGTAATAAAATATGTCAATAAAAAAACTATGTTAAGTACCATAATACTCAACAAAATATTTTATAAATAGGGTCAAACATTTTATTTTATTTAAAAATATTTAAGTAGGTACAAAACTTCCCTGTTCCCAGAAAATTATAACCCAGGGGTCTTTAAATCTAGAGTAAATAGGTTTCTTCTAGGCAAGCGTGCTACATCTTAGACTATAGTGGTGCTTAACATCAGGCAGGCTATAGTCAAACGTAAGCCTATTTAATGTAATGTAAAAAAAAAACTTTAATATGATTATTAAAGTAGCCAATTTCAACAAAAATAGCCGAACACTAATTAAGTATCCTTAGCATGAGTTTCGCCTTGTTTTACGTTAAAAAAATCGAAACTAACGAAAAACATATTTTGTTTCGATAAACTTGAGGTTATTTATAATGAGAAACACTTGCTAAGGAATTAGTAGACATTTACATTGCACGCCACAGGCTGTTCACATAAAGTAAGCAAGTTCGTATGAAAGTGGCCAACTCTGGTGTCAAAGTTTTCAATCTACCCTAGGGGCCTCTGACCTGGCTTAACGACTGCCGTACCACGACAACAACTGTTCACATAGTTTAGTGTTCATCCGTCCATTCGATAAAAATATGAAAAATAATGCTGATGATATCCTGTACCGTTTTAAGTTAAAAATTAACATCAGGATGCCGTTTGGTCATATGATATTTCAAACTGGTCCTCTCTACAAAAGCGTCACCGCACACACTACAAACTTCCCTTTTGTCCCCCGTATGTATTCTTTCATGTTGTGTCAAATTGTACCTCGTTCGAAAAGCCTTCTTGCAGAAGTTGCATTTGAACTCCTTTACGCCCGAATGCGTTCTTTTATGTTGATCAAATCCCTGTTTATTGTACGTTTCGAATTTACATTCCGTACATTTGAACTGTTCTCCCAGCATATGATAACTCAGTTCGTGTTTTTTTAAACTCGTCGTATGGTAGAAAACTTTTTCGCAAGCGTTGCATTTTAGCCGCTCGTCGATGTTATGGGATTCCAATTTGTGTTTGATTAGTTCGTGTAGACCTTTAAATGCTTGGAAGCAAGTCGGACATTTGTATTTGGCCATGTTATAGTGTACAGACCGGACATGTTCCCGCATTTTCCACATTTTGCTGAAGACGGTTGGACATTTGAGGCACTGGTAATCGTTGTTGACCTTTTTGAAATCGGTGTTTTTTCGCGCGAGATTTTTTCTTTTCACTTTGACGACTGATATTCCTAGAAGACAGAAAATGTTTGCATGTACTTTATGTAGAGGCTTATTGTGGCTATTATATGAGATAAATTTTGTCTAGTGATTTATTACTATGAATATATAATTAATTCGAAAACATAAATATGATTTGTTATATAAGGGTATTGCTGTCTAGGTACTAAAATGTAAAATTTTACTCCACTAGAATTTCTCTCTTTGACCAAAACAATAAATTAAGTATTGCGTTCGGGATGGTTTCAAGGGTGGTCCTTTAAACAAAATATTAATTTGGTGTTGAACTTTTTTTATTACCTTTATGTTGGCAGAAGAAACGAAAGTTCACCGATACCTGCTAACTAACATTTTGACGTCTTAAAGGGCTACAAAGGGCGGCAATTTTTTTAAATGCTGAAACTAATTTCTTTGTTTTTCTCTACCCTTAACGTAATACTGTGTTGTCTGTTGGCACAATTTATTGTCAAATAAAACTTCAGTTTGCTTCTCATTTCCGCGATCACAGCAGTGTGGTCTATATATAGATAGATATATCTTTAATGCACACCACACAACAATAAAAACATACGAGAAATTTAAAAAAAAAAACTTTAGGAAACAGATAATTAAACTGAACAAATTGGTCAACTCAATTCATTCAATTATTTCGAATTAGTGGATGCCCGCGGCTTCGCTTGCATTACAATTAGCCGGGACCTACAATTTAACTTGTCATCCGACCCACTGAAGCTACTTTTCGGTCACCCATCCGCGTACTGACCGCGTCGACCTTTACTTACATTGGTAATCGCATGCGGTTGCCTCCGCTAGCTGAGCTACGGGCGCTGCGGTTGCCTCCGCTAGCTGAGCTACGGGCGCTGCGGTTGCCTCCGCTAGCTGAGCTACGGGCGCTGCGGTTGCCTCCGCTAGCTGAGCTACGGGCGCTGCGGTTGCCTCCGCTAGCTGAGCTACGGGCGCTACATTATGAAGTTAAATAACTAAGATTTTTAACAATAGCCAAGTGCAAACCCGTTCAAGTTAAAAAAAAACTATCTGATAATTGATATATCTATAGCTATCTTCCCGCGTGACACAAGTATTTATGCATTTTAAAAATGTATGATTACTTGTGTTGAGTCTGGTCGTTTGTATGTGTAATAAGTATGTATTTACAAAAGAAAAGTATATAAGTATTAAATCCGTTATCTAGTTCCCACGACGCAAGCATTTGCTTAGTGTGGGGCTAGATGGCGCTGTGTGCAGTGTCCGGAATATTTATTATTATTATTATTTATATAGAAAATACTGTTTTTGACTTGATGTCAATCGACTACTAAATCGTCATTACAACAACTAGTCTAATGCCTATGACATAAATACATATCATCCTCCTCCTTACTCGTAGTTCCTCATGACTGAGGGTCTTGACTCCCTCGCAGAATTAATTCCTTAGGAGAGTTCTCTTGTGCAGATACATCGTGGCGGGCGCCCAAGTCCTTCCACAGATGACACATATCCTTGGATTTTGTGGTCCACAAACATGTCGGTTTTGTTTATCTTTACCGCTAAGCGAGTGCTATTCCACACATAACCTGAATAACAAACCCTTAGTGTAGCGCCGGGATTCGAACCGGGGTCGTTATATTGTAAGGCGGACGCTTCCCCAACCCAGCCACACTCGCTTACCACTACATCTCTACATAGTATAAAGCAGTGCTCCCCGCGTCTGTCTGTATGTAATAATTTATACATGCATGCTTAGATATATTTTTAAAGTAATACAGGAACGTTTATATAATAATAATAAAGCGTGCGAGGCCGCGGGCAAAAGCTAGTATAGTGATATCCATAAAGCAACCGCATTCAGAAATAATAGTTCCCCACCCAAAAACTAGATGGCGCTGTATTGTCTTAAATCACCCAAAGCTTGCCTTGTCAGATGTAATTTATTGAATTAAACTCTGGATTACCTGGTATCAAAATAGTAAATACCAAATATAAATGTTACAAATTTTTGTAGATCGTTCCATCGGGTTTTGTTTGCCCGCTGTACCGGTCCCGTAATACTGTAGTGTGAATTGTTTACCCGTAGATACGAATGCTCGGCCAATGTAGGCAGTCGTAAAATTCCATAAATGTTAATGAGACATTACTTCTTCTGCTGCGCCAAATGAGATCTTAGAGGGAATCTATGAGGACGATGTATTTTTTTGTTTCTTAAATATTATGTTAATTTTTTTAAAGTTTTTTATTGTTCTCTCCTACATGGACAATAATTATGTTTTAAATTTTGATTATTTTAATAGGTCCAACCGGTTAAATTTGAATTATTATATTTCAAGCTAAAAATTTAACTGTGTTGTATTATGTGTCTTTTGACAGCAAGTCTTAGTAATTTGACATTTGTGCTCCATCTGGCCCTATCTAGCCCTTTTTACAGCAAGTCTTAGTAATTTGACATTTGTGCTCCATCTGGCCCTATCTAGCCCTTTTTAGCTTCTTCAACGGTACCCCTATTACTAAAACTAAGATGGCAACACTGGATATTTGTATTAACATTTCGATGGTTTGAAAGGGAAGGAATCATCCCAAACGTTTTCATACGAACTCGTCTAACATTAAATCTGTATAAAAGTGGCTCGTCGAAAAAGCATTATACACAGTAACAGATTTTCTACCGTGTGGTTTATGTATATAATTGTATATTATTATCGACATTTTTAACTATTAATTTATTACCGTAAATCAAATGATGTATTATGTAATATTATTGTGAACCATGACTTATAACTTTGTTACGAATAAATGAATATGAATTTAGAAAGGTTTCGTTTTATAACTACAAACTTGTTCGAGGAACCTTTAATTTAACCTTGAATTAACAACCTTACAAGTTAATCCTGGAAATTCCAGCTGGCAGGGCAAAACAATGATTGTTCCTGGATGAACCTGTTCTTTCTCAATGTTTTCATGTAATAAAAACCACTCATTAATTTCCAAGAACTTTAATGATAAAAATAAGTAGGTACTTAATTCATAGGAAATAACAATTAATAACTATTCACATTCAAAAATTTATAAATTACAATAAATTTACTTATATATAACAGTATTTCATTTTATTATGGTAATATTTATAAGATAAGATAATTAAAATTGTGTTTACGCAGCATTAATTTGTAGGCGCAGCTAGCCGAAGCATATTTTTCTTTGTCTCTTTATACATAAAGTTACTTACATTAAGCTTTCAATAAATAAATAAAAAATCATTAACTTAATTGTGAATGAGCGAAATTTTAAACTTTTAATTTATGTTTCTCATAATTAATAGTTCTTAGACATAAAAAAAAATTGTAAAAAGGTTCTCAGTAAAACGGACGCATGCGCTAGAAAAAAAACAAACGATTTTTTGTAAAAATAAACGATGTTATTCTTATAGTAACTCGTAACTTGCGCAAAACATTAATCTACATTTACATATAATAAAGCTGAAGAGGGTAAACAATCTGTACATAGAAGATATTATCACAAAAAAATAGATATTACAAAAAAAATAATGTTTCGGTATAAGTACTTTATATCGATTATAAAACACATTTCAGCAGTTTTTTTTTATTTTGTCTGTTTATCTGTATATTAAATAAACAGACATACCGATCCGTTTAGCAGTTTTTGCGTGACGATCGTTCAAATAAACGGACAAACAGATCCTGAGAGAAACATATAAAAATAATAAAAACGTGTTTTATTGCCCATTTAAAATACCTCCAAACTTTTTTCCCAAAACCTTCTATGTACAGATTTCGACCCCGTTCAGTTTTATTATATGTATAGATACTTTATAAGAATCTGCGAAAGTTACGAGTAGCCTTTTAAATACATAAACCTTAACACCTTAACTAATTATTCTTGTGATTTTTGTACAAAACTATTATATAACAACACCATGTATCTACACTTAAACTTACTATGAATAATTGTAACTATAGAAACGTAACTGTGTCGCCGCGGTTGAGTTTTTTTTTGTGGATCGAACATAAATAAAAATGTATACTTATATTATATGTTTATATGAATTACATATGTAATGTTTATTTGATTTATCCTATTGTTTGTACTTTGCTAAACATAATTGAATGTGTGATAAGAATAATTTAGTATATCTAAATTATATGGGGTCTTCAAATCTAGAGTTAATAGGTATCTTCTAGGTAAGCGTGTTACATCCTAGGCTGCAGCAATGCTTAACATCAGGCAGGCTGTAGTCAAACGTAAACCTATCCACGTAAGAAAAAAATGTAGTATAATAGTTTTAGTACCCAATTTTAAGTTTTTCTCTGTGTAATAGAAATAAAGGCTTTTTTATTTTATTACAATTGATGTATTTTGTTCAAATCACAGAGTATTTTATGGTGCGTGTTTAAATTATGTAACTGAATTTGTAATTCCTTTGTTAAAAAAATCACTGATATATATGTTTTGGTGAAATAGTCTGTAAGTCTTATTGTTACTTACAGTAACGAGAGTTACGCACTATAATCCAACGATCTTCTAAGCGGGAGTGAAAACAATCACAAGCTTGCTTTGTGTGCTTGTTTTTGGTGAGATGAAATGTGGAAGCGTTTTCGACGTGACATTTATAAAGAGTTACATTTCGATGGTTTGATACAATTATTCGTATATAAGCTAACTTATAATAAAATGATCAATGATTTAACAACTGATTTTTTTTAAAACCTTTTGTGATTTTGCGTTTTTTTTTTGTTTGAGGACCACAATATTCGAGGACATGTGTCTTTAGTGGAAGGACCTGGGCGCCCACCACAATGTATCTGCACAAGAGAACTCACCTAACGAAATTATTCTGCGGGAGTGTCACGACCCTCAGTCATGAGGAAATACGACTCAAGAGAGAGAGAGAGAGAGAGAGAGAGTGATTTTGCTAGTATGTTTTTTTTTCACACATCAGCCTAACTTAAAATAACTTATTAATGATTAAACTGCTCAAGTAAACAATATTGTGTCTCTTTCATTCATCGATAGATTTCATATCGAGTGAAAGAAACAAAACATTGTGTAACAGCTGTTTAGGCATTAATCAGTTTTTTAAAGTATTTATTCATTTTTTTTTTGTTTAAGTCATTTTTGTATATAGGTATTTGTGGAATATATGTAAATATTAGTTAGTTATTTTCGTATATAAAGTGTGTTTACTTAATTAAATTTCTTCATAAAAGGTATAATGAAATAATTATTATGACTGATAATTGTGATGATTTTAATAACGGTTTAACAAAAAAACAATTGTAAAAAACCAATAATTTTTTGAACCATTGACCATTCTTTTATAAGGAAAACGTATAATACCTAAACAATAACATAATTTATATTACTTTCTCGCTACTTGTTCCGCGTCCTATGGCTGTCCCTGGTGTCAGTATTTTTAACTTCTGACATGTTTTAAAGGCTGTACATTCTCGCTTAGACAGAAACTAAAGCAATAAGTGGAATAATAACAGCCAAACTGTGGAACTCCTTGCCCGAATCTCTATTCCCCTTGAACTAAGTATAATTTATCGGTCTTCAAATCGAGAGTAAGCCAGTTTCTTCTAGGCAAGCGCGCTAGATCGTAGATTATAACGTTGCTTAACATCAGGCAAGTTGTAGTCAAGCGTGAGCGTTTTTTTTTTTGGGCCATAACTTTGTTTCTTTGTTTGTTTAGTACAATAGTACTAGTTCAAGTAAAAAGTCCAGTCATCATTTATCTCCCTGATGACTGACATTACCATCACACGTCCGGATGACGTCTCGTCATATGATACTTCAAGCTACTCCGTTCGACGTAGGCCTCCCCACAGACTTTACAAACCTCCTTCTTATCTCCCGTGTGTATCCGCTCATGCTGCGTCAAATTATACTTCCTTTTAAACGCTTTCGCGCAGAATCGACACGAAAACAACTTTTCAGAAGAATGCTTCACGCCATGAGCTTTAAAACTCGCAATGTTGAACGTTTCGAAATCGCATTCCGTGCATTTCAAACGGTCCCCTAGCATGTGGAAACTTTCATAGTGACGTTTTAGGCTGGCGGGGTCGTAGAAGATTTTGTCGCACGCACTGCATTTCGTTCGTTCGTCTGTGTCGTGATCTTCCAATTTGTGTTTGACTAAATCGGTTAATACCCAGAACTTTTTGTGACAGGTCGGACATTTGAACGGGGCTGTGTTAAAATGGTCTTTTCTTATGTGCGTACGAATTTTGGGCTCGTTTTTGAAGACTTGTGGGCATTTCAAGCATTGGTAGTGTCCGTCGATTTTCTTGAAATCTATGTTTGTTTTCACGCGATCGACTTTAACAGTGATCACTGAAATGCCTGAAAAATAATGTCCGATGTAGATCACTTTAGTTTAATTAAGTTTGTCCAACGTTGGAGTTTTTTTTTTGTTTTGGTGTACATTAAAGACATTCTATTCTAGATCTCCTCGCATCCTAGATACCATGGAACAAATGTTTTGTAATCTAAATCCAACGAAACATATTTAATTGTTTTAGTTAGAGAATCGACTTGACATAGAAATGATTCGGTGCTCTTAAGAACTTGCTTTAGGGATTTGACAGTTACTTAATTTATTTTTCGATTCCGTGAGTTTGAGCTTTTATAAGTCACAAGTGCCGCTGGCAATAAGTGATTCTAGAATAATATTAGTCATTTAGAATTAAATCTGTCTGTTATCACAATATTCATAATTACCACGAAAAACAGTATGGATGTTACTTAAAAACTTAATTGATAACAATAAAACTTCAAAATAATATTGAATCAATATTTATTTCTTTTTTACACCATCTATAATTTTGTCATTTATTAAATAATAGCTAACTTTTCAATAGTACAATAAACCTATGTAAGTAAATTGATTCGTAAGCAACAGGTTTCTAACAATTGTAATAAAATATGTCAATAAAAAAACTATGTTAAGTACCATAATACTCAACAAAATATTTTATAAATAGGGTCAAACATTTTATTTTATTTAAAAATATTTAAGTAGGTACAAAACTTCCCTGTTCCCAGAAAATTATAACCCAGGGGTCTTTAAATCTAGAGTAAATAGGTTTCTTCTAGGCAAGCGTGCTACATCTTAGACTATAGTGGTGCTTAACATCAGGCAGGCTATAGTCAAACGTAAGCCTATTTAATGTAATGTAAAAAAAAAACTTTAATATGATTATTAAAGTAGCCAATTTCAACAAAAATAGCCGAACACTAATTAAGTATCCTTAGCATGAGTTTCGCCTTGTTTTACGTTAAAAAAATCGAAACTAACGAAAAACATATTTTGTTTCGATAAACTTGAGGTTATTTATAATGAGAAACACTTGCTAAGGAATTAGTAGACATTTACATTGCACGCCACAGGCTGTTCACATAAAGTAAGCAAGTTCGTATGAAAGTGGCCAACTCTGGTGTCAAAGTTTTCAATCTACCCTAGGGGCCTCTGACCTGGCTTAACGACTGCCGTACCACGACAACAACTGTTCACATAGTTTAGTGTTCATCCGTCCATTCGATAAAAATATGAAAAATAATGCTGATGATATCCTGTACCGTTTTAAGTTAAAAATTAACATCAGGATGCCGTTTGGTCATATGATATTTCAAACTGGTCCTCTCTACAAAAGCGTCACCGCACACACTACAAACTTCCCTTTTGTCCCCCGTATGTATTCTTTCATGTTGTGTCAAATTGTACCTCGTTCGAAAAGCCTTCTTGCAGAAGTTGCATTTGAACTCCTTTACGCCCGAATGCGTTCTTTTATGTTGATCAAATCCCTGTTTATTGTACGTTTCGAATTTACATTCCGTACATTTGAACTGTTCTCCCAGCATATGATAACTCAGTTCGTGTTTTTTTAAACTCGTCGTATGGTAGAAAACTTTTTCGCAAGCGTTGCATTTTAGCCGCTCGTCGATGTTATGGGATTCCAATTTGTGTTTGATTAGTTCGTGTAGACCTTTAAATGCTTGGAAGCAAGTCGGACATTTGTATTTGGCCATGTTATAGTGTACAGACCGGACATGTTCCCGCATTTTCCACATTTTGCTGAAGACGGTTGGACATTTGAGGCACTGGTAATCGTTGTTGACCTTTTTGAAATCGGTGTTTTTTCGCGCGAGATTTTTTCTTTTCACTTTGACGACTGATATTCCTAGAAGACAGAAAATGTTTGCATGTACTTTATGTAGAGGCTTATTGTGGCTATTATATGAGATAAATTTTGTCTAGTGATTTATTACTATGAATATATAATTAATTCGAAAACATAAATATGATTTGTTATATAAGGGTATTGCTGTCTAGGTACTAAAATGTAAAATTTTACTCCACTAGAATTTCTCTCTTTGACCAAAACAATAAATTAAGTATTGCGTTCGGGATGGTTTCAAGGGTGGTCCTTTAAACAAAATATTAATTTGGTGTTGAACTTTTTTTATTACCTTTATGTTGGCAGAAGAAACGAAAGTTCACCGATACCTGCTAACTAACATTTTGACGTCTTAAAGGGCTACAAAGGGCGGCAATTTTTTTAAATGCTGAAACTAATTTCTTTGTTTTTCTCTACCCTTAACGTAATACTGTGTTGTCTGTTGGCACAATTTATTGTCAAATAAAACTTCAGTTTGCTTCTCATTTCCGCGATCACAGCAGTGTGGTCTATATATAGATAGATATATCTTTAATGCACACCACACAACAATAAAAACATACGAGAAATTAAAAAAAAAAAACTTTAGGAAACAGATAATTAAACTGAACAAATTGGTCAACTCAATTCATTCAATTATTTCGAATTAGTGGATGCCCGCGGCTTCGCTCGCATTACAATTAGCCGGGACCTACAATTTAACTTGTCATCCGACCCACTGAAGCTACTTTTCGGTCACCCATCCGCGTACTGACCGCGTCGACCTTTACTTACATTGGTAATCGCATGCGGTTGCCTCCGCTAGCTGAGCTACGGGCGCTGCGGTTGCCTCCGCTAGCTGAGCTACGGGCGCTGCGGTTGCCTCCGCTAGCTGAGCTACGGGCGCTGCGGTTGCCTCCGCTAGCTGAGCTACGGGCGCTGCGGTTGCCTCCGCTAGCTGAGCTACGGGCGCTGCGGTTGCCTCCGCTAGCTGAGCTACGGGCGCTACATTATGAAGTTAAATAACTAAGATTTTTAACAATAGCCAAGTGCAAACCCGTTCAAGTTAAAAAAAAACTATCTGATAATTGATATATCTATAGCTATCTTCCCGCGTGACACAAGTATTTATGCATTTTAAAAATGTATGATTACTTGTGTTGAGTCTGGTCGTTTGTATGTGTAATAAGTATGTATTTACAAAAGAAAAGTATATAAGTATTAAATCCGTTATCTAGTTCCCACGACGCAAGCATTTGCTTAGTGTGGGGCTAGATGGCGCTGTGTGCAGTGTCCGGAATATTTATTATTATTATTATTTATATAGAAAATACTGTTTTTGACTTGATGTCAATCGACTACTAAATCGTCATTACAACAACTAGTCTAATGCCTATGACATAAATACATATCATCCTCCTCCTTACTCGTAGTTCCTCATGACTGAGGGTCTTGACTCCCTCGCAGAATTAATTCCTTAGGAGAGTTCTCTTGTGCAGATACATCGTGGCGGGCGCCCAAGTCCTTCCACAGATGACACATATCCTTGGATTTTGTGGTCCACAAACATGTCGGTTTTGTTTATCTTTACCGCTAAGCGAGTGCTATTCCACACATAACCTGAATAACAAACCCTTAGTGTAGCGCCGGGATTCGAACCGGGGTCGTTATATTGTAAGGCGGACGCTTCCCCAACCCAGCCACACTCGCTTACCACTACATCTCTACATAGTATAAAGCAGTGCTCCCCGCGTCTGTCTGTATGTAATAATTTATACATGCATGCTTAGATATATTTTTAAAGTAATACAGGAACGTTTATATAATAATAATAAAGCGTGCGAGGCCGCGGGCAAAAGCTAGTATAGTGATATCCATAAAGCAACCGCATTCAGAAATAATAGTTCCCCACCCAAAAACTAGATGGCGCTGTATTGTCTTAAATCACCCAAAGCTTGCCTTGTCAGATGTAATTTATTGAATTAAACTCTGGATTACCTGGTATCAAAATAGTAAATACCAAATATAAATGTTACAAATTTTTGTAGATCGTTCCATCGGGTTTTGTTTGCCCGCTGTACCGGTCCCGTAATACTGTAGTGTGAATTGTTTACCCGTAGATACGAATGCTCGGCCAATGTAGGCAGTCGTAAAATTCCATAAATGTTAATGAGACATTACTTCTTCTGCTGCGCCAAATGAGATCTTAGAGGGAATCTATGAGGACGATGTATTTTTTTGTTTCTTAAATATTATGTTAATTTTTTTAAAGTTTTTTATTGTTCTCTCCTACATGGACAATAATTATGTTTTAAATTTTGATTATTTTAATAGGTCCAACCGGTTAAATTTGAATTATTATATTTCAAGCTAAAAATTTAACTGTGTTGTATTATGTGTCTTTTGACAGCAAGTCTTAGTAATTTGACATTTGTGCTCCATCTGGCCCTATCTAGCCCTTTTTACAGCAAGTCTTAGTAATTTGACATTTGTGCTCCATCTGGCCCTATCTAGCCCTTTTTAGCTTCTTCAACGGTACCCCTATTACTAAAACTAAGATGGCAACACTGGATATTTGTATTAACATTTCGATGGTTTGAAAGGGAAGGAATCATCCCAAACGTTTTCATACGAACTCGTCTAACATTAAATCTGTATAAAAGTGGCTCGTCGAAAAAGCATTATACACAGTAACAGATTTTCTACCGTGTGGTTTATGTATATAATTGTATATTATTATCGACATTTTTAACTATTAATTTATTACCGTAAATCAAATGATGTATTATGTAATATTATTGTGAACCATGACTTATAACTTTGTTACGAATAAATGAATATGAATTTAGAAAGGTTTCGTTTTATAACTACAAACTTGTTCGAGGAACCTTTAATTTAACCTTGAATTAACAACCTTACAAGTTAATCCTGGAAATTCCAGCTGGCAGGGCAAAACAATGATTGTTCCTGGATGAACCTGTTCTTTCTCAATGTTTTCATGTAATAAAAACCACTCATTAATTTCCAAGAACTTTAATGATAAAAATAAGTAGGTACTTAATTCATAGGAAATAACAATTAATAACTATTCACATTCAAAAATTTATAAATTACAATAAATTTACTTATATATAACAGTATTTCATTTTATTATGGTAATATTTATAAGATAAGATAATTAAAATTGTGTTTACGCAGCATTAATTTGTAGGCGCAGCTAGCCGAAGCATATTTTTCTTTGTCTCTTTATACATAAAGTTACTTACATTAAGCTTTCAATAAATAAATAAAAAATCATTAACTTAATTGTGAATGAGCGAAATTTTAAACTTTTAATTTATGTTTCTCATAATTAATAGTTCTTAGACATAAAAAAAAATTGTAAAAAGGTTCTCAGTAAAACGGACGCATGCGCTAGAAAAAAAACAAACGATTTTTTGTAAAAATAAACGATGTTATTCTTATAGTAACTCGTAACTTGCGCAAAACATTAATCTACATTTACATATAATAAAGCTGAAGAGGGTAAACAATCTGTACATAGAAGATGTTATTACAAAAAAATAGATATTACAAAAAAAATAATGTTTCGGTATAAGTACTTTATATCGATTATAAAATACATTTCAGCAGTTTTTTTTTATTTTGTCTGTTTATCTGTATATTAAATAAACAGACATACCGATCCGTTTAGCAGTTTTTGCGTGACGATCGTTCAAATAAACAGACAAACAGATCCTGAGAGAAACATATAAAAATAATAAAAACGTCTTTTATTGCCCATTTAAAATACCTCCAAACTTTTTTCCCAAAACCTTCTATGTACAGATTTCGACCCCGTTCAGCTTTATTATATGTATAGATACTTTATAAGAATCTGCGAAAGTTACGAGTAGCCTTTTAAATACATAAACCTTAACACCTAACTAATTATTCTTGTGATTTTTGTACAAAACTATTATATAACAACACCATGTATCTACACTTAAACTTACTATGAATAATTGTAACTATAGAAACGTAACTGTGTCGCCGCGGTTGAGTTTTTTTTGTGGATCGAACATAAATAAAAATGTATACTTATATTATATGTTTATATGAATTACATATGTAATGTTTATTTGATTTATCCTATTGTTTGTACTTTGCTAAACATAATTGAATGTGTGATAAGAATAATTTAGTATATCTAAATTATATGGGGTCTTCAAATCTAGAGTTAATAGGTATCTTCTAGGTAAGCGTGTTACATCCTAGGCTGCAGCAATGCTTAACATCAGGCAGGCTGTAGTCAAACGTAAACTTATCCACGTAAGAAAAAAATGTAGTATAATAGTTTTAGTACCCAATTTTAAGTTTTTCTCTGTGTAATAGAAATAAAGGCTTTTTTATTTTATTACAATTGATGTATTTTGTTAAAATCACAGAGTATTTTATGGTGCGTGTTTAAATTATGTAACTGAATTTGTAATTCCTTTGTTAAAAAAATCACTGATATATATGTTTTGGTGAAATAGTCTGTAAGTCTTATTGTTACTTACAGTAACGAGAGTTACGCACTATAATCCAGCGATCTTCTAAGCGGGAGTGAAAACAATCGCAAGCTTGCTTTGTGTGCTTGTTTTTGGTGAGATGAAATGTGGAAGCGTTTTCGACGTGACATTTATAAATAGTTACATTTCGATGGTTTGATACAATTATTCGTATATAAGCTAACTTATAATAAAATGATCAATGATTTAACAACTGATTTTTTTTAAAACCTTTTGTGATTTTGCGTTTTTTTTTTGTTTGAGGACCACAATATTCGAGGACATGTGTCTTTAGTGGAAGGACCTGGGCGCCCACCACGATGTTATCTGCACAAGAGAACTCACCTAACGAAATTATTCTGCGGGGGAGTCACGTCCCTCAGTCATGAGGAAATACGACTCAAGAGAGAGAGAGAGTGATTTTGCTAGTATGTTTTTTTTTCACACATCAGCCTAACTTAAAATAACTTATTAATGATTAAACTGCTCAAGTAAACAATATTGTGTCTCTTTCATTCATCGATAGATTTCATATCGAGTGAAAGAAACAAAACATTGTGTAACAGCTGTTTAGGCATTAATCAGTTTTTTAAAGTATTTATTCATTATTATTTTTTGTTCAAGTCATTTTTGTATATAGGTATTTGTGGAATATATGTAAATATTAGTTAGTTATTTTCGTATATAAAGTGTGTTTACTTAATTAAATTTCTTCATAAAAGGTATAATGAAATAATAAAATTATTATGACTGATAATTGTGATGATTTTAATAACGGTTTAACAACAAAACAATTGTAAAAAACCAAGAATTTTTTGAACCATTGACCATTCTTTTATAAGGAAAACGTATAATACCTAAACAATAACATAATTTATATTACTTTCTCGCTACTTGTTCCGCGTCCTATGGCTGTCCCTGGTGTCAGTATTTTTAACTTCTGACATGTTTTAAAGGCTGTACATTCTCGCTTAGACAGAAACTAAAGCAATAAGTGGAATAATAACAGCCAAACTGTGGAACTCCTTGCCCGAATCTCTATTCCCCTTGAACTAAGTATAATTTATCGGTCTTCAAATCGAGAGTAAACCAGTTTCTTCTAGGCAAGCGCGCTAGATCGTAGATTATAACGTTGCTTAACATCAGGCAAGTTGTAGTCAAGCGTGAGCATGTAAAAAAAAATGCATATGAGAGTAGGCAACTCCGGTGTCGAGAGTTATCATCACTTACGCCCTCTGACATGATTTAACAACTACTATGCTATGTCAATCGGGACCTACAATTGAACGTGTCATCTGACCAACGGAAATGCCCCAAATTTCTTGTATCAAAATAAATAATTTTCACTTTACTTAAATGGAATGCCAACTTTCGGTCACCCATCCGCGTACTGTCCGCGTCGATCTTTGCTTAACATTGGTAATCGCATGCGATTGCCTTCGCTAGCCGAGCTACGGGCGCTTCTTGCAGGAACAATCATTTGTATTTTTAAACGATTTTGGTCTGTTAAAGCAAAATTGTACAGCCTGCATAATTTAATTACTATTTTAAAAGCCACTGCACACGTCTGAATTCAGTTTTTCAGATTTAATAAAGAAATCTAAATTTCTTTCTATTTAATGAAAGTAAAAATACGCGCTTAGTTATAACCAGGTTTATTAAACGCGACTTTTATAAAATGCGACAAAAATCATTCCATCCTTTTTGCTCACTATAGTTCTTACATCAGTGTGAAAAGGATGAAATAATTTACATACATTCAGTAATAATGCTTTATAAGAAAGCACTCCGTTTAATTCTAAAATGTGGTTTAAATATTAGTCTAGAACTTTGAAAATAAAAAGTCGATTCTTGTTGTTCAAACATCACATACCTACAAACAAACAAATGTTAACTTCAAATTAGAACTTCGTATCCGTTGTCTTGTTCCCACGACACAAGCGTTTGCTTAGTGCGGTGCTAGATGGCGCTGTGTGCAATGTCCCAGAATATTTATTTTTATAAGAAGAAAACAAAAATTGGAACAACCAGAACCGACTTTTAGTTTCAAAGTTCTAGACTAATATTTAAACTTCTTTTTGGAATTAGACGGATTGTTATTCAATTTTGTGATTTTTTATTTCAGACGCATGCGGCGGGTCTAAATATATTCCCGAAAGTATTTTCTAATATATTTATATTACAACTTACGTCTTTATGTGTGGAACTTTAAATAGATCAGTTCTATTAGACAAGGGGCAAATTTCAGTAAGCGTACTAACATATACTAATAGAATATAAATATTCTGATTAATTGACTGACGATTCCTTCTATTTAATGGTTGCCTGGAAGAGATCGCTTAGTGATAAGGCCGACTTGGTTTGTTAACTGTAATGAACTCTTTTTATTTTGTGTGTAATAAAGAATTGTCTATATCTATCTATCATTTTTTTCCGAAAGAATATCGTAATGTCATTCCCATACATTAGTATTTCTATTCTTCTATCTACAATGTTAGTAATTTTATCGACATTTGCCTCTTGTCTAAGAGGGCAGTTTACATGTACTGTCATCTGACACACGGAAGCGCCCAAAGAAATCAATTCTAAAACTGGCCGTACTAAGATTTGCGTCAGTTAAAAAAAAGTGATTTCCTTAAATCTCTTAAGATAAACTCGTGTGTAAAGATTATACAATTTTGTGTTTAAAATAAGTGAACATTATTTCATTCTTACAAAAAAAAGAGTAAGATTAACTCCATATAGAAATTCATTAATATACAAATAAAAATAAATAAATCTTCACTGACGCGAATCATTTTATAAGTCCGTTCTAGTTGTGCCAACATCACCATCACTTACTTATCTTTCTATAATGAGTCTAAACATATCATTGGTAACATTTTGACAGTTAGATCACTATGACAGTAGACACAAATTTTAAACAACGAAAACGGACTTAGTAATTTTTTCTGTCTGTTATAAGAAAATCTTAAAACTGTTTTTGGTGTTAAAAAATGTATTTTTTTCTGTGATAACAATCTAAATAATACGATGCACAAATGATCAAAGTTTTAATTTGAAGTTGACATTTTGATTGTTTGTATGTGATGTTTGAACAACAAGAACAGACTTAATATTTTTAAAGAACCGGACTAATAGTTAAACCACGTTTTGTAGTAGGTCTCTTCCTAAACATCTTATTCTAAAATGTGTATGTGATGTTTGAACAACAAGAACAGATTTAAGATTTTCAAAGTACCGGACTAATAGATAAACCACGTTTTGTAATAACACGGTGAATGTTTAACGGGCGCTTCCCTACCGATCTACTAAAAGTTGATCTCTGGATGTCTTCTCGTCATGTGATATCTCAAACTCGTTCTATCTATATACGCTTCCCCGCACTCAGTACATACCTTCCTCTTGTCTCCCGTGTGAATTCTCTCGTGCAGCACCAAATACGTCTTCCTTTTGAACGCCTTCTGACAGTATTTGCACTGATGGTTTTTCGTCGTCAAATGCTTAATCTTGTGCTTGTAAAAGCTGACTTTGCTATACGTTTCGAAGTCGCAAACTTTGCATTTGCGCTTCTCTCCCATCATGTGGAATGTGTCGGTGTGGTCTTTCAAGAATTGGAGTTCGAAGAATGCTTTATCGCACGCATTGCACTTGAAGCGATGGTCTTCGTTGTGTTTATCCAGTTTGTGTTTGATGTAGAGGCCGAAAGATTTGAAACCTTCCAGGCAAATTGGACATTTGTATTTGACAGCGTTGAAATGCGCCGACAGAATATGGCGACGCATCGTGTTGTCGGTTTTGAGAATGACAGGACAGCGGACGCATTCGTAACCCTTTTCGGTGATTTTAAAGTCGATGTTTCTCCGGAACGTGATCTTCACTTTGATGACGGAGACGCCTAGAAGATAGAAAAGATTGTGTTAGAGATGAAACGGATTGCTTTTTGTGGATTTTTTTTATGTATATCTAGGCTGATGTTAAAAGTATTTATTGTCCTTTATAATATTATTTAAGGCAATTTTGTGGTCAAATGCATAACTGCCAAGTTTAAAAGTATCTTGAGTATCAAGTTAAAAAAAAAAGTTTATATACAGTTTATTTAAATTAATAAATAAAATATGTAATAAAATACAAACAAATAAAGTTATGCTTGACCACATACTGTTCTGTTAAGTTTGTAAATAATGTTAAAAAGCTAGAAATGTCGTCCGGCACTTTTGTATAGTCGATGGTTTTTGCCGGATAGACTGTCTGCCCGTCCGGCCAAGTTTGACTGAATCGCAGGTTGGTCAAACATAATGTTCTTATGACAATTTTAACCTGTAAACGTCTTCAAACTAAAATTGATAAGAGACGCGACGGACAGTCGGCAAAAACAAGTAATTTTAACGCAAATGAACAATACTTTATTAACTTGACAATAAAATTAAGCTTACGAATTCAATATCTGCATTCAAAATATGTTTGAATGATAAAAACAAATTTAAATAGTTTAAAATTCTAAATATCTGGTATCCGTCCAGATCATAAAATAAATCACAAAATGGTGAAATATTTTCCGGCGAAAACTTAAGCCGGATACCAGATTTGCCGCATATCCGTTTCATCTCTATCAAATCTTTTCAAAGATATTCCGTCGAAAAAAAGTATATAATAGTATATCCGTTATTTAGACAGAAAATATAAGTATTTAATTACTATCCGTTATCTAGTACCCACGACACAAATGATTGCTTAGTGTGTATTGAAGGCGTTGGTTAAAAATAGGTAAAAGATGTATAAAAATAATATCACTGTACTAAAGTGTCCGTATGCTAAAGGGGCAAACCGCTTCCTACGTTTCGATAAGGTTTCGGTTTTAGCATCGAGCTAGGATTATACAGAGTCACAAACGCTCGAAAAAAATGTCCGAGCCAATACTCTGCCCACGCTACTCGTTGAGCACACTTTTGGAGTTCCTATCTCTTTTGCACGTTCTTAAAATATGTAAGAGCGAAAGAGACAAGCAGTCTTTGTTTGCGCTCGCTGACGATTTTAGCGTTCGGACACTTTCCTGCGCTTTTTAGTTTGAGATTGTGTCTCTGTATAATCCTAGCTCAATGGGTTTTAGCCGAGGAGAAGTTTCTAGTACCAAGAAAGGTTCGCGAAGCTACGTCCTCTTGACAATGGAGTCCGTAGTGCTCCGAAACATGTAGAACTAATCTTTTGACATATTTTTTTACGTAATTGCTAGCCGGTGGTTATAGTTAAATATGGTTAAAAAGTAATATATACTTAGGAATAAAAATAAACAACCTAATCTACTTCTTCAAAAGGCAGCCTACCCAAAATCTAGCTACATTGCCCCGCTAAATAGCTAGACAATATTTAATAAAGCCCGGCAGATGACAGAGAAAAATATTATATGTTGAATCTTACATTTTATATGGGCATAACATATTGCAATTTTGTATAATTAAATTTAATACTAAAAAGGGTCACAGGTCTTAACTGTGAATGTTATGTTGAATAAATAAATCCTATTAAATAATATTATTACATTAAATTTATAAAATTCGTCATCGCCAAATCCTCAGTTTTAAAAAACCATAATAATTTAAAAAATATATAATATACCTTTAAATTTTGTAAGAAATTATATATATTTTTTTTATTGCCGCAAAACTTTACGTATAGGTAAATCAGTGAATCATATTGTGAATTGCAATTCAATATCGCGATATATGTTCCATGGTATCCCCGACAGAGGAGAAATTCTAGTGGAGATCTATCAATACACATTTACTAATAATAAACCACCCTAGGGGCCTCTGACATGGCTTAACGACTGCCGTACTAGACTAACAGCCGGGACCTACAATATAACGTGTCACCCGACGGAAGCGCCCAAAATGGAATGCCACTTTTCGGTCACCCATCCGCGTACTGACCGCGCCGACCTTTGCTTAACATTGGTAATCGCATGCGATTGCCTCCGCTAGCTGAGCTACGGACGCTTCAGCTTTCTTACGGTAAAAACAGCGATCTTCAAAGCGATAGTGAATCGGTTCTTACCGGGTAAACACGCTCCATCTTAGGCCATAGCCTTTGCTTACTATCAGGCAAACTATGGCCAAGTGCAAACCCGTTCTAGTTAAAAAAAAAACAGTAAAAGTAGCGACTTACCATCAATATTGTCGAGCGCCTCATCGTCTGTCGAGTCTGGGTTCTTCTTCACTCGCGTTCTGGTTGCCTTTTTCCGCTTGCCTTTAGCTGGTTCTTTGGCTTTACGCTTGCCGGTCTCTTTTTTTACACTGCCTAGAAACAAAATATGTAGGTATGTTTAGTAAATCTATCTTCTTCTTATAGAATGAGAGTGGCCAACTCTGGTGTCGAGAGTTTATCAAGCCGCCCTAAGGGCCTCTGACAAACAGCCGGGACCTAAACAATATACCATGTCAAATAAATTAAATAATAATAATCAGTGAATCTATTATAATTTTAAATAAATTAAAATATATAAAACTCAAAGGTGACTGACTGATATAGTGATCTATCAACGCACAGCCCAAACCACTGGACAGATTGGGTTGAAATTTGAAATGAAGGTAGATGTTATGACGTAGGCATCCGCTAAGAAAGCATTTTTGGAAATGCCACTTTTAAAGGGGTGAAATAGGGGATGCAAGGTTTACTTCTTAATGCGAGCGAAGCCGCGAGCAGCCACTAGTTATACATAAAACGCTAAAACGATTGACTGGTTTACCGACGCACAGCCCAAACCACTAGATCGTTCAGGCTGTAATTTGGCATGAACATAGATAGCTACTGTAATACATATATAAAAACTAGCTTTTGCCCGCGACTTCAATATATAATACATATTAGGTATATAATAACGCTGATGAAGTCCGCGCCTTCACTTGCTTTAATTCAGGATAAAAAGTAGCCTATGACACTCCTAAGACCTCATACTACCTACATACCAAAAATCATGATGACCCGTTCAGCCGTTTTTGCGTGATGAGCGTTTAAATAAACAGAGACACAGACAAAACAATATAAAAACTGTTGAAACATGTTTTATTATAGATTTAAAATATATCCAATTATTTTTTCTTATGTCTTCTGTGTACAGATTTCTGACCCTCTTCAGCTTTATTATTTACTAGCTGTGCCTGCGACTTCGTCCGCGTGGAATAGTTACTTTAGGCATCATATTTATTTTTGCAAACAACCTCTTCAGCTTTATAAATTCTGTTACCCACAACTTGAACCGTTTTTGCAGCGCAAGCAACGGAAGCCCTCAAAGATGTATAATTTTCCCCGTTTTATTTTCACATTTTCTATTGTTTCTTCGCTCCTATTAGTTGCAGCGTGATGTTATAGCCTAAAGCCTTTCTCGATAAATGGTCTATTCAACACAAAAATAAGTTTTCAATTCGCACCAGTAGTTCCTGAAATTAGCGCGTTCAAACAAACAAACTCTTCAGCTTTATAATATTAGTATAGATATGTATAGATGAGGCTAGATGGCGCTGTGTGATATGTCCTGAAATATTTATTAACTAGTGGACGCCCGCGGCTTCGCTCGCATTATTTTGAGATGAAAAGTAGCCTATGACACTCCTAAAACCTCATACTACCTGCATACCAATAAACATGATGATCCATTCAGCCGTATTTGCGTAATGGACGGTTAAACAAACAGAGACACAGAAATGGTTGGAACATATTGTTCTGTTATCAATTCAAAGTATCTCCAAACTTTTTTTTAATATCTTCAATGTTCAGACTTTCGACCTACTTCAGCTTTATTATATGATTGATTTAAATAATGTTAATCTATACATACCTTCAGGTTTCTCTTTCTTCATCTTTTTAGGTTTCCTCTCGCCTTCGTCGGAATCATCTTTTTCTTTTTTCACATCTGAAATTTAAATATGACCATTTTACTTACTACTTAATTAAATAAAATCATAAAGAGTACTCCTCTAACGTATTCAATTCTGCGGAGGAGTCAAAACCCTCAGTAAAGAGGATAATCAACTCGGGAAGTAAAACAGAACACAAGCATTTGCTTAGTGTGGGACTAGATGGCTTTACGACTGCCGTACTAGACTAACAGCCGGGACCTACAATTTAACGTGTCATCCGACCCACGGAAGCGCCCAAGATATAATGCCACTTTTCGGTCACACATCCTAGGACTGACCGCGTCGACCTTTGCTTAACTTTGGTAATCGCATGCGATTGCCTCCGCTAGCCGAGCTACGGGCGCAAATTAATTCCGCGAAGGACTCACAACTCTCAGTAATGCGAACAAGTGACATAAGAAGGTAAACAATTTTTTGAGATAAAATGTATTGGGTAGGTATTTACATGATTTCAATTTGACAAGATATTGTAATGTGTGAAGCATATTCTATGATTATACTAGCTGTGCCTGCGACTTCGTCCGCGTGGAATAGTTATTTTGGGCATTAATTCTTTGAATTTTGAACCGTTTCCGCAGCGCACGCAACGGAAGGATGAATAATTTCCCCCGTTTTTTCCACATTTTCCATTGTTTCTTCGCTCCTATTAGTTGCAGCGTGATGTTATATAGCCTTTCGCGATAAATGGTATATTCAACACAAAAATAATTTTTCAATTCGCACCAGTAGTTCCTGAGATTAGCGCGTTCAAACAAACAAACAAACTCTTCAGCTTTATAATAGTATAGTATAGATTTAAATAACTTGTGTGTGTGTTGCAACTTTACGATTTTTATCATAAATACAAATAAATCCCACCTTTCTCATAATCAGTTGGCTTGAAATGATTACCTGCTTAATTAGAACTAGACAAGAGGACTTCCTCTAGCAAATTTATTCAGCGGAGTCACAACCCTCCGTGATGAGGACAAGTGGCGAAGAAACTGACAAGATAACTCCTCGAACAACTGCGGAGGAGTCACAACCCTCAGTAATGAGAAAAAGTGACATAAGCAGGTAAATAACAAAAACCTACCTTTCTCATCGTCAGTGGGCTTGAAGTCAGTGTCGTCATCTGGGTCGGGGTCGTTGAACCCATCATCATCATCATCATCATCCGACTTGAAGTGCTGGCGCTCGGGCTGCGGGGGCTGCTCTGCCGCCAGCGGGGGCGGCGCGGGGCAGGGGACTTGCGGCAGGACCTCTCTCGTGTCGTATGACAGGGCCAGCACCTCTGAAACATATTCAATAAATCTATAAAAACCTTAGTAACTTTGCGATCTTCAAAGCGAGAGTGAATCGGTTCTTACTGGGTAAGCATGTTCCATCCTAGATCGTAACGAGAACTTACCATCAGGCGAATTACGTTCAAGTGCAAACCCATTCACTGTAAAAAAAAACTAAATATATAAAACTCAAAGGTAACTGATTGACTGACTGACTGATATAGTGATCTATCAACGCACAGCCCAAACCACTGGACAGATTGGGCTGAAATTTGACATGCAGGTAGATGTTATGACGTAGGCATCCGCTAAGAAAGGATTTTTGGAAATGCTTCTTTTAAAGGGGTGAAATAGGGGATGCAAGTTTTACTTCTTAATGCGAGCGAAGCAGCGAGCACCCGCTAGTTTATATAATACATATAATACAACTTTATTGTACACCAGAAAATATATGATTAAAAGCGAGTGTGGCTCAGCGGTTCCAGTGTCTGCTTTTCATCCAGACGCACCCTGGTTCGAGTACGGCCCTTTTTTTTTACGTGGAGTAAATGCATTTACGCATCCCCGCACTCTCCCCAGGGGGGGCAGCGGGGTATGTCGGGCTCGGAGCTACACCAACGACTGGTATTTCCAGTTTAAGTGTAAATTTGGACTCGCTTAACGGTGAAGGAAAACATCGTGAGGAAACCGACATGTTTTAAGACCTCAATATACGAGGGCATGTGTCTTCCGTGGAAGGACCTGGGCGCCCACCACGATGTATCTGCCCCTAACGAATTCATTCTGCGGGGGAGTCACAAGCCTCAGTCATGAGGAATACGACTCAAAGAGAGAGACTGTATATACTACATAAAACAAATTAGGGATAAAATTACTTAACCTTACCTTACCTTAGGGAGGCTTGATAAACTCTCGACACCAGAGTTGGCCACTCTCATTCGATAAGAAGAAGAAGATTACTTAACCTAAGTACATTGGGCGGTATCATCACAGAGTGATAAATCAGAAAGACAGAAAAAAAGTATATCAAATCATACAATTGGGAGCTATATTCACAATTACACATATATATTAAACATGTAAAATCTGCCTTAACTTAAGCCCAACTTAACATAAAAATAAGACAAAAACTGCAAGCTTTTACATTTCACATCAAAAATACTATATTACAGGAACAAAATTCAAATATTTTGACATGATTTTAATAACAAACATTTCCATTATTTTATTAATAAAACTAGACATTGTAACTTCTAAAATTTAATTAAAACTAAATGTTTATAAATTCAATTTGACGAGATATTGTAATTTGTGTAGCATATTCTATGATATTAGTACTTATACCTATACATATGTATTTTACAACTTTACAGTACTTATCAATAAAGATTCTTTATCTTTAATAGATAACTTGCAAAAACTTATTTCCAACTCGAAATTTTGAAGTCATTACTTGGATTAATCGGAGACTGTTTTTATTGGAAACCATATTTTAAAGAACTAATTAAAAGAGCTTAAAATTAAATTGAACAGTGGACTAATAAACTTACCTTTGACATCTTCAATTTCTTGCTTGACGTTGATTATTTGGGTCTCTGAAAAAAAAAAAAAAAAATTAAGTTTCTTTCAACAGTGGCAGCACCGCTATTCCAGGTTACAGCAGCGGCCCAGGTTCCTGCCAGGCAGAGGGTGCTAAGAATTCCGACAGAGATAGCGCCTTTCTATCACCGGACGAGTAGAGATATGGCAGGACAACACCGGTTTATGGTGGAAGTTTTTAAGACCCGCACGAAAAGGTGCGCTTCAACCTTTATTGTTCGTACCGCAAGGTTGTGGAACTCCCTGCCTGACTCTCTAGTCCCCACGCACTATAATCCAGCGATCTTCAAAGCGAGAGTGAATTGGTTCTTATCGGGTCAGCAGGCTCCATCTTAGGCCATAGCCTTTGCTTGCTATCAGGTAAACTATGGCCAAGTGCAAACCCGTTAAAGTTAAAAAAAAGGTAGGAGGTGGATCAGACAGGCTGGAGACCATACAATATGGCACATTGGAGAGGCCTATACTCAGCAGTGGGTGACCATGGGCTGACATGATGATGATGATGATACTTTTTACTTTAATAGGTATACAGCACTGTTTGTTGTAGTACAGCAGTCAGTAAGACATGTCAGAGGCCTATAGGGTGGTTTTTTTATTTTTTATGTGGGATAGGTTTACATTTGACTACAGCCTGCCTGTTGTTAAGCATTGCTGCAGCCTAGGATGTAACAAACTTACCTAGAAGATACATATAAACTCTATAAACATTGAGACAAAGTGCTATGTATAAATATAATAAATACTATGTACTATAAATACTATTTCTCGCCACTCTTATACAGAGAAGAATGAATGTAACCAAATCCACATACCAATATATTCAGAGTAGATGTCTCGGAAACGCATCTCACACTTGTGCACCTGCCGCTTGAAGTGCACGGCATCCTGCAGGCGCTGCGCACACGTGTCACACACGGAGCACAGCTTGTGCTGCATCGAGTGCATCACCGGAGCCAGCTGAATCACCATTGTAAATATATTAGTTTATATTCAAAACTGGCTTTTGTCCACAGTAGTACAGTAATAATGTGTTTGAACACACATTAACTCTTTGACTGCTGATAGCGTGTCTTTGCGTTTACGGAGAATTAACAACATGCCCAGAACACAAGAATGTGTTTTCAATATATGCTTCGTAAATTGAAATTCAAAATGGGGGCATGTATAGATAGACATACAAAATAAGAAGGCAGTGAATGTGTTAATAAGTATGTATGCTTAGATCTTTATTTAGGAAGGTTTATATGTGTAATAATAATCAAATAAATAAATAGTAACATGTGTACATATAGACAGACACAAGAAAATAATCAATATCCAGCTGATATAAAGAGTTTCATTTCTGACAACATATGTATTTAAAAAGATGCTTGTTCAAGTAACTCTCTACTACCTAGTCAGGTCATAAATTCTGTCACATGTTTAATATAAAATAATTGAAACAACTTTATTCTTTATGTAACCATTTATATACCAAAATGAACTTAACAAAACATAGATTCTTATGACAATAAAGTTTATTCAAAATGACCTCCGTGATTTTGAATACAGGCCTTCAATCTGCGCGGCCAGTCATCTATCGCTGCACGAACGAGGTCCATGTCAATATCGGCGGCTGCCTTAATCAAGGATGTCTTGAGTGACTCCAAATTGGGATGAGGCTTTGAGCACGCCTTTTCCTCCAAGTGTTGCCATATCTTGTAATCTAACGGATTCAAATCTGGTCTGGAGGAGGGCCAGTCTTCGTGCCGGATGAAGTCGATTTCACGCGCCGCCAGCCAGTCTTGTGTGCTCTTCGCTCTATGAGCTGGCGCCGAATCTTGTTGGAATACTCAGTGCTTGTTATTGAACATGATATGAGAAACAAGTTCCACAAGGTTCGTCAGGACTGTATTTTGATACACAACTGCATTCGTTTTTACACCTTTCTCACAAAAATGTACCTCTGTTAAGCCCCAATAAGAAACTCCCAACCATACCATGAGCGAGGATGGAAAATGACCTCGTTGGACCCGCGGAATACGTTTGCTCGCTTCTTCACTACTGTGTGCGTACACCTTATAATTTTGTATGTTGTAGCTCTCTTCTACGGTAAAAAATTTTTCATCCGAAAAAAGAATTTCACGATATTTTTTTCCCACGTACCGCTTCAACAAAGCGCGGCATCTCTTCAGTCTCAGGTCCATTAGACGAGCATTCAAACGATGTCCTGTTTTTCTTCGGCATGCCCGAAGCCCTAAGTCTTCATTTAACACCCTTTTCACCGTGGTTCTGCTTAACCCCATCTGAAGGGCCAACAGTTTCTGCTTACGTTTGGGATTTCTTTGAATTCGCGCCTTCACAGCTTTTATCACTGCTGGAGTCCTAACAGACCGAGGGTGACCACTTCTTGACCTGTCATCTACACTAGAGTCTTCATTGTATTGTTTGATGGAACGATAAACAAATCTTTTGGTTATATTCAAATTTTTCAGTATGTCAAAAATTTGAATTGGCGCGTAACCGCAACGATGCAATGCAATAACTGCAACACGGTCTTCTTTAAGCGTCCACTCCATATTTAAAAATGAGTAAAATTCTAAAAAGTATACATTTTTATTAACATGAACAATTCGAAATTCGAATTCAATAAACTTTTTTGTGGCCAGCATTCTAAAAGAAAAGTTTTTACTGTGTGACAATACTTATGACCTGACTAGGTACATAGATGAGTTCTTCAAGACAAACTAAAAAGCTACCCTAACATAGTTAATAACATAAAATAGTAATGGTAAAGATTTAGTATAAACGCAAATCAGTAGCATAACAATTTCATTTTCTTAAAGAAGTACTTTTTGAAAAAAACAAGCAAGTAGGTAATTATAATTACTATCTAAATGATATGATATTTATTATATTATATATACAATATCCAATACTAATATCATAAAACTGCTTGGGATCACAGCAAATAACACGGTGGTTCCTAGTAACCAAAAATTAACCAAAGGTTAATGAATTGACATTACAGAGTTTATATATATTAGTTACAATAACCAATAATAATTACTAGCTTCGTAACAACGTCCATCAGATCACCCTAAGGTTTCAAACAGTTGATGTTCAAGGCATGACCTTTAAAATAAGCAGCGTTGAAATCGCCATGAAAATCAACAGCCCAATATGGCAAATACGAAAACGGTACGTACAAGTCGTCTAAATAACTACCCGATGACACATTAATTATGACCAAAACCACTCACCTCGATATCAAAACATTCTTGCAATACGTTCATGTACAAAATTTCTTCTGTATCCACCCAACAGTAAGAAAAAAGGCTCGTAAATGCTCCTTCGGAATGGCAGCATCTGCACAGGTAACTCTCGGGCTCCTCCTTAGACATGATTGCAGTTCAAACTCTTATAAAGATTGTCAGCGGCCTTTACGCTTTTCAATAGGTATGTGGAAAACATTAATTTGATTTGCGGTTTTATTTTCAATTCACTTCGCATTTAACAACACAATCGTTTTTCCTTCATTTTCAAGACAGACAACTAGACAACCACAGACAATATTGAGCTGATAACTCTTTTTAATTCGATCGAAAATGCATTATTGTTTCTACATAAATGTACAACCAAAATGATATAACCACAGATGATTCAGCAGGAAGCATAGTGCTTGCCGTAAGCTTTTAAGCCCAACGTGTCTATGGTTATAATTTGGCGGAATTTTTAAAATATTAAATCCAATTTGATCTAGGATCTATCTTAGAAAATCCTATATCAAAAAAGTTTTCGAGTGTCGTGTATGTTAAATTAGTAGAGAGTAGCGGAGAAGGATGAAGGAGTACGAGGGGATAGAGATTCGCAAACATTTATCCAGCCCAGTCTTTTCTTTTTTTTAAGGATTTTCGTAGCTTTTGCAGCACATTTCTGATAACTCAGAAAATTTGATAGTCATTGAGGTAATGTAATCTTTTTCAGACTCTTTTCTTGCCTTTGCGGCAGCTGTGCATTCAGCATCCCACCAAGGAGTAGACACTTTGAAATGACTAGGTTTTTTTAAAGGGAAATTTTCATCGGCACTAGATGTGATGGATTCTACAAATTTATTGTAATTTTCAAAAATATTAAATATGCTGGTAGGAGGAAGTGAATCTATTTTGTTTTCAAGTGATACTGAAAACAAATGCCAGTTAGGATTGTGTAGTCTGTATTTAAATAATGGGTTAAAGTTATGGGTAGGTAGGCCACTCAGAAAATTTTGCGAAAAAAAGTTTTTATGAATGAGATACTGGCCAGTTTAAACCTATTTTTAAAATATGATTATTTATAAGTAAAAATAGGCACATTCCAATTTCAAATTTTCCCTCCACATTTTTTGCAAGCTAATTTAAATTATCGTGTCTCAGTAAAAAATGGATCTGCACCGGGAACATTATCGCGCTATGATTTTATACGATTTCAAGTGCCGCCTGAAACCGGAAGAATCTTACGAAAGACTTCAAATGGCTTTCATGGATGAAGGCCCTTCTAAGGCAACCGTGTATCGTTGGTATAATGAATTTCGGCGCGGTCGACTAACTTTGGGGATGAAGAAAGAAGTGGTCGCCCTTCGACGGCTGTTACGGAAGAAAACGTGCTAGCAGTAAAAAATTTAATCCAAGACAATAGGTGAGTTACATACCAGGAGATTCAGCACATTGTGCAGATTGGGTCGGGAAGCCTTGACAAGATTCTGCACGTGCATCTTCGCGTGAGGAGGATAGTTTCACGCTGGGTGCCGCACTACCTCACCGATGCTCAGAAACAGGCCCGGGTGGAATGGTGGCGTGATATGCTTAACAAATTTGAAGCAGGTTCGTCTCGGCGTGTTTATGACATCATTACAGGCGACGAGTCCTGGATATATCAATACGATCCAGAAACGGAGCGCCAGTCGACAGTTTGGGTGTTTCAAAACGAAGCAACGCCTACCAAAGTGAAGCGATCTAGAAGCGGGGGGAAAATTTTGATCGCGAGCTTTTTCAATTTGACTGGCTACTTGGTGTCCATTCCTTTACAAAACCTTCAACGCCGAATGGTATATTAATAAATGCTTGCCAGAAGTTTTCTCTGTTGTGAGCAACAAGCGACCAAACACAGGGCTCCGTGGGCTACTGCTCCATCATGACAACGCGCCCGCGCACACCGCGCTCAAAACGAGGGACTTCCTGGACAGCACGCCGGTCAAACTCCTGGGTCACCCTCCTTACAGCCCGGACCTAGCACCGTGTGACTTCTTTTTATTCCCAAAAATAAAAAATCAGCTCAAAGGGATACAATTTTCGTCACCGGAAAATGCGCTGTCAGCGTTCGAGCAGGCCGTAAACGAGGTGTATGCGGCGAACTGGAAAAAGTGTTTCGAAAATTGGTTCAGACGCATGAAACTTTGTATAGATGCTAGTGGAGAGTACTATGAAAAGATTTAATAAAAATATATTTGACCATAGAACATTTTTTTTCTGTTTCGCAAAACTTTCTGAGTGTCCCACGTATGTCGATATCTCTAACAGTTGGATTAGGCTCTTGTGTTTTCTAATCAGCGTAACTAGATACTCCAGATCTTCGTATATCCTAGTTTTTATTGTGTTCCCTTTATTTGGCCATCAAACCCTAACTCTGTACCAAATTTCAGCTCTCTGAGTTTATGGGAAGTACTAGTTCAATTTTGATGATCATGAGTGAGTGTCATAAACACTCATAAATGCGAAACTTGGCTTTCTCTTGTGTTAGTTATTTTCTTACTAGTATAGTTGAATAGGGCCACGATTCTGGTTAGTAAAACGAAAAGGTAAAAATAAATGTTTTATTTGCGCAAATAATATCAAGTTAGAGGTACATTGTCGTAAACATTTTTTTTACTCACACGTTTCAAGCTGGCTCTCCGCACGAATGCTGCTCCGCACTGGGAGCACTCGTTCCTCTTGCCACCCAGTGTATCTACATAGTTAGAAGGGGGCCCCCGGGTGATGTTTGAGCATGTGGTACTTCAAGCTGGCTCTCTGCACGAATGCTGGTCCGCACTGGGAGCACTCGTTCCTCTTGCCCCCCAGTTTATCTAAATAGTTAGAAGGGGGTCCCCGGGTGATGTTTGAGCATGTGGTACTTCAAGCTGGCTCTCTGCACGAATGCTGCTCCGCACTCTGTGCATTTCTTTCTCTTGTCTCCCGTGTGAATTTTCTCATGTGTTTTTAAATTGGAGGAGCTCTTAAAAGATTTTGGGCAATATGCACATTTATAATTTCGGTCTTTAATATGAACCATTTGATGTTTTTTTATGGAATACTTTCTGTGTGTTTCGAAGTCACATTCGTTACATGTGTACAGTTTGCCTAGTTTGTGAAAGTTATTCATATGCCTTTGCAGCTGTATTTTTGTATTGAAACGGGCGTCACATGCGTTACATTTGAATCTTTCGTCTATGTTGTGTTTTTCTATCTTGTGTTTTAGTAATTGAATTTTACGGTAATATTTTTCGCTGCAGATAGAACACTGGAACGTTGGTAGATGGTGTGATTTTACATGTTTTATTATTTTATAATGCAATTGGCCCTTAGAAGTAATACTATGCGGACACAGAAGGCATTGGTCGATATCGTTATATACCTTGAAATGGATGCCTTTTTGTACTTTTTCACAAGTGCGCTCTGAAACAAAAAAAAAATACATTTACTTTCCTTACTTATAACCTTCGATCAGTTATATGCTATATAATTCGTCTAAGCTTATAACCAATCATCATTGTCATCAATTGATTATTTTACTAACCATTTTGTTTCTTTCTTATTTTGATGGTTTTATAAGAGTAGAATGGTCTAAATAGCGCTTATAAACTATCTCATCATTCTTACCTATTAATATACGCGGAAAATTATATTTGACGGTATATAGTCAGTTGGAATTTGGAATGTATGCCGGGGGCGGCACGGCGTGAGTTTCTATTTATTTATTTTTTACAAGGAATGGGTTTGCACTTGACCGTAATTCGCCTGATGATAAGCAATCATTACGGTCAAGGATGGAACGTGCTTACCCAGTAAGAACCGATTCACTTTCGCTTTGAAGATCGCAAGGTTATATTCCGCGGGGAACAGGGAGTCAGGCAGGGAGTTCCACAATTTAGCAGTTCGCACTTTTAAAGTGGAAGCAAAACGCTTAGTACGAGTCTTGGGAACTTGGACCAGGAAGCGGTGACGACCTGCTGTATCCCTGCTCGTCCGGTGGTAAAAAGGGGCGGGCGGAATTAGATCGTGCAATTTCGCTGCACACTCTCCAAAGTGTAAACGGTAGAAGATCGATAGACAGGCAACTTTGCGACGGTGCTCGAGACTCTGAAGTCTCGCCTCGCACAAAGCGTCGTTCCCAATGATCTTAGCTCGCTTCTCAATTTTCTCTAACGCCTCTAACTGGTACTTGGCTGATCCATCCCAGAGATGCGAACAGTACTCCATGCATGACCGAACTTGTGTTTGGTACAATGTAAGCAACTGTTCCGGCATGAAGTACTTTCGCACCCTGGAAAGGATTCCCAGTTTTTTGGCTGCAAACTGGGCCTGAGACTCAATATACGAGCCAAAATTGAGAGTCGGAGACAACGTGACACACACACTCTGTACACAGTTACCGTAAAATTACTATCAAATTTTTACAGCATTATGTATATAATGCTTAGGTCCGACTTGGTCGAGGTCTGCACAGGATCTACGCAATGGCACATTCAAAGGGATGTATATACACAGCAGCGGAATTCGTATGACTGTGGGTGATGATGTCGATGATATGCAGATACGGAATCAGTTCCCAAAAATGAAATAGACAATTCAACTTATATTTTAGTCCCATCATCATCATCTTCAGCCTAATGGGACCAACTGCAGAGTATAGGCCTCCTCCCTCTTACGGTCTTGCGCTGTTCTTGCCCAGATGTTTCCTTTTAAGACCAAGTTATTACAAATTGAAAGTTTATATTATTTGGACACAAAATAAAAAAGGAAATGAATATTTGTTATGTAGGTATTGAAAATCTTTGTGTTACCAACGTATTAAAATGTATATGTAGGTATACGGTTTATACGTGGAATTTTGTACATATACTACTGTCGCATATGTCGGTATTTGTATGTATTTATTATAACTTGATTTACTACATTTGGTCCTATCAGCAACAGAAGCATATTGAGAAATATATTACGACCAGATGGACGATACAAAAATATCTCTCGTTGGTTAATAAAGATTATTAACCTTATTCATCTACGAGAGATAATTTATGTAGAGACGATTACTTTTTAGGCAACAATTCTTTAATGGTATAATTTATAGGGAAATGTCAACATGTATTGTAGTTTCTTACTTGTATAGTGAAATAGGGCCAAGTTTATGGTTAGTAAATCGAAATGGTATAAATAATTTATTTACGCAAATAAAATCAAGTTAGAGGTAAGTACATTGTCGTATACATTTCTTTTTAACTCATATGTTTCAAGCTGGCTCACTGCGAGCACTCGTTCTTCTTGCCCCCCAATGTATCTACATAGTTAGAAGGGGGCCCCGGGTGATGTTTGAGCATGTGGTACTTCAAGCTGGCTCTCTGCACGAATGCTGCTCCGCACTGGGCGCACTCGTTCCTCTTGCCCCCCAGTGTATCTACATAGTTAGAAGGGGGCCCCCGGGTGATGTTTGAGCATGTGGTACTTCAAGCTGGCTCTCTGCACGAATGCTGCTCCGCACTGGGCGCACTCGTTCCTCTTGCCCCCCAGTGTATCTACATAGTTAGAAGGGGGCCCCCGGGTGATGTTTGAGCATGTGGTACTTCAAGCTGCCTGTCTGTACAAATGCTGCTCCGCACAGAGAACATTTGTTTCTCTTGTCTCCCGTGTGAATCCTCTCATGCAAGTTTATGTAGTAAGCACTCTTGAAAGTTTTTGTACAAAGCTTACATTTGTAAAGTTTATCTTTTACATGAGTCCGTTTATGTTGATTTAATCCTTTCTTAGTGTAAGACTCATAGTCACATTGTTCACAAGTGAACAGTTCACCTAATTTGTGAAAAGTTTTCATATGGTTATACAGATGTCGTTTTTCATTAAAACATGCGTCGCATGCGTTACATTTGAATCTTTCGTCTATGTTGTGGTTTTCTAACTTGTGTGTTAGTAACTGAGCTTTAAGGCAATATTTTTCGCCGCAGATAGAGCACTGAAACGTAGGTAAGTGGTGTGTTTTAACATGATTTATGATATTAGGATGCGAATTGCCCTTTTTACTTCTTCTACTTGTGGTACTATACGGACACAGAAGGCATTGGTGGATACCGTTTTTATCCTCGAAATGGATGTCTTTATGTACTTTGCGTTCTGAAACAAACAAAAAATATGTTTTCATTTTCTTTTTAACTAATCATCAAGTGATTAATTTATCACTTTGCGAATAACTATTATAAGATTATTTTGAAAACGGTACTTAATTAAAAAAACATTAATTAACTACCTAGGTATCAATTAAATTTTATCAATAGGACGGTTATTTCATGGAAAAGCAATAAGATTACTTGTGGGAGGTAGATATAGAGAGTCTTGTAGAAACCATTTCAAAGAGTTGAAGATATTGACGTCAGTGTCGCAATATATATTAGAGATTGTAAAGTTTGTAAAAAGAAATCCACATTTGTTTAAACTTAAGACTTATAACTCAAATAGAACAAAGATAAACAGAGTATTGTTAGAACCTACTGTGCCTAGGCTGTGTATGACTAAGAAACTACCCACTATAATGGGAGAGAAACTGTTCAATAAACTCCCCGCACACATTCAGTCTTTGAATAATGATCACCAATTTTGCAATAGCGTCAAACAATTATTGTTAGATCAGACACTATATAGTTTTAAAGAATGCTTTGAAAATGACTACAGTCAACTAGCAATTGATTCTAATCTTGCTTACAAATTAAGTAATTAACTACTAGGTATTAGGAGTGTGATGCCAAATTGTCATTTTAGCCCGTATACAGCTATAGTGACAGTACCAAGATTTATTTAAGTTGACATATTGTATGATTACATAGGTACCTATTATTACGTTTGACATGATTTTAATAACAAAAATTTTCATTATTTTATTAATAAAACTAGACATATGTAACTTCTAAAATTTTATAAAAACTAAATGGTATAAATTCAATTTGACGAGATATTGTAATTTGTGTAGCATATTCTGTGATATTAGTACTTATACCTATACCTATGTATGTTACAACTTTACATTATCAATAAAAATTCTTTATCTTTAATAAAATTCAATACCGGGCTTGCATATTCGTCCTACTTCGTCCTAAACGCGACATAAAAATTAAGAGAGCCTTCTGTGCCAGTCAGCTAATAGCTTTGAACCTACATATTCAGTGTGCGCGACACTAGGTATACTGTATTGACTATGTAGTCTGTAGTCGTAGCATATACTAGCTGTACCCGCGATTTCGTCCGCGTGGAATAGTTATTACCATAAAAGCGGTTCTAGTGAGTTAATCTTAAAAGATAGACATTATACTGTTGAGGACATTTTGTTAGATCATTTAAGGAGTAATAATTCTTTCATACATATTTTTTTGATATCTTGAACCGTTTTCGCAGCGCATGCAACGGAAGCCCTCAAAGATGAATAATTTTCCCCGTTTTTGCCTCATTTTCCATCGTTTCTTCAATCCTATTAGTTGCAGCGAGATTTTATATGGCCTAAAGCCTTCCTCTATAAATGGTCTAGTCAACACTAAAATATTTTTTCTTTTCGCACCAGTAGGTAGTTCTAAGAATAACGCGTTCAAACAAACTCTTCAGCTTTATAATATTAGTATAGATTATTTAAAGTATTATTACAGGTGGTTATATTGAACATTTGTGATTGCAATAAAGCCATATTGTATTCTTTCAAAGACGCCGTGACCGGCACTAGCAGGTCGTCACCACTGCAGTCAAATACAGGCTTCGTGTTGGTCGGTGCGTCTCATACATTCAGAACAAGAGAACGAAAATGCACACTCATTCATAAACTGTTTTATAACAATTCTGAGCATATGGTACTTCAAGCTGGCTCTCTGCACGAACGCTGCTCCGCACTTGGAGCACTCGTTCCTCTTGCCCCCCAGTGTATCTACATAGTTAGAAGGGGGCCCCCGGGTGATGTTTGAGCATGTGGTACTTCAAGCTGGCTCTCTGCACGAATGCTGCTCCGCACTCTGTGCATTTCTTTCTCTTGTCTCCCGTGTGAATTTTCACATGTATGTTTAGATTGGAGGAGCTCTTAAAAGATTTTGGGCAATATGCACATTTATAATTCCGGTCTTTAATATGAACCAGTTTTGAATGAGTTTTCATGTAATTCTTGATGTGTGTTTCGAAGTCACATTTATTACATGTGTACAGTTTGCCTAGTTTGTGAAAGTAATTCATATGCCGTATCAGCTGGTTTTTTTTATTGAAACAGGCGTTGCATGCGTTACATTTGAATCTTTCGTCTATATTGTGTTTTTCTAACTTGTGAGTTACTAATTGTATTTCACGGCAATATTTTTCGGCACAGATAGAGCACTTAAACGTTGGTAAGTGGTGTGATCTGACGTGATTTCTAATACATTTAATATTGTCATTAGGTTTAATCTGTGTGCTATATGGACACAAAAGGCATTGGAGGATATTGTTTTTTTCCTCGAAATGTATGCCTTTTTGTACTGCAGCCCAAATGCGCTCTGGAACAAAAGAAAATTAGAATAGAAAATCATTTATTAAGACAGTCTTCAAACATACACACACATATATATACAATAAATAAATAAATAAGTCTGCCTCAACACAGCACCAACTCAGCATAATGCTGATTACTGGAAGTAATCAGCGCTGGTCTTCCGTTGGGGCTGGCTTAATTAAATGATAATTAGCCGCTAGGACCACAAATGGATTGTTAGGTTTGGAATGTCAAATGTGTAAAACATTCATTTGTAATAATTTAGCCACCAAGAGATCCAACAAAATGGTGACTTCATATTTTTAATTGGTTTGTACTAATCACGGATTAAAGTTTGCTAGTGATTTTACGGTAACTTTGTATAAGTGGATAGTTTATCGAAATTTCATTCGCGTTTGCCGGTAAGTATTATAATTTGTAAGTATATATTTACTTTTATTAACAGCCCTAAGTCTTATTAGTAATAATAGCGTATTGAGAAATATATTGATTATGTTAAGGTAAATATTAAAGGGAATCTTCGCCGTGCATAGAAATAGTAATCGCGTTTAAAATAGCTCCAATACATTATTGCTTTGCCATCAGATATATGCGAGGATGAGTAGCGAGGAATGTGTTTGTAAAGAACCAATACTATAGTTTCATTTACCTCCCCTCGGTCAGCATAACTCTGGAGGAAACGGCTCAGTAGAGCTAGATTCTTGCCCATACAAAACAAGCGAGTGATGTGTGTGCAAGTCCACTTTGTCCAAAACAAAAAAACACGTCCAAAATTGAGTGAAGCCATTGAGAAATTCGGGGAAGCCATGGCGGTTTCCCTCGATATTTCCAAAGCTCTTGACAGGATTTGCTCTTGACACGATGGAGTTATTAGCAAGCTTTACTGTTACGGCCTGCCCGTTGGGCTTGGTGCTTGGATTTCGGAATTTTTGATGGATAGGTCTATTCGAGCAGTCATTGATGGCTGTTCCTCAGGCCAATGAACGCCGGAGTCCCGGAAGGGTCGGTGCTCTCTGCGACTCTTTTCCTGCTGCATATCAACGATCTGCTGAAACCCGGTACCTATGGGTACGCAGACGACAGCACCGTTATAGGGGCGGTGCCAATCTAGGCAGGTTTAATGGTGCAAAGACCCAGGCGTGTCTTTTTACCACAAAAAGAGGCCATTCGAATTGACACCCAGTTTTTGAAACTTAATTGTGGGAATAACTTACAACTTTGCGCTTCTGGGTGTTACATTGACTTCCGACTCTTAATTTTTGCTCTTACATAAGAGTCTAAAGCCGAAGTTGTAAATCCTCTCGAAGGTGCGAAAGTACTTCAAGAAGGAACAGCTGTTTTCATTGTATCAAGCTTTTATTTATTGTCGGGCAACATGGTAGACACAGATGTTCAACTTACAGAGCTTCGTCATGTTTGTGGTTTGAGTACTCTAGTAACTGCCCATTTGGGCTTACATACTGCTCAGTATAGTGTATTTAACTAGTGTATTTAACTAGTGTACTTTAACTAGAGACTTGGGGCTTTGTATTCGATCAAAGTCTCACATTTTAACGATCATATTAATCAAATCACTATCAAAAGATGAGGACTGTTTCCGAAGACTAACTAGGGTTTGTACTTCGAAACTCTCGTAACTGAATATCGGGGTCATTAAACTTTTGTTTTTTTATTTACATTTGTCTTGTAATTTTGTTTTGTTATGAATCGGATGACACGATAAATTGTATGTCCCGGTTGTTTGTTATAATACAGCACTCAACAGTTAAACATGTCAGAGGCCTTTAGAGCGGTTTGAAAACTCTCACACCAGAGTTGGCCACTCTCATACGAACTTATTATACCTATCAAACTTTCGTTCAAGGCTCTTGTCAGAACCTAGTTCGAAGCCAACGCTTGTGTGTGGCGCATGAAGACAAATAAATAATGATAACTTAATGTTAGAGAAAGTTCAGAAGATTTTTCTCAGATATTTGTTCAAAGTAACAAAGGATCCTTTATGAAACTTAGTACAGAGCTTAGTACACCTACCAACGTAGTGCATAATTATTGTTATTGAATGCCTTATACCTAAAATATTGAATCAGGCGTTACTTTGCGGAAATCCATTGTAAATGAAACTTTGGAGATATATATAGTGTTCTTCCGCTGCGACTGCTCCGACTTCAAACAACAAACTTGGTAGTTTTTAGATGTGTTCCTTTATATACTCGTACCACCGCCAGACCTCTCATCTTAATCAATACAATGTCTTATACCTATACATTGTACATAACACGTAAGTTTAAATAATAAAAATGGGTTCTATCCTTTCTATCCTTTCATGTATCTTACGGATATCCTTTTCTCTTAAAGTAAGATTTCATGACCAAATGACAATAAAACTATATGTAAATGTAGATAGATGGATAGATAACGCTTTATTGGACACACAAATAAAGGTAAGTATCCGTTTCTAGAGGTTTCGACAAAATATCGAGAAATTCGAAATATTAACAGTGTGGTGTACATACATAGGTGTCCGTCGCTGACGAGAAACAGCGAGAAAGTAATATTTTCTTTGTACTTTCTTTATTATCTGTATTTGCTTCAATAAATGATTTTCTTTCCTTCTTTTATTTCTTTACAATAAAGTTTGCAGAGCTGACTGACATCTACCAGCCTTCACTAGTTTGAGGGCACCATAAGAAGAAGAAGATTGCGTCGTTGTCTTTGGCCCGAAGTCATAGGGCTTGCGGCAGACGTGTCCAACCCAATCCCACTTAAGATCTTTTTCACACGGCATAGGCCAACGTTTGACTACAGACTGCCTGATGTTAAGCATCACTTTAGTCTAAGATGTTGCACGTTTGCCTACGAGAAACTTTTTTACTCTGGATTTGAAGACCCCTGGGTTATAATTTTCTAAAATTGTTCGACGATGGAAGTTTGCAGCCTTCTTCTCAAAGCTTCAATCAAACTAAAACCAGAAGAGAGTCCGAAGGTACTCAGTTATCTGGTACCCGTTGGAGGCCAGTCTAATAAAAAAAAAAGAAATCGTAGTTTTGCATAATGCATAAAATTATTTATTTATCTTGTAATGTTTATGATTTTAATTTTAATTTTAGGTGGAGACGAGAAGCACAAAATCGGGCTGAGTGGCGTGCCTGGGGAGAGGCCTATGTGCAGAAGTGGACGACCGTGGGCTGATGATGATGATTTTAATAAACATTTCTTTCTTTCTTTCTAAACTCCCAATCTTATGCCTTGATATAGGTACGAGTACGGCCCGAATTCTCGTTGCGCGGATAATAATGAATGATATACAATACATACATAAAAACTAAAACCAGATCTCTTTGATGGCAAATGTAAAATGGCGTTGTCTTTTATACCTACATCTAATAAAACTAGAGCGGATCAAATTCTGTACCTTGAAGATAATAGGGAAAAAAATAATTGGGGGTGTTTTTATTGGGGGTGTTGGGCCAATTAAGATGCTGATTCTAATTTGTATGTTTTTTTTGTATTGTTTCATTTGTGGTGTTTTAATAAAGTATTTATCTATTTATAAATAAAATACAACCTAAATAATCAGCTTTTAAATTTTTGTCTGTTGGTCCATTTTCAATGTGTTTGTGCACGGTAATTTCAGAAACTGCTACCGATTCCGGTTTATTTCAATCGCTTCATAAATAAAAAAGTAATTGCTATATAGAGCACACAAGACGCAACTAAAGCAGAGTTGGATTTTACTGGGAGACTACAGTACCAATGTATTCTAATATTGTTAAGTCAAGCGAGCAACGCTGCGGGCATCCACTAGATATCAAATCTATACATACTTATATTAAAGCTGAAGAGGGTCTAAAATCTGTACATTGAAAATATAAAAAAAAATTGGATACTTTAACAGGATAATAAAACAAGTTTCAACAGTCTTTATGTATTTGTCTGGTATATTTTGATGCAATCGCATGCGATTACCAATGTTAAGCAAAGGTCGACGCGGTCAGTACGCGGATTGGCGATCGAAAGTGGCATTCCATTTTTGGGCGCT
The DNA here is from genome assembly GCA_964023185.1 of Macaria liturata. Classification (NCBI taxonomy): domain Eukaryota; kingdom Metazoa; phylum Arthropoda; class Insecta; order Lepidoptera; family Geometridae; genus Macaria; species Macaria liturata. The sequence continues at coordinate 9,999,547 of OZ026809.1, read as the reverse complement.
TCCGTAGGTTGGATGACACGTTAAATTGTAGATCCCGGCTGTTTGTCTAGTACGGCAGCCGCTAAGCCACGTCAGAGGCCCTTAGGGCGGCTTGATAAACTCTCGACACACGAGTTGGCCATTCTCATTCGATGAGATAATAAGAAGACGTAGCAACTGACCATCACGATTTATTGAATGGAGGTAGTAGGGGCTGCCTAGAGTGACATGGGCTACTTTTTATTACGAAATAACCACCGCTTATACATTTAATAAAGCTAAAGAGGTTCGAAAGTCTGAACATTGACTATATTCGAAAAAAAATGTAATGGAAACTTTAAATTGATAGGAGAACACATTCCAACAATTTATAGAACTTTTGTCTGTTTATCTGTTTGTTTAAAAGCGCATCACGCAAGAACGGCTGTACGGATCAACATGATTTTTGGTATGTACCTAGGTAGTATGAGGTCTGGAGTGTCATAGGCTACTTCATATTCCGAAACAAGGCGAGCGAAGCCGCGGGCAGCTTGTATGTTATTAAAAAAACACATATATGTGTTAGTTTCCACTAACTCTGAATATAAAAGTCACTCACCGTTGACAACTTTCTCCGCTGCTTCTTCTGGGGCTTTGCGTTCCGTCGCACCTGAAAAAAAAAACGAGTTTAAATAGATAGAAAGATGAACTCTTTATTGTTGACACAAATATATATAATCTAAATATATAAAACTCAAAGGTGACTGACTGACTGATATAGTGAATAGTGATATATCAACGCACAGCCCAAACCACTGGACGGAACGGGCTGAAATTTGGCATGCAGGTAGATGTTATGACGTAGGTAGATAGATAGATTAACTCTTTATTGTTGACACATATTAAAAAACAGTACATAAAACAAATTGTATCTAAACTAGTGCCACAAGCGGCGGCCTTATCGCTAAAAGCGATCTCTTCCAGGTAGGTATTTGCTAAGAAAGGATTTTTGGAAAAACCGCTTTTAAAGGGGTGAAATAGGGGATGCAAGTTTTACTTCTGAATGCGAGCGAAGCCGCGAGCACCAACTAGTTATTAAATATTAGTCTAGAGTAATCTTCATCTTCTTCTTATCGAATGAGAGTGGCCAACTCTGGTGTCGAGTTTTCGAATCGCCCTAAGGGTCTCTGACATGGCTTAACGACTGCTGAACTAGACAAACAGCCGGGACCTACAATTTAACGTGTCATCCGACCCACGTGTCTAGAGTAATGATTAGTAGATATTTAAGATATTGAATCAGGCGTTACTTTGCGGAAATCCATTGTAAATGAAACTCTGGAGATGAGGATGTGTTGACTGGCCTGTTAGCTTAGTTGGTAGTGGCTCTGCCTTCTAATCTAGGGGTTGCGGGTTCGATTCCCGAGTGACACAAGTAATTATGAACTTTAAAATGTATAATTACTTGCGTTGAGTCTGGTCGTTTGTATGTATAATAAGTATGTATTTACAAAAGAAAATAATATATGTATTAGGTAGAAATATCCGTTACCTAGTACCCATGATACAAGCGTAAGATTAGTATGGGGCTAGATGGCGCTGTGTGTTATGTCCTGAAATATTTATTTTTTATTTATATAGATAGTGTTCTTCCGCTGCGACTGCTCCTTAACCGGCTTCAAACAACAAACTTGGTGGTTTTTAGGTGTGTTCTGTACTGCTGCTGTATATAATGATGCGCCCGTAGCTCAGCTAGCGGAGGCAATCACATGCGATTATTAATGTTAAGCAAAGGTCGACGCGGACAGTACGCGGATGGGTGACCGAAAAGTGGCATTTCATTTTGAGCGTGTCCGTGGGTCGGATCGGATGACACGTTAAATTGTAGGTCCCGGCTGTTTGTCTAATACGGCAGTCTTTAAGCCATGTCGGAGGCCCTTAGGGCGGCTTGATAAACTCTCGACATCAGAGTTGGCCACTCTCATTCGCATCCAGTGTATGCGTAAAGCAGGAGACCGTGCAGTGTGGCGATCATTGAGAGAGGCCTATGTCCAACAGTGGACGAATATAAGATAGGCTGATGATGATGATGATGATGATGATGACTCTCATTCGATAAGAAGAAGACTATAGGTATATCTAAAACAAACCTTTGTTTTCAGTTGTTTTGGAGACCTTTGCATTTGTCTGTTTTTTCGATGATTTTTTCTTTGAACGTTCTTTTAATAGATCTGCAATTAGAAAAAAAGTTGTAAGCTTATTAAATCTAAGCTTTGTAAGAAGCATAATAAAGAAATATATATATATATATATATATATATATATATTATAATTTAATAACGAGGCCTTTGCCCAGCAGTGGGACGGAACCGGCTCTAAATAATAATAATTTACTCGCGTTAAGAAGTAAAACTTGCATTCCCTATTTCACCCCTTTAAAAGTGGCATTTCCAAAAATCCTTTCTTAGCAGATGCCTACATTATAACATCTACCTTCGTTCCAAATTTCAGCCCAATCCGTCCAGTGGTTTGGGCTGTGCGTTGATAGATCACTATATCAGTCAGTCAGTCAGTCACCTTTGAGTTTATGTATATTGCATTTCTTTTGAATAAGTTCTAATATTGTGATATTGTATGTGTATTGCATTAAATAAAGATACCTTCTATACATATAATAAAGCTGAACAGAGGTTGAAAGTCTGAAGATTGAAGATATTAAAAAAATATTGAAGAAACTTCGAATTGATAACTGTTTAAACTATTTATCTGTGTCTCTGTTTGTCTGTTTATTTAAACGCTCATCACGCAAAACCGGCTGAACGGATCATCGTGATTTTTGGTATGTAGGTAGTATGAGGTATTAGAAGTGTCATAGGCTACTTTTTATCCTGAAATAATGCGAGCGAAGCAGGCGTACACAAGTAATAGAATAAAATCTAGGGGAGCGGGTTCAATTCCCACATAACACAAAAAAATATGAAAATTAAAATTTATAATTACTTATGTTGAGTCTGGTTATTTCTATATAAGTATGTATTTACAAAAGATAAACAAATTTTATTGATAATTTGATGAATTATAAGTCAATTAAAGGAAAATGGAAAAGGATATATGTATTATATCCGTTATCTAGTACCCATGATACAAGCGTAAGCTTAGTATGGGGCTAGATGGCGCTGTGTGAATTGTCCTAAAATATTTATTTAATCTATATATGCATATAGAAGAAAGTGGTGTTAGTTACGCCATTTATAACTCAAGAACGGCTGAACGGATTTAGCTGAAAATTGGTGGGGAGGTAGCTTAGAACCAGGAAACAGACATAGGAGAATTTGTATCCCGTTTGTTTTTTAAATTGAATTGAATAAAAACCAAAATCTGCTTATTTATCGCCTCTAAGGCGGAACAGAGTCCGCCGGGTCAGCTAGTTTTTAAAATGAAATATGCAAAAATATACATACTATCTTCCAAGAGGTCTGTTAAATCATGTTCCTCTTCGCTCATAAGTTTATCAAACTGCCGAGCCATCACACTGCTGGTTGTTTGACTTGGAATGATCTCTTCATCACTGTCATCCTTATGATGATCATCATCCATGTTATGATCATCGTCCATATCATGATCATCATCCAAACTGTGATCATTCCCAACGATGGCCTTTTGAGAATTGGCAATAGATTGCACATTGCTAATCGCAATTTCCACTACTTGTTTCTCTGAAAATGTAGAAAAGGTTTTTTATTGCATCATATTATATACTTCATAAACTCTCTTTTGAGCCGTATTGCCTCATGACTGAAGGTGGTGACTCCCCCGCTGAACTAATTCGTTAGGTAAATACTCTGGTGCAGATACATCGTGGAGGGCGCCCAGGTCCTTCCACGGAAGACACGTGTCCTCAGATATTGTGGTCCTCAAACATGTCGGCCTCCTCACGATGTTTTCCTTCACCGCTAAGCGAGTGCAAATCCACACTTAACTTGAAAATACAAGTCATCGGTGTAGGGCCGAATTCGAACCAGGGTGTGTCTGGATGAAAAGCAGACACTGGCACTGCTGAGTCACACTCACTTAACTTCATAATACATAATGTCATATATTTATTTCATATGGCACTTAGACCATCCTTATAGGCTTCACTACAGAATACAGAGTACTGACATAAATAATTTAAAGTTGTTTTTTTTTTAAATTCAAATTAAACTTTTTTTTACATGTACATAATTGGGTTGCACTTGACCGTAATTCGCCTGATGGTAAGCAATAATTACGGTCTAGGATGGAGCGTGCTCACCCAGTAAGAACCGATTCACTCTCGCTTTGAAGATCGCAAGGTTATATTGTTACATCAAATTTGTATACAAGTACAAGCACGTGTGTCGAAATTTTCAATCAGTTCACAGTCAAAATGTTTATTGCATAAATTGTAAAATATATATGTGTAGATATATGGTGAGCAGTTTTTATGCTATGATTTTAAGCTATTAAGTCAACAAACACAATATGTACATATACCCTAATTGTGTGTCTGTAATTTTTAATGAATTAAATTTAAATTTAATAATAAATTTCGTTTTGGTAACTTTTAATAAATATGACAATTTAATTTACCTTTGGTATCTTCTTGTTTTGGTTCTTCTATTTTCACTTCAGCATCTAAAATCATTAATTTAAAGTACTTAAGTAAGTTTATATTACAGTGGCCAACTCTGGTGTCATAGATTTCAAACATATGTAAATGCCTAAGCCCCCTTAGACAAGACTGGCCTGTTAATTTAGTTGGTAGTGACTCTGCCTTCTAATCTAGGGTTGCAGGTTCGATTCCTGCATAACACAAGTAATAATGAATATTAAAATTTGTAATTACTTGTGTTGAGTCTGTTCATTTCTATGTATAATAATATACGTATTTACAAAAAAAAGTATACATGTATTTTATCTGTTATCTAGTACCCACGACACAAGCGTAAGCTTAGTATGGGGCTAGATGGCACTGTGTGATATGACCGAATAGTGTTAAGTATGTATTTACGAGGTGGCTTGTTCAAAAACATACTACTCCATAGACAAGTTCTTCAAAACTAATAAAAAAGCTACCTAAATATTAATGGTAGAAATCTTGTAAAATAAATAATTGTTATAAGTTATGTAATTTTATATATAATAAATAATATATCTAATTGAGGTGTAATCTTTTGTTTACAAATCAATTGTTTATCTGTTTGGTTTATAATCTTTAAACATGTCATTTATACTATCCTTCTCTCACAATACTGTTTGTCCATTGGTTTGAAAAATTCTAAGGTAATGTTGTGGTAGCCAGCGACTGACATTGGGCTCCACCGGACAATTTAATATAAGGAGATGCATTTAATGGAGTGCACACTTTACAACAACAATTGCACAGACCACATCTGCTTATAGTAATACTGATTGTAGATAGAAAAGAAAAAAACTAAGGTAATCCCACTCTTGAAGAAAGGCGACTACGTGGAGACCTTATAGAGACTTTTAAAATTTTTAACGGACTATACAATGTCAGGAACAGGTTGCCAAAAGAGGAGGTCAGTGCAACATCTGTAAATAACTTTAAGAAGTGGCTTGATGACTGGTTACAAAAAACCAAAAAAAATCTCTTGTTAACTTGTGATCATTGCACCAGTGGACTGTATAAATTTGAATTTTGTGTGGACTATATAAAACAATTTTGACACAGTGTGATATGGGCACATCAGCAATTTGCTGCTCGCACATTAATCAAATAAATAAATAAATAATGATAATCTTTAACATATGTTTCAGTAATATACCTGTAGGTTGCACAAAAGATCCATACACCTCCTTGAACCTCCGTTCACACTTCTGCACCTGCCTCTTGAACTTCACAGCAGCATGGAGCCTCTCCACACACTCCTCGCAGATAGCACTCAGCATATTCTGCAGGTTTATTGATACCGGGGACAACTGAAATCAGATAGGTATATGTACATTTATTAGTTAGAATCATGAGACATATAACCCTACTCTTGCCGAGATGAAGGGACATTGTGGTAGGTTTTAGTTAAAAAAAAACAGGACATTTCACACAGCGCCATCTAGCCAAATAATAAGCTCACGATTGTATTATGGGTACTAGATAATGGATATAATACATATAAACTTTTTTTTTGTAAATACATACTTATTATACAAAGAAACTGTAATGTCTTGTTATTTATAATGAAATTCTGCCATATATCTCAGAAATGACCAGACTCAACACAATTAATTACAAATTTTAATATTCATAATGTACTTGTGTCATGCGGGATTCAAACCTGCACCCCTAGATTAGAAGGCAGAGCCACTACCAACTAAGCTAACAGGGCAGTCAGTTGGTAGTGAAGTCTCATTAGCTCCGAGCCTGACATACCCCACTGTGTGCATTTGTGTGGGGGTAAGTGTGTGTGTGTGTGTGTGTGATTGTTACTACTTCATGCTTGAGCAGGGGATTGATCCCGAAGCAGATATAGATGAAATTTGGGGCTGAGATAGACTAGACCATAGTGGTGCTTAACATCAGGCAGGCTATAGTTAAATGTAAGCCTATGGAATGTAAAAAAAAGACCCTGGTCAAGTGACTTGTCTACAGCAATAGTGAATAACTAACAGAATATAACAGAGAGAAAATTAACAAAATACTCTCAGAAGTATACTACAACAATAAAAATTATGGGTAGTATTTTGAATTGAGCTATCTTTCATAGTGACCTCATCAACTCAATGTGGCTCCAAGCAAACTCTTATCTTCACTAAACAACCCTCAGAAGTAAATAAGTCATGTAAAAGGTACCTTAAATTTTGGGTACCCAGATTCAAAAGGCAAAACTTATCACTAGACTTATCTACCTTTTTTTATATATATTTGAGGCTTTGTCGCTGAGCGACCATTGCCTACTTATCTACCTTATCCCTACATTTACCTCAACATCAAAACATTCTTGCAGCATATTGAAATATATAATCTCTTCGTCCATCCAAGAGTAGGTTTCGTACAAACTCTTGAAAGAGCCCTCGTTGTGACAACACCGACATAAATCGTTGTCGCCCTCCTCCTTTTCCATGTTTTTGATATTTTAGCACTATTCGCGACGTTAAAACTTTCTCATTAAACACGAAAGTATATCAGTTTGAATAATCGTGTTTTTTAATGTCTAGGAGTCAAACATAAGCACCACCTGATGCTCGAAGGCACCACCATCAAATCAAGGCCCAACCAAGCAAGGGTAAAGAGATGGTATTCTAAATTCTTTGACCAATATGGGCAATGACCACCATATGGACCACAGACCACAGACAGAAAACACGGCGTTCGATCGAAGCTTTTTTAACCGACTTCATCTACAACAGCATCACATAGGAAGTGGCTTTAGAGCCTATAGCCATTCCTTGTACATATCTTTGAATAGGCATAAGAATAGATAATCTCTGGTCCATAAATTATAATATATGCAAGGATTTTTTATTTCATCCCTCTCTTTCCCTCAGGATTGTTCTCTCTTTTGTTTTGTGAACTAGATTTTATACGAATAGAAACCTTATCGCAATACATTTAAAGTTTATTTTCTATAAATGGTAAATCGGGGGTGAAATCGATCAAAAATGAGAGGCATATAGAGCAGGCCGTAGAGACTCTACGGAGCAGGCTGTTGTCTTGCTTCAACAGCTTGCCAGTTTAAAAAATAATCTGTAATAAATGTCACTGTCAAATTAAGTTTTGAAATATTTAGCAATAAATAATATTATTTAATTTTATTTATTATAAACCTTACTCGACACAAAGAAATCTGAATTAATTTGTGAAATGAACACTAAATAGAATAAGTAACAAATTAATAGGTATTATATTATTTTTCACACAAGCAACATTAAATTATGATGACATTATACATTATATGACAAAAGGTGGCGGGAAAAAAATAATTTCATTTGTAGCTAATTTAAATGTATTTTATTGTAAAAATAACAAAATGGTAAGAACTTGTAGTGTTCCGGGATGCAGAAGTGAATCTTATAGTGGCTGCAATACCTATATCTTTCTACAGGTATGCTAAAGTTTAAGTAAGATTACATTACTGGGACTAAGGTGACCATATTTTACTCGTGCTTGAAATAATTTGTGCAATATGATATTTTTTCAGTTTTCCTAAAAATGAATACTTACATCAAAATAAAATGACAAAAGAACTTAAATATAACACGTTACTCGTTTAGGTTAGTACATGAAACACAAGGAAAAGGATTATATTGGTGTACATAGTTTAAACCATCACTTGTTTCAGTTAGAATATGAAACACAAGGAAAATGATAGTGTAAAAAAATATAAGATATAGGCAACTACCTATATGCAATTCAAATGTGAACTTGTAAATAAATATTGTAATTACTGCAAAATGTTTATGATTTTGATTACATTGCCTCCCTGTCAACCGAATCGATACTATTATAAGTTAGAAACTAAAGTGCATTTTGAAGTAAGTGTGTTGGTGTTTGTTACTTAACGCGTCAATAGAGCTAGGGATAATCATGACTGCCAAGATGCAGGTAAAATAGGACCCCAAAAGAGACTGCTCCAGATTTGGTAAGAATATGAATTGATATATCCTAATTATATAATTTATTGTCACCCTAGTTAGGAAAAGACAACAGCCTGTCATACATGCGCCTCACTCTGCTCGTAATTGGATCAGCAGTCATAATTCCAGTACTATATATTATTTCATTATTTCCGTGCCCACCACACTCCCTCCACCAGCTTATGTTGTTGTCTGACAAACGACAATGACATACATACAGCTCAGACACTGACAGAAATACTGAATATTTACTCTTTTAAAAAAATATATTCATGGCCATGAAACCCAAAGCTTCGGTCAGAAGCAAATCTGATAGTTGGAAACAGTGAGCTTACATATACAAAGCATATACTAGAGAAGTAATGACAACAAACGATTCTCAGAAATGCGTAACCACTTGATAGTTCAAAAGACGTAGCTTTGAAATCGATACATTATGCCAAAGTAAACTATATTTATCTCGTTTCTTCCAGTCATTAACTAATTACCGTAGAAGTGAGACAAGACATTGCTGGCGTGAAAACGGACAGAGTTGCCAGTGGCGAGAAATAATTTCCCCAAAAAAAATGAACGAATAAATGTATTTAATTGCTGTGGTGTGATTAATGTTATATATTCTGAACAGAATTTGATAAAACTTTCAATCTATACTATTATAAAACTGTAACGGAAGCGTGTATATACCTACATTGAAAATATTTAGAAAAGGCTGTAGTAAATGGATTTTGATATGAATAAAAGGCAGATTTTTATTTAAATAGCTAGTAAATAATAAAGATCTAAGATATTAACAAGTTATGTAGATAAAATCAAAATCGCTTTACTGGTAACACCGATGGCAAAAATTTCTTAATAATATTAATGCAAAAGTATTTGAAATTAGAGGAAACAAAGTAACTTATTCCATTAAATCTCCCATTAATGTGGGAAAACGAAACCGATTTTTTAGTGGTAGCACTGAACCTAAATAACAATATTGGATGTTTCATTTTAATTATTGCGTTATTTACGTTACTACGAATGCATACACAATGAACTTACGTGTGGAAAGTAATTCCCATTAATTTGTTATGTTTTTGTGACCTTGAATCGCACTCTTTCACTACCTACGCATTTACCCATTTTGACGATCGTTTTTGTCGCATGTCACTGTGTCCTACTCGGTTGGCGTTACACTGAGCACTGAATTGACTTGACGTTAGCTGAGCTGAGCATAATATGACTGTGGCCATATGTGCGGTGTCAAAGCTTTGGCGCGATATCTACTAATCTAGTACTTGTTTGTACATATAATATCATTGGTTGGAAATGATAATCTACTTACCTACATTAAATCCCACCAAAAACATTCTGTAAAAAACTAGCCACGTCTCGATGGAGAAGCTTGTTTATCTCTAAAAAGTAGGTAATGAAATCTAGACAAGGTCGTGCCAAGTCTAAGGTTCGATACTGCGATTTCTTTAATATAGTTAATGTTATATGACTGGCCGTTGATCATTTTTGATACGTTAGTTGGTACAAGTCAACGGTCAAGTCACACAACTTTTCAACAAGATTTCACTTCTTTTTGTGGAAACGTGGGTTTATAGAAGATGTGTCCCACTACGCTGGATTTTTGCAATGACAGCAACGACATTAATAGGGTAGACCGGGGACGATTGAAACACGTCATGATTGAAACAACTCAAATTTCTCGAAAACCGTTACACGTACGCACGTGACGCGCCACTCCATTCATCGTCGGCCATATTGCAATATTTGGCCAGTTGCGCTCGCTCGAGTGAGCGAGCGAGCGCCGTCTTGACGGATTTCGCGCCCAAAAGTAAGAGTTTACGATCATTTAATATCTGTTATAGCTATTTTTACTCTCATTTTTTGCTGTGTCTCATAGTTAGGTATTTTATGTGTGTTTCTATTAAATTTGATGAAGAGTTACAGCAAAAAGGACCGTAATATTTGACTTGGAAGTGAAACATGTGCTATGGGTATGGTTGTAACAATCGGTCTGTTGTCGGTTGAAACACGGGGACGATTGAAACGTTTCAATCGTCCCCGTGTTTCAACTGACCCTATCTGGATTTAAGAACACATTTCGACAATAGAAAGCTTTTTTTTTTGCACTCACTCATATAACTTACGCCGAAAAAGCCGTAAAAAAAAATTTAAAAAAATAGTGGTTCCTCCCCTACACGTAAAGTAGGCGTATTTTACTTGTTTTCAGTTACGTACAGTACAGATTTCTTTTCAGATGCCTAGAAGAAGAAAACATAAGACAGATAGGAATTCAAAAGACATGTTTGCATACCTACCAGCAGGCATAATAAAGAATTACTCTCGGGAAAATCCTTGAGAAAGGCTGTAGATATGTTTGGTTTAGATCACGTCTAAGTTTAAGAAACGCGTGTTTGAGTAAATGAAAATTACGAGACTGATATTTCTCATGACTAGTTTACTCATCACCAGCTGTTATTTTTTTGTTAGCCTGTAAAAATGTTCCACTGTTGGGCAAAGGCATGTTACTTTATGTTAAATATAAGTAATAGTGTTTAAAATATAAAACAAAGTACCTAGGCTTGTTAAATTTGACACAATGACTCTAAATATTTACAAAACAAATAATGACACTGCCTAGTTAATTAGTGTCCCAAATAGGAGCAAACATTCTGATTTAATTATTGTTATGATTGAAACAAACCATTTTGTATGAAACGAGATTTATTATTTTTATTATGATTATTCTCTGTTTTAGCTTATAATCACATTAAAACGTTAAGCCTTTAATAATAATGTGACATAAAGCGCTCTTAGTAGCATAGTAAGAAATTTATAAAATATTCTACATCAAAAATATTTTTGTTGTCGTTAATGGCGAAATATTAGTGATGTGATTCCCATTTTCACCCCACCTCATTGAATAATTTAGAAGTTACGAATTCGATTAAAACTGATTAACAAAAATACGTATTTTCGAAAATATTGAGGTGTTTCATTTGACCCCACATGCTGTTTCAATTGACCCCAAAGTGGGGTCAATTGAAACACTTTCCCCGTCGTTTTTAAAACGATATTATAGCTCAGCCATTTTAGATAGAGTTCTGAAATACACGTTATTATGTAGCCAGATCCTGACACTTCATATTATATTAGCGCTTGATTTGGTAATACAAAACATGACTGTACTACGTGCAGTTAAATTAAAATTGTTTCAATCGTCCCCGGTCTACCCTATACCTAATGATGACAGTCGATTTTTTTGTGTACTAATAGTAGAAGGGGCCATTAACATATCTCTAATACAGCTGAGGGTTCTTCATCAGATGCTTCTGCCCTTCGATTATTGTCATCAAATGAAGCAGCCCACCAAGTTCTTTTTGTAAAGGTGGTAGGTATGTCGATATCTCTAACAGTTGGATTAGGCTCTTGTGTTTTCTAATCAGCGTAACTAGGTACTCCAGATCCTTGTATATTCTAGTTTTTATTGTGTTCCCTTTATTTGGCCATCAACCCCTAACTCTGTAGGTACCAAATTTCAGCTCTCTGAGTTTATGGGAAGTACTAGTTCAATTTTGATGATCATGAGTGAGTGTCATAAACACTCGTAAATGCGAAACTTGGCTTTCTCTTGTGTTAGTTATTTTCTTACTAATATAGTTAAATAGGGCCACGATTCCGGTAAGTAAAACGAAAAGGTAAAAATAAATGTTTTATTTGCGCAAATAATATCAAGTTAGAGGTACATTGACGTAAACATTTTTTTAACTCACACGTTTCAAGCTGGCTCTCCGCACGAATGCTGCTCCGCACTGGGAGCACTCGTTCCTCTTGCCCCCCAGTGTATCTACTTAGTTAGAAGGGGGCGCCCGGGTGATGTTTGAGCATGTGGTACTTCAAGCTGGCTATCTGCACAAATGCTGCTCCGCACTGGGAGCACTCGTTCCTCTTGCCCCCCAGTGTATCTAATCTACATAGTTAAAAGGGGGCCCCGGGTGATGTTTGAGCATGTGGTACTTCAAGCTGGCTCTCTGCACGAATGCTGCTCCGCACTGGGAGTACATCGTTCCTCTTGCCCCCAATGTATCTACATAGTTAGAAGAGGGCCCCCGGTGATGTTTGAGCGTGTGGTACTTCAAGCTGGCTCTTTGCACGAATGCTGCTTCGCACTGGGACCACTCGTTCCTCTTGCTCCCAGTGTATCTACATGGTTAGAAGGGGGCCCCCGGGTGATGTTTGAGCATGTGGTACTTCAAGCTGGCTCTCTGCACGAATGCTGCTCCGCACTCTGTACATTTCTTTTTCTTGTCTCCCGTGTGAATCATCGCATGCAAATTTAGAGTACCCGCTCTCTTAAAAGATTTTGGGCAGAATTCACATTTATAATTTCGGTCCTTAATATGAACCACTTGATGTTTTTTTATGTAATACTTACTGTGTGTTTCGAAGTCACATTCGTTACATGTGTACAGTTTGCCTAGTTTGTGAAATTCATTCATATGCCATTGCAGCTGTATTTTTGTATTGAAACGGGCGTCACATGCGTTACATTTGAATCTTTCGTCTATGTTGTGTTTTTCTAACTTGTGTTTTAGTAATTGAATTTTACGGTAATATTTTTCGCTGCAGATAGAACAGTGGAACGTTGGTAGATGGTGTGATTTTACATGTTTTATTATTTTATAATGCAATTGGCCCTTAGTAGTAGTACTATGCGGACACAGAAGGCATTGGTCGATATCGTTATATACCTTGAAATGGATGCCTTTTTGTACTTTTGCACAAGTGCGCTCTGAAACAAAAAAAAATACATTTACTTTCCTTACTTATAACCTTCAATCAGTTATATGATATATAATTCGTCTAAGCTTATAACCAATCATCATTGTCATCAATTGATTATTTTACTAACCATTTTGTTTCTTTCTTATTTTGATGGTTTTATAAAAGAGTAGAATGGTCTAAATAGCGCTTATAAACTATCTCATCATTCTTACCTATTAATATACGCAGAAAATTATATTTGACGGAAGTTATAGTCAGTTGGAATTTGGAATGTATGCCGGGGGCGGCACGGCGTGAGTTTCTATTTATTTATTTTTTACAAGGAATGGGTTTGCACTTGACCGTAATTCGCCTGATGATAAGCAATCATTACGGTCAAGGATGGAACGTGCTTACCCAGTAAGAACCGATTCACTTTCGCTTTGAAGATCGCAAGGTTATATTCCGCGGGGAACAGGGAGTCAGGCAGGGAGTTCCACAATTTAGCAGTTCGCACTTTTAAAGTGGAAGCAAAACGCTTAGTACGAGTCTTGGGAACTTGGACCAGGAAGCGGTGACGACCTACTGTATCCCTGCTCGTCCGGTGGTAAAAAGGGGCGGGCGGAATTAGATCGTGCAATTTCGCTGCACACTCTCCAAAGTGTAAACGATAGAAGATCGATAGACAGGCAACTTTGCGACGGTGCTAGAGACTCGTGAAGTCTCGCCTCGCACAAAGCGTCGTTCCCAATGATCTTAGCTCGCTTCTCAATTTTCTCTAACGCCTCTAACTGGTACTTGGCTGATCCATCCCAGAGATGCGAACAGTACTCCATGCATGATCGAACTTGTGCTGGGTACAATGTAAGCAACTGTTCCGGCATGAAGTACTTTCGCACCCTGGAAAGGATTCCCAGTTTTTTGGCTGCAAACTGGGCCTTAGACTCAATATACGAGCCAAAATTGAGAGTCGGAGACAACGTGACACACACACACTCTATACACAGTTACCGTTAAATTACTATCAAATTTTTACAGCATTATGTACATAATGCTTAGGTCCGACTTGGACGAGGTCTGCACAGGATCTACGCAATGGGTATATACAGCAGCGGAATTCGTATGACTGTGGGTGATGATGTCGATGATCTGCAGATACGGAATCAGTTCCCAAAAATGAAATAGACAATTCAACTTATATTTTAGTCCCATCATCATCATCTTCAGCCTAATGGGACCTACTGCAGAGTATAGGCCTCCTCCCTCTTACGGTCTCGCGCTGTTTTTGCCCAGATGTTTCCTTTTAAGGCCAAGTTATTACAAATTGAAAGTTTATATTATTTGGACACAAAATAAAAAAGGAAATGAATATTTGTTATGTAGGTATTGAAAATCTTTGTGTTACCAACGTATTAAAATGTATATGTAGGTATACGGTTTATACGTGGAATTTTGTACATAATATACTACTGTCGCATATGTCGGCATTTGTATGTATTTATTATAACTTGATTTACCACATTTGGTCCTATCAGCAACAGAAGCTTATTGAGAAATATATTACGACCAGATGGACTATACATAAATATCTCTCGTTGGTTAATAAAGATTATTAACCTTATTCATCTACGAGAGATAATTTATGTAGAGACGATTGCTTTTCAGGGAACAATTCTTTAATGGTATAATTTATAGGGAAATGTCAACATGTATTGTAGTTTCTTACTTGTATAGTGAAATAGGGCCAAGTTTATGGTTAGTAAATCGAAATGGTAAAAATAATTAATTTATTTACGCAAATAAAATCAAGTTAGAGGTAAGTACATTGTCGTATACATTTCTTTTTAACTCATATGTTTCAAGCTGGCTCACTGCGAGCACTCGTTCTTCTTGCCCCCCAGTGTATCTACATAGTTAGAAGGGGGGCCCGGGTGATGTTTGAGCATGCGGTACTTCAAGCTGGCTCTCTGCACGAATGCTGCTCCGCACTGGGCGCACTCGTTCCTCTTTGCCCCCCAGTGTATCTAGGTACACAGTTAGAAGGGGGCCCCCGGGTGATGTTTGAGCATGTGGTACTTCAAGCTGCCTGTCTGTACAAATGCTGCTCCGCACAGAGAACATTTGTTTCTCTTGTCTCCCGTGTGAATCCTCTCATGCAAGTTTATGTAGTAAGCACTCTTGAAAGTTTTTATACAAAGCTTACATTTGTAAAGTTTATCTTTTACATGAGTCCGTTTATGTTGATTTAATCCTTTCTTAGTGTAAGACTCATAGTCACATTGTTCACAAGTGAACAGTTCACCTAATTTGTGAAAAGTTTTCATATGGTTATACAGATGTCGTTTTTCATTAAAACATACGTCGCATGCGTTACATTTGAATCTTTCGTCTATGTTGTGGTTTTTCTAACTTGTGTGTTAGTAACTGAGCTTTAAGGCAATATTTTTCGCCGCAGATAGAGCACTGAAACGTAGGTAAGTGGTGTGTTTTAACATGATTTATGATATTAGGATGCGAATTGCCCTTTTTACTTCTTCTACTTGTGGTACTATACGGACACAGAAGGCATTGGTGGATACCGTTTTTATCCTCGAAATGGATGTCTTATGTACTTTAGCAAAAATGCGTTCTGAAACAAACAAAAAATATGTTTTCATTTTCTTTTTAACTAATCATAAAGTGATTAATTTATCACTTTGCGAATAACTATTATAAGATTATTTTGAAATGGTACTTAATTAAAAAAACATTAATCAACTACCTAGGTATCAATTAAATTTTATCAATAGGACGGTTATTTCATGGAAAATAATATTCAATACCGGGCTTGCATATTCGTCCTACTTCGTCCTAAACGCGACATAAAAATTAAGAGAGCCTTCTGTGCCAGTCAGCTAATAGCTTTGAACCTACATATTCAGTGTGCGCGACACTAGGTATACTGTATTGACTATGTAGTCTGTAGTCGTAGCATATACTAGCTGTACCCGCGACTTCGTCCGCGTGGAATAGTTATTACCATAAAAGCGGTTCTAGTGAGTTAATCTTAAAAGATAGACATATACTGTTGAGGATATTTTGTTAGATCATTTAAGGAGTAATAATTCTTTCATACATACATACATACATTTCGCAGCGCATGCAATGGAAGCCCTCAAAGATGAATAATTTTCCCCGTTTTTGCCTCATTTTCCACTTCAACTCTTCAGCTTTATAATATTAGTATAGATTATTTAAAGTATTATTACAGGTGGTTATATTGCAACATTTGTGATTGCAATAAAGCCATATTGTATTCTTTCAAAGACGCCGTGACCAGCACTAGCAGGTCGTCACCACTGCAGTCAAATACAGGCTTCGTGTTGGTCGGTGCGTCTCATACATTCAGAACAAGAGAACGAAAATGCACACTCATTCATAAACTGTTTTATAACAATTCTGAGCATATGGTACTTCAAGCTGGCTCTCTGCACGAACGATTTGAATGATTTCTAATACATTTAATATTGTCATTAGGTTTAATCTGTGTGGACACAAAAGGCATAGGAGGATATTGTTTTTTTCCTCGAAATGTATGCCTTTTTGTACTGCAGCCCAAATGCGCTCTGGAAGAAAAGAAAATTAAATGATAATTAGCCGCTAGGACCTTAAATGGATTGTTAGGTTTGAAATGTCAAATGTGTAAAACATTCATTTGTAATAATTTAGCCACCAAGAGATCCAACAAAATGGTGACTTCATATTTTTAATTGGTTTGTACTAATCACGGATTAAAGTTTGCTAGTGATTTTACGGTAACTTTGTATAAGTGGATAGTTTATCGAAATTTCATTCGCGTTTGCCGGTAAGTATTATAATTTGTAAGTATATATTTACTTTTATTAACAGCCCTAAGTCTTATTAGTAATAATAGCGTATTGAGAAATATATTGATTATGTTAAGGTAAATATTAAAGGGAATCTTCGCCGTGCATAGAAATAGTAATCGCGTTTAAAATAGATCCAATACATTATTGCTTTGCCACCAGATATATGCGAGGATGAGTAGCGAGGAATGTGTTTGTAAATAACCAATACTATAGTTTCATTTACCTCCCCTCGGTCAGCATAACTCTGGAGGAAACGGCTCAGTAGAGCTAGATTCTTGCCCATACAAAACAAGCGAGTGATGTGTGTGCAAGTCCACTTTGTCCAAAACAAAAAAACACGTCCAAAATTGAGTGAAGCCATTGAGAAATTCGGGGAAGCCACGGCGGTTTCCCTCGATATTTCCAAAGCTCTTGACAGGATTTGCTCTTGACACGATGGAGTTATTAGCAAGCTTTACTGTTACGGCCTGCCCGTTGGGCTTGGTGCTTGGATTTCGGAATTTTTGATGGATAGGTCTATTCGAGCAGTCATTGATGGCTGTTCCTCAGACCAATGAACGCCGGAGTCCCGGAAGGGTCGGTGCTCTCTGCGACTCTTTTCCTGCTGCATATCAACGATCTGCTGAAACCCGGTACCTATGGGTACGCAGACGACAGCACCGTTATAGGGGCGGTGCCAATCTAGACAGGTTTAATGGTGCAAAGACCCAGGCGTGTCTTTTTACCACAAAAAGAGGTCATTCGAATTGACACCCAGTTTTTGAAACTTAATTGTGGGAATAACTTACAACTTTGCGCTTCTGGGTGTTACATTGACTTCCGACCCTTAATTTTTGCTCTTAAAAAAAAATACAAATTCATTTATTTGCCAAATAAATTGTCACAATTGGTAGCCGTTAGGCTGTGTTACGAGGCCAGAGTCATCTCCCAGTATAATATATCTAGTTTATTTATAGTTACGTCTTAGCTAGGTAACACAAAGAATGCTTTTATTTTATTTCAATATCTAAGTAACTACCTACCCTCAATTTGTGTACAAATTCAAGTGGTATGACAACAAACAGTGTAGGCAAGCAATGAAGGCACTCACTCACACACGCACAATCGTACACCTCGCTCGCACCATCGACTTCATAATCAACTGACGCATAATGTGAACACTAGTTTGAAATTCATGTGTCAAAATAAATCTATGTATTATGTCAGCCACCAGTATCTTTCGATACATATATATCTTACATAAGAGTCTAAAGCCGAAGTTGTAAATCCTCTCGAAGGTGCGAAAGTACTTCAAGAAGGAACAGCTGTTTTCATTGTATCAAGCTTTTATTTATTGTCGGGCAACATGGTAGACACAGATGTTCAACTTACAGAGCTTCGTCATGTTTGTGGTTTGAGTACTCTAGTAACTGCCCATTTGGGCTTACATACTGCTCAGTATAGTGTATTTAACTAGTGTATTTAACTAGTGTACTTTAACTAGAGACTTGGGGCTTTGTATTCGATCAAAGTCTCACATTTTAACGATCATATTAATCAAATCACTATCAAAAGATGAGGACTGTTTCCGTAGACTAACTAGGTTTTGTACTTCGAAACTCTCGTAACTGAATATCGGGGTCATTAAACTTTTGTTTTTTTATTTACATTTGTATTGTGATTTTGTTTTGTTTTGAATCGGATGACACGATAAATTGTACGTCCCGGTTGTTTGTTATAATACAGCACTCAACAGTTAAACATGTCAGAGGCCTTTAGAGCGGTTTGAAAACTCTCACACCAGAGTTGGCCACTCTCATACGAACTTATTATACCTATCAAACTTTCGTTCAAGGCTCTTGTCAGAACCTAGTTCGAAGCCAACGCTTGTGTGTGGCGCATGAAGACAAATAAATAATGATAACTTAATGTTAGAGAAAGTTCAGAAGATTTTTCTCAGATATTTGTTCAAAAGTAACACAGGATCCTTTATGAAACTTAGTACAGAGCTTAGTACACCTACCAACGTAGTGCATAATTATTGTTATTGAATGCCTTATACCTAAAATATTGAATCAGGCGTTACTTTGCGGAAATCCATTGTAAATGAAACTCTGGAGATATATATAGTGTTCTTCCGCTGCGACTGCTCCGACTTCAAACAACAAACTTGGTAGTTTTTAGATGTGTTCCTCTATATACCACAGCCAGACCTCTCCTCTTAATCAATACAATGTCTTATACCTATACATTGTACATAACACGTAAGTTTAAATAATAAACATGGGTTCTATCCTTTCTATCCTTTCATGTATCTTACGGATTTCCTTTTCTCTTAAACTAAGATTTCATGACCAAATGACAATAAAACTATATGTAAAGGTAGATAGATGGATAGATAACGCTTTATTGGACACACAAATAAAGGTAAGTATCCGTTTCTAGAGGTTTCGACAAAATATCGAGAAATTCGAAATATTAACAGTGTGGTGTACATACATAGGTGTCCGTCGCTGACGAGAAACAGCGAGAAAGTAATATTTTCTTTGTACTTTCTTTATTATCTGTATTTGCTTCAATAAATGATT
This sequence comes from Macaria liturata, assembly GCA_964023185.1. NCBI lineage: Eukaryota > Metazoa > Arthropoda > Insecta > Lepidoptera > Geometridae > Macaria > Macaria liturata. Next base: position 9,979,782 of record OZ026809.1, on the reverse strand, counting down.
TTCTTTCCTTCTTTTATTTCTTTACAATAAAGTTTGCAGAGCTGACTGACATCTACCAGCCTTCACTAGTTTGAGGGCACCATAAGAAGAAAATTGCGTCGTTGTATTTGGCCTGAAGTCATAGGGCTTTCGGCAGACGTGTCCAGCCCAATCCCACTTAAGATCTTTTTCACACGGCATAGGCCAACGTTTGACTACAGCCTGCCTGATGTTAAGCATCACTTTAGTCTAAGATGTTGCACGTTTGCCTAGGAGAAACCTATTTACTCTTTTGAACGGATTGAAACGGATTTGAAGATCCCTGGGTTATAATTTTCGGGAAATTGTTCGACGGTGGAAGTTGGCAGCCTTCTTCTCAATGCCCTTATCAAACTAAAACCAGAAGAGAGTTAGAAGGTACTCAGTTATCTGGTACCCGTTCGAGGCCAGTCTAATGAAAAAAAAAGAAATCGTAGTTTTGCATAATGCATAAAATTATTTATTTATTTTGTAATGTTTATGATTTTAATTTTAATTTTAGGTGGAGACGAGACGCACAAAATCGGGCTGAGTGGCGTGCCTGGGGAGAGGCCTATGTGCAGAAGTGGACGACCGTGGGCTGATGATGATGATTTTAATAAACATTTCTTTCTTTCTTTCTAAACTCCCAATCTGATGCCTTGATATAGGTACGAGTACGGCCCGAATTCTCGTTGCGCGGATAATAATGAATGATATATAATACATACATAAAAACTAAAACCAGATCTCTTTGATGGCAAATAAAACAACTTTGTATACTTTCAGACTAAAATTGAAGAGTTTTATTATTGAACATCAAAAACGAGAAGCCTTATTCATAAACGACACTAGCGCATTTTAATTTAATTATTGTCTTAATACTAATTTACGTTCAATTCTACCGATACAATATTTATTTGCGGTACTTACATAAGTTTTTGTCCATAAGTATATATGTTATTTTGTATATCAGTGTGTAATATGTATTAATTAGTGTAGCCCTAGCTCGTATATATATATATATATATATATATGTATGTATGTATATGTGTGTATATATATATATATATATATATTAATTAATTTTATTTCATTCCTTCCACTACCAGTATGTCTAATTTAAAATTATGTTCCTCTTTCTATACCTACGTCTTTGTCTTTGTTTGTTTTCCTGCCTTCTTGTACGTGCGTGACGTCACAGCCAGCCCCAACGGAAGACCAGCGCTGGTTGCTTCCACACAACCAGCATTATGCTGAGTTGGGGCTGTGTTTTGGCAGATTTTTATGTTTGTTTATTATGTTTTTACTCCTGTGTGTTCTTCGGTTAAATCTGTCACAATAAATGTTTTCTTTCTTTCTTTCTTCTTTCAAATGTAAAATGGCGTTGTCTTTTATACATCTAATAAAACTAGAGCGGATCAAATTCTGTACCTTGAAGATAATAGGGAAAAAAATAATTGGGGGTGTTTTTATTGGGGGTGTTTGGCCAATTAAGACGATGATTCTAATTTGTATGATTTTTTTGTATTGTTTCATTTGTGGTGTTTTAATAAAATAAAATACAACCCAAATAATCCGCTTTTAAATTTTTGTCTGTTGGTCCATTTTCAATGTGTTTGTGCACGGTAATTTCAGAAACTGCTACCGATTCCGGTTTATTTCAATCGCTTCATAAATAAAAAAGTTATTGCTATATAGAGCACACAAGACGCAACTAAAGCAGAGTTGGATTTTACTGGGAGACTACAGTACCAATGTATTCTAATATTGTTAAGTCAAGCGAGCAACGCTGCGGGCATCCACTAGATATCAAATCTATACATACTTATATTAAAGCTGAAGAGGGTCTAAAATCTGTACATTGAAAATATAAAAAAAAAATTGGATACTTTAACAGGATAATAAAACAAGTTTCAACAGTCTTTATGTATTTGTCTGGTATATTTTGATGCAATCGCATGCGTGCACCAATGTTAAGCAAAGGTCGACGCGGTCAGTACGCGGATTGGCGATCGAAAGTGGCATTCCATTTTGGGCGCTTCCGTAGGTCGGATGACACGTTAAATTGTAGATCCCGGCTGTTTGTCTAGTACGGCAGCCGCTAAGCCACGTCAGAGGCCCTTAGGGCGGCTTGATAAACTCTCGACACACGAGTTGGCCATTCTCATTCGATGAGATAATAAGAAGACGTAGCAACTGACCATCACGATTTATTGAATGGAGGTAGTAGGGGCTGCCTAGAGTGACATGGGCTACTTTTTATTACGAAATAACCGCCGCTTATACATTTAATAAAGCTAAAGAGGTTCGAAAGTCTGAACATTGAATATATTCGAAAAAAAATGTAATGGAAACTTTAAATTGATAGGAGAACACATTCCAACAATTTATAGAACTTTTGTCTGTTTATCTGTTTGTTTAAAAGCGCATCACGCAAGAACGGCTGTACGGATCAACATGATTTTTGGTATGTACCTAGGTAGTATGAGGTCTGGAGTGTCATAGGCTACTTCATATTCCGAAACAAGGCGAGCGAAGCCGCGGGCAGCTTGTATGTTATTAAAAAAACACATATATGTGTTAGTTTCCACTAACTCTGAATATAAAAGTCACTCACCGTTGACAACTTTCTCCGCTGCTTCTTCTGGGGCTTTGCGTTCCGTCGCACCTGAAAAAAAAAACGAGTTTAAATAGATAGAAAGATGAACTCTTTATTGTTGACACAAATATATATAATCTAAATATATAAAACTCAAAGGTGACTGACTGACTGATATAGTGAATAGTGATATATCAACGCACAGCCCAAACCACTGGACGGAACGGGCTGAAATTTGGCATGCAGGTAGATGTTATGACGTAGGTAGATAGATAGATTAACTCTTTATTGTTGACACATATTAAAAAACAGTACATAAAACAAATTGTATCTAAACTAGTGCCACAAGCGGCGGCCTTATCGCTAAAAGCGATCTCTTCCAGGTAGGTATTTGCTAAGAAAGGATTTTTGGAAAAACCGCTTTTAAAGGGGTGAAATAGGGGATGCAAGTTTTACTTCTGAATGCGAGCGAAGCCGCGAGCACCAACTAGTTATTAAATATTAGTCTAGAGTAATCTTCATCTTCTTCTTATCGAATGAGAGTGGCCAACTCTGGTGTCGAGTTTTCGAATCGCCCTAAGGGTCTCTGACATGGCTTAACGACTGCTGAACTAGACAAACAGCCGGGACCTACAATTTAACGTGTCATCCGACCCACGTGTCTAGAGTAATGATTAGTAGATATTTAAGATATTGAATCAGGCGTTACTTTGCGGAAATCCATTGTAAATGAAACTCTGGAGATGAGGATGTGTTGACTGGCCTGTTAGCTTAGTTGGTAGTGGCTCTGCCTTCTAATCTAGGGGTTGCGGGTTCGATTCCCGAGTGACACAAGTAATTATGAACTTTAAAATGTATAATTACTTGCGTTGAGTCTGGTCGTTTGTATGTATAATAAGTGTGTATTTACAAAAGAAAAGAATATATGTATTAGGTAGAAATATCCGTTACCTAGTACCCATGATACAAGCGTAAGATTAGTATGGGGCTAGATGGCGCTGTGTGTTATGTCCTGAAATATTTATTTTTTATTTATATAGATAGTGTTCTTCCGCTGCGACTGCTCCTTAACCGGCTTCAAACAACAAACTTGGTGGTTTTTAGGTGTGTTCTGTACTGCTGCTGTATATAATGATGCGCCCGTAGCTCAGCTAGCGGAGGCAATCACATGCGATTATTAATGTTAAGCAAAGGTCGACGCGGACAGTACGCGGATGGGTGACCAAAAAGTGGCATTTCATTTTGAGCGTGTCCGTGGGTCGGATCGGATGACACGTTAAATTGTAGGTCCCGGCTGTTTGTCTAATACGGCAGTCTTTAAGCCATGTCGGAGGCCCTTAGGGCGGCTTGATAAACTCTCGACATCAAAGTTGGCCACTCTCATTCGATAAGAAGAAGACTATAGGTATATCTAAAACAAACTTTTGTTTTCAGTTGTTTTGGAGACCTTTGCGTTTGTCTGTTTTTTCGATGATTTTTTCTTTGAACGTTCTTTTAATAGATCTGCAATTAGAAAAAAAGTTGTAAGCTTATTAAATCTAAGCTTTGTAAAAAGCATAAAAAAGAAATATATATATGTTTAATAACGAGGCCATTGCCCAGCAGTGGGACGGAACCGGCTCTAAATAATAATAATTTACTCGCGTTAAGAAGTAAAACTTGCATCCCCTATTTCACCCCTTTAAAAGTGGCATTTCCAAAAATCCTTTCTTAGCAGATGCCTACATTATAACATCTACCTTCGTTCCAAATTTCAGCCCAATCCGTCCAGTGGTTTGGGCTGTGCGTTGATAGATCACTATATCAGTCAGTCAGTCAGTCACCTTTGAGTTTTATATATATAGATTAATAATTTTACTTTAAATAGTTAGAACAAGGAATATTTAGTATTGAAGTACTTTCCAAGTATATTGCATTTCTTTTGAATAAGTTCTAATATTGTGATATTGTATGTGTACTGCATTAAATAAAGAAACCTTCTATACATATAATAAAGCTGAAGAGAGGTTGAAAGTCTGAACATTGAAGATATTAAAAAAATATTGAAGAAACTTCGAATTGATAACTGTTTAAACTATTTATCTGTGTCTCTGTTTGTCTGTTTATTTAAACGCTCATCACGCAAAACCGGCTGAACGGATCATCATGATTTTTGGTATGTAGGTAGTATGAGGTATTAGAAGTGTCATAGGCTACTTTTTATCCTGAAATAATGCGAGCAAAGCAGGCGTACACAAGTAATAGAATAAAATCTAGGGAAGCGGGTTCAATTCCCACATAACACAAAAAAATATGAAAATTAAAATTTATAATTACTTATGTTGAGTCTGGTTATTTCTATATAAGTATGTATTTACAAAAGATAAACAAATTTTATTGATAATTTGATGAATTATAAGTCAATTAAAGGAAAATGGAAAAGGATATATGTATTATATCCGTTATCTAGTACCCATGATACAAGCGTAAGCTTAGTATGGGGCTAGATGGCGCTGTGTGAATTGTCCTAAAATATTTATTTAATCTATATAAGCATATAGAAGAAAGTGGTGTTAGTTACGCCATTTATAACTCAAGAACGGCTGAACGGATTTAGCTGAAAATTGGTGGGGAGGTAGCTTAGAACCAGGAAACAGACATAGGATAATTTTTATCCCGTTTGTTTTTTAAATTGAATTGAATAAAAACCAAAATCTGCTTATTTATCGCCTCTAAGGCGGAACAGAGTCCGCCGGGTCAGCTAGTTTTTAAAATGAAATATGCAAAAATATACATACTATCTTTTAATAGGTCTGTTAAATCATGTTCCTCTTCGCTCATAAGTTTATCAAACTGCCGAGCCATCACACTGCTGGTTGTTTGACTTGGAATGATCTCTTCATCACTGTCATCCTTATGATGATCATCATCCATGTTATGATCATCGTCCATATCATGATCATCATCCAAACTGTGATCATTCCCAACGATGGCCTTTTGAGAATTGGCAATAGATTGCACATTGCTAATCGCAATTTCCACTACTTGTTTCTCTGAAAATGTTGAAAAGATTTTTATTGCATCATATTATATACATACTTCATAAACTCTCTCTTGAGCCGTATTGCCTCATGACTGAGGGTCGTGACTCCCCCGCTGAACTAATTCGTTAGGTAAATACTCTGGTGCAGACACATCGTGGAGGGCGCCCAGGTCCTTCCACGGAAGACACGTGTCCTCAGATATTGTGGTCCTCAAACATGTCGGTCTCCTCACGATGTTTTCCTTCACCGCTAAGCGAGTGCAAATCCACACTTAACTTGAAAATACAAGTCATCGGTGTAGGGCCGAATTCGAACCAGGGTGTGTCTGGATGAAAAGCAGACACTGGCACTGCTGAGTCACACTCACTTAACTTCATAATATATAATGTCATATATTTATTTCATATGGCACTTAGACCATCTTTATAGGCTTCACTACAGAATACAGAGTACTGACATAAAGAATTTAAAGTTTTTTTATGATTTCAAAATTAAACTTTTTTTTACAAGTAATTGGGTTGCACTTGACCGTAATTCGCCTGATGGTAAGCAATAATTACGGTCTAGGATGGAGCGTGCTCACCCAGTAAGAACCGATTCACTCTCGCTTTGAAGATCGCAAGGTTATATTGTTACATCAAATTTGTATACAAGTACAAGCACGTGTGTCGAAATTTTCAATCAGTTCACAGTCAAAATGTTTATTGCATAAATTGTAAAATATATATGTGTAGATATATGGTGAGCAGTTTTTATGCTATGATTTTAAGCTATTAAGTCAATAAACACAATATGTACATATACCCTAATTGTGTGTTTGTAATTTGTAATGAATTAAATTTAAATTTAATAATAAATTTCGTTTTGGTAACTTTTAATAAATATGACAATTTAATTTACCTTTGGTATCTTCTTGTTTTGGTTCTTCTATTTTCACTTCAGCATCTAAAATCATTAATTTAAAGTAAGTAAGTTTATATTACAGTGGCCAACTCTGGTGTCATAGATTTCAAACATATGTAAATGCCTCAGCCCCCTTAGACAAGACTGGCCTGTTAGTTTAGTTGGTAGTGACTCTGCCTTCTAATCTAGGGTTGCAGGTTCGATTCCTGCATAACACAAGTAATTATGATTATTAAAATTTGTAATTACTTGTGTTGAGTCTGTTCATTTCTATGTATAATAATACGTATTTACAAAAAAAAGTATACATGTATTTTATCTGTTATCTAGCACCCACGACACAAGCGTAAGCTTAGTATGGGGCTAGATGGCGCTGTGTGATATGACCTTATATATTAATTTATTTATTTCGGTAAAGACAGAATAGTGTTAAGTATGTATTTACGAGGTGGCTTGTTCAAAAACATACTACTCCATAGACAAGTTCTTCAAAACTAATAAAAAAGCTACCTAAATATTAATGGTAGAAATCTTGTAAAATAAATAATTGTTATAAGTTATGTAATTTTATATATAATAAATAATATATCTAATTGAGGTGTAATCTTTTGTTTACAAATCAATTGTTTATCTGTTTGGTTTATAATCTTTAAACATGTCATTTATACTATCCTTCTCTCACAATACTGTTTGTCCATTGGTTTGAAAAATTAATAATAATGTTAACTAAGGTAATGTTGTGGTAGCCAGCGACTGACATTGGGCTCCACCGGACAATTGAATATAAGGAGATGCATTTAATGGAGTGCACACTTTACAACAACAATTGCACAGACCACATCTGCTTATAGTAATACTGAATGTAGATAGAAAAGAAAAAAACTAAGGTAATCCCACTCTTGAAGAAAGGCGACTACGTGGAGACCTTATAGAGACTTTGAACATTTTTAACGGACTATACAACCTCCCGGATACATCAAATTGGTTTATACTGTTTAATCATTGTGATCATAGCAGGGGACACAACCAGAAAATCAAAACTAACACAGGTCACCACATACTCAGCAACAGAGTGGTTCATAACTGGAACAGGTTGCCAAAAGAGGAGGTCAGTGCAACATCTGTAAACAACTTTAAGAAGTGGCTTGATGACTGGTTACAGAAAACCAAAAAAAATCTCTTGTTAACTTGTGATTGCACCAGTGGACTGTATAAATTTGAATTTTGTGTAAACTATATAAAACAATTTTGACACAGTGTGATATGGGCACATCAGCAATTTGCTGTTAGACCATTAATCAAATAAATAAATAAATAATGATAATCTTTAACATATGTTTCAGTAATATACCTGTAGGTTGCACAAAAGATCCATACACCTCCTTGAACCTCCGTTCACACTTCTGCACCTGCCTCTTGAACTTCACAGCAGCATGGAGCCTCTCCACACACTCCTCGCAGATAGCACTCAGCATATTCTGCAGGTTTATTGATACCGGGGACAACTGAAATCAGATAGGTATATGTACATTTATTAGTTAGAATCATGAGACATATAACCCTACTCTTGCCGAGATGAAGGGACATTGTGGTAGGTTTTAGTTAAAAAAAAACAGGACATTTCACACAGCGCCATCTAGCCAAATACTAAGCTCACGCTTGTATTATGGGTACTAGATAATGGATATAATACATATAAACTTTTGTTTTGTAAATACATACTTATTATACAAAGAAACCGTAATGTCTTGTTATTTATAATGAAATTCTGCCATATATCTCAGAAATGACCAGACTCAACACAATTAATTACAAATTTTAATATTCATATGTACTTGTGTCATGCGGGATTCAAACCTGCACCCCTAGATTAGAAGGCAGAGCCACTACCAACTAAGCTAACAGGGCAGTCAGTTGGTAGTGAAGTCTCATTAGCTCCGAGCCTGACATACCCCACTGTGTGCATTTGTGTGTGGGTAAGTGTGTGTGTGTGTGTGATTGTTACTACTTCATGCTTGAGCAGGGGATTGATCCCAAAGCAGATATAGATGAAATTTGGGGCTGAGATAGACTAGACCATAGTGGTGCTTAACATCAGGCAGGCTATAGTCAAATGTAAGCCTATGGAACGTAAAAAAAAAGACCCTGGTCAAGTGACTTGTCTACAGCAATAGTGAATAACTAACAGAATATAACAGAGAGAAAATTAACAAAATACTCTCAGAAGTACTACAACAATAAAAATTATGGGTAGTATTTTGAATTGACAAGTGGGGCATGAATATAGGGTTGTGAGAGGTTAGCTATCTTTCATAGTGACCTCATCAACTCAATGTGGCTCCAGGCAAACTCTTATCTTCACTAAACAACCCTCAGAAGTAAATAAGTCAATGTAAAAGGTACCTTAAATTTTGCCCAGATTCAAAAGGCAAAACTTATCACTAGACTTATCTACCTTTTTTTTATATATATTTGAGGCTTTGTCGCTGAGCGACCATTAGGTACCTACTTATCTACCTTATCCCTACATTTACCTCGACATCAAAACATTCTTGCAGCATATTGAAATAAATAATCTCTTCGTCCATCCAAGAGTAGGTTTCGTACAAACTCTTGAAAGAACCCTCGTTGTGACAACACCGACATAAATCGTTGTCGCCCTCCTCCTTTTCCATGTTTTTGATATTTTAGCACTGTTCGCGACGTTAAAACTTTCTCATTAAACACGAAAGTACATATAGTATAATTATTATAATTATTATAACCACAGACCACAGACAGAAAACGCGGCGTTCGAAGCTTTTTTAACTTTGACGATCTATCCTGTTTTTTAACCGACTTCATCTACAACAGCATCACATAGGAAGTGGCTTTAGAGCCTATAGCCATTCCCTGTACATATCTTTGAATAGGCATAAGAATAGATAATCTCTGTCCACAATAAAATTATAATATGCTAGTAGGAAAACATTTATCGGTTACAGAGTATAAACTTGTCTATGGTCGTCCCGGTCGTCCGACCCGACAGCCAGATATTTGTCATATTTTTGGCGCGAATCGCGATAATTTCGCCTTGTGCCAAAACGTCAACAAAATAAACAAGAACAGTCTAAAAGTTAAACTTGGATACATTATTTTGACCAAAAAATCATACATCATCGATTTCGTCACTGAAAACAGAGAAACATGGAGATGCGAAACGTGGAAATTAAAGCTAAGATAAAAGACTACGATAACATCTGCAAAATCGCTCAGGAACTCAGCGGTGGGGCTCCAGAAATAATCAAACAAGATGATACATTTTACTTGGTGAATAAGGGTCGTCTGAAAATGAGGTTTTACGCCGACAATGCAGCTACTCTAGTTCGATATGACAGAGATGACGTAGGAGGCCCCAAACTAAGCAATTACGAATTGTTGCAGTTCTCTTCAGAAGAACATAGTAAAGCGAAACTTCTGGATGAAATGCTGAAAAAGTGCCTGGGCTTTAGAGGGCGTGTAGTCAAAGAGCGGTAAGCTTGCTTTCATATTAAATGAAAAGATTCTTGAGATGATTTATTTACTAGTAATCACATGTAAGTAGGTAGGTACCTCATACATACCATAATTCTATGCTATGTCAACTTGACATTATACAATTAGATGATTTCAAATATTTACTCATTAAATTTAGTCATGATGGTAGATTAATAATAACATTACCTGGATACAAGCGAAAGTTCTGACTTAACACTAAAACAGCACAATAATAATGATATTTAATGTGATAGTATTTAGTTTTTATCCAACACTAGTGGGTGCTCGCGGCTTCGCTCGCATTAAGAAGTAAAACTTGTATCCCCTATTTCACCCCTTTAAAAGTGGCATTTCCAAAAATCCTTTCTTAGTGGATGCCTACGTCATAACATCAACTTTCATTGCAAATTTCAGCCCAATCCGCCCAGTGATTTGGGCTGTGCGTTGATAGATCACTATATCAGTCAGTCAGTCCTTTGAGTTTTATAAATTTAGATTTCCAAAAAAAAAAACTTTTAAATAAATAAAATAAATAAATATGACACATAGTGGAAGTTGGAGGAAGCTTTGCCCAAGAGTGGGTCCAAGGAATTTTTATTTCATCCCTCTCTTTCCCGTGGGTCACAGTCACAATATATTTTTTTAAGAAATCAAGGTTTATTTAGTAACTATTAAAACCTTTTTGTTACAGAAAACTCTATATGGTAGGTCAGACAAGAGTACATATAGACAAAGTACAAGACCTGGGCTATTTCATGGAACTAGAAGTAGTTTTACGTCCTGAACAAACAAAAGAAGAAGGTCAGGCAATAGCTAGCGAGTTACAGAAGAAACTTGGAGTGGATGATGAAGATCTTATTACTTGTGCTTATGTAGATTTTTTTGATAGTGCTAAATAAAAAAAACTTTAATAGTAAGTTTTTATTTAAAATTTTAGGGTTAATAATAAATATAATAATCTGTATTTTTTTTTTTCCTCTATCTGTAATTTTTACTTAATTTTAAGTATAATATTGTAAAAGGCCTCTCAGTGTTGGCTACGGCCCCACTGATGCCGGGCGAAAGTCCCGAGAATCTGTGAAGAGAAATAAATATAATAACTAAACTAATATACCTACTTAAGTAAGACTGTGTTCTACAACAGAACGAATGTGTTGTAACTTAAAGGATTGGTTTTTGTCTTATTGTCATGCTTTAATACAAAAACTAATGTATAAATACTTAATTATAGACATTGATTGCATAAAAGTGTTGTATTCATGCTGAACTTCTATTCATTCATTCAACAAACAAAAGGACTGGCATTTTTTTTTTCACAAGAAATGGGTTTGCACTTGACCGTAATTCGCCTGATGGTAAGCAATCATTACGGTCTAGGATGGAACGTGCTTTTTATTCAGTTGCTAAGAAACACCTTAAATAAAGCATGAAACAAACATTCTCACAAGTACCTAACATATCAACATACATTAGTTTTATTATGCAATATTTAAAATAAAATGTTTAATTAGTTGTTTTATTTTTTGGGACACCTTGCGGTGTAGTAATAAAAGGCAATGGTAAAGTCACAACATTCTTTTATTCACTAGGTCATTGATCTCCATCAGTACAAGTACGATGGAGATCAATGCACTAGGTACACAACACAAAACGTCTCCATTATTATATAAGACTTATATTAGCTTAGAAAGCTACGATAAACATTTCCGCGAGTGCGTTGGCGCAATACGGGAGCGGGAGAATCTGTGAAGGTCTCGGACCGACTCGAACCAACTGGTGTGCGCGACCGCATGTCGCGTCGCGTGATATTGAGGCGCGGCGTTACCCCGCGCCCTCTGCCCGCTCTCCTACATGCGCGTGAGTCTATGACTTTGAGGTGGCGCGACAAACGCCACAATTTTAAATAAATGGTTTATTCATTCGGGCTTAGGGGCGTCTAGGGAACGTTTTTGTTTTTGTGGTCTGAAAATTTTATCTCCTGCTTTAGCTCTGCTCTGTCTTCTATGTACTATGGAAAAGAGAAGTAACTAGGTAGGTAATAAGGTAATAAGCTAGGTAGGTATCTTTTCATGTGTATTACTTCGAGCATCAACGTCAAAGTGTATATTAGAACCTTTATATTTATTAAATAACTTTATTATAATTTAGTTTTAACAATTTCTTTAAAATAACTTAGATTTGGGCAAAATATTTACCTTTTTTTTCAATGATGAAAATAAAAAATAATGGCTAAAAAAATGAGAAGCTGGCCTAATAATATAATGGTCCTGCTTTGCCAATTTTTTTTTTATTTAGTGCATGGTCAAATGAAACTTTAAATTATGCATCAATCCATAGCTCAGCTAGCAAAGTACTCGTATGCGATTACCAATATTAAGCAATGGGCGAAACGGCCAGTCTTTGGATGGGTGACCAAAAAGTGACATGTCATTCGAGCACTTCCGTGGATCGAATGTCACGTAAAATTGATAAGGCCCGGCTGTTTGACATTTTACAGCGACCGTTTAGTACCTATGTGTACTACCAGAGGAAGTACTCAGCGACCGTTTAGCCATGACAGATGCCCTAAGGGCGGTTCGAAAACTCTCGACACTAGAATTAGTTTTTCTCTAATATCTTCTATGTTTTGACTCTCTTCAGCTTTATTATTATGTACAGATAGGAGATAGATAACTATAAATTAGTGCTACTCACCCCGTGGGTGGAAAAAGTACGCGCAAGTTGTAAGTAATTTAATTTTCATTGATTTGTATGTCACATGTCGTACTTGCAATTCTATTAATAAGTGCATTAGAATATTTATTTTATTTATAGTACACAGATTATCTAAGGACTAATGTGTTGTAGCACATAATCCGTCTACTAAAAGTTGGCAGTATTTTAGTAGTATCCATGGACTTATTACGTCCATGGTAGTATCACTACTGACAATCTGTGTACAAAAAGCAGCCAGACCTGCAGTACAATTAGATCAGAAAAAAATCGTTCCTCAAAAACTTCATAGAAGATAAAAAATCATTGATTTGTTTTTGTATTCCCATCCCATGGAAATTAAAATTGTAAAGAATATTTTATGAATTAATCTACAGCTTAAAATCTGTTTTGTAACCTTTCAAATATCATGTGAAGGACTGCGAAAGGCTGCTAAGTTTAAATCGCTTGGTAAAAGTTGCAGAAATGGCTATGAAAGTTGAAATCAAAATAGAGATTTCGGATGAAGAAAGCGACGAAGCTCTCCTTTCCGAAGATCCCTTGTTGTTACAAAATGGGGAGACAGAAGCAGGCGCGGTGGAAAACGCATTTCAATGCGATATGTGCGAATTTCGCTGTACGAAACAGTGTTACCTAACACGACATAAGAGCAAGAGGCATTATTTCATCGCTAAAACTATGAAATGTGAATTTTGTGACTACACCACTTCAGACACGAGCAGTTACAAACGTCATATACGCAGACACACAGGCGAAAGACCGTATTGTTGCGATATTTGTCACAAATCATTCACAAACAGCGGAGATTTAAAACGCCATCACCGCAAACACACCGGGGAGCAACCTTACAAATGTGAACTCTGTGATTCGAGGTTCCCGTACAGCACTAGCTTAAAAAATCACATGAAGACTCACTCGGTACGAGAAAAGATACATGTATGTGATATTTGTCATACAGGGTTTGCTGAACCACACAGATTGAGGAGACATATAAAAATACATACGGGTGAAACTAAAAAGCCGTTTGCATGTGACCAGTGCAGTTATGCAGGTTCTAGTATGGGGCATTTAAAAATGCATTTACGGATACATATGAAGGTGAAACCTTTCAAATGTGATGTGTGCGGCTTCAGATCGGCACACCCTTATAATTTGAAAGTGCATAAACAAAAACATACCGAAGAATGATAACTTAGTTAACTTTCTATTATGAACTTGTTTTACAGGATTGGTTAAAATGTCTATTAGATTAAACCTGGCTTGTAAGTTTATTATGGTAACTGAAACTCTGGAGAAATATGTAGTGTTTTTCCGCTGTGACTGCTCCTTAACCGACATCAAACAACAAACTTGATGGTTTTTAAGTGTGTTCCTCCATATACCACTGCTACACCTCACCTCCACGGAGGCCACTTTGGTTAGGAGGTGAGGTGTGGCGGTGGTATATGGAGGAACACACCTAAAAGTTTGATGTCGGTTAAGGAGCAGTCACAGCGGAAAAACACTCATTTACATTAACTAACCAATTTTTATGTAAAGTAATATTATGCATAATGGCAGTTTTTTTGGTCATTTATGCATAATTTTTCTTTTATATCTTAAGTATTGAGTAACAGTTTTATTACATTATATTGTCTACATATGAGGAGGTAACTTTCATAACATGATTTGTCCTTTGGATATGGAACCGTGAAAACTCATTTTTTTTTTATTTTGTCAAATTGGGTAAGCTTTTGTGAATTATTTAGTGTAGAAATGTGAAATGAATATTACTGAATGAAATTATTAAGCTATCACAGATAAATTAGGCTTGCTTATCTTAAATTTTTTAATTAAAAAATGGACAAAACCCGTTTTGCATGACCACCATGGACAAAACATGTTTTGTATTGAAAACTCACTAAAATGTAGCAATCAAAATGTGTTTTATCCATATAATATTAATTGATATTTTAAGTATGGTTTATTATTATTTATTACATTATTATTATTTATAACAAACATTAAATAGGCATCAACTAAAACAAAAAAATATTTTGGACAATGTTTTATTATAGTATTACAAGATTTAGGATCAAGAATAAAGATTATTGATATTTAGGATTTAAGTTAAATTCTAATACAGTTTTCTTGATCCAGGCAGTCACATTCATTCTCTTCGTCAATGATTTCCTCGGAAACAGTAGGAGTATTGAAAAGAAGTTCCTTGTACCATTTGAAGCGGTTGTTGTCTAGCTCTTGCCAGTTTCCAAAAACAGCTTGCAGTAGTTTGTCTACATCCTTCTTCTTTTCATCAGTTAAGGATCTTCTCAGAGCCAATGTCTGTGGTATCATTCTGCGTCTGCGTCTGGATCAAAGATGAGATTATTCCATCCTGTACAAGTTTTTCCGGAACCAAACACAAGTTTTCTCGAAATTTTGCGACGTGATTTGGTGTGACTCTTGAGCAACGAAAGGTTTTCGTGTTGTGAGCACAAGGTTTGATCACATTACAATTACGTATCCGTGAATACTTCGCCATTTTAGCTACAACTCGTTTTCCACCAGTAAAATGTCTTTTACGGCTTCCACAATTACTCATCAATATTTCGACAGTATCTGTTTCGTCGACATCTTCCATATTTTAATTTGTTTTAAATTTATAAACTCAAGTAAAACAACTTAACCTCAAACTCCAACAGACAATAACATGACATATGACGAGTGATTCATTCAAAATGTGTTTTGTCAAATGTCAAAATGGCGTCCGCTGGCCTGTGATTGGGTGTTTGGACAAAACGTTTTATGACTGTTTTCTGGCAGAGGACAGAACACGTTTTGTTTTCACCACCATTTTTACTCGTAGAAAATACATACAAAAAAACATGTTTTGATCGAACCTTTTTTCTACGAAATAAGCGGTCCACAGACGAAAGAAAGATGGCATTGACAACACGTTTTTTTTTCTTTTGTGACATATCACGTTTTGAAAGTTACCTCCTCATATACCAATGTACCTGTTTGTGTTTTTAGAACTGGCAGTTATCTAATCTAATTATTGTATATTATTACAAATATACCATAAGCACAAAAATGTTTTTTTTTAAAGATTATGTTTTGACAGAGAATATAAAATACATCAAGTTATGATTCCAGATTTTGTTTTATTTTTGCTTTAGAAAAATTAAATAAATAAATAATTTGGGACATTGCACACAGCGCCATCTAGCCCCACACTAAGCATATGCTTGTATCGTGGGTACTAGGCATAGAGTAATATAATATACTGTACTAGGTAACTGATATAATACGTATATACTTTTCTTTTGTACATTTGTAAATTCATACTTATTTTACATAGTTTCAACCAGACAACAAAAGTAATTACAAATTTGAAAATAAATAATTACTTGTGTCATGCGGAATCGAGCCTGCACCCCTAGATAAGAAGGCAGAGCCACTACCAACTAAGCTAACAGGCCATTCAATTACAATGTGCATGATAACTCAGTGAGCGACCCAGTTCTTTCTAAAATAATACAGGTTTGCACTTGGCCAAAGTTGGCCTGATGGTAAGCTTTAGCTGTAGCGAGTTGGGCGAAACTCGGGAAGACTCAATTTTTATACCACGATCTAGACTTTTCATAGCCAACATTGTCAGGTTAACGAAGGCTTGCCATATACACGACGACTTGTAAACTTGAATACACCATGTTGGGATGGAAAAATGGTAGCATTACTTGATTTTAATATTGGCACCCTCAAAATTGTAAAACAAAAATTAAAAAAGAAAACAAACATGACGTATACCGGTGTTCGAATGGTGATTTATTGGTTTTTATCGTGTTTTAGTGCCTAATTTCTGGAGTTTTTCAGTGAATGCGGTGACAAATTTGTGATACTAAACACTTTAAGTGTGGTTCGCTGTGTACCTACAATAAAAAAGAATGTGTTAAAGACTCGTTTAGAATAAGTGGTTTTTCGAACTTTATTTTTCGCTTCATTGTATTGTTTCTATGTCTTTCGGTGAATGCGGTGATAAAAAATTGAACACTATGTACCTATCGTGCGTGTGTGGGCCCAAAATCTGCGCGTGTGCGGTTCGCTAGACTCGTTTTAATAAATTTCCCATTGGATGAAAACCGATATGTACACTGTCTTTATAAATAACTAAGGATTCCCGACAGACATTGTATTGCATTCGACAGCTCGGCCTTTGTTTTCGCTAAAATACCCTCACTAATCTTGTCCTGTCAGGGCGAGGTAATGAACAGTTGGGCGAAACTCGGAAAGACTCAATAAAAATGGGTAATTGAGTTTGATTTTTATCACTCCTTTTTTTCTGTCAAAAATAATAAATACTAGTGAAAGAATTACTTCGATACATCAATTAGTTTCCAACTTATAAGTTAAACAAGTTGTAACCGCACGACGCGGGCTGCCGGTGACTCTGTGACGTCATCATACAGCACGCTCAGTCTAGCTCACTCGTCGCGCGCTCGTGGCGTCTAAATTTTAACTAAATACTTTTAAAATGTCCACTTCGAATACTAGGAAATCATGTGTTGTGCCTAAATGTAAAAATACAACTACCAATTCACCGGAAAAGTTGTTTTTTTATAGTTTCAAAGGACGTTAAAATGGGAAAAAAATGGAGTAAAGCTATGAAGAGGTTAGATCCATTTGAAGATAAAAGAATAGTTAATTGTTGTGAAGACCATTTAATCATATTTTATGTAGGTACCTAAGTAATAATAATGATTTCTATTTTAATCGTGTGGTTATTGATTTTACATTGGCAGGAAAAATATTGAATCAATAAGTACGCGATTATTCCGGTTAAAATAGTTTAATTATAATTTACAGAGATCGTGAATACCTAAGACTATTATAATATTTTGTAGTTTATATTTATTTATTTAGTAGCTGGTCCGGGTTGCTAAACCTTTGGTGTCAGAACTTTCCGTTATGTTTTTACATTGTATTACAGTTATAATATCTTGAGAAATATGCAGCTGTTTTGTGTAATCCTTTATTTTCTAGGTATACACAAGTTTAAATCGCTGTGCCTACTCGCGTAGACTAGGTGTAGATGGCTTGTAAGAATTTTCTTGTTTTAGATGTGAAATGTTTAAGTGTCTACCTGTTACTGTTTTTAATATTGAGCACAAAATACGAAAAAAAAAACACGTTTTTTGTATGGTAGTCCCCCTTTAATATTTACTTTATTGTTATTTAATTATTTATTTCGAAAGGTAATATACCTTACAAGTAAATATTCTCTGAAAGTTTGAAGCATCTACCTGTACCCGTTTTTAATATTGAGCAAAAAAAATACGAATAAAACACGTTTATTGTATGGGGACCCCCTTAATATATATAGATATATATATATTTTAATTTTTTGTACCTATTTGTTATTATAGCGGCAACAGAAATACATCATTTGTGAAAATTTCAGCTTTCTAGCTATCATGGTTTATGAGAGACAGACAGCGCAGGCTTAGTAATAGGGTCCCGTTTTACCCTTTGGGTACGGAACCCTAAAAAGGACAAAAATAATAGTTGAAAAATAATTATTTATTTCGAAAGGTAATATACCTTACAAGTAAATATTCTCTGAAAGTTTGAAGCATCTACCTGTACCCGTTTTTAATATTGAGCAAAAAAAATACGAATAAAACACGTTTATTGTATGGGGACCCCCGTAATATATATAGATATATATATATATTTTAATTTTTTGTACCTATTTGTTATTATAGCGGCAACGGAAATACATCATTTGTGAAAATTTCAGCTTTCTAGCTATCATGGTTTATGAGAGACAGACAGCGCAGGCTTAGTAATAGGGTCCCGTTTTACCCTTTGGGTACGGAACCCTACAAAGGACAAAAATAATAGTTGTACCTATATTATATATACTTGCGTATCTAATCTACCTATGTATAGCTACAAAACTAATATTTGTTCTGGTTAACGTAAAAACATGGTAGGTAGATTAGGTACTTCTACTATTTGAGTTGCATTCTTCCATTATGACATAATGTAAGTTGGGTATTTTGTTTTGATAAAACTATTTAGAACACATAAATTACTAAGCACAAGTAGCTTACTTAACTTTGCATTTTTATTCCTCGCATTTCGGCGGCATATCAATATTTGAAATCAATATTTGTTGATAAATAATGCGTATTAATAATTAATCCATCTATTTTAGGTAAATTATCCGATTCCTCTGCTTAAATCCTTCATAAATTTAATAATTCGAATAATATTTCCTATTAATATATTATTTATTAACGTAATACGCGAAAGAAAACACATCAAAATACTGCGCAAGCTACTATCACCGCTGCTGGTGACTTGATACTAAGCAAGCGCAGTAAGCGGGGCGCGGCACGCGCGGCGAGTTGTGGCATGACGTCACAAGCGGTCATGGGGCTCTTCGTCAGATTGGATATTTTTTTAAACTTTGAATGCCTATAAAATCAAAACTACTAGGTATTTTTGATTACAACAAAAACTAGCGTATTTGTATACATACATGCCTTACTAAGACAAAATTGCAAGTGATCTGGCGTACCTAATACATTTCTTCATTTTTATACTACGATCTAGACTTTTCATAGCCAACATTGTCAGGTTAACGGAGGTTTGCCATATACACGACCACTTGTACACTTGGTAGCAAATAAATACACCATGTTGGATGAAAAAATGGTAGCATTACTTGATTTTAATATTGGCACCCTCAAAATGGAAAAACAAAAATTAAAAAAGAAAACAAACATACCAAAAAAAAAACAAAAAAAACCAACCGGTGTTCGAATAGTGATTTGGTGGTTTTTATCAACGACTTGAGATTATTAATTTCGTTGGTTTTTATCTTGTTTTAGTGCCTAATTTCTGGAGTTTTTCATTGAATGCGGTGACAAATCAGTGACACTTTATGTGTGGCTCGCTGCGTACAATAAAAAAGGTGTGCTAAAAACTCGTTTAGAATGAGGTGTTTTTCGAACTTTATTTTTCGCTTTATTGTATTGTTTCTATGTTTTTCGGTGAATGCGGTGATAAAATATTGAACACTTTATGTATCTTGCGTGTGTGGGGCCAAAATCTGTGCGTGGGCGATTCGCTAGACTCGTTTAGGTGTAGGTATGTGTTTTTCGACTTTATTTTCAAGTAATTTGTAAAGACAGTCTTTTTTAGAGCTTCGTGTGTAGGTATTTTAAGGACTTGTACTGCATGCTGATGCAAAATTAAAAATGGGTAAAAACAGAATTTGCGTCATATGTTTGCGACAAGAAACAAACACACCTGGATTCTTTGCAAATTTCCCATTGGATGAAAACCGGTATGTACACTGTCTTTATAAATAACTAAGTAATCCCGACAGACATTGTCTTGCATTCGACAGTTCGGCCTTTGTCCTCGCTAAATACCCAAACAAATCTTGTCCTGTCAGGGCAAGATAATGAACACACATTAAAAAGAATTGCTTTTTCTTTGTCGACATATGTTTGTCTGCTGTACACTGTATTATAATTGCTTTTACCCTTGAATTGTTTAATTTAAGTTTTTCATTATTTAATATGTCACAATTGAATTCTACAATATGTAGCACCTGCTTTTCTTCTAGAAGTGATTTTACTTTGAATTTCGTTTTGTTTGAGTTGTTGTCGCCTTTTAGTGAGTTTTACTCTTTTGTGTTTATTATAGGTGTAAGGAATGGGTACGTGTTATTGGTAAAGAAGACCTTCTATATTTACCAATAGAAAAACTTCACCAAATAAGATTTGTATGTGAAGACCATTTTTCAAAGAAAGATTTCAATGAAAAAGGCAGCCGACTTCTTAAGAGGGCAGTACCAGAGCTAAAACTTACAGCTCAACCTCTACCAGATGAGCTGTTAGAAGAATTCCCCCTTCATATAGCTAAAAAAACAGGTATGTGCCTTCCTATTATTTTTAAGGTTCCTCAACAAAGGTGGATCGGTACTGAGTGTGTACCTATTGTTAGTCTGTTGGTCACAATTAATTTTTAGGGTTGTTTGCAGAGCTAGACAATTGAATAGACAAAGTAATAACTTTTTATCTCAATAAGTTGCAAAATTTGGCTGTGTTTTTTATTTATAACTTTTACAGGTTTGCACTTGGCCATAGTTTACTTGATAGCAAGCAAAGGCTATGGCCTAAGATGGAGTGTGCTTACCCGATAAGAACCGATTCACTCTCGCTTTGAAGATCTCTGGATTATAGTGTGTGGGGAACAGAGAGTCAGGCAGGGAATTCCACAACCTTGCGGTACGAACAATAAAGGTAGAAGCGTACCGTTTCGTGATATGGAAGGAATTAATTTCAATCAATCAAGAAAATCAGCAGATTTCTAGTCCATTTTTTTTTCTGCTACCTTGACTAAAAAGTTCCATTTGGTTCGAAATATCGTAAAAAAAGGGCTTGAGCTTAGGTTGTAAATATAAATCTTCTTATATATAAAAATGAATCGCAAAATGTGTTGGTGAGCACATGACTTAACAACGTTTGGACCGATTTGGCCAATTTTTTTTTAAGACAGGGTGCTATGTGAAATCGACATAAAAATCAAATAAAATAGAAGTATATAAGATAGAGCTAATTTTTTTTGATTCAGTGTTAAGACAAAAAAAACGCCTAAACACGATTACGTATACTTCGCTTGATAGTTTTATTTTTTGGAAAATTGTTGTTTTGAAATATTTTTCACCTTTTTTTCCAAAAGTAGTAAAGAAATTTAAACCAATTTAATTATATCTAAAAGATAATGTTATTATTTAGAGGAGTAAAAAGCCATAAATAGAATATTCTGAATTGCTGATTATATATGATTTTTTTTAGTCAAAAACGTCTGAAATACTGCTCAAATTGTGCAGAATTGTTTGCGTGTGGACAAGACTCGTCGGCCGGAGCTATTCGCGCGATGCTCGCCCTTGCTGTCAGGAGTTATACATGCGATAAAGCAACTGTAGGCATTTTTCCAAGCGCAAAGCGTTTTCAGGTGAAATATCGTGGCCTTAATAGATGATTATAATCAAACGGTTATGTTATGGCCCCTTAACTGAGGGAACTCTTTCCTGAAACGGTCTATATACCTATAGACCGTTTCGTAAATTTGTATCGGTACTAATCGGTAGGCACTTCTACTAGATGACGCTATTGTAAGATTCTACACTATTCTACATATTTTTACTTGTCAATGTCAGACGTCAGTTGTCAACTTCACGATAGTAAAATAATTAATCGCAGAAAAAATTAACCTCCGTGGCGGGCGGCCGTGTTTGTGTTGTTTTTCTGCATTATTGATCCCTTTTCAATGTTTTTTGTCCCTAAGTTTGATGAGTTGAGTCTTCTCATCCAAACTAGTGATCTTGCGCTTGAAATGGTTTGTGAACATTGAGATAGGACTCCAGTGTTTTTTTTTGTGAGACAGGACTCCATTAATGAGTTCATAGTTTTTTGGGTTTCGTACCCAAAGGGGTAATACGGGACCCTATTACTAAGCCTCCGCAGTCTGTCTGTGTCTCCAGGCTGTATCTCATTAACCGTGATAGCTAGAAAGCTGAAATTTTCACAAATGATGTATTTCCGTTGCCGCTATAACAACAAATACTAAAAATAAAAATATTAAGGGGGGTCCCCATACAATAACGTGTTTTTTTCGTATTTTTTGCTCAATATTAAAAACGGTAACATGTAGACGCTTCAAATTTTCACAGAATATTTACTTGTATATTACCTTTTGATATAAATAATTAAATAACTATAAAGTAAATATTAAAGAGGGGCTCCCATACAACAAACGTAATTTTTAAGTAATTTTTACTCGATCTTAATAAACAGGTAGAAACTTGAATATTTGTAAGTAAATATTTAGAAATATATTTACTGTAAAAATAAATACCTAATCTAATACATAAAAACTCACAAAATGAAAATACCCGTGCATCTAAACGCGGTGCGAGCGCCGCGCCGCGCCGTGGTGGTTATAGCGCGAGGTGGTTGCTAAGCAACGGCCGCGCGGGTATCGGGGGATGAACGTGTTTTTCTATTATAGATGATAGTACGGGACTCTTCGTGACTCGCACTTGGCCGGTTTTATTAATTCCGTAGTGAACATGTCGTACAAGTGGTGCTGCGTTGCAGGTTGCGCTAGTATTGCAGGTTAGTAAACGCTTTGTCACCAGTACTACCATATTCAATAATACTTGATTGTTGTTTCTCAAATAAGTAAAGTACCTATAGGTAGACTATTAGATGTAAGCAAAATTTGTGAAGACACTGGCTAGATAATGCCTAGCCAATGTCTCTTGCTACGCCCCAATACCTAGGGCTCATGTATTTTATTTTGGAAATTGTATGTGTGCAAGTATGCATTATTTTGGATTATTTACTATGTTTTCACTATATGTCCATCTTTTTTTCGTATTTCCGTATTGTAGGTCATCAATAACTGCCAAATAGGTAAAAGCTTTATTAAGTCTAAAAATGTATACATAAGTATGTATGTATTTATTAGAAAATGACTGAAGATGAGATTGTCTTTTATTATACCTTTTGGTACCTACCTTTAAATTTTAATTTCTGCAGTGCGACTAGACTAAAGACATGTATTGGATATTAATTTCATCTTATATATACATACATATGTCCTAAGAACGAGCTCTTGACAGACAGACAACACAATTATGAAAAAACTCTAAAACATAATTTTGTAATAAGGCCCATGGAGATTTACTGAAATTGTGACTACACTAAAATATTTATATGTTTCAGGATCAGATATTGTCATGCATGAATTTCCAAGTCCTGCAAAGCATTTGGATCATTTCAAAATCTGGATCAACTGTGTTGGTGGAGATATTATGTCAAAATATTCCGCTGAGTACATTCATAAAAATAGAAGAATCTGTCGCAAGCATTTTGAAACGAAATATCTCTGCCGAAACAATAGACTCAGCTCTAATGCTGTACCAACTCTTAACATGCCACGTTAGTCCACCTTATAAATTTATTAATAATTGTTTGGAGGGTAATGCTTAAACATTTGTTGAATGTTGGGTTGGGTTGGGTTGGGTTTGAGCTTAGGTGGGGTGTGGGGATCGGACTACCTTCACGTTGGGAAAGCCCAACTAATTTCATCTCTCCTTAGTTGGAGTGGCCTGGTGGGCCTTCCACAGTCCGGTGGATCTTGCTGACCTGTGTCCAAATGTCCGATCGAGTGGGGGCCCTCGTCTATACCTCTCCTTCGAGAGGGCTGGTGTTAGGGCCTGAGGCGTAGAGCTCGCCGCACCTCGCGGTGCAGGCGGAGCTGGGGTTTCTTACAGAGTACCCGAGGTGGTCGCCGAGACGCGAGAGGAGTTCGGTGTACCGGCCGAGTAGCGGCGACACGGGAACCGAACTCCGTGCGCATAGGGCGCATTGGAGTTGGGCGGCCGCTCTGGCGCGCGACCTTCTGACTCCTGAAGGTTCTGGCCGGCAGGTCAGGGAACCTCTTCCCCTAGAACGAGTCCCCACAGAATGCACGACGTGTCCCGTGCTCTGACACGTCGTCCTTAAGGGTTGGGCTAAGCTCCCCGAAGCGTCACCAGGGCTGCGGATGCATGCATCGCACTCTCGTGGCCCTGGACCAACGATGCGGAGCTGGAATACCCCAGGTTTTTAGTGGGTATGCCGCCCTTTGGAGCGGGACGAAGACTCCCACATAACCATCCGCCTTTCCAGGGTTTGGGTGGTACCTATCTGTAATAGACATATTATATGATATGACATATTGTATGATTACATACCTATTATTATGTTTGACATGATTTTAATAACAATAATTTTCATTATTTTATTCATAAAACTAGACATATTTACGTAACTTTTATCAACAAAATTTTTATAAAAACTACCTAAATGTTATACATTCAATTTGACGAGATATTGTAATTTGTGTAGCATATTCTATGATATTAGTAAGTACTTATACCTATACCTATGTATGTTACAACTTTACATTATCAATAAAGATTCTTTATCTTTATACTTAGGTTTTCCTGGGTCAAAAAAGTGTTTGAGCTTAGGTTGTAAATATAAATCTTCTTATTTATAAAAATGAATCGCAAAATGTGTTGGTAAGCGCATAACTCAACAACGCCTGGACCGATTTGGCGAATTCTTTTTTTTTAATATTTGTTGAAGTTCAAGGATGGTTTTTACGGCGAGAAAAAATCAAGAAAATTTCAGAAAATCCCTAAAAACCGCCTTTTTTTCCTACAAACGTTTTCTAACTAAAGAGTAAAAGACTCAACAGACAGGACGAAGTCCGTCGGGTCCGCTAGTTATTTATAATATCATATACAATTAATACTCACTACCCTCTCTTATCATCATTAGTTACTAAAATTAATTTGTTACTGGAAAATCGCTCATAATAAACCTTCTAAAACACCTAAGAAAAGATGTCTTGAAGAGATCGCTCTATGCGATAAGGTCGACCAGTGTACCTAGGTTAAGTTATGTCTCTCTAGATTGTTTTAAACTTAAATGTATTTTTTTCTGGTGTACAATAGATTTTATTTTAATCTATGAAAAATTCGGGTCGTAGTCACAAACATCACATTTCGAAGTGATTACAGTGTTCACAGAGCATAGGTTCATGGACCACGGCTTGTATTATTTTTCCATTATTCATATTCTTGCAAATATATTTATTTCCTCAAATTTTATTGTTTGGTTCTTTTGGCTGACCCTTCCACCGTTACGTACATGACACTGGCAAAATTGCGACAGTGCCGCAGAAGCCATTAAAAAAAATTAAGTTGACGTTCGAAATTTTGGCTGACGCTTCCACCGTAACGTACATGACACTGGCAAAATTGCGACAATGCCGCAGAAGCCATAAAAAAAAATTAAGTTGACGTTTGAAAATTGTACGTCCTTCCCTTCCCTTCTATTAAAACAAATTAATGTATGTATGTATGTAGTAGTAAATTATTTATGTTTTATTGTAAATATGTTCGCGGATAAACCAAACACCACTAAACGTACATGTGCCAAGTGTGGCATCAAATATAAAGAAGATTTGATGCATCGTTTTCCTAAACTAGGTGCCAGAAATGCACTAAGGCAAGTTCTTGATTAAATTACCTTTTTTTTTGTTATAATTCGCATTCTTTTAATATCCATATATGATACTAGTGGATGCCCGCGGCTTTGCACGCGTTATGAAATATTATTTTCAATTTATTAACGTTTACAGACTCTCTCAGTGTCTATTTTAGAAACTGTAGCCAACACTGACAGACCCTTTACAATCTGATTCCTTACTACGAGTAAAAAATACAGAGAGTGGAGATACAGATATTCACTATTGCAGAGATGATAAATGTGTATCTGGAACATATTATTGGTAACTAGTGAACACCTGTGGCTTGCATTATTTTAGAAAGAAAAAAAGAAAAACATTTATTGTAGCAAATAAGTACCTACAAGCAAGAAATATTTAAATATATACTTAAAACTACTTAAATAAAATACATATTTGCCACAATACAATCCCAACTCAGCATAATGCTGGCTGCATAGCAACCAGCGCTGGTCTTCCGTTGGGGTTGGTGATGACGTCACATACACATACATGGTTTTATGATAAAAAGTAACCTATGATTAATTTAAATAAACAAACAGAAATAAAAAAAAACCTGATGAAACATGTTTTATTATCGATTGAAAGTATTTGCCGTGAGTTGTTTATTTATTAATATATGCTGTACACAATACAATATTACATTTTAGAACTGATTCTAAAAAAAAGATTGAATTGTGTGACCCTGTTGCTTGTTTGAAGTTTAGGGCATAGCACATTTCTTACAATATCTAGGTACTTAAACACTTTTTTCTTGTACTAATTTAGTTACATGGCTGAATACTTAATAATATCCTTAAAAAAACTACGTGGAATAGGTTTACATTTGACTACAGCCTGCAGTAGGGTGTAACACACTTACCTAGAAGATACCTATTTACTCTAGATTTGAAGACCCCTGGATTGTATGATGTGATCTATTTTAAATTAAAATATGGTACCTATCATTGTCTGGCCTGTTAGCTTAGTTGGTAGTGGCTCTGCCTTCTAATCCAGGGGTGCGGGTTCGATTCCTGCATAACACAAGTAATTATGAATGAAGAAAAATTTAAAAATTTATAATTACTTGTGTTGAGTCTGGTGGTTTCTATGTATAATAAGTATGTATTTACTAAAGAAAAGTATTTAAGTATTATATCCGTTATCTAGTACCCACGACACAAGTGTTTGCTTAGTGTGGGGCTAGATAGCGCTGTGTGATATGTCCCGGAATATTTATTAAATTTATTGATTGTTTTGTAGATGTGAAGCGTGGGCCAGATATGTGTATACGGACAAGGAATGTTACAAACCTGACTTCCAAAATTCGTTACACAACAGATGTCTAATGCTATGCGGAAACCATTTTAAAGCCTCATCGTTCACTGATTCAACGTTGAGAAAGTTGCATAGAAGCGCTATTCCTGATGAGGAATGTGACAGAATGACTGTGAGTAGCGGAGATTTTTAACCGAGTTTTTTAACTTTTTTATTTATCTATTACTTTTTTTTATGTGGGATAGGTTTACGTTTGACAACAGCCTGCCTGATGTTAAGCATTGCTGCAGCCTAGGGTGTAACTCGTTTACCTGGAAGATACCTATTTACTCTAGATTTGATAACTCCTGGATTGTAGTTCGCAGGAAACACAGCTTCTGGTAAAGTGTTCCATAGCTTTGCCGTCCGTACAATAAACGTTGAGGCAAAGCGGTGTGTTCGATACCTCGGCACATCCACCATGAAGCGGTGCCTACCTGCGGACTTTCCGCTTGTTCGGTTATAGAATATACTTATACTTACTACTTACTAATGTGGCGCTGCGACCCAAAGTGGACCCTGGCCTCCGACACGTGGAAACGCCGCTCCTCTCGATTCTGCGCCATCTCCTGCACTCGGTAGCATGGAGTTGTTGCAGATCCTCCTCTATCTGGTCCTGCCTGCGGTACTTGGGTCGTCCGACTGGCCGTCGACCAGTTGGTCGTCCCAAGTACGTTTTTATTTATTAATATTACAGATTTGAACCTGTGCTCCCAGTGGCTGAACCTACTGGTGGTTCTTTATTAACAAGAAATAGGTTTGCACTTACCAATAATAACAACATTTTAATTAAAAAAAAAACTGGGACATTGCACACAGCGCCATCTAGCCCCACACTAAGCAAGCGATTGTGTTGTATGTACTAGATAACGGATATAATACTTATATACTTTTCTTTTGTAAATACATACTTATTATACATAGAAACGACCAGACTCAACACAAGTAATTATACAGTTCTTATCGGGTAAGCACGCTCCATCTTATGCCATAGCCTTTGCTTGCTATCAGGTAAACTATAGCCAAGTGCAAACCCGTTCAAGTTAAAAAAAAAAACATTTTGAAATTCATAAATACTTGTGTCACGCGGGAATCGAACCCGCGACCCCTAGATTAGAAGGCAGAGCCACTACCAACTAAGCTAACAGGCCAGTCAATTTGCAGTTGACATATTGATTGTTTTTATAATGATGTTTGAACAACAAGAATCGACTTTTTATTTTCAATGTTCTAAACTAATATATAAACCGCGTTTTATAATAACGCGGTATGTGTCCATGTAATTTGTTAGTAAGACAACTGCTGTTTTTTTTAGGGAATTTCACCTCAAGCATTACCGTTTGCAGTTACACTGGACCCTTACGTCCTTCAATATCACATCGAGGGGAATAATAGTTCTGGTATGTAGCTTTATAAACTTACATTTATTTATTTATACATGCACACATACAAATTTCCAAAAAAAAATTACATGTGCCCCGAGGTATTGGGGCGCAGCAAGAGACAGTGGCTAGGCTTTATCTAGCCAGTCTTTACAAATTTTGCTTACATCTAATAGGTCTAATAATCTAAAAATCTAATATAGTCTACTATGCTTTACTTATTATCTTATTATCTTATTTAGTTGTAATAACCGGCTAGCACTTACGTTAATAATTATGTCGATAATTAGCTCGACAAGTTTCGGATAACTGAGGTTTCCATCATCAGGAGGACGAGTCAGCACGCGCGTCTTGGTTGGATTTATAATTATAATTAATTAATTAATTTATGATTAATCCATTTTCAGTAATACAGTGATCGCTAACCGATACGGCGTGGTAATATTATAAAGCTGAATAGTTTGTTTGTTTGTTTGAACGCGCTAATCTCAGGAACTACTGGTGCGAATTGAATAATTATTTTTGTGTTGGATAGACCATTTATCGAGGAAGGCTTTAGGCTATATAACATCACGCTGCAACTAATAGGAGCGAAAAAACAATGGAGAATGTGGAAAAAACGGGGAAAATTATTCTTTGACGACTTCCGTTGCGTGCGCTGTGAAAACGGTTAAAGATATCAAAAAAATATGTATGAAAGAATGATTACTCCTTAAATGATCTAACAAAATGTCCTCAACAGTATATATGTCTATCTTTTCAGATTTACTCACTAGAACCGTTTTTATGGTAATAACTATTCCACGCGGACGAAGTCGCGGGCACCAGCTAGTGCATAATAAAGTGAAAGAGTTTAACTTTTTAAACTTTTTTAGTAATGAGCGATTTTCCAGTACGAAGTTAATTTTAGTTGCTTCATACATAATATGTTCATTTGTTAGCGCCTAAAACTAAAAGTGGTGCGATTCTGATGCTGATTTCATTTCATTTTTTCAATTCAGATTAACACTGTCCACTTATACCTACTAAGGAATCGAGAACCGGTAACGATTCTAAGAACCGGGATTTTCGGGATTTCGCAAATCGGTACCGAGATTACCCGGGATTTTCGGTACCGGGATTTCCCGGATTTAAATTAAACCCTAATACCAAGTTAAGAGTAGGTATGTGTACGGAATGAAACTAAAAAGTACCTATTAGTAAAATAAAATTAATTAAAAAAAAAAACTAAAACAGACTTCACTCTACTACTCTCTTGTCTCTCTTGTCTACTGCCACTATAAATTTACTAAATAAGAAAGAAAGAAAGAAAGAAAGAAAATATATTTATTGAGACACACACAAAATAATTTATAATAATTTATTTTCATTTTTGCGACTTCAAAATTCAGAGTTGGGAGCAAAGAATCTATCAAATTGTTGAAACTTCAATAAGACTACTTATAGGCTTGTCTATAAGTAGTCTTATTGAAGTCCGTTACATTTGGATTCTTATAGCTTGACAAAAATAACTCATAAGAAAATATAATATACAAACGAATCAAGTAAATGTAGCGCCCGTAGCTCAGCTAGCGGAGGCAATCGCATGCGATTACCAATGTTAAGCAAAGGTCGACGCGGTCAGTACGCGGATGGGTGACCGAAAAGTGGCATTCCATTTTTTTTTGGGCGCTTCCGTGGGTTGGATGACACGTTAAATTGTAAGTCACGGCTGTTTGTCTAATACGGCAGTCGTTAAGCCATGTCAGAGGCCCTTAGGGCGGCTTGATAAATTCTCGACACCAGAGTTGGCCACTCTCATTCGCTAAGAAGAAGGTAAAATGTTTGTTTTCAGGTAAAACCGTTCACAACTCAGACAATAAAGCTGACAACAGCAAAGTTCACATCGTCAGTGAAGAAGTGGTCGTCCCCCAGGGCACCCCACTCACCGGCGCCAACATCGCTGCGTTGACTGAGAAGGTTTGTGTATTTTTTTACCTACGAATAATTAATCGGTGAAGGAAAACATCGCGAGGAAACCGACATGTTTGAGGACCACAATATCCGAGGACATATTGTGTCTTCTGTGGTAAGACCTGGGCGCCCACCACGATGTGTCTGCACAAGAGAACTCTCCCTACTTAAATACAATAGCTTCATCATCATCATCATCCACAGCCTTTGGGATCCCTTTGCTGGGTATAGGCCTCCCTATGTATGTGCCATCTGCGTCGATCTTGTGGAGACCTCATCAAGGTTGTTATAATTATACAATAGCTTACTAATAAGAAATTCTCTCTCTTTCTAGCCTACTGAGATTCCAGAAATTGAAACTAATACAGAAAAGGTATACCAGGAATCCAGTAATATAGATCAAGAAGACAGAAGAAACAGTACTGCAAAGAAATTTGACGAAGAAAATACTTCTATAGTTGTACCGTCCGTTGAAACTTCAAATAATGTGAACGTGGAAGATCCTTTTAAATGTTCTCAGGTTTGTATTTGTATCGTCTTAATGTGAATTTATACTTTGTAGCGAGTGTTGGCTCAGCGGTTCCAGTGTCTGCTTTTCATACAGACGCACCCTGGTTCGAATCCGGCCCTACACCAAAGACTTGTATTTTCAAGTTATGTGTGGATTTGCACTCGTTTAGCGATGAAGGGAAACATTGTGAGATGTTTGAGGACCACAATATCCGAGGACATGTGGCTTCCGTGGAAGGACCTGGGCGCCCACCACGATGTATCTGCACAAGAGAACTCACCTAATTAATTCTGCGGGGGAGTCACGACCCTCAGTCACGAGGAAATACGACTCAAAGAGAGAGTTAGATAGATAGATAGAAAACACTTTATTATAAACACTAAAAACAGGAAGATACACAATGAAACATATATAGGTACAAACTTAAAATGTGTGTCCTAACTGGCGACTTTATCGCTCACAGCGAGTTAGTGAGTCATGTAAAGTGATTAAATTTAAAGATAAAGATAAATAAAAAATATAAAAACTTTATTAACATAGCATCGCACTATATAAGGCAAGTCAAATTACGATTCCCCTTAAGTCAGTTCTTTATGTGTAAATTTATGTAATACATATATAACAACTATTTTAACATACACGAGAGAAGTTCGATTTAAGAGTTGAAACGAAGATTCTACTAGTGCTAGGTTCATAAATTCTTTTAGACTGTAAAATGGATTATATTCAAAGAATTGTTATAATTATGAGTTAATTTATTAAGTGCTAAACCCGCACTATGGTTGTTTTAAATTAAACTTTTATTGGAAAATGAGGTTAAGGCGTTCCGGACGGTGATTGGAAATACGCAGGTTCGAATCCTGCCGGTCGTGATTATTTTCGCTCATTTTCCAAGAAAAGTTTAATTGTTATAATGATTTGTTCATATTCTTAGGCGACCCAACGTCACGAAGTTCAGCAAACAGTGACGAAAGACATAGCAATAGAAGAACCCACGTTTAAAGACCCTCTGGAAGTCAACCAGGGATACGAGGTCGAGGTTCAAGAGACTGCAGCGGCCGCGTATTCCACTGATGATGATGATGATTATCAACCGGACGCCGCGAGCACTGTTTGCAGTGAGGATGATGATTATGGTGAGGTTTTTTATTGTTATTTAACTTTTTTTGCAGCAGTCGTTATTTCATATGCCCGGCGGTTACACACCCTCATACAAACTTTCCCTTTATAGTATTAGGGGGAATATAATCTATATACATATATAAAACTCAAAGGTGACTGACTGACTGACTTAGTGATCTATCAACGCACAGCTCAAACCACTGGACGGATCGGGCTGAAATTTGGAATGAAGGTAGATGTTATGACGTAGGCATCCGCTAAGAAAGGATTTTTAGAAATGCCACTTTTAAGAGGGTGAAATAGGAAATGCAAGTTTTACTGCTTAATGCGAGCGAAGCCGCGAGCATCCACTAGTATAATAATAATATGAGATGAATGTGTATGTTGGTCTGTTTTTTGCATTTTGATGTCACAACAGAGTGACGAATGACCGTGTTTTTTGGTATAAGTAATGGTAGGGTAGTAGGTGGTATTTGTGGTAGGCAGACATAGACTACGTTTTAGTCCAAAATGCGTTCTTAAATACTTTCTCTTACGAAGACGCCTAATCAAAATCATTCATTATCTAATTTAATATGTTTTAGTTTCAGAGCACGCAACAAGGCGACAGACTCGACAAGTGACAGGGAGCCATGTGTCGGCAGCAGCGGACCACGGCCCGTGCTGGTGTTGCCTGCAGCAAGGCGCGCACAGCGTGGCGGACATACCCGCGCTGTTACACTGTCTCAATGTGCCGGTATGTTGTTGTACATACAACTAACACAAGCGACACTGTGCTCGACATGAAGTGACAGGGAGCCATGTGTCGGCAGTAGCGGGCCACAGGCAAGAAGTAGAACTTGCATCCCCTATTGCACCCCTTTAAATGTGGCATTTCTAAAAATCCTTTCTTAGCGGATGCCTACGTCATACCATCTACCTGCATGCCAAATTTCAGCCCAATCCGTCTAGTGGTTTGGGCTCTGCGTTGAAAGATCACTATATCAGTCAGTTACCTTTGAGTTTTATGTATTTAGATATATAGAGATTAGGGCGTAGCTACTTACTTCTTTGTTCGAGCGAAGCCGCGAGCACCCAGTAGTAAACTAAATATCCAATGAATGATAGGCTGTTTGTCCCACAGTTGCGCCTCCCCCCCGCGCTGGTGGCGCGCGTGTGCGCGGACTGCGCGGGCTTCCTGGAGCGCGCCGCACGCTTCCGAGACATGGTGCTGTGCTCACAACAGGTCAGTGCACAGTATTAGTAGAATATTTAGATATTTTTTTTACGTGGGATAGGTTTACGTTTGACTACAGCCTGCCTGATGTTAAGCATTGCTGCAGCCTAGGGTGTAACACGCTTACCTAGAAGATACCTATTATCTCTATATTTGAGAACCCCTGGATTTTAGTTCGGAAAACAGCTTCCGGTAAAGTGTTCCAAAGCTTTATATAGCAGAATATTTTTGACTGCTCTATTAGCTTAGTCGGTAGTGGCTCTGCTTTCTAATCTGTGTCGCCATCTAGCCCCATACTAAGCTTACGCTACGCTTGTATCATGGGTACTAGATAACGGATATAATACATATGTACTTTTCTTTCGTAAATACATAATTATTATACAAGGAAACGACCAGACTCAATACAAATTTAAAATATACTAAAATTCCAAGTGTCAAGCGGGAATTTAACCCGCTACCCTGGCTTAAAGGCAGAGCCACTACCGGCTGTTAGCTAACCGGCCAGTTAATGTTTAGCTCATTGGCTCCAAGTCTGATATACACCACTGAATGAAAATGAGATAAATATACCAGAACCGAGACCGAGAGAGTAGACCATAGCCGAGAGGTTCAGCGTTCTAGCTGGTAATCAGAAGTACGCAGGTTCGAATCCTTCCAGTCGTGATTATTTTCGCTTGTTTTCCAATAAATTTCAATTTCTTTATCTCCGCAAAACATGGGTATCACAATATATGTATATATAATAAATGAGAAAGAAAGAAATATACTATTTTGAAAACATTTTTCTGGATTCATTTTTATACAATTTTTCTCATACTTTTTTTAGTTTTGTCTGTTCTAACCTAGTTGCCTGACAATGAATTCATGGTTTATTGAACTCTTCGATTATGTTTATTTCTTCCAGGCGTTGTCCGAGCGGCGGCCCGTAGTGAAACTCGACAACTCCAGTGAGTCTAACTTCAGCATATACATACATAAAAAGTAAAATAGCCGCCATTTTACCTATGTTAAAAAAAATTTCGTTGCATGATATGTCGATGTATTTGACGATGTATATTACCTTTAAAATGCGACATCGTTCCCCAAACACACTGTAGGTATATAAATTTAGTTGTAATAACCGGTTAGCGCCGTTATATGTATTATATCTGTTATCTAATACCCACGACACAAGCGTTTGCTTGGTGTGCGGCTAGATGGCGCTGTGTGCTGTGTCCTGAAATATTTATTTATTTATATCTTTGTTTCAGTCGAGGAGGATGAAAACACTTCGTTGAGGCTCGAATACGTATCTGAAACCGGGAAAGTACGAGGTATGATTATTTTATCAAATCAACTCAAAATTCATTTATTTGCACGAATATTGTCATACATAGTAGGTGTTACATAAATTTGTTGTATCAAATGATCTGCCGATAGACGTACAAAATATGTTAGTTTTATGGCTAGTCAATATATGTGTATATATTTTTTTTCTTCAACAAAGTTGGTATTAATATGAAGAAAGACTTTTATTTACAATAATAAAATATATAAACAAGGGAAGAAAAACTAAACATACTTCTTACTACTACAAAAAAGGGGCACTTAGAAAATCTTTAGAATAGCCTAAAGATAATCTAAGTGCTCCAGCCCACTACCAGGGGGCAGCGTGCCCAGCATACTGGCCGCATTACCACGCTGGATGGCAATGCTGATACGTTGAGCCAGAAAAAGGCCAGAATTTTGGTCATGCGTCGCGTCAACCAAGCGCTCCGAGAGGTTTTGGAAAATAGTATGGCTTATTTAGTATTAATATTACTAGTGAATTCCCACGGCATCTCTCGCGATGTTACTCGATAAAAGTAGCCTATATTATGGCCAGGACCGTGTTCTATCACTGTACGGAAAATCAAGATGATCCGTTGCTCTGTTTCGGCGTGAAAGCGGAACAAAGAAACCAATAAACTCACTTGTGTTTTTATATTATGGCATGAAATATAATTGTTGACAAATTCTAAAGAAAATACTGAACCAAATTAAACAAAATGTAATTTGAGGACCTACCTTACAAAACAAAATATCGCAATGGGTTCAAATAATTGTATTTTTTTAATATTGATTTATTTATTTCTAGCTTATTGAGTAATCACAATATATATGTATAAAAAAAACTTCAGCTAATTCTCTTTCATATATATTATATAAGAACTAAAAAGTTGTTTCTGTGTTTGTGAAATTAATTTATTTTGACACAATAAACCATTTTTTTTCAGACATGAAAGTGCCGTTAAAGGACCTGTATTTTGACAGCAGCGGCCATCTTGTACAATACGCGCTTGAAGACAACGAGGAAACAGATGATGGAGGTATTGTGTTTTGCTTAGTGTTAGCTAGAGGGCGCTGTAAGCAATGTACCGGAATATTTATTTATTTATTTGAGTTCCATTGATTCCACTGGTTGAAACGGTTAAAATTTTGTAAAATTATTGTTCGTAGATTCTAGCATATTATTAACTTTAACTCACACGTCTTTATGTACGCGATGTATCTGCCCAAGAGAATTCCCCAAACGAATTAATTCTGCGGGGAGTCACGACCCTTAGTCATGAGGAAATACGACTCAAGAGAGAACTTGCACTTAATTTGTATCAAATACCTATTGTTTCAGAAACCGAGAACGATCCTCCAACAGAGAGCGAAGAAGAATTAAAACGCGAGGAATACAACAAGAGAAAGAACACAGTACAAGATATAGAACATTACAGCAAAAGACAACGAACAAGTATTACCAATGAAAAACCAAATATACTAACTGATGTTCGGGAATCACCAGAAATGTCAAATAAAAATATTGTCAATGTTGCCTTAACAAACACCAGAAACTTGAACCAATCAAATGTACAACCAACACTGGCTAAACTACAGACGAAGAGAAATACGCAAACTGTAAGCAACGCACTACCAAATGTACAACCGAAGAAAGCAACAACGGAATTTCAAATAAAACAAATCGCTGGACAATTGCCAAGCACTAGCAATTTTAAACAACCAAGAGTGGTTTTAATGAAACCCGTATTGAAACAAAATATAAATCCACACAATATTGCAACCAAAGCGAAAGCACAACCAATAGTTTTAAAGAATCCAATAGTGAAACAAGATATACTGAATCCATATAATATTTCGACAGAAGCCAGTGTACAACCAACAGTGGTTTTAAAGAAACCAATAGTGATACAAAATATGAATCCACACAATATTTCAAGAGAAACCAATGTTCAACCAAAAGTAGTTTTAAAGAAACCAATTGTGATACAAAATATGAAGCCACGCAATATCTCAACCGAAGCGAATGTACAACCAACAGTGGTTTTAAAGAAACCAATAGTGATACAAAATATAAAGCAACACAATATTGCAACCAAAGCGAAAGCACAACCAATAGTTTTCAAGACACCAATAGTGAAACAAAATATCAATCCGCACAATATTTCAACCAACGCTAATGTACAACGAACAATAGAAATAAAAATCGAACAGTTTGCTGGTAAATTTCTAGCAAGTACACGCAATATTAGTAATAATGAATAAAAAAGACTGAAGAACAATCGCCGGCAAAAAGAATGTCATCGCCTAATACTTTACGAAGGAATCTAAAATAAAAATGTGTCCTAGGAAATATTTAATGTTCTCATTTGATATAATGTTTCATTTACATACACTAATATTTAAGTAGTTACAATTTAACTTCTGAGAAACAAAATATCTTTATTTGTTTTTTTAATTG
Organism: Macaria liturata; assembly: GCA_964023185.1. NCBI lineage: Eukaryota > Metazoa > Arthropoda > Insecta > Lepidoptera > Geometridae > Macaria > Macaria liturata. The sequence goes on along the minus strand of OZ026809.1, from coordinate 9,942,631 downwards.
CTGGAAACTTGTTGTGATCTATGATGAACTTAATTGTACATAATTAGATAATAAATAGAACTAAGCATTGTTTGAATATATGTAATTTTAGTTTTTTATTCAATTTTTAGATTTGAGTGACCTAAACTACGAATATTTAAACAGGCGTTATAAGTCATGGAGATTTTGTTATTATACAAAACAGGCCAATTTTCAAAATTTCAAAAATAAGTTATAGCACACATTACACTAATGTATGCATTAAGGCCGAAAGTTTATGCGTAGGTAAAAGTAACCGAAAATACAACGCAAATATATCCGCGCGGCTTTTTATAATACGCTGTGGCTGTTTATTTGCATGTCTATACAGTTTGAATAAAACACTTGAGTAAATGTAGGACAAAGAGTGTTTATAAATGTACTAGCGGCCCTGCCTGGCTTCGCGCGGTTATATTAGGGGCCGTCTGTCCGTAATTTTCTACTTTTTATTGAAATTAAATATTACAATAATACCAAGAGGTAAACAGAAAGGTTACAGGACAGTTGAAAGGTTACAGAAAGGTTGGTTGCAGATTGTTTTTTCTTTTCGATTGATATAACGCGTTAGTCGAAAAAATAAATACACTTGATATGTTATTACATCCCCCCTCCCCCCTCGTGATATTTCGTGACTTTATTATATAACCTTCCCCCCCCCCCCCTTTAGAGCCTCACGTGATTAATGGACGGCGCCTTATATATGCACGATATATACTTAAAAACGTTTTCTTAAGACACTATCTGTCAAAAAAAACACATCAAAACCCGTGGCGTAGTTTTCGAGATCTAAGCATGTAACTGGTAATAGAAAATCTCTCATTGGATAAGAACGATAAATGGCGTTGCTATATTTTCTACACTTTTTGGACCGGGTATAGTACATAGAATAATTTCGTTCACAATAATTCTCTATAAGTACAGTTCTGTAAATGTTTTGCTAATGAATAGATAATAACTCTAACAAAAACCTTTAAAATCCGTTACACGAGTTACACGTGTCCTTATAGGTATATAATAAATATTGGTGTAGAATGTGTACAATGTACATTGCGCACATAGTATTTTGTTCAAAATAAACTATTTCCCGCCAAAATAGTTTTACTTTCTAACACAATGTAATGTCCAGCCAATAAAAATTAGAATAAAAAAATCCAACGTTGTCACTACAATACAGTATGCCGTACAATAGCACTAAACGTTTTTACGTGTCCGCTTCTGTAATTTGTTTTTGTTTTCTTTTCTAGCCGTAGAGAGAGTATCTCTACGTTTCTAGCAAATAATGGCGGATATCGCCATCATAACTTGAGTCTCGCGCCCTTCGTCTAAGCTCGCGCCAGACTAATGCGGAGCCACGAATGGTGCCGAACGCGCCCGACTTCAGCCGAGCGCATCAAGTTTGCTCCGCAATGGTTGATGCGAGCGATACGGCGCGGGAGCTGTCTGTCAAAATTGATGTTAATTGTTTAAAACAATGATTAAATGAATTGATTATGAATGTTAATAAAATAATGAAAAACTCGTTAACAATTATTATTTGTTCTGAGAGTTGTGTGGAAACGATAATACAAATCATTAAAATCAATTGCAAATGCGACGAGATCCGCGAGAACGATTTTGATCGGAAGCGCGGACCCGTCCGAAAATCAATAAAATCAATTCCAAGTGGTTTTAAGTTTCAATAAAATAATACCTAAACTATTTGTCAGCAAATATTACACAAGAACAAATAATAATTGGTAACCGGTTATTCATTATTTTATTACCATTCATAATCAATTCATTTAATCATTGTTTTAAACAATTAACATCAATTTTGACAGCTCCGCCGCCGCGCCGTATCGCTCGTATCAACCATTGCGGAGCGAACTCGATGCGCTTGCGCTCGGCTGAAGTCGGGCGCGTTCGGAACCATTCGTGGCTCCGCCCGCATTAGTCTGGCCCATTTGTGGCAGAATTCTGCCTTTTTGACCGAATCGACGGTGAAATTTCGAGTGTGGCAGACACTGTCGACGAATTGGAAAATGGGCAGAATTGGGCAAAATATTGTAAAGAAGGTGTAAAGGAACAAGGTGATTGTGTTTCCTTTAAACCATCCAAAAATATGATCCAAAAAATGGGATCAAAATCAGTATATGAGAAGACAGATGACGTGATTGCAGATAATTCTGATAATGAAGAGTAAAGACGTAAGGTTTTATAAGAGATTAAAAAAATAGTGCCTATGATTAAAAGATAAATATAAATTTAACTAGCTTTTTCTTTCCCATCCTCTTATAGATACTTACTACTACCCTAATTCTGAAAAGTTAGATTTTCATGTCGAACTTCGAGGTTGTCAATCTCGCATGCAAATTGGATGAGTAAATGAACTGAAATGATTCTCAATCGTGAAATATCATAGAATGTCGAATGCCAGGCTTCGAGATATCTCGAACATCGAGATTTCAGAAAAGGAAAACTCATATTTTGACATCTCATTCGAGATGACATGCAATCTAGAGTCGTAGGAATGCCCTTCTGTTCAAATCAACATATTTGTAGGTAATACAGAGTGTTTTTCGTTGTAAAAGTATGTGGCAGAAAAAATGGCAGATTTAGCGATTAGTGTGGCAAAATTTGACCGAATTTAAAAAAACGCGTGGCAGAATCCTTGATTCTGCGATGGTAACACTGTCGCGCGCGAGACTCAAGTGCCATCGGACTCCCTCGTTCGTTATAGTCGTTATACTATACTCTCTTTTTCTCTTGACGTCGGCAAGCGTCCGCGATTTGTATTGTTTTGTTTTCTTTCAAGTTGTAAGTTTACATTTCAACTAGGCGTTACAAAATCAAGAAGTGCGATTAATTTGTGAATTTTACATAGACGGTTTGTAATAGTGAGAAAAATACCTATGTACTTTGAGTGGACATTACAATGCCTCCAAAAAACCGATTTGTTACTTGTGAAATTTGTGGTGATCGAGCCAGCCGCAAAAATGATGAAAAGAGGAAATTCATGGCCAAATTTCCTCTCGACGAAAATCGGTAGGTAAGTACTTAGTAAATAAAATATAAACCATTCCTTGGGTTTAACATACTTTTAAGACAGAAAAGGATGATTTTCATGTTATTGTTATGTTATACTAGTGATGTGCCCTATCACCCAATTGGTTATCGATAGCGAGTTATGTTCTGCCATCTGCAATAACTGACTAACTAAAAACTTTGCGGAAATCCATTGTTACTGAAACTTTGGAGAAATATGTAGTTAGTGTTTTTCCGCTGCGACTGCTCCTTAACCGACATCGAACAACAAACTTGATGGTTTTTAGGTGTGTTCCTCCATATACCAACGCCACACCTCACCAATAATAATAAACCCTAACCAACGTGGCCTCCGTGGATCTCAAGATCTTCCCAACACCGCACCTTGTGTCTTGAAGCTTTGTTGTTCTCTTTCGGCAAGATATTCTGGTCCACACATGTTTCGCCTCTCCACGAGGCATCCTCACAACATAAGGTGCGGTGTTGGTAAGATCGAGATCCACGGAGGCCACGTTGTATAGGAGGTGAGATGTGGCGGTGGTATATGGAGGAACACACCTAAAAACCATCAAGTTTGTTGTTCGATGTCGGTTAAGGAGCAGTCGCAGCGGAAAAATACTACATATTTCTCCAAAGTTTCAGTAACAATGGATTTCCGCAAAGTAACGCCTGATTCAATATCTTATCTTATAAGCTTGTTAATTTCTAATTATTATGACTTATAATATTGTATTGAAATCAATGACAATTTTGGATTGATCTTTTTTACGGACTGCTCCGTTAGCTTAGTTGGTAGTGGCTCTGCCTTCTAATCTAGGGATGCGGGTTTGATTCCCGCGTAACACAAGTAATTATGAATATTAAAATTTGTAATTACTTGTGTTGAGTCTGGTCGTTTCTATGTATAATAAGTAGGTATTTACAAAAGAAAAGTATATATATGTATTATATCCGTTATCTAGTACCCATGATACAAGCGTAAGCTTAGTATGGGGCTAGATGGCGCTGTGTGATATGTACTGAAATATTTATTATTATTATTATTTATTATTATTTTTATTATTTTTTAAAGATGCAAGCAATGGGTTAAAAATATAGGCAAAGAAGATTTAGTATATGTCCCAATAGAAAAACTGCATGAGTTGAAGTATATATGTGGAGAACACTTTGAAATCAAACATTTTAATGCCAAAAAGAGCCGCCTTAAGAATTATGCAGTACCTACAAAAAACTTGAAAGGTGAACCACTCACTGAAGAAATGATGCATCAATTTCCTTGTCATGTATCGGAGAACACTGTCATATCAGAGGAAACTAAGCTCTGCATAGCTGGACCTAGTACTTCAGGTTAGCTAAAAAATAATTTTAACAGTTTTGGTAGCAATGTTTTTTTCTGATATGCATAACATGGAATTATTTTTTACAATTAAACATTCCTTTTAGAGAATCATATACTTTCAACACCTCATTCGCTTGTGTGAGAACATATTATAATATTAAAAGTTGACAAACAGGTGATAAACTAATAAACACCTGTTTCCAATTCAGACTTGGGAGCAAAGAATCTATCAAATTGTTGAAACTTACAATCCTATAAGTAGTCTTATTGAAGTCCGTAACATTTGGAGTCTTATAGCACTTGACAAAAATAACTCATAAGTAAATATACTTAATATAGAAATGAATCAAGTAAATGTAGCGCCTGTAGCTCAGCTAGCGGAGGCAATCGCATACGATTACCAATGTTAAGCAAAGGTCGACGCGGATGGGTGACCGAAAAGTGGCATTCCATTTTTTTTGGGCGCTTCCGTGGGTTGGATGACACGTTAAATTGTAAGTCACGGCTGTTTGTCTAATACGGCAGTCGTTAAGCCATGTCAGAGGCCCTTAGGGCGGTTTGATAAATTCTCGACACCAGAGTTGGCCACTCTCATTCGCTAAGAAGAAGGTAAAATGTTTGTTTTCAGGTAAAACCGTTCACAACTCAGACAATAAAGCTGACAACAGCAAAGTTCACATCGTCAGTGAAGAAGTTGTCGTCCCCCAGGGCACGCCACTCACCGGCGCCAACATCGCTGTGTTGACTGCGAAGGTTTGTGTATTTTTTACCTACGAATAAATAATCGGTGAAGGAAAACATCGCGAGAAAACCGACATGTTTGAGGACCACAATATCCGAGGACATGTGTCTTCCGTGGAAGGACCTGGGCGCCCACCACAATGTATCTGCACAAGAGAACTCTCCCTACTTAAATACAATAGCTTCATCATCATCATCATCCACAGCCTTTGGGATCCCTTTGCTGGGTATAGGCCTCCCTATGTATGTGCCATCTGCGTCGATCTTGTGGAGACCTCATCAAGGTTGGACCTTTGACTTAAATAATAAATAATAATTATACAATAGCTTACTAATAAGAAATTCTCTCTCTTTCTAGCCTACTGAGATTCCAGAAATTGAAACTAATACAGAAAAGGTATACCAGGAATCCAGTAATATAGATCAAGAAGACAGAAGAAACAGTACTACAGAGAAATTTGACAAAGAAAATACTTCTATAGTTATACCGTCCGGTGAAACTTCAAATAATGTGAACGTGGAAGATCCTTTTAAATGTTCTCAGGTATGTATTTGTATAATGTTAATACATATATGTTATTTATATAAAATAATGATATAAAATAATTACATGTACAGAAAATATGAATATACTTCGTAGCAAGTGTGGCTCAGCGGTTCCAGTGTCTGCTTTTCATCCAGACGCAACCTGGTTCGAATCCGAACCTACACCAAAGACTTGTATTTTCAAGTTATGTGTGGATTTGCACTCGTTTAGCGGTGAAGGGAAACATCGTGAGATGTTTGAGGACTACAATATCCGTGGACATGTGTCTTCCGTGGAAGGACCTGGGCGGGCGCCCACCACGATGTACATATCTGCACGAGAGAACTTCCCCAACGAATTAATTCTGCGGGGGAGGCACGACCCTCAGTCACGAGGAAATACGACTCAAAGAGAGAGTTAGATAGATAGATAGAAAACACTTCATTATAAACACCAAAAATAGGAAGAAACACAATGAAACATACAAACTTAAAATTAGTGTTCTAATTGGCGACCTTATCGCTCAAAGCGAGTTAGTGAGTGAGTTATGTAAAGTGATTAAATAAAAGAGATAAAAACTTTATTAACCTTATAGCATCGCACCATATAGGGCAAGTCAGATTACAGTTTCCCTTAAGTATAGTTCTTTATGTGTAAATTTATGTAATACATATATAACAACTATTTTAACATACACGAGAGCGTCACACCTTGACTCGACCCTTCTTCGAGAAACGCTCGAGGTTGGTCGAGGTTTGACTAAGAATACCACTTTAGAGTAACGCCTTGACTTATCCTTAAGGACGCCTTGGCAAAGGCGGAGTGAAGGATGGTTTTAAGGTTTGTTTAAGAATACGGGTGTTAGTCAAACCTCGACCAACCTCGAGCGTGTCTCGAAGAAGGGTCGAGTCAAGGTGTGACGTCATTGCTGTCTATGATTTTAGGGCGCGTTTAAAGGCGATTCTTTGCTAATGTCTTGCTAATGTGAAATTTTATAACTGTCAATGTCAAAATTATCGCAAATATCCATGAAGTTAGAGGTAGAAATGGAGAAAACACTCCTAATACCTACTTGATTCAAATACCTACGCATTGCTATCCCACTCTAAGTGGTGGGAAGTCTCTTTCTAGTGTGGTGTTCGGTATTTTTATATAAATACTCAAAACTCCCGAAACTGGGTAAATTAACCTATTAAGTTTAAAGTTCATCTGTCACCAAATTATTATTTATATGAGTTTCTAGTGTTTCCAGTTTGAAAGGAATTTAATATGAATTGTTTAAGTAAATTATAATAAAAAAACAGAAAATACAAACGGAACATTTAAGTTATGAAGACAATCTATACCAGTAGCAGATTTTTTTTATAAAATGTTAAAACAAATAATAGAAAATCATTACGAAACAATTACTAATGTGTATTTGGCAATTGGAGGATATCAAAAGATTACCATATATTTTGGGAATTTCCTCATGCGGCAACACTTTATCTATCCGCCATCATAACAATGCCTGTCATTTGAACTGTCATGGCAGAAAAACAACAAACATTCGTCGATTCGCGCTTTTGAACGTAAAAATTAGCTTAAAAAGTATGAAAAATGGTGCAACGATGTATTGTGCGTGGTTGTGGAAGCGAGTGGTATCCAGGAACACACATAAATTATCACACGTAAGTCCTTAAATTGGATTTTTATAAACACTAAGTCTATCGACTGATTTCACTTAAATATCTCGAAAACATTATGATTATTACAGTGATGAAGCCTTTAACTAGTCTAAATTAGCATATATAATGAATTCTAATTGTTGTAACACATATATTTAATGTTTTATCAAAGTTATTAATAAATCTTAAAAATGGAGTACGGTGACCATAAAATATTTTTTGCGGATATCTCACGTAGGTATTATGTATGCCATGTTCACTAAATCACAAAGCACTCATTTGCATATTTGTTATTAGATATAGGTACTCTGTTAGGTAACAAAATAATTGAATCTCTAAAAAAAATATATTTGAAAATAAATTATTATATTGACTCTTTTTAATGTCATAACATGTTGTGCTATTATTATTCCTATTGTAAAACTGTGCTCTGTTTTCAGATTTCCCAAAAACAATGTACAAAGAAGTTTGTGGTTAGCAGTTATACCATTGAAATCCAAGTTTTATGAAAGTGCTCGGATATGCAGCCTACACTTCAAGGCATCTGATTATGACTTACCAAGTAAGAGATTGAAGGCAACGGCTGTACCATACTACATTGAAAATGGGACCGACGAATATAATGTATCATCAATTAGCCAGGTATATATTGATTGAAAGCTTGTGTTACAAAAACGTTTTGCTATACTATACTATTGTAAGGCGGAACAAAGTTCGCCGGGTGAGCTATTTTATCATAAATCAGATTTATCTAGGAAAGATATACAAAAAATAATACAGTTAGCTATTATGATTTCATTCTCATAACGATTAATTTATGATGCGTCCTGCTTTTAGGCATACATGTTGGGTCACCCCATTAGAAAGAGACTTCCCACCACTTAGAGTGGGATAGCAATGCGTAGGTATTTGAATCAAATAGGTATTAGCGCCGTTCGCTCCATTTCTACCTCTAACTTCATGCAAATATCAATGTATGTATTTTAGTGTTACCAGTTAATGTAAAATTCCCTATTAACGGTTTATAAGGCAGATTCTAGTTTTTACAAATCATTATTTGTGTATGTACGTAAGAATTTTAAACGTAGGAGAATGTGAATCTTTGATGATTGCAACATGTACAGATAACAGTCTTCTTAATTTATTCAATTTTTATTTTCCTAATATTATATGTGTGTAGTTACAAAATATCAACATTATTAATTATTCAATCAAGCCAGCACACATACAATATTACAACAATATTAATATTAGGTTATGTGAACCTGTGGCTTGGTAGGCTTAGGTCAGAGTGTTTGTTTGTATGTATGTAAGTATTTAAAAACTATTTGCCTTCAATATTTTTCAGCCGTGATAATATATTTTCATATCTATTTTATAAAACATATAGTGATTGTGATAATCTATGCCATGCTCGGACTAGCTTAAACGATGATGAATCAAAGTGACTGTGTACATGCATAAACCAGGGAAAAATGTTTTTGCTTATGGTATTACTACCAAGTGTTTGTTTTCTTTTAAATAGTTTTCAAAAGTTTATCTTTCTCTCCATTCAGTCAGTTATTATTACTGTATCTTAATATTCTGTCTACGTACTGTTTTTAGTGCTATTCGCGTGTTATATTAAATGTTGGGTATTCAAAATGACCGGTCGCCAAGTATTTTCAGAGTCTGAGAAAGTGTGCGTACAGGAATTCATAGTTAAATACAAATTAAATTCCACTGCAACTATGGGTGCTGGTAATTTTAATCCTGCCGTAAGAAAAAATGCGTGGATCGAACTTACTAATGAGTTTAATTCGATAGAAACTAATTCAAAGGTAAGTAAATAAAACCATACTTTTTATTCTAAATTATGTTATTTAAGAAATACAATATCTACTTGTGTCTGTGGTGCTATTATGATACAATCCTACCAGTGCATAATAATTAAGTTGTGTCAAGCCTCACTTATTTCTACGATACTTTCTCGTATATAATCACCTTAAATTAACAATAATAATTGCATTATATATTTCATTACATTGGCATGTATAACATGTAAATCCTGTCATGTCAATTTCCATATAATCATTTATTGAACCTGAGTTGTATGTACTAGTTACACAGCCTATGCTTAACTAAAGTCAAGTAATTTAAATATAATTAGTAATGTGGTACAAATGAAGTTTGAGCTAGTTCTTCTGAACCAAGCAAGCTTGTATCCCAGAGAAACTACTTCACAAAGTTGAAGTAAAATATATTTTGTAAATAGTAATCTATTAATATACATTATGTGGTTTACAAAAGATATACAAAAGCAAAAAACATGAATATACTATTAAATGTTAGTTAGGCATGACAATCATATTAAATCTTTATAGAATACTTATACACAAGATTTGTTACAAATGTGAATGAAAAAATATTAACCTAATACCTATTTAGTTATACTTTATTTTGATAATTTTCTTTTTCCTCAGGGCCTACTAACTATACAAGGCGAGTGATCCTGGATGAATTTTCTCTACGTAAGGAAAAATACAAACGGACACAAGCCAGGGAGAATGAGCTGCACCAAATAAAACATCAAGAAAGCAACTGGCTAATGAAAGCAGCAGAAGAGTTATATAATAAAAATAATTTGAAAAAGGAGGCTGCCGAGTTAAAAGTCAAAGCAGCTGCAGCCATTTACTAAAAAAAATAGTTAGAAAGAGAGGTTGCAGAATTTAAATTAAATCAATTTAAAAATGGATCACTGTACACTTGTTTTTCATTATTAGACCTAATAGTGTAAGCGCTCAGTTAGTACTTGTTGTAGCAACTTTTTTACAGTAAATATCATCATATCCTACAAATAGTAAAAATCTACATGATGAAAATGTTGAATATTAAAAATAATAGAGGCATTTTGAAGGGAATTAAGCATGGAGAAAGATTAGACCCTGCATTAAGACATAACTACTTTACTTCCACATTAAAGTGATAACACCTTTAGGGCGTTGCTAGTATTTCATCTAAAATGTCTAGCTATGAAAGCAGATCTTATAAGGCTGCCCCTTTCATTTGCAATAGCAGGTACTTCAGGTGTTGCTTCTTCTGTTTGAATTTCATCTGTAAACTCTTCACGGTTAAGTATACTGATATTCTGTAGAACAGCACAAGCTACTATAATATTGATAACATTTTCCAGTTTATGCTGTAGCTTCCTACTCAAGCAAGCAAACTTGCGTTTCAGCACACCATTTAGCCTTTCTATTGTATTCCTTGTAAGTATGTGTGCTCTTTTATATCTTTCCTCTGCGGGACTCTGAGGACTCAGAACTGGTGTGTACATATAACTAGTTTGAGCATATTCACTGTCACCTAAAAGTAAACCCTGAATATTTCCTTCTTCAAAATTCATGCAGCACCTGCTATTTGCAAAAATTCTTGAGTCATGTACAGAGCCTGGCCAACGAGCTACAATATCAAAAATTTCCAAGTTAGGGCCACAAACTAACTGAACCATGCTATCTATTAGGGGTTTTTTTATTAGGGGTTTGATTGGCACATGGGTGCAATCAATGCAACCAACCACTCCGGGAAATGACGCTATTTCATAAAATTTCCTTTTCACATCGCCGACGTCTGCACCTTGAGGAAACTTTATGAACTGCCCCAGCAGAGTACACACTGTACTCTGGCTAAGTTTGTGCAAATCTCCACATTCAATCTGAAAGCAATAATAGATTTTGTGTTAGGGAACCTTGGCTCAACTCACTTAAAACAGTCCCGTTGCGAAGAACTTTAATGCCACCAATAATTGTAGGATACCAGGCACTGGTAGACCTCTATTAACACCACCCTTGAAGCATATTAAAGGCATGATTGCATGTAGAACAGTTTCCTTCCGGAAATGAAACCTTTTTCTAAATTCATCATTACTATAAAACTCCATAAAGTTCATAGCGTCTCGCACATAGCTCCTTGATGGGTACAATATTACCTACATATTGTACATATATTGTTCCTCGTAAACATAATCTTCAAATTCCATGTTAACTTCACTCATCTTTTCACAAACAAACACTAGATAAACCGGACAATACGTCTCGAGGAAGCTGTAAGGTAGGTCGCGAGCTACCTTGAGTTTGACAGTTGTGTCGTACACTCGAAAGAGGAAAAATCTTAAGTGGAGTGCATTTGAAACGTTTAAGAATACCAAATTGATCACGTGACCTTACTCAAGCCATCCTTAAGTCGAGGAAATCGTAAGGTAACGTTTAAGAATACGGGTGTAATAAAATGGATTATCTTCAAAGAATTGTTATAATTATGAGTTAATTTATTACCTAAGTGCTAAACCCGCACTATGGTTGTTTTAAATTAAACTTTTATTGGAAAATGAGGTTAAGGCGTTCCGGACGGTGATTGGAAATACGCAGGTTCGAATCCTGTCGGTCGTGATTATTTTCGCTCATTTTCCAAGAAAAGTTTAATTGTTATAATGATTTATTCATATTCTTAGGCGACCCAACGTCACGAAGTTCAGCAAACAGTGACGAAAGACATAGCAATAGAAAAACCCACGTTTAAAGACCCTCTGGAAGTCAACCAGGGATACGAGGTCGAGGTTCAAGAGACTGCAGCGGCCGCGTATTCCACTGACAATGATGATGATGATGATGATTATCAACCGGACGCCGCGAGCACTGTTTGCAGTGAGGATGATGATTATGGTGAGGTTTTTTTGTTATTTAACTTTTTTTGCAGCAGTCGTTATGTCATATGCCCGGCGGTTACACACCCTCGTACAAACTTTCCCTTTATAGTATTAGTGGGAATATAATCTATATACATATATAAAACTCAAAGGTGACTGACTGACTGACATAGTGGATTTATCAACGCACAGCTCAAACCAATGGACGGATCGGGCTGAAATTTGGATTGAAGGTAGATGTTATGACGTAGGCATCCGCTAAGTAAGGATTTTTAGAAATGCCACTTTTAAAGGGGTGAAATAGGAAATGCAAGTTTTACTGCTTAATGCGAGCGAAGCCGCGAGCATCCACTAGTATAATAAAATTATTAGATGAATGTGTATGTTGGTCTGTTTTTGCATTTTGATGTCACAACAGAGTGACGAATGACCGTGTTTTTTGGTATAAGTAATAGTAGGGTAGTAGGTGGTATTTGTGGTAGGCAGACATAGGCTACGTTTTAGTCCAAAATGCGTGCTTAAATACTTTCTCTTACGATGACGCCTAATCAAAATCATTCATTATCTAATTTAATATGTTTTAGTTTCAGAGCACGCAACAAGGCGACAGACTCGACAAGTGACAGGGAGCCATGTGTCGGCAGCAGCGGACCACGGCCCGTGCTGGTGTTGCCTGCAGCAAGGCGCGCACAGCGTGGCGGACATACCCGCGCTGTTACACTGTCTCAATGTGCCGGTATGTTGTTGTACATACAACTAACACAAGCGACACTGTGCTCGACATGAAGTGACAGGGAGCCATGTGTCGGCAGCAGCGGGCCACAGGCAAGAAGTAGAACTTGCATCCCTTATTTCACCCCTTTAAATGTGGCATTTCTAAAAATCCTTTAGCGGATGTCTACGTTATAACATCTACCTGCATGCCAAATTTCAGCCCAATCCGTCTAGTGGTTTGGGCTCTGCGTTGAAAGATCACTATATCAGTCAGTTACCTTTGAGTTTTATGTATTTAGATATATAGAGATTAGGGCGTAGCTACTTACTTCTTTGTTCGAGCGAAGCCGCGAGCACCCAGTAGTAAACTAAATATCCAATGAATGATAGGCTGTTTGTCCCACAGTTGCGCCTCCCCCCCGCGCTGGTGGCGCGCGTGTGCGCGGACTGCGCGGGCTTCCTGGAGCGCGCCGCACGCTTCCGAGACATGGTGCTGTGCTCACAACAGGTCAGTGCACAGTATTAGTAGAATATTTAGATATTTTTTTTACGTGGGATAGGTTTACGTTTGACTACAGCCTGCCTGATGTTAAGTATTGCTGCAGCCTAGGGTGTAACACGCTTACCTAGAAGATACCTATTATCTCTAGATTTGAGAACCCCTGGATTGTAGTTCGGAAAACAGCTTGCGGTAAAGTGTTCCAAAGCTTTATATAGCAGAATATTTTTGACTGCTCTATTAGCTTAGTCGGTAGTGGCTCTGCTTTCTAATCTGTGTCGCCATCTAGCCCCATACTAAGCTTACGCTACGCTTGTATTATGGGTACTAGATAACGGATATAATACATATGTACTTTTCTTTCGTAAATACATAATTATTATACAAGGAAACGACCAGACTCAATACAAATTTAAAATATACTAAAATTCCAAGTGTCAAGCGGGAATTTAACCCGCTACCCTGGATTAAAGGCAGAGCCACTACCGACTGTTAGCTAACCGGCCAGTTAATGTTTAGCTCATTGGCTCCAAGTCTGATATACACCACTGAATGAAAATGAGATAAATATACCAGAACCGAGACCGAGAGAGTAGACCATAGCCGAGAGGTTCAGCGTTCTAGCTGGTAATCAGAAGTACGCAGGTTCGAATCCTTCCAGTCGTGATTATTTTCGCTTGTTTTCCAATAAATTTCAATTTCTTTATCTCCGCAAAACATGGGTATCACAATATATGTTATATATAATAAATGAGAAAAGAAATATACTATTTTGAAAACATTTTTCTTGATTCTTTTTTATACAATTTTTCTCATACTTTTTTTAGTTTTGTCTGTTCTAACCTAGTTGCCTGACAATGAATTCATGGTTTATTGAACTCTTCGATTATGTTTATTTCTTCCAGGCGTTGTCCGAGCGGCGGCCCGTCGTGAAACTCGACAACTCCAGTGAGTCTAACTTCAGCATATACATACATAAAAAGTAAAATAGCCGCCATTTTACCTATGTTAAAAAAAATGTCGTTGCATGATATGTCGATGTATTTGACGATGTATATTACCTTTAAAATGCGACATCGTTCCGCAAACACACTGTAGGTATATAAATTTAGTTGTAATAACCGGTTAGCGCCGTTATATGTATTATATCTGTTATCTAATACCCACGACACAAGCGGTTGCTTGGTGTGCGGCTAGATGGCGCTGTGTGCTGTGTCCTGAAATATTTATTTATTTATATCTTTGTTTCAGTCGAGGAGGATGAAAACACTTCGTTGAGGCTCGAATACGTATCTGAAACCGGGAAAGTACGAGGTATGATTATTTTATCAAATCAATTAAAAATTCATTTATTTGCACGAATATTGTCATACATAGTAGGTGTTACATAAATTTGTTGTATCAAATGATCTGCCGATAGACGTACAAAATATGTTAGTTTTATGGCTCAATTTATGTGTACTTATATTTTTTTTCCTTCAACAAAGTTGTTATTAATATGAAGAAAGACTTTTATTTACCATAATAAAATATATAAACAAGGGAAGAAAAACTAAACATACTTCTAACTACTACAAGAAAGGGGCACTTAGAAAATCTTTAGAATAGCCTAAAGATAATCTAAGTGCTCCAGCCCACTACCAGAGGGCAGCGTGCCCAGCATACTGGCCGCATTACCACGCTGGATGGCAATGCTGATACGTTGAGCCAGAAAAAGGCCAGCATTTTGGTTATGCGTCGCGTCAACCAAGCGCTCCGAGAGGTTTTGGAAAATAGTATGGCTTATTTAGTATTAAT
The DNA here is from genome assembly GCA_964023185.1 of Macaria liturata. Taxonomy (NCBI): domain Eukaryota; kingdom Metazoa; phylum Arthropoda; class Insecta; order Lepidoptera; family Geometridae; genus Macaria; species Macaria liturata. Next base: position 9,927,622 of record OZ026809.1, on the reverse strand, counting down.
ATTACTAGTGAATTCCCACGGCTTCTTTCGCGATGTTGCTCGATAAAAGTAGCCTATGTTATGGCCAGGACCGTGTTCTATCACTGTACGGAAAATCAAGATGATCCGTCGCTCTGTTACGGCGTGAAAGCGGAACAAACAAACCAATAAACTCACTTGTGTTTTTATATTATGGCATGAAATATAATTGTTAACAGATTCTAAAATAAATACTGAACCCAATGAAAAAAATGTAATTTGAGGACCTACCTTACAAAAAATATTGCAATTAGTTCAAATAATTGTATTTATTCAAACATTACATGATTACATACTACATATTATGTTTGACATTATTTTAATAACAAAAAATTACATTATCTATACATATAATAAAGCTGTAACAGGTCGGTGTCTGTACATTGAAGATAATTGAAAAAAGAAATAAGTTGAGGGGTCTTTATTGATGCAATGAAACACAAAAATCATGTTTAAAAAAAACAGATTGTCTGTCGGTATGTTTGTTCGTTATAGACTCGGAAAGCGCTGAACCGATTTGTCTACGGTTTTCACTAACATGTTGGTGCATTTTTAACTTAGTGTTTATTTCATTTTAATCGGTTCGTAAACAAAAAAGTTATGTTCATTTTAAACCTTCTTATCCCAAAATAATGCGAGCGAAGCCGCTGGCGTCCTCTAATTTTATTATTAAAACTAGACACGTATTATGTGTGTTACAACTTTACAGTATCAATAGATTCTTTATCTTTATATTATGTATACAAAAAAAACTTAAGCTAGGTAATCCTCTTTCATATGTATAGCATAACTAAAAATATATTTTTTTAACACAATAAACCATTTATTTTTCAGACATGAAAGTGCCGTTGAAGGACCTGTATTTTGACAGCAGCGGCCATCTTGTACAATACGCGCTTGAAGACAACGAGGAAACAGATGATGGAGGTATTGTGTTCGCTTAGTGTGGGGTTAGAGGGCGCTGTGTGCAATCTAAATATTGACTCAAAGGTGACTGATTGACTGATGACTGATGAGTATATTGGGTCCTACACTGTTTTTGACTTTTATTAACCAATTATGCAGTCTCGAGCTGCCCAATGGAAAGATTATCGGGTTCGCTGACGACACCTGCCTGGTCTTCCGAGCCAAAACGTGGCCTGAATTATTTGAGGTAGCTCAGAAAGGTTTCAATATAGTGTTGGGTTGGCTAAACCAACACTTGCTTACCCTTAACGCTGATAAAACTAAAGTGATTACTTTTTCACTAACAAAACGGACACAGCCTCCTGCTAATCTTACTATCTTGGCTCACACATGTACAAATAACAACGAGTGCTTTACTAATGACTGTACATGTAGGGTATTGGAAAGGGTCGAAAATATACGCTACTTAGGAGTCATTATTGATAGACATTTAAATTTCAAAGCACACATTCAAACCCTGACGGGCAGAGTACGAAAACTGATTACTATCTTTAAAAACATCAGACATATAGCTGACAAAAAAATTCTAAGAATATCATACTTCGCTCTCTGTGAGTCACTGATCACCTATTGTATCGAGAGTTGGGGTGGATCAGACAAAACACACGTCCTAAAAGTTGAAAAAGCCCAACGAGCTATTTTAAAAGTGAGCAATTCTCTCCCTTTTCGATACCCAACAGTAGATTTGTACAAAAAGACAGATGTTTTAACAGTTAGACAACTTTTTATTTTTAAAATTTTAATAAATCAACATAAAAACTGCCCACTCGTATCGAGTGAGAAACGCCGCAAGGACTTTGTAGTTAGATCTACTAAAACCAGGACTGCTTTCATTCAGGGCTTTCCATGCTTCTTAGGTGGTTATATATATAACAAAATATCAAAAGAATTACCAATAAGACACTTAAATATGTTTAACCTAAATAAAGAATTAACAAAATATCTTAAAAAACTTTCGTATGATGAGACAGAAAAACTATTAGTTGTTATTAAATAAAAATATATTTATTTATTTATACATACGTACACACACACACACACACACACACACACACACACGCTCACACACACAAACTATATTTTAATTATTATACTATAAACCATATTTAAATCAGTTACTAAGCACTTGTAGTAGGTTAATTAATGTCAACACACATGGGGAAGTGGTGCCCCTGAGATACAAGCCTAGCTTAGTTCAGAGGCACCAGTTCATAATTAAATTGTAGCACTCAAATTATTTTAGTTGTATATTTCATTATCTTAGTCTTAAGCTACAAACTTTGTAAATAGGTAGATTTAAGTTCAATAAAAAACTTTTGATTTGATTTGATTTGACTGATATAGTGATCTATCAACGCACAGCCCAAACCACTGGACGGATTAGGCTGAAATTTGAAATGAAGGTAGATGTAATAATGTAGGCATCCCCTAAGAAAGGATTTTTGGAAATGCCACTTTTAAAGGGGTGAAATAGGGGATGCAAGTTTTACTTCTTAATGCAAGCGAAGACGCGAGCACCCACTAGTGTACCGATATATTTATTATTATTATTTGTATTATTTATGGACTGGCCTGTTAACTTGGTTGGTAGTGGCTCTGCCTTCTAATCTAGGGGTGTGGCTTCGATCCCCGACACACGTAATTATGAATTTTAAAATTTGTAAATACTTGTGTTGAGTCTGGTCGTTTCTATGTATAATAATTATGTTTTTACAAAAAGTATATATAAGTATTATATCCGTTATCTAGTACCCATGATACAAGCGTTTACTTAGTGTGGGGCTAGATGGCGCTGTGTGATATGTCCTGGAATATTTAGTTATTTATTTGAGTTCCAATGATTCCACTGGTTAAATCGGTTAAAATTTTGTAGTTTCTAGTTAAATGTTCGTAGTTTCTAGCATATTATTAACTTTAACTTACACTTTATGTACACGATGTATCTGCCCAAGAGAACTCTCCTAACGAATTAGTTTTGCGGGGAGTCACGACCCTCAGTCATGAGGAAATAGGACTCAAGAGAGAACTTACACTTAATTTGTATCAAATTTCTTTATAAGCATACTTAAATGTATTAACATTTACCCTGTTAAGTGGGGAATTAGAGCGTTGCTAAAATTAAAACTAAATATTCTAAAATCTAAAACTTGATATAAAATTTAAAATCTTAAACTTAAACTAGTATATGTATGTGTACAATATTTTCTTATATTATCTATTATTAATCTATCAAATACCTATTGTTTCAGAAACCGAGAACGATTCTCCAACAGAGAGCGAAGAAGAATTAAAACGCGAGGAATACAACAAGAGAAAGATTCCAGTACAAGATATAGAACATTACAGCAAAAGACAACGAACAAATATTACCAATGAAAAACCAAATATACTAACTGATGATCGGGAATCGCCTGGAATGTCAAATAAAAATATTGACAATGTTACCTCAAACACCAGCAACTTGAACCAATCAAATGTACAACCAAAATTGGTTAAATTACAGACGAAAAGAAATACGCAAACTGTAAGCAACGCACAAGCAAATGTACAACCGAAGAAAGCAACAACGGAATTTCAAATAAAACAAATCGCTGGACAATTGCCAAGCACTAGCAATTTTAAACAACCAAGAGTGGTTTTAATGAAACCCGTATTGAAACAAAATATAATTCCACACAATATTGCAACCAAAGCGGAATCACAACCTATAATTTTAAAGAAACCAGTAGTGATACAAAATATACTGAATCCACATAATTTTTCAACAGAAGCCAATGTACAATCAACAGTGATTTTAAAGAAACCAAGAGTGATACAAAATATGAATCCACACAATATTACAACAGAAGCCAATGTACAACCAACAGTGGTATTAAAGAAACCAATAGTGATACAAAATATGAAGCCACTCATTATTTCACCCGAAGCGAATATACAACCAAAAGTGGTTTTAAAGAAACCAATAGTGAAACAAAATATCAATCCGCACAAAATTTCAACCGACGCCAATGTACAACCAACAATAGAAATAAAAATCGAACAGTTTGCTGGACAATTTCTAGCAAGTACACACAATATTAGTAATAATTAATAAAATAAGACTGAAGAACAATCATCACTAAAAAAAACGTTTATTCCAGTGATTCTAAAAACCCGTAGAATGTCATCGCCTAATATTTTACGAAGAAATCTAAATTAAAAAAAGAGTCCTACGAATGATTTAATGTTTCTCATTTTGGGGATTGTTTCATTTACTCTAATATATAGATACGGTTAGTTAAGTAATAACAATTTAAGTTCCAAGAAATAAAATATCTGTAAATTTTTAATTTCTTAAATCTTGTGATCTATTTTGACCTTAATTGTACATACCTAATTAGATATGGAATAGAGTAAGGATTGTTTGAATATATTTTTGTTACCATTTTAGTTTTTGGTTAATTTTTAGCCTTGAGAGCCCTAAGTTACGAATAGGTATTTAAACAGGCCTTTGTTATTACACAAAATATACCAATATCTACATTTTTTTTAAATAAGTTATAGCACTCATTACACTAATTATGCGTAGGTACATATATGTGTGTACGACATCCAAGATCCAGACAATCTTACTTTCAATATTTTCTTTTAAAAATGAGATTTGAAAATCGCTCATTGAATGAAGTTATTACTTCTTAGTATATCAAATTATTTATTTAAGTAAAAACTTATGAGTTTTATTTACATGTTCACTGCACTCCACACTAAGATTACCTGTGTTGTGAATATCCCTAAGCCCTAACTTTATATTTAAATCTAATCACTATTTGCTTTTGAAATTGTGTCTCCTTAACAACCAAGTCAAACGTAGGAGGTTTAAGAGAATTAAATAAAGTGAAAATAATGATGATTTATTAAATAAAGCTGAAGATAATTATGATTTATTATATCCTTGCCAGATTGTTTGCCTGGAAGAGATCGCTCTTAGCGATAAGGCCTCCAATTAAGACGCTAATTTTAATTTCTATGTCCTTTTGCATTGTTTTTTTTTGTATATGTGGTGTCTTAATAAAGGATTTATCTATCTATCTATTTACATATGTTTCATCAAAATTGGTCTAGGATTATTACAACCCACATTATCTCGAGACTTGGCGTCGATGACGTTACGTCGCGTTCGAGCTCTGATATGGTCCGCAAAACAAGCATCCTCTAGTAGGATATTATATCTTATTATATAAATCTCAAAGGTGACTGACTCATTGACTGACTGACTGATATAGTGATCTATCAACGCACAGCCCAAACCACTGGACGGATTGGGCTGAAATTCGGAATGAAGGTAGATGTTATGACGTAGGCATCCGCTAAGAAAGGATTTTTGGAAATGCCACTCTTAGGCATTGATCCGACCGGCGACGATGAACGAGAAACGAGTAGAACTAGAAACTATAAACGAGTTGGCGATCAGCGGGAAGCGAGTGTGTAAGTGCGACGAGCGATTACTCGCGCCACTCGCTCAGTCCTATCCTATGCAAACCTGCGTACGCGTCGCACGTGTTTACAAACAACTTTAGTTGCAAGTTCCAAGACACTATGGAGGAGTTTTTTATTGAATGTGTCCGACAATATCCTTGTCTATGGGACACAAAACTGAGTTCTTATAAACAATTAGATGTGAAGGACAAAGCGTGGAAAGAGCAAGACGCTCTCTTGTACTAATAGCTTCTCTATAATTTGTATCTTTTTTCTTAATGTCACATTCTATTAACGCATTGGCTGCCCACCTCTTGAGGAGTATATTAACTGCATGCCCCTTGTATTTTACTGTGCAAATATTCAAACTCATCTCTTGTCATTCTAAAATATGAACGAAATTGATTATCTTGCAATTCATAAAATAGTCTGAACTCATTACATATACTGTTTTCTTAAATAATTAAAATTTTCCATCCAAAATCGTCTTTTTTTCTGTCTCGATTTCTTCCGTTTTTTCTGTATTGCCACTGCCACTACAAAAACACTATCGTAAAATACATCACCGTCGTCGTCTGAGCTAGACAAACATGAGAGTAGCAGTGATTTCTTGGTATCCACCGCACGTCTACATTCAATGCCGCACTGTATAGAAATGATGAAGCGGGCGAGTATCGCTGAACGAGTATTGCTGAGTGTTTATTTTTGAAAGCTCGTCGCTTAGCGATAAAACTAGTAAAGCGAGTCGTCGCCGGCAGTGTGAACAGTCAGCGATCAACTACATATTTGTTTATGCATCTCTTTTATTTACACGGAAAGTTATATCTATTGTACGTTTCTTGAGCGAGAAAATAGTCGATAGTTAATCGTTTACTCGCCGTTGGTGGGACCACTGCCTTAAATGGGTGAAATAGGGGATGCAAGTTTTACTTCTTAATGCGAGCGAAGCCGCGAGTACCCACTAGTAAACAATAAGATGTCCAACAAAACAAATATTGTGTTAATTAATTTAATGTAGGTAATATTATTATTCCATCAGGCATTCCAGCGAGGTCTCGAGATAATGTGACCGGGTTGTACTTAGTATATCTACTAATAACTACCAAGTCAAACTTAGGGGGCCTTATTACAAAACGTGGTTTAAAGATAAGTCTAGACCAAGTCCGTTTTAGTTGTTCGAAAATTGTCTATGTAGATAGACAAAATAGATATTGTCTATGTAGATATGACAGTAGTGTCATATTTATAAAACTGTCAAAATGTACCAATGTCAAATCAAAGTTCCAATTTTTTGTTGACATTTTGATTGCTTGTATGTGATGTCTAAACAACAAGAACCCACTTTTTATTTTCAAACTCCTGGACTAATATTTAAACCGCGTTTTGTAATAAGATGGAGGACGTTCAAGAGAATTAAACAAAGCTGAGTAGAAAAAATAATGATTTATTTAACACATACAAGTGTAGTAGCAGGTGTTGGTCTGCGCCTCGCACCTGCACGGCGGGTTGCAGTTGCCACAGTCATACTGACATATACCGACATCTGAAATGAGAGTCATATCGTAAATTATCACTACATAATATAAAGCCAAGTAGCTGGCGAAATTGCGACAATACCGCAAGAGCCAAAGGGAAAAAAAGGAAATTTATTTATTTTTATTTATTTATTTAATAATAATTAACACGTTCGCAACCAATTACATTAATTTTTTCATGTACAAATATTCAAATACCTTACAATTACAATATTTACAATCACTGTTTTAACTTGAGAACTGGCACAATACCACATAGTTATGGCCCAAAAAGAAAGAGAAGATTTTTTTTTTCTTTAAAGCGAGAGTGAATCGATTTTTACTGGGTAAGCACGTTCCATCCTAGACCGTAATGATTGCTTACCATCAGGCGAATTGCGGTCAAGCGCAAACCCATTTCTTGTAAAAAAAAAGAGGAATAAAAATAAAATAAAGCAAAGTCGCTTCCCGCGTCTGTCCCTGTGCCTGTCTGTATTATGTACTTACCTATGTATGTTTAGATCTTTAAAACACACAACAGATTTTGATAGAGTTTTTTAAATAGATAGAGTGATTCAAGAGAAAGGTTTATATGCATAATAAAATAAAGCGTGCGAAGCCGCTGGCAAAAGCTCGTGAGAAATAAGTAGCAGTTTACTTGACGAGAGTTTAAGGCCTTCTGACATGACTTTGTGTCTGCAGTACTATGACAAACAGCCGGGAGCAACAATTATCGTGCCATCCGACCCACGGAAGCGTCCAAAACGGAAAACTTCTTGATCACCCATCCGCGTACTGACCGCGTCGTCAGTTGCTTAACATTGGTAATCACATACGATAGTAGACGCACGGTACTATTTAATACATTTTTATAGCTATAGGCTATTTGTCAGTACGGCAGCCGTTAAGCCATATCATAGGCCCTAACGGTGATTTGAAAACTCTGACACCAGAGTTGGCCACTCATATGAACATAATTTTAATAAATATAAGTCAGTTCAAATCAACCATTTGTACATAGGTAAAATTCTCAGAGAAAGGATATAAATAATATTTTTATAATTACTTACCTGCAGCAAAAGCTGATGTTAACAGGCTAAGCAAAGCCAAAACCAGAAGAGTGAAACAAAAGAATTTCATGTTTAGTAATTTTACTCCAAAGTAACCGAAAATACAACGCAAATATATCCGCGCTGCTTTTTATAATACGCTGTGGCTGTTTATTTGCATATCTATACAGTTTGAATAAAACACTTGAGTAAATGTAGGACAAAGAGTGTTTATAAATGTACTAGCGGCCCTGCCTGGCTTCGAGCGGTTATATTATATATGCACAATATATATTCATAAAAACGTTATCTATGAAAAAAATACTTCAAAACCCGTTGCGTAGTTTTGGAGATCTAAGCCTGTAACTTTTAATGGAAAATCTCTCATTCGATAAGAACGATAAATGGCGTTGCTATATTTTCTCCACTTTTTGGACCGGGTATAGTACATAGAATAATTTCGTTCACAATAATTCTATATAAGTACAGTTGTGTGAATGTTTTGCTATTGAATAGATATATTGAACTCTAACAAAAACCGTTACACGAGTTACACATGTCCTTTACTTCCTACATAGCGAAAACATCTTATTTACATAAAGTAACAATAGGTATGTACATAGCATTATTTTAATTATTATCTATAGAAAATTATCGGTGTAGAATGTGTACATTGCGCACATAGTATTTGGTTCAAAATAAACTATTTCCCGCCAAAATAGTTGTACTACTAACACAATGTATTGTCCAACCATTAAAAATTTGAATAAAATACCCAACGTTGTCACTAGGATACAGTATGCCGTACAATAAGCACTAAACGTTTTTACATGTCCGCTTCTGTAATTTGTTTTGTTTTCTATAGTGTAATTCATCAATTACGAGGTTTAATAAAATACGATCAATTCATAAGCTATTTCCATTAAATACGCAACAATGTCGAATAATGTTTACGCCAGTATTAGCCCTATCGAAAAATGTCGATGTTGTTTAGTAGAAGGCAGACATGGATATCGGTACGACCCAGAAATGTTTACAAAAACTCTGAACATAACAGTGAGTATCTGTACAAATTACATGTTTATAGAAGCGTCTGTAGCTTAGCAGGCTGAGGTATTCGTAAGTTGACAACCAAGGTGCAACGTTGCAAACGTATCAATATGTCTCTTTGGCTCCTTGCTGTGTCTTCTTTTCAAATAATACATGTCGGAGGCACCAAAGATGGGTAAAAAACAAAATTTACTGTATCATCATGTACTCTATCATCGTTTTATTTTAAACATAACAGTCGAACAAGTTTCTTTTTAACAACACAACACTTACCCTGATAAATCTCATGAAGTTCTCACTAAATTAATATAGTGAGTGTAATTAATATAGGAGCCAACACCACAGGACCACACTAAGCATACTTCTAAACACTACTGGAAATTATGTTTCCTGCGATATACAATCCAGGAGTTTTCAAATCTAGAGTTGATAGGTATCTTCTAGGTCAGTGTGTTACACCCTAGGCTGCAGCAATGCTTAACAACAGGCAGGCTGTAGACAAACACAATAATCCCAAATAAACAGCTGTATTGAGGCAAATTTGTTTAAATTTAGTTCAGTTTGATTTATTACACAAGTATTAGATGTTAATGTGAGTGTGGCTTAGCGGTTCCAGTATCTGCTTTTCATTCAGACGCACCCTGGTTTGAATCCGACCCTACACCAATGACTTGTATTTTCAAGTTATGTGTGGATTTGCACTCACTTAACGGTGAAGGAAAACATCTTGAGGAAACCGTCATGTTTGAGGACCACAATATCTGAGGACATGTGTCTTCCGTGGAAGGACCTGGGCGCCCACCACGATGTATCAGCCCAAGAGAACTCCCCTAACAAATTAATTGAGTGGGGGAGTCACAACCTCAAGAGAGATGTTAATTTTAAGTAGTTTAAAAAGAATTCAATTCTTTGCCTGCAGCTTCGTATGCATTATTATACAAATATACCTTCCCCTTTAATCACTGATCTGTAGAAAAGTTTTAAAGATCTAAACATACATACATATATAGGGACAGATGTGGGAAGTGACTTTGTGTTATACTATGTAGAGATTACACCCTCATATCATATCACTTACTAATTTTTCTGTGTATGTTTTCCAGGTAGCAAACAAGGCAGAGCTCCCCGCAGCAATGTGTGGAGCGTGCTGGAGGTTTGTGCAGGATGTGAGCAGCTTCAGAGACATGGTGCTGGCTTCCTACCAACATCTGCTGCTAGTTGGTAATCTGGGTAAGTTTATTGTATTTGTATTTATATTTGTTGATCTTTGTACATATCTGTGTTTGAAAAGGATTAAATTAATAATGACTTCTCAGTCATTTGGTATGGAGGAAAATTTTTAAGACAATTTGCTTATTTTATTATGCTTAGGCTTGGTTTGCCAAGAAAGCATAACCCCTATAAGTAAGGTAATATAGAAAATAAAAACTGATTCACTATAACCATACATTTATTAATATAACTAGTATTAAAGTCTACAATCCAGGGGTCTTCAAATCTAGAGTTGATAGGTATCTTCTAGGTAAGCGTGTTACACCCTAGGCGGCAGCAATGCTTAACATCAGGCAGGCTGTAGTCAAACGTAAACCTATCCCATGTAAAAAAAAGTCACATCTTGCTCCATCAATCTTGTCAACTATGCCCAGGCTACCTTGAAATGAAACTTTTTTATAAGACACAAATAGTATTTATTTATCAAACTTAAAAGGAATCATTACAGGCATAGTCAAGTCCAATTTATAGTTTTAATAAATTTTCACAAGATTACATTTGTTAGGTATTATAATCAAAATAATGTTTAGTTTTATTATTAAAATGATGTCTAATATTATTGCTGTGACTATTTTATTTTCAGGAACAACAGAGGTGATTTTGCCAAATGAGACAGAATTGGAAGATGGCAAAGTGAAGGTGGAATACGCAGATAAAGATCTTTTATCAATAATTGAAAAAGATATCGAACTTAATACAGGTTGGATACTTATTTCTTTCTCTTTGAGTCATTCCTCATGACTGAGGGTCATACCTCCCCCGCAAAAATATTTTGTTAGTTAATTGGATTTTATAAATATAATTTTACCATTTATTATAATACTAGCGGACGCCTGCGGCTTCGCTCGCATATTTTTGAGATCAAAACGTAGCCTATGACACTTCTAAGACCTCATACTACCTACATACCAAAAATCATGCTGATCCGTTAAGCTGTTTTTGCGTTATGAAAGTTTAAATAAACAGAAAAAAAATCTAAAAGCTGCTAAAACGTGTTCTGTTATACATTTAAAGCCCAAATATTTTTTTGCTAATATCTTCTATGTTCAGGTTTTTTCTCCTCTTCAGCTTGAATATATGTACTTATAGAAATTGATAATAACAGTACACAATATTTGTATATAATGTTGAAATATTTATTTGGTTACAGATTGTAAACAAAACGCAGAAATGAAGATGGAAACACATTCGAATTACGACAGTTTCAGTGATAGGGACATATTTGATAATAAAGGTATGTATTTTATCACATTAAGTATATTAAGCTTAAACCGGGATAAAAAATAATATGTGTGTGTGTGTGTGTCCAGGGTACAAATTATTTTAATTATATATGTCGTGCGGGAATCGAACCTGCCACCCTCGGTAATGTCTGTACAATACCCTATCAAAGGATCTAAAAATATCGGATAAGACATTATATGAATGTAACCAAATTGTGACAAATCATTTATTAACACTTGACTATAAGCAAACAGAGGCATTACTTGAAACAATCAACATATAAGTAACACACGCATACACATCCACATACACACACACATCCACATACACACACATTTATACACATGCAACATTTACCACTAAACAAAAATCTTCCACAAAATAGACTACATACTACTATTTTTATATACTAATATGTCTGTAATATAAATAATAAATTGTTGTACACAACTATTTGTAAAAAAAAAGGTAAATTAGATTCATAAAATGTTAACCCTAAATTTGTTATCAAAAAATTCTGTCAATTATTTTGAGGTTAGAATTTCATAATAACAATGTATACTATAATGCCTAATAAAAATGACGTGGGAGTGGATGCACTTGCGCTTCAGGCTCTTTATGAGACCTACTGCAAGGTGCAAACACAACACAGGTAATAAAACATTTTGTATCTTTAAGACATAAGTAATGTATTGTAGTTAGTTACCTAGATGTAATATTGTTTTTGGCCAAATAAAAGCTTTTGTATTTTGTATAGAATTAATAATTTCTTATATTAAATAAATTAATCAGTCAGGGGTCCTACCTAGATGAGGTCTGCACAAGATCGACGCAGATGGCACATATATATTTGACTGCCCTGTTAGCTTAGTTGGTAGCTGCTCTGCCTTCTAATCTAGAGGTCGCGGCTTCGATTCCCGCACGACACAAGTATTTATGTACTTTAAAAATTTATAATTACACACATACTTGTGTTGAGTCTGGTCGTTTGTATGTATAATAAGTATGTATTTACAAAAGAAAAGTATATAAGTATTATATCCGTTATCTAATATTCACGACACAAGCGTTTGCTTAGTGTGGGGCTAGATGGCGCTGTGTGCAGTGTCCCGGAATATTTATTTATTTATTTATACAAAGGTAGGCCTATACCCAGCAGTTGTATCCCAAAGGCTGATGGATGGATGGATGATGATGATGCATATTAATTTGTAAAATTACAGATTACGCGGACATCAAAGTAGAATTCGACGAACCGATAGCCAAAGTGAAGAAGAAACGTAAAATCAAAGATAGCCACAGAAATAAAAAGCCGAGGAAGAAGCGAAAATCAAACGACTCGGAGTCAGATACACCGATTGCATTTATAAAGGAACGGACATTGAGATTGAAGGATGAAGCGTGGGGAGGTAAGACTGGCTATTGTTAATTACTTTATAAAAAAGGATTAATAAATAAAAAACCAGCCAAGTGCGAGTCGGACTCGTACACGAAGGGTTCCGTTCTATCCTCTATTTTATGTATTAGATTAGGTTGTTTTTTTCTCGTTTTACTCTTTGGGTACGGAACCCTAAAAACATTCCGTGACATTTAACACGGCACATCTTGCCTCTACTCTCGACTTGAAGACAAATAATTTGTTAAGTGTTTTACATTATGTTTGTCTATAAATGTATCATCATCATCATCATCGGGTGCCATCTTCATCTTGAAGTTTGGAGGTCAATTGGCAAAATTTTCTGCGATCCCATGCTGCTTCTTTTAGATGCGGATAGCTCAGTTTTGTCCATTTTTTAATGTCGGATGTCATATGTGTATCGCAATAATTCTTTTTGATTTTATTTTGAATGAATACAGTACTAATTGAGTTTTAAGTAGATATCCACGTATGTCTAAAAAAATACTGATAAATTATGTCCTATAGCGATGCATGCAAGTATTGCTTATAAAAATTTAACTAAAATTATATTTTGTGCATTTTAGAAACGAACTCACCAAACTGCACCTCCGAGTCACGGAAGCACTCATTCGTGGACAACAGCAAGATACGCTCAAACATTCTGCTCATACTTAAACACTCGACCGTTCTACCTTTCAGAAACAATTTCAAATCCACGTTCAAATGTTTCTATTGCGATAAACTATACATACCTTTCAAAGAATTAAAACAACATATAGAAAAAGAACATGGCGATGTCAGCGATACAACATTATCTAAAATGATTCGAGCACTTCAAAGTCTCATAATAACAGCCGACATTTCGTGCATAAAATGCAAAATTTGCGAGGAAGAATTCAAATCGATAGAAAATTTGGTCGAGCATTTACGTAACTCGCATAAAAAAATATATCACGACACAGATAAGAAACCCTCCCACGGCATCATGGGCGTGGATCTGAGCACAGATAACATAAGGTGTCACATTTGCAACAAGGAGTTTGCGTTCTTCAAAAACTTGTCTATTCACATGAACGAACATTACGGCCATTTTGTCTGCTACGTTTGCGGCAAAAAGTTTTTATCCGAAACCAGATATAAAAGTCACGTGTTCAAAACGCACAACGTTAAAACAACGAAATGTAAACATTGCGGGGAAGTATTCAAAACTGAACCAGCTTTATCTTATCATATAAGAAAGGAGCATGTGAAAAAGTCGATTAAATGTCTAAAATGTCCTTTGACATTCCCTTCCGGACAATATATAAAGAGGTTGAACCATATGGCGGAAATGCACGGAATAGAGAAACCGAAGTTTCGTTGCGATACATGCGGCCGAGATTATTCCAATTCAGGCAGTTTGGCCGCGCACAAAAGGTATACGCATATACGTTTAAAGGAATTAAGATGCGAGATTTGCGGCTATATAACCGTACATAAAGGTGTAATGAAGAGTCACATGGATTTTCACAATGGCGTTAAGAATTACGAATGCGAATTTTGTAAGAAGAAATTTGGCAAACCGTATACGTTGAAATTGCATTTACGGATACATTTAAACGATAAAAGGTTTGCGTGTAAATTGTGCGATGCAGCTTTTATACAAAAGAATAGTTTGAAAAGTCATTTGAAGTCTAGGCATCCTGATTCAGGCATTGTTATTAGTACATTATAACAGTGTTATAAACACTAAATGTAGTTTTATTTTATTCTATAGGTTTTTTCTACCCGGGTAAGTTAGTATGAGAGTGGCCAACTCTGGTGTCAGAGTTTTCAAACCGCCCTAAATGCCTCTGACATGGCCATGGCTTAACGACTGACGTACTATGACGAACAGTCGGGACCTACATTTTTAGTTGTCATCCGACTCACCGAAGTGCCTAAAACGGTATGTCACTTTTCGGTCAACCATCCAAGGGCTGACCGCGTCAACCGTTTCTTTAATCCAGGGTCTAATCTATGCCCATACTGAATTTCATGCAAATCGGCTCAGACGTTTGATTGTGAACAAGAAATAAGCGTCATACTCACACAAACTTAGCATTATTAACTTGGATTAATTATAATTATTATTGATGTAATTTCGAGATAAAAATTGCTTTATTATATATATTTATTATAAGTTTTTTTTATATTTATTCTTTACTGTATATTATCTCTATATACTTATTCCTTACTTACGCGCGCGGGGTGATGTGGCCCGATCGTTGTTCTGTGAGCCGAACGCAATGTGCCTATTGCAAGCGTTTCGGACATTCAAAAGAAGATTGTCGGAAGTTGGCGAACCGCAATGAGTCAGATTTGTGTAACTTTTCTATACAAATAAACAATGACGATGAAACTAATGAAGCAAGTTTTTATAGTGTCGAAGTTATAAAGTCGAGTGATAATAATAATAAGTGTTCACTTCTATCTAAATCCAAAGTGTGCGTAATAAAAACGAGTATTCGCGTTCTAAACTCGAAAATATATCGTCAAATAAGGATTTGAACGAAAAAGACGTTATTAATGCTAAGAAAATAATTCTTAATAATGCTTCTTTGTGTTCTTCACCCGTGGCGAATGCCGCATGCAACAATTTGGAAAATTGTTCTGAATTTCAAATTTGCGTTGACCTTGAGGCCCCGAAAGATAGGGATGTGCGTAAGTCGGAGTCAAATTCAAAGTCGATAAGTTTTCCAAACACATGCGACATTCAAAGCGATGATACGATTTTGTGTTTTCGAAATTGGATTCCTCATAAATCTTTGTGTGTTTGATTTTGATTTGATTTGATTTGAAATAATGCTAACTTGAATGTTCCTATGCAAACTTGTCACGAAATAGAGTCGTCACAATATGATAACATGTACTCTGTAGAGTCATGTGTCGACTCAACCCAAAATGTTTCTTCGTGCCAAAGCATGTCGTCTTGTGTAAATAATAATAAATGTGATAATAATGCTTTTACTCAAACAAATGTATAGCTTAAAAATTTAAATGAAAATAATTGTGAATGCGTTGATTTTCCTGAAGATTGTTTGTATATTGTTGATGTTATAACGTCAGAGGAAACTCGCGGGAGGCCTATTCGGAACATTCCTAATGCGGTGCCGCAGTGTCATATCACTCCAGCTACAAAAATACTTAAGTCAATCAATCAATCAATCAAGAATTCTTTATTGTACACCAATAGCAAAAGAACACAAGTATGAATAAAATATGTAAAACATAGTATTGGGACAGAGGGCGGCCTTATCACTTAGAGTGATCTCTTCCAGGCAACCTAGTTTGGAAAACAACGATAGGAAAACAATAAAACGTATCAACTGATACCGGTTTTAAGATCACGATTGAGACCAGTCTATTAATACGGGCCTATATCTTATATAAGATAAAGTTGTGTTAGTTACACCATTTATAACTCAAGAACGGCTGAACGGATTTACCTGAAAATTGGTGGGGAGGTAGCTTAGAACTAGGAGACGGGCAAAGGATAATTTTTACCCCGTTTTTTAATTGAATAAAATCTAGAATCTGCTTATTAATTGCCTCTAAAGCGGAACAGAGTTCGCTGGGTCAGCTAGTTTCATCATAAAATAACGATTAAAAAATAGCTTTTATTTAAATGGCGTTAAGCCGTGTCAGAGGCCCTCAAGGGCTGTTTGAGGAACTCTCCACACCAGAGTTGACACTCTTATTCGATAAGAAGTAGAAGAAAGTGCCCTAAATAGATAAAAAAATAAATAAAAAATATATCGACAAGCTGTTATTCCATTCTGTAAAGTTATAAATGAATGTGGTTAATGTGTTTTAAAAAAAAATTTTTATCTTTATAAGCATGATTTTATCATTAAGTACATTATTTTTTAGTGTTACAATGCAAATAAATATGGGTTCTTACAACCGACTACACCATTTATTGTCTTCTTTGAGTCGGAAATCGGTATTTAATTTTATGATTAACATGCATTGTCATTGCCAGTGGGTTGACGACATTAGAATAACCTCAGGAACACCTGGATTCAATCTACGCAGGACCGGAACGAGGGGCGTACAAGAAGAGAGGCCTATGCTCAGCAGTAGGCGATAACAAGCTGATGATGATGATGGTGATAATGATGATGCATTGTTATCGGTTTTGGACCTGCATGTAAAATTTTAGCTTAATTGGAAACCGGGAAGTGGGTCAAATTAAACTTGCATGATTTGCTTACATAAGTACACTATTAAAATTAATAAAAAATAAAATAGCCTTTATTTCCTGAAATCAATTATTTCCTTTGCATATAGTTACTAAGTTTATTTAAAAAAAAATAAGTTGAGTTCTTGATTACTTACAATATTTTCTTGTATCAGGGCACCCAAAAGCGGGTAAAGGCCTTTTCCTTGCTGGCCCAGGCATTGCGGTATTGGGCTAGTCTGCTCCACATAAGTACAATACAAGTCAATTAAATAAAAGCTTTTAAAAAAAGACAAATAAACTGAACGAGTATCGTAGTGGCGACACTTTTTGGACAAAGTACTTATAACTTTATTTATTTCCAAAAGGTACAGACACAAAACGCAGGCTTTAAGATTAAAACAAATAACACTGTGACGCATAAGACTAAACCTAGAGCTCAATTAAGGCCACGAAATTTCACCCAAAAACGCTTTGAGTTTGGAAAAATGCCTACAGTTGCTTTTTCGCATGCAATTCCACGCCGAATTAACATGAAAGCAAGGGCGAGCATCGCGCGCATAGCTCCGGCCGACGAGTCTTGTCCACACGCAAGCAATTTTGCACAATTTGAGCAGTTTTGCAGACGTTATTGACGAAATAAATTTATAAAAAATCACCAATTCAGAATATTCTCATTATGGTTCTATACTTCTCTAAATAATAGCATTCATTACCTTTTAGATATACTTAATTAAATTGGTTTAAATTTCTGTACTAGGTACTTTTGGAAAAAAAGGTGAAAAATATTTCAATACAACTACCTATTTTTCAAAAAATATAACTATCGAGCGAAATATACGTAATCGTGTTTTGGCGTCTTTTATTGGTAGCAATTCGAGAACATCGGAATAAACCAAAATTAGCCGAACCAAAATTTTTATTTTGGTGAAAACTAACTATAGCCTATTAAGCGTTTCTACAGAATTAAATTAAAAAAGGTTATGGTCATCGACTAACATGAACCAAATTTAGTTGCGTCAATCACGACATCTAGTGGCAAGTTATATATATTCGCGACATTTTGTAATGATGTGTCCTGAAACATGCGCACGCGATTGAAAGAAGTTTTTTGATTATTTTTTTACACCTCGGGTTAGATTATTCAAGTTATAGTAAGCATCCCAATTTTTTTTTTAAATTTAACATAGCTTATGTCACTCGGGAATAGTGTATCTTGCCAACGGTGAAAGATTTTTTTAATCGGTCCAGTAGTTTCGGAGCCTATTCATTTCAAACAAACAAAAAATCTGTCCTCTTAACAATAAGTATAAGTAATATAATATAAAGATATATATAAAGTATATATATATATATATATATATAACTTATATTATTATAATGTTCTAACGTCTCACTAATTTGTTGTATTCCTTTAAAAGGCCCTGTGATGGCTCGCTTCGGACATACGGGGACAGTTTTGGGAGTGTTCTTTGAAGGCAACACGCGGAATTTGGACAACAACTTGACCATAAACACACGGGACGCCACTTTTGCGAATCGCATGCCTGGGGACAAAAAATATTTTTTTTTTAATAAAGCTCGGTTGTGAAACATAATAAGCGAGTGTGGCTCAGCGGTTCCAATGTCTGCTTTCCATCCAGACGCACCCTGGTTCGAATCCGGCCTACACCAATGACTTGGATTTTCAAGTTATGTGTGGATTTGGACTCGCTTAACGGTGAAGGAAAATATCGTGAGGAAACCGACATGCTTGAGGACCACAATATCCGAGGACATGTGTCTTCCGTAGAAGGACCTGGGCGCCCACCACGATGTATCTGCACAAGAAAAACTTCCCTAACGAATTAATTCTGCGGGGGAGTCACGACCCTCAGTCATGAGGAAATACGACTCAAGAGACTCAAGAGATTAAAACTACACAACGGATTTTGATGCAGTATTTTAATAGTTAGAGTGATTCAAGTGGAAAGTTTATATGTAAAAAAAATTTGTTGCCTGTAAAGTCGGTATACGGGCGAAAGTTTTACGTGACAACGACTTTGAGTGGTAAAATAATTTTAATGTGAATATTCATTCGTATAGTAGGAAGAAGGATGAAATAATAGTAACAATTTAAAACATTTATTTATACAAAGAATTATATTTAAAAAATTAATTTATACAAAGAATCTCGCACTGAATTTCATATTATATTTATTATTCTGTCTCTCTCGCTCTTAGGCGGGCTAACTGTGCTCGAGTGGAAGGGACGCGTGCCTTTCACTTTTTATGTCTGTCTCTCTCGCTCTTAGGCGGGCTAACCATGCCCGAGTGGAAGGGACGCGTGCCTCTCACTCGCTCTCATTGTGAGCGCATAACGTGAGCGGAGCGTAACGCAGTTTCTTGAAGTGTCACCCGGCAAACCAATTTATAAGACGTTGTCACGTCAATAACGCGTGCAAAGCCGCGGGCAAAAGCTAATAATGGACATATCATAAAATTGTCAACTCACCAATACAGTTCCGAGGTCCAATACCAAACGGCATGTATGCAGGATGATATTGTTCAGCGTTTTTGTCAGCCGAGAACCTGAAAGTCAACAAATAACATTTAATTTCTTTTTTATCAACCTATACTGTCCGCATGACACATGTAATTATGAATTTTCAAATTTGTAATCACTTGCGTTGAGTCTGGTCGTTACTATGTATATTAAGTATGTATTTAAGAAAAAAAGTATACTTATATGTATTACTAGTGGACGCCCGCGGCTTCACTCGCATTATTTCAGGATAAAAAGGCTACTTTTCATCCTTAAATACTAATTTTTACCTATTAAGTTTTATTCTGAAATGTCGACTATGACACTCTTGAGATACCAAAAATAATGATGATCCGTTCAGCCGTTTTTGAGTTATGAGCGTTTAATTAAACAGACAAAAAGAGACAGACAAACAGACATTTTTTTAAATTTCAGAACGTGTTCTGCTAGAAAAGATGGTCTAAAGTGTCCCTGTATAGAATAGATAGATTCAAACTGTTCCAAAAATCTTTTCTTAGCGGATGACTACGTCACAACATCTACTAAGTACTTAGGTATATACCTGCATGCCTAACTTCAGCCCGATCCGTCCATTGGTTTGAGCTGTGCGTTGATAGATTAATATGGCAGTCAGTCAGTCAGACACCTTTGAGTCTTATAGATTTATTTATTAGACTAAGATTAACGTTACACTACGTTACGTTAACTTGCAGCCCCTATTTCACCCTCTTAGAAGTGGATTTTCCAAAAATCAATTGTTAGTTGACACACCATATTAACGATCGGTCCAGTGGTTTGGGCTGTGTGTCGATAGACTAGTCAGTCAATCAGTCACCTTTGCGTTTTATATAGCCTTAGTTCAATATAAATAAATAATAAATATTCCAGGACATTGCACACAGCGCCATCTAGCCCCACACTAAGCAAACGCTTGTGTCGTGGGTACTAGATAACGGATATAATACATATATACTTTTTTTTTTTTTTGTAAATACATACTTATTATACATACAAACGACCAGACTCAACACAAGTAATTATAAATTTTTAAAATACATAAATACTTGTGTCATGCGGGAATCGAACCCGCGACCTCTAGATTAGAAGGCAGAGCCACTACCAACTAAGCTATCAGGCCAGCCATATGTAACTAATATACGGTATCACTCGCGTGTAATATCGCGTAAGTTGCGTTTACGCGTTTCGGGTGTAATGACACCCATCTTCAGAACGTACGTTCTGGGACCGCGGCAAAAAACTACACACCTATGCGAAATTACACGCGAGTAAACCGTATTACATATTGATAAGAATGTCTCACAAAAGTTTTAATAATAATTCTGCCTTCTAATCTAGGGGTGCGGGTTTGATTCCCGCGTAACACAAGTAATTACCTATGCATATTAAAATTTGTAATTTCTTGTGTTGAGTCTGGTCGTTTCTATGTATAATAAGTATGTATTTACAAAAAAAAAAGTTTATTGTGTTATATCCGTTATCTAGTACCCATGATACAAGCGTAAGCTAAGTATGGGGCTAGATGGCGCTGTGTGATATGTCCTGAAATATTTATTTATATCTTTATTACCTTTCTGGATCAAACGTGTCAGGATCGCTATAATATTTGGGGTCCCGATGCACGCCAAGCGATGACACTACCACATAGGTACCTCTAGGGATGGTGATGTCTGTCCCTGGTAACTTATAGTCCATCTGGAGAAGAAAAGTTGCTATTTAATTATCAAAATGTAACTTACAGAATTTGCCGAAAAGGCAACTTCTGCCAATAAATAGTTAGGCTCAATATTATAAAAAACTTTACAAAAAATGACAGAGAAATCTATAGTAATATTATAAAGCTGAAGAGTTTGTTTGTTTGTTTGTTTGAACGCGCTAATCTCAGGCCAATTGAAAAATTATTTTTGTGTTGTATAGACCATTTATCGAGGAAGGCTTTAGGCTATATAACATCACGCTGCAACTAATAGGAGCGAAGTAACAATGGAAAATGTGGAAAAAACAGGAAAAAATATTCAACTTTGAGGGCTTCCGTTGAGTGCGCTGCGAAAACGGTTCAAGATATCAAAAAACAATGTATGAAAGAATTATTCCTCTTAAAATGATCTAACAAAACGTCCGCAACAGTATATGTCTATCTTGTAAGATTAACTGACTAGAAACGTTTTTATGGTTATAACTATTCTACGTCGCGCGCACAAGCTAGTGATTGATAAAGTGAAGTGGATTACAGTATTTATTATATACCTAAACTTATTTCGTGACAATAGAAATAAAGGCTACCTATTTTATGTAGGTATTTAACTTACAGAGCATACTTGTATCTAAACGTTAAATTGTACATTTACATCTCATAAGTATACAATCTAATAATGAATAATATCAAGGAGAGTCCCGAATGTTACCCGCATTAATCCACGATAAATAAAGATAAAAGATAAAGATACAAAACATTTATTTGCACTAAAACATGATGTCATTTTCACAGTTATAAAAGTATCTAAATTATAGGTAATATGGATTTATCAACAAATAGGAAACTATTAATTAAAGAACATTTAAAAACAATTTTGCTTTTGGGCCTGTCTACTGCTTTAGGATAGGACGTTTTTTGTACTCAACTGCATTGTTTTATTTAAATACTAGTTTAATAGGTACAATTTTGCAGTATTTCTTAGAAGGTCAAAAAAATATTGTTAAAGTAAAATAGAGATAATCTATACTAATATTATAAAGCTGAAGAGTTTGTTTGTTTGTTTGTTTGAACGCGCTAATCTCAGGAACACTGGTACGCATAGAAAAAATCTTTTTGTGTTGAATAGACCATTTATCAAGGAAGGCTTTAGGCTATATAACATCACGCTGCAACTAATAGGATCGAAGAAACAATGGAAAATGTGGAAAAAACGGGGAAAATCATTCATCTTTGAGGGCTTCCGTTGCGTGTGCTGCAAAAACGGTTCAAGATATCAAAAAATATGTATGAAAGAATTATTCCTCTTGAAATGTCCGCAACAGTATACATATGTCTATTATTAACGATTAACTCACTAGGACCGTTTTTATGGTAATAACTATTTCACGCGGACGAAGTCGCTGGCACAGCTAGTATTAAAATAATTATTCACTAGTGGATGACTGCGTCTTCGCTCGCGTTATCTATCTAGACATAAAAGCTGAAAAGGGTCGACAGTCTGAATATAGAAGATAATATATGAATAAAATGTTTCGAGATACTAAGACTTCATAGAAGAACACGCTCCAACTATTTATATATATTTTTTTCTGTTTATTTAAACGCTTGTCACGCAAAAACGGCTGAACGGATCACCATGCTCCATCTTAGGCCATAGCCTTTGCCTGCTATCAGGTAAACTATGGTCAAGTGCAAACCCGTTCAAGTTAAAAAAAAAAAACATGATTTTTGGTATGTAGGTAGTATAGTGTATCATGCCTAAATCCAATGTTTTTGTTCGCCAACGTCGATTACATTGTTTTACCATAATTTTCATGAAATAGAAATAAAATATTAATGATTATAATCTATTTATGCTAAAACATGTAGCACGTTGTATGTTAATCACCAATGTATTAAAATGCAAAATTATTTCGCCATAATAATAAAAAATGCAATTAGACAATTTTAATGCTAATATTATTTATTATTACACTCCTAAGACCTCATACTACCTACATACCAAAAATCAAGATGATCCGTTCAGCCGTTTTTGCGTTATGGGCGTTTAAATAAACGGATAAACAGACAAAAATTCTAAAAACAGCTGAATTGTGGTTTGTTATGGATTTAGAGTGCGTATACCCAAGCATTTTTTTCTAACATCTTGTATGTTCAGACTTTCGACCCTCTTCAGCTTTATTAAATGTACGAGTATATATACATAGATAGATACAAAATAAAAAGATACATCTATTAAAACATTTAAAATCAGAAATAAAAAATAATTCACATAGAAAATTAAATTGATCACACGAATATATCACGCTCAAACTTGGATCAAACATCGGCTTGGATGAAATTTGGTATGTACATAGGTAGATTAGACCCTGCATCTCATTGGTTAATAAAACTTACACACACACACACATACACACACATCACATTGTCATCGCGTATTTAACTCCCCGCGGGTAACACCGCGGGGAGCTGCTAGGTAAGCCAATAAAACAATACACTATTATATAATTGGCTTTACAACTTTATTGAAAGGAATATAAAAAATGTAGTTTTAAATATCCACAAAACCTTGTTATCTACAATTAACACTGACAGATTGGCAGTTAAAGGGCATCACGCGACTTGAATGAATACCTCATTAAACAGGGTCTCTTTAATTATTTATTACTTACTTGTAACACGTTTAAACTAATTTAGTCACTAAATTAGTTTAAATGTAGTTGTAGTCAAGCGTGAGCCTATATATATATATATATATATATATATAGGCTCACGCTTGACTACAACTTGCCTGATGTTAAGCAACATTATAATCTACGATCTAGCGCGCTTGCCTAGAAGAAACCGGTTTACTCTCGACTTGAAGACCGACAAATTATAATTCAGGGGAGACTTTAGAACCTCAAATGTATTACGGTGCCTCCTTGCCGAACCTCTATTCGAGCGATTTATTTGTTATATTTATACTTGTATTTATTCTAATAAACATTTTGATTCTGATGTTTGATTTCATTATTTACTATATTTACCAAAGGGGTAAGTATGGTAATTTTATATAATTACCGGTAAATATGATTCGAAAGTTTTTACCACTTTTACCAAGAGCACTGGTAATTATGCATAATTCCCGGTAATTATACATAATAACCGCATTAGACACAATTACCGTACCTAACATATATACACAATATTATTTTTGGTCAAGAAACACAGAGGGCGCTTCAATTTGACTGGCATTAAAATTACACAAGATGGCTCTCTATTCCTGGTATACAAGGATTTTAATTTCATCCCTCTCTTTAGAAATATGTGTAAAGTACCTACATTTTTATTTAAGCAATAAATAGATCCGGGTCTTCTGAACTAAGCAAGAATGCTTGTGTCTCAGGAACATATTAATAGTCATACTAGTATGTGTGCCTGCACCTCTAAACTAAGCATAGCTTGTGTCTTAGCGGTGCATGCTCCCCAGTGGTAATGATACAAAGTAATTCCATATGAGGTGTTATAAACAATTTACAATTTAATCTTAAAATTACATATATCCTAATTAATTATTTAATAATTTTCTTACAGTTTGGTGTGTATATGAGAGTGTATTTTGAGTTAATGGGTATTATGGATGGAAAGAATCAGAATGTGGTTGATATATTAATATAGTAATTGATATAATTTTAGTGAAGTTTACTCTTTAAGTCTCTTTCTCTCTGGTATATGAATATTACAAGAATATTACCTACTCTATGACTGGACATTTTAGAAAGAGGGATGAAAATCCTTGCATTTTATTTATTTAGCCCTATTATTTATTTATTTGATTAATAGGCTAACAGCAAATTGCTGATGTGCCCATATCACAGTGTCAAAATTGTTTTATTATAGTCCACACAAAGTTAACAATTATACAGTATACAGTCCACTGGTGCAACGATCACAAGTTTACAAGAGATTACCGAAAGGATAATAGTATTCTTTGCAGTTTACGAAGGAGTTCCACTGTAACGTGTTGTTAACAAGGAAATTTCATGCCATTCGTTCAAAATTGACTACAGCATCGTGTCACAATAACAACAATTTCTACAGTTTTGCAAGTTTCCTTTTTCGTATTAATTTTATATATTGACCTCGCAAGAAACTCTAATTAAAAATGCAAGACACAAGCAATGCCTACGCAAAATGCGCAGAAATAAAAAAACACAAGTTTGTAAATGAATGTGACGAAGGTATGAAATAACTTTGATAGTGCCCGATATATTGCAATCTATACTAATATTATAAAGCTGAAGAGTTTGTTTGTTTGTTTGAACGCGCTAATCTCAGGAACTACTGGTGCGAATTGAAAAATTCTCTTTGTGTTGAATAGAGAAGGCTTTAGGCTATATAACATCACGCTGCAACTAATAGGAGCGAAGAAACAACGAAAAAACGGGGAAAATTATTCATCTTTGAGGGCTTCCGTTGCGTGTGCTGCGAAAACGGTTCAAGTCGTGGGTAACAGCTATAATTTATAAAGCTGAAGAGGTTGTTTGCAAAAATAAATATGATGCCCATAATAACTGTTCCACGCGGACGGAGTCGCAGGCACAGCTAGTAATGTATAAAAATAGCAACTGTTGCCGCGGTCAGTCCTTGAATGGGTGACCAAATGTGGTTTTCCATTTTGATCGCTTCCGTTGCTTCGTTGGTTTCGTTATATAGTAAGTAGGTACCGACCATTGTCGTTAGGTCTATGTCATATGTCAGAGGCCCTTAGGGTAGCTTGAAAATAATATCACCAGAGTAATTGACCTCTGGCGTACGAACTTACTTACGATAATATGATGTGTGTGTGTATGTATGCATTCAAGTAGGTACATATATACCTACTTTATCTTCACCATTCATTCTGCAGAGGCAGACCACCAACCCGTTGGTCGGATGACATTTCTAAGCACGTTGGTAGGAGATGGATCAGAAAGGCTGGAGACCGTACTTTGTAGCGCGCTGGCGAGGAGGCCTATACTCAGCAGTGGGTAGACTCAGACTCTTACGATAATTAATACTTTATCTTACTTTTAATTTTAGAAACAATTAAATCGCTCGCTACAGACTTCGACATCCCCCCTCTATTTGAGAGTAGAATGTTCGAGAAGGCATTCATGAATCACTACTCTATGGTGAATAATGAACATTTGAGATGTCGCTGGAGGGAGTATGTAGCTGGTATCGAGAGCAGGCAATTCTCGCCCTTCGCGTTACCCGACATAAGGTATACAATGCTGTCTATGAATATACGAAAGTCGAAAAAAGTTAATGCTTCTTACGTACTAGAGTTCAAGCAAGGTAACTCTGCGCGCGGACACAATTGGAACTAAAATGTTCTGATTGCAATTTGATCAGAGGCCAATTCTAAGCATAAGTGCTGCTGCCAGTCGCGCGCAGAGTTATGTTGTACGGACTCTAAAGCCACCCTTATTAGGTTGTGCGATGAACGGTTTTTCTAGTAAAAAGTTAATTTTAGTTACAAATGTTGCTAATAGATGGCGCAACCCAAGTGCGCCGCATTTTGGTCCCTAATCTAATACATAAATATTCGCGGATTTGTTTACTGCTAGCGATACCTAGAATTATTTCTAGTATTACTTTTTTTATTAGATATCAGAGAATTGAGAGCTGATATATATATTTTTGCCATATTTCAGTGAGCTACACTTCTACAACTGCGCCATAAGGTTCCTTCCAGGCGAGTCTATTCGCCACCAAAACCATAGATTGAAACTCAAGCCGGGCCCGGGCGTAGACAATGTTGGCCAAATGCCCATACCGCAAGAAGCGTTAATGAAGCGCGGCACAGCTGTCACAGTCAAAATTGACAAGTTGAAAAGGGCGGGAAAACGAGATGCGCATAAAGGCGGGAGGAAGAAATAGGTTCGTTTATATTTTTATTACATAAAATTGTAAAGTTTCTAATAACGATGTGGTATTGTAACATAGATGCATAAAAAAACGATCGAATAAAGTAAAAGTCGCAAATTTTGTTCGTATATTATATTTTATCCTGTTTCATCACATTTCTTTACATACATTTAAGCAAAAAGTATTTATTGCACACCAACGTGACTTCTTTTCATATGACGTCTCAAGGAGTCTTTACTTGCAAAGAGGTTGTTACAAACCACACATGTGAACTTTTTCTCTCCCGTGTGCGTGACTTTATGCCTAGCCACGTCTGATTTCGTATAAAAAAACATGTGGCAAATATCACATTCTTTGTTTTTCTCTTTATTATGTACGTTTTTAACATGATTATTGCATAGACTTCTTGTTAAGAAAGTTTTGAAGCAAATGCTACATTTGAAGTCGGGTTTAGGTAACCCGTGATTTTCAACCATATGTTTAACTTTGAAATTTTCTTGGAAAAATCTTTCCGGACAAAATGTGCACGGAAAACGTAGCTTTCTCTCGTATTTTATACCATGTGCCGCCATATCGTGATGTTTTTTATCTATTCTGCTGTCAAATATTAAGTTACACGATTTACAATCAACGAGTTTGTGCGATCTAGTTTTGTGTAAATTTAAAAACACTAAATTCGAAAAGCCGGCTCCGCATATGTGACAGACTTGCTTCTGATAATGCTTATTTATATGTATATTTAACAACCTAAACACTGCAAACTTTTTCAAACATATCTGGCATACTAATTCTTCTTCTATTCTAAATGGCACAAGCAAATGGTCTACAATTTCTACCCCATGGATTTTTAAATGTTGAATTAAATTCGGTATACCATCAAAGGAGTTCCGACACAACTTGCATTCTAAATTTGTAATTTCGACTTTGACAAGTCTGTTTTGTTGTAAGATTATCTTTTTTTCTATGTTTTCTATTGTATGCTCTGTGAATGTGTGTGATTTCAGGAGGTTTATGTCTGAAAAAGGTGTGTTGCAACAGAAGCAACGGTATCTGCTCTTGTTCCATTGGAAAACACATAAATTGGAGTTTTGTATGAGTTTAAGAGAGTTCTCCCTTAATAAGGGACCCATGCCGCGTCGCTCTGCTATTTTACTCCAGTCTTTTTGCGGTTGGACGTTTATTTCTGAAAAAAAAATGTATACTTTAGAAATATGTATTTGGTAAATTTTTACATCCTTTTCCTTTTGACATGGTTATGAACACTTAATAATAAAAGTAAACGTATATCAGTAAATTATTCTGAACATATACATATCAGTAAACAACTATGTTATAACAATCTTTATTAAGTAAATATTCTTTACATTTTATTTGCCAATCTATAAAAAAAAAAATATTGCACCTGGTATGATCAAGAATAATTTCAATATTATATGCTTTTAACCAACTTCAAAAAAGGAGGTTATCAAGTCTTCTAAAAGGTTATATGTAAGGCATATACTATACTATCTTCTTACATTATAAAGGCGAAAATTTGTGCATAAAGGAGTGTGTATCTTTATATATTTTTTTATACACAAACCACTGAACCAATTGGAATGAAATTTGGAATATAGATAAACAAAATCCTGGATTAACAGCATTAATCTCAGATTAATGCTGTTAACAAATTGAGAAGAACACATAATTAAAAAAAACCCACCTGTCTCTTGATCTTCTTTTACTTTACATCTTTTTGATTTAGATTTCCTTTCAATTTTGCATTGCTGCTGTTTTAAAGGGCCATCTACTAAAATTTCCAAGTCACTTTTGATGTTCACCAATACTTCTGGAAATTAAAAGGATTTATTATTATATTACATCATTATGTCAGCCTCTGTATGCCCACTGCTGAGTATAGGCCTCCTCTTTATTATTTATTTTTTATACAAGGAATGGGTTTGCAGTTGACTGTAATTCGCCTGATGGTAAGCAATCATTACAGTCTAGGATGGAGTGTGCTTACCCAGTAAAAACCGATTCACTCTCGCTTTGAAGATCGCAAGGTTATATTCTGCGGGGAACAGGGAGTCAGGCAGGGAGCTCCACAATTTAGCAGTTCGCACTATAAAAGTACAGTCTCCAGCCTGTCTGATACATTTCCTACCAATGAGCTTAGTAATGTCATCCAACCAAGTGAAGCTGCAGGCGTCCACTAGAGTTATATAATACACTAGCTGTGCCTAAGACTTTGTCCGCATGGAATAGTTATTTTGGACATCATATTGATTTCTGCAAACAACCTCTTCAGCTTTATAAATTATAGCTGTTACCAATGGAAGCCCTCAAGGATGAAAAATTTTCCTCGTTTTTTCCACATTTTCCATTGTTTCTTCGCTCCTATTAGTTGCAGCGTGATGTTATGCCTAAAGCCTTCCTCGATAAATGGTCTATTCAACACAAACATAATTTTTCAATTCTCACCAGTAGTTCCTGAGATTAGCACGTTCAAACAAACAAACAAACTCTTCAGCTTTATATTTGTTTAGATTCCACATGTTAATTAGAAATCAGTAATTATTTGAGAGTGAATTCTTGCTAAGTCCCTTACCATTCTCACCACTATCCCCATAATCTTCAAATACTTCTTCTTTTATCACCTTGAATGCATCCTTACTATTTTCCAGCCACTGTGTAAAAGTCACCTCGCTGTCTATTACCATTTGTTTAAATGAAGCTGCATGTTGTAGGATATTTATGCAAGATGCACATATTAAGCTTTTTGCTATTGTGGGATGATGAACAATCTGAAATTATTGTTCAAACTTAAATTATTACAAGTCTTGAACGGCTACAGATGGGAACATTGCTTGTTTTCATAGATCTATCAGTGTAAAAAATATTTGTAGAGTTAACACAAATCATACATGCATAATCTAAATATATAAAACTTAAAGGTGACTGACTGATATACTGATCTATCAACACACAGCCCAAACCACTGGACGGATTGGGCTGAAATTTGGAATGAATGTAGATGTTATGATGTAGGCATCCCCTAAGAAAGGATTTTTGGAAATGCCACTTTTAAAGGGGTGAAATAGGGGATGCAAGTTTTAGTTCTTAATGCGCCGCGAGCACCCACTAGTAACTTATAAAACTTGGAAATCAGATTGTAATACCCACTTACTTTGATATCAAATGTTGATTTCAGCATCTGCTCGCAAGTTTCTGTGGACTCAGGACGGGGAAAACCAGTAAAAATATCCAAAAAACCATCTTCTTTTGAGCAGCATCGGCAAACGTTCAAATAGTTTGTCTCCATGTTGTTTTCGGGAGATATATTCATTGTGGCCAATTATTTTGTGATAAATATGATGTATAGCTAAATTTTAAAGTTATTACTGCCTTTTTCTGTGATAAATCGGGTTAAATTAAAATCTAATTTTCGTTTTACCCACAGAGAATCCACTACATACGTTGTTTTACCACTAAAATAACAAATCCAATCAAACAAAACAAATCTGTAGAAAAATATATGATGTGATCATGGATACAAGTCCTTCAGTCGAAATAAAAAAAATAAGAGCACACTATCCGTGTACACATAATGCCCGTACATGTACACGATTTATTTTGGTTGCAATTTTTATGGAGATCCAGTGCCAACTTTCCGACATCCTCTGCTTTATCATTAGACTATAAAAACTGGTATATTTTATTACACCTACTCTATGATAAAAACTTTCTTTTGTGAAATTACCTTTCTTGACTATCACCGTTTGAATTACATATATGTTCACAGCTTTATTTACGCTGAGACTAGATTTTAGAAGCGTGTTTAGAGTTCAATCAGTCAGGCATATTACACAATAGTAAATTGCAAGCCATACTAAAGTTTTGAGGTGGTTTGCTATGAGATTAAAACCTAGTTGTTACATTTATGATCTGTCGGTAAAAGGGCCAGTTTTACTTTTATTGTTTGACAGTTTACAGTTTTAAACGGTATGTGGTAAGGAACTTAGAATAAAACAATAATATTTGAGTGGAATATAATTTATAACTTTATTGTACGTATGAAAATAACCAAAATTCTATTAATTTACACAAACTTTTCAAAAGCAAAAAGGTGACTGGTAATAAACATTGAAATTGACTTTAATCTACAAATATTTTGTATCATTACGGGAGTATTCTACAACAATTACAAAACTTATAATCTTATTTTGTACATAACGCTATAGTGGAGGATATTTTTTTATTTCTACTAAAAAGTTTTTACGCAACTATAAAACTTCGCACGTAAATGCCTCATTTGTACCAAATGTTGGCGCGAAAACCAATATGGTCGCTAATGTTAAGCTGCGTACATATACGCATTTGAAATTCAGAGTGAATCAATTGACGATTTTATTAAATTTCGAGATGATGAAAGGAATTACAATTAAATTTACATTAAGAACATTTGCAAAGGGGACTTTAAATAATTATAATGTTACAGTATTTTAATGATTATTTTGAAAACTAAACAACTAGCTACAGTTAAAAAGACATTGTATTGACTATTTAAATGTCCATGCCCATAAGCTTCTTGTCGAAGATGAATTCGCCGAGGGAAGCGTGACGTTCCATCATTTTCTTGAGAGTGGATGTCTTTCCGGCAAGGTCGCGTTGGCCCTTGTATTGCTCTTCCAGGAATTCGCCAGTCAGGTAGTCGACAAGCTGGGAAAAGGAAAAAGAATTTAGATTTAGGCAAACAGCAGGGTTTCCGACTTGGAATGTCTACATGGAAACAAACTTTAAATAAGATAAGGTTATATGAACTACAGATGAGGCCCAAGAATCTTCAATGTTTTTTTTTATATGTATGGAAATAAAAACATATGATAATTTTATGAGAATTACAAGTAATACCTAAATGCTTTTTTGTTTTTTTCTAACCAGCCCAGAGATTTCAGAGACATCTTATATACTAACTACGACACGCAACAAGAATTTACAAGGACACTGTTAATTTCCGCATAAGTAGGCGACTTTAGTACATCAAAAGCAACAGCTAAGTATAAGTATACAATTACTTTAGAAAACTTGCAAAAAAAATGTCAATGATGAATACACACCGCAACCAGGTTCGCCTAGTGCGGTGTTTATAGTACATTTATGTATAGTTTTATTATGTTTTTGGAGCAATAAACGAAATTTATTTAGGTACTGTATTATAGTTCCCGTAAAGCATGTTGTAGTGCTAGCCGGTTATTACAACGATTATACTAACTACGAAACGCAACAAGAATATACATACACAGGTTCGCCTAGTGCGGTGTTTATACATAGTACATTTATGTAAAAAAAATAATAAAAATAAAAATGTTAATTGGACACACAAATTCTTATAATACTAACACTTATTAATAATGATGTATAGTTTTATTATGTTTTTGGAGCAATAAACGAAATTTATTTATTTATGGCTGTTTTTTTTCTCATTCGTCTAGCCTAGAAGGTACTCACGTGGTAGTCGTTGAACTCTGGGTCGCCCTCGCAGGCGGATATGACTTGCCGAATGCTGTTGGTGACGTCACTCTCCATGCGCACGGCGTGCTCCAGCGCGGCCACGCCGCTCTCCCACGTGCTCTGTGGGGGCGCCTGGAAGAAACCATAGAGTTGAAAATTAAGACGAATTAAGTTGTTTTTCACTCAAAATAAAAACTTACAGAAGACTACATTTAGCTACGCCCTAATTCCCTTCTTAACAGGGTAAATGTAAATACATTTGAGCTAATAAAGGAATTGAATTGAATTGAAACTACCTCCTTTTTTTGACGTCGGTCAAAAAGTTGAAATAGGTCAAGAAACAGATGTTTCTTTAAAATCTGTTGATAGGGTTTAATTTATTTACTAAAAAATCGTGTTAACTCCGATTTTGACTCGGTTTAGGTGGAAGAATATTTCAACTTCTTTCCCTTTTTCCGTTTAGAGTTCAACAATTTTCGTAGGTATCAGAAATTATGTGTTAAGTCTCTTTAAAACTCATAATTGCGACTAACTTATTAATATTATAAAGATAATAAATATTTCAGGACATGTCACACAGCGCCATCTAGCCCCATACTAAGCTTACGCTTGTATCGTGGGTGATAAATAACGGATATAATACATAATATATATAGGTACTTTTAATCTATTAACATGCACAAAACATTTAGGTGCAGTCAAACAGTGGGAAAATAAAAATAATAAATGAATAATAAGTACATCACTATTGTCAAATATAAACTGATGGAGTGTAAAATTATAGGTAATGAATCAATTACTGTAATGTTCGATCTATTCATGGCTATCTGCAATGGTTCTACAACTGAACTCAGACAAAAAACAACAAAAAACTTCAAAAACATCTTAGATATGATAACCGAGTCTTTTAAAGTATTTATTTGTAAACTAGCTGTCCTGGCAGACTTCGTACTGCGACCTAAATTTATTAATATAAAATTTCAATTTTTTTCCCCTTTTAAACCTTCCCTAGACCTTCACGAACATTTCAAGACTAAGATAAGATAAATCCTTTCAGCCGTTCTCGAGTTTTAATCAGACTAACGAACAAAAATTCATTTTTATTTATAAAGATGTTATAGTTTTAGATCTTTTATGTAAGTATGTGTTGTTAGTGAAGCATAGATACTCCTATATTATACATTTATGCATCTCTTTGTGTATGATATCAAATCAATCTTTTATCGACATTTTGAACGTGTATTTTATCTTGTTAGTCACGATAAGATACGATGTCGATGAGTAACTACTTTTCGATATGGCTTGAATATATTAACTGGGTATTTATACGACAGAAGATAGGATTTAAAAAAATATTTGTTAAGATGTCTTTACTAGACATCATATTGATTGTAAGCTTTCAAATCTAGTCTTCGAAACTAGAGTAAATTGGCATCTTTCCAATTTAGGCACATGACATTTTAAAAGATTCAGTTCACCACAAAAAGGACAGGAATCTCTTTGTTATCACAAATTATGAAACTTTTAGTTATTTGCTAATGAAGTCTGACTCTTTCAGAGAATGAGTTCACTAGAAGTGTTCTCTTCTGCAGATACATCGAGGTTGGCACCCAAGTCCTTAAGGAAAGAGAGCATGTTCTTGGATTTTGTGTCAGTTTCCTTACGATCGTAAGGAAATTTACGAAGTTTCCTTACGATCCTCACACATGTCAGCTTTCTTACGATGTTATCCTTCACCGCTAAGCGAGTGCAAATCCACACACACCTCCATACTCAAGTTATTGGTGTAGTTACGTTACCAACACATATTGGATCTCTTTACTGTCTATGATAAAAAAATTATTTGACTCACCCTGATAGTGATGAGCGAAGTGACGTCAGCAGTGAGCTCTCCCCTCATGAGGAGGTACTCTATCAGCTTCATGCCATGCTCGCGCTCCTCTGACGCAGCCTCGAAGAATAACTTGGAGAAGCCGGGACGGTTGATCTGAAATAAGGAAGTTTGTATAAGAAAGGTTTGGTGTTGATAGATAAAATGGCCAAAGGGCCTCTGATATGGAATACTATTATGTCATATCATACCAATATATCCCATACAACATTTTCAGGTAAAAGATTGACAACTAAAGTCCAAGCGTACCCATCGGTTGCACTTTAGTTGTCAAGTCTCACGAAGAGGCGAGTTTCTAATTCTACAAGCTCTTAGACCACAACCTTTATAATATACTTCAAGATGGTGTGGCTTGGCTATTCGTTCCTGAGAGTAGGTAACGTAAATGGTAACTATAACTACTTAAAGATCAAAAATATTCTGTCTTTATGATAATTTCTTCTATCGCTATCTATCCTAAAGGGTTTTGCAAGAAGTAGCTTTCAGCTATAAGGCAGCCTTAAGTGGCACTAATCATTACCTGGTCCTTAGAGAAGTGAGCCCCCATGGCGAGGTACTGCAGCGAGGCTTGCACCTCCATCTGTATCTGGCGGCGCATACTCTCGCGGCAACCTCGCTTCATTGTTATCCATTTGTCGAAGATTTCCACCGGGGTGACAGCACCTGTGAATGAAAACATACAAAACTTATTATACATTGCAAAATTATAGTTTATATTGCTAAGTGCTATGGTTTTATTCAAACTAATGTAGATATCGCTGTTAATAGCTGGAAGATGTAGATTCGATTCCTGCCGATCGTGATCATTATATTTATTACAAAGTTATGTACTCCAATCAACACTCCTCCAACTCCAAAAACACGACCAACGTTGGTACAAAAAGCTGTTTTATCTCCTAGGTATAGTGATTTTTCTTCAGATTATGTTTATACAATATTCGTTCAGATTGTGAATATGAATTATTATATTGATTGAGTTATTATTTTCCAACGGAGGCATGTTTCGAGTGAAAAAAAAAACGCCCGTATTAAAGTATAGTGTATTCGAAGCTTTATTTGTACTACTCTGTATTCTGTGGCTTTACAATGCAACATTATCAAGTACAAGTAGGTAGTTGACACATTAACTTCCGGTTTCACTCGGCAACAAAACACAAGGACACGGAACAAAGCATCTTTACAAACACTACAAAGCACGCTAAACAAAGCTTATTTCTTTATTTTGGCATCTTGTATTATCTTTTTATGTACCTATACATACAAACAATAATAAATAAAAGGTCAATAGGTCGTAGTCCAATGGCGCCAATTCAAAATGGCCGCCAACCCAATTACAATATTGCAAAGTAATTAAATAGGTACTTAGTTTGTTGTCTTTAGCTGCAAAAGTATTAAATAGGTAGGTATTTAACGTGTTGCAAGTACTTGGATTCAGCATAATATTTGTTGAATCAAAGAAAAATACTTTTAAGGTTTGTGCGGAGTTTACAATTTTGTATCAACGCTATGAACAATACGACTAAGATAGGTGCGACAAATTGCAAAATATTTTTATAGCATTGTAATGCTTCTTCTGCTTGCCTTTTGTTGTATTTGTCGTTCATTTATTTACATTACTTAACCGACTACTAAAAGATGCTTATTCAGTACAATGATATTGGTGCAAAATTTTATTCCAACTTTTTGTAGGATTTTGTGGAATAAGTCTGTCTTTGTATTAGGCTTCTCTATCCTAACATTTCTTACGATGTAAAGACAAATGTAACTAATGCTTTAGTCTTATCCTACTCACAAATCACAATAAAGTTTCATACAGAAAATGCAGGGCGAAATATTTATAGTACAAGTAACTTGTTAGAATATAATACAAAATACGTTATTTTCAGCTAGCTTAAAGGTAGAGATAACAAATAGTTGTTATATTATTATTTTTAGAGCTATCTGGGCAGATACAGAAGCTAATCTAGTCACTCTTTGTCTTAAATGTCAGTTATCACTGACTCGCTCCGTCTCACGTATTTGTTATCTGACAGATAGAGAGGTCAATTACATCTGCCCGTAGATACATTGTGGGATGATTGACACTAGATTAGATTGGTTTAGAAAACAAGATGGCGCTGTTGGAAATTTTTAGGGAAAGTTGTTTAAATTGAAGATGGAACTCTGGAAATGATATTATTATGCTTTCTTTGTATTTTAATGTAACAATACTGAATATGGTGATCTTGACTTTTTGTCTTGTTCTTTATCTTTATTCGCATTTGTATGATAACAGAGAAAAGTCACAAGTTCAAGGATACATTTTAATATGAAATCATAGTAAACTTTTATAATTCTAAAATGTAACTTGAAACACCACAAAGCTTTGTTTTCACAGCTTATTTTTTTTAATGAGTAGGTAGGTATCTGATTTGGGGTACTGTTACATGGAATATCCATTCAGATGATGGTTAATACATATTGTAAATACCAAATTATTACGTAGGAATACAAATATTCTGCTACGTTTTCAGTAACCAAAGCACTTACTAAAATGAAACAATGTTTTGGTAACAAGCAAGCATCGAAATATAGATTAATTCTATTTTGATGCAAGCAAGTCTTGAAATTCCTATGAATAAAGCGGGGATTTTCCCGTGGAACATGAATGGAATCCAAGAAGGAAAACTATTGAGGTAAAATATGATTTAAATCAGCAGTATCTGTTTTAAAAGTAGGCACTTATGCAAGTAGATAAACAATGATATTGTAAATTAAAGATTTTTTTAACCTCATAAATGTAGCTGCAAAAGCACCTAAAATATTTTTAACGTTTTTTTTAAAATAAAACTCTTAATTTTGTAGCATTATGCATGATCATCTAGAATAATTACAAACTTGTATCTTTAACAAAGTTTTTTATTGGTTTGATAAACGGTAATGACAGTTTCTGATTTGCTATCGTTATTTTCCAAGCTAGGTTGCCTGGAAGGGATCACTCCAAGTGATAAGGCCGCCCTCTGTCCCAATCCTATGTTCCAAATTTACTTGTACTTGTGTTCTTTTGTTATTGGTGTACAATAAAGTATTTTTGAATTGAATTAAATATTTATAGCCGCAAAATGCACAAGATTAACATATTTCTAAGCTCCTATAAATGAATCATTTGATAACATATTACATTATTCTATTTATAAGTTTATTGAACTCTTCCACAAAACTCATGTTTTGTGTTCCCACTTGAAACACAAAACTGATTGAGGTAAATCAATAAATACATATATGTATGTACATTAGATTTATCAGTTTATCTACTATTGGAATACACGTCATCCATTGTTAATTTTGACAAACTTGTCAAATCACTACAATATGTGATTATATTGATTGATTCTTCAGTTGTAAATAATAGATAAACAATACATAATAATTATATCTTACTTTATTATTTAATGTAGGTTATTCCAGTTCTTAGACAATGCATTGTCATCAATTAAGTATGACACCAATAAATATTTTAGTACAGAGGTTAATAAATAATGTCTATTAACCAACTCTAAAAAGGAGGTTATTATTACAAACCATATGTATGTGATATTGATAAAGAGTAAAAAAAAATATGATGATAATATTATACAGATATGTTTAAAATTTCTTGAGTGCACCTTTTATGTTTGTGACTATATTCACCAACCAATTTCTCGAATACTAGTGATGTTGATTGATTTTTGTTTGTTCGTTTTTTTCTTCCTACATCTAATTTTTTTCCTGAAGAGTTTTGTCTGATCACTTTCTTCCACTAACAATAACTGTTAGACTGTTTGTAAAACACAATATAAGTACATACAAATATACTGCTGCTATGCTCAAAATCTTTCCTGTTTCAAAATATGTAGTTCATGTATTTAATTATGTGAATGATAATATTTTCAGTATTTTGTTTACTTACTATCGTAAACAACAATATGTATGTAAATCACTTGTAACCATCATGTTATAAATAATTTGTGTTTGCATGTAAGATTACCCAATATGTTGGTAAAAATTCAACACATATTATGTATTACAAACATGCAAATCATGTTTCTGCTAAAAATGTACCTAACTATACATACCTATGTAAGTAAATAATATGGCTTCCCATATCAATGTGATATTACTATACTATCAATGTAGTTATTGGCACTAGTTGTTATTCACAGATAAACATGTGCTAATTTAATTTGGTTCTGTTTGCTCCATGCTGAAATGTCGCGCAATACGTTTTTGTAATGTGAAATGGTGAAGACACACAAAAAATCATGCCTATGCATAAAAGTGATGAAGCACAGGTAATCAAAAGTATAACTTAAGTAAATCATATATTATGTTTTGCAAGCATTTAAAATTATGAGCTTTTAGGTCATCTATAAAAAAGTAAGAAATACATTTCAGTTTTGGACTCACATTTTTTAATATAAACTTATTTTTTATGTCAATCAATGTAATAATAATCATTTATTTACACTTATATAACTAGTTACAGATCTTAATGCTATGTACTTGTAAATGTAGGTACCTGCTTAAAGTAGAATACAATTTTAACAAGATAATAATTACTACATAGACATTAAGCACTGGGTGCACTACATTGCACACTAAGTCGAAACTTGTGTCATGCAATGTAGGCTCTTTCCTTCATTCATAGATGTAGGTACATATATGGAATAAAAACTACAAGTGATAATAAAAAAATGTTATACCTATCTAAATTAAATGTATGCAATGTGTATGTTAATATGTCATACAAGTATTTCATGTATAATATGTTAAGAAATTAAATGCAAAGTTGCTTTATGATTAATATTTGCTAGATCACCATAAATTATCATGTTAGGAAAGTATATTGTGCCATTGTTATTAAGGGTATTGCATCAATCCTTATTATTTTTCAATGATAAGGCTTTTTTGAGTACCTAATATAGCTAGTATTAATTTTAATAGGTAAACTACTTTAATCAGATAAACATTATAATAATAATTTGAAGTTTTTTTTTTACTTTAGCCATAACTTTGTATTGTGCCAGTTCTCAAGTAAACATTTGAAGAATTGTATGTCATTGAAATATTTACAATAACATTTCTATGAAATAATCATAATCTACTTATAAGCACAGAATACAGAAGTATAAGTTGTGAATAGGTACATACATTATATAAGAGGTATATTAGTCTGTTTACAAACAGTGTCATTTAAGGAAAGTACACATGTGCATACTATTTTAGTCCATGGCTTTAGGCCAACATGAGCAAGAGAAATTGTTTTTGCTTTATGTACTTTTGTATTTAATCTTATATACCTACAGATTCTTTTCAAGTCAAAAAGTCAGAGTCAAAATATTTACTAATCACCTAGGTAAGTATTCTCATTTTGGTGACAATACTTCTTAAAATCTTAAAAAAAATACTTAATGATTACTATGTTTAATACTTTAATAAGATATCATAAATAAAAACATAAACAAAAACCACTGATAAAAATTATGGCCGTCTCATGATAAGCTTCTGAAATAACAAGTTACAAGACTATGATAAACAGCTTCCTAGAATATGGGCATACAATATCTTTATTGTCATTTTGTTACAAAAGAATGAATGAATATTCTTTCTTGGAATGATGAAAAATGTTTGATTGTCATCATTGAAGCATGCAACATCATTTTTTATCAAAATACTTACATTGTTAGTGGTAAAGTTTTTTATTGTAAGAAGAAATGAATTATTCTTTGTCCATTTTAGCATGATAATTATGACAACGGCCATCTTGATGCATTTTCCGCGAATTCAACGTAATATGAATGGAGACGACAGATGTCAAAATTATCACAGTTTATTGTAGAAATCATGGTTGACAGTAAGTTAAGTTATGTACCTTCATTGTTTTTATTATTAGTCCAGTGATGTGGGTAGTTAATTATTATAGTGGTTTTCACATTAGGTTGTGTTGAGTAAAAAATTACACCGCAGGTAATATTTTTATTACATAAGTACCTATGTAATAAGACGATAAATACATAATGTACATACTTGATATTCTTACATGATATGAAAGATGGCTACCAATCAGCTGGTCATGTTTACGGAAATGAATTTGTCAATTTTGACAGGTCAAGTTTATTCTGTCTCATCTTCAATTTGCAAAACCATAATAACATAACACAAAAATGGCCCTAAATATATCACTTAATAAGGAACTAGCATTTATTCCTTTTTTGTGACGCACCTTATATAAAAACAAATTAAGTATAGGTACCTAGGTAAAGTATGTACTTAGGTAATTCTGTTGTTCAAAAATTGCACCGTAATTAAGCGTATGGTTTAATAAATAAAAATGTATAACATTTGAAAATAGAACTGCAAAATTTATTAAAAAATACTCACATTGTGTAGCGGAAGCCGGGGCGTACACAGCCAAGAGGCTAGCGAGGGCAAACAGGATCACCTTCATATTTATTTCTACAAAAAAATCACAGATACTTTGACGATACGAGCAAAATTCGATCAAGTATGGACAGTACTACCGAAAGTCAGGCCTTTACACACACTGGTGTAGAAGGCAGACTTATCAAACACAACAAATGTGGCAAAATACTATGTAGTCGCTCAGAACCGTCTGATTAGTATTAATATGAACTACGCAGCGATAGTAGAAAGAACCATCTCGTGTTGACAAGTGACTCAAGTGGAATGACGGTGCGAGCGGGACGCAAGATACCTTTGTTGCTCAATAAAAACTCCCCGAGAGGTTTTGTGTTTCGAGGTCATTTATGGAGTGTTTTTCCAACTCATTTTACAGCTACAAAACTTACTGAATCAAAGTTTATGGCTGTAAAATGCCAAAACATATGTTTTTGATTGGTTTCTGATTGTAATTGATGGAGAAATTGCTAGAAAATGTCGCATAATGAAAGAGCCGGAAAGATTTTGCAACACAAAACCTCGGCGCATGGGTGGACGTCATTATCGAGGGTCGAGAGCGGGGGATTTAGCTGCGGGGGGCGAAGTACAATAGTGATACCAGTATTTGAGCAGTCCTTAGATGTAGGGACAGTTTATTGTACTTACATTTTTTCGCTGCCTAACTAAAATAAATAAATAAATAATAAAATAAAAATCTTTTTATTTGAAACCATTAAAATGTTTTACAGTGTTAGCTTAATCTATGACTAATTCTTACATTATAGCTATAAGTTTTCCTTAATTATTAAGCTTTCTATGCAGACCTGCATATCTAAACTAAGCAGGAGCTTGTATTTTAGATATACATGTTCCCCATTTGTAGTGATACAAAAATAAACCTATAATTTGTTGATCTTTATCTACTTAGTAATGAGATGTTTTTTTTTTTTAATTTTACAAATAATTTTTAGAAAATATTGATGATACAATATCATATTTACAATATATATATGTGTGTGTGTGTGTGTGTGT
Organism: Macaria liturata; assembly: GCA_964023185.1. Taxonomy (NCBI): domain Eukaryota; kingdom Metazoa; phylum Arthropoda; class Insecta; order Lepidoptera; family Geometridae; genus Macaria; species Macaria liturata. The sequence continues at coordinate 9,885,508 of OZ026809.1, read as the reverse complement.
GTGTGTGTGTGTGTGTGTGTGTAATATTTTACCTTAAAGTAATAAGTAGGTTCTCTATTTCATTGTAATTGAATTTCTTTTGTAGTTCAGTAACTATAGTTTTAAGTGCATATGTATTTAATCGAGTTATATCTGTTATTTTGAGAAGTTTGAACATTTTATTATAAAGGTGTACACTTAAGAAACATGGAAATTTGAAACTCATACTATTCAACCAATATTCCATTAAACGTTATCAAAAATACTAATTTAATTGAAAACAGCTTAAAAATTTAAATTTATCCATCTCATTTGCCCAGTAACAAACCACTGGCGTAATTTAATTTCACATCCTCGGCACCCTAATTTGGAACAGCTGCCAACTTCACGTGACAGTTCTCGATTATTTTCCTCGCAAGTTGCTGCCAATCGCGTCGCGCTATAAAATTAATTTACGTATTTGTTCGTCTCCATTGCGAGACGTTTATCAGTTCGCTCTTTGTGTTGAGAGTCGCCTTCTACACCAGTGTGTGTAAAGGCATCGCTTTCAACGGATCTCTTCGCTGCAAATTATCAAACCTATTTTGTCGTCAAATAAGTCGCACATACGTTTGGTGAGTTGCCTGTTTATTTTTTTCCTTAATGTGTCAGAATATTCGAAACTGTTCAGGGTTTTTGATAGATTTTTGTTGTTCTCCAAACCGGAAGTCAAATTAATGTTTATAATTTTGATTATTGTTGAAATTTATTTGTGCATGTCATTGTGTTGTTTATTTAAGGGTACCTAACTATGACTTGAGTCTCGCGACAGACTTGAGTGGAGCCACGAATAGCGCCGAACGCGCCCGACTAATAGCCGAGCGCATCGAGTTGGCTCCGCGATGGTTGATGCGAGCGAAACGGCGGAGCTGTCAAAATTGATGTAATTGTTCAAAACAATGATTAAATTAATTGATTATGAATGTTAATAAGATAATAAATAACTCGTTACCAATTATTATTTGTTCTTGTGTAATATTTGCTGACAAACAGTTTATTATTTTATTAAAACTAAAAACCACTTGGAATTGGTTTATTGATTTTCGGACCGGTCCGCGCGTTCGATCAAAATGGTTCGCGCGGTTCCCGTCGCACTTGCAATCGATTTTAATGATTTGTATTATCGTTTCCACACCACTCTATGAAGTAGATAATATTGGCGCGTTTTTTTTATAGTGGTATCCCCGATAGGCCTACATCTACTAGTACTACACTCTCTGAAACTATACAAATAACAACATTAATTATTTTGGTATTTTCGTAGCCACAAATATTCTTAAGGAGGATTAAACACCACAAAGGATTAGTGGATGTAGGCCTATCGAGGATACCACTATAAAAAACGCGCCAATATTATCGACTTCTTAGAGTGGTGTGGAAACGATTATACAAATCAATCGCAAGTGCAACGGTCAGCGCGAGCGATTTTGATTTAACGCGCGGACCCGTCCAAAAATCAATAAAATCAATTCCAAGTGGTTTTAGTTTCAATTAAATAATAAACTATTGGTCAGCAAATATTACACAAGAACAAATAATAATTGTTACCAATAATATTGTATTTATTTATTACGCGCGAACCATTTAATAATTAAAATTTATAATCAATTCATTTAATCGTTGTTTTAAACAATTAACATCAATTTTAACAGCTCCGCCGCTATCGCTCGTATCAACCATTGCGGGTCCAACTCGATGCGCTCGGCTATAGTCGGGCGCGATCGGCGCAATTCGTGGCTCCACTCAAGTCTGGCGCGAGACTCAAGTCCTAACTATGTAGGTATAGATCAACAGGGTCACACAATTCATTTCTTTTAGAATAAGTTCTAAAATGTAATTTTGTATTGTGTATAGCATATATAAATAAATAGGTCAAGGTTTTTTTTATCGAAGTTATTCATTGTATTGATTCTTATCGGATTAATTTTGTATTGCTTGTTTATCTCTTTTAATCTGAGAACAGTCAATACAAACTAATAGGTACTATAGATAAATTAGATATCACTTTTATGTGATTTATTTTATACCTTGTATTTATTATCTCCGTTTTCTAAGCTGCGTCCGCCCTGCGGGTTTACCCGCGTTTATCCGGATTATAAAGTAACATAACCAATGTCATATAGGTACCTATCCAGTGTGCAAACTACCTCTATACCAAGTTTTATCTAAATCAGTTCAGCTGTTTGAGCATGGAGAAGTAACAAACGCAATATTATGTCCAATTTGCACACCAGTAATGGTTGAGATGTATGATACTAATATTTGATTTTTTATCACCTACCATCATGTAACAAAACTACATCTTGCAAATAAATTAATCTTTATCTTTATAATACACTACCTATTTAGTTTTTTTAACTTTTCAATGGTTCTTATTTCATGTAGGTACCTACTTTTCTTACCTAGTTAAGAAAATACCTATTATATATTGTTGATACCTTGGTTTGGTAAGTACTAAGTACCTCTTTTTGGTTGTATTATCTGGAACTACAACAAATACTCACAAACACACTTTAACTTTTGCAATAGAGTTATTTTATTTAGTTACTAGCTGTGCCAGGGACATTGTCCGCATGGAATAGTTATTAGTAGGTACCATAAAAACGGTTCTAGTGAGTTAATCTTTAGAGATAGACATATACTGTTGCAGACATTTTGTTAGATCATTTCAAGAGGAATAATTCTTTCATACATATTTTTTTGATATCTTGAACCGTTTTCGCAGCGCACGCAACGGAAGCCCTCAAAGATGAATAATTTTCCCCGTTTTTTTTCACATTTTCCATTGTTTCTTCGCTCCTATCAGTTGCAGCGTGATGTTATATAGCCTAAAGCCTTTCGCGATAAATGGTCTATTCAACACAAAAATAATTTTTCAATTCACACCAGTAGTTCCTGAGATTAGCGCGTTCAAACAAACAAACTCTTCAGCTTTATAATATTAGTATAGATTATACTGTTTGTAATTAAATTTCAGGGCAGTTTTTGAGGTCTATCAAATACAAGTCTAGTTTTTAATTTCAATGGATGTTTTTTTTTGATGTGGTCAGTCCTATCCCAAGATTGGTGACCAGAAAGTACCATTTATGACTTACCTAAGTATTTAATTGTAGGTACCTACCTGTTGTTTTGTTAGTAATGTATCATTAATGCCGTGTCAGAAGCCCCGAGGGCCATTAGAAATAAATAAAATAAATAAATAGAGCTGTTTATTTAATTATTTAAACTTACAACACAAACAATAGAAAAAATACATGTGGTCTGAAGTACAGGGGCATGACAATTCATTAATTAAAATAAAAGTGTAAGCTCTAATGAGGCTAATTCTATTGTCAGAGTTTTCAAACTGCCCTAAAGGCCTCTGTCATGGCTTAACAAGTGACATACTGTGACATACAGTTAGTATCTACAATTTACATATGATAGATACCTATATTTTTATTTTGACTCATAATTATTAATCTAAATAACTCAAAGGTGACTGACTGACTGACTGACTGATATAGTGATCTATCAACGCACAGCCCAAACCACTGGATGGATTGGGCTGAAATTTGGAATGAAGGTAGATATTATGACGTAGGCTTCCGCTAAGAAAGGATTTCTGGAAATGCCACTTTTCAAGGGGTGAAATAGGGGATGCAAGTATTACTTCTTAATGCGAGCGAAGCCGCGAGCACCCGCTAGTTTGACATAAATGAAAAATGATGTTTGACATGTTATTATTACGTATCCTCCTTCTACGTATTATTATGAATAAATTTATAGATTTTTTTTTTCTTTGGCCGTAACTTTGCGTTGTGCCAGATCTCAAGTAATATTAAAAATGGCTGATTCCAACCTCTTTATTGCAGAACCATGAAGGTCCTATACTTCGCCGCGACCTGCCTGCTGGCTGTGTCTAGTGTTGTAGCTGACAGCTGCTACAATGATGTGTCCATGGACTGTGGACAGGCTTCTAACAGCTTGTGTGAGTATTATTAATAAACTAGCTATTAAAATAAATAAAGTAGAACTTACTAAAGACGAATTCGAAGGAATCTAGCCAATAATAAGTATTGAACAGGGAAAAATAGGAAAAAAATCTTGAACTGTCTTATTACAAAACGCGGTTTAAATATTAGTCCAGGACTTTGAAAATAAAAAGTGGGTTCTTGTTGTTCAGACATCAAATACAAGCAATCAAAATGTCAACAAAAAATTAGAACTTTGATTTAACATTGGTACATTTTGACAAGTAGACAGTCAATTTTTGAACCACTATAACGGACTTGGTCTAGACTTAAATTTAAACCACGTTTTGTAATAAGGCCCCAAGGGACCAACTTAATATGCGTTTTGGCGAGAAATCGCAGCTAATACATAATCAAATTTAATATTACTAATAGGTTTCCGGTTAACCACAATTTGTGCACTTCAAAAAAATAATTGCAAATGCTTACAACTCGAGTTTAAGAAACGTATTTCGTTTTATTACAAAACGCGGTTTAAATATAGTCCAAGACTTTGAAAATAAAAAGTCGGTTCTTGTTGTTGAAACATACAAGCAATCAAATGTCAACTTCAAATTGGACATTGATTTATCATTGGTTACATTTTGACAGTTTGATTATTATGACAGTAGACAGACAAAATTCGAAGAGCAAAATCGGACTGCATATTTTCAAAGTTCTGGACTAATAGTTACCTAAACCACATTTTGTAATAAGGCCCATAGTGCCTGCTCTAATAATAATAGCAACCAAAATAGTGCCTGATGCAAAACAAAACGCATTTTATCAGTATTGGCATTGTAGTAAATTAAAACCTTGCTAATTTTTTCATTAAATTTTTAAGATGGCAATGATGACAAATGTATGTATTATGCCTTTTAGCAATAATGCACAAGTGTATCAATATAACTATACTAATTTGACATTCCTAAATTTTTCTAAAAGAAATTTAGTTCTGTCAAATTATCCTGAATTTAGAAAAGTGACATGTCGAAATTTATTCCAAAGCATTTTCTCTATAATGCTTATTTCAAAGAGTTTATAATACTGTAAAGGGATAACAACCCGATTTACTAGTATTTTTGTCTCTGTTTATCTTGTATTGAAAGTCATTTGAAAAAAAGAGACACACATAGTGTTTTTTTATAGTCGTCTATTTTACTTGAGAACTGGCACAATACAAAGTTATGGCCAAAGAAAAAAAATACTCTTCTACAAATATTAATTTGACAGTTTTCATAGAAATTGCAGTTCAAACTGGTTTTTTATACAAAATACTTATGATAATTTGCTGTCAGTTATAAATATCTGACAGTAAATCTATATTATGTGAATAAACAAAAATAATACATGACATTGGCAGAATTGCGAAGTTATATCATCGCAAAAGCCATAATAAAAAAAAAAAAAAAAAAAAAAAAATAATACATAAAACCAAGGAAAGAGTTACTAAACATATTACTTCTAACTACAACCAAAAAGGGGCACTTAGAAAATCTTTAGAAAAGCCTAAAGATAGTCTAAGTGCTCCAGCCCACTGCCAGAGGGCAGCGTGCCCAGCATACTGGCCGCATTACCACGCTGGATGCTGATACGTTGAGCTAGAAAAAAAATCCTTCTATACAAATGGTTGGTTGTCATCTGTCTACAGTATTATAAACTCTTTGGCTTGTTTTTATTATGTTTTTTTGCCAAAACCACACAATGCTGGTTCTCAAGTCAAATATAAGCTTTGCTCGCCATTTATTTATTTTTTACTTTGCGGTATTTTGACAGCTTAGATTTCAATTCTTGTTTTTACAGTAAGGGGGAGATTTTCCCGTAAGTAAAGCGAAACTCCCCATAGCATGTGTCACCTTTATTTTATATTATTATATTATTAAACCATGTCCAAAAAGCGTAGAAAATAATTACTAATAAATACTTATTCATTTATTTACATATGTACCTACCTTTGCCGAAAATTATACACTGATAAAAAGTAGATAATCTATATTGAAGTTTTTTTTTAACAATTTGTACCAACACACTTAATTATTTTTGGTGTATAAAAGAAAAAGTAAACATAATTCTATTTCTACATTTTCTGAACGTGGTCGCATGTTTTTTTTTATCACGGAGAAGGAAGAATTCTTTATAAGTACTTACTATATTATGTCTAAATACATATACAATAATTCCGTGACTGCAGTTATAAAATAAATACGATTCAATAAGATAATGCATGAAATGTTTGCTATACAACATACATAGATATTATCATTAATTTATAATATGTTGATGTTTGCATCGTTTGCTGATAGGTACCTACTTGAAAACTATTAAGCAGCTTATCAAATCGAACTTAGCGTTGCAAAATGAAAAGTTTATTTGATCTAATAGTCCATTAAAATGTTACATGAGCTTTGCATTTCTTAGAGGACGCAATTTTATTTTTGGGGCATGTTTGGGTGGTCAATTTATTTATTTGTGCAACGAATAGAGCCGGTTCTTCTGAACTAAGCAAGAATGCTTGTGTCTCAGGAACATATTAATAGTCATACTAGTATGTGTGCCTGCACCTCTAAACTAAGCATAGCTTTTGTCTTAGAGGTGCATGCTCAATGTCAATAGAAGCTTAACTTCAAGTTTGTGGGGTCGCCACGCTTGTCCCCCGGCCGCCATCTTGCAAGAGGGGTGGAAACGCTTTAAGTACATATAGGTTTTTTCATTTTCATACATTTGTCATTATTGTTCTGTATCATATTGTGAAGGGCCTATTAATTAAGTATGTATTAAAAATCTTAAAATTGTGAAGAATTCGTTCACCATATCAGATCATGGTAGAAATTATAATCAGCGCACTATAATCCAGCGATCTTCAAAGCGAGAGTGAATCGGTTCTTATCGGGTAAGCACGCTCCATCTTAGGCCATAGCCTTTGCTTGCTATCAGGTAAACTATGCCCAAGTGCAAAACCGTTCAAGTTAAAAAAAAAAAATTTACGACATTAACATCTTGTAATTTATACCATTTAAATTATAATTAATTTCTACTATGATCATCCATCCAGCACGACCATTATAGAAATCACAATTTTACAGTTTCTACCATGATCATAATTATAAACATTAACCCTTACGATCATGTTAGGAAAGTGAACTTGTTCAGTTTCTACCATGAGTCATAGTATTTATTTATATATATTATTATGAAATTAGTAATGTAACCTTTTTGCGATCATAGTAGAAATTCTATTTATGTCCTAGCAAGTAAAAGTCTTTGTTTTTTTATAAATAACTGACAAATAGGTACAAATTCTACTATGATCATTCATTATTCACTACCCCTGTTTAGTTTTTCTTTCTACCATGATCATAGTATAAATGTTCCATCACACTGGCAACTCCCACAGCCCTGCCGCGCTGTAACGCCCTCTACGGGGAGTACACTTAACATGGCACCATGGCTTATGAGATGCTTACAAAATATTATTAATTTTATGATTATTGATACATCTGTTATTGATCGACTCCGCCATAGTATAATAATTAAACCGCCATAGTATAATATTAATATCATTAAATTAATAATAAGTGAATTGATCTCCACGCGGTCATAGTAGAAATTAATAACTAAACTGTAGCAACCAAATGACTTTGTTTTTCGGATTAAATTTGTGACAAATATAATTTCTACTATGATAATTCATTATTCACGCCCCCTGTACAGTTTCTACCATGATCATAGTAGAAATGTTCCATCACACTGGCAACTCCCACAGCTCTGCCGCGTTGTAACGCCCTCTACGGCGAGTACTCACAACACGGTGCTGTCGCCAAGGAGATGCAGGCGTACGCCAACCTGCATCTAGAGAGGTCGTACGAGTACCTCCTGTCTGCTGCTTACTTCAACAATTATCAGACTAACCGGTAAGAATTAAAAAAAAAAAAACCTGGCCCTGATCCCTTCCAGCTTAGTTTTTTTACGTGGGATAGGTTTACGTTTGACTACAGCCTGCCTGCAGCGATCTTTTGCAGTTTTCTGGAAAAGATCGCTTTTGGCCGATAAGGTCGCCACTTACCTCCGTAATGAGGAATGTACTAGGTGAAGATAGATAGCATTTTATTAAACACACAAATAATTATATGTTATAATAATATAATACCAACATAAATATAGCAAGGATAAATACACAATGAAATACATAAAACGTTATTAAAGTAGTGTCTGTTATCGTTATCTTCCATTATAATACTATTTTAACCTAATAATTATGTGGCGGGAAAAGTCCTCCCATAACATATTCTTTTTAAACGTTTCACAAATGGAAATCTTACCGGACCCTAAATAAGTGAAAAGCAAATCTTTGTTAACATGGTTATAAATTTTTTCACTGACGTAAATTTATCGAGAACACTAGTTTTACAGTACAAATTAATGCCACACAGGAAACAAATTAGTAAAATATTTATTTATTATAATTTTATTTTCTCCACAGCGCTGGCTTCAGCAAGATGTTCAAGAAATTGTCTGACGACGCCTGGGAGAAGAGCATTGACATCATCAAGCATATCACTATGAGAGGTAAGCATCAGATTATAACATTTTGAGTCTATTTTAATAATCTGTTAAAATCACTGGAATAATAAAGCTAAAAGTTTCATATGACTGGTAATCCAACTTGAAAACTTTCATGTTTAAACATGCTAGGAAACTAGTTTGTTACTACCTAATGAACACTAGCATATTTTTATTGTTAACTAGCTGTGCCTGCGACTTCGTCCGCGTGGAATAGTTATTTTGGGCATTAATTCTTTAAATTGTAAACCGTTTTCGCAGCGCACGCAACGGAAGCCCTCAATGATGAATAATTTTCCCCGTTTTTTCCACATTTTCCATTGTTTCTTCGCTCCTATTAGTTGCAGCGTGATGTTATATAGCCTAAAGCCTTCCTCGATAAATGGTCTATACAACACAAAAATAATTTTTCAATTCGCACCAGTAGTTCCTGAGATTAGCGCGTTCAAACAAACAAACAAACTCTTCAGCTTTATAATATTAGTATAGATTACTCATATGTGGAATAAAGACTTTTTGAAATTGAAATTGACTGGATTAAAGGATACTTTTATGTATTTTAGGCCAATCTGAGTCATAATTAGCTTCCATACGTAGATATATGTATTTTGTTGAAATTTTATGTTACTTATTCAGATATGATCTTTTAAAAATTTTACTAACTTGCTTACAATAGTCCATAACCAAGCTATAGCTATAATATAATGAGCTAAGCCATCTAAAAGAAAGAATTGTATAGTAATTTATCTAAAAGTCAGTGTGTACATTCAAGTCACCTTGACTAGCATGTTTTTGTCAAGAGCACTCAATAATCTCACTAGATAAGTGACAGTACAAATAAATCTTATATATTTTGATCTATTTAGACCTTACGCCTATATCGATTGCAGACAAGGGAAAAAAATACACAGGGGTACCGATAACGCAAAACTTTTTTTTACAATGACGAAACTTTTTAACAGACTTCGAAAAAAGGAGGAGGCTACCAAGTCTTCTGAAAGGTTTTTTTTGTTATTATATTATTGGGAGAACAGACAGAATTTTACCACTCATTTGTTAGTTACTTTATCCTAACAATCATGCGGTCGTAAACTGCCATCTCACGTCACAGGATCCTCGATTCCTAGTGTGAGGTGGCAGAAAATTCCAACGCACCAACATATATGTCTTTTTTTATTCTCTTTATTTAAGGACTTTTAAAATTATATGTCAGTCCCATACTGTATGATATAAACGTATATTTAACACAACATAAGTAATTATTTTTTTTAAATTTGTAATTGTGTTGTGTCTGGTCGTTTCAATGTATGTATAATAAAATAAGTATTTATTTACGAAAGAAAAGTATATATGTATTATATCCGTCCGTGATACAAGCGTAAGTTTAGTATGGGGCTAGATGGCGCTGTGTGATATGTCCTGAAATATTTATTTAATTTTATCTATAAGGGTGCAATTTAACTTTCTGTGAGTAAAGTATTTTGTATTTGTATAATCGCATAAAATCTCCAGGCGACACAATGGACTTCAACCGCCGCAGCGCCGCCAAGCCGGCTGAGCGCAAGAACTACACCGTGGAACTGCACGAACTAGAGTCCCTCGCTAAGGCCCTCGACACGCAGAAAGAACTGGCCGAGCGCGCCTTCTTTATCCACAGAGAGGCTACCAGGAACAGTCAGCATCTGCATGATCCTGAGGTGAGAAATATTCAACCTCTTTGTACAGAATTGTCTGTTTTCTAACATATCTTCTTCCCCTCTATCTCTCTTTCTTCATTTATTTATTACGACACAACTAGCAGAATCGACGCGATCCTAAGGTAATATCTTCTGTCTTTTTTTCTTTTTCCCCTCTCTCTCTCTCTCGTTCTTTATATTTAGTTATTATGATATCACTTAAACTGCTAGCACCAGCTAGCATCAACTGGTAGAATCTGCACTATCATGAGGTAATATATACTTATGTATTTTTTCTTCTTCCTCTCTCTCTCTCTCTCTCTCTCATGTCATATTCAGCTAGCTGAAACCTGCATGATGTTTGGAACGCTGATTTACTCTTTAATGAGCTAAGGTAGTATAAATGTAGTATATTAACTGTGATCTTAATCGACTGGCAAGATTGCGTCCAGTTTCTAAAAAAAAATTTGAAATAAATTGATTGTAAAATTAAAGGAAATCCCTGAAAAGCGCAATTCTTCTAGATTTGTGGCCTTTCAAATAAGTAAGTATTGACGGAAAATTGAGCCGAATTTTAAAGTAAATATTTTTCCAACAGCAACCTAAAGTTGATGCTGAGGTAAGCAAAGATATAATAATATAAAATTGGCAATACTTTTATTAAAAGAGGTCCCTTAGTCAGTTAATTATAACTTTCAGGCGTTTTATTGAAATGTTTAAAACTCAAAATATTTAGTAAAGCAATCTTAGCAACTTAAAATAAACAAACAATTTTTCTCTATAGAAAAAAGGATCTGATCAAGCACCTCACGACCCACACGTAAGTGTAAAATATGGAGGCATATAAGATAAGATAAGATAAGATATGTCTTTAATGCACACCAAAGAAATACCTGAATATATATAATACTTGAGTATTAGTATGTAAGCTATACAAGCAGGACAATGTTTTTCCTGGGTTCGTAGATAGGTCGTTTAGAAAGCATGCAACAAATTTATAAAGGGGAAAAGTCTGAATAACGTCAATTTATTATATACCTATTAGAATTTACAAGTCCTTCGTACCCTTTCTCTTATTAAGTACTTAACCTTTAAACGCCTAAGTCTTGACCAGCACTTGCGGGCTCTTAGCGCGAACATCGGCAATAAAAATAAAATTAAGACGAGACGTCATTGACAATAAAACCCTGAACACCACTAGAATGTTGGTGTTCGGCAGTGCGTTTAGGCCGTGCCTTTCAAAACTACTAGTCTAGTTGTATCTCTCTCTCTTGAGTCGTATTTCTCATGACTGAGGGTCGTGACTCCCCCGCACCTGGGCGCTCACCACGATTTATCTGCCCAAGAAAACTCCACTAACGGATTAATTCTAGTTATAATAATATATACTCTCAAACTCAAAAAAGGGTAAAACAGCATGTCCAATCACAAATATTTAGAACCTAGATTGGTGAACAAATAATATCTACGAATCTTTCTCTAAAACTATTCTATTATCTTCCCCAGATCGCCCAATACCTGGAAGAAGAGTTTGTAGAGGACCAAGCGAAGACAATCCGCAACATCGCGGGACACACCGCCGACCTCAAGAGTTTCATCAGCGCCAACAACGGACAGGACCTCTCTCTTTCCCTGTATCTGTTCGACGAATACCTGCAGAAAACTCTTTAAATATACAATTAAACTCTCAAATATATATAAAAAAAACAATAATTAAAAAAAAATATTCATCGTCTTACGTGTTCTTTGTCGATTATAGGATGATTCTGACAGCTGTCATCTACATTTGACGTCAAATTTGCAGAATGATTATGGACGTGACAGCTGTCAAAATTTACAACCTTTAATGACAAAGCTTTAAAAAATACAAAGATTCAACAGCTGATAAGTTGATCATTGTTCTCTATTTCAATCGTCAAAATTGTCAGTGTCAGAAATAATGATCATTTTTATCCGTTGTTGCATCTTGTTTTTATTTCTAATTAAAAGTTAGTTATTATATTCCAAATCATCTATAGACATAATTAAAAAAAGCTCGATCATATTCAAATGTTGAATTTCATTGTAAAATAGTGATACGACACTCCACTATTAATATTAAAGTTCCCTCATCCATAAAAAAACTACCATTTTAATAGTTTTTTTATTAACAATGTAACATTTTTTGTTTAATATTTCGTTACGTACAAATTATAGGCTGTTCAAATTGTGATTTATTTTGCCCTTTTCTAATTTAATTTTAGCGAATTATAAATAGATTCGTTATTGTAAGTTTAGACATGTATTCGTAGTGTTTTTCAGTTATTTTCAAATAAAAAATATTATGTAAAGTACCTAGATAGATGTTTGATTGTTTTATTTATCCATTCCAATATAATTTAACTTACAACAAAATGCTATTTTATTCATAATCGGTTTAGCAAATTGTGAGGTATAATTAATAGGTAAGTAAAAATACTAAGGCAATCTTCTTATTGAATGAGAGTGGCTAACTCTGGTGTCGGGAAATTAATATTAAGGCAATGAAGTAAGGATAATCAAATTGTTACTTAAAAAAAATGGATTTGACTTTAACATTAATTCGCCTGAAGGTAAGCTATCATTATGGTCAAGGATAGATCGTACTTACTCAGTATGAACCGATTCACTCTCGATCTGAAGATCGCAAGATAGTATTTGTGGAGAACGGGAAATCAGACAAGGAGTTCCATAACTTCGAAGTTTTTATTTAAATATGTTTATTGGAGTTTAATTTATACTTAAAATACATGAAATAGAATAGGTCCATAAACTATTAGTAAGGAGTATCAATTATTCGAAAATAAGTTATGATTATAATTATAAAAAAACAATTCAAAATTCATTTATTCATTATTTTTGTACATTATTCTTAGATACTAACCCGACAAACTGGGTGATTGTACACCCGTACCATGTCGGTTAGTCCTTTCCTGTGTCATAATTTCGTACAGTAACAATATAGGTACGTATGATATATGTAGGTAATAGTGAATGATAAAGAAAATAAATTATAGAAAATTAAAACATTTTGAAAAGGTAAGGCAAAAGAATAGCAATTAAAAATGGTCTCAATCATAATATAGTACCTAATGTTAAGTTTAAAGTTAATTACATATTATTCTTCACAACCCTCTCCATCATGACTAGCAACGCCCCCCGGTCGAGCTTGTCCCCGGCGCCGCGAGGGAGTCGCTGTACAAAGTGCACCCCGCCTTCTAGCCGGAAACGAACCGGAGCCTGGGGAATAAAAAAAACACCATTCATCATTATCATCAGCCTGTTAAATAAATAAATATTTCCGGATAAATCACAAACATCAATATCAATTTTGTTATCGCCCACTGCTGAGCATAGGCCTGTATTCTTTTAAGCCATTCGTCCTGGTCTATGCATATAATAAAGCTAAAGTGTACTGACGCTCCCTTGTGTAAAAGAAAGACCAATGTATAGGAGTGACGTCACGACGCGCTCCGCGGGGGAAGTTGTTACGTCACTCCCATACATTGGTCTTTCTATTCCATAAGCATGCGTCAGTACGCTCACTGATATTATACGCCTCTTGTCTAAGGGGGCTTATCACGTTAAATTGTAGGTCCCGGTTTGTCATAGTACAGCAATCGCTAAGCCATATCAGAGGCCCTTAGGGCGGCTTGATTAACTCTCGACACTAGAGTTGGCCACTCTCATTCGATAAGAAGAAGAAGAAGGGTGGTTTGAAAACTCGGACACCAAAGTAAGTCACTCACAAACGAATTTACTTTATGTATACTTACCACAGTATAAAAGTAGTGTAACAGCTCCTCAGCTGTAACCCTCCCCCCAGCACTGAGGACAACTGCAGCCGCTATCTCTCCGTCGATAGCCGTCACTCCGCTCTCGCGAACTTGGCTGTGCTCACACAATATGGCTTCTATTTCTGCTGGCGCTATCTGCAGCAGGAATATTATAATAATAATAATAAAAATGTTTATTGGACACAAAAATTCTTATAATATTATTAACACTTATTAATAACGTAATTTAAAATAGGACATTTTAGAAAACAAAAGATATGTCGAGCAGCTGCTACGCTGAGAGAAAGTGTCTCGTGTTGTAGCAGCTGATTCCTTCAGGGAAACATTTTTTCAATAGGTTGAAAAACTCATCTTACGGAAACTAAGCTATACAAAATTTAAATTGAAATTAAGAAATAAAAAGAGAAATATTTAAAAAGAAATATCTTAGCCTACTTCTTTCAAAACATGTCTCGATTCGGGGTTTAACCGAGACTAAGTGGCTACACCTAGTTCTAACCGGCTAAAAGTAGGTGTAGCCGCACTTCGGGTATTAGCCGTAACATATATGTATGTCGGAGCAAGGAAGCTGTTGTATCGATTGCTGCTTAGTCATAATTTGTAGCAATGTCTAAAATGAGATCTTACTACCTAGAAAGTTATTTTAAATCAGTTAGCGAATTTACGAAACTATTTTGACATGATTGTAATGATAATGATAACATTTTATTATAGCACATAGCGGCACGGAAATGTCAGAGGAAGTTGTTGAGTTGACTGTCGCTTGGCCATAGTTTATTACTAATTCTTAACGTTATTGTTTATAGTCCAATTTGATTCGTAAATTCATAAAGGGATTAGAATAGGATTTACTTGATTTGTCCTAATTGTTTTTACAAGTTATTGAAGTTGCTAATGTAAAAAGTCACTAATATTAATTGTAACAACCAATTGGAGCAGAGCAGTGTCGAGGCGCCATGCGCCATCTTGATGTAAACCCAATAGGTATAATCGAGGTGGACGGTGGCTCCAGGAGGCAGTCTAAGTTGAGCTTTGGAGTTGATGTTAGAATATCGTGTCATGTGGTCGAGTTGGACCTTTAATTTTTTCATGCGATGTGGTCGAGTTGGACCCCTGTTTTTATGGTGCTGGGTCGAGGTCGGTGCCTCGAACCCACTGCTCATTTTAAAATTTAAAGCTAGTTAACCATTATTATAAGTCAAGTTTGTGAAAAGTGTAATAAACGTTTGTGAATACTTCTTATCAGTGTTTTAAACTATTATTTTACCCAGAATACGCTTAAGCTAGAGTAGGCCCTAATTCTGATGTCGTCTGGTCGCTCCGACACATATATATATAGTTGTAGGTATATGTATAAATGGTTATGAGTAAGAATGTTTGAGTGTTTATGTGTAAGTGCTTGGATATATTATAAAACTAGTGGACGCCTGCAGCTTTGCTCGCATTATTTCAGGACAAAAAGTAGCCTATGACACTCCTAAGACCTCATACTACCTACTTACCAAAAATAATAATGATCCGTTTTTGCCTGACAGACAAAGAGACACAGGCAAACAGACAAAAATTATACAAACTGCTAAAACTTGTTTTAACATTTATTAAAAGTATATCCGAACTTTTTTTTCTAATATCTTCTTTTTATTATAACTTCCGATTTTTGACCGTCTTCAGCTTTATTAGGTACCTATATGTATTGATTTATAAACAGCATTTTAAGTACTTTAATGTAGTACGAAATGAAGCTGATTAGGATTGTTTTAAAGAAACTTAATGGACTTTGACTTATTATGACGTAGGTACCAATCTACGATCCTAATAAGTCATGAGAAAATACGACTCAAAGTGAGAGTAGGTTTTTTTTTAACTAGAACGGGTTTGCACTTGGCCACAGTTTGCCTAATGGTAAGCAAAGGCTATGGCCTAAGATGGAGCGTGCTTACCCGAAATGAAGTCAGCATTAGCTAATAATAATTATTTGGAAAGAAAAGATTATAAAAGTAAACTCACCGAATAATCCTTATATTTGATAAGCTCTTTAATTCTATTAACAACGTAGAAATATCCATCGGTATCGTAGTACCCCACATCACCGGATTTATAGAACCCTTCGGAATCTAGATAATCGTTGTTATAGATACCTATGTAGCCTGAAACAGAATAATATCTACTAAGTATATAAAAATAAGTCGGGTTTTCCTTCCTGACGCTATAACTCCAGAACGCACGAACCGATTTCCACGGTTTTGCATTCGTTGGAAAGGTCTCGAAAGGAAAGGCTCCGTGAGGTTTATAAAAAAAAAGAAAAGGAAAACTTGTATTATTTATTCTGTGACAGAAGCCATCTGGTAGCGAAACGGAGTTCGCCGGGTTTGCTAGTAATCTATATACCTATTTATAATAAAGCTTCAATAATAAATCTAAACCTATCCTAACTTTGTTAAACAAATACCTTGTTATACCTAAGTACATAGTTTTTGTTTTATAATTGAAACTATCAAGGGACATTATTACGAGAAATATAGATACACATGAGTCAAAACCGTTTTTTTTATTGTTTTTATTGTTGGTTTGAGCTTTGAAAACTGTAACGAAACGCGCGTCGTAATAAGCTTAATCGTCGCTTAATCACATGTGTTTAGACTGACGTGGTACAAAAAAATTACAAACCTATATTTTAAGGAATAACAAGCAAAACTAACTAGCCATTACATGCTTTTACCAATAATATAATGGATAATTATTAAAATTAACCAGAAATAATTGATACAACATGAAATCCCAGAATAATAACATTCAATAGATTTCGTATTATCGGAAGGATCTGGGCGCCCACCACGATGTATCTGCCTACATAAATGAATTAATTCTTAAGAACCACTTTCAGTAACGAATAATATAGGTAGTTAAAGATCTCACCTGGTGTAAGAGCAAGTGATTTGAAGCATATTTCACCTCTTTCGTTTGATCCTAACGGCTCCCGGCTGTTCAAATCTACCACCTGAAATAAGGTATAAAATATTTACGTAAAAACTAGTTATCATAAAGAAATGCGTACGAACATTTTTAGGTATAAAAATCCTTTCTCAGATGCCTACATCATAGTAACTATCTGCATGCCAAATTACAGCCCGATCTGTCCAGTGGTTTGGGCTGTGCGTTGATAGATCAGTCAGTCAATAGCTCAGCTAGCGGAGGCAATCGCATGCGATTACCAAAGTTAAGCAAAGGTTGACGCGGTCGGATCTTGGATGGGTGACCGAAAAGTGGCATTCCATTTTGGGCGCTTTCCATTCCTTGGGTCGGATGACACGATAAATTGTAGGTCCCGACTTTTAGTCTGGCACGGCAGTCGTTAAACCATGTCAGAGGCCCTTAGGCGGTTTGAAAACTCTCGACACCAGAGTTGGCCACTCTCATTCGAAAAGAAGAACTCAGTCAATCAGAATCCTTTGCGTATACAAGCGAGTGTGACTCGGCCGTTTAAGCGTCTGCTTTTCATCCTGAAGCACCCAGGTTCGAATCCGGTCCTATACCAAGGATTTGATTTTCAAGTGTGTGTTGATTTGCACTCGCTTTGCGGTGAAGGAAATCATCGCGAGGAAACCGAAATGACCATATAATCCTAGAACATGATCTTCCGTGGAAGGATCTGGGCGCCCACCACAATGAGTCTGCACAAGAGAACTCCCCTTAACGAATTCATTCTGCGGGGGAGTCACGACCCTCAGTCATCAATCAATATAACTTTAATGCACACTAGAAAAAAATAAATAAACAATTTACAAAATTATTACTTTGTCTTTTTACTTAATTGGGCAGCCTTATCACGTAGAGCGATCTCTTCCAGACATGAGGAAATAAAAAAAGCAAACGCACCTTGACAACAACACTATGTGAAGGAGTACCACAGCTTCCGTCCCTGGTACCTAATGCCGCGTACATTTCATTACAAACTGCGCCGGCTTCCGATGTGCCGTACAGCTGATATACGTGCTTGAGGCTTGGTAGCCTGGAAAGTGAAAAGAAAAGCATTCCATCGTCGAACAAGCAGAAAGTCAGCGGGGCGGCACAGGTTTATGGTGGAAATTCCAAAGACTCGCACGAAGCGCTTTGCTTCTACCTTCATAGTAAGGACAGCGAGACTATGGAACTCTCTGGAGCCCTGTTCCCAGAAAATTATAACCCAGGGGTCTTCAAATCTAGTCGAGTAAATAGATTTCTTCTAGGCAAGCGTGCTACATCTTAGACTATAGTGATGCTTAACACCAGGCCTGCTATAGTCAAACGTAAGCCTATTTAGTGTACAAAAAAAGGTTTTTATCATTTTTGTCTCTTTATTCTATTTATTCGGTTGCGCATCACACAAAAACGGCTGAACGGATCTTCAGATTTTTGGCATGTAGGTAATATGAGGTTCTGAGATGTTGAATGAATTGAAGATAGAATGATCATAAGATTGTTCACGTCTTTAAATCTTTACTCACCTTTTCTTGACAGCCTCAACCTGTTCCTTCCCGACAGGCATGCTGGATGACAGCAGAGTTTCAACCGACGTGACGTCATAGCGATCCAAGATGGCCGACTTGATCAGCTGATTGATCGACGTGGGCGCTGATTGGATGAGCTTTATCTGGAAATGGAAATGAAGCTTCTTTTTTCTCACATTCGTTCAAGTTAGTCGGTTTCTTCTCGGCAAGTGCGCTAGTTCGTAAATTACAAAGACTAGCATAAGGTGAGTTGTAGTCAAGCGTGAGCCTTTGATCGTTGCTGTTGGAATATTAAAGCAAAAATTATCCTCTATCTTACTCTTACATAGGCACTTTCCTAGTTTCTCTTTCATACATGTGTGGCTGCTCCTAACACCATACAGAGCCCTTTTGTCCACTTGAGATTTGGTTCTGTGAGCTTATTAGAATTGCCTAGTTAATCGTCCTCCAGCTTTCATCTAGATCACCCGTTACCACGCAGCCCTCGTACATCAGTGTCGGTGATGTACTTAGTACTCGCGAATACGTCTAGACAGCACCTGCCTTCTTGCCTGCTATCATAAAAGATCCATAATAAATTATCATTTATGTTTTGGATCAACTGCGTGTTCTATTGGCTTCCATATACCTATCCCAACAATTGCATAACAATACCTACTATAAAAGTGCATCACGCTATGACGAATTATTTTTTTTAAGTTTTCACATGGTTAACCTAATAATACCTATGTTCTAAGTAATAACCTTACCTTATGTATTTTATCTGGGCGCTCTGGGTGGTTAAATGAAATACTTAATGTACAAATGATTGCAAGAATGAATGAAAGAAACAAAAAAAGAATTCAGTTATTTATTAAGATACTTACTTACTTAGTTATTTATTTTAAATAACAAATAAACATTCCGCGACATAGCACACATCGACAATTACTGACATAATGAATGAATGATTTATAGGTATATACATAAATATGTTCAATTTCACCATATTTCTGAAGTACCTTATATGTCTGTATAGCCGCCAAGCAGTCCGCCTCCAGGTTCCTGACAGAGTACACACAAGCCAGCCCCTTCCTGAGACATCCCAGCGTCACCAGCAGCCCGTACGACAGGAACCACTCGCGAGTGATTAATTAGGATTGAGGAGGATGTGTACGAGTAGATGAATTATTGAATGAATGTAAGAATGAATGTAAGAATAACTGATTGATTGATTGGTTGAAATCTTTTGAAATATAGAGTTTAAGAATGAATGAAAGAGTGAATGACAGAATAAATGACTGTGTGAAGGAATGAATGAAAGTATGAATGATAGAACGAATGAAGTATGTGATTTTTATTTATTGATTTATTGTCTGATGCCTGGCAACTAGGTAGATACATATGTTCAATTTTACCATATTTCTGAAGTACCTTATATGTCTGTATAGCCGCCAAGCAGTCCGCCTCCAGGTTCCTGACAGAGAAGACACAAGCCAGCCCCTTCCTGAGACAGCCCAGCGTCACCAGCAGCTCGTACGACAGGAACCACTCGCGAGTGATTAATTAGGATTGAGGAGGATGTGTACGAGTAGATGAATTATTGAATGAATGTAAGAATGAATGTAAGAATAACTGATTGATTGATTGGTTGAAATCTTTTGAAATATAGAGTTTAAGAATGAATGAAAGAGTGAATGACAGAATAAATGACTGCGTAAAGGAATGAATGAAGGAATGAATGATAGAACGAATGAAGTAGGTATGTGATTTTTATTTATTGATTTATTGTCTGATGCCTGGCAACTAGGTAGATACATTTGTTCAATTTTACCATATTTCTGAAGTACCTTATATGTCTGTATAGCCGCCAAGCAGTCCGCCTCCCGGTTCCTGACAGAGTAGACACAAGCCAGCCCCTTCCTGAGACAGCCCAGCGTCACCAGCAGACCGTACGGCATGAACCACTCGCGAGTTAGTAGGATTGAGGAGTTTATGTATCTGAAAGCACAAATAATATTGTATAAGAAATAAAAAAGTTTTTTTTTCCGTAACATCAGAATTTCAAATAGAGTTTTTTACATTAGTATTGGTTAATTTGTTTACTTGCGATTTGCTTTTATTATATTTTATTGGTTAGTATAGGTAGTAGTATCTTTCTTGGTGTAGGTCCGCCTGTGGCGGGAAAAGCCTCCTCCAATTTTTCTTCTGGTTTTAGCTGTCTAATCCCAGTGTTTTTAGCAATTAACTTAATTATTAATAATTAATTTGCTAAAACAATAAACATCTATAGATACTAATATTATAAAGCTGAAGAGTTTGTTTGTTTGAACGCGCTAATCTCAGGGACTACTGGTGCGAATTGAAAAATTATTTTTGTGTTGAATAGACCATTTATTGAGAAAGGCTTTAGGCTATATAACATCACGCTGCAACTAATAGGAGCGAAAAAACAATGGAAAATGTGGAAAAAACGGGGAAAATTATTCATCTTTGAAGGCTTCCGTTGCGTGCGCAGCGAAAACGGTTTAAGATATCAAAAAAATATGTATGAAAGAATTATTTCTCTTAAAATAATCTAACAAAATGTTCTCATTAATATATGTCTATCTTTTAAGGTTCACTCACTAGAACCGTTTTTATCTATACTAATATTATAAAGCTGAAGCGTTTGTTTGTTTGTTTGAACGCGCTAATCTCAGGAACTACTGGTGCGAATTGAAAAATTATTTTTGTGTTTAGTAGACCATTTATCGAGGAAGGCTTTAGGCTATATAACATCACGCTGCAACTAATAGGAGCGAAGAAACAATGGAAAATGTAGAAAAAACGGGGAAAATTATTCATCTTTGAGGGCCTTCGTTGCGTGCGCAGCGAAAACGGTTTAAGATATCAAAAAAATATGTATAAAAGAATTATTTCTCTTAAAATGATCTAACAAAATGTCCACGACAGTATATGTCTATCTTTTAAGGTTAACTCAATAGACCCGTTTTAATGGTAATAACTATTCCACGCGGACGAAGTCGCGGGAACCAACTAGTAATAAATAAACAAAAATATTAGTATACCCCGACCAAAAAGTGTAGAAATGGAATTCAATTCTTAATTCTCCTTCTAAACTTACAATAATCTTAAATGTTGTCAAAATAAGTAGAGAAACAAAAGTTTATTAAAGATATCGCCAGGAAAAGGAGAAATAAATTGAACAAGTAGGTACCTACTACAAGTGGCACCGCCATATTTTCTACACTTTTTGGTTGGGGTATATTCAATTTAGCTTTGACTTAAAAATAAAATTGCAAACCCGTCGATTCGTATGTACATATATTCTAGGTCTTTTTTACTTGCTCGACTCTTAATTAGTGACAAATTAATCTAGTTTAGAAAAAAGATTAAACATTTAAGAGTTATGCAAGAAGATTTATTGTCGAGTGTGAAACCAAATCAGATAAAAGAATAAATAGTTTTAAACATCCTAATATCGTAGTTCATCCGCAGTTGAAACATAAGTACATTTTGTGGCTTTTTTTTGCATCAAGTAACAATTCTGGCATGTTGAAATTGTTCTACTTCCAGGTTATCAATTGATTTTAATTTTTTATGTAATGCATGATACTTAATATGGACCTGGTTTGAGAATGAAGTCGCGAGTAAAAGTTTTTTTTCTATTTTTTTTTTACTTTATGAATCCTCTTACCTATCATGCATAGAACTAATACTGTTGATCAATATGCCCATATGCGTCCAAGGCACCCCTTTAGGCAATCCAGTAGTTCCAGAAGAAAACAATATAAACGCCCAATCTCTCCAGCCCTCCACAGGTGTAGGTATAAATTCAGATACTTTAGCCGTTTCTGTCAAGAAATCTTTGAAAGAAAGTACGCCATCTTGATTTTGCGCGCCATGTTTGTTTTCATGACCATCTCGATTTTCGCCGCCATGTTTGTTTTCAAGACCATCTCGATTTTCGTCACCATTTTTTATTTCACAACCATCTTGATTTTGTTTATCATTTTGAGCACATTCTTCATCAAATATTATGTACTTTTCTATACAATCAACAGTGTCAAAAAATGTTTTGTGTAGGTTAAATGTGTTTAAAGACATGAACATAACTTTTGGTCTTGATAATTCCAGTCGATGAATAAGTGATTCTGAAATTAGCCAAAATATTATATTAAGTAAATAAATTGGATTTGTTTCTTCCTAATTTGATTAATATTGCACAATCAATATAATTGTTAAACTCTGGTTGTATGCTGTTATTGTACATAATTATGTTACAAAGGTATGTACCTAACAACACTAATGAACTAGTTACATATCTATAAATGAGCGTGATAGCAATACTCGGGCGCAGAGTAGGGACATAATTCTTTGTGTCCGGTGACCGGACTTTTGTGCTACTTACGATTTTCAGTAGGTGTATAAACTCCACCAGCGCAGAGAACTCCCAAAATTGTCGGAAGTACTTCCATACGCTTGTCACTGCATATTGACACCACCTGTCCTTTTCTAACGCCTATACGAGCGAGCGAGAGAGCAATATCGACAGTTTTCTGTGCTAATTCCGAATATGTTAGTGTTTCATCGGTGTCAGCGTTAATCTGAAATAAAATAAATAGAAACTTAAGATGCAGTCCCCTGTGTGCTATTTCCATACAAACTGTTGTATAGTTAGACTCTAAACTAAACTAAGATAGACTGATGGTTTATATTATCTCAATTGTTGGTATCTAAACAAAGATCTCGCCTCTAGTCAAGTATCCAGCAATACAACTAAAATAAAAAATAAACAGTACACTACTATTTGGTTACATAAATAAACAAAATGTTTTTATTTATTTATCTAGTTTTGTATCTCTGTATAATAAAGCTGAAGAGGGTCGAAAATCTGGACATTGAAGATATTTATAAAAACCGGCCAAGTGCGAGTCAGACTCGCGCACGAAGGGTTAAATCACGTTTCTAGATACTAAAAAGTTTAGTTATGTTTATAAAATAACGAGAAATCAACGAGCAACCGCCGCGCAACCACCACACCGCGGCTCGGCGCTCGCACCGCGTTTAGATGCACGGATTATTTTCATTTTGTGAGTTTTTATGTATTAGATTAGGTATTTATTTTTCTAAATATTTACTTACAAATATTCAAGTTTTTACCTGTTTAGGATCGAGTAAAAATTGCCTATTAAATTACGTTTGTTGTATTGGAGCCCCCCTTTAATATTTACTTTATTGATATTTAATTATTTATTTAGAATGGTAATATACAAGTAATTATACTTCTACTAATACACATAAATTGCTTTACACGATATACGTGAAGCTATATAAATATTCTTAACATGATTGACATGGAGATTGGCTGTAAACTAATGCATATTAATTATTTAACACGATATACGTGATGCAACATAAATATTCTCCACAGGAATTACATGGATTTTCACTAATTTACTACGATTAACGCGAGTAAAACGCATAGCATCATCATATAAAAAGTTACGATCAAATAATAAACCGTTTAGGTTGATCTGAGAATCGTTGTGAATACTGATAGAAAACAATTAAATCTTATTGCGCCAGGGCTTGATGTTGCATGCTCATTCTCAATTTGTACACTATTTTGTTACATGTAGTATTAGTCTTATAAAGAAAAATTTTTTTAAGAAAAAGTACAAAGGGTGGGTTCTTGAGTAGTTATTACAATCAAGTAAAAACATAAACTACCATTATCATAAATTAGAGGGTAGTTCAAAAATAAGATCGTATGTTAATAAAATAAGTCACTCACCAAAGATAATTTATCCATAAAATTCCGTCATAGACAGAATTCCAGTAACCTGGTCTCACAAAAGCAATTAATATTCACTGGTTTTGTCGTAATGTTTGGTTAAATGATTTAACGACGTTAAATAACCTATATTATTAACACATTTCGAATTTATAAATTTGAACGTTATATTTGGCACGGTTCACAATGTTCTTTAATAATCACTGGACACAACACGTAAAGAATATTTAAAATTAAATAGATTTTTAAACAAATTGTTTAAGGCGTGCGACAGCGGCGACACAAAATCACGTAATGGCGAGTTGCAGGCGCCTTCCCACGTGGTGAGCCGAGTGGAGCGAATACGGAAACGAGTGCACCGGATGTTGAATTTTGCTTTTTTAAGTAGTTAACAATCTAAATGTGTGACAGTGGCGGCAGAATTCCACAGACTGCTGCTTAGTAAACAATATAATCGTCTTCGGTTGACCCTCGAATAATTGGAATCAAACATCAAACAGGTAAGTTTTCGTTTGATTCTTAAATATTCTGTGAAAATTGGAAGCGACTAACTGTTACCGTTTTTAATATTGAGCAACAAAAAACGATAAAAACACGTTTATTGTATGGGAACCCTCCTTAATATTTTTTTATAGCGGCAACGGAAATACATCATTGGTGAAAATTTCAGCTTTCTAGCTATCACGGTTTATGAGATACAGCCTGGAGACAGACAGACAGACAGACAGCGGAGGCTTACTAATAGGGTCCTGATTTACTTTTTAGGTACGAAACCCTCAAAATGATTGGAGATACTTAGAATTGATAGCAGAACACGTTGCAAAAATTTCTAGAAACATTTATCTGGTTATCTGTGTCTCTGTTTATTTAAACGCTCATCACGCAATAACGGCTGAACGGATCATCACGAACTTTGGTATGTAGGTAGTGTGAGGTCTTAGGAGTGTCATAGGCTACTTTTTCATGAAATAATGCGAGCGAAAACGCGGGCGTCCACTAGTAAATAAATAAAATACTTACTAAAGCTGGTAAGTCACCATATTCTTGAAATTTGTCCAACAATTCTTTTCCGAAATGCAAATGGGAAGGCATTTGCAAATCTTCACCGTATAAATAATTCCTTTTACGAAGCATTTTTGTTTTAACAAAAATAACACTTGAGATATAAAAATCACAATCAAGTATCTATAAAGTAACTAAATAAGTAAATAGTTAGTAATTGTGTCTTTTTTCACGTTCTTACACTACTCAATAAAATAGCTAAAAACGTCGCTAACTCGTGGTTGAAATCTTATCAACATTTTGATAAAATGTTTCACTCTAGCCCTGATAAAAAAACTATCGTTTAAAATAAACTAGTGGACGCCCGCGGCTGTGCTTGCATTATTTCAGGAAAAAAAGTAGCCTGTGACTCTTCTAAGACCTCATACTACCTACATATCAAAAATCTCGATGATCCGTTCAGCCGTTTCTGCGTGATGAGCGTTTAAATAAACAAAGACACAGATAAACAGACAACATTTCTGGAAATTACTGAAACGTGTTTTATTATAGATTTAATGTATCTCAAAACATATTTTTTTTCTAATAATATCTTCTATGTTCAGACTTTCGACCATAGAGTAATATAATATACCAGCCGTCTTCAGCTTTATTATATGTACTTATAGATAAGGTTGGTGCCCGTAGCTCAGCCAACTGCGTATGTACGAGGTCTTAGGAATGTCATAAGATAAAGATAAGCAATTTATTGATAATTTGTACAATTACATAACAATTTAAAATAATTATGTATATGAATAATAATTTAAATTGTAATTTAAGATATAATTTGTATATAACAAATATTTCATTTATCGCATCATTTTACATATATTCTACCATTCAAGCGAAACGAGCCAGTTCTTCAGCTTAATTTTAAATAATGCTTTCACTAATAATGCGAGCAAAGCTGCAGGGTTTCACTAGTCACTCTATATACATACAAACTTAAGTATGTAAGAACTTTCGATAATATTACGAAAAACTAAGTGTTAAAATTTTATAAGTAAATTTACCTATGTAGGTATACAAAAGAAAACGTGTATATTGTTTATCCATTTACCTAGGTAGATAGTTAAAACACTTTAATTAGGAAATAAAAAAACATATTATGAAAAATGCAATTTATTTGAACAAATGCCTAAACATAATTAATTTCTCTATGTATCAATTATAAGTTGTAAAATGACATCATATACAGTTTTATATAATCTATATATGCTGTCTATAATATTATGATAATTTTGACAACTGGCATCTCCATACACTTTCCCGAATTTTACGTTTTTTTTCGTAGGAGAGTGGCCAACTCTGATGTCGAGAGTTTTCTAACCACCCTAAGGGCCTCTGAAATGGCTTGACGACGAATTTTACGTCAAATGTTCGGAAATAGCTGTCAAAATAATCATACTGAAATGGACAAATCATGTAATTTTTGTCTAACATTAATAAATGTATTATTTGTTAAATGTAAGGGGCATTCACAATACCATACAATGTAGCCTCTATAGTTACATTTTAAGGTGCAAACAAGGCCCCTAGAGCGCTAATAACATTACTGCTAAGGGGCTTTTTCTCTATAATAATACATATTAGTAATACTTAGGTATTTTCTGGCAAGATTTTCGTTCGTTTTATTTTTTTATCAATTCAAAATTGAAGGACATGTGTCTTCCGTGGAAGGAGCTGGGCGTCCACCACAAAGATAGAAATGATAATGAACTCGCAATTTCTTTTATCATCTTATCGATACGGTTAATATTATCTTATCGGTTTTTACAAAAATCTTCTTTGTCATTTTTACACTAAAACAAAAATATGTAGCTATGGACCTATTTTTTTAAAATAGGGAAACAAAAGTTTATTGTAGATGTGTTTTTAATATTTATTATTATAATTTAAAAGAGTACATAAGTGCCTACAAGTAAATTATACAAGTACCTACCTACCTACTACATGATCAAAAGTAATTAAAATGTAAAAAAAAAATAGTAAGTGAATTTTAACTCGAGCACGGAAATACATACTCGTACACTGAAGTCGGATTTTTTAGATTAAAATTATTAAGTAAGTTTTATATAATATGAAGTGAAGTCTGTACAAAGCAATACACTACAGGCTATTTTTATATTATTCACATGTGGCGCTACCACATTTTCTACACATTTGGCTCAGATTCTACAATTACTTATGTTTATTCTTCACTACATTTTCCATCAAGACTAGCAGCGCCCCCCGGTCGAGCTTGTCCCCGGCGCCGCGAGGTAGTCGCTGTACAAAGTGCACCCCGCCTTCTAGCCGGAAACGAGGCGGAGCCTGGGGAATAAAAAAAACACCATTCAGCATCAGATAAATATCTAAATATTTCCGGACAAACACATATATCAATGTCAATCTTGTTATCGCCCACTGCCGAGCATAGGCCTCTATTCTTGTACGCCATACGTCCTGGTCTATACATATAATAAAACTAAAGTGGGCTTATCATACATCTTAAACATTGAAGATATTATTAAGAAAACTATAATCCAGGGGTATTCAAATCCACAGTAATTAGGTATCTAAGCTTAACTACAATTTCCTGCCCCCTTAGACAAGAGGCGCATATCAGTGCGCGTACTGACGCATACTTATGGAATAGAAAGACCAATGTACGGGAGTGACATCACGACGCGCTCCGCGGGGGAAATGTTACGTCTTTCTATTCCATAAGTATGCGTCAGTACGCTCACTGAAATACGCCTCTTGTTCCTCAGAGTTGGCCACTCTCATTCGATAAGAAGAAGAAGAAGGGTGGTTTGAATACTCTGACACCAAAGTAAGTCACTCACATACGAATTTACTTTATACTCACCACAGTATGAAAGTAGTGTAACAGCTCCTCAGCTGTAACCCTCCCCCCAGCACTGAGGACAACTGCAGCCGCTATCACTCCCCCTATAGCCGTCACTCCGCTCTCGCGAACTTGGCTGTGCTCACACAATATGGCTTCTATTTCTGCTGGCGCTATCTGCAGCAGGAATATTATAAAACTAGTGGACGCCTGCAGCTTCGCTCGCATTATTTCAGCATAAAAAGTAGCCTATGACACTCCTAAGACCTCATACTACCTTACTACTACTATCAGCCGTTTTTTGCGTGATGAGCATTTAAATAAACAGAGACACAGACAAACAGACAATAATTATACAAACTGCTGAAACGTGTTTTAATATTTATTTAAAGTATATCCGAACTTTTTTTCTAATATCTTCTATTTATTATATCTTCAGATTTTTGACCGTCTTCAGCTTTTTTATATGTAAGTATTATATGATATAAACTGCATTTTCAATACTTTAATCACATGAGTTTAATTTGTCTGTGTTTTAACGAAGCTGATTAGGATTGTTTTAAAGAAACTTAATGGACTTTGACGCCTATTATGCGACATATATACGATACTCATATTGGTCACGTGACCTTACTCAAGCCATCTTTAAGTCGAGGAAATCGTAAGGTAACGTTTAAGAATACGGGTGTAAGTCATGAGAAAATACGACTCAAAGTGAGAGTACGTTTTTTTTTAACTAGAACGGGTTTGCACTTGCCCATAGTTTGCCTGATGGTAAGCAAAGGCTATGGCCTAAGATGGAGCGTGCTTACTCGAAATGAAGTCAGCATTAGCTAATAATAATTGTTTTTTTTATTTTTATTTATTGTTATAAGTTCACTAAACTAAAAATGTACTAATACTAACTTAAAATAATAATATAGCTAAACTTACGGACGTACATTTCCTTCTAAAAGTAAACCTAACATGCATATTAAATCTAACAAATAAATACCCTAATTTCTAAGCATGCAATACAAATACAAATATATCTAACATGAGGAACATACATTTTGAAATAAATGACCATATATTATTTATTAAACTGGCAAACAAATATATCTGGTGTGCAGGCAGATGTTATGTTATGACGTAGGCATCCGCTAAGAAAGGATTTTTAGAAATGCCAATTTTAAAATGGTGAAATAAGGATGCAAGTTCTACTTCTTTTTTCTTGTTGTTTGGAAATAAATGATAACAGAACTCACCGAATAATCCTTATATTTGATAAGCTCTTTAATTCTATTAACAACGTAGAAATATCCATCTGTATCGTAGTACCCCACATCACCGGATTTATAGAACCCTTCGGAATCTAGATAATCGTTGTTATAGGTACCTATGTAGCCTGAAACAGAATAATATCTACTAAGTATATAAAAATAAGTCGGGTTTTCCTTCCTGACGCTATAACTCCAGAACGCACGAACCGATTTCCACGGTTTTGCATTCGTTGGAAAGGTCTCGAAAGGAAAGGCTCCGTGAGGTTTATAAAAAAAAAGAAAAGGAAAACTTGTATTATTTATTCTGTGACAGAAGCCATCTGGTGGCGAAACGGAGTTCGCCGGGTTTGCTAGTAATCTATATACCTATTTATAATAAAGCTTCAATAATAAATCTAAACCTATCCTAACTTTGTTAAACAAATACCTTGTTATACCTAAGTATTTACTTTTTGTTTTATAATTGAAACTATCAAGGGACATTATTACGAGAAATAAACACGTTCGAGTCAAAACCGTTTTTTTATTGTTTGCTTTGAAAACTGACTGTACTACAAAATGCGCGTCGTAATAATCGACGTACAATCACAATGTAGGTTTAATTTAAACTGTCGTGGTACAAAAAAATACAAACCTATATTTTAAGGAATAACAAGCAAAACTAACTAGCCATTACATGATTTCACCAATGATATAATGGATAATTATTAAAATTAACCAGGAATATGAAATCCCAGAATAATAACATTCAATAGATTTCGTTTTATCGGAAGGATCTGGGCGCCCACCACGATGTATCTGCCTACATAAAAGAATTCATTCTTAAGAACCACTTTCAGTAACGAATAATATAGGTAGTTAAAGATCTCACCTGGTGTAAGAGCAAGTGATTTGAAGCATATTTCACCTCTTTCGTTTGGTCCTAACGGCTCCCGGCTGTTCAAATCTACCACCTGAAATAAGGTAAAAAATATTTACGTAAAAACTAGTTATCATAAAGAAATGCGTACGAACATTTTCAGGTATAAAAATCCTATCTCAGATGCCTGGCTTTTAGTCTAGCACGGCAGTCGTTAAACCATGTCAGAGGCCCTTAGCGCAGTTTGAAAACTCTCGACACCAGAGTTGGCCACTCTCATTCGAAAAGAAGAAGTCAGTCAATCAGAATCCTTTGCGTATTTACAGATTTTTATATGTACCTATACAAGCGAGTGTGACTCGGCCGTTTAAGCGTCTGCTTTTCATCCTGAAGCACCCAGGTTCGAATCCGGTCCTATACCAAGGATTTGATTTTCAAGTGTGTGTTGATTTGCACTCGCTTGGCGGTGAAGGAAAACATCGCGAGGAAACCGAAATGACCATATAATCCTAGAACATGATCTTCCGTGGAAGGATCTGGGCGCCCACCACAATGTGTCTGCACACGAGAACTCCCCTTAACGAATTCATTCTGCGGGGGAGTCACGACCCTCAGCCATCAATCAATTAATCAATATAACTTTAATGTGCACTAGAAAAAAATAAAAACAATTTACAAAATTATTACTTTATCTTTTTACGTAATTGGGCAGCCTTATAGCGTAGAGCGATCTCTTCCAGACACAAGGAAATACGAATTAAAGATTTACATATTGACCTTGATAACAACACCATGTGAAGGAGTACCACAGCTTCCATACCTGGTACCTAATGCCGCGTGCATTTCATTACAAACTGCGCCGGCTTCCGATGTGCCGTACAGCTGATATACGTGCTTGAGGCTTGGTAGCCTGGAAAGTGAAAAGAAAAGCATTCCACCGTCGAACAAGCAGGAAGTCAGCGGGGCGGCGCTGGTTTATGGTGGAAGTTCCAAAGACTCGCACGAAGCGCTTTGATTCTACCTTCATAGTAAGGACAGCGAGACAATGGAACTCTCTGGAGCCCTGTTCCCAGAAAATTATAACCCAGGGGTCTTCAAATCTAGAGTAAATAGGTTTCTTCTAGGCAAGCGTGCTACATCTTAGACTATGGTGGTTAACATCAGGCAGGCTATAGTCAAACGTAAGTCTATTTAGTGTACAAAAAAAGGTTTTTATCATTTTTGTCTCTTTATTCTGTTTATTCGGTTGCGCATCACACAAAAACGGCGGAACGGATCTTCAGATTTTTATATTCATATTCATATATTTTCATAAAATCAATTTACACGTCAAATTAAAATAAAATACATATTGTATAGTCTTATGTCCTATGAATAACTTATGTTTATCTAAGTTACAAAAACATTATACATATATATAATATATATAGGTACATCAAGTAAAAACATACTTATATTTTCAATTTAAAAAAATCATCCAGGTCATAGAACGATAAGCCAGCGCTGCAACCTAGACTTAAAACTACCTATTCTATTTTTGGCATGTAGGTAATAAGAGGTTCTGAGATGTTGAATTGAATTGAAGATAGAATGATCACAAGATTGTTCACGTCTTTAAATCTTTACTCACCTTTTCTTGACAGCCTCAACCTGTTCCTTCCCGACAGGCATGCTGGATGACAGCAGAGTTTCAACCGACGTGACGTCATAGCGATCCAAGATGGCCGACTTGATCAGCTGATTGATCGACGTGGGCGCTGATTGGATGAGCTTTATCTGGAAATGGAAATGAAGCTTCTTTTTTCTCACATCCGTTCAAGTTAGTCGGTTTCTTCTAAGCAAGTGCGCTAGTTTGTAAATTACAAAGACTAGCATAAGGTGAGTTGTAGTAAAGCGTGAGCCTTTGATCTTTGCTGTTGGAATATTAAAGCATAAATTATCCTCTATCTTACTCTTACATAGGCACTTTCCTAGTTTCTCTTTCATACATGTGTGGCTGCTCCTAACACCATACAGAGCCCTTTTGTCCACTTGAGATTTGGTTCTGTGAGCTTATTAGAATTGCCTAGTTAATCGTCCTCCAGCTTTCATCTAGATCACCCGTTACCACGCAGCCCTCGTACATCAGTGTCGGTGATGTACTTAGTACTCGCGAATACGTCTAGACAGCACCTGCCTTCTTGCCTGCTATCATAAAAGATCCATAATAAATTATCATTTATGTTTTGGATCAACTGCGTGTTTTATTTGGCTTCCATATACCTATCCCAACATCTGCATAACAATACTATAAATATGCATCACTTTATGACGAATTTATTTTTCTAAGTTTTCACATGGTTAACCTAATAATACCTATGTTCTAAGTAATAACCTTACCTTATGTATTTTATCTGGGCGCTCTGGCTGGTTGAATGAAAGAATGAATGTACAAATGATTGCAAGAATGAATGAAAGAAAGAAAAAAAGAATTCAATTATTTATTAAGATACTTAGTTAGTTATTTATTTTAAATAACAAATAAACATTCCGCGACATAGCACACATCGACAATTACTGACATAATGAATGAATGATTTATAGCTATATACATAAATATGTTCAATTTCACCATATTTCTGAAGTACCTTATATGTCTGTATAGCCGCCAAGCAGTCCGCCTCCAGGTTCCTGACAGAGTACACACAAGCCAGCCCCTTCCTGAGACAGCCCAGCGTCACCAGCAGCCCGTACGACAGGAACCACTCGCGAGTGATTAGGATCGAGGAGTTTATGTATCTGAAAGCACAAATAATATTAGTATAAGAAATAAAAAAGCTTTTATTTCCGTAACATCAGAATTTCAAATAGAGTTTTTTACATTAGTATTGGAAAAAGTACTGGAGTAACAAGGAAATCTTCAAAGGCAATTTACCTCTCCGTGTAAAGAAAAAGGTATTCGAATCAAATATAATGCCCACTCTCCTGTATGGATGTCAAACTTGGGCCCCAACAAAAGAAACAATAAAAAAAACCTAGATCTTTTCAAAGAGCAACTGAACGAAGTATGCTAGGAATAAAACTGAGAGATCGCATCGATAGTAAAGACATCAGAAAGAAAACGAAATTGACCGATGTTGTTCAGACGGCTGCCAAGTTTAAATGGAAATGGGCGGGGCATACAGCGAGACAGAGAGACAACAGGTGGACAGAGAGAATACTTCACTGGGAGCCAAGAGATGGACGGAGAGAGCGTGGACGACCAGTCAGACGGTGGAGAGACGATATAGAAGCGGTGGCAGGAAAACTGTGGACAAGAACAGCAAAGACGAGGAGCACATGGCATGAGTTGGAGGAGGCCTACGTCCAAAGTTGGACGATCCCTTAAATATTATTAACATAAATTTGACGTCGCATGTACATAAATATTATTTTTTTTGACATTATGAAAATTACTTGACAATAATTATAACCTTAAAACTAAATCTGACAAACATATTGTAATTTTAAACAGTAAATTAATAACATTATAAATTTGTAATTTGATTATTGAATGAAGGGAAATAAAGGCTATTTTTATTTTTTTATTTATTTTATTTATTGGTTAATTTGTTTATGATTTGCTTTTATTAAATTTTATTGGTTAGTATATAGTATCTGTCTTGGTTAAAGCCTCCTCCAATTTTTCTTCTGGTTGTAGCTGTCCAATCGCAGTGTTTATAGCGAAATATTACTCTCAAGAATTACTAAAATAATAAAAATAATAAATAAACAAAAATATTAGTATACCCCGACCAAAAAGTGTAGAAACGGAACTCATTCTTAATTCTCCTCCTAAACTTAAAATAATCTCAAATGTTGTCAAAATAAGTAGAGAAACAAAAGTTTATTAAAGATATTTTTTTTATTTTTGTGATCACAACAGTGTAATCGCCAGGAAAAGGAGAAATAAATTGTACAAGTACCTACTACAAGTGGCGCCGCCATATTTTCTACACTTTTTGGTTGGGGTACCTATGTATATTCAATTTAGCTTTGACTTAAAAATAAAATTGGAAGTCGATTCGTAGGTCTACTTGCTCGACTCTTAAATGCATTTAGTGACAAATTAATCTAGTTTAGAAAAAAGGTTAAACATATTTAGGAGTAGTTGTGGATGTACGGTCGAGTCTGCAACCATATACCTACTAAGATAAATAAATAACATAAAAGAATAAATAGTTTTAAACATCCTAATTATCATAGTTCATCCGCAGTTGAAACATACTTTTTACAGATCTGGCATGTTGAAATTGATCTACTACCAGGTCATCAATTGATCTTAAATGTTATATGCTTAGGTTATTTTTATGTAATGTATAATACTTAGGTAATATGGACCTGGTTTGAGAATAAGGTAGCGACTAAAAGATAATACCTATAGTAGTTAATACGATTTTTTTCTTATTTTCTATTTCTGGAAAGAAACATTATGAATCCTCTTACCTATCATGTATATAACTAATACTGTTGATCAATATGCCCATATGCGTCCAAGGCACCCCTTTAGGCAATCCAGTAGTTCCAGAAGAAAACAATATAAACGCCCAATCTTTCCACCCTTCTACAGGTGTAGGTAAAAATTCAGATACTTTAGCCGTTTCTGTCAAGAAATCTTTGAAAGAAAGTACGCCATCTTGGATTTGTACGCCATGTTTTTTTTCACGACCATCTCGATTTTGGTCGCCATGTTTGTTTTCATGACCAACTCGATTTTGATCGCCATTTTTTATTTCACAATTATCTTGATTTTGTTTATCATTTTGAGCGCATTCTTCATCAAATATTATGTACTTTTCTATACAACCAACTGTGTCCAAAAGCGATTTGTGTAGATTAAATGTGTTCGAAGACATGAACATAACTTTTGGTCTTGATAATTCCAGTCGATGAATGAGTGGTGCTGCAATTAACCAGAATATAATCGTATAAATATGTTTAACATAGAT
Source organism: Macaria liturata (assembly GCA_964023185.1). NCBI lineage: Eukaryota > Metazoa > Arthropoda > Insecta > Lepidoptera > Geometridae > Macaria > Macaria liturata. The sequence goes on along the minus strand of OZ026809.1, from coordinate 9,850,219 downwards.
TATTTTGTTGAAAAATGTGAAATAATGCTTTGTTTCATAATACCTAATTTGATTTCCAGCGCTCAGTCGATATTTTGTTATCAGAAAGAATTTGCTTTTTGCTCGCATTCGCTATCAATTAAAGAGCGTAATTTTATATCTAATTCTTTATGTGCGCTGATCGGACTTTAGTGGCATATACTTACGATTTTCAGTAGGTGTATAAACTCCACCAGCGCAGAGAACTCCCAAAATTGACGGAAGTACATCCATACGCTTGTCACTGCATATTGACACTACCTGTCCTTTTCTAACGCCTATACGAGCGAGGGAGAGGGCGATATCGACAGTTTTCTGTGCTAGTTCCGAATATGTTAGTGTTTCAGATGTGTCAGCGTTGATCTGAAATAAAAAAAACAGAACCTTAAAATTGAGTCGTCCGTGTGCTATTTCCATACAAACTGTTGTATAGTTAGACTCAAAGACTAAGAAAGATAGACTGATGGTTTTTTTTTTATTACTGATGGTTTATATCTCTATTGTTGGTATCTAAACAAAGATCTCGCCTCTAGAAAACCAAAGGCATAGGTTTTGTATTTCATGAAATTTTTCAAAATATGTTTTGACTTAAGATGTTTTTCGTGAAAATTTCTTATTTATATACAGGTACACTTTTTGGTTGCATAAATAAATAAAATATTTTTATTTACTTATCTATCTCTATATATAATAAAGCTGAAGAGGGTAGTAAATCTGGACATTGAAATTATAAAAAAAAATGACTGATGATACTTCGAATTGAAAGTAGAACACGGTTCAACAATTTCTAGAAACATTTATTTTGTCAGTTTATCTGTGTCTCTGTTTGTCTTTTTATTTAAACGCTCATCACGAAAAAACAGCTACACCGATCATCAAGAATTTTGGTATGTAGGTAGTGTGAGGTCTTAGGAGTGTCACAGGCTACTTTTTATTCTGAAATAATGCGAGCGTAGCCGCGAGCCTCCACTAGTATATAAATAAAATACTTACTAAAGCTGGCAAATCACCGTATTCTTGAAATTTGTCCAACAATTCTTTTCCGAAATGCATATGGGAAGGCACTTGCAAATCTTCACCGTATGAATAATTCTTTTTACGAAGCATTTTTGTTTTATCCAAATTAACACTCAAGATAAAAAAATCGCAACTAAGTATCTTAAAAAAAAACAAGTGAAAATAATAATAATTAAGTTAAGTAAAGTTCTAAAATCTAACTGGTTTAACTATACATGTTTTTACTAACTTTTAACGTTTAACTTTTATTATACATGTTTTTTTATATATACAGACATAATTATATTGTAAAAACTATTAAAATAGTTGTAAATAAATTTATACGGCCAAAATAACTTGAAATAAATAATACACTTCATTAAAAAAATCACTTTTAAATAGCTAAAACCGTCGCTTACACCTGATAATCTTTGTAGTTGAGTTGAACTGAGCAAAATATCTCAACACCATTTTTTTTATAAATAAATGCACTCTGCACATAAGTATTTATCGGTCACCTTGGGCCTGATAAAAAGTTGACGTTTGTAATAAATAAACTAGTGGACGCCCGCGGCTTCACTCGCGTTATTTCAGGATAAAAAGTAGCCTATGACACTCCTAAGACCTCATACTACCTACATACCAAAAATCACCGTGATGAGCTTTAAAATAAACAGCCAAACAGAGAAACAGATAAATAGAGACACAGAGTATCAGACAAAAGTTATAAAAAAAACAGCTGAAACGTGTTTTATTATGCCCATACATTATTTTTCTATATTGTCTTCTATGTACAGATTTTTGACCCTCTTCAGCTTTATTAGATATATGTAGGTACATATGTATAGATATCGTTAGTACATATTATCAGTTATTTAATCAAAACTTGCATCACATAAAATACTTACCTAACGATTGTATTTTTTTTTAAATTTTTATTTAAGTAATAATAATTAACAATGTCGCTACCCATTACATAAATTATTTCATGTAGGTATAAATATTCAAATACACAATATTTACAATCACTTAACATACAATGTCATACAATAATTAAAATATACTTATATAATTTAAAAGTTGTCAAAAGGAAGTAAAATAATAATCAGTCCGTTCAAGTAAAGTATCAGGGATGTGATAGTAACCTCTTTTTTCAAACAAGGTTAAATGTTAAATAAATAACATGTACAGGCGAGAGTGGCTCAGTGGTTCCGGTGTCTTCTTTTCATCCAGACGCGAATCCAGGTTCGAATGCGGCCCTACACCAACGACTTCTAGTTTCGCTGAACGGTGAAGGCAAACATCGTGAGGAAACCGATATAGTGTTTGAGGACCACAATATCCGAGGACTTCTGTGCACAACTCACCAGGTAATTATAACCCCACTTTTATTATAAAAATTGCCCTGCCTGACTCTCTATTCCCCGCGGAATATAACCTTGCGATCTTCAAAGCGAGAGTGAATCGGTTCTTACTGGGTAAGCACGCTCGATCCTAGACCGTAATGATTGCTTACCATAAGGCGAATTACGGTCAAGTGCAAACACAATCCTTGTAAAAAAAATCATTAAATAATTTGTAACTATGTATTTGATTTAAATATACAAATAAACCGATAAAATAAAACACGTTTCACCAGTTTTTATAATTTTTGTCTGTGTGTATATAAAAAACGGCTGTACGGATCATCATGAGTTTTGGTATGTAGGTAGTGTGAGGTCTTAGAAGCGCCATAGGCTACTTTTTATCTCAAAATAATAGGTACGAGCGAGCGAGCGAAGCCGCAGGCGTCCACTAAGTAGTTCTGAATATATTTTTTTAAATTATGTTTAGAATTTGTAGTTACAATTTCAATAAAGTACTAAATTGTTACTTATATGTTTGCAGTGTTGTCCAGTTTACAGACCTAAATAAAAAAAAATGAATCAATACCTACGTATGAACAATCAATGAACACATATGTATATATCCATAATAGACATGCATATGTGTAAATTTTTAACTACCTTTTTTAGTTAAAACACTATAATTAGGAAATAAAAAAAACACATCATGCGAAATGCACATTTATTTAACCAATGCCTAAACATCTTTTCTCTATGTATTAATTATATAAGTTGTAAAATGACATCATATACTACAGTTTTATATAATCTATGCTGTATAATATTATGATAATTTTGACACCATACATTTTCTCGAATTTTACGTTTTTCTTCGTACGAGAGTGGCCAACTCAGGTGTCGAGAGTTTTCTAACCGCCCTAGGGGCCTCTGACATGGCTTGACGACGGATTTAACGTCAAATGTTTGAAAATAGCTGTCAAAATAATCATACTAAAATGGACAAATCATGTAATTTTTGTCTAACATTAATAAATTTATTATTTGTTAAATGTAAGGGGCATTCACAATACCATACAATGTAGCCTCTATAGTTACATTTTAAGGTGCAAACAAGGCCCCTAGAGCGCTAATAACATTACTGCTAAGGGGCCTTTTTCTCTATAATAATACATATTAGTAATACTTAGGTATTTTCTGGCAAGATTTTCGTTCGTTTTGTTTTTTTATCAATTCAAAATTTAAGGACATGTGTCTTCTTTCACAAGAGAACTCCCCTAACGAATTAATTCTGCGGGAGAGTCACACACGCTTTGTTAAGCGTAACTACAAATGTTTGTGTTGTTAGAGATTGCTAAATGCTAAAACTAATAAAAAAGTAGAATTCAAAAACAAACACAAGTTTTTCACAAATTCAGCACTGGATCCTAAAAATCTAAAACCGAAGTTTTCGTTGCTGTAAAAGGTGAACTACATAAAATTCTTCAGCATTCTAAATATTTTACTATATTTTGCCTAAATCGGTTTAGTAATATTGACAGCTCTCAACATACCTATTCAGTCTTATTGCCAAACGTGGTTTAAATATTAGTCCATTTCGATTGTTTGTATGTGATATTTGAACAACAAGAACCGACTTTTTATTTTCAAAGTTCTAGACTAATATTTAAACCAGGTTTTGTAATAAGACTGATTAATTTTAGGATTTCGTTATATCTATGAATTTGAACAATGAATACAATCGTAAATTGAGCGTCAAATTACCATTGTAATCTAAACAAGATATAAAAGATTTACACAACTTATTTTTTTGCACACCACAAACCAAATTTTCAACTTTGTACTCATTTTCCAGTTTTCTGTATTGAAGAAAACTTTTATACAAACCTAATACAACACAATACACAACTTTTCAAAGGCGACTTTAATATCCATACTAAACATTTGGATTTTTATTGTATTATTTTTTAAATAAGAACAACATTAAGTTAAAGAAATTCGTGAAAAAGGTAACTAAAAAAAAAACAAGTAGGTAAGTTACCAAAAACGCTGCAAAATTTATTTAAATTTGGTTAATGTGGTCTGCCCAAATTAAAAAAAAAACTAATACCTACTTTGGAAATTTACGTAAGTAGAAAAATTAATAAAAAAATAAATTACAAAAAAATCAGTCTAAAAAAAGCAATCAAAATCAGGAACTATTCATTGAGATCTACAATTCAGAATGAGAGCTACTGTTTTTTTAATATTTGACAAATCAGACCTTAAGCTACGCAAGCGCCTCTAGCGATGATAGCCCGAAATAGTAATTAATAAAAAATAAGATTCATAATTTCTTGTCATGTCCTAAGTTTGTCAATAGCTGCATAGCAGAGTTTGCGCAAGAAAAACACTAAATAACAATTTATTTTTTCGCTAAACAATCAAAAGTGGCATTACAATCATTCGTACTGGTATAAAATTTTTAAAGAATTACAGAAGAAAGTTACAATTTGAAAACGCAAACGCAAATCATAAAGACGTTTAAACTGACGTTGACAAAGATATCTACCAATCATAAACGTTGTCTGGGGAAACGTACGTCGTGATCGACGCATGAAGCAGTGATAATTTTATAGACAGAGTCATTGCTTAAATTAAATGCTCACGCGCGATCATATACCTATTGTAAACGCTATGATTATTTATAGCAGGCATTCCTGTGCGTTGTTGGTGTATACGTAGTTACGCAGGCATGCCCATTGCGGGTATCAGAAACAGCGAATACGACGATAAATCAAGCCCGTCGTCAGGAGAAACGTGCGTCGTTAATAGAGAACAGTCGTCAAATGAAACTTTCGTCGTCAATTGACACATTAAACAGAAGGTTACGTTATAGACATTATAGAATATTATAATAGCTATGATTATTTAAGTAGAGGCGCTCCCGTTCTATTGTTCGTCGGTATTGTAAGAGCTATTATTATTTAAGTAGGCGCTCCCGTTCTCTCGTTCGTCGGTATTGTAATAGCTATGATTATTTAAGTAGGCGCTCCCGTTCTCTTGCTCGTCGGTATTGTAGGAGCTATTATTTAAGTAGGCGCTCCCGTTCTCTTGTTCGTCGGTATTGTAATAGCTATGACTATTTAAGTAGGCGCTCCCGTTCTCTTGTTCGTCGGTATTGTAATAGCTATGACTATTTAAGTAGGCGCTCCCGTTCTCTTGTTCGTCGGTATTGTAATAGCTATGACTATTTAAGTAGGCGCTCCCGTTCTCTTGTTCGTCGGTATTGTAATAGCTATGACTATTTAAGTAGGCGCTCCCGTTCTCTTGTTCGTCGGTATTGTAATAGCTATGATTATTTAAGTAGGCGCTCCCGTTCTCTTATTCGTCGGTATTGTAATAGCTATGATTATTTAAGTAGGCGCTCCTGTTCGTCGCTGTTAGTGTGTACGTAGGCGTGTCCGTTGCGGGTGTCAGCGGCGCGCGGGGCGGGGGACACCGGCATTGGGTGCGGGGAGATCTGCGGAAATATGAATGCATTTTTATTATAGCGGGATTATAAATAAGATCATAAGTCTTTATTTGCACTTAATGCAACTAAGTATGTTAACAAAATTTATAGTGAAACAGAAGTATGTACTTATTATTAAAGATTTATTTATGTAGTTATTATCTACACAAGTATTTATGCATTTTAAAATCTATAATTACTTGTGTTGAGTCTGGTCGTTGTATGTATAATAAGTATGTATTTATAAAAAGAAAAGTATATAAGTATTATATCCGTTATCTAGTACCCACGACACAAGCGTTTGCTTAGTGTGGGGTTAGATGGCGATGTGTGCAATGTCCCGGAATATTTATTTATTTTATTTTTATTTTCGTTGTCACAGATGTGTAATCGTCAGGCAAAGGATGACTCAAGAAGATATACAGGGTTACTGGTAACTAATTCATAACCTTTTAAGGGCTGGTTTAGTAGGTCTAAAGCAATAACTTTCGTTCTACGATTTTTGTGGATTAGAACTAAAGTTATTTCTTTTGACATACCAAAGCCGCCCTTAAAAATTTACCCAGTATACCAATAGGTATCTTCTATATAGAACTCAAAGGTGACTGACTGATATAGTGTATATCTATCAACGCACAGCCCAAACCACTGGACGGATTGGGCTGAAATTTAGAATGAAGGGTAGATGTTATGACGTAGTCATTTGCTAAGAAAGGATTTTTGGAAATGCCACTTTTAAAGGGGTGAAATAGGGGATGCAAGTTTTACTTCTTAATGCGAGGGAAGCCGCGAGCACCCACTAGTAAATAGATAAACTTACTTGTCTGGAAGGAGTTTTGTGTTCGCCCGTAATGCTCAAATCCTCATCCACCGACTGCAGCAACTGGAAATAAAGGAAAAAAAAACATTAGATAAGTAAAATATAACAAAGTTAATAATATACATACCTACATGTTCTTTGAAAAATCACATTACACGGATACATCGTTCTCGGTTAAAATTTCTGAATTACTGAAATTACCTGTAAAGTTAGCACTATCATCAACACAATCCTGTTTCTAACGAAAAGGTTGGCCAATGGGATTCAGCGTGGTAAAGCGGCGAGCGAAATGTGCATCTTTGCACCAGGAGCGATCAAAGGTTATATCTATATACATATATAAAACTCAAAGGTGACTGACTGACTGATTGACTGATAAGTATAGTGATCTATCAACGCACAGCCCAAACCACTGGACGGATTGGGCTGAAACTTAGAATGAAGGTAGATTTTAAGATGTAGGCATCCGCTAAGAAAGGATTTTTGAAAATGCCATTATTAAAGGGGTGAAATAGGGGATGCAAGTTTTACTTCTTAATGCGAGCGAAGCCGCGAGCACCCACTAGTTATATACCTATATATTTGAAATTTTAGGCTATATCTTATGTACTTTTTATGTCTTACAAACATTATACAAGATATTCAGTTTGAGTATATTTGAGTAAAATATCATTTTAAACAAATACAACGGTCTTTGAATATAATGTTTCTATTCGCTAAGTACCTTTGGGTACGCTAAAAATATAGAAATAATAGTATAGTAACCAAAACATTCAAGACATTTTCTGCTCCAGCATTTTAATGATCTTCGAAAGCTGCATCATCATAATCTGTTCAGTCTCCAGCCGTCTCTTTTCCACAGAGTACCTCTCCTCTCGAAACTCCTTCTCGTAATCTATTGTCTCTCTTTCTAACTCCAGAAACCTGTCTACTGAATCTGGCGGATCCGTCGACTCTTCGCGAACATTCGATTTGTGGCCTTGATTCGATGAATCGGTCTCGAAAGGTCGATTGAAGTCTTGGAAATCGATCTGTCTGCTCAACTCGATTTCTTCATATTCGATTTTTTGTGGCTTTAAATTCTCTGGTATGTAATCCAAGTCTTTGTCTAAGGTTGTTTCTGGGTTGATTATTCGAAATGGCGAGTTTGAGCTCGTACTTTGAGCGTAAATGGCAACACCGGGATTTTTCGAATAGAATTGATCGCTCCGATTCGGTGATTTCCCATCTCTAAATTGATAATCCGTTGCATTAGATTGGAATCCTATGTTTTGAATTTCGAATTCAACGTCACTAGAGTTGGATGGTGCGTTAAATTTGGAACAGCCGCTTCGATTTATGAAATCTGATTCGAATTCGATCTCTGTTGTTTTGTTTATGTACGATTTTTGAATCGGATCTCGATTGTTCGAATTCAGTAAGAGAATATTGGAGTTGTTTGATTGGTAGGATTCTTGGTCGTGATTGGAGGATAGGTTGTGGAATGTGATGAGAGACGAATCTGCGTGAAAAGTTGCTTTCTTCTTTTTTGAATGGTTTAAATCTAGAACAGTCGGGAAAATTAAAACAGAACTTCTATCAACCATTTCTTTCTGTTTCTACTGCTTGGTCAATTTCAGTTATGAACTAGATTTGTTGATATAATACCAAAAACATTTTTAATGTCTACTGGGTAAATCTAAACTACTTAAAATATGAGATCCAAGATACAATATAGAAATCTTCGGTCCTTTATTGCTACAGATAATGGGCCTTATTACAAAACGTGGTTTAAATATAAGTCTAGACCAAGTCCGTTTTAGTTGTACGAAAATGGTCTGTGTACTGTCATAATTATCAAACTGTCAAAATGTGCCAATGGTAAATCAAAGTTCCAATTTTTTGTTGACATTTTGATTACTTGTATGTGATGTCTAAACAACAAGAACCCACTTTTTATTTTCAAAGTCCTGGACTAATATTTAAACCGCGTTTTGTAATAAGACGGCGCTAGTTTGTTTTTGGTATGTTTAATTTAATATTGAAGGTTATAATATGACTGTTATTGTTTGATATTCCTTTTATTTTACTGCCAAATCTATACTAATATTATAAAGCTGGAGAGTTTGTTTGAACGCGCTAATCTCAGGAACTACTGGTGCGAATTGAAAAATTCTTTTTGTGTTGAATAGACCATTTATCGAGGGAGGTTTTAGGCTATATAACATCACGCTGCAACTAATAAGAGCAAAGAAACAATGTAAAATATGGAAAAAACGGGGAAAAATATTCATCTTTGAGGGCTTCCGTTGCGTGCGCTGCGAAAACGGTTCAAGATATCAAAAAAATATGTATGAAAGAATTAATGCCCAAAATAACTATTCCACGCGGACGAAGTCGCAGGCACAGCTAGTAATGTATATTTACCATCGAGCTTATCCGAATGTTTATTCAATACAGTTCTAGTGATCCAGAAGTTATTCTTGACGCATTCAGCGCAAGAGTTTGCGTCCACATCGTTTATAGAGAACGGGCCAAATTCATGCGACACATAATCTTCTTTTGGTACGAAATGATTTGCGCCACACGCATTGGAAGATCTTGCCACTTCTGTATTTTTATATTCTTCTTTGGTTAGGCTGAAATTTATGTTATTTATACATATATTAAAGCTGAAGAGGGTCGAAAGTCTGAACACTGAAGATATTTGAAAAATATAATATTGCTTGGAGATAATTTCAATTGACAGCAGATAACGTTCCAACAATTTCTAGAAATTTTGTCTGTTTATCTGTGTCTCTGATTATTTAAAAGCAAAAACGACTAAACGTATCATAATGATTTTTGGTATGTAGGTAGTATGATGTCTTAGCAGTGTCATAGGCTACTTTTTATCCTGAAATAATGCGCGCAAAGCCGCGGGCGTCCTCTAGTATTCAATAAAATAATATACCGGGACATTTCACACAGCGCCATCTAGCTCCATACTAAGTCAGCGCTTGTGTCATGGGTACTAGTTAACGGATATAATGTAATAAAAAAAAAATATGCTTGTTTATGATTCTTAATTTGGTATATATAGGTATATGTTAAGGGACCTATTTGATTATTTTTGACTAATTTACGTAACAGTGTTAGAGGTTAGAGGCAAACATAAATTGAATTGACAGAATCTAAACAAATCATTTATTAGTTTAATAGAATGTAATAAATTGGTTGTACTTTCTGATTCAAAAAGCGCGCTCTTACACCTGGCTAGGTTAACCTCGAACATTCGAGGCCACCCTATAGCCTACAGCATAGTTGATTCTATTTTTAAACTTGTCAATCAAGGTAAAAAAATAGTGCTGCAGTGGATCCTGTCCCATATCGGAATCGTGGGTAACGAGGAGGCTGATCGCGCGGCCAGACAAGCTTTAGAGGAGGGCGTGCTATGCCACCATCTTCCCTTGCACACCGAGCTATTGAGTGACGTTAGATTACAATGCCGAAATCAATGGCGAGAATATTTTGACGAGCGCTCTTTGTGTAAAGGAATATGGTACAGAACCATACAGTATGAGCCGCCTAGTTACCCATGGTTCGATAATATTATTATGAAAAGAAGGCAGATAATTGGTTTGCTAAGGATTCGCTCCGGACACATTCCATGCAATGTTTACAAACATCTGATGGGCTTCGCGGACTCACCGAACTGCCGGTTGTGTGACAAAAAAGAAGACTTACAACATATTTTGATGGAATGTGTCCGCGGCGAGACTTTACGCCAGAAATTGTTTGTAAATACTAGAAATTGTAATAACAACAGTGTTGGACTGTGTAGCAGTATCTTGGCTTCACCTACTTCGGACGAGGCCAAGATTCTGCTAGATATATATAGTAATTTTATGGATAGTATGTAATTGTATATTAAATCGATGTAATTGTATATTGTATAAGCCTTATGGGAGTGACATAGTCGGCTTCGACAAAACTCCCTCTTAAAATATAGATTAAAAAAAAAAAAAAAACCTATATATGTACATTTATTTCATCTTCATCATCAGCCTAATGGGTCCCTAATGGGTCCATGGGTCCCTGCGGGGCATAGGCCTCCTCCCTCTTACGCCAATACTCCCTCTCTTGCGCTGTTCTTGTCGAGATATTTTCTTCTTTATTTCATCTTATAGAATTACCTACTATATATATATAATAATTATAAATTAAATTGAGGAATGAGCATTAAAAACGCAATACTAATTAAAAACTTCATTGGAAATGAGCAAATATAATCACGACCGGCAGGATTCGAACTCGCGCTATCCTGATTTCACGTCAGAACGGCTTAACCATTCTGCCATTGTCGTGTAACCCGGATAACGCAGGTTCGAATCCTGCGAATGGTAACAGAATAAACCACTTTAGTACTTAGCTTAGCACGTTAAAAATAATTAAAATAATATATTTATTAAATAATTTATTCATAACCATGGATCCTTCAGTCGATTGAAAATAACTAAAAATTAACATACTTTGCCAGTTCCAAAAACTTTTGTTCGTCTTTACTCATTCCAAAATTGGAAGTTCTTGCCACTTCTGCACTTTTATATTCTTCTTTGGTTAGGTATATATTAGTGTTGCAAGAATTATGCGAATGTGATATTTCCGTCCGCTTATATTGTGGGTTACTCTTGCTTTCACATGTATCGGAATTCGCGCATTGGACTCTTGTGTTCATCTGCAAATATTTATCGATATATATGTAGATATTTTATAATTTTAACTAAGTCGTTAAGTTATATCAGAGGCCCCCTTAATAAACTTGAGGCTTGATAAACTCTCCACACCAGAGTTGGCCACTCTCATTCAATAAGAAGAAGAATTTGGTCCTATTTTTTTTCTACTACGATACACCACGATTAATACTAACTTTTGTAGCTTTTAGTTCATAAGTTAGGAAGTTTTCTAGACCAAGTTAAATATGTACATGATTAGGTATCTATATATCTACGTTTGGGAATAAATGTGTAACGCTAAAAACTCACGGAGCGGTTTTTTCCCGCGCCCGCCGCGGTGGCGGGTTTAACCCTCAGTGATGAGGAATATGATTAATTAGGTAATTAATTGAGGTATTTCATGTTAAGACCCGGTTCGTTAAGCGTGACTTTTATAGAGAGCGGTGAAAAATAATCCATCTTACTCACACGATGTATCTTCTCCATTAACGCGCAAAGATTTTCGCTGCCGTTTATAAAAATCATTTCAACATTTTTCTCATTATTATTTCTAGCTATTATATTTTTAACTTATAAACCCCCCATATACAGGGTTAACAGGAAAGGGTATGGTAAGCCGAAAACACGCTAAAGTACACATCATTCTGAACAACTTTTGTTCAAGAATTTTCCCGAAAAGCCTCTTAGTTTTTGAAATAAAGCCTTCTAAAGTTTTCACGAAAAAACGTCATTTGCGCCCCTAATGTTCGGGTCAATCCCCCGCGCTGATCAGCTGCTGCGACAGTACAGAAATGAAAGCAGTAGCCTAACTTCTTGTCATACGTAATCAAATAGATATCTATCTATTTGATTACACGTCAGAACGCCTAAGATCTTTTGGCCACGGTCGACTGACTGTGAGGCGCGAAAATCCACACTCATTTCCAAGTTTTCCGAACTAAATACTACGGGTTTAGCACTTGGTATTCAGATGCGTTCAGTTCCTATGTTCAGAAGTGGACGACTGTAGGTTGATGATGATGATGATGAAATAACTCTACATAAAACCCCACATTCATTAAACTGATACCTTATCATCCACAGTGTTAGTACCGCCGCCGCGTTTCAAGTACCTATCGTTGACGTCTACTCCTTCCGAGGAGGGGTAGTTGTGCTGACTCACTTGCATTAGCTCTATTATATTCACTCGCTGGGGGGGCTGCAACGTTGCGTGCTATATGGGAAACTAGCTTTTTAAATGATTTTGTCCATAGTATGAAAAACAATAATCAAAATCCACATATTTAATAACAATCTCAACCATTCGTAACAAAAATTGTCACAAACTTCTGTATATTTTGACTTTGACGAATTGAAATTTTGACTTTTCGTCTTTGACTTTTAGCTCTTTCGTAGCATCAACATAGATAGACATTATGTACCTACATATTAGTATGTGTATGTGTGTCACAATGTTAGTACCGCCGCCTCGTTTCGAGTATTATGTTCACTCGCTGGAGGGGCTGCAACATTGCGTGCTATGTGGGAAACTAGCTATTTTAACTGACTTTGAAAACGAAGGAGGTTTTTCTACTCAATTACCTACTTTTTTAAACGTAGTTTTGCCTATCACCGTCACTACATATTATAATGATAAAAATCTACGTATTTCAAAACAATCTCAAACAATTTTAACGAAAGTTGTCACAAACTTCTGTACATTTTGACTTTGAAATTTTGAAATACTTTGACTTTTAGCTCTTTCGTAACATTAATATATAAAGACACTTTAATATACCTACATGGTGTAAATTGTGTGTTATACCTATGGGAAACTAGCTTTTTTATACTGGTTTTGTCTGTGGTACTAAATGTAATAATTACAATCCATGGATTTAATAACAATCTCAACCATTCGTAACAAAAATTGTCACAAACATTCTGAACTATCTCCGACATACTGACTTTGAGTTAGACTGTTTTGACTTTAATATTTTTAAAAGCCAAACTTTCTTTGCGTTGTTGTTACTTCATAGTAGTAAAAAAATCATCCAATCGTAACGGAAAATATCAAAGAGGTTCCTGAGTTTCAATTAATATTTTAACTTTTATAATTCGAAATTGACAATTTGACCTAATATTCTGACAGTTAATTTGATTTTGACTTAAACATTTTCAATTTGACATAGACCTTAATCCCCGATGTAGAACTCATGGCCTCTCTAGACAGAGTACTCGTAGACTTTCCAAATAGTTTATTTAAAATATAACACTAATTCGAAACAGATTATTTTAAACCGACTTCCAAAAAAAGGAGGTAATCAAATCTTCTGAAAGTTTTTTTATGTTTATCAGTTTGTTGCTTTAAATTTGTATTAGTAAGTAAACATCATAATAAATCCTAATAATCCTAACTCACAAATATTCTAGACTTTCATGCCACATTTTGACTTTGACAAAAGTATGCATTTTAACTTTGACTTAAACATTTTGACTTTGACTTTGACCTTAATCCCCGAAGTAGAACTTATGGCCTCTTCCTTAGTAGACAGAGTACTCGTGGACATTCCAAATAGCTTCTTCGAAAACATCGATATTGACATATTGGCTACAGAGTTGCAGAGGTTCTGGAAGAGAGGGATGGAAGATTGAAGGTGAGGTGGGAGGGAAAGAGACGGTTGATATTACAACATTTTAAACTAATGTCATATTATGGTCGCGCTGCAGCGAAGGGGATATCAATAGTAAAAAAAACATTTCATTTTCGTATCGTCAAAAGTTTACAAGTAGGTATGTGTATATAAGTAATCTTGTTCCTTCTATGCTTAAACTGCTGAACTGGTTTGGATAAAATTTGATATTGTGGTGTTTTTTTTCCCTAAACCGGGTTTGTATTATGCGTGTCAAATAAGAATAGGACTGTCAAGACGCCATTTTGTTCAGCAATACGCGCGAACTTAATACCCAAAGTGTATGGTGTGCAAAAAAATAAATACATAAATTTTATTCCGTTTGAATCTTTATTGTACTTTTTTTTGGTAAATCTAATACAGTTTACGCCAAATCTGATGTAGATTTAACGTAAAATGTATAAGTTTTTTTTTACACTAATATTATAGAGAGGAAAGATTTGATTATTTGTTTGTTTGAATTGAATAGGCTCTAAAGCGTAGCTAACGGCACACAGGTAGCTTCTCAGTAATCTCAGTAGCGTCAAAATGGCGACATATTAGGGTGACCAGAAGCATTAACTATGTAATTAAATTATCCAAATTTATTCATTAATAAAATTCAAGAATAGTATTTTTAAATGAATATAATGATTATACAATAATTATTAATCTTAATCTGTACCTATCTATGAACAATAAATTATTGCACAATATAAATAATAAATTATTATGCACTTTTTTTGCTGGCTGTACTATTTTGACAGTTATCGTGTGAAGTTGGCAGCAAACGCGATCCTATTCTTATTTGACACGCATAATATTTGACCATAGTTTGCCTGAACAAAGGCTATGGCCTAAGATGGAGCGTGCTTACACGATAAGAACCGATACACTCTCGCTTTGAAGATCGCTGGATTATTGGATAAAGGAGACTTTTATTCCAGTTTTAACGCCAGGAACTCTGCCTGGTGCCGTTAGAAAATGATATCATTTCGTTGTTCCTAATAAGAAGGTACCACAATATCCGAGGACATGTGTAATCCGTGGAAGGACCTGGGCGCCCACCACGATGTATCTGCACAAGAAAACTGACCTAACGAGTCAATTGCGGGGGAGTCACGACCCTCAGTCATGAGGAAATACGACTCACATAAGACTAAGAAGGTGTAAGCAAACCGCTTTTACAACGGTATTTTTTTCCATTTACCTTATCAACTTCCGTATCGAATTCTTGCGTAGTTTGTCCACCCTTTGAGATGTTGCCTTTTTCCATCAGAGTCGCGCGCTTGGCCGCTAAATATAGCGATCTGAAATTAATAAATACAGTGAAAGTTAAAGTTGGGTTGTTGATGTATGACGAAACAATATTATATTAGTGTCATGCTTGACGATTATGAAAAAGCAAAAGTGTTTATTTTTTAAATAAAATAGATAAATATTTCAGGACATATCACACAGCGCCATCTAGCCCCATACTAAGCTTACGCTTGTATCATGGGGACTAGATAACGGATATAATACATTATATTCTTTTTTTTTTAATAAATACTTATTTTACACTAGCTGGTGCGCGCGACTTCGTCCGCGTGGAATAGTTATTACCATAAAAACGGTTCTAGTGAGTTAACCTTAAAAGATAGACATACCTATACTGTGGCGGACATTTTGTTAGATCATTTTAAGAGAAATAATTCTTTCATACACATTTTTTTCCCGTTTTTTTTACATTTTCCATTGTTTCTTCGCTCCTATTAGTTGCAGCGTGACGTTATATAGCCTTAAGCCTTCCTCGATAAATGGTCTATTCAACACAAAAATAATTTTTCAATTCGCACCAGTAGTTCCTGAGATTAGCGCGTTCAAACAAACAAACTCTTCAGCTTTATAATATTAGTATAGTTAGAAATGACCCGCGGGCCTGCCGTTAAGAGTTAACTACATATATCATTTGCTATCGTTTATGTCATTTGGTACCGCAAATGATTAATATGACGTCATAAACAATAACAATTGATATAGTTTACTCTTAGGCGGTATGCCCGCTAATTCATCGTGTCATTGTGTCATGCGGGAATCGATCCGCGCCCCTAGATTAGAAGGCAGAGGCACTACCAACTAAGCTAACAGTACCCCTACCACCTAGAAACGTCGGTAAGATACGTGCTCACCGACGTTAACGTACAATCGGCAGTATGAGTGGACAATACGATTTTTAACCTCAAAAATGAAAATCATATGTTTGAGTAAACAGTGACATCAAGCAGCGGCATATTGTTTGTCTCTCTTATTTTTAATCTGAGAGAATGAGAAAGTAATATTTTTGACATTGACTAACTATTTTTCATAGATAATGTTAAGAATGAACTTGGGAATGATTTAGGATGAACAACAATAAATACCATTCGAGCGAACTTGTCACCTAACGAGTCATCGTAAGGTAACTCATAATACCGATTAACCTATCACCAATGGTATTGAGTTTAGTCGATGTACACAAACGTTGTGGTATTTTGCAAACCTGTGGTAGGGGTACTGAGCAATAATTTGTTGGTTGGTTAATATTAATTTCTCTTTCAGAGCGAAGCCGCGGGTAACAATAAGTCTTCTGTTTGCGCTTTTGCATATGGAACTAGTTCATGTTATTTGCGCGGGATACACGCGGGCCGTTTTTGTGTTTTGAATAAGTGATTAAGTTTTATCATTTATCCCAAATATAGATAGATAGATAGATAGAGTAATGCTTTATTGGACCCACAAATAAAATAAAATACAATACAAACAAGAGAAAATTTAAATCTTATGCCACAAATGGCGGCTTTATCGCTGAAAGCGATCTCTTCCAGGCAACCGTAGGATGGAGAGGAAATCATAGAGAATACTAAACGGGTTGTACAACAAAGAGCACATGAAATTTATTTATTTATTTATTTATTTATTTAACTTACAAGTTGTCCAACGGATACAGACACACAATAGCAATAATAATATAAACAAAAATCCAATTAAAGGACAACACGGGTAACAACACAATATACATACATAAAACTATGGACACAAAAACACTACACCTATATCAACAATACAAATACTCACAAACCTACACTTAACTTACTTAAAACAGAATAAAACTATACAATTTCATACTTACTAACAATAACACACAAATCAAACAAAGAACTCGCTGCTCAGGCGCCGCCTCAACGAAGCCAAGCTAGACCCGAATGGATCCAGCCCCAACCGTTTGTCAGCAGCATTGAAACTCACACTCGCTCTCACCAGAAATGCATTCTGGGTATAGTTGGTATGTTTGGGTGGAATATATAATAGAGGATTAAAGCGACCTCGAAATGGAGTACAGTTTAAGTTAATTTCCTCAACAAGCTCGGGGCAATCAACTAAGTTAGTTGCTATTTTTAACAAAAATATTATATCAGCAATCTCTCTTCTATTTACCAAAGGAAGTAAATGAAACTTATTGCATAAAGTAAGATATTTTTTTGATCTGTAAGGCACCTTAATTCGATAACATAGGTATTTCATAAAACGCTTCTGAATATTTTCTATACGAGATATGTATTCATCGTACAGAGGGTTCCACACCTGCGACGCGTACTCGAGTATGCTTCGAACAAATGTACAGTATAATATTTTAAATGTTTTAGCTTTTTTAAACGAAGCAGAGCTACGCATCATAAACCCTAGCGCCCTAGATGCTCTTTTCACTATGTTATCTACGTGTTCATCAAATAATAGTTTCGAGTCATGGATTACCCCTAGATCACGGATACTCGAATTTCTAGCTAGTGGTTGGTTTTTAAGTTTGTATTCAGGTAGAATAATTTTATATTTGCGGGTGAACGTGACTACTGAACACTTAGCGGGATTGAGATCAAGCTTATTAATAAGACAGTAATTGTCAAGCCGCAGTAGATCCGCCTGAAGGTCATCCACGTCGTTCAATGACCCGATTGATTTAAATATTTTCATGTCATCGGCGAAACAGAGAAGTTTAGAGTTCAAAAAACAGGACGAGATGTCGTTAATAAATATAGAAAAAAGCAAAGGTCCTAGCAGGGAACCCTGGGGTACTCCACTCGGTATTTCAACCCAGCTAGAAACATAATTACTGACCACTACAGCCTGTGTTCTTCGGTCTATATACGAAGAAAACCACCGAAGCAGATCTCCAGAGACTCCCATGCGCTGCAGCTTGATTAAAAGTATACTATGGTCTATTCTGTCAAATGCTTTACTATAATCAGTATAGATAACGTCCACTTGACAGCGCCTATCCATAGCTTTAGTCAAATAGTCATTTAGTAGCACTGTTGGAGCGTCAGATCCCGCTGCCAACATAACGGCGGGACCGGCCGACCAACGAGAGAGGTTCCCGCCAACGACGACAGGGGGCAGCCCGTGCGCCAACAGAAGCGCGCAATGAGAACGACAGTACCATTCCATTCGCACCGCACGCGCCATCAATACCAGTCTAGTTAAAACTTACATAAATACAGTCCACTCGCATATAATTCAGCTAGTTGTTATTTCATCCGACAAGGCATCCCAATAGGACCGAGGAAAGTAGCAACATTTTGGTCCTTCTCCGGCAACGTTGGCAATCAAGACTCAGTTTTTGATCCTTCTCCGGCAACATCGGCAATCAAGACACAGCGCAGCGGCGATAGAAAACGGCGATATTTTGTGGGTCAAACTGGAAGCGGGACGACAATTGTGAGTTCGTTCCAATTAATCCCGTCATATTCCTTACCCCGTTCTCCAATATTGCATTTTATTTGAGACAAGCTTCATTGTTTCTTCAACCTTTCCTACCTAACTTAAAATCATTTGCATGTTACGAGTGTCAACAAAAGATAATTTTCTAACTTCATTCAACGTAACTTCAAGTTTGCATAGCAAAACAAATTCCATAATAATTTTTCTCGCTTATTACAGTGCCATAGCTCATTCAAAGGCATTTTTAAGTGTTTATTAACTTACGATTCCAATAATTGCAAAATTATTATGTACCCTCAAAAAATAAAAATAAATGTTTCGATTCTGTTTCATGAATAAAATCATTTCAATTAATCTAATATGGCCAATCTAGATATTTTAATCAAAAAACGGAGTGCATTAAAGGCCAAATTAACAAATTTCAGCAATTATCTCAGTTTAATTCAGTCAAGCAAGTCATTATCGAAGTTGCAACAAACTGAACTCGAAGGTAGATTTTCAAAGTTCGACGCTATATACGATACGTTTGATGAATTACAGCTGGAGATAGAAGTTCATTCAGAGCAAGTCGAGGAGGCCTACTCCGAGCGAGCCAAGTTTGAGGAACGGTTTCACGCCTTGGCAGCGCAGGCTCGAGTTTTGCTCACTCCCGTCGCGACCCACAGCGACGACGAGTCTGTAGCGAGTTCGACGAGTCAACCAAAAAACCATGTAAGGCTTCCAAAGATTGACCTTCCTTCCTTTTGTGGCGGTTTAGAACATTGGCTAGAATATAAAGATACGTTCTTGTCCATGATCCATAATAGTACGTACATTGATGACATAAGCAAGTTTCATTATCTACGAGCATCATTAAAGGGAAATGCTCAGCAGGTCATTTCAAATATTGATTTTAAAGCAAGTAATTACATAATTGCATGGAATTTATTATGTGAAAGATATGACAATAACAGGCTCCTAATAATTAATCACTTGCAAGCTTTATTTAATGTTAACAGTCTTGTTAAAGAATCCAGTACCTCACTACGCAATCTTGTGGATACAATTAATAAAAATATTCGAGCATTGAAATCATTAAATGAACCAGTGGAACACTGGGACACTTTGATCATATATATGATGTCAAATAAATTAGATGCAACCACAGGCAGAGATTGGGAGGAATATAGATGTTCATTAGAAAATTCACCAACTTTATCAAACTTTTGCATGTTCATTAACAATAAAGCTGATTTATTAGAAACTATACAAGACAAATCTAACACACATACAAAATACATACATAGCACACAACAACAGCAACGTTTTTCAGTATCAAAAGAAAGCAAATATCAGTCAAATGATTCTAGTAAGGTATTGCAATGCCCGATGTGTTCAAAAACACATTTATTGTATGCATGTGAGCACTTCCGTAGCTTACCAATCACAGCACGAATCACCAAAGCAAAAGAACTTGGTGTATGCCTAAACTGTCTTCGAACTGACAATCATACAGCAAATAAATGCAAACTTACACATTGCAAATACTGCACATTAAAACACAACACATTATTACACATTGATCAATCAAAAGTCCCCACAAACAACACTCCAAATGTGGCTTTACCAGTTGATATGATGAACAACAATCAAACTTCAAATGTCAACCATACATTACAGTCTTCTACCTCGTCCGACCTTTTACTTTCCACAGCGTTGGTGAAAGCAGTCAATGACAAGGGTGAAAGGTACAACGCCAGAATAATGTTAGACAATGGGACCTCGTGCAACTACGTTTCATATGCTACATGTGATAAGCTGAATATGTCCATGTCTCACACCAATTCTACAGTTGCAGGTATTAACAATCAATTAACTCCTTGTAACCACACTTGCAATTTAACTATTGAATCAAATACAAGCTCTTTCAAGGCTAATATAGATTGCAATGTTCTTCCATCGCTGACTCAAAAGCAACCACCAATGCACATAGACATCAGCAAGCTACAATTTCCTCAAGATTTGCAATATGCAGATCCATTTTTCAATGAGCCATCTGAGATTGATATTTTGGTCGGTGCAGGCATCTTTTGGAGTGTCTTGGGTAATGCAACTATCAAGTTAGGTAAAAATTTACCAGAAATTAGGGACACAAAACTAGGATGGTTGGTTACACGTCCTGTACTGCACTCAGTGTCGCAAATACCTACTCAGTCACAAACCTGTTATCACTCAATGACAGAAATAGACTCAACTGTAAGTAGGTTTTGGGAACTTGATTCTATTCCATCAAAGTACACTTTATCTCAGGAAGAGCGTGCATGTGAGGAAAGTTTTGCTCAAAACACCTATCAGAATGAAAACAATCAGTTTGTAGTCACAATACCTCTTAAACAAGATCCAAATGTTTTAGGCAACTCATATGACATTGCTAAAGCTCGGTTCTTATCACTCGAACGTAGATTTCAGCGTGACCCAGACTTCAAACAAAGGTACATTGACTTTATGCATGAATATCAAAACCTAGGTCATATGTCGGAAAACACTAGCTCCAGTAGCCCTCACACAAGTGATACACCAGAGTATTTCCTGCCCCATCATGGGGTCATCAAGGAAACTCGAACAACAACAAAACTCAGGGTTGTCTTTGATGGGTCAATGAACTCAAGTTCAGGCAAGTCTCTCAATGATATACAAATGGTAGGCCCTACTTTGCAAAACGATTTGCTTTCAATCTTACTTCGATTTCGACAACATAAATACATTATTTCAGCCGATGTCGAAAAAATGTACAGAGCGGTACTACTCAATCCTTCGCAACGTCAGTTGCAACAAATCATTTTTAGAGATGACCCCAACTTACCTCTGAAGACATACAGTTTAAATACTGTTACTTACGGTACAGCTTCTGCACCCTACCTCGCTATTAAATGTCTGGTCAGTTTAGCAGACACCACATCCAATGATCAAGTCAAATCATCCATTCAAAATGACTTCTATGTCGACGATTATTTGAGTGGTTGTAACTCAATAACAGAAGCAGTGCAATTGGCAAACTCGGTCGCAGATATTTTGGCTTCAGCAAAATTTTTTCTGCGTAAATGGCAATCGAATAGTAAAGAAATTTTGTCTCAAATTCCAGGTGCATCACAACAAACACAAACAGTTGGATTATCAGATAAGGAAAACCTAGCAAAAACATTAGGTTTACTTTGGCACACTGAATCAGATGTTTTGGGATTTTCGATTGACATTGACATCAAAAAAAAGGTAACAAAAAGACACATTTTATCTGTCATCAGTCAAATGTTCGATCCGCTTGGATTAATTCAGCCCTGCATCATTGAGGCTAAAATATTAATGCAGCAGTTATGGACTTCAAAATGCGACTGGGACGCCGAAGTTCCTAAGCAATTATACGAAGATTGGATGTCTTTCGCTAATTCTTTGCCAACTTTGAATAATCTCTTGATACCACGACAGGTCTTTCATAATGCTCCGTCTTATGAACTGCATATATTCACAGATGCCAGTGAACGCGCCTACGGCGCTGTTGTCTATGCGCGATCTGTCAACAACAATGGTGAATTTATTGTTCATTTACTGATATCGAAAAGTAAAATAGCTCCTATTAAAAATACGACTATTCCACGTCTAGAGTTATGTGCCGCATTGTTAGGTTCGCGATTGTACAGCAAAGTCAAAGGTTCTCTCACATTGTCAGTGAATAATTGTTATTTTTGGTGCGATTCTACCATCGTTTTATCGTGGTTACGTTCCAAGTCAAATCTTCTGAAACCATTCGTTCGTAACAGAGTTAGTGAAATCCAGGACACGACAGCAGGTCATACATGGAATTACGTTGACTCGAAACAGAATCCAGCTGACATCATTTCTCGAGGCCTCAGGGCAGATCACATCAGTGATTGCAGCTTATGGTGGTCTGGGCCTCCATTTCTAGCTCAAGACAAAGATCACTGGCCAAAAATGCCAAACAACATAAAACCAGACCTTTCAGAGATAATACAACCACAAGTAAGCCTACACTCACATGAACACAATAACATAATCACAACTTTAATTCATAAGCATTCTGACATGAACCGTCTTCAACGAATCTTAGCCTATGTACACAGGTTCATAAACAATTGCAAAGGTCACAACAAACAGCAGGGACATTTACAACCAGCTGAACTTTTGAACTCATTAAATATAATAATCAAACATGCTCAGTCAGAAATGTTTCCCAATGAGTACACACTTATAAAATCAGGTAAATCATTACCAAGAAAGAATAGGTTGGTTGCATACACTCCATTCATTGATGTTGATGGCATCCTTCGCGTGGGGGGCAGACTTGACAATGCTCCTTATGATTATAATGTGAAACATCCTATTTTACTATGTGGTAAACATCACTACACAAAATGTGTATTTATGAAGGAACATGTCAAGCTTCTACACGCCGGTCCACAACTATTACTAGCAACCATTCGACAGACATATTGGACACTAGGTGGTAGGAACTTATCTAAAATTACAGTAAATAAGTGCATCAAATGCTTTAGATATAAATGTCAAACTGTACAACCTATCATGGGTCAACTACCAAACACAAGAACAGTTTTAGAACATCCCTTTTTGCATTGTAATGTTGATTATGCAGGTCCAATACTTCTAGCCGACCGCAAGGGAAAAGGGTGTAAACTTATAAAAGCCTACATATGCATCTTTATTTGCCAAGCTGTAAAATGTGTACACATTGAACTCGTTACAGAACTCACCAAAGAGGCTTACATGGCTGCTCTCAATCGGTTCATCGCTCGCCGGGGCAGGCCTCTGAGTATCTTGTCTGATAATGCCACTAATTTTATAGGTACATGTAATGAACTGCAACGCTTCCTGCAGGATTCAGATATTTCATATGACATCACTCAAACAGGTATTGAATTTAAATTTGTTCCTCCATACACTCCACATTTCAATGGCTTAGCTGAGGCAGCCGTTCGATCAACAAAACATCACCTAAGAAGGTTACTCCAAGTTTCTCATTTCACTTTTGAAGAAATGATAACATGCCTGACTCAGATAGAAGCAATATTAAATTCACGTCCGCTCACCCCTATATCCTGTGATCCCTCTGACCTCACAGCCTTAACTCCTGCCCACTTCTTAATTGGACGCTCATTAATGTCAGTTCCTCACCCGCAGATAGACCACTTACCATTCTGCAGCATACGCCAGCGCTACAAGAGAGTGGAGCACATCAAGCAGCACTTCTGGTCACGCTTCAACATAGAATATGTCACACTACTTCAGAGCAAGACCAAGTGGACCCAGTCTCCAGACAAACAACTGTCACTTGGAAGTCTTGTCCTCATCAAAGATAAGGGACAACCACCATTGCTATGGCTGCTTGGAAGAGTCTCGAACGTTATGCCAGGCGGAGACGGTTCCACCAGAGTCGCAGAGGTGAAGACCAGCCGAGGAACCATGCTGCGAGCATTCAACAACATCTGCCCTCTTCCACTTGATGCATAAGCCATCAACCCGGGGAGGATGTTGGAGCGTCAGATCCCGCTGCCAACATAACGGCGGGACCGGCCGACCAACGAGAGAGGTTCCCGCCAACGACGACAGGGGGCAGCCCGTGCGCCAACAGAAGCGCGCAATGAGAACGACAGTACCATTCCATTCGCACCGCACGCGCCATCAATACCAGTCTAGTTAAAACTTACATAAATACAGTCCACTCGCATATAATTCAGCTAGTTGTTATTTCATCCGACAAGGCATCCCAATAGGACCGAGGAAAGTAGCAACAAGCACCAAGTTGGAGACTGTAGATCTAGCCCTAAGAAACCCGTGTTGAGATGGATGGAAAGCACACCTCAAGGCACCGTAAGTCTGATTGTAAACTATTCGCTCGAATATCTTAGCTATGATGCATAGCTTGGATATCGGCCTATAATTCTCAACATCAGTCCGCGAACCTTTTTTATGAATCGGTGTTATAAAAGCTGACTTCCATATTTTGGGAAAATTACATTCCAGCAAGGATTTTTTGAAAAGAAGGGAAATAGGCAATGAAATGGCATCTGCACAATTTTTAAGAAACACAGGCCCTATTTTATCAGGTCCCGCTGACTTAGAGAGATCCAGCTGCAATAATAATTTCGCTATTAGCGAGGCTTCAATATTCACCATCGAAATGCTGAGCGTATCTGACAACCCTGGATGTAACGCATCGACCACTTGAGAAGCAAGCGGAGAGCTTGATACCGAATCCGATCCACTCAGAAATGTCGACTGGAAGTATGCCGCAAATGAGTTACAAATGTCATCACCAGTAGACACAGTACGACCTTGATAATTTACAGAACTAGGAATACCAGCAGATTTAGTACGAGACTTTAGAAACGACCAAAAGAACTTAGGATTTTTTTCTATTGAATTTTCTACAATCGAAATATAGTTATGGTAACAATTTTTTTCTAACAATTTAGTACGGTCACGCAGCATATTATATGATAAACGATCTGAAATATTGTTATAGGTACGAAGCTTCTTTAAATATTTAAACTTTTCTTTAAGTGATTTAATTAACGCGATACTATACCAAGGGGGGTAATCTGCGGTTCGAACTAATTTTGCAGGAACAAACATTTTAATAAGGGAATCTAAGTGTGTATAAAATACGGATAGGGCATCGTCAATATTACGGCACGAAAACTCAGCATCCCAATTAATCTTTAAAAGCTCAGCATTGATGGATGAATAGTCACCTTTGTTGAATAAATACTTAGTGCGAGATAAGGGCTTCAACGCCGGGAGGTCGATAAACTGAAGCGATATTAATATAGGTTTATGAAATGCATCTACTTTAGATAAAACATGGCCACATTCCGCAACGCGCACATCATCATTGCAAAGAACATAGTCCAATATGCGGCCCTGGTGGTTGGCCACCCAGTTGTACTGACTCAGCCCTAGTGTACAGAGATCATCCAAAAGTAACTTACCTTCCGGGAGGGCGACATCCGATGCAAGCATAACACATGAGTCAACACTGCGGCTCCACTGTATATAGCTCGAGTTAAAGTCACCAACTACTAGGTACTTATCATCGGGGTTAGTCAACATAATAGTATTAAGTTTAGATAAGAAATGCTTTAACTGATCTGCAAATGAAAACCCTAGATTTTGAGCTATTAAATACAAAACGCAAATGTGAAGCTTGATGACTCGCTTAGGATGAGATTGCTTGACCGACAAGGTCACCCAGAGGTCTTCTGCCGTGGATTGGAATTGTGGTTGAAGCACGGCTGCTATGTCCCTGCGCACGGCGATGAGCACCCCTCCACCCTTGGTCTCCTTCGTCAGTATATAATCCCTGTCACGTCGCCATACTATATATCGCTCATCAAACAGTTCTGAGCTCGCAAAATTGTCATTCAACCATGTTTCCGTAAGAACTATTACATCATACGAGGTAAGCCGCAATTCCCGATAGAAGTCGCTTATTTTAGTACGAAGCCCCCTAGTATTCTGATAATAAACACTGACTAAATTACTATCCTCGTTATCCATTGAGCCTAGTAGAAACTAGAAACAAAGTGTAAACAAAAAACAAAATAATGAAGGTAACGGCCGAAATAAATATCGTGCGATAATCAAATACGCTTAATATGCGAATTGAACAAGTGATGAAATGAAAGCAGACTGGTAATAGTGCATAGGCACTTATCATAAAATAATAATTGGCATAGTAGTAAAAATGAGCAGTTTTAGTTAGTATTAATATAGTTAAATAATTTGTTAAGATGTAAACAAACAACAGATTTGCTGAATTCAGTTCATGAGCGATGTGAGTCACGAGAGTGAGAGGGATGCCAGACATGCACAGAGCGAGAGCGAGCGAGATGGAACGTTGACGGACATGAAGATAGGCGCTTACCTGCTTCGGTGGGACGTCGGTCGAGCCAGCGAATGTAAAACTTTTGCTAAAGGTTAGAGACTTAAGATATCGCAACGGAGTAATATTAACAAAAGGGACACATATTACGAAATCTTGTTTAAATCACAATCTTTGTTAATTACAATTACGGGGGAAGTGTCATTCTTCCTTACGTGAATCTTTCCATATTTCACCCAAACATAGGCAAAATTTCTTTCAACTATTCAACTATTAAAACTTAAATATACCAAAACACGAAAGTGTGTCGCTGTAACAGTAAATAAAATAAATAAATTCTCCGGTACATTACACACATCGCCATCTAGCCTCACGCTAAGCAACTATTAATATAAAATTCAACTATTAAAACTTAAATATACCAAAACACGAAAGTGTGTCGCTGTAACAGTACCTAAATAAAATAAATAAATTCTCCGGTACATTACACACATCGCCATCTAGCCTCACGCTAAGCAAACGCTTGCGTCGTGGGTACTACATAACGGATATAATAGTGTGACACTAGAGCTGCCCACTCACCGTTTAACAGTGAGGTAGTGTACGCAAGTGATGGCGCGCACAGAGTAGTCCGGTACGAACGTGTGCCGCAGCATGGCGTCCATATTGATGTTCTGCAGGGAGCCCATTGCTGATGGGGTTGGGGATTCCGCTGGGAACATAGAATAATACAAAGTCAGCCTCAGCTCCTTTCTATAACCGAACAAGCAGAAAGTCCGCAGGTAGACACCGTTTTATGGTGGAAGTGCCGAAGTATCGAACACAGCGCTTTGCCTCTACGTTTATTGTACGGACGGCAAAGCCTTGGAACACTTTACCAGAAGCTGTGTTTCCTGCGAACTACAATTCAGGGGTTTTCAAATCTAGAGTTAATAGGTATCTTTTAGGTAAACATGTTACACTCTAGGCTGCAGCACTGCTTAACATCAAGCAGGCTGTAGACAAACGTAAACCTATCCCACACCAACACAACACGTTGAGACACACCAACTTAAACTTATTTATTTACTAAACTATTTGAGTTAATTGTCTTTAACTTGTCTAGTTCTCGCGCCCCTGGGGCGGTGTGTTCACTTACCCACGCCTACATTCTGTGTGAGCGCCTGCACGCCGAAGTATGTGTAGGGTCCCGCCTCGAACACGAGGTTCTCGCGCCCCTGGGCGGTGTGTTCACTTACCGACGCCTACATTCTGTGTGAGCGCCTTCACGCCGAGGTATGTGAAGGGTCCCGCCTCGAACACGAGGTTCTCGCACCCCTGGGGCGGTGTGTTCACTTACCGACGCCTACATTCTGTGTGAGCGCCTGCACGCCGAAGTATGTAAAGGGTCCCGCCTCGAACACGAGGTTCTTGCACCCCTGGGGCGGTGTGTTCACTTACCGACGCCTACATTCTGTGTGAGCGCCTGCACGCCGAAGTATGTGAAGGGTCCCGCCTCGAACACGAGGTTCTCGCGTCCCACCGTCACCTCCACGCGCCCTTCCAGGATCAACACGAAGTAATCCACCTGGAACATTGAGAAAAAAACCGAGTATTAGCTGTGAATGACACTTTTTGAAATTGTACCTAACAAAGTTCACCCAAAGTTGTAGAAACCTTGCGTGTGAGCGAGCTTTGTTCACCTATTATGATCGGTTCTATGAGTTCTATCGCTCTTAAAGAAATAGGCGCAAGAAATCAATAAAAGACCATAGTTTGCTTATGAAGCATTGCTGCAGCCTAGGGTGTTACACGCTTAGTTAGAAAACATTTATCAGGCAAACTGTGACCATACACCTGCCATATCGTTTGATGGCATTCGCTATGTGGAAAACCGGTATTCTGCTTAATAAGGTAGATCGGAAACCAAGTTAACGCACGTCATGGGTCCGGCAGTATATAACAAGCTACCCAGTGAAATAAGTGAGGCTGTAAGTCTTCAAGGGTTCAATTTTTTTTTGAAAAAAATGGCTTATTGACCAAGCTTTCTAGAAGTTTGATGAATTCATTCCCAATATTCAGTGATTTATCTCTGAAGTGTATTAATTTTGATGATGTGTGAATTTTATATTATTAATTGTTTGATTATATATCGATTTAATTGTTTAATTTTACATTGACATTTAATTTACTTAATTTGATATAATTTAATATAATATAATCGTGAATGGTTATTGTACTAGTGTAGTACTCGAGTGATACTTTCTTTAGTAGACTATTATACTGTTGACGTGTAATATTATTATCTATACTAATATTATAAAGCTGAAGAATTTGTTTGTTTGTTTGAACGCGCTAATCTCAGGAACTACTGGTGCGAATTGACAAAATATTTTTGTGTTGAATAGACCATTTATCGGGGAAGGCTTTAGGCTATATAACATCACGCTGCAACTAACAGGAGCGAAGAAACAATGGAAAATGTGGAAAAAACGGGGAAAATTATTCATCTTTGAGGGTTTCCGTAGCGTGCGCTGCGAAAACGGTTCAAGATATCAAAAAAATATGTATGGAAGAATTATTTCTCTTGAAATGATCTAACAAAATGTCCTCAATAGTATATGTCTATCTTTTAAGATTAACTCACTAGAACCGTTTCTATGGTTATAACTATTACACGCAGACGAAGTCACGCGCACCAGCTAGTTATTAATAAAATGAACTTGACTCCGACCTCATACATTGGTAACAGGGCGAAAACAAACAAAATGAATGAGGTAGATATGGTATGGTATGATACGACGGTTATCTGTTACGAATCCTTTTTATCAACTAGTGACCTTCTATCCCCTAGTAACATGTTCAACGCTCACCGGTTTCCCTTGCTGGAACACATAGGTGGATATGTCTCGTTTAGAGAAGGCGTAGCATTGTATCAGATACTAGCTCTAACTAACTGTATTGTGGCGATCTTCGAAGCGAAAGTAAACTGGTTCCTATTGGTTATTTAAGCCCTCTATCTTATTTGGAAAGTTTTCACTAAAAGGCCAGACATTTTTGATTGGCCTTTCGTCTAAACTGACATATTCTAACCAATGACAGTCATCCACCAATCATAGAAGTAAAAGACGCTACTCTGGGTGTTTAAAATATTCGGGATTTTCGGAACTTTAACATTAAGATACCAAAAAGCCCTGTATACCTTTAACTGACACACGACCCTCGGTAATGATTCCTCATTACTGAGTGTCGTAATTTGCCCCAGGGGGATCTAATAAGTCCCAGTAACATGTTCAACGCTCACCGGTTTCCCTTGCTGGAACACATAGGTGGATATGTCTCGTTTAGTTTTCTCCTTCACCTTGATGTATTGTATCACGTCCTGCCTGAGGAGGCGACGCAGCACCGTCTCGGATACTAGGTCCGGACGGAATGCGTCTACACCTGGAAAAAATAAAACAATATTTAAACAAAATATTCTGTTCTAGTGGGTGCTCGCAGCTTCACTCGCATTAAGAAGTAAAACTTGCATCCCCTATTTCACCCCTTTAAAAGTGGCATTTCCAAAAATCCTTTCTTAGCGGATGCCTACGTCATAACACCTTCATTCCAAATTTCAGCCCAATCCGTCCAGTGGTTTGGGCTGTGCGTTGATAGATCACTATATTAGTCAGTCAGCCAGTCAATCAGTCAGTCACCTTTGAGTTTTATACTTATAGATAGATTTGCTATGGGCTCTGTTTGTTTTGAAATCATTCGTGTATAAATACTTGAAATTGAAATGCAATTTTATTACTTATCTAAATAGGTACATTTCTTTTCTCTAAATTACGAGTAGGTACAATAAATCTAAAAACAAAAACGTACCTATAAGCGAGAGTGAATCGGTTCTTACTGGGTAAGCGCGTTCCATCCATGGTAAGCAATCATTATGGTCTACGTAATGATTGCTTACCATCAGGCGAATTACGGTCAAGTGCAAACCCATACCTTGTAAAAAAAAGTTAAATTAGTTTAAAATATGATTATTACAAGCCCTGAGCTCCACGATAAGTCCCTTTGAGGGAAAAATGTGATTGCAGAATGCAGAACATATAATAAAGCTAAAGCAGGTCAAAAAACTATACAATGCACATGGTACGTAGATATACAAAACATTTGGGTATACTTTAAATCGATAACAGCACCTCAAGAACACGTTTCAGCAGTTTTTAGGATTTTTGTCTGTTTATTTGGTTGCGCATCACATAAAAAAGGTTGAACGGATCATCATGATTTTTGGTATGTACCTATGTATTATGAGATCTTGGGAGTGACACAGGCTACTTTTTATTCTGAAATAATGCGAACGAAGCCACGGGAGTTCACTAGTTAATAAAGTAATAATAATGTAGTTCTAAAGATTTAAATATACATACAGACATAAGGACAAACTTTTTTTTTAACTTTAACGGGTTTGCACTTGGCCATAGTTTACCTGATAGCAAGCAAAGGAATTGCCTAAGATGGATCGTGCTTACCCGATAAGAACCGATTCACTCTCGCTTTGAAGATCGTTGGATTATAGTGCGTGGGGAATAGAGAGTCAAGCAGGGAGTTCCACAACCTGCGGTACGAACAATAAAGGTAGAAGCGTACCGTTTCGTGCGGGTCTTAGGAACTTCCACCATAAACCGGTGTCGTCCTGCCGTACCTCTACTCGTCCGGTGATAGAAAGGCGCGGAAGCGACTTGGTTTTATATTATGTAGCCATTATTATTTAGTTATTAACTTACTAGTATTCAGAAACTGGAAGGTGGCGAGCGTGAGTTGCGGCGATATATGTATGCGTTGGTTCTCGTGTCTCTCCGCAAACGCGGCGAAGTCTTGTAATTTGTTCTGCGGCCGGCGGCGACGCTTCGAGCGGTTGTCCACTGGAAACACATAATGTAAAATATACATATATATATATATATATATAATTATACTTACATATAATTTATATTTACTGAATGGTACCCACGGCTAGGTACGCGAAGTGTAAGGAGATCTGTGCAACAGTGGCTCGATGATATTAGAAAGTTAGAAGGAAACATCTGGGCAAGAACAGCGCAAGGCAGGGAGTATTGGCGTAAGAGGGCGGAGGCCTATATACCCTGCAGTGGGTCCCATTAGGCTGATGATAATTTATTGAGAAATAGAAAATAATTTATTTGCAGCGTGGTGGCCTTGCATGGTGGTAGCATATTTTCGTGAGCCTGGCTACTCACAGAAGACAATCCACTATCTCTGATTGTATCATCTCCTCTATAACGTCCTATAAGGTCTGGTGAACATTATCATTATTGGTTCATCTATCATCATCATCATCTACAGTATAGAATAATAGAAATTTATTCACCTTATAACATCTCGTTACAGTGGGCAAGTCAATTTACATTTTTCTTAATTATATGGTACATACTTAAATTAAATAAGACTTACTTACTAAACTTATCTAACAATTTGGTCATACACAAATGACATTGCCTTTGACAGCAAAGGCAATCGTTTAGTGAATAAAATGGGTTGTTAAGAAAAAAGTTTTTAATAATGTCTTTAAAAGCGTTCGGACTTAGGAGGCAAGTTAATTAATCTATGTGGCAGTTTATTAAACATACAGACTTTATTATAGATTCCTTGTTTTTGTACTTTTTTTAATCTATTTTTTATACTCACAGAAGACATCGGTCTCGTCCACTATCTCGGATTGTATCATCTCCTCTATAACGTCCTCTAAGGTGACCAGTCCGATGGTCTCGTAGAACGGGTCGCCTTCCCCCTCGTTGTTGATGCGGTGAACAAACGCCATGTGGCCTTTGTGACCTGGGAAAACAAGGAAAAACTTAACAAATCATACTCACTATACAATTTTTATCTATACTAATATTATAAAGCTGAAGAGTTTGTTTGTTTGTTTGAACGCGCTAATCTCAGGAACTACTAGTGCGAATTGAAAAAATATCTTTGTGTTGAATAGACCATTTACCGAGGAAGGCTTTAAGCTACATAACATCACGCTGCAACTAATAGGAGCGAAGAAACAATAGAAAATGTTGAAAAAACGGGAAAAATTATACATCTTTGAGGGCTTCCGTTGGGTGCGCTGCAAAAACAGTTCAAGATATCAAAAAAATGTGTATGAAAGAATTATTCGTCTTAAAATGATCTATCAAAATGTCCGCAACAGTATAATGTCTATCTTTTAAGGATAACTCACTAGAACCGTTTTTATGGTAATAAGTTATTACTAATAACTATTCCACGCGGACAAAGTCGCGCGCACCAGCTAGTTAACCTATACAATGACAAAGAAAAGGGTCACGACAAGCTATAGATCAGGATACAGTCAGTTTTGTGTGCGCCGGTACAGCAGTCGATGTTGCTGTCCCTGATGAACCAGTGGAGCGACCCCAGGACTCCGCGCCCGTGTCCCGGCGGGAATTTTTTAAATACTTATCTTCTATGTTCAGATTTTTTTATCCTCTACAGCTTTATTGTATGTATACAGGATTATCAGAAAAGGGTATGGTAAGCCGAAAACACGCTAAAGTAAACATCATTCTGAACAACTTTTGTTCAAGCAGTTTACCGAAAGGCCTCTTATTTTTTTAAATAAAGCCTTCTAAACAATATATTAACTAAACGGTTTTCACTCACGTGTAAATCGCGTAAGTTGTTTACGCGTTTCGGATGTTATGACATCCATCTTCAGAACGTATGTTCTGGGACCGCGGCAGCACGCAGACTGCGCGCCGCCGCGCGAGCGGCCCTCCGGGACACGGGCGCGGGGGCCTGGGGTGGTGGGGGTGGAGGCGAGGCGATGTTACTACTCCCGGCCGCTTCGTCCTCGGGTCGCTCCACTGCTTCATCAGGGACAGCAACATCGACCGATGAAAACCGTTTAGTTAATATACTGATAAAATGTCTCACGAAAGTTTTAATATTGAAAAAGCCTTCTAAAGTTTGATGAGCACTGTACACACACGAATTACTCGTACACTGAGGATATCAAGAGTGGCGTCCTCGAAGATGAAATGGCTTTTGATGAGCAACGCAGTCACAGAACCAAAGAACTAGAGATTACCGCGCGACAAAACTTACTAGTAGTCAAAGAATCGGTAGAACAACACAGAGACACGAAGCGTGAATACAAAACACTACAACACGTTTTTTACGAGTCACTGAAGAGACTCGTAAAGCAGAAAAACAAAATAAGATCGAAGATTTTGATGAATATCAAAAGGTATCGAATAGTAAAC
The DNA here is from genome assembly GCA_964023185.1 of Macaria liturata. Lineage (NCBI taxonomy): Eukaryota > Metazoa > Arthropoda > Insecta > Lepidoptera > Geometridae > Macaria > Macaria liturata. Next base: position 9,816,317 of record OZ026809.1, on the reverse strand, counting down.
CAAAGACCAACGTCTTGAATCTATTTATCTATCTATCTGTCTTGAAGTAAAACGCTGCACCTTTTAAAAGCGACTTTTAGAACAGCAAAACAGAACACGATCATGGAAATAAAACAAAGAACATATGAGATAATAATCAAAGGACAAGGTCTACAGGTAGGTAAAGGTCCAGAGACCCTAGAATTAAATGAAAGTCTGGAGACGTATATAGTTATCTTCCGCTGCGACTGCTCCTTAACCGACATCAAACAACAAACTTGATGTTTTTTAGGTGTGTTCCTCCATATACCACCGCCACACCTATTTTCTTAATCAAAGTGGCCTTCGTGGCTTTTATGATCTTACCAACACCGCATTGTGTCTAGTTAAGTTTTGTTGTTTTCCTTCGGCAAGATATTCTCGTCGACACGCGAAACATCCTCAGGACGTGTTGACTCCACGAACGTCGGTCCGAAAGTAAACCCTAGAATTGACAATTTTGAAATCGAAAAAAGGACTCACCATCCTTGAACTGCTTGAACATGACATCAAGCGTGACGACTTCAAACACGAAGTTGCATGCGTTCTGGTAGTACTGGCAGAGCGTGCGCAGCGGCGTGTTGTCGTTGGGGTCCACGAACGCCAGGTCCTTTATAAACAAGACAGTCACGGGACGGAGGGACAAGAGACAACCTCACAAGAGAACTTACTAGAACGCTTGTTGAAAAAAACGCACAAAAGACTACAGGAAGACTATAACATAATGGAATAACGATGTCATCTAGAGTTGAAACAAACCACTATCGATAGCTAAAGTTCGAACTCGACAGTCTGCAGGATACGAGAAACAAAAGACGATCGACTTCGAACGCTGGAAAGAAGCATATAGAAACAAAAGACAGCAATTTAACTACATTAAAATTTGGAATGCAAAAATCTGCGTCGTACACACAGAGCTTTGAAGTCCATGCTTGTCGCCCTGTGACTAGAGGCGAATTCTTTCTTTATTCGATACAAAACAGGTGTCACCATTTACTAAAACTAACACACTTTCGGCACGCACACTACGACGCACGAGATGTTCATGTACACAGTACGCTTCAACTTCATCGGCTGTGCAATGTCGATATTTTTTATCGATTATTTACACATTTACTTCGAAGATGGAAATATATGTCTTTAGTATAACTATATTATTTAAGTACAAATTATAGTTAACTAGCTATGGCCCGCGGTGTTATCCGTTGTAAAAACTTTTTTATCCCGTGGGATAAAAACTATCCTTTGTCCTTACCGGGGACTGAAACTATCTCTATGGCAAATTTATTTTTATCTATTTTATTTAATTATCAAATCATCTTCAAAATGACTGGAGCATATTCTGGCATTTTTATGAGGAAACCAGTTGTATCTACCAGTCGCCAATATCCATTTATTTTTTAACACTGGATTTTTTGGAAATCTGTAAATTAAGTAGGTATGTGTTAAATAAAAACCGTAATCCAGAAACATTTCCATACAAATCCAGAAACATCATATACATTATATCGATTATCGATAATTTGCTAGGTTCCATTTACACATCACTTTGCTATCGAGAAGTAGCGTCGTCAAGACAACGAATGTGTTAATGCCATTCAAAATGTCAAAAGTTTTATTTATTAAAATTACGAAATTTTACTACTTACCGATGGTATTTCACGCCGGTAACACTGGAATTTGTTCTTACAATTTTTAACTTGACACCAGGACATATTTAATAGTTTATCATGCTGTAAAACCGAGTAAAACGACCGAAAACTCTCTCTCGCTCGGACTATGTTTGACAACAGACTGACAAGCGCTGTCGTAGGTTAGGTTGGCATGTTTACTGGTCCAAACGAGAACCACGTATTATTAGTCATTTCGCTTCTATGGGGGGGCGCGCGCGGGGGCGATGTGGCCCGATCGTTGTTCTGTGGTCGTACATAACCAAAGACGATCAATTTCGAACGCTAAAAAGATGAACATAGAAACAAAAGAGTTGAAGGAGACATCTTAGAACACGATTAACAAAAGAAGCTCACCATCTTTGAACTGCTTGAACATGACGTCAAGAGTGACGTCTTCAAACACGAAGTTGCACGCGTTCTGGTAGTACTGGCAGAGCGTGCGCAGCGGCGTGTTGTCGTCGGGGTCCACGAACGCTAGGTCCTTTATAAACAAGACGGTCACTATGTTGCCGCGACCGCCCTCGTACACGGGGATGCGGGAGTAACCTGCGACAAAGAATACGCTATAGAGCATCACTCGCTTACGTGAAAGGGCCAGACAGAGGGCATGTCGGTTTTCTCTGTTTAATCGTAAACTAAATACGTGTATAACTGCGTTATTGTTAAAGCTAATTGAAAAAATAATTTCACTATGCTGATTGTCTATTAAAAAGGTTTCATTGAAGTAATAAAAAAAAATGTGCTTATGCTTTGTGCTTATTGTACCTACATATGTAAGTATGTACACCCAATGGTGGGTGTACATACTTACATAGACATGAGACATGAGACTAGAAGTTACTCACAATAAAAGCATTTTGATTTTTTTATTTGATTTGACAATATACTCGTATTTATAGCTGTTATTGTTTCTAACATTGTTGTTACAGCGACAACGGAAATACATCATTTGTGAAAATTACAGTTTTCTAGCTATCACGGTTTATGAGATACGACAGACAGACAGAGAAGGCTTAGTAATAGGGTCCCTTTTTACCTTTTAGGTACAGAACGCAAAAAAAAGAAATTTTGCAATAAAAATATTATTTTTTTGTCTGATTTTTTACATTCTTTTCAATTTTGTCACATTCTTAGAGCGAACGCAACATATGGCGACCTCAGATAGGTACAAGGCACAATGATTAATACTTATTATTTAGGGCGCTTCGAAGAAGACGGGAGACACCCGCTCTGGATCATTTTTGGTGCAAAGGTTAGCCATCGCAATTCAACGTGGCAACGCGGCGAGCGTAATGGGAACCTTTGCGCCGGAAACGATTCGGGGTGGGCTCTTTGATTAATTTTTGTTTGTTTTATTCTGCTTTGTATTTTATTTTAGATATAATGTATATTTTAATATTACGTTTAAGACTTGTAAATATATACTATTAGTTAGTTACTTTATGTTTTATAAGTTTTGAATAAATCAATTAACCTCTTTTCTAAATATATGTATAAATGATACAACTATAGTAACTATATAACTCACCAGACTTGACAATCTCCGACATAGTCTCGAAGTCCAGCACGCTCGTGATGGGCAACATGAACACATCTTCCAGCTTGGTCATAACATCTTTCACTGTCTTCTTGCGCATCTCCAAAGCACCGGAAATGATGTTCACTTCATCTCTGTCTAGGTCGTTCACATCTGTGGTTACCTGAGTGAGAAATTTGAGATTTAATCGGAGAACATACAGCTTCAGAAACTATCATCATCATCACAAATTTAAGGGCAAGGCCCTTTTCTGTGAAGGCGCCATCCTTCCCAATCTTCTGCCGATTCCTTGACCTCCTTGTACGACATGACGCCCGCCTTTTCTTTTACTTGGTCTATGTATGACCTTCTCGGCCTTCTTCTTCCTCTTCGGACTTCCAATTTTCTCTGAATGATGTTTTTCATAAATTCGTCATGTCGTATAAGGTGGCCAACAATCTACTATTTCAAAAAAAAACTTTTTCAGAAGCTATAAAGGTGGTAAATAACGTCGCGATTTATAGCAAACTGCAAATTCAATGACAAGTTTTTTTTTTAATTTTAGCTAATTCTTTTCATCTGGCAAACTGTGGTCAAGTGCAAAGCTGTTTTAGTTAAAAAAAATACAAATAATAAAATTACAACAAAATACAAAATACAAAAATCTTTATTTTTTAAGTTTACAAAAAAAGCGAAAAAAAGCGCCACGCGATGCACGATATCTACTTATTGCAAGCTATTGATGCTACCATGGGAATGTCATCGTATGTACATGATTTATGCAATAAATTTATGATTATTATTATGATTAGTAAAAGTTAATGAACTTTGCTTTAGGTGCTACTTTTAAATGCGCATACATATACACAGATACAAGAATGAAAGAACGAATGATTTGAATAAATGGTTGAATGTTATGTGAATGTGCTAACTGCGAAAATTGAGCGCAGCACAAGCTGAGTTGAGACCGACTTGTGACAGGAAATTTTGTATGCAAATGTTTGTTTGTCTTTTCCTATCTGTAATTTATTTTTTTATTGGTAACTCTTGCACTTTACCTTGACAAGTTCCTTAAGCCGTTCCCGATTGTACACGTTCCCTATCTCCTCGCCTAGGAAATAGTCGAGGAGCTTGCTAACGGGGAACGAGAGGGGCGCTGTTACTGCCATCACTCCCTGCAAGAAGAAAAACCATATTTTCTATGAATCACATCTTAATAATATGTAATGTTAAGGTAAAAGTTTGTGCGTGTTGGTACTTCACGCTCAAAAAGGTGAATCAATTGTGATGAAATTCGGTATGGATTCTGGATTAACACAAAGGCTTCTGTTTATTCCTGATTAACGCAGGTAACACCGCAAGCGCCGCTAGTAAATACTGTAAATAGACAACAGAGACTGATAAGGAAGACTGTACCATTACCGTATAAAAAGCACCAAGTAATCAAGTGACTACACTTACCCTATTCGTAAACAATACCAGCGCAAGGTTATAAATATATAAGTTTTTGTACATACGTATTTATCTTATTTTGTATATCAGTGTAAAATATGTATTAGTGTAGTGCTAGCTTTTATATATCTACTTGTTAAGATTTAGTTTATTCCTTATTTACCATAATATCTACTTTTTGCTCCTCTTTGTATACGTCTCATCTTGTCTGTTTGTTTGCCTGCCTTCTTGTACGTGCGTGACGTCACAGCCCCAACGGAAGACCAGCGCTAGTTGCTTTCACACAACCAGCTTTATGCTGAGTTAGGGGTGTAATGGCAAATTTTTTTTTACATTAAATAGGCTTATGTTTGACTATAGCCTGCCTGATGTTAAGCACCACTATAGTCTAAGATGTAGCACGTTTGCCTAGAAGAAACCTATTTACTCTAGATTTAAAGACCCCTGGGTTATAATTTTCTGGGAACAGGGCTCCTGTATTTTATGTTTGTTTGTTTATTATGTTCTTACTTGTGTTTGTTTATGTGTTAAATCTGCCGCAATTAATGTTTTCTTTCTTTCTAACACGTACCTTAGTAATAAGTATGGTCCTCGCGCCCACCATAAGCCCGTGTCTGCTGCAGATCGCTTGCGGCGTGATCTCACCGAGCAGCACAATTGCGAGCGTAGAGAATATGACAGCAAAGAGACCAGATGTCAACTCATCCAGCAGGATGGTGAATGTGCTGTTCACGGCTACGTTGCCGAGGAGAATGCTGCATAGAAGATAGTTTCCGTGGTCTCGGACCGGCATGATGGCGCGGGCGTGTTTGCGCTCTTGTTCTGTGCCTGGAAAAGGGAGAAAGAGTGATTAGTGTTGAGGGCCAGTTGATGAAAGGGGAGGATTATCATCATCGGGTCGTCTGCCTGTCCCCGAGGGAGCTGGTAAGGCCTCATCGAGATTACTCTCTTTAAAGGGGCAGGGCTCCGGGGCACACTGACCCCGGGGAATTTAAGACGAGTCGCTGGTATTATCTCTCTATGTATATGTATGTTATGTGTTGATCTAGTTATGTATGATCTGTTTTCTGAACAAATACATATGTTGATATCTTGTTTGATGCATAGAGAAACTAATACATAGATACGAATCAAGCAACTTTGTAAAGAATGTCGCGCGCCCTCAGCAGGCCTCAAATTTTCATATTTTGTATGGCAGACCATCAGTTTGGTGATGATTTCTTCAGAAAACCAGCCAAAAAGATGGTGCCATTTACGATTTAAAGTATTTTTAAAATGACATGCTGAAAAGAGATAAACATATAAAGAAGGTTACTTTCACACTGTATAGAACTCTTCGGTTTGGATGATATTTCATATTTCTACGGATTAAATCCGGGGCTAAAACATGTACATATAAACTACTGTCCTAGATTTGAAAAAAATCGTTAAATTGTAGGTCCCGGCTGTTTGTCTAGTACGGCAGTCGTTAAGCCATATCAGAGGCCATTAGGGCAGCTTTTATATTATATTATTTTATTAACTCTCGACCCCAGAGTCGGCCACTCTCATTCGATAAAAAGAAGTCCTAGATTTACGCATTTTTTCAAACACGGAATAGGCTTACGTTTGTCTACAGCCCGCCTAAGTTAAACACCGCAAACATTAAACAAATGTGTGTCTGTTTGTTTGATGACTTTTCACGTTCTCTGTGAGTTGCATTTCCTCATGACTGAGGGTCGTGACTCCCCCGCAGAATTAATTCGTTAGGAGAGTTTACTTGGGCAGATAGATCGTGGTGGGCGCCCAGGACCTCCCACGGAAGACACAATATGTCCTCGGATATTGTGGTCCTCAAACATGTCGGTTTCCTCACGATGTTTTCCTTCGCCGCTAAGCGAGTACAAATCCACACATAGCTTGAAAATACAAGTCATTGGTGTAGGGCCGGATTCGAGCCAGGGTGCGTCTGGATGAAAAGCAGACACTGAAATCGCCGAGCCACACTTGCTTACACACTTTTTTCACGTTACGTTACGACTCAAACTATTTAGATGGAATTTCGTACGAACAAAATTAAAATTTAAAAGATTAAAATCTGGACTAACGCATAGATTACTTACCAACACGAATTAACGCAATTCAGATCTATAAAAATCTTTAGAAACTCACCAGTATTAGATATGATCTTTAGCTCTGTTCTGTCCAGCGACATGAGTCCCAAATTGAGCCCAGAGAACAACGCAGAGAACATCAAACAGAACAGTATAAGTCCTATAGCCATCCATAGAGGCAATAATGAGTTATGTGAAGCGAACATTTTATAGGACTCGTCGCCTTGATGTAGATATTTCTCTTCGTCGTCCGTGGGATTTTTGTTCATTTGTAGGTTTTTAGCGCATATGTAAAGTTTAGAGCCCGTAATCGGGGGCGGTATTTTGATTTGGAACAGAGCCGTTTTGGGTTGGAGAGAGCCTTCAAGTACCTAGAAAGAAAGAAAGAAAGAAAATATATTTATTGAGACACACAAACTTTTATTTACTTACTAAACTTACATGCTAAGATTTATAGTATCTTCACCAATTAACCACATGACAAGTTCAGACAAAGGTCAGCCCCTTGTAATGTATGGGAGTGACGTAACAACTCCCCCCCGCGGAGCGCGTCGTGATGTCACTCCCAGACATTGGTCTTTCTATTCCACAAGTATGCGTCAGTACGCTCACTGAAATGCGCCTCTTGTCTAAGGGGGCTGACATTTGTCTGAACTTCAGCAGCATAGCATTTACAATCTGCTGACTGCGCGTCGCCTTTGTAAAGCTTACGTTTCGCGAATGACCTAGATTATGTATCTGGGTCATTCGCGAAGTATATTATACTAGCTGTGCCTGCGACTTCGCCGCGTGGAATAGTTATTTTAGGCAACATATTTATTTTAGGAAACATCCTCTTCAGCTTTCTAAATTATAGCTGTTACCCACGACACACATTTTTTTGATATCTTGAACCGTTTTCGCATCGCACTTCCTGAGATTAGCGCGTTCACGGTTCAAACAAACAAACTTACAAGCTCTTCAACTTTAGAATATATCCTACATTGGCCGAGTATTCGTATCTACGGGTATAATAAATTACACTACAGTATTATCCAAGAGAATATAACCGCTACGCAGTATTATGGGATCGGTACAGCGGGCAATAATACAATAAATTACATGTGTCAAGGCAAGCTTTGCGTGATTTAAGCCAATACAGCACCATCTAGTTTTTGGGTGGAGAACTATTGTTTCCGAACGTAGTTGCTTTATGGATATCACTTACTAGCTTTTGCCCGCGGCCTCGCACGCTTTTTTATATATATAAACGTTCCTGTATCAATTAAAAAAAATATCTAAGCATGCATATATAAATTATTACATACAGACAGACGCGGGAAGCACTGATTTATACTATGTAGAGATGTAGTGGTAAGCGAGTGTGGCTGGGTTGGGGAAGCGTCCGCCTTATAATATAACGACCCCGGTTCGAATCCCGGCGCTACACCAAGGATTTGTTAGTCAGGTTATGTGTGGAATATCACACGCTTAGCGGTGAAGATAAGCTTTATACTATACTATGTGACAAGCGAGTGTAGCTGGTTGGGGAAGCGTCCGCCTTAGAATCGGACGACCCCGGTTTGAATCCCGGCGCTACACCAATGATTTATTATTCAGGTTACGTGAGGATTAGCACTCGCTTAACGGTGAAGGTAACCACGGTCTACTGTCAACTTTCAGGCGCAGAAATCCACACTTGAAAAAACTCCGACTCGCGGAGTTTTTTTTTTTCATTAGGTATTATTATTTAAATTCAGAGTAAAGAGTAGGTTTCATCAAAATCGGTTTAGTAGTTTTTAATACAATATGGATTGAGCAAACAGCATTTTTTTACGATGTTATTTTTAAGAAATATAACCCGCACGTGTCACGGAATTGTTAGTAATATAATCTATATCTTAGGGACTGGCCTGTTAGCTTAGTTGGTAGTGGCTCTGCCTTCTAATCTAGGTGTTGCGGGTTCGATTCCCGCTTGACACAAGTATTAATAAATTTAAAATTTATAATTACTGATGCTGAGTCTGGTCGTTTGTATGTATATTAAGTATGTATTTATAAAAGAAAAGTATATAAGTATTATATCCGTTATCTAGTACCCACGACACAAGCGTTTGCTTAGTGCGGGGCTATATGGCGCTGTGTGCAATGTCCCGGAATATTTATTTATTTTGTTTATTTTTTATTTATCTATAAGTACTAATATTATAAAGCTGAAGAGTTTGTTTGCGCTAATCTCAGGAACTACTGGTGCGAATTGAAAAATTCTCTTTCATTACTCATACTCTGAAAGTTGCCTGAGGAGCGGGTTGAAAGCAATACTTTTCATCCCTAGGGAGAATCGCTTACAACTGACAGCTGTCAAATTATTAAAAAAAATGTTCTTATTCACATAATATCTGTTGAACCATGTCCCAACATTCTATACAGCCACGATGTAAAATTGAAATAACTAAAAGTTAAGTATTGATTCAAGAATATATATTTTTTAAATAACTTTATTATAATTTAGTTTCAACAAATAACTTAGTTTTGGGCAAAATATTTACCATTTTTTCAATGATGAAAATAAAAAATAATGGTTAAAAAAATGAATAGCTGGCCGGCCACAGAAAAAAAACAAACAAAATAGGCGGGAAAGCGATAATTCGATCTTTATTTATTTTTTCGATTTGAAGACTTTTGTTTATACGTATAGCAGAGATATGTACCTATAAAATGAGTTCATCTGATTCTGATATAAATTTAACGCCTGATTTTATAAGAGAAGAGGCTAAAGCGGTACTGGAACATCGTCATACGATTTGAGGTATCTTTGTTTTGACTTGGGTGGTAAAATAAAATTTACTCATATTTTCTTTAGCTAATTCATGTTTTAATATTTACTTTCCTTGTATTTGTAATGAAAAGCACAGTGTTTACCTCGGGTTAAAGACTTATTTAGTCCCTCGAACTATTGGCGCCCGAACGAAAATAAATTACTTTCACCCCTAGGGTAATAATGTACTATTTGTGTTTAGTAGACCATTTATCGAGGAAAGCTTTAGGCTATATATTATAGGCTCACGCAGCAACTAATAGGAGCGAAGAAATAATGGAAAATTTGGAAAAAACGGGGAAAATTATTCATCTTTGAGGGCTTCCGTTGCATGCGCTGCGAAAACGGTTCAAGATATCAAAAAATATGTATCAAAGAATTATTTCTCTTGAAATGATCTAACAAAATGTCTGGAACAGTATATGTCTATCTTTTAAGGTTAACTCAATAAACCCGTTTTTATGGTAATAACTATTCCACGCGGACGAAGTCGCGGGAACCAGCTAGTAATATAATAAAGCTGAAGAGGGTCGAAAGTCTGAAATATAAAGATATAAAAAAATTGGAGATACATAGTTAGAATTGATAACAACAAAGTTCCAAAAATTTCTAGATTTTTGTCTGTTTCTCTGTTTATTTAAACGTTTATCACGCAGAAACGCCTGAACGGATCATCATGATTTTGGATATGCAGGTAACATAAGGTGTTTGGAGTGTCATGGCTACTTTTTATCCTGAAATAATGCAAACGAAGACGCGGCCTACCATTAGTAGGTATGCAAATAGATAGATTGCGCTTTTTATTTGATAGATATTTTTGTCTGCGTGCTGCCGCGGTCCCAGAACATACGTTCTGAAGATGGATGTCATAACATCCGAAACGCGTAAACAAATTACGCGATTTACACGTGAGTGAAAACCGTTTAGTTAATATATTGATAAAATGTCTCACGAAAGTTTTAATATTAAGATATACGCTTTATTAAAAACACCAGCACAAAATATAAATTTACATGAAATATAAAGAAACTTAAACTTAGTGTCTTAACTGGCGACCTTATCGCTAAGAGCGATCTCTTCCAGGTAACCAATCTGGCAGGGATAAGACGCCAGCATTAATGGTAGACGAGGTGTTAGTTAGTCTATCTTTAATATATAAAACTCAAAGGTGACTGACTGATTGACTGACTGACTGATATAGTGATCTATCAACGCACAACCCAAACCACTGGACGAATTGAGATGAAATTTGGAATGAAGGTAGATGTTATGACGTGGGCATCCGCTAAGAAAGGATTTTTGGAAATGCCACTTTTAAAGGGGTGAAATAGGGGATGCAAGTTTTACTTCTTAATGCGAGGGAAGCCGCGAGCACCCACTAGTATACAATATAATTACATACCATATACTCTCCTTTGAGCAGAAACTTGCAAGGTTGTCCGTAGGGCTGGGCGTCGTGAGTAAACGCTATAACGGTGCGGTCTGTTATACCATCGCCGTACACCCTGAAACATAGAAAGATAGATATTTTTATTTTTAACGAAGGATAGGTTTACGTTTGACTACAGCCTGCCTGATGATAAGCATTGCTGCAGCCTAGGGTGTAAATATAAAGATACTAGCTGGTGCGCGCGACTTTGTCCGATGGAATAGTTATTACCATAAAAACGGTTCTAGTGAGTTAACCTTAAAAGATAGACATATACTGTTGCGGACATTTTGTTAGATCATTTCAAGAGGAATTATTCTTTTATACAATTTTTTTGATATCTTGAACCGTTTTCTCAGTGCACGCAACGGAAGCCCTCAAAGATGAATAATTTTCCACGATTTTTCCACATTTTCTATTGTTTTTTCGCTCCTATTAGTTGCAGGCGCATTTCATAAACTCACACTCGTGTTTTAATACCCTTCATTATATGACAGTTGCCTAAACTACTATTATCTACACTAATGTTGTAACATTCTACTTATGTTTCCAATACTTGACTTATAATTACTACTGTTATAGCGCAGACAACAAAACACTCAATTTAAGCAATTTCACATGATGGTATAATATCCACATCGATATCGTAATAGCTCTCATTGGTTAGATTTTAATGGCGGCAAAATCACTGTGACAATACACGTACGCGTGAATTTAATTTAATAAATTAAAAGTTAAAATGTTACAACATTAGTGAAGATAAAGTAGTGTATGCAACTGCATATAACACGGGTATTAAAACACTCGTTACTATTATGAAACTCGCTGCGCTCGCTTCATAAACTCACACTCGTGTTTTAATACCCTTCACTATATGACAGTTGCATAAACTACTATTTACCTCTATATATGATATACTTTTAATACACACCAAACAATAATAAAAAGTTAAACTTATAAAGAAACTAAAACTTACCGCAAAGTGACAGCAGATTCGGCCAGAACACTCGGTACACCGTCGTCTACAATCTTAGGTTCTTTATCAGAATCTTCTATTCGTATACCTTCAATTTTAATGGGCCTTATTGCCGCTCTTACGCTTGTGAAGTCTGCTTCTGACGGCAACTGGCGTTTTTTTCTAAGATTTGGTGCAAAATTGGCAGCTTTTGTTGGTAGATCAAGATTTGGTACATCAAGATTTGGTGTATCAAGATTTGGTATATAAAAACTTGGTATATCAAAACTTGGTATATCACGATTTGGTACATCAGAAGTTTCTATTTCTTGTAGTATGTCTTGTCTTTTATTCTGCGTTATATCTTTAGAAACATAATTAGGTGGTAAACCAAGTTTTATCACATTAGGCAATTCTGTTTCTTGAAATCGACTGTCGTCTTTTAGATCTTCCATTACATCGTTTGGAGGTATATTAGAAAATAATATTTCCATATTAGGCATAGTTTTATGAGTTTCTGAATCTCGAATGCGTTTTTTTCTTACAGCAGGCGCTACATATTTGGACGTATCAGTTGTTATTGTATCTGGCGATTCCATGTACAAGGACTCAGTGTTTTGAGTAAACAAATCGAATAAAGTTTGCGTATTTACATCTGTGGTAATCTTTGTATCAGTTAGGTCTTTATTGCATTTGATATCTTGTATTTTGGCTAATATCTCATCAAGCTTTTTTAGCATTTCTTTGGTTTTCATTTTATTATTCACCAATACGGAATCTTCTTTTCCGATTTTTTTTAAAGGTATTTTGTTAGTTTCATTAATATCATACACATTAATTGTTGGTATATTCTTCGTACCCTTATTAGATACTTTATTCGACAGCAATTTCGATACCACTGTATCGATTCTATAAATAATATCTTTGATATCGTTGAAATTTTCATCATAATCATTTATTTCCATAAAATTCAAATGTTCATTATTATTCAGACTCACTTGATTTAAATCAACAACTTCATCATTATTTTCATCTAATTTAATATTATTATCGAGTCGATTATCGAAAAAATCTGCAGATTTTTTGGAATCGACTTTTAATTGTTCGATTAATTCGTTGAGTGGTATAAAAGTGTTATTAACAAGTACTTCAATGTCATCTTTCTCTTCTCTTGTAGGTCTAGGCACACTGGGTAAGTAGTTAACATCAGTATCATGAGTGAGATCTGCCCAGTTTTCTTTGCCCTCTGGAATTTCTTGAATATCTTTCTTTTCTGGAGATTCTTTATCAATAATGGTTTCTTCTTTAGTATCTGCTTCAATCGTTTGGAGATCATTAGAAGCGATGGTAGCTTGTTGAGTTTCAGTATTTTCTATTATATTTGCTAGATTTTGTGTTATCTGCATGCCATCTTGGAGGTCTTGTACTGAAACTGTATTTGATTCCGTGGTTTGTCTGTAAACAATCACAAAATAAGATTAATGTACAAAATGAAATGGTTTATAAGTACTTTATTTAAGTACGTAAGTTATACAGGGTTACTGATAACTAACGCATTACTTTTTGTATGAAACAGCTTTTTTTTCGCAAATTTCCAAAAGTAACAAAACAAACGTTGTTTTTGACGTACTAAAATAACTTTGAATAGTGGTATTTAAATTAAAAGATGATGCGGATAATGAAAGCTAGTTAGCAAACTCTCCGTCTCTTACAAAGAAAGAAACGTCATGAAATAAAATGAATGGCGAATCAATTGATAGAAATGGTACCTCTGATATACATGCCTCATTTATTTCAGAGATACCAGATCAAATTAAAAATTGTAGGATTGCAATTGGTAAAACTAAATATTACTCGCTTTGTTCTTATAGTTATAGGCTTAAAACTTAAATATATTTTTTTAAATCAAAATCTCTGCTTTAATAGATTACAATAAAGATTTGAGAAACACGCTTAAGCGCTCAATTAAAAACGTTGACTTAATCATAAATACATACATTACGTATGCAGCAAAACACGTTATATCAAAAGTAAACGACCATAAGTTACTATGACGTAATTTTCAGCTGAACGAACGCTTTCTATTTCAGTTTCAGCGCTGGAAGTGCGTGTTTGGCAACACACGCGATTATTGTTAGCCACTGAAAGTACACACGTCACAGCCAGCCCCAACGGAAGACCAGCGCTGATTGCTTCCAGTGATCAGCATTATGCTGAGTTGGGGCTGTGTTGGGGCAGACTTATTTATTTATTGTATATGTATGTGTGTGTGTATACCTACTCTCTCTTGAGTCGTATTTTCTCATGACTGAGGGTCGTGACTCCCCCGCAGAATTAATTCGTTAGGAGAGTTCTCTTGGGCAGATACATCGTGGTGGGCGCCCAAGTCCTTCCACGGAAGACACGTCATGTCCTCGGTTATTGTGGTCCTTAAACATGTCGGTTTCTTGACGTTGTTTTCCTTCACCGCTAAGCGAGTGCCAATCCACACTTAACTTGAAAATAAAAGTCATTGGTGTAGGGATCAGATTCGAACCAGGGTGCGTCTGGATGAAAAGCAGACACTGGAACCGCTGAACCACCCTCACTTAATTAGTGGGACACAATAGGTTAACTAATAAATGTTATAGATAACTCTGTATGAGAAGCAATATTTATTTAGCAGATCAATCCAAATAGCTGTTGAGAGATCGACCTTGGATCTCTTTTATGTAGTAAAAACCATTTTACGATCCAATAGATTTCAGCTGGAAATGTACCAATTTATGAGCAATATGATTTAGGATGTTTTTTTTTACTGACTTCCAAAATAGAAGTAGGTTAGGGTTTTGATTTTTTTTTATTTGGAATGGGTTTCCACTTAATTCCATTCGACTGATGGTAAACAATCGTTACGGTCTAGGATGGAACGTGCTTACCCAGTAAGAACCGATTCACTCTCGCTTTGAAGATCGCGAGATCGTTATAATTATATAATATTTCTTTCTTAATTTGCTATTGCACGTACCTATCAATAATATTTATTTAATCTAGCTCAAGTCTCCAATATGATTAGTATCCTATTGTAGTGTTGACTTAAATAAATAAATAAATAAATAAATAAAAATAGCCTTTATTTCCCAATTTAAAAAGTTTTACATTACAGTTTTTTTATGTCACTTTGTTATTATTCAAATTTTTATAATATTATTATATTTCTTTATACATTATAATGTCAAAAATTTAAATGTCAGATAGAATTTACGATGTCAAAATACCTATATTGATGTCAAATTTTAATTTTAACTAAAATTTCTTTAATTATCTCGGGATCGTCCAACTTTGGACGTAGGCCTCCTCCAACTCTTGCCATGTGCTCCTCGTCAATGCAGTTCTAGTCCATAATTTTCCCGCCACCATCTCTATGTCATCTCTCCATCGTCTGACAGGGCGTCCGCGTTCTCTTTGTCCATTTCGTGGTTCCCAGTAGAGTATTTTTTCCGACCATCTATTGTCTTTTTGTCTCGCCGTGTGTCCCGCCCATTTCCATTTTAACTTTGCAATGACTTGTAGTGCATCGATGATTTTAGTTTTTCGTCGTATGGCTGTGCTATTGACACGATCGCGGAGTTTAAGACCTAACATACTTCTCTCTGTAGCTCTTTGGAATGTTCTGATTTTTCTTAGGACATCTTTGTTGGGCGCCCATGTCTGGCATCCATATGTCAGTGTAGGTAGTACATTTGATTCGAAGATTTTCTTTTCCAAGTGCATGGGGAAATCTCCTTTAAAGACTTCTTTGTTTTGCCAATATCTTTTCCAGCTTAGTGTTATACGTCTGTTTACTTCTTTTTCTGTCCGGTTTGTAAGTTCTATGTTCTGTCCAAGATAGATGTAGTTTTCTACGTAGTCAATATTGTAGTCTTCGATTATTATGGGTTTTTTATCTTTATTCGTCATAGCTTTTGTTTTCTCCTTGTTCATATGTAGGCCATAACGTCTACTTTCTTTGTCTAACTCTGTTATCATTTCTTGTAGCTCTTCATGACTTTCTGATAGAAGAATTATATCATCGGCGAACCGAAGATGGTTCAAGTGCTCTCCGTTTATGTTCAGTCCTAGTGTGGTCCAGTTGAGGTTTCGAAATATTTTTTCCAATAGCGCTATGAATAGCTGTGGGGATATACAGTCGCCTTGTCTTACGCCTTTCTCTATGGGGAATGGTTCACCCACTGCTTCTAATTTTATTTTGGCATTGCAGTTATGATATATATTTTTTATTATAGATATGTATTTGCTTTCTATTCCTAGTTCTTGTAAGGTTTTCCAGAGCTCACAGTGCTTTATGGAGTCGAAAGCTTTGCTATAATCTATAAATGCCAAATAAAACGATTTACCGAATTCTTGGTACTTTTCAATGACTTGGGTCAGGGTGAAAATGTGATCGATGGTCGAGTAGCCCCTTCTGAATCCTGCCTGCTCTCGGGGTTGGTTCTCTTCAATGCATCTAGTGATTCTTCTAAGTATTATTGATGTGAAAATTTTATAGAGTGCAGAAAGAAGGCTTATTGGTCTATAATTACCAACATCACTTGGGTCACCTTTTTTATATAAGAGAGACACAGTGCAAGTTTTCCAGGATGCTGGTATGTATTCTTGTTCTAATATCTTGTTGAATATGTCAGTCAGAATGGGGTATACTGAGTCATCTAGAGCCTTTACAACGTCGACAGTGATGCCATCTTCTCCAGAGCTTTTGTTTGTTTTCATTTTATTTATTGCAGTTCTTATCTCAGAGTGTACAATGGGTGGATAATGGCTATATTGTAGCTTGCTAGGTACATCTTCGTTGATTGTAGAATCTCTTTCATCGTTATCTTCTTTGTACAAGTCTCTGTAAAAACTTGTAGCAATTTTTAAAAGTTCAAGTGTTGACTTGGGCTATATTAAATTAGTTATTAATAATATCTAAGTGTACTTACTAAACTAATTTAAGAAAACATTATTTAAGATAATATTGTAATAAATGAGTATGTTCTATTTTTACGTGGGATAGGTTTACGTTTGACTACAGCCTGCCTGATGTTAAGAATTGCTGCAGCCTAGGGTGTGACACGCTTATATGATGGTGGACATTACAGGGTAATATCAAACATAATTATAGTTAGTACTTACACGCGGCAGGGTATAAACTAGAGATATTTTTAACCATTTTTAAGACCACTGTATAGAAACCTAGTTTTACTAACAATAAATTATTTATTATTACTGATTATTGCTGATTACATAAGTTTGAGTACCTCTGCCCTACATTGATGTTTCAGACAAGACGTCGCCGCCCGCCTTTGACCCGTTTCCCAAACTGAGACACCTAAACAATTTACGCAACTCTTACTAAATAAGCGTAGAGATGGTACACATATTTATAATTACGTTTCTTTCTTTTGACAGTCCGGCTGAAGTTAAGCACGGCTATAGTCTAAGACAGCACGGTTGCCTAGAGGAAACCTATTTACTTTGGATTCCTTGGCATCTTGAATAAGGTTGGGTTTTACGAGTACAATATGTATTTGTTCTCTCTCGCTCTGGCAATTTAGTTTTCGTTATACTAAGCCTAGTCAGTTTTAAGTTTATAATTTTTGGTTTACTAAGTACCTAACATACATTTGGATATCTTTGTTATCTGTTACTAGCTGCGCTCGCGACTTCGTCCGCGCGGAATAGTTTATTTTAGGCAAAATATTTATTTGGTGCAACCTCTTCAGCTTTATAAATTATAGCTGTTACCCACGACTTGAACCGTTTTCGCAGCGGAAGCCCTCAAAGATGACTAATTTTCCCCGTTTTTTCCACATTTTCCATTGTTTCTTCGCTTCTATTAGTTGCAGTGTGATGTTATATAGCCTAAAGCCTTCCTCGATAAATGGTCTATTCAACACAAAAAGAATTTTTCAATTCGGACCAGTAGTTCCTGAGATTAGCGCGTTCAAACAAACAAACAAACTCTTCAGCTTTATAATATTAAGTAAGTGTAGATAAAACCATTTTAACTATCTATCTATAGCTATACATTTAATAAAGCTGAAGAGGGTAAAAAATCCGAACACAGAAGATATAAAAAAAAATGGTTTGGGTATCCATTAATCCATAACAGAACACGTTTCAGCAGTTTTTAGAATTTTTGTCTGTTTATCTGTGTGTCTGTTTATATAAACGCCCATAACGCTAAAACGGCTACACAGATCATCATGATTTTTGGTTTGGTATGTAAGTAGTATGAGGTCTTATAAGTGTCATATGCAACTTTTTATCTCAAAATACGATATGCGAGCGAAGCCGCAGGCGTCCACTAGTCTTGTATAAGAGTGGCCAACACTGGTGTTTCAGTTTTCAAACCGCCCTAGGAGCATCTGACACGGTTTAACGACTATCGAACTATGACCGTAAATCATATTTTTTTATTAAATACATCTTTCATTTCCGCACGAAATTCAACATCCAAAAACGTATGAATAAATTCCATTTCGGTCAAGGTCTACCAACACCCCTTATATACCTATTTATAAACACCATAGTTTTACGGCATATTTTACTGCTTGACGTAGGCACTGGTATGCAAATCTATGTGATTTAACGGAGCACCATTTGAAAGCATGTTTTACACCCAGATGAAAATAAATAAAAAGTAAACTTGTCTGAGCAATGGCAGGTCGAGAGTTTATCCAGCCTAACGGCAAGGCTTAACAATGAAAGGCAAACTTCTTCTTCTTATCGAATGAGAGTGGCCAACTCTGTGTCGAGAGTTTATCAATCAGCCCTAAGAGCGTCTGACATGGCTTAAAGACTGCCGTACTATGACAACAGCCGGGACCTACAATTTAACGTGTCATCCCACCCATATCATAACTGTATCAAACACACATCTGGGTGTGATTCCCTGTTTCCGAGCGTATATGTAAATCTAGCAGAGCTTTTACCGGACGAGGCCTTGTGATAAGGTTGTACCGAGCAGATAGAACTGATAGTGGATCACAGGCGCCGACAGAAAGCTTTGATACCGACTTCGAATAAAGAGGATATCAAATGGACTGGTTTCTTTGTAACTAAGTATGTATGTTATGCACACTTTTATACAATTTTTAAAGTAAATAATACCAACAGGCTTACTAATGCTTAATATTAACTAAATTTAGAAAGCTAGTGTAGCTCAGCGGCTTCAGTGTCTGCTTTTCATCCACACGTACACTGGTACGAATCTGGCCCTACACCAATGACTTGTATTTTAAAGTTAAGTGTGGATTTACACTCGCTTAGCGGTGATGGAAAACATCGTGAGGAAACCGATATGTCTGAGGACCACAATATCCGAGGACATGTGTCTTCCGTGGAAGGACCTGGGCGCCCACCTCGATGTATCTGCACAAGAGGACTACTTCACGAATTAATTCTGCGGGAGAGTCACGACCCTCAGTCATGAAGAAACACGACTCAAGAGAGAGAACATTAACTAACAAACAAGAAATTTTAACAGATGTATTTTTCTATATTTTAGTAGAGCTTTTACCGGCCGAGCTGGAGTGACGAGGTTATAGCGAGCATCGATGAGGGAGCACAGGCGCCGACACAGAGCATTGATAAGACTTTTAACTTTGTTTTAATTCGACGTTATTTTGTTTATTCATTTATTAATAGTCTGCAAAACAGGCACTAAGCTAAAACACACATAATATAATACTTAATAAATAGAAGAAAATTACGAGCACTCTTGAAGCAAACCTAACTAACAATTTTATGAAAAATACTTACAAAATACACACATATGTATATTAATATTTCATTGACACTAGACGACATAAACAAAATAAAATAATAAATTTATAGCAAAACTACTTGACAAAAACTAACTAAAACTACTTGATGATTTTTGATATTGACTTTTTGAAGGAAAATAATGACGATTTTAAAAATATATTGATATGGTTTGAGTCGATTCTGTAAGCCGGTGAATGCCTTAATAGATTTTTCCTTAAGTATGTGTAGGGGTATATATAGCTAATACAAAACAAAACAAATTGTTGACTCGGTCAGTTTTGGGCCTTTTCGTGCCTCGGATTACGGGTTACATTGTAGGTACTGCCTGTTTGGCATAGTACCTAAGTACATCAGTCGTTAAGCCATGTCGGGTAGATAAACTCTCGACACCAGAGTTGGCCACTTTCATTCGATAAGAAGAAGACCAGTAACCCTGTATATTGACATACTAATTTGGCTGAAAGCTGCGTCGGTGCGTCATCACGTGACCTTCGTGGAGTGCGGGGTATAAATATCTAGGTATACCGTAAATATACGTATAATATATGCATGCAATTATGTTCCTACCATACATATGATAAGAAAAGTATATAAGTATTATATCCGTTATCTATTACCTATATAAGCGAATGTGGCTCAGTGGTACCAGTATCTGCTTTTCATCCAGACGCACCCTGGTTCAAATCCGGCCCTACACCAATGACTTGTATTTTCAAGTTATGTGTCGATTTGCACTCGCTTAACGGTGAAGGAAAACATCGTGAGGAAACCGTCATGTTTGAGGACCACAATATTCGAGGACATGTATCTTCCGTGGAAGGACCTGGGCGCCCACCACGATGTATCTGCCCAAGAGAACTCCCCTGACGACTTTATTCTGCGGGGGAGTCACGACCCTCAGTCATGAGGAAATACGACTCACAGAGGGAGATCCGTTATCTAGTATCCACGACACAAGCGTTTGCTTAGTGTGGGGCTAGATGGCGCTGTGTGCAATGTCCTGGAATATTTATTAATATTTAAAAGATAAAGATAAAGATAAAGATAAAGATATATTTATTTGCAAGATGTAGTTTTATAATACAGATGTTGTGTAAGTGCTAAAAATTTGGAATCATACATCTTAACCATTACTGGTATGCAAAAAATTATGTCTGGAACAAAAATACTTAAATGTCAATTGAGATAATATTAATGAATGTCATAAATTAGTAATTTTATCATTGAAAAATAGCTTAACAGAATAATAACATTTAGACAACAAAAAATTAAACAATTTCCTTTTAAATGTTGACAAATTATGAATTTGACGGATTGATTTCGGCAGATGATTATAAATTTTTGGTCCCATACCTAAAATACTTTTCATAAAAAGAGCGGTTTTATGTTGTGGTATACATACTTTGGTATTCAATCGTTTACTTTTTGCAAGTTTATACATATGCAAATTTTTCTTTACAAACATTGCAGTCTCAAATAAATACAGACACGGAAATGGCAATATTTTTAGTTTGGAAAAGTATAGTTTACATGAGTCCATTGGCCGCAAATGACACACTGATCTTAGACATTTTTTCTGTGCAATAAAAATAGCATTCCTCTTTGAACAATTCCCCCAGAATATAACACCATATCGTAAAGTAGATGTTACATACGCATGGTAAGACACAAGTACAGCTTGTTGATTTGCTACTTTAGACAACCTATACAAAGCATATGCGAAACTACTCAATTTGGTGCATATTGCTTCAGCTTGTTTCGTCCACTTTAATTCACTGTCTATGTACAGACCTAAAAATTTAGTTATGTCAATATTCTCTATGTCAACATCATTATAATGTATTTTAGATGTCAGTTTCTTATATTTATAGAATGTCATAATATTTGTTTTACTTAAATTAATTAATAGATTATTGCATGTCAACCATTCGATTATTCTATTTAAACCTGAGTTAATTTCTAGTTCCGGAATCTCGTTCTTTTTATTTACAAATATTGCTGTACTGTCATCGGCGAATAGTACCATAGGATGGTGTATAACACTAGGCAAATCATTTATATACAATATAAATAGAAGTGGTCCCAGTACGCTGCCTTGCGGCACACCACATTTGACATATTCGTCGGTAGAAGTGTACTTTCTTTCATTTTTTGATTTAGGGCAAATTCGTATAATTTGGGTTCTCTGTATTCTGTCACTAATATATGATTTTATGAGTTTTAATATATTACCTCTGATTCCATAAGATTCTAATTTATTTAATAAAATACCATGGTCCACAAAATCAAAAGCTTTTTTTAAATCAGTAAACAAAGCTACAACTGATTCCTTTTTTTCACATCCCAGTATTATTTTTTGTAAGAAGTTATATATAGCTATATTTATCGATTTATTTTTCCGGAAACCAAGTTGTTCTTCAATTAGTATATCATATTTCTCTAAATACGCATAGATTTTTGAATGGATATACTTCTCAAATATCTTTGAGAGAACTGGGACTAATGCTATAGGTCTATAGTTGGCAATGTTATCCCTATCCTCTTTTTTATATACTGGCTTAATAACAGTTAATTTCAGTTTATGGGGAAAAATACCAGTATCTATGCATAAATTGTTAATGTGACTCAACACTGGAGATATAATGAGTGAGACATTCTTTATTACTTTAGTTGATATATCGTCATATCCCGTACTTTCCGTGGTTTTTAGTGACATAACAATTTTTAAAATTTCGTTTGGAGTAGAATGAGGCATATACATAGAGTTTGATCTATTAACATGAGTCAATTTAGCCTTATTTCTATTTAAATTATTTAATTGTACTTGATTTATGTAAAAGTCATTTATATATATTTATATGTACATAAACTTTGATTGGCAGTTTCACAAACTGCTTACGACTCACAGTTACTTACATCTACATATATATACATACACAATCATGTTAAAAGTACCTTCATAAAGATATTAGAAAATAATTATTTGGATCAATAACACAATAATGTTTTAGCAGTTTTTAGAATAAGTTAGTGGTACACATGTATGTACCTACACCTAAGTTATTTTTTATGTTTACTTAACCCAGCAACATTAACTCTGGGTAATAATGACCCAAGTTCTATACATTTGTCTATCGAGCTATTTTCATGTGTCTCTGTTTATTAAAACGCCCATCACGCCAAAATGGCTGATCAGTTCATCATGAGTTTTGGTATGTAGGTAGTATGAGGTCGTATGAGTATCATAATCATTCTTTTTATCCTGAAATAATGTGAATGAAGCCATGGGTGTCCACTAGTTTATCAATAACTGATTATTTATCTATCTGTCTATCATAATTATTTAGTAGACAGTAGATCCCATAGGTACTTACCTACATGATCTATATTATAAAAATGAATCGCAAAATGAGTTGGTAAGCACATAACTTAGCAACGCCTGGATCAATTAGGCCAAATCTTTTTATTTTATATTTGTTGTTGTAAGTTCAATGATGGTTTTTACGGTTAGTAAAAATCGAATAATTGCCGGAAAAACCCTGAAAACCGCCCTTTCCTTTTTCCCATACGAACGTTTTCTGACTAAAAGGTAGTGTAAAAGAGTCAACAGACAGGACAAAGTCTGTCGGGTCCGCTAGTATCTTAATAAATGTGTATGGTGTCCTAAATTAGCTATGGATGTTGGCTGTATGCCAGAATCTAATTAAATATTAGTCTGGAGACATTTTATTATAGTTAAGAGCTTGGTTTATGTATGATTTTTTATGACTGTTAAGTAAATAAATAAATATTACAGGACATATCACACAGTGCCATCTAGCCCCATACTAAGCTTTGTGCCTGTATCATGGGTACTAGGTAACCAATATAATTACCTACATGTATACTTTTCTTTCATAAATACATACTTTTTATACATAGAAACGACCAGACTCAACAACCCACACCCCTAGATTAGAAGGCAGAGTCACTACCAACTAAGCTATCTAACTAACTAAACTTGCACACTGCCCTCTGGCAGTGGACTGGAGCACTTAGATTATCTTTAGGCTTTTCTAAAGATTTTCTAAGTGTCCCTTTTTTATTTTAAGTTAGAAGTAGTATGTTTAGTTTTTCTTCCCTTGTTTTTATGTTGTACCTATTATTGTAAATAAAGTATTTTATTTATAATACAGCAATATGTCTTTTACATTAATACTTAAGTAAATAGGTATATCTGGATTTAAATTATATAATACCAAACTCATACACAAGACTTCACTCCACTAAATAATTCTGAATATATTTGACTACCTAGGACATCTGTAAGAAGGCTAGAGGGCATCGCACTTACCATTCATTCACTAATCCAATTAGCTAGCTACTACCTACTTGTTTCTGACTAAAATATACCATACCAATAATTAAATTAAATACTTACAACAATTCGTTTTTCTGCAATTTTGAGGCATCTTGCTTGGGTTCCAGAAAATTCTGTACTCCTTGGTGTATCCACGGATCATTAGAATAAGAATTTTTCGCAGTTTGCCGCAAGCAAAAGTAGATTTTTCCATTATCGTTAGGCACTATCACTTGAATTTTGGTCGCCCATTGCAGCGTTTCTAATTCCTTTATTTCATAATTTGGGCATATTATTTCACAGTTGGCACCCTTGGCAGCTTCCTCAGGAGTCAACCTCCACGATTGATAGCCCAAAAACTCACCCCCGCTCACGGTAAGTAAATATTTACATGTAATATTGTCGCATGTTACACTACTCACTTTTATCGAATTTATATTTAAGTTAGGTGTCTCTACCGCTAAACTGTGCACTTGGAATATTTGTAATAATATTAAACCACAAGTCCGTAATACATTTGACGCTTTTGCCATTGTTGTTGCTTTCATAAAAAGGAAAATAAAATCAATTCGCGTCGATAAACAAGCGACATGTCCACTTCCAGTGACAGCTCGGCGGCGATTGGTTTGTTTTTTTTTTACTTTTTTACTGTTACAGTGTTGCCAGGTCGAAAATTCAATTTACCCTAGTCTTGGTCTGAATTTACCCTAGAATCTGTATTATTTTGATAAATTACCCTAAATGAGTAGTTTGATTTGAAATTAATGGTTTTCCCTCTTTACAAATAAAACAAATATTTATTTTGTCATAATTATGTATTTATTCTTATTATTATTGTTGTTCGAAAAATTTAAAACCAGCATGTATGCATAAGAAACATGTGAACTACTATTGGTCACGTATAGCAATAAAAGTTTCTTCTGCGTCACTATCTTTAGCTTTAGTGTCATACATGCTGGTATAAAATTTTTCGAACATTGGTTTTAAGGAGTAAAGTGAACACACGATTTGTGAAATATATTTAGACTGTATCTTACAGTCATGATACTCTGTATCATGGGTAGAGATAGCCTATTTCTCAGCTTGGTTTTGACCCTCGAGCATCAATCAGACGGAGTTGACAAGTAATGAGCGAGTGGGACAACTATATCAAGAAAACCTAAGAGCGAAAGAGACAGGAATCGGATTTTGTCTTTGTCTAAATTTCACTTTTTGTTTCGTTGGTCATTACTCGGTAGCGCCCAACATGGCAGTTGCGTGAAAAATATTTTTGCTTTTATATGGTGATTACGAGTGCTAAGTGTGAAAAAACTTGATTTACATAGTGAATTATTGAAGAAAATTTCATAGAACATGGTGATTTGCTATGTAAAAGGCTGTAAGAGCCGTAGTGAACGGAAAGATGAAAATATATCCTTTCATACGTAAGTACGATACTTTTACGACAATGTGACTTGATTATGACTAATTTAGGAGCAATGAGAGCCCTGCTTTATTGAAACGCTATTTATATGGATTATAAATAGTAAAATAAGACTAAAAACATGAATTGTTTTTATGAGATTACTCGGCTAAATTTAAAGTATAGTAAACTGTTTTACTCGCAAAGCGTTTGTCAAACATAGTTGTCATTTTGCAGTATTTTGAATTTGATCGGGTTAAACGGTTTTTGGTGATACCAGTTTCGTTTTGGCAATTTACCCAAGAAATTAAGGCAAAATATTTTTTTATAAAGATGATTTGAGTCGAAATAGGCATAGCAAAATATAGGCATATCACTCTGCAAAGAAGCACTACAATAATGACAAAAAAAAACATTTAGATTTTTTAATTATATACCACATATATATTTATTTTTATTTATATAGATTTCCGATGGATTTCCGATTTTTCAACACGTCCTGAGGATGCCACGTGGAGAGGCGAAACCCGTGTCGACGAGAATATCTTGCCGAAGGAGAACTACAAAACTTGAAGACACAAGGTACGGTGTTGGTAAGATCTTAAGAGCCACGGAGGCCACTTTGGTTAGGAGGAGAGGTGTGGCGGTAGTATATGGAGGAACACACCAAAAAACCATCAAGTTTGTTGTTTGAAGTCGGTTATGGAGCAGTCGCAGCGGAAAATCACTATATACATATTTTTTCCAGAGTTCCATAAATAAAGTACTCTGAATTGTAATGAAAAACAACGTAATCTGAATTTAAATAACAAAAAAAATTGTTAAGAAAAATACAAAAATAAAAGTTAAAAATGAAGTTCATGAATTTAGATATTCCAAAGGAAAATTTCTGTTATTTGTAATATTCATGTACAGTTTTAGTTAAGACGTTTTGTAAATTTGTAGATATGTTTAAGTAGTTTTTTTTAATATTCTTACTTTAAACCAGAAAAAATATTAACAAATTATTTAAGTAGTTGGTTATTACTTTATTCTTTGTTTTTTCAATGTAAATAGTTTTCCTTGAAATAAATATACATATAGTTATTTTGTTTACAAATCCTACTTAGTATAATTTATTCCTGCTTAAAATTTTATCGACATACTGTGTGTGCCATTTTTATATGAGTCCCTTTTTCAGGTGATAATAATGATTACGTACAACTTTTATACGTGTGTGTATGTGTGTAAGTATGAACAAAAGTAGGGGAATTTTTATGACTCTGGCAGCCCTGAGATTCTACGTCATTTGTCGTCGTCCCTTTCGGGTATACGCGCTTTTTCTGGTCCACAGGATTGAACGTCAAAGGTTTTGACTATAATAAACACAGAGAAATTAACCACTGATAATAAAATCATAACAGAAACAAGAAACATTTACGAAGACAGTGAAAACGAAACGTTGCTGTCACATTGTCGGTTACTTACCTACATGTAAATACGATATATCAACGTCGCGTCAATGTCAAATATCAAGCGATAGAGTTGTGTTGGCCATTGTCGTACCCTATCTATTTATAATTTTCATATGTAAAATTAAACAAAGCCACTCCACTCTCGCTTATTCTAATCCATAATATTAATTAGACCTATAAATATTCATGTTGCTAGTCAAATTTAGTTAGTACGTGTCGTTTTATACATGCACCGAACCTCTTTGTCTTCAGAAAATTATGAGCATATATTAGGGAAAGTAAGGTGTTAAATCGTGAAATTCTTGAATAAATATGGAGGTGAGAGAGGCTGGAGACGGTGCGGCGTCGGGGGAGGTTGTGACAGCTCCCCAGAAGAAGTATTCATGGGCTGAAGTGAGGCAAGCGGTTCATGATTTGCGGAAAGAACTTTCTTCCTTATCAACTATGGTACCGACTGCGATATCATTCAAGAAGCTCAGCAACGGCAAGACAAGGATATACTTCCTCAGGACTCCTCAGAATGGCTGGGAAATCACTCTTTTGTACACAGATGTGTCCAATAACCCTGAACAATCAGAGGCCAGGTAACTATTCATAATTTTTCAATGTATGTCTTTACAATGCCCCTTTAGCTTTGCCAAACATTTAATTCTCTATTTTCTTTCATCAGCCGTGCATAATGATCAATAAATAACTCATGATGAAGTTAAACATGCATCCAATACTAACATAAAATAAAATAGATGATAACTTTGGTTATGCGGTTGCAAACTGCATATTTGAATTTGAATATGATTATATACTTTAATATCACAAATTAGTTAACACTAGCACTAGATGGTTATTCACTTTTTGCTTAACTTTTGACAGTTTTAGTTCAATGTGATATAATATTGTAAATGGAAATGTATGATTTTTTTTTTTTTATCACGATATAGGCTAATGTTTGACTACAGCCTGCTTGATGTTAATCACCACTGTATTCTAAGTAGCATACTTGTCTAGAAGAAACCAATTTACTCTAGATTTGAAGACATTTGCCTACATTACAATTTACCTTTGTATTCAATTCACATACATAAGTATAAATCATTATATATCTATTCATATTGTTTACATAGTAACAGCTGTTAAGCTTATCTCTAGTCAATTTTGTAAATAAATAATGTATATAAAAATGGATCAAAGGTCTTCCAATCTGGTTCATTTAAGTAATTAAAGATGGATGAGTCAGAATTTAAAATAGATAATAAATTATTGGAATGAAATATCATTTTTTTTTACAACAGGAACTTGTCTTTAAAAATCTTATGCTTTAATGATATCATATTATGAAAGTAAAAGCATGACTTAATAGGCAGGCTGTAGTCAAACAAATCTATATTAGTTACTTATGTAAACTATACCAAGTAACTTTAGTCACCCAAACTTCTTCTTTCCCTTTACCTCATCCCACTATGTGGAACAGCACTATGACTCTCTTACATATCAATCTGCCACTCGTCTCTGCATTCACTCCTCTTGCACATATATCCTCATTCACACAATACATCCAGGTTGTTTCTACAGCGACCTCGAAAAAAGGAAAATGATCTTCAAAGCGAGAGTGAATCGGTTCTTACCGGGTAAGCATGCTCCATCTTAGGCCATAGCCTTTGCTTGCTATCAGGTAAACTATGGCCAAGTGCAAACTGGCTGATGTTAAAATTAATTAATTAATTGATTAATCTTTGACTGATATAGTTTTATATTTGTATAATATAGTTAAATCTAAGAAGTGAAATTATTTGTAAATTGACTTGCCCTGTACGGTGTGATGCCGTAAGGTAAATAAAAAATATGATGATATGAATATGATGATAAAAAAAAGTAAATAAAAAAACTATCACCACCATTTTAGGTTAGAATGGAAACCACTTATAGAGAGTGTAGCCCTGGGAGTCACCTCGGGCAAGTGGTCCAGAGAGGAGCAGCTACTGTGGGAGCGGCAGAGGGTGGCCGCGTGGGGTATAGCTTCATATGAACTACATGCTCCAACGGGAAGAGTGTTGTTCCCGTGTGCTTCGAGCTTGTTTGTGGCGGAGGAAGGGGTTTCACAGGTACATATTATTATCATATTTTAGAACTGGTGGGTGCTCGAGGTTTCACTCACATTAAGAAGTAAAACTTATATCCCCTATTTCACCTCTTTAAAAATGGCATTTCCAAAAATCCTTTCTTAGCGGATGCCTATGTCATAACCTACCTTAATTCCAAATTTCAGCCCAATCCGTCCATTGGTTTGGGCTGTGTGTTGATAGATCACTATATCAGTCAGTCAGTCACCTTTGAGTTTTATATATATAAGATAAAAGATAAAGATAAAGAATCTTTATTGATAATGTAAAGTTGTAACATACATAGGTATAGGTATAAGTACTAATATCACAGAATATGCTACACAAATTACAATATCTCGTCAAATTGAATTTATAACATTTAGTTTTAATTAAATTTTAGAAGGTACAATGTCTAGTTTTATTAATAAAATAATGAAATTTTTTGTTATTAAAATCATGTCTAAACATAATCATACAATATGTCAACTTAAATAAATCTTGGTACTGTCACTTACACACTATAGATCCATAGTTATACATAATACATTTTTTATTAGTTTTTATTGTAGCGGAATCAATTATACGTAATTACCATTGAAAAGTTACATTCTATGTGATCACTCCTTGGACGGGTGACCAAAAAGTGGCATTCCATTTTGGGCACTTTAGTAAGTCGGATTACATGTAGGTCCACCAGCTGTTTGTCATAGCATGGCAGTCGTTAAGCCATGTCAGAGGCCTCATGGGTGGTTTGAAAACTCTGGTACTAGAGTTGGCCACTCTCATACGAACTTAGTTACTCACAGGTGAGAATTATTTGAGAACAAAATTTTTGTCATCCATACTTATGTATTATTGTGTTTTGATCACTTTTAGATAGAGCAAGAAAGTTCTTAGAAAGGAGAAGAAAAATGAGGATTAAAACCATAATATAATTCTGTTTAAAAGCTTAAACCTACCAAAAGTTTTTAATATGGCTCAAATAATTCTACTTCCTACTAATATTTAAACTTTGTGTGTGAGTGGTCTTATAATTTGAAAATTAAGGCATGTAGAGCCAGATTCGACCCAGGGTGCATCAGGATAAAAAGCAGATGTTTAAACCGCCGAGCCACACTCGCTTACAAAAACTAACATTGGCATCTTAAATACTAATATAAGAACATATAAGTATTATATCCGATATCTAGTACCCACGACACAAGCGTTTGCTTAGTGTGGGGCTAGATGGCGCTGTTGTGCAATGTCTCGGAATATTTATTTATTTTATTTTATACACTCCAGGCGCCGCCTCTGATCCCCCGCTCGCTGACCACGGGGGGCGGGGCGCCCCTCACGCCGGCCATGTGTCCCTCGCGGCCCGGTCTAGCTGCGCACGCGGCGCGCGGAGACATCTGGCTCGCGGGCGGAGCCCTACGGAGCCCTACGCGGCTTACATACGCGGCTAGGGCGCATGAACCTGCCAGGTAAGTAATGCATAGTTCGGAATACGAATACTAATGTGTAAGTTAACGATTTAATATCTTAAAATATGTACAGAACAAAAATAAAAATAAATAAAAAATATTGTAAAATATCTCTATCTACCATATTTCTTCCAAATCAATTCCATATCTGAAATATGTGTGAGTGAAGAAGGATAAAAATATAGCCATAAACTTTGGCGTAAATAAGAAATAAAAGACATGTATTGCAACATGAATCATAGAATAAAATCAGTGTAAAATATATACATATTTCAATTAGAGAGATATTTCACATCTCAATACAGCATGTGCTCTATAATAAATAAGTACTTAAATATTTCATGACACAGCCCCATCTAGCCCCATCTAGTTGTTTTACGTTATGTTGTCGACGCAGATGGCACATACAAAGGGAGGCCTATGCCCAGCAGTGGGATCCCAAGGGCTGTGATGATGATGTGGTGTCATATTAGTATGCTTGTAAGCATAGTAAGTTTAATGATTTCTTAAAAATGCCTTCTTTTCTTACAATACTTTATAAGTTATATTATAATGCATTCCAGGTTAGCAGACGACCCCAAGCAGGCCGGCGTGCCGTGCTACGTGACGCAGGAGGAGTTCTCCAGATATACCGGCTTCTGGTGGCAACCAGACACTGATGGTATGTTGACTTTTTACACACTTGAAAAAAGAAAGAAAGAAATATATAATTATTGAGACACAAACTTAAACTTACTTACTAAACTTACCAGTTTCTTCTAGGCAATCGCGCTAGATTGTAGATTATAACGTTGCTTAACATCAGGCAAGTTGTAGTCAAGCGTGAGCCTATATCATGTAAAAATAAAATAAGCTAAGAATGTGATGTCCCAATACAGCCGCAACTCAGCCTAATGCTGATAGGCACACCCAGGGCTACCAGCGCTGATATTCTGTTGCGGCTGGTAAATAAAATATATAGGTAACAATAAAAAGACGACTTTTTAATGGTGTTAGCACATAATTAAATACTGAAATACTGCAAGGATGAACATCAGGTATCTTATTATTTACTAATACCTATATTTAAATTTATATATATAAATAAAATAAATATTCCTGGGCATTGCACACAGCGCCATCTAGCCCCACACTAAGGAAACGCTTGTATGATGGGTACTAGATAACGGATATAATACATTATTTTATTGTCTAATTTATGGGCAGACCAACGGTGTTATGTGGTTTTCAGATAGCAAACCAAATTGCAAAATTGTCATTGAGCTATGTCAGTGGCCCATAGGGCGGTTTGAAAACTCTAACACCAGAGCGTGAAGAAGGGAAATATTAATAATAAATACTAAATAGTTAAAATAGTACTCATATAATAGTTGTAGTCAAGCGTGAGCCTATTTTATGTAATTTATTTAAAAAAAATCATTAATTTAGAAATGTGTTTTGAGAACTCTCAATTTTTTTTAATATTTACAAATATTTTATTTTCAGATGACATATACCGTATAGTCTACGAAGAGGTAGACGAGAGCGAGGTGAAGATATACAGCTTTCCCTCTTCACAAAGCAGCAGTGGGGATGTAGAGGAATTCAGGTTCAAACATATCTCTCTTTGAGTCGTATCCGCACAACTAGTTGTGCGGAGCAGTTGTGCGCCGGGGAAGTCACGGTATTTCCTCATGACTGAGGGTCGTGACTCCCCCGCAGAATTAATTCTCTTGTGCAGATACATCGTGGTGGGCGCCCAGGTATATAGCATATAGAATATATACATATATTCATTAATTTCCGTAAAGCCTATTTACATGTCCAATAAAAATATATAAAAATTACATTCATCAAAATTATAACATTATAACAAACATGCTTAGATGTCACATTAAATTGACAAAATTTTAACAGTCAATTTTAAATACATATTGTATGACTACTGTCATATGCAGACATATAAATAACTTAGGTTTATCTAAGTATATTGTGTTAAAAAAATTATAAAAACATATGATGGGTCGCTCGAAAAAAAAAATCAAGTAGGTATATATATTTTTTTTCAGGTTCCCCCGCGCCGGCACGCCGAACGCGAAATCAGTTCTGAAAATGGTGACTTTCAGACTACAGAAAGCATCGCCCACCACCGTGCTAGATTACTACCAGGAGGGCGCTAGCGATGCACATTGTAAGTAAATACATAAAAAAACATAACCATGTATAAGAGTAGCGATCTCTGGTGTCTAAAGTTTGCAAAAAAGCTGTTAAGAAACATGAAGCTATGTATATGAACTAGTAGACGCCCGCGGCTTAGCTCGCATTATTTCAGAATAAATTGTAGTTTATTTAAACGCTCATAACACAAAAACGGCTGAATGGATCAGCATGATTTTTGGTATTTAGGTAGTATGAATTCTTAGATGTGTCAGGCTATATAATTTATTTTTATCTCAAAATAATGCAAGCGAAGCCGCGGGCGTCCACTTGTTAAAAATATGAATAAGAAATATATATGTTAACTAAACGGTTTTCACTCACGTGTAATTCCCAGAACATACGTTCTGAAGATGGATGTCATAACATCCGAAACGCGTAAACAACATACGCGAATTACACGTGAGTGAAAACCGTTAAGTTAACATATTGATAAAATGTCTCACGAAAGTTTTAATATAAGAAATAATATAATAAGTTTTAATATACGAAATATATATATACCTAGTCAGGTCATAAGTATTGTCACACAGTAAAAACTTTTCTTTTAGAATGCTGGCCACAAAAAAGTTTATTGAATTCGAATTTCGAATTGTTTATGAAAATAAAAATGTATACTTTTTAGAATTTTACTCATTTTTAAATATGGAGTGGACGCTTAAAGAAGACCGTGTTGCAATTATTGCATTGCATCGTTGCGGTTACGCGCCAATTCAAATTTTTGACATACTGAAAAATTTGAATATAACCAAAAGATTCGTTTATCGTACCATCAAACGATACAATGAAGACTCTAGTGTAGGTGACAGGTCAAGAAGTGGTCGTCCTCGGTCTGTTAGGACTCCAGCAGTGATAAAAGCTGTGAAGGCGCGAATTCAAAGAAATCCCAAACGTAAGCAGAAACTGTTGGCCCTTCAGATGGGGTTAAGCAGAACCACGGTGAAAAGGGTGTTAAATGAAGACTTAGGGCTTCGGGCATATCGAAGAAAAACAGGACATTGTTTGAATGCTCGTCTAATGGACCTGAGACTGAAGAGATGCCGCGCTTTGTTGAAGCGGTACGCGGGAAAAAAATATCGAGAAATTCGTTTTTCGGATGAAAAAATTTTTACCGTAGAAGAGAGCTACAACAAACAAAATGATAAGGTGTACGCACACAGTACTGAAGAAGCGAGCAAACGTATTCCGCGTGTCCAACGAGGTCATTTTCCATCCTCGCTCATGGTATGGTTGGGAGTTTCTTATTGGGGCTTAACAGAGGTACATTTTTGTGAGAAAGGTGTAAAAACGAATGCAGTTGTGTATCAAAATACAGTCCTGACGAACCTTGTGGAACCTGTTTCTCATATCATGTTCAATAACAAGCACTGGGTATTCCAACAAGATTCGGCGCCAGCTCATAGAGCGAAGAGCACACAAGACTGACTGGCGGCGCGTGAAATCGACTTCATCCGGCACGAAGACTGGCCCTCCTCCAGTCCAGATTTGAATCCGTTAAATTACAAGATATGGCAACACTTGGAGGAAAAGGCGTGCTCAAAGCCTCATCCCAATTTGGAGTCACTCAAGACATCCTTGATTAAGGCAGCCGCCGATATTGACATGGACCTCGTTCGTGCAGCGATAGACGACTGGCCGCGCAGATTGAAGGCCTGTATTCAAAATCACGGAGGTCATTTTGATTTAACTTTATTGTCATAAGAATCTATGTTTTGTTAAGTTCATTTTGGTATATAAATGGTTACATAAAGAATAAAGTTGTTTCAATTATTTTATATTAAACATGTGACAGAATTTATGACCTGACTAGGTATATATATATTGTTAGTCAGAAGGCGACGAAAAAGTATAAAAGCCGACGCAACCGCGTCGGCCGGGCATTCTTAGTCGAGACTTTGCGCCGAATAGAGCTCACACTGTTTTGAAATTGTCGGTAGTTGTGCTAAACGACCATTGCTAAGTGAATTTGTGATTACTAAGTGAAGTTAGTTCTAAGCGATTTTGTGGTTAGTGTTAGATTTCAAATTGTAAAAATAAATGAAGGTAGTTGTTGCTACATGAGTGTTTTTTTAATTAAATCCGCTTCTGATCTCTAATATATATATTTACTCTCTTTGGCTATATTATATGATAGATATTTTTTTCTTTCCAGCGTCAGAAACAAACGACATGGAGGTAACAGACATCCGATGGTACGAAATGAGACAACCACTGAAGGAGGTCTTCCCTTGGTTCGAGTACTTGGCTCGCGTCGGATGGATCAAAGGGGGGCAGTAGTAAGTCACTTTGCAGGGAGGAGGATGATGATGATTGGTCTATGTTGTTGGGTGTTTCAGTAGCTACCTTTTGTGAAAATTTCACCAAGATTGATTCAGTAGTTTTGGAGATAATTGCCAATTTGGATTGAGCTAAAGTCGTTGCTATTGGGATGTATGGCTGGATCAAAAGGGGGGCAGTAGTAAGGCACTTTGTAGGGAGGAAGATGATGATGATTGGTCCATGTTGTAGGGTGTTTCAGAAGCTACCTTTTGTGAAAATTTCATCCAGATTGGTCCAGTATTTTAGGAGATAATTGCCAATTTGTGATGAGCTAAAGTTGTTGCTATTGGGATGCGTAGGCTGGGTCAAAGGGTAGTAAATCACTTTATAGGGAGGAGGATGATGATGATTAGTCCATGTTGTAGGGTGTTTCAGTAGCTACCTTCTGTGTTAATTTCATCCAGATTGGTCCAGTAATTTAGGAGATAATTGCCAATTCGTAATGAGCCAAAATAACTGTTGGACCATGGATCCGGTTGTCTGAAAAAGGAGGCTGTAGTGAGTCACTTTGTATGAACGAGGTTGATGATGATCAGTCCATAGTGTAGTGTGTTCCAGTAGCTACCTTCTGTCTGAATTTCATCAAAATTGGTCGTGCCGTTATTGAGATAATAACAAGTATGTTCTGATAATTAATTGATTACCATAATGTGATCCTGTATGTGTGTGTGTGTGTGTGTAGTGTTTATAGAGAATCTCCTCTATTTCTGAAGTTGAAATGAAGCAAATGTTACATATGTATAAAATATGATAATTGTATTGAAATTAACAGCTAAATTAAATAAAAAAAACTGTCTTTGAACACTTCTTCTTATAGAATGAAAGTGGCCAACCTTGGTGTCTTGACACCAGAGATTCGATTTAGTTTATGAACGAACACTAAATAACATACAGTCATTTCCATTTCCAGCGTATGGGTACAAATCTTGGACCGCAAGCAGCAACGTCTCAACCTAGCTCTGATACCGCTATCTCAGTTCACAACACCATCCACATACGAACACGCGCCGAGGGATGTTAACGCGCACGCGCACGCTCCTGCGCCCGCGCAGACGCAGGTGAGCTGAGGATGATGATGAAGGCTGTATTTGTATTTGATGAAGATCGGTTCAGTAGTTTTCGAGTTATCGGTGATATTATAAGCGTCTGTTTCAACCAAAGTTACTCTTGACTTCTACATGATTTGTACGTTGATAGGCTAAAGATAATAATGATTGTTATATAACATATTGTTTGTCATGGATTTTTCTACCTCCATGCCAAATTTCATCACGATCGGTTCAGCCGTTTGGAAGTTATCTTCCATATCACAAACATCTATTTCAACCGATGTACTCGTAGTTCTCGCCTTCTACATGAATTGTGCGTAGATAGGTAACAGATAAGTACATAATATATAATATTAAATGTGTTGACCTAATGAAGCCGCAACTTAGCACGATATTTTTTTTTCTGATTCTTGTTATCGAATGAGAGCCAACTCTGGTGTCGAGAGTTCATCAAGCTTCTCTAAGGGCCTCTGACATGATATATGTACACTTATTTATACATATTTTTTTGATAAATAATCTATTTTCCTTCCTCTTTTCAGAAATTCCAAGACATCCAAGTACTTGTAAGCGAGACATCTCCCGAGGGCTGGGTCAACGTGCACGACATACTGCACTTCCTGCCCTCGCCTTGCGACGAACAAGTGTCCTTCATCTGGGCGAGCGAGGAGAGTGGCTACTTACACCTGTGGAGGCACACGTGCGCTCTCGCACGCAGCGCACACACTACTGACCGATGTGAGTACTAGATGGCGTTGTTGTTAAAAAATGTTAATAGATTTGAAGAAGGCTTTTGATCGATGTGAGTTAATCGAGCTAGTTCGAAGGTTCCTATAAAACATATGCACCCTTATCACCGTGCATGAAATATACGATTTAAGGCGACTTATTCAACATTAAAGGTGACGAGATTAAGAAAAAATATATGTAAATATTTTATTTGACGTAGTTTGATTTCAGCTCGCCTGTTATAAAGCATTGCTACAATCTAGAATGTACCACGCTTACCTAGATACCTTCTTAGACTTGAAAACACCCGGCCATAAATGTGTCATTATTTTTTTTTATTTTTACCGACTTTCAACACACACGAGTCACACTAGATGGCGCTGTTTGCAATTGTACACGAGGAGGATTTATAAAAGTACATACATTCTCAATTCTTCTGAACGTTTTATATTTTGTTTTGTTACTCGATTACTCAGCTGTTTATGAACCAATTTTAATTATTCATTATTTCATTTCAGCTGTCATAGAGCTAATGATAACGGACGAAGAGAGCAGCGCTGTTGGACCCAACATCATCAGTAAGGAACCAATCACGGCCGGGGACTGGGAGGTCATGCCGAGGAAGATATGGGTGAGTTTGATGTGAAAAAACGAGTGTGGCTCAGCGGTTCCAGTGTCTGCTTTTCATCCAGACGCACCCTGGTCCGAATCCGGCCCTGCACCAATGACTTGTATTTTCAAGTTAAGTGTGGATTCGCACTCGCTTTACGGTGAAGGAAAACCTAGAGAGGAAACCGACATGTTTGAGGACCACAATATATTAAATGGATTCAAAATCCAGCGCGCTTGGGTGGTGACTACAACAAACTTAAAAAAAAACTTTCAGAAGACTTGATAGCCTCCTTTTTATGGAAGTCGGTTAAAAAAATCTTAACAAAAGCAATTTACTTATATACATTTTTCACAGGTAGACGAAGCCAGGAGCCTGGTGTACTTCGTGGGGCTCCGCGAGACGCCACTGGAGCGCCACCTATACGTGGCGCCCCTGTCGCCGCCCCGCGCGCACGCGGCAACACTCCTGACCACTGTGGGCCACTCCTGCACCGTGTATATGGACGAGGTACGAATCTCTTTTCCCCTTGAACTATAATTTGTCGGTCTTCAAGTCGAGAGTAAACCGGTTTCTTCTAGGCAAGCGCGCTAGATCGTAGATTATAACGTTGCTTAACATCAGGCAAGTTGTAGTCAAGCGTAAGCCTATATCATGTAAAAACAAAAAATATATTAAATATAATATAACATTTTATAACATTTTAATTTTTATTATGTTTACTATTGTAAACAACACATGTACATTTATCTACTTGTGACTTGTAACTATGGAACTGAAACTCTTAAAACCATCGAGTGTGTTGTTTGAAGCCGGTTAAAGAGCAGTCGCAGCGGAAAAACACTACATATTTCTCCAGAGTTTCAGTTACAATGGATTTCCGCAAAGTAACGCCTTATTCAATATCTTATGTAAACTATGGAGTTATGAATAAATAATTTGTATTTGTATTTATGTGGTGAGATCATGCCGCCCTCGTGGCGCCATCTATTTGTGGCCTGGTTAAAACTTAAAACCCAGGGTCTACAAATCTAGAGTGAATAGGTTTCTTCTAGGCAAGCGTGCTACATTATAAGACTATAGTGGTGCTTAACATCAGGCAGGCTATAGTCAAACGTAAGCCTATTTCGTGTTAAAAAAACCGAAGTGTCGAACACAGCGCTTTGCCTCTACGTTTATTGTAAGGACGGCAAAGCCTTGGAACACTTTACCAGAAGCTGTGTTTCCTGCGAACTACAATCCAGGGGTCTTCAAAACTAGAGTTAATAGGTATCTTCTAGGTAAGCGTGTTACACCCTAGGCTGCAGCAATGCTTAACATCAGGCAGGCTGTAGTCAAACGCAAACCTATCCCACGTAAAAAAACTAGCACAAAGTTTGTCTACCAGACGGATTTTCACATATTCAGAAACCTTTGAGTCAAAATTGTAACCCCAATCAAAATGCGTGGAAACTTTTGTAATTAGTCGATCTCTGTGTTGTATTATATATATAGAACTAGTGTGTGCTCGCGGCTTCGCTCGCTTGCACTTGCACCCCCTATTTCATCCCTTTAAAAGTGGCATTTCCATAAATCCTTTTTTAGCGGTTGCCTACGTTATATCATCTACCTTCATTCCAAATTTCAGCCCAATTCGTCCAGTGGTTTGGGCTGTGCGTTGATAGATCACTATATCAGTCAGTCAGTCACCTTTGAGTTTTACTTAATATTTAGAATAGATAGGTAAAATGATCGTAAAATGGCATTCTAGGGGCGTTTCGTTTTCGATTGAAAACGTTTCCGAATTTGTAAAACACCCTGCAGATTCGTAATCCCCTTTTATTATCACTTTCGTTTTAGTCTCTTTTGCAGTGTTATATTTTTTCATCTTTAATATTTATTATCTATTCTTCTTCTTCTCCTGATCGAATGAGAGTGGCTAACTCTGGTGTCGAGAACTTATCTTATTATCTTTTTACAGGAATGCACAACAGCAGTGATAACAACGTCAAACATTAGCACGCCGCCACGGACCAAAGTGTACAATATTGTACATACACCGCGAACACGGCTAGTCGTTGCTGGCATGCTTTGTGAAAACGATCAGGGTATGTAAACTACTGGACCGATTTTGATGTTGTTCATATTGATATGTAGTTCTTGAATCTAGCTATGTGCCTGCAAAATTTGGTAAATATTAGTTGAGCCGTTTTGGAGTTATTGGCGTTTAAACATACGTTAATGATTGTACAATATAGTGCATACGTCACGAACACGGCTCATCGTTGCTGGAACGTTGTTTTATTAAATTTAAGTCTAGCTTAAATCCTGCAGTATGTAATCTTAACAAATATCGAGAAAAAAAATTTAAATGTATAAACAT
This sequence comes from Macaria liturata, assembly GCA_964023185.1. Classification (NCBI taxonomy): domain Eukaryota; kingdom Metazoa; phylum Arthropoda; class Insecta; order Lepidoptera; family Geometridae; genus Macaria; species Macaria liturata. The sequence continues at coordinate 9,776,568 of OZ026809.1, read as the reverse complement.
TAAAAAAAATCTCGATTTTTTTTTCATATTTTTTGTTTACTCTCTAACGGTGTGTGATGTAACCGATCTAATTTGTTAACACTGTTATTTTTTTACAGAATCGACAGAAACGAAACCGTTCAACGGTTCCTGGGACAGCAGGCTGGCTGATGATGATGATTGCACCGACACTGGAATTCTAGTCAGAGGTACATTTATGTATTACTAGTGGACGCCCGCGGCTGCCCTTGCATTATTTCAGGATAATAAATAGCCTAGGACACTTCTAAGACCTCATACTATCTATATACCAAGAATCAATATCAAACCGCCCTGAGAGTCTTTGACAGGACTTAGCGGACCTTAAATTATCACAACTCCTACAAACTATAAATACGAGTAAGCACCTATTAGTATGATGTAACCTTTCAATTATTTTATTCAATTAAATTCTTTCTGTCACCTTTCATGCCGCTGCAACTGACAGCCAATATTTATTTTCTAATTTTTTCAATTACAGAAAACTCCCTATCGAAAACGGCAATCCCCCCGCCCCAGATCTACGAGACGCGCCTCTCGAGCGGCGTGAGCGCGTACTGCACGCTGTGGCGCTGCGGCCGCGGGGGGCGGAGCCCTACCGTGCTGCACGTGTACGGGGGGCCGCAGGTGCAGACCGTCACCAACACATACAAGGTATAATTTATATAAGTCAAGGGGGTTGCAGAAAACTTATATAAATGTCCCGGAATGTAATGTAAATTGTAAGTTTAGTTATGTAAAACACAATTTTTTGCATGCCGTAAGGTGAAATGTGGAGACACTTTTAAACAAACAAACGCTGACTATCTGTAATTACCCATGTTCGCAAATAAAATATTTGATTTGAAAAATAAAAGGTTTTTTTCTTTCAAAAACAAATAAACATAAACTACACCGGAATTGCGATCCAAACTAAATGACACTCACTACACAGGAATAGGCCTAGTGTGATATCCAGGTTTTGTCTATTAGTGTATAATAATCCTAGGGCCCTAGTTTGTAATTCAAACGTTTACACTTTACTGTACAACCTTGTGATAGTTCAAATAAATGTTTTTAATTATTTTTAAACATTGTAAGAACGACATAACTTTTGGAACAATCTATAAAAATCTGTGCTTCGGGTTGCTGTTAAATTTGTTCCTGTCCCATCTTTTTCTTATTACACTAGTCGCAAGCAAACACTGAGGTGCTAGGTGAAACGCTGATAGTTAGTAAACGTTAGTTGTTTTAGTACTGGATTAAACTGTCTCTCAAATAAGGCTGCCGGAACACTCCGTTAGACGCTTAGCAACAGACAGACAAGTGCTGCAACACCTCTGGAGTTGCAAGTGTCCATAGGTGACGGTGACTGCTTACCATCAGGCAGACTGACTGCCTTTTTACCACCTTTTTTAAATACATTTGAAGATTTTTGACAATTGAATGATGTGGACATTTATCTAATCTTCTTCTCTTTCTCCTTCTCCCCAGGGCATCCGCCAGCTCCGTATGCACATGCTGGCGGCGCGGGGCTTCAACGTGGTGTGCATCGACTCGCGGGGCTCCAAGCACCGCGGCCGCGCCTGGGAGCAGGCCCTGCGCGCCAACCTGGGGCAGGTGGAGCTGGACGACCAGGTACGTACACCAGGGAGAGGGTGCTTCAACGTGGTGTGCATCGACTCGCGGGGCTCCAAGCACCGCGGCCGCGCCTGGGAGCAGGCCCTGCGCGCCAACCTGGAGCAGGTGGAGCTGGACGACCAGGTACGTACACCAGGGAGAGGGTGCTTCAACGTGGTGTGCATCGACTCGCGGGGCTCCAAGCACCGCGGCCGCGCCTGGGAGCAGGCCCTGCGCGCCAACCTGGGGCAGGTAGAGCTGGACGACCAGGTACGTACACCTCTTTGAACTGATTACCTCGCAGGGATTCGTTACAACATCTCGTGGCTTTCGCTATTCATAGTTCGGCATTACGCCAGTCATCATGATTTAGCAGGCTTGCGTCGCGTGCCTCCGTATTATCCACAATAGCATATTTCTCTCGAATAGCATCATTGCTTCACCTTTTTTTTCGTGGAGGAAATGCATTACCCATCCCCGCACTGTCCCTGGGGAGGGGGGATATGTCGGGCTCGGGGCTAATGAGACTCCACTACCGACTAAAACCTACGATGTCCTTTCGTCTTGGATAGGGCGGGTTTCGCAGGCAAGCGAGAGCTGGGAGAGAAAGCGCTTAGCGACAAGACCTCACATAAAAACAACGAAACTTGAAGGCACGAGGCGTCGTGTAACGCCGGATTCAAAATTTTATCGACAAGACCTTATTTCCAAGCTGACCTGGCATGACCTGTTTTATCGATAACACTTCATTTAAGTGACTCCTCAAAAAGCATACAGATATTTAAACTAGGTAGTCTTCATGTATTTATTTAGTAATGTGTATTTCCAGGTGGAAGTGTTACAATGGCTGTCGAAAGAGACCGGCTGCATTGACATGGAGAGAATCGCCATACATGGCTGGAGTTACGGTAAATACACTTGTGTTTTTTACGAAACATTTCATAAAAATTATAAAAAAATGTGTTTTTTGTATAAAATCATATCGCACTTTATTTAAAAAAAAAACTTCAGTGATTTTTTTTAATGAGTTATTTGAATGCTAGCATATCGGTTCGTGAATAAAAATAAGAAGTCCATTGGATGTTTCTTGCTATCTCTAAAACTATTAAAAGTAAACTAGTTTGTTGTTTGAAGCCGGCTAGCTCTAGTCTCAGTAAAACAACACTACATACATATATCTCCAAAGTTTTCATCTAGTTCTTAGCAAGAATTGTATAGTTTTTAATGATACGAATTTGCACTTGATCATAACTCGCCTGTTAATTGTTTTACAGGAGACTAGCGCCCTCTAGCGCCATATTAAGTAAACGCTTGTGTCATGGGTGCTACATAACGGATAAAATACATACATATATACTTTATGTACAATGTACATACACAGACCAGACTCAATATGAATTAAATGAAATTAATGAAAATTATTTATATTGCGTCAAGAAATTAAGTACGAACACATTCAGGAAAGTAACACAAACACATTTTGCACATACACAATTTTCTGTCACAAGCCGGCCTCAACTCAGCATGTGCTGACTGCGAACAGTCAGCATTTTCAGCATGTTATTATGTTGTTGTATACATTTACAGGTGGCTACCTCTCCCTCCTCGGTCTGGCTACTCGCCCCAACATCTTCAAGGTGTGCGTGGCCGGCGCCCCCGTCTCCTGCTGGCGGCTTTACGACACTGCATACACTGAGCGATACATGGGATTGCCGGCGAGAGCTACACACGCATATAGCAGGGCTTCAGTGCTGGCACATGCGCCTTTCTTCCCAGATCAGTGAGTAACTCTTCTCTGTTCATAATGCCCTAGTACTTTAGTTCAAAGACAAACATTGGAGGAGGTCATTAACACATATCAAGGACTAAGCAGGTGCTACCATAGACCCTTGTGGTACTCCCAGAAAGGCGATAGCCACACACGCATATAGCAGGGCTTCTTTGCTGGCACATGCGCCTTTTTTCCCAGACCATTAAGTAATTCTTCTCCATTCATCACGCCCTGGTACTTTTTTGCTATATCATAGAGAATATAGTGGTGCTTAGTGGTGCTTTACATCAGGCAGGCTATAGTCAAACGTAAATCTATTTCGTTTAAAAAAAATGAATGGAGGAGGTCATTAAAATATATCAAAAACAAAATACATAGATCCCTGTGGTACTCCCATATAGTTACTTGTCTAAGATTAAATTTGGGTAAGCTTTCTTCCCAGACAAGCGAGTAACTCTTCTCTATTCATGATTCCCTAGTACTTTTTTGCTATATCAAAAAGGGACGGAGAGATCATTGGTATACGAGTATATCAGGAATAAAACAGGTCCCACCATAGACCCATGTGTTACACCCATATATGTATTGATAATTTGACACTTTTAAAATAAGTCAGTTTTCAATTGATATGTAGAAGTAAATATATAGTAAATTACCATTCACGGAACCTTACCGTTTCATACCATAATTTCAACCAACGATGAAACAAACTAACATAATATTATTTATCCCTTCCAGGGAAGGCCGGCTGCTAATAATCCACGGTCTCGCGGACGAGAACGTGCACTTCTGTCACACCGCGGCGCTGCTCGCCGAGCTCGTGCGGCTCGGGAAACCACACCGGATACAGGTAACTAGCGAGCGATCTGTACAACTAATAAATAAATATTTCAGGACATATCACACAGCGCCATCTAGCCCCATACTAAGCTTACGCTTGTATCATGGGTACTAGATAACGGATATAATACATGTAAACTTTTATTTTGTAATTAGATGATGATTTGACGTCCTGCATTCCATTGCGGTTGGGTATCTTGCTGAAGATTTCCTCCTCGCTACAAAAAAGGTGCAATACGTGTTTTTCATAATATTTATTTGTATTACAGATCTACCCGGGCGAGCGTCATTCGCTGCGCGCAATGCACGCCGCAAAGCACTACGAGGCCACGTTACTACACTTCTTGCACGAAAACCTCTAATACACACACACACAAATGTATAAATAAATAGAGATACGCTAAGGACTGACGAAGCGTATTTTACCCGCGCCCGCCCTTTGTAGAATACAGATATGTATGTAAAAAAAAACACATTTCATGCGCGTTTTACGCCCGCGGCGGTTGCGATTGTTCGCGGCTCCCGCTGCACCCGCGGCCATCTTGTACAAATCCTTGACTACAGATAATTTGAATGAGTTGAATTAGCTTTATGTTAAGTATTGTCATTTAATATGTTCTTCTTCTTATCGAATGAGAGTGGCCAACTCTGGCGTCAAGAGTTTTCAAGCCGCCTTAAGGGCCTCTGACGTGGCTTAACGACTACCGTACTAGACAAACAGCCGGGACATTTAATATATTACAAATTTATATATCATTTTATTTGTCGTTTTATTCTTATATTGTATAATTTGACGTTCAAAAGTGAAATAAATATATAATAAATAAATAAAATAATAAAGCCTTTATTTGCCTTGACATGATATATAACTTATTATAAAACAAAATTAATAATATTGAATCACGAAATTTTGATGAAATCAATATATATGAATATGAAATGAATTACAAACGGGCGCGGGAAAAAAACGCTCCGTGAGTCCATAGCGTTAGATGGCTGTTAGCTAGCTGGCTAGATAAAGCCTAGCCATTGTCTCTTGCTACGCCCCAATACCTCGGGGGATGTGTAATTTTTTTTGGAAAATTGTACATATGTGTGCAAGTATGAATAAATAAATACATACATACACACAGTGTGGGTGATCTATCTATAACACTTGTATTGTATAGGCAAAAGCTTTTTTCTATTCGGCTGAACAGAATTGAATAATATTTTTCAGAATTGAATCTGATTCTTTAATATAATGTGATAGAAACGCAAGCTTGTGTAAGTTCCGAAACATATTTGTTTTTCTTCTCAGTACTTCTTCATACTCAAACGGCTGAACTGATTTGGGTGAAATTTGATATGGAAATAGATTAGACCCAGGATTAACACATATGCTACTTTTCATCTCGGATTAACGCGAGTAACACCGCGGCACGCAACTAGTAATAAAATACATGTTTCTTTTCAGATCTATTCTATTCTTCAACGCAATTATTATGTACATTTGTTTTGTAAATAATTTCTCTTTAGTTTTTAAAACAAAATATTGTTATGAATTTTTTACGCAATGGACAATGCAATAATGGGCGCGTTCGAAAACTAGCAAATGTTGGTGTATAGTGGTGCTTAACATCAGGCAGGCTATAGTCAAACGTAAGCCTATTTAATGTTTAAAAATATCACTTTAATAGTGTTAACACCGTTGGGTCATGTTTTAATAAAAAATCTAACAAAAAAATGTATATTGTTCTATTCCTGTCTGTGAGTTGCTGCATAATAAACTTATAAAATAAATAAGAATCTTCTTACTTAAAAGTCGGTTTATATTTACGCTGCAATACTTATAAATTTCATATGTTCCGAACTGTTTTTACTTTTATTTTTAACAACTCATACAGCGCCATCTACTCCCTGACTTAGCAAACTTGAATTCATCAATTCAGGTGTTTTTCTAGTTTTCGAACGAAGATTAAAGTATTGTCGATGACGATATCACTTAAATATGAAATGTACACTATTTCTAGGTTTAAATGAATTAATTGTATACAGGGTTACTAGAAACTAACGCATAACCTTTTAAGGATGGCTTTAGTATATAAATAACAAGAAATCTAAATATATAACACTCTAAGGTGACTGACTGATATAGTGATCTATCAACGCACAGCCCAAACCACTGGTCGAATCGGGCTGAAATTTGGCATGCAGGTAGATGTTATGATGTAATCATCCGCTAAGAAAGGATTTTTGGAAATGCCACTTTTAAAGGGGTGAAATAGGGGATGCAAGTTTTACTTCTTAATGCGAGCGAAGCCGCGAGCACCCACTAGTAGCTTATAATTTGCTATTACTTTTGCGAATTAAAAATAAACAGCTGTTCCATATAAAGTCGAACAGATTGACGAAAGACTATTTTTTGATTATTTACGTAACTTGTATAACAAAAGTTCTAGATATTAATGTACTAAAGCGACTTTAAAAGGTTATGCGTTAGTTATCAGAAATCATTTGTATAAGGCAACTTTAATTAAAAATAACCCCTCTTCAATGTTCAGGTTTGTTTAAACTTATCAATGTTGGAAAGGAGATGTCTCAAGAACATGATAAAAATCAAAATGGCGATTAGTAGCCGCCATTTTGCTTTTTCTATTATAGTGCACATATACATGGTTACTTATAACTTAAATCAAATATATTATGGGCCCTAGCCAAAAAAAGTAGCTCTCCGAACATACCTATTGCTATAAATGCAATACTGTAAAACTTGGTACCTTATCAGTGAACCCCGAACTAGGCGTTAGCCTGTATCTTGGTAGGATATTACTAAAGAAACGGTTATTCAAAAAATACGCTTGTTAAGGAAGGTTACATAATATTATAGTACCTATATGATTTTAGTAAATTTCCAAAAGTTTTTGAACTAAAACCGCCCCAAGGTTTTACCTAAGTTATCAGTAACCTTGTATAAAGTAATACATATTACCAAAACAATATAATTTTCCCTGCCATTGCCTTTTGCAGTCGAGTAAATTTTTGGTATCATTATAAGATTTACGCTTGACCAGTTCCCTTTATGTTAATCAATGATATCACTACATAGTACATATAAAGCAATGTCGCTTCCCACGTCTGTCTGTCTGTATGCTTAGATCTTTAAAACTACACAACGAATTTGAATGCAATTTTTTAATAGATAGTGTGATCCAATAGGAAGGTTTATATGTGTCAGAGGCTCGCTTATGGAATAGAAAGACCAATGTATGGGAGTGACGTAACAACTCCCCCCGCGGAGCGCGTCGTGACGTCACTCCCAGACATTGGTCTTTCTTTTCCTTATGTATGCGTCAGTACCTACGCTCACTGAAATACGCCTCTTATCTAAGGGGGCTGCAAAAATGTGGTCAATCGTAAACGTAATGATTTAGAAAACGCCTTAATTGGGTTATGAGAAACGCTGTAATCTATATATATAAAAATAAGTCGGGTTTCCTTCCTGCCGCTATAACTCCAGAACGCACGAACCGATTTCCACGGTTTTGCATTTGTTGGAAAGGTCTCGGGCTCCGTGAGGTTTATAAAAATCATCTGAAACGGAGTTCGCAAGAATTTGCTACTTTTCTATACAATTGCAAAAGAATAAATAATAATGGATGGAAATGTACTTGTATGAATTGTTGAAAATAAGCATTGATGTGTGTTAGAGAAGGTATTGAGTATTGTAATTTTTGCTTTTTTTATAAATAGGTGATTGTAAAAAAATAATGTATGAAAATTCTATGCTGTTTTTAATGTTTCTCCTTCAGTTGAATGTAAGATAAATCTATATACCTAGGTATATAATAAAGCTGAAGAGGGTAAAAAATCTGAAAATAGATTTTAGAAATAAAATATATACTTTAAATCCGTAATAGAATACGTTTCAGCAGTTTTTAGAATTCTTGTCTGTTCGTATCTGTTTATTTAAACGCTCATAACGCAAAGCTGAACAGGACATCATGATTTTTGATAATGTAGGTAGTATGAGGTCTTAGAAGTGATAAAGGCTACTTTTTATCCCGAAATAATGCGAGTAAAGCCGCGGGCCTCCACTAGTTATGAATAAAGAATAGAGAAAATCATTTATTGGGACAGATTTACAGACATTTAACAAATATATCTTGCGTTGGGTTACAGTGGTTGCTTCAGATTTCTGATGGTTATCAAAAGTGAAAATAATACAAAATATAGGTATATTTATTTATTTTATTTAGCTAGTATCGCTGAAATAAGAACACCCTACTTTTGGTTGAAACATTGATCTAAATAGATGGTTTTCTAAATCCTAGCTCTTCGTTTGAATACTTACATTTTTGAGATAAATAAAATTTACTAGCAAACCCGCGTTAATTCGAAATAAAAAGTAAGTAAATAAGTACTCGTATTATATCCGTTATCTAGTACCTACGACACAAGCGTTTGCTTAGTGCGGGGCTAGATGGCGCTGTGCTGTATGCAATGTCCCGGAATATTTATTTATTTTCTAGTCTAAATCTAACTCCATGCCAAATTTCATCAAAATCGGTTCAGCCGTATCAGCATCAGCAAATAACAGACATTTACAAACACACAAACTTCTGCTTTTATAATATTAGAATAATCATTCAGTTTTTTGAGTTTTCTTATGCAACAGTTAGTATGAAATTATGCATTTTATGTTATCTATTTAGATCATTGTTTCTATACAATAATATACAGCTAATGTTTTAATGGATAATGAATTCTAATGACTAAGATTATCAAAAATTACTATCTAGGCGCAGAATTAAATTTGTAAAGAATCGCCTTACGTACAGGTTGGCAAAAATGACTAAAAATTAAAATGAATTAACTTAATTTCTTTAAAAAATTACCTCTAATAAATCATTCAGTCGATTTGAGAACCTCGTCATTTTTTGAGGTGGGGTAAAACACAACAATTTTAAAATAGATAACTTATTTTCGTTCACATAAAGGAGTAGTTTTCATGAAAATGATAAAACCTGAACAAGTACAAGTTGCGCCCTCTTTATTTTCCACACTTTTGCCAACCTACATAATAATAAAAGTAGTATATTGAATGATTAAGTTTAATATGAGTTCATCTAAGGAGCCTTTGCAGCCCACACAAAATGGGCTTCCTTATTTTGCTCTGAAGCAAATAAAATTATCATTATTTTCTTGATTTATACCAAGCATATTTTTTTTAAATCAACATATGTATAAATAAACTTATAAACAAATTAGATAACCCCTGAACAGTGAATATAAGTATGATGCTCAAGGTTTTCTATTTTTTGTTAAGAAAAGCTGTGCCTTTATTTTTAAACATCCTATACCAATAAACATTAAGTATGTATTGTAAATTCGACATAACATTAACTACTTATTTAATATTCATATAAGATACAATAAAGGTTACCTAGAACCCGCCTCTGCGTCATAACCTATTGATCATAGTTTCGCTCATACAATTCTCTTCTGTTTTCTATTCCGCTCGTGTACAAGTTCTGTTCTGGTGATTTTTCCGTTCTATCTTCAATTTAATGTCAACTCTTCGCAGTTTTAAGATGTTTAAATGTGTTGGTAAATATTTAAAGATACAATATGGTTCTATCCACATATTTTATTGTTACTACGTTACATAGAGCATGATAGGTACAGATATAAACATAAAAACTTTCCCTTTAAAATACTCCATCTGTCAAAAAACTCCATCAAAATCCATTGTGTGGTTTTAAAAATCGTGTTTTATGCCATGTATAACATATAATTATGTTGTACAGCCATGTACAATACGTATGTATCATCAAGAATGAATTTTAAGGATTTCTGGAACTCAATACAATGCAATATCAGATGGATCACTATTTAAAATAAGGAGTATACAACGATTTAAAATATGTGGATAGCTTTAAAAGTGATTAAAATATGTAGTTACCTTACGTCTTCTACAAAGTCTTCGGAAATTAGCTCAAGGTTTGCAAATATCTGAGGACTTGTAATATTTTGCGTGGAGTGTACATAAGTTTTGCAAAAATTCTAATCAATGAGCGACCCGTTGAAACGTTATTTTTATCTTATTTTACTCCTAGGTATTAAAAAAAACTTTTATTCAAATTAAGTGTATTTCCAAGTTTTCTGCCATTTGTGTTATGTTTTTTTCCAGATAAGAATTAAGTATGCTATTTTATTTTTTACATTTTCAAAAAAAGATAAAAAAAGCAACTTTCAACTGATCACTCCTAAATTAGAGTTTTTTTTTTGCCATAAGTGTCGATACACAAAACGTCGCAGTGCAAGTGTGAAACACGTCAGTTTACAATATGCCTATGTGTGTGAGTGTGTGTATGTGTGCGCGCGGCGGGAGGAGCGCGCTATGGCGGCGTCATGCTGCCATACTCAGGGGATGCACCACGGCCTGCGAAGAATAAATTGATAGCACTGAATTGGCCGCCAAATTATCACAAAACCGTAGGGAATAAATGTGTATAAATCAAGTGATTTCATCTAGACTTTCTTTGGAAGACAGACGACAAATTTTATTTCAAGACAAAAAAAGTTTTTTTTTTCTATATAGGACTCATGCTATTTATTCCTCTTTGGGTTAAGGTTACCGGCAACCTATTAGTATTTTGTAGAATAGACATATCATATACTTCAACTATACGACTATCTTCTTCTTATTGTATTAGGGACGCAAGCTCAGATAGCGAGTTTTTAATCCGCCCCTTTGGCCTCTGACATACTTTAACACACCTACCTCGGCCTCTGCCGCGGCCTCGGCCCCTGCCCCTCCCGCGGCCGCGTCACCTCCGCCCGTCGCCCAAACCCACCATGTCTGTAATTATACATCACAACAACAACAAATTATTTATCAACCACAATCTAGCAACAGCCCTAATTAGTCTTCATCAAATAACTATGCTGTAAATATTAAGAAATCCATCAATCAATTCTTTATTGACAAAAATATACATATGACACAAGAAGTTTGAAATTCTCTGGCTTCCGAACTAAAAAATTATCTGTGTCTCGGAAACCAGCTCCATATCTATTACGGCCGGTTCACACATGTCTCCGTTTTACTGTTCCGTTTTATTATGTACGTTTTTTTTTGTCGATAGCGTATATATAGTTGCATGAGCGACTTCACACATGGCACAGTATTCTGTATACTTACAGTAAAAAATATCGTTCCGTAAAAATACGTTCCGTTTTGTCATCGACGACGGATACGTAAAATATACGGATACGTAGAATTTTAATGGATAGATACTGTATGCGTGGCGGACGGTGTGTGCGGGGTGTACGTTATACGGTGCCTATGTGTGAACAGAGCATAAATTTATGACGTATCCGTTAAAAACGTACCAGTACAACGGATTCCCATGTGTAAACGGGCCCTTGAGGCTCACAAAATGTCAATAAGACAGAGATAAGACTTACAATGTGTTATGTTAAATGTAGAAACCTAAAAAGAGTTTAAAAATTATAATAACGTGATGATAAACATTGTAAAAAATACTTAAGAAGCCAATTAGTTACACTTATTTTTGATGATAACACTTTGATATTTCTACAATATAGGTACACATTAAAATGTTTATAATCCACCTGTTATTCCCTCCCGTGTGAACGCTACGTACAGCTTACCTATATTGGTGGCAGTCTTCTCCAGATAGGCGAGAGGGCCTTGCAGCGCCGGGGAGTACCCGCCGCGACCCACGAACATGCCGCCGCCCACCAGGCTGTTTGCCATCTGTTATATATTTAATTTAGTTACTATTATTAGAAAAATATATAAGAATGAGATTTTATGCCACTATTCTAGAAAAAACATTAACCGGCTTATTACAAAACGGGGTTTAAATATTAGTCCAGAACTTTAAAAATAAAAAATGGGTTCTTGTTGTTCAAACATCACATACAAGCAATCAAAATGTCAAGAAATATTGGAACTTTGATTTAACATTGGTACATTTTGACAATTTGATAATTATGACAGTAGACAGACCATTTTCGAACAACTAAAACGGACTTGGTCTAGACTTATATTAAAACCACGTTTTTAAATAAGGCCCTAAGTCTTTATGCATCCTTGATTTTTGAAATAGTCGGTTAGACGGTTACATATATCGGAAAGTTCAAAAAATGTGGGAAAAATAAACATTTTATACGCCAACCACTAGGCTGTTCGCCATCTAATAAACATTACAGTTTCAATTACCGTAAACAAAAGAATAAAAAAAAATGCACTTAACGTAAAAAATATTAGACTCGATTTTAGATTAGTTATACTTACGCCCATAAATTTATACACGAGACAATTTAATCCAATACATGTAACCACAAAAATTAATGTATTTTTTATGAGTTTGTAAAAGTGTTAGCATCTGCCAGTTTGGCTAACCAAATAATGAAAATACGTAAAGTGTTACGTAGTAACAATATAAAATTGTCAAATCCATAATTTGGCTGTAACATACCGCGTACAATAAATTTCAACCTACTGCAAAGTAATAAGTTCTACCTATATTATATTCTTCTTCTTATCGAATGAGAGTGGCCAACTCTGGTGTCGTGAGTTTATCATAGTTTTTTTTATTTATATTATATTAATGTATCTACTAATCAACATGCAAAATAAATGATACTTATAAAACCCGGTACCATTGAAAGTGACTTTTATAAAAGCCACGTTTAATGAACCGGGTTTATGACAATCTATTCAAATCTAACTACTTAAAATAATTTAAAAATAATAATACATACCTTGAAAACAAATCGGTGCTCAATTTAAAGAAGCAGTGTCTAGGAAATCAAAAATAATTGAAACAAAATAAAAGATCAAGTTTAAATGTTTATTACTACTACAAAATTAAATTAAAAATAATGTAAGAAATCAAAGTTTCTAGCATAGCTTAACTTATTTCTAAGTGAGAAAAAAACTTAGTATTTAGGCATATTTCAACATTCATACAGCTCGGAATATTTTTTAACAATCTAGCTTTACTATATTATGTAGAAAATGGGATATAATTTTAATCAGATATTTGCATTTTCTGAGCGCCCACAACAATGTATCAATTCAAGAGAAGGCTACCGTTGCTTGATTATTATCGCTTCTATTCATATACACTATAAGGTCTTTTTTTGTAGCGTGGACAGTTCATTTTTCAAAGGCACAGTTGAAGACCTTTCTGATCTTGTGACAGTAGCAATAGGGACCATATCTTGACGCGATTAATGTAAACAACTTTGACCCTTATAATCTCTACGTGTATGACCAGTAAAGACAAATTTCCTCTGTAGTGTTCAGAACGAGCAAGTTTGGAGTCCGTTTCCATCCGATTATCAGGTCGTAAATGGTCGTATCTACTCTATACCTATTCAGATGGTTATGATCATTATTTCAATACAAATAAGAGCTATCTACTATCCCTTCACAATGAAAACAACTTTGACCCTTATTATCGTTACGTGAGAAGCCTAGAAGGATCATAATCCCCTGTCTTGACAGTTTTTATGATAATTTATTTTCCTATGACGGCTGTAAGGTCATATCTCCTCAATACCAATTCAGAAGACTTTGACCCCTATCTCTATACGAATAAGGTGCTATCTCCTAGCGCCGGCGGTGGGGTATGCGGGCGGGAGCGCGGGCCGCGGTACCTGCTGCTGCAGCGCCGCCTGCTGGAGCGCTGCTTGCTGCGCTGCCGCCGCTGCTGCCATCTGTTGTGCCTGGGGGGAAACTTCACGTTAAAACCGTTTCCAGGAAGTTTCGTAATAAATTCTCCTGAATCAATTTATTTAAACCTAGTTAAAAGGACGCCCGCGGCTGCGACAGCAATAAGGGTCATTTTCCTCGGTGGTGTTTAAAGTATACCTGTACGCTCTGCTGTACGTTGCAAGGTTGTCTTTATGAGACAGTTGCAAGCAAGTTTCGTCTTATAATTACTACGTGTAAGACCAATAAGGATAATTTTCTTCTGTAGTGTTTAAAGCACCATACCTGTACGATGCAAGGTTGTCTTTATGAGACAGTTGCAAGCAACTTTCACTATTATATCTCTAACGTGTAAGACCAATAAGGATCATTTTTCTCAGTAGTGTTAAAAGTATACCTGTACGCTCTGCTGTACACTACACGGTTGTCTCGGCGAGGGAGCCTGCTGGATTGGCTGCGGGGGCGCGGGGGGCTGCTGCGCCGTCTGACACTTGTTGTATACTGTGTGACCCTGAAATGAGAATTAATAAAGATTAATAAAGCAAATAAGTTAAGATGAGATTTTTGAATCAATACAGAAGTTATTAAGCCAAAATGAATGACCGTAAATACACTGAGGCATGGCACTGGTTCATTAATAAAGCTGGAGAACATCAGCCAGCAAACTTTGCCATTGAGTGATTTTGTTACAGTGTCGTCTCGACAAATCTTCTTTTCGTTGTAGATCGCATTTCAATTCATTGTTATCTTTGCACCGAGTTATTCAGATCTCGTTTAGTTTTTACTAAGTATTTTGTAGTTCTTATGCTAGATTTGTTGTGTCTAGTGCACACTTTAGGTATGAACCGCCAAGCAGTTGTGAGCTAGCACTGTTCAAATATTAATGTTTCTGGTAAAACAACTGCAAATCAACTGGCCTTAAACATCATTTTTGGTAAGTAGATTTACAGGTAACCTTTCGTTGTAAATCAACAATGTTACATGTAAATAAATCTAAATCAACACAATTTTACCTGTAAATCATCAAATTATTACCTGTAAATCAGCCAGCAAGCTCTGCCATTGAGTAATCTTGTCGTAGTGTCGTCTCAGTAAATCTTCTTTACGTTGAAGCTCGCATTTTAATTCATTGTTGTCCTCTCGTACTAACAGCTCTGGCCGCATTGCTGATAGAAGGAATCTGGAAAATGAAATTTAGTTTTATATTAATTAAGGTTTTTGGTACATAAAGTACTAATAGTTTTTATTCAGTTTCATTAGGATACTAGAGGTTCGAAAATCTCTCTGCCAGTACAACAGATCAAGAATTCACATGGTGTGATTACAGGCTTCTATTGTTGTGTGGATTTGCCGTTGTTAGAATCGGTAAACGTATGCACATAAGGATGTATCTACCATTAACTGCCTTGACCAATAAAACACTATCTGTATATTATGTTTATCATATTTTTTTCCTGATTCAGTTGCTTTTATGTTACGAACGTTTTTATATTATTTCTCAAATGCAATCAAAACTATCTTAGACCCAAAATAACCATCACATCAGGTTTATTTAACCACACCCAGCCCCAACAGTGGGCCAACAAAGGCCAGTTTGCGATGATGCCGTTTCTGCAAGAAGAATGCTCTCTACCACATCACATAGCTTTGACTCCATAAGTTAGGTACTCTAGGTCCACAAGGGTTGATGATGATGATGTACCGATGCTCTCTAACACATCACATACATGGGTGAATGGACACAAGTACTATTGATTGGCAAGAGTTGATGATAGCACCAACCCCAACGGAAGACCAGCGCTGGTTGCTATGCAGCCAGCATTATGCTGAGTTGGGGTTGTATTGTGGCAAATATGTATCTTATTTAAGTAGTTTTATATATTTTATTTATACATATATATTTCTTGTTTGTACTCATTTGTTTATAATATATAAATCATTTTCTTTCTTTATTTCTTTTCTTTCACAATGATGATGATGTACTAACCGTTTCTGCAAGAAGAACGCCTCCATCTGCCTCGCCAGGTCAATGAACCTCTCCACCTCCACCTTCACCTCCTCCTTCTCCGCGCACGGAGACGCCTCCTGCTTGGTCAGCACGTTCAGACATGCCTGGAACACATGAGGATTTTAGTCCAGACACCGAGACAGCGGTTTTATCCTATATTTTTGTCTATATCTGGATAATTTTTGTCGAAGAATACCAAGTAGGTATTACTCTTTAAAAAAAGGGCAATTTTGCATTTGCAATGAACCTGTCATCTTATAGTACCTACCTTATTTGTCACGCCACCATGGAAATAAAATAGGGATGAAATAAAAAATCCTTGCACGCCACGCGTTGTGACACCATGCTCGCTACTTGGATAAAAGAGTCGCGCGACAGTTTTCTGTAGTCCGGTAGTATCAATGGGGCAATAAATGGAATTTCTACATACAATTGATGATATTAGGAAGTTTGAAGGAAACCTCTGGACAAGAACAGCTCTTTCTCTCTCTCTCTCTTTGAGTCGTATTTCCTCATGACTGAGGGTCGTGACTCCGCAGAATTAAATCGTTAGGGGAGTTCTTTTGGGCACATACAAACATCCTGGACGCCAAGGTTTTTTAATGGAAGACAAATTGTTTCGGATTTTATGGAACTCAAACATGTCAATTTTCGATGTTTTCCTTCACGGTTAAACGACTGCAAATCCAGACATAACTTGAAAGTTAATAATGTTCATAACTTCAAAGTCAAGATACTTAGTACAGTTACTACCTTTTTAAAAAACGGAATAGGCTTACGCCCACCTGAAGTTAAGTGTAGGAACCAGAAAGCATAGCGGAATCTTACTATAGTTAGTTACACTATAAAAATAATAGGTAGGTACCAATTAGTATTGACATGTGTAACGTGGAATGTTTGTATTACTATCTGAAGATAGGCCCAAATATTTATGTTTATCAGAGCACGTACATAACCATTTTATCAATGTTTGTATAACACATAAGAACTAGAATTATTTATCGTTATCGGTAATTGACTTTGCCATTTTCGGCGATGGCCTCCTAACTAATCTATACTAATATTATAAAGCTGAAGAGTTTGTTTGTTTGTTTGTTTGAACGCGCTAATCTCAGGAACTACTGGTGCGAATTGAAAAAGTCTTTTTGTGTTGAACAGACCATTTATCGAGGAAGGCTTTAGGCTAAGTATATAACATCACACTGCAACTAATAGAAGCGAAGAAACAAAGGAAAATGTGGAAAAAACGGGGGAAATGATTCATCTTTGAGGGCTTCCGTTGCGTGCGCTGCGAAAATGGTTCAAGTCGTGGGTAACAGCTATAATTTATAAAGTTGAAGAGGTTGTTTGCAAAAATTTATATGATGCCCAAAATAACTATTCCACGCGGACGAAGTCGCGAGCACAGCTAGTATAGGAGGATGCAGTTATGATGGACTTATAGCAAAAATAATTGTTAGGGATAGGGCCTTCTAAACAAAATATTCGTTAAAGATATTCTTCAAATCATTTATTTTGCAAATCATGGGTAAGTTGTACCTACACATGAATCGCGTTATGTCTTCACCAACTAAGTAGGGTATGTAATTATTACAAACATCTAAATATAAAAATATGTCGTTACATCCTTTTAATCCTATATTGTGCGAAAAGCGTGGAATAATTTCGGACTCACGATTAATTAACGTTATAACATCGCTGGTCGTAGTCTTGCCAATATTTTACGTAAAATTTTAGATATTTGGTATGACTTTTTGATCTAGTAGGTAAAGTCAGTATAGCTGGTCAGGCCTAGGAACCTATAAACAGTAAATGAGTAAGGTAAATTGTCATAACAAAATCTTAATTTAGAGCTATGTTGCTTTTAAAATAAGAAAAACTAGATGTCACAGCACAGGAATAGACCTAGTGTGATATCCAGGGTTTGCCTATTAGTGTACAGTAATCCACAAAGCCCTAGTTTGTGTTATCTTCTATGTTCAATCAACATTACTACACAACCCTTTTGAACGTTCAAATAAAAGCTTCTTATGTTTTATGTTTAAAGTAGTGGGTGCTCGCGACTTCGCTCGCATTAAGAAGTAAAACTTGCATCCCCTATTTCACCCCTTTAATAGTGGCATTTCCAAAAATCCTTAGCAGATGCCTACGTCATAACATCTACCTTCATTCCAAATGTCAGCCCAATCCGTCCAGTGGTTTGGGCTGTGCGTTGATAGATCACTATATCAGTCAGTCAGTCACTTTTGAGTTGTATATATTTAGATTCATTGTGTTAATTCCCATCAATTTCACTGGCAATGCTATATTTCCTTTCAAACCGGAACGGAATATCAAAACAAACAAAGGTATCATGTTCCAACACCTAGTTGTATTATGTACTACGGCAAATTTCTAATGTCCAATAACCAATAGCGGCTTGTGGGTTACAAAATTGTCGGCAAGATTATAATGCCTTGGACAGCGTCCGAGAAAAAAATAATAAAAAAAACGGCTCTCTAGCTACCACGGTTTATGAGATATAGCCTGGAGACAGACAGACAGCGGAGGCTTAGTAATAGGGACCAGTTTTACCCTTTAGGTACGGAACCCTAAAAAATAACCAATAATAATGTGTGGCGCCTCTGATTGCAACCCGATCTGCAATTAATCAAGCCTTTAGGGCGGTTAGAAAACTCTCGACACCCTCATACGAACTTACTTTTTATGAACAGTGGTAATTTGGAAAAAATAAATGACTTCTTTTCATTTTATGGCCGCTAACGAGCAGATGATGATGATGATGATAAACTGCCTTCATTTCCTAGGCACCTATATCTGAGGATATCTCAAAAACTACTACCTAGGCCGATTTTGATGAAAAATGTACCTGTTTCTTAAGTTATAACATATCCTTATCTGATTCAAAAGGACCATAAAGATATCATTTATAGCTTCCACAAATCGGGGGGCAGGTATTCTAACATATACAAAACGCTTGGCACACGTGTTTAGAATCATATATGTATATGATCTATATAACTACTAAATGTTTATCCAATTCTGACTATAACGTACATACATATCGAATTGATACCTTCATGTTTTAAGAAGTTGGTTAAAAGAGACTTATATTACTAATCCAACGATCTTCAAAGCGAGAGTGAATCGGTTCTAATTGGGTAAGCATGCTCCATCTTAGACCATAGTTATTGCTTACCATCAGGCAAACTATGGTGAAGTGAAAACCGGATTTTGTTTAAAAAAAATCTATAGAACAGTTTAAATCAACGTTTGAATTAAAACACCAAAATAGTTCACAAGAGCTATATAATTTCTATGCTTATGTAATCTATAAATCAAACATTAAAAAATGAAATTTATATTACTATTATACACATTTTAAATCAATTATTTTCCTCAATGTAAAGCTGATAGGGCTACACACTAAACTTGGTTTAAAAAAACATTAAATACCTGTAAACAATATACTCCATACTTTAAACTGAACAGCCCCCTTAGACAAGAGGCGTATTTCTGTAAGCGTGCTGACGCATACTTATGGAGTAGAAAGACCAATGTCTGGGAGTGACATCGCGACGCGCTCCGCGGGGGGAGTTGTTACGTCACTCCCATACATTGGTCTTTCTATTCCATAAGTATGCGTCAGTACGCTAACTGAAATACGCCTCTTGTCTAAGGGGGCAGTTAGTAGGTATCGAAATAGTGACAAAATAACCTTGTCTCATTTTATATCCTTAGTATGGTAACAAAAGCAGCTTGGCAAACAATTAAAAGATTTACACACCTTTATTTAGCCTGCACTCTCTATAAAATTACCTATCTATTTAAATACTTTCTTAATTAAATCTAAATCAAGGTGAGATTAGTTAATCAGTGAATTATATCTTACATTGTATTTTTAGTTGTAATAGGCTTATATTTGACTACAGCCTGCCTGATGTTAAGCACCACTGTAAATTAAGAAAGCCACTTTTCCAGAACAAACCTATTTACTCTAAAATGAAATAGAATATTCAAGTATTAATTTGAAAAAAGACACTAAAAACTGATTAACAAATAACTTGATTTAGATTTATAAATCTTCTTATCTAATGAGATTGGCCAACTCTGATGTCGAGAGTTTACCAAGCCGCCCTAAGGGCCTCTGACATGGCTTTACGACTGCCGTACTACAAATGATTAATAAATAAAATGGACAGTTTAGTGTGACACCCACATTAATCACTAAAACATAAACAAATACTTTACAAACTTAAACTAATTCCCTGTTTTGAGAACGATAATCAGTTTAATTATCCCATAAAGTCATCTGATTAGTTGCCAATGGTGGATTTCTAATATTCAGCCAGTGATAACATGCACATATTGATTTGATAGTAAACAAATTTGTTTGAGAGTGGCCAACTCTGGTGTCAAAGTTTTCATACCCTAAGGCCTCTGATTGATTTGATGGTTAAACACACCGGTTTATGGTGGAAGTTCCTAAGACCCGCACGAAACGGTACGCTTCTACCTTTATTGTTCGTAACACAAGGTTGTGGAACTCTCTGCCTGACTCCCTGTTCTCTACGCACTATAATCCAGCGATCTTCAAAGCGAGAGTGAATCGGTTCTTATCGGGTAAGCACGCTCCATCTTAGGCCATAGCCTTTGCTTGCTATCAAGTAAACTATGGCCAAGTGCAAACCCGTTAAAGTTAAAAAATAAATAAATGGTAATTTAACTGATTGTCGTTCTATAAAGCAGGTGTAAATAGTTATTAATGAAAATTCTAAAACAAACCTTAAATTAATTCAGTCCAAACTAATCTTCAAATGTGCCCGGTGGTTTCAAACATTAACATTTTTTAAATGTGTTTAATTAAGTGTAGGTACCACAGGCAATACTCTTAATAAATAATTAAAATTACTAGTACGTAAATAATTATAAATTAATTACAATCATTCAATTTACACCAGTGCAATATACCTATTAAGCTACAACCCATGTCATTTTAAGTACAAAACATATACCAACAAATTTGTCTGCTTCAAGTTTAATATCATCATCATAATATTCGGCTACATGCAAGAATTTACGTATTCTTGTATCTTCTTCTTCTTCTTATCGAATGAGAGTGGCCAACTCTGGAGTCGAGAGTTTATCAAGCCGCCCTAAGGGCCTCTGACATTCTTGTATGATATTACATTTATTACATTAAAATAGGATGTGACATTATGTTGGTCTATCTTTTATAAGAATTCAACACATTGTAGTCTAGCCATTATATTAAATAGTTTAAGGCAGTAGGGAAACTAAGGGGCCTAACAAAATAACTCAATATGTGTCTAGCCAATATCTACAAATTAAAAGAAATTTCTCAACATCTCAATCAGAAATATGGCTGAAACTTTTGATCAATTAGTAGGAAAAGTGTGTTGAAAACCATATAACATTTAGTTTTGAATAAAATAAATGTGTAATAAAGCTTCTGTCATAATTGACACTATTCAAATTTTATGATTAAATGATTTTGCTTTATTTGACTCAAATTTTCAAAATGATTGATGATTGGTTTGATTTACAGTTTTAACTCCCAAATTGAAGATCAATCA
Organism: Macaria liturata; assembly: GCA_964023185.1. Taxonomy (NCBI): domain Eukaryota; kingdom Metazoa; phylum Arthropoda; class Insecta; order Lepidoptera; family Geometridae; genus Macaria; species Macaria liturata. Next base: position 9,755,002 of record OZ026809.1, on the reverse strand, counting down.
ATTTTTCTTCTTCCTATCAAATGAGAGTGGCCAACTCTTGTGTCGAGAATTTATCAAGCCTAATTATTTATTATATGAATTATTAATTATTATTTATTTATTTTTAAGGGCCTCTGACATGGCTTAGCGACTGGCTTACTAGACAAACAGCCGGGACCTACAATTTAACGTCTCATCCGACCCACGGAAGCGCCCTAAATGGAATGCCACTTTTCGGTCACCCATCCAAGGACTGACCGCGTCGACCATGGAGTAATATAATATACCAGGCGTCGACCTTTGCTTAATAGTGGTAATCGCATGCGATTGCCTCCACTAGCAGAGCTCTGAGTGAAACAGAAAAAACAAAAGCAGAGTTCCACAATTTACACAGTCAAAAATTGCAGATGCAAGTCAATATAATAATGTGAAATATTATAGACATTTTCAATATTATAATAAAGCTGAAAAGGGTGAAAAGTCTAAACATTGAAGATATTTAAAAAAAAAATGTTCGGAGATACGTACTTTAAATTCATAACAGAACACACTCCAACAATTTCTAGAAATGTTGTCTGTTTATCTGTTGTGGAAGATTTTCTAATATCATGACTAGACTAGTTACAAGAAAATGAAATCAAACATTGCACAATTATCTAAATTTGTGATTTACATCTTTTATAATTAATACCTATTCATTTAAAGTTATTATAACTCTAATTTCAGAAGTCAGGTGTCTTAAGTATAATAAGTTAAGAAATTAGTTTAACGGGTTGTCTTCACTGATAAAACATCCATTCATTAAAAAGTAATCATATTTACAAGTCTTTGTAAAGAAAAGTTGCATGGTAAGAAATAATTTGTCATCACATTCAAACTAGTGGTAATAGTATCTGAGAAACCAGAACAACAACATACTGGCATAATGTAGACAATTCTTCATATTTTGCAATCAAACTTTACCAGAGTATTTATAAAATTATACTAAATTTCTGTCACCATTCAATCTTTAAAAGAGTTAACCAAAATAATACTTTAAAATATTATATAAACTTCACATGTTCCTACAGAAACAAACCCACTAAACTATTCTCTTAAAACACAAGAATTTGCACTAGTTACATATACTTTATACAATTTAAATATTAAAATGGTGACATATTTATACTTACCAAATAGGTACTTACTTAATATAGCTCAATTTAATATTACTTATATTGTTCAATAGGTCGCTAATAGCAAAGATTTTTGACATCTGATGAACCAGTTTCTATAGCTTGACTATGAATAAAATTCTGTAAATAAAAATGCTTCTTTTTTGTTAAATTGGCTATGAGACTTTAAACAAATATCACTGACTTTGTTACCTATTGTAACATCAAAGTTTTAAAATATCCTCTTTAATAGCAATATTGCATATTTACACAGAGCTCCAATTTATTTATTTATGCACAGATAACTAAACATTTATCAGTCAATTTTTGTTAGATAAATTAGGATACAGCATTAGCTTAAATTATAAGCTAGGACTATAATAAGCATATTGCTCAAATTACACAAAAAAAATACTGATGACACTTTGTCTATAAAATAAAAGAACATAAATTTTCACTTTGTCTTAGAAAATGATACATAAGATATCAAAAATCTGTATGTAAACATATAGCTACACTTTATAAAGTTCTATTTATTGATTTATTTCACTGACTGTCACAAACACACAGTTTTAATTCTTTCTTTCACTACAATTATTTAGGATACTCATATCCTGGCCACGGTGGTTGGTATTGACTTCTGTAGTAGTTCTGCTGGAATTGTTCAAACATGGTTACGTTTTGCAACACTCCTTGAGGCTGGTAGTACTGGTCTGACCACTGACTTCTGTCAAAACTGGGCTGTGCCATGTTGTCATACATTCTATAATTAGGTTGCTGTGGCAAGAACATTGAATCATTATATTGACCAATAGGAGAAGGGTACTCTTCACTTTTTTGTATAAATGTTGTGTCTTGAGGTGGCGATGCTTTGGTTGGTGCTTTTTTCCGAGGAGTTTTTGGTGTCCGTCGCACAACAGGTTCTACAACGGGTTCTCGTTTAGCACTCGCCATGAATTTGTGGAATTCATCTTCAAATGCGCTAGGATTCTTATTTAGAGGTTCCACTGGTTTTGCTGTGGGACTAGAAGCTATTGAAGCCTGAGTATGTATAGGTGTTACGGGGTTTGCACTTGTGTATTGATTTAGAAGTGGTTGCATTTCCGGTTTTGCACTCGGTGGACGGTTTAGGTGTGGTTGTGGTAATCTCGGGTTTGGAGCTGGTAGTCTCTGCGCACAAGAGGTTGACTGAGAAGGTTGAGGTCTTATATGTGCTGTATAGGTTGAAGTAGATGGGGTCACAGTTTGAGGTTTGGATACATTTGAACTGTAAGTGTTGTGAGGTCTTGACATTACTGGTGTGAGTGGGGAGCTGTATTCAAAATTGATAGCTTTCTTTGGTGTCCTCGGTTTTCTAGGCTTCTTTTCCGTTTGTTCTTTTGGTTCCTTTTTTGGTGTGGCCTTAGGTTCCTTTTTAACTTTTTCTGGTTTAGATATTGGTGTTTTTCGCTTTTTCGGTTCTTTTGGATCAATTGTAGGTGGTTGGATTATTGTTGTAGATGATGTTGATGGTTTTTCTGCAGTAGAACCTTCAGTGAGAGGATCAGGGGCTATAACTGCTGGCATTTTTACTAGTATCGGTTGTTCCTCTTCAAGATGAGGTGGAGATTCCCAGGTGGATATAATGGCTGCCATATCCTGTTGCTCTTCTGAGGAAAGTTTCTTATTCTTTATTTTTCTCCCTTTTTTAACTGGTGTCTTCTTCTCTTTCTTTTCATCTGTTTCTGTGGTGTCTTCAGCTTTCTTAGTCTTCTTAGTTGTTTCTTCTTCACCTTTCTTGGGCTTGGGATCTTTTTTCTTCTTCTTAGACTTGGATTTTGGAACAGGTGCTTCATAGTCTGAGTCATCATCTGAGTCTATGTACCCTACATCTGGCAATCGGGCTTCGGATGGGTCCATTTCATCTCCTTTCAACCAGATATCTTCAAGAGCATCAAGCTGAGTATCATCTGGTATCATTTGAGGCTTCATAGATGTCATCATATCTAGATCACCCTCAGCCATTGTCATTTCATCATCATCCATCACATCTTGTCCATAAAAAGACACTGCAATAGCCCCTTCTGCTATACTCTTGCTTGCCATAGCTCTTTTCAAGTGGAGAGGGTGACGCTTTTTCTTTTTCCCTTCTTCTGCTTCTATAAATGAGTCTGGGAGTTCTGTGTTGTTCTTGTTGCAGAGTATATCTTGGCCAGATGGATGTGGAGCCGGCATCATCTTTTCCGGCTGTTCTGGGTGGCATCCAATGTCTTGCCCTTTGAGCCAAAGCTCGTAGCGATCAGGTTGGAATCTCTTGACGAATGTGTCCATGGATATCTTTACCATGTCATTGCTGCAGGTGCACTGAGTAGCTCGTTTGCCATACTCAATCCATCTAGGTGCTGCAAAGTTGGTGGATTCAGCACAATTGAAGCCGTGGTTAAAACCTGCATGGTAGCCATAGGGGAAGGTAATCATTATTTCCCCCGATTCCTGAGTAATTTTATTTATGGGCACAGAATACTGTTTCAATATTTGTGGTGATATCAGGGTCATTTTGTGGCGTAAAAAGGCTTGGCAAGTTTTAGCCGAGGTTGGGAAAAATCCTGCAGCTATTCTTTCAAATCTTTTCCCATGTTCTGGAGGGATACAGTACCATGTTTTGGGATCTCCAAAATGCAGATAGTTGATAGAGTAGAGATCCATGTCTTCTGTGTGCCAAGCAAAGGTGGTCTTCCACATACCAAAGTACAGGTATGCAGTGTTGACACCATCAATCTCAATGCCATAATCAGAGTTTACAAAGTCTAGGATGGTACCTAAATGGTTTATATTCCATTCTTTTACATCAGGGTCTGTGATGCTGCCACTGACATCAGCTCCATAGAACGGCGCCACATAAGTGACATTTTTCCAATATTTTCGCTCCAGATCCTCGAAACTGGAGTGGCGAGGCGTGCAGTACTTAGCAGAGTTGGCCATCACTGCGAATTGCTTCACAGTCATCGACTTTTTCTGTATGTTGATTTGTTGGAACAAACCTTGCTTGCCGGTCACAACCTGGCATATAGGCGACGGGATGGTCACGTTCAGCTGCTCCAGGTCGTAGCCAGACTTACGAGGCACCCATTCCGGCGGAGGAATCACTTTTGCCAAGCCAGCCTTGTGGGCACCTTTCGACTCCATATACTGAACGTATTTGTTGAAATCCTTGAATTCCTCCCATGTCGGCCGGAACGTCTGAATCGAGACGCCCCCCGAAGAGGTCCCAGCGTCGTCTCCGGCCACGGACATCGTGTTTATATCACAAACAAACTTTGCAATCCGATCAGATGTATTTCATCACATAAACCGCACTATTACACCATTGTTGCTGTCAATATTATTTTCTCTGACGTATAACACACAGAATTGTTCAAGTCCACGTGCATAAACAGAGCTTTACACAAATTTTAACACGAGATTATATCCGTAACGTAATGATAAAAGATAGGATAAAGTAAATTCAAAGATGGCCGACAAACGAGATGCGCTTGCAACAAAATCCATTCACGACATTTAGGAACTGTGAAGACGCCTATTACAAATTGGGTCACGTACACACAAAAGTTGAAGGGAATATTGAATGAACAAGATTTTTTGGTATAGGAAGCTTTACTTACTGCACCGTTCTTTATTTGCTGTGGAATTAGATTTGTAATGTTGGTATTGTTTGACATTTGTGAAAACAAACTTATTTTGTTGAGGTTAGATTAAATTCCAAAATTTATGTGTGGTTTCCCTACATAGTTTATAGATCTGCTAATGGTACTCACCTGAAATGATTCTTCAAATTCTTCCACTAGATTTCCACTGCCGTTTGAAGGTGCCGCCATTTTAGATAACACATTTATCACGATTTGATTAGGGCTGTCACCTATGACATGGGAAGGGTCTGGCGAACTGCAAATCCAAGCAGAAAATGAAGTTCGTCGTTCTCATTCTGATATCACCGCCCGCTAGCAGCTATCTCACTCTATCACATTATTATGTGCCGTAGAGTAGAGAGAGTATCTCTCTACGTTATGTGCGGTTCCGTTTCTTTCTGACGATTGTTTGAAACTCAAGGACGCAGGGTCATCACACCAAAACCAAACCTACCTCGGCATAAGTAAAATGACTACAATTTTATACTATTTTATTGGTACAAATTTCAATTGCGTTTTATGAATATACAAAATATTTCGTAAATAGTACTCTATGCATAAATCATTAGGGTTTACAATGCATTGGACAAAAACGCGCACAACGATGTGTCACACTGCGCATGCGCATAGGTATGTGACTTCTGTTTTGAAATCAACTACCTTAGCTTCTTTCTTTCTAGTCATGAAAAGTACTACAGCTGAAGCCACGGGATGCAGCTAATAGTAGCCTTTTATTTCCTGAATAAGGAACTTTGTTATAGCCCACGAGACGATAACTCTGTACACGACTGTTCAGCATGTCTTCTGATACTTATAGATCAATCTCAGTCAAAATTTAACAATACCGATCCATTTAATTCAATTCGAATCGAATAGAGCTACCACGATATGTATGCGTAGCTATATTTGCAGACTCTAAATTTCAGTTGGTGTTATGATGGCTAGCTTATAATAGAATATATTATATTCCACTATCAAATGTACAAACTTGCTGTCAAAAGCATCATCGCATCGTGGGCGCAAGAATTTCACACACGGCACGTGGGTACATGACTCACTGTTGTGATCACGTGACCATAACAAACTTTTGTTTACATTCAAACGTCACTGTCACGCCACATCATTCAGTTCATTAACCGGTTCCGGTAGAAGAAGAAGAAGATAGTAGGTAACTACCTTCGTTCATTTTTTTTCATCTTCTTCGTTCTTCTTCTGATTCATGAAAGTTCAATGGTATTATTTTATACAAGGTTATACATAACAGTTTAAGAAAAGATACCTACTATGTCTAAGCCTTAGAAGGTTAAGTCTTTCATCTTAAAAGTTAAAACTATACAAATTAAATACAAAGTATTTTCTCTAAGTATATGTATGTAAATGTACACCATGGTGCTAGTAACCGATCTCAAACATTTTGGATAGATGTTTCCCTTTGAAAGGTAGCTGTCCAATCAGGACCCATATCGTTTCCTGATATGAATTGATTGTATTTATCGATAATCCCTTAAAATATGATTTACATGATTTTGTGTTCTGAGCTGATAGTTTTTTTTATAATTTTATTTTTTTATAAATAACCCGGTATTGAAACATATAATGCGGTACAGTTTTAGCAAAGAAAAACTTTGTAGACTACAATTTTAAGCTTTTTAACTAATTAATTGTGTTATGATTAAAAAAGAAATGAATGAATTATGAACAATTATTCCTAATAATTGTTCATAATTCATTTCGGTCTCGGTCAGAGTCCAATAAGTTCATTCTACTTCAAATAAACGTTACCAACATAACATCACTACAATTTTCTCTATGGACGCCATTATTGGACGACCACAAACTAGCGTTTTGTGTCGATTCGATTTTTCACGTACATTGAAGCTAGTTCGATTTTCCATACATTCAAGTTCTCTGAAGATTAATATTTTGAATTTCCCATTTTGCGTGCGTGAGTGTTTTTATCTCTGTGTAAATATTTGTAACTTCTTCGCATATAAGCGATTGAACTAATTCTGATGAGATTTGGTATGGTGGTAGATTAGACTTTTGATTGACACATATGTATACTTAACATATTTATCCCCTGATTTATCCGGATTACACCTAGTGAAGCTGAAGAGAATGTATAATAAATAGTCTTCAAAATATCTTTTTTTGATGCTTTAGAATTTTGATGGTCGGTCAGATAGTACGTTAGTGACTACTTATATACCTAATATCTATCCATATGGGATAGATATTCAAAGGTTAGGATATAAAAAAAACTTTGACTCGATATATATATTGAAACTACTGGTTCAAATTGAATAAAATTTAAAGCATGCTATATTTTGCAATGCCTGGTAACAAAATAATCAGGCTTCGCAAGTTTAAATACTGTTAGAACTGCTCTCATGTTTCTGTAAGATCCATCTATCGGACAATGTGCAAGTGTGTGACTTGCTATTTGGCCTTAAAACCTTAAGCTGCAAAATACTTTTTTTGAAAACCCATAAACAAAATGGCTTCTGCGTAAGCGGCAATAAGTCTATGATAACCTCAACATTTTGTTTTTCATGTGTATTTTGTTGTTAAAGTGCTATTAAAACAACCGATATTATAATTTAGTGGTTTGATAGTTTTATCTGGACCGTCGCCATGGCGGACGCAGCTGCTAGGCAGTTGCAGTACGAGTACAAAGCTGTAAGTATCAACATAACATATTATCTGCTTTCCCGTTTCGCCTATCGATTTTGCAGTCGTTATTGTGAGTTATTGCGCAATTATGTTGCGCTTGAATCGATAGAGCTACCTGTGGAATGTTTAAATGCCGGTTCCCGGGTCGCAGCGCCCCTTTCTATCCAGATTTTCCAACTGAAAACATCTCTAATAATAAGCTTGTTTTGATCGTGATTCTAGAACTCCAATCTCGTCCTCCAAGCTGATGTGCGCCTCATCGAGCGTCGTGGTCGCGATGAAGCCACTGGAGAAGTCCTGTCTCTGTCGGGGAAGCTCATCGGGACTCGGATGGGTGACCGTGCTCAGCGGACCAAGCCTGAGAAAGCTGAAGAGCGGAAAGCTAAGTAAGTATCCATATTTTAAGCTGATTTCTTGCTCATTGTTACTACTGCTGGTTTCATACTCTTCTCACTTGGTGATTTTATTTTTCTTATTTAGCTGGACATAGGCCTCCTCAAACATGGGTGTGGTCATGGTCCTCCATTTTGTTTTTTGTCTATTATCCAATGTCACTGCTTATCCATATTGCTTGTCTTCTACATGTGCTTACACTGAATTTAAACCACCTGTTGAGTTCCACTCAATTTCACACAGGCTTGTTTGCTCCTTGTCTTCTAAGCTGATTTTGTGTGTCTCAGATATTTTCTTATTCAAAATGTTCCATTTAAAAATCTTTTCATATTCTGTTAAAGAAGAATTCTTTAACAGCTTTCAATTCCTGATTGGCTCTTGCATATATTTAAATGTTATTTCCAATTTTTAACATGACTTAAAACAAAATCCACATATCCTATAAACCAATATTTCTTCCCAACAGACGTCAAAAGCGCGACGAAGCCTCCTACGACCTCTCCAAGTCCAAGTCAGCTCGCGTCACCTGGGGCGAAGACACAGTCCCCGGAGTGCTCTACAGACCCCGAGGCCAGCACACAAGACATGCCTACGAGTTGCTGCTGTCATTCATGCAGAGTGCACTCGGAGATCAACCGAGAGACATCCTCTGTGGGGCCTGTGATGAGGTGAGTTAAATTGGACAAGTCTTTCAGGTCTTATAACTGGTCACTCAATTATGACAGAGTTGGAGTGGACATCAGCAAATAGTTTGAACAGGTATGTATGTTTTTTAATAGGATGTCAGTCTTACAGGAAGGATTGGATCCAGCATCGCTTGCCTAGTTAGCAGTCTCCTACAATATAATTATCTCTCTCAGTTTCTAGCAGATTAGTTAACTTTTTGTATGACTTTAGACTATAAGTCTCTTTGACATAGATCTTTTACTATTGTACCAAAATTCCTATCAGCATTCATACTTTCTGTTGCCTTTGTCAGCCATTTTAGTTGTTCTGCCATTTTGTTGAACAACACACTTTTGCACACTACAGCTAGTTTCTGTATAGATTCCATTTTTCAGATTATGTGTGTACTTAAATCATCTACACTACATTTACCAGGTAGAATTTAATAAGTCAGCCCCCTCTCTGATCAATAGACCTTCTATTTATAGATTGAACTGTCCCCCTAAATGCATACGTAGTATACAATTTGTTCTATCTAGGTAACCTGTGGAAATACCTAGATCGCCTACACAAAAGAAATGTATCCCTGATCAATAGTTCTTCTATTTATAGATAGGATCCACCTCCCCAAACGCGCATGCGCGGTGAGATGAATAATTTGTTGTTACCTATGTGACCTATGAAAGTACCTAGATCTCCTAGACAAAGAAAATGCATCCCTAATCAATAGTTTTTCTATGTATAGATAGGAATGCCCCTAGAATGAGCATGCGCGGTAGAATTAGGTCCTATCCAGGTGACCTGTGGAAGTACCTAGATAACCTGGACAAAGAAAATGTATATCTGATCTATAGGTCCCATCTATTAATAGATAGGAGCCCCGTCCCCAAATGAGCATGTGCGGTACAATCAAATTGTCTCCTACCTAGGAACTATGGAAGTACCTAGATCACCTAGACAGGCAGGGAAAATGTCTCCCTGATCGATAGTGTCATCTATTAATAGATATCCCCCTTGTTCCCATTAAACGCGCATGCGCGATAGTATGAAAACTGGATGTACCTAGGTCCCCTAGACAGCCTAATCGATAGTGCATCTAGACATCCTCCCGCGTCTAGGTGAGACGCGCATGCTCGCTTCAAATGCAGTAAGTTTCCAAAATGATATAAGAAATTTTCTATTGATAGACGGGACTTCTCCGCGACCAAACACCCATGTGTAGTAGAATTAAACTTAGGTTACCTAGATGAGAAGGGGTAGTACCCTAATCAATAGTGCATCTAGACTTCATCCGCGCATGCTCGCGTCATATGAAGTAAATTTGTAAAATGGCGGTATATCCGGTTTAGTCATCAAACCGGATATTATCAATTTTCATTATTTATAGATAGGACTCTCGTCTAACGCGCATACGTGGTAGATAAAAACCTAGGTCACCTACATGGGAAGGGGTATATACAACCCAAATCTATAGTGCATTTAGACTTCAGCCGCGTATGTTCAATAAATTTTCAAAATGGCGGTATATCAATCGAGCAATACTCTTTCGCAATACCTAGGTATTGCCCTAATCGATAATGCATTTAGACTTCCTATATATTCCACGCATGCGCGTTTTTAGTACAGAAAGAAGGGGACTGATTAATACGCATGCGTATAGGAATATGGGCAATGTATCCTAGATTAACTCGAACAGGTAGATCGCCCTCCAGCGTGCATGCGTAGAGATACCTAGGCGTTCTAGATGACTTAGGTGCCAACTGCCACCCTAATCGATATTGTATCTAGACTTCCAAATGTTCACGCATGCGTTTAAGTAGCATCCACAATGCGCTTGCGTGGTAGGCCTGTTACCTAGGTAACCTAAAATATCTAGACTTGCGCTTGGTTCTAGGGACGCTACGCACGCGCGCACAGTGCATTAAAAGAAGGGAACGGGTAGTTTGATATGCGCCTGCGTGAATTGCGTCCTAAATTACCTAGGTGCCACCCTAATCGATAGTGCATCTAGACTTTCTATGTAACATACGATTGCGTGTAATCATGTCTAGGACATGTAAGTTATCTAGATTTCATTACGCACACAGCGTATAAAAAGAGTCCCTACTTTATTAATTCTTTCATCTACATATATATTAAAAGGAGGGAAGAATGCGCCCAGGAGATTCGCATCTCTATACTCATGAGTATCTATCTCCTAGACTAGCCGTCCTAGAGTACGTAGGTCCGGTCTAATCGATAGTGCATCTAGAATCCCAGGACGCCACGCATGCGCTTCAGAGTCTGTAAACTATTTTACGAGAGGGTTTTAACCTTCAAGATACGCATGCGTGTGTACATACCTAGATGTCCTAGGTTACCTAGGTGCCACCCTAGTCGATATTCCATCTAGACTGCCTAGGTGCCGGATAGAGAGCATAGAATAGTTGCATATGCGTTGAAACCTAAAATAGGAAGGGGCTCATTCATAAACGCGCATTTTTTCAACTAAAACAGGTTTGCACTTGACCATCGTTTGCCCGATGGCAAGCAATAGCTATGGTCTAAAATAGATGGGTGGATGGATGGTCGCTAGACATCCTAGGATACCTAAGCGACGACCTAATCGATACATCCAGACTTCAGACCGTGGTAGGTACTCACCTAGGTGTCCTAGGTTACCTAGGTGCCACCCTAATCTCTATTGCGTAAAATAGTTGCGTCGAAACCTAAAAGGGAAGGTGCTCATTAATAAACGCGTATGCGTGCTTGACTAGATCCCTAGGCATCCTAGGATACCTAATCAATACATCCAGACTTCAGCCCGGACCTAGGCACTCTACGCATGCGCGAAGAAATTCATATTCAAAATGGCGACAAAAGAGGTGCAAGTTGGAGGTAGGAGATATTGTTGTAATATTTGTAATAGTCTGTTGTTAGTTATTATTTAAACGAGTCATGTGATGTGAGAAAAATGATCAAGAATTGTTTGGTCCTCTTTCTTCTATAGGTAAGTTGGTTCCGTACTTAGTACTTTTTGTACTTAAATATAGGGTGAATTTATCATCATCATCATCATCAGTTTCTAGAGCCCACAGCTGAGCGTAAGCCCCCCCTTTTTTCAACTTTTTCTTTAGTAAGTAACTAATTGTGTATGATTTTTTGCATTTCGTTGAATGCATCCAAAGTCGATAGTTCATAGAGCCACCTGAAAGGCATACGCCTCCTCTTTGGAACTTTTCTTTCTTTCAACAATAAACTGGTTACGCCGCCATTTTGCCTGCGGAATGTTGCCACTGGAGGAGATAACAAGTTTTTTTTATCCCAGGTGCTGGTGGTCCTCAAGAATGATAAGCTGAAAGATCCCGAGAAGAAGAAGGAGATAGAACTACTCCTGGGACCTGTGGCTGATGAGAGGTTCGCGTTGCTCGTCAATTTGGGTGAGTATTTTTTAATTTTTTTTCTAGATTTCATACATTTCATTTACTCGATACCACGGTATACAATAAATAAATTAAACAAATAAATATTCCGGGACATTGCACACAGCGCCATCTAGCCCCACACTAAGCAAACGCTTGTGTCGTGGGTACTAGATAACGGATATAATACTTATATGCCCTGCGTGTCGCCAAGGACAGGAATGAGTGGAATAATATGTTAAGACGAAAGGTCATAAAAAATTATGGTCATGACCCTCAGACATGAGGAATCCATGACCTGAGGAGGATGAGATTTCATGCGAGGAAAACACTTTTTTCTATTTAATTCTACACAATAACACCCTCAGCCTGGGGCCGGGTACTTTACTAAGGTCTATTACATTTATATAACAACAATAATCTACATTATCTTGAGTATACATATCTCTTGAGTCGTTTTTCCTCATGACTGAGGGTCGTGACTCCCCCACAGAATGAATTCGTTAGGGGAGTTCTCTTGGGCAGATACATTGTGGTGGGCGCCCAGGTCCTTCCACGGAAGACACATGCCCTCGGATATTGTGGTCCTTAAACATGTCGGTTTCCTCCCAAGTCCCAATGTTTTTCCTTCACCGTTAAGCTTAACTTGAAAATACAAGTCATTAGTGTAGGTACGAAAATAAAGTAAGTACATTATCTTAAAATTATTAAAATAAAAATAATAATAAATGATAATAATAAATAATAATAAATTTAATTATTATTAAAATGAAGTAAGTACACCGTACTACAACGATGCTCAACATCAAGCGAGTTGTGGTCAAAAAAACTCAATCTCGTCTATCTTGCAAAAAAGGTTTTTTTTTACATTTGTTACCTAATGTTTAGTGGCTAGACTCTTTCAATGTAAGTTAATAAAAAATATGGCTATCAAATAAAAGACTCTTTATTCGAAATAAACTTTATGAAAACTGTAATCAATTAGCTTACGAGTACAAAGTAATTAACTGGTCAGCCGTTTATGTATGTTGGATGCCACATCAATTTATAAAAAAGTTGTATTGTCCATGCTATGTTGTACATTAATTCATTTCTGATACACATTACAATTCTTCCTTTTCCGTGACTGAATATAAGCTAATTTGCATCAGCATCATCATTATCATCAACTCATAAAATCAACTGCAGAGTAAAAGCCACCTTCGCTCGCATTATTTCAGGTTAAAAAGAAGCCTATGACTACTTTGACTAGGCTACTTTTTTATCCCGAAATAATGCGAACGAAGACGCCGGCGTCCACTAGTACCTACATACCAAAAATCAGGGCGAGCCGTTCTGCCGTTTTCGCGTGATGAGCGTTTAAATAAACAGACAAACAGAGACACAGATATACAGACAAAATTTCTAGAAATTGTTAGAACGTGTTCTGCTATCAATTCGAAGTATGTCCAAACATTTTTTTCAAATATCTTCAATGTACAGAATTTCAACGATTTATCATATGTATAGATATAGAAGATTTCTATGACTGACTCCGTGTCTTCCACCTAATAGTCTTCCAACTCGACGTCGGCGTCAGTGAAACAGACGATCTCGAATATGGCGTCGGTTCTGTATCGAGTCGGTTTGCCGATCTTCTTCAACAGAGCGACTAAGTCAATGGTCGCCGGCTGCCGCTCGATTGGGCCGTATCCGCCTGCTACGTGACCTGTAAATGTTTTTTTTAATTAAAAAAACACCCGAAAACACTCTTTAAAAAAATTAAAACCCAAATAATTTTGTGGCACATATGGGAGGAGACCCAATACCCCTTAGTGGGTCGATAAAGGCTAAAGATGACAATAAAACCTTTTCTGAGCCGCGATGCTATAGTCCAATACAGTTACAAATGTATTAATGTATAGTTAATTATATTAAAGTATTCTTTATTCATAGTTAAATATATGTACAATTGCACAATAGTGTACAGCTAGTGTTCAAATCCTACCGTTTACTAAATAATTACACATAGAAACAACAAACTTTGCGATCCGTGCAATCAGTTCAATATCTTGAACAGTGCCAATTCAGTTTAAATACTTGGGTCAGCTAACCGTACATACCTTCAATCTCCACCATTAACGGCACTTTGACAGTGAAAGTTCTCCGTTTGACAACCAGGTTTGCTCTGACAGCTTGTCCGGGGCTCAACTTGACAGACACGCCGCGACTCGAACCGACCACCTCTGATTTGGACTTTGTCATACTTCTACCCGTCGTGGTTGTAAAACTCATGTGCGCTGAACCTTGAATGTATATGTCTGCACCTGTAGAGAAAAAAAAAAATTTACCTAAAGAATTGCATATAATACAAATGTAAATATTTATAAAGGTAGACACCATTTTATGGTGGAAGTGCCGAAGAACGAACACAGCATTTTGCCTCTAAGTTTATTGTACGGGCGGCAAAGCTTTGGAATACTTTACCGAAAGCTGTGTTTCCTGCGAACTATAAACCAGGGTTCTTCAAATCTACAATTAATAGGTATCTTATAGGTAAGGGTATTACACCCAAGGCTGCAGCAATGCTTAACATCAGGCAGGCTTTAGTCAAACGCAAACCTATCCCACGTTAAAAACAACATATGAATATAGCTACAAAATCTTTTTTCTTAAGATTTGTTTATGCTTTGGACAACGTCGTTAATCTGGTTTACCAATAAGATGTTGCTAATCAAATCAAGTATTCTGCTTATCAAGTAACAGTTTGTTGGCCAAATAGTACTTATCAATATGGAACTAATACGGTTTTCAGTCACATATAGGTAATTTCGCGTATGTTGTTCACGCGTTTCGGGTGTAATGACACCCATCGTCAGAACGTACGTTCTGGGACCAGCGCGCACACTGCGCATTGCCAGGACAAATACTACTTGCTTACTAATCTGAAATCCTTTGCTGGCGTGGTGGAGTAAGTGCCGGACACGCTAGAGTGCTGTCTCTGTATTGGCCTTATGTAAGCGGAGAGATCTTTCTCTTTCCTGGTTGATTATAGTGCTATTCCAATTTTATATAAAACTATCAAGATACATTTAACTAGCTAAATATGTTGGTTAAATCTGACGACTCCATTACTCTAGCTTACAGAACTATACCTACATTTTGCTAACTAATGTTTCTTGCTAACCAATTAATTTTGCTTACCAATCTCAAATCCCTTAGTGGTGCTATGGTTAGATGACCAGCCGACTTCCACTGTGTGTGTGACGTCCTCTCGCAGTGTGGTGGAGTAGGTGCCGGCCACGCTGGACCGGTTGCGCAGAGTGTCGCTGGCCACGGCTAGCGGGCGGCAGCGCTCGCTCACTTGCACCTCGCTCGGTATTGGTCTTATGTGGGCGTCGTAGCCTAAAAAACAACATGTAATAAAACTGAAGAGAGTCGAAAGTCTGTTCATTAAAGACATTAAAAAAAAATCTTATTGATAGCTATATAACGCGATAGCGATAGAACACGTTCCAAAAATTTCTAGAAATTGTGTCTGTTTATCTGTTTATTTAAACGCTCTTCACGCAAGAACGGTTGAACGGATGTTCATGGTTTTTGATATGTAGGTAGTATCAGGTGTTGAGAGTGATATAGGCTGCTTGAAATAATGCGAGCGAAAGCAAGTCAATTCTTGGGATGATGATCATAATCTTGGGATTTATTTGGTTTATATTATGATTTATTCTACAAGTACTAACTAGAGCACCATGAAAATAAAGAGAGTCCATCGCAGCTTCGCTATTTCCTATAAAGGTTCTTATTCTAAAAGTACCAGGGCACCATAAGTTTACCGAAAGTCATGAACGGTCCCCTATACCCGCTGCCCATCCTTCTCAAGCCATCCTCGATCTCGCTTCTGCTCAGATTCAGTCCGGATAGCGTTTGAGGGAATCTCTCAGTGTCTGTACCGTGGATCGATACGTCAGGGCGGCCCGAGGAAGTGGAGATTTCTATTTCGATAGGCATGTTTGTAGATCTGAAATAATAATAAAATAATTTAGTTGTAATAACCGGCTAGCACGTACGTCAAAAATTACGTCGAAAAATTAGCTCGACAAGTGCTAGCCGGTTATTACAACTAAATTAAATCATGCCTTACGGGAACTATAATACAATAATAAAATATACTAAGTAGAAAGGGTTACATTAAATATTTTTTTACTGGTTTACTTTGTCATAATGAATGTTGCATCATTAATGGTGTCATTAAGTCATAGAATCGTTTTTGACATTATCTCTACATATAATACAGCTGAAGAAGGCCGCAAGTCTGAACATAGAAAATATTAGAAAAAAAAATGTTTGTTTACTTTAAATCCATAACAGAACACGTTTCAGCATTTTATAGATTTTGTCTGTTTCTCTGTTTATTTAAATTGCTTATAACGCAATAACGGCTGCCCGGCTAAACGCTTTTTATCTCAAAATAATGCGAGCAAAGCCGCGGGCGTCCACTAGTATGTTATAAGCATAACAATGTATTGTATTTTCGCATTCAATTCGACTATTGATGAGACGCTAGTCTTTTTTAGTAGTTTTTCTTAGTTCTGTCCACATGGACAAGAACAAGAAATGACCCACATGCACAGTCGTGTGCATGCTATTTGTATATCTTTAAGTTATAATATTTTTAAATTGACAACACCCCTTTACAGTGTTCTACTAGTATTAAGTTCTGGGTTGATATTGCCTGAAATAAATGACTTTTATTTATTATTTATTTATTTATTATTTTTATAACCTACACATTTAAAATAAATTATTCGTCTAAGTATCCGAATAGAATCAAATATTTACACCTACCAATCGAATCGTAAACTTTTCCTCGTTAAGGTTAGCAAAATAATACATTATACTTGATTCTAAAATAGATTACAAATAGCTCGAAAGACTTTTGCGAGGTTGCATCATGATTTCAATTAATGCCTCTTACTCTTTATAAATATATATAATAGCACACGATTTTGAATGAGTTTTGAAATGACAATGTAGCTTGTCACTGCACTGAGATAATCACCGCAATACTAACATTTAACCCTCACATTATTGTCCCTATACCTACATTTATTATAATAAAGCTTAAGAGGGTCGAAAATCTAAACATTGAAGATATTTAAAAAAAATGTTTGGCTATACATCGAATTGATAGCAGAACATGTTCCAAAAAATTCTAGTTTATCTGTCTGTGTCCCTGTTTGAGACACAGATAAACTAGAGAAGATTGCACAATAATTGCACTATTCCTTTACTCAAAATTGAAACTCAAATCAAAGTGAACTCAAAATTAGCATATAAAAACAATAAATTAAATAATGGCTTACTATCATTTAAAATCGCGTTCATAGATCACGCCACTTCTCAGAAATCGTTTTATTTTCTAACCTTTTCTTTCTCTTTCAAAGTCGATAAGTGCGAAAGGGACAGACGAACAAAGGCGTGAAGACATTTAAAACAATTGATAAAGTTTATTTACTTACTTGCTGTTTTATGTGTATTCAATCAAATATCAAAAAAAGATTTGGATCTCTTGCGAAATTTTAAAGAAATTGAATTATTTATTGTACTTTTTTCACTAAAACAATTCGCATAATGGGAGACTTCCGTCTGCGCCGGCACCGCGTCAGATTGCGTTTATGACGTAAAAAATATCTCAACTCGACATATTGCAATTTTACTTTTCGTATAGGTCGTATGCTAATGGCGCTACTGGAACTGTGTTTCTGCAATTTCTACCATATTTTGTTAGTTCAGATTTTCGCCATCCGCAGAAAAAGTATGTGCGTATTGGTAGTGAAAATTGACATTGACAGTTAGGCGCTGTCAGAGAAAATGTCAGGAATCGCAGTGTTGCCTAAGCTGCATTATTTTTGCCAAATTTTTAGGTAATATTTTTTAATAGATACTCTTTGGTAAAATTGTGTTGTTTGGATATAAAAGAAACGTCAATATATCTTTAGTGTGCAACCGTTTTCAATCTACCTAGTCAGGTCATAAATTCTGTCACATGTTTAATATAAAATAATTGAAACAACTTTATTCTTTATGTTACCATTTATATACCAAAATGAACTTAACAAAACATAGATTCTTATGACAATGAAGTTTATTCAAAATGACCTCCGTGATTTTGAATACAGGCCTTCAATCTGCGCGGCCAGTCGTCTAACTCTGCACGAACGAAGTCCATGTCAATATCGGCGGCTGCCTTAATCAAGGATGTCTTGAGTGACTCCAAATTGGGATGAGGCTTTGAGCACGCCTTTTCCTCCAAGTGTTGCTATATCTTGTAATCTAACAGACTCAAATCTGGACTGGAGGAGGGCCAGTCTTCGTGCCGGATGAAGTCGATTTCACGCGCCGCCAGCCAGTCTTGTGTGCTCTTCGCTCTATGAGCTGGCGCCGAATCTTGTTGGAATACCCAGTGCTTGTTATTGAACATGATATGAGAAACAGGTTCCACAAGGTTCGTCAGGACTGTATTTTGATACACAACTGCATTCGTTTTTACACCTTTCTCACAAAAATGTACCTCTGTTAAGCCCCAATAAGAAACTCCCAACCATACCATGAGCGAGGATGGAAAATGACCTCGTTGGACACGCGGAATACGTTTGCTCGCTTCTTCACTACTGTGTGCGTACACCTTATCATTTTGTTTGTTGTAGCTCTCTTCTAAGGTAAAAAATTTTTCATCCGAAAAAAGAATTTACCGATATTTTTTTCCCGCGTACCGCTTCAACAAAGCGCGGCATCTCTTCAGTCTCAGGTCCATTAGACGAGCATTCAAACGATGTCCTGTTTTTCTTCGATATGCCCGAAGCCCTAAGTCTTCATTTAACACCCTTTTCACCGTGGTTCTGCTTAACCCCATCTGAAGGGCCAACAGTTTCTGCTTACGTTTGGGATTTCTTTGAATTCACGCCTTCACAGCTTTTATCACTGCTGGAGTCCTAACAGACCGAGGGTGACCACTTCTTGACCTGTCATCTATACTAGAGTCTTCATTGTATCGTTTGATGGTACGATAAACGAATCTTTTGGTTATATTCAAATTTTTCAGTATGTCAAAAATTTGTATTGGCGCGTAACCGCAACGATGCAATGCAATAACTGCAACACGGTCTTCTTTCAGCGTCCACTCCATATTTAAAAATGAGTAAAACTCTAAAAAGTATACATTTTTATTTTCATGAACAATTCGAAATTCGAATTCAATAAACTTTTTTGTGGCCAGCATTCTAAAAAAAAAGTTTTTACCGTGTGACAATACTTATGACCTGACTAGGTATATAAATACCAACATAATGATTTATCTATTGTTATCAAAAATGTTTGTGACTCCTTCGTTTTCTCCTCAAACTGTGAGCTAGTGAAGCATTTTACTGAACAAATATCTATTTTATTCGCTGATAACTTATAGATAAGATGATGTTATATATTTATGCGTACCTAAATATAATAATTTACTAAACCTGCGCGTTATGATGAGTAACTGGCGCAATTCACTCGTGATACAAGTAGTAGATGATGATGATGTAAACTTTTTTTTTTTAAGGGAAAATGAGAAACTTTGCAACACAAATCAGCTACAAATATAAACATAACATATGTAAAACATGACTCATACCAATTCCCGACTGTTAGGTATTTACATTTGTGTGTTATCAGAAGCTACATACGAGTATGAATCTATACATTATAATAAAGCTGAAGAGTGAGTGAGTCTGAACAATGAAAATGTTGAAAAAAGTTTCGAGATACTTCGAATTGATAGCAGAACACGTTCCAATAATTTCTAAAAGTTTTGTCTTATTATCTGTTTTATAATCTGTGTCTCTGTTTATCTGTTTGTTTGTTTATTTAAACGCCCATCACGCTAAAACGGCTGAACGAGTCATAATGATTTTTGGTATGTAGGAAGTATGAAGTCCCGGAAGTGTCATAGGCTACTTATTATCCCGTAATAATGCGAGCAAAGCCGCGTGCGTCAACTTATATCTTTATATGTACGTATGTAATTTATCGCATGAGTGTAAGAATACAAAGTCCATCAACTCCATGTCATACCACTAGCGACTCCCGCGGTGTTACTTCCATTAATGCGGCATGAAAAGTAGCCAGAGATAGAGTAGTAAATGTGTTAAGACAGCATTAAATATGTCTGCATATCAAATGGTATCCAAATCGGTGCTTTTAACATATAAAAAGCGTTTATTTGCACTTTTAAAAGGGTTGTACAGTAAGGTTGATTGAACATATTACATATGAGTTACATAAACTAGGCCTTGTGGATTACTGTACGCTAATAGGCAAACACTAGATATCACACTAGGTCTATTCCTGTGCTGTGACATCCAGTTTTTCTTATTTTAAAAGCAACACAGCACTAAATTAAGCTTTTGTTATGACAATTTAACGTAATTACGTAAGTCAAATCGGTTCTTCTTTACAGTCAAACGGCTGACTGTAAAGAAGTAACAAACGTTCACATTCAAACTTTCTTCGTGGATGGAATTTATTAAATACTATATTCGTATGAGAGTGGCCGACTCTGGTGTCAAGAGCCCCCGACATGGCTTAACTACTGCTGTACTGCGACAAACAGCTGGGACCTATAAGTTAACGTGTCAGCCGACCCATATCCATACTTATTAGTTAGATTAATATTTTATCGTCTTACTTCTTTCAAATTATATACTTTTATGACACGAAAAGTTGATTATTAATATTTTGTTTATTAATCTATATATATAAAACTCAAAGGTGACTGATTGACTGACTGACTGATATAGTGATCTATCAACGCACAGCCCAAACCACTGGACGGATCGGGCTGAAATTTGGAATGAAGGTAGATGTTATGACGTAGGCATCCGCTAAGAAAGGATTTTGATGAATTCTACCCCTAAGGGGATAAAATAGGGGATGAAAGTTTGTATGAAACTTTGTCAATTTTAAACCGATCGGGCTGAGACTTTGCATGCATATAGCTACTATGACGTAAGCGCTCGCTATGAAAAGATTTTGATAAATTCTACCCCTAAAGGAGATAAAATGAAGGATAAAAGTTTGTATAAATCTTCTTAGATTTTCCCATTTTTGTCTAGCCGAAGGGAAAAATTGCTCTTACAACAGAACTATTTGCATGCGCTGCCTTAACAGTTGTATAAAATATAAATAAAATCTATACTAATATTATAAAGCTGAAGAGTTTGTTTGTTTGTTTGTTTGTTTGTTTGATCACGCTAATCTCAGGAACTACTGGTGTGAATTGAAAAAATCTTTTTGTGTTTAATAGACCATTTATCGAGGAAGGCTATAGGCTATATAACATCACGCTGGAACTAATAGGAGCGAAGAAATAATGGAAAATGTGGAAAAAACGGGGAAAATTATTCATCTTTGAGGGCTTCCGTTGCATGCGCTGAGAAAACGGTTCAAGATATCACAAAAATATGTATGAAATAATTATTTCTCTTAAAATAATCTAACAAAATGTCTTCAACAATATTATGTCTATCTTTTAAGGTTAACTCACTAGAACCGTTTTTGTCTTTACTAATATTATAAAGCTGAAGAGTTTGTTTGTTTGTTTGAACGCGCTAATCTCAGGAACTACTGGTGCGAATTGAAAAATTATTTTTTTGTTTAATAGACCATTTATCGAGGAAGGCTTTAGGCTATATAACATCACGCTGCAACTAATAGGAGCGAAGAAATAATGGATGCCAGGAAGTCAGGGGTATACAAATTGGTGTGTGACGAGTGCAATGCTGTGTCAGGACACAAAGGTCAGACAGGAGGAAATTTCGAGACCAGATACAAAGAACATATGGCAGCCCATAGGAACGAGCACCCAGAAAGATCACACTTTGCGAAACATTTATTAGACACCGGACATACTTTGCAAAATAACCACACGTAACAGATTAAGCAAATATGCGAAAAAAGAATTCCGTTTGTGCGTGTGGGAGCTGCTGAAAATACTGAAACACCAGGGTCAACCTTTTACGTTTTTTTTTTTTTTTTTTTTTATAGATTCCACCAACGTCCCTGGCGTGGCCAAGGTTTTTTTGTATCTTATCTATGTATTTGATTCTAATTTTTAGAATTTTAGAATCAACCTTTTACGTTGCTGAACGACCAAACAAACTTGGTATCATCACCATTGCTACGAACTTTCATTGGTAATGGAACAAACACCACCTAATTTGGTAAACACGCGAGCGATGACGCAACGACGGTTACGTTAGTGAGTTTGAATAGTAACGGTCAGGCAATGACACATCGTATGAAATCATATTACATTATATAAGGAGCGGTCGTTGCTCGCCGAGCTCACTTTCGGACCGACGCTCGAGGAGTCAACACGTCCTGAGGATGCCTCGTGGAGAGGCGAAACACGTGTCGACGAAAACATCTTGCCGAAGAAGAACAACAAAGCTTCAAGACACAAGGTGCGGTGTTAGTAAGATCTTGAGATCCACGGAGGCCACATTGGTTAGGAGGTGAGGTGTGGCGGTGGTATATGGAGGAACACACCTAAAAACCATCAAGTCTGTTGTTTGATGTCGGTTAAGGAGCAGTCGCAACGGAAAAAACACTACACATTTCTGCAGAGTTTCAGTTACAATGGATTTCCGCAAAGTAACGCATAATTCAATATTTTACAAAATATGTATAAAACAATTATTTCTCTTAAAATAATGTAACAAAATGTCTTCAACAATATATGTCTATCTTTTGAGGTTAACTCACTAGAATTGTTTTTATGGTAATAACTATTCCACGCGGACGAAGTCGCGGGCACCAGCTAGTGAATGATATGATTATTAATATTTTGTGTACTTTCGTAAACAGCAAAAATAATGATGTATTGACTAGTTACCTGGAGCTATTAATAAACGATTTGTTTTAAGATATCTTTTTTTTTACTCTATATATCTGTTTATGTGTCACCAGGCAAGAAGATAACAGACTTCAACCTCAGCACGGCGACAGAGGGCGACGCCGAAATAGACGAGACATACGGCATCAATGTGCAGTTTGAGGAGTCTTCTGAGGAGGACGACGAAGATGCATATGGAGAGGTGAGTTTGACATTGACAGATAAGACTTTGACATTGACAGATCGCTACTGGTATCATAGTGAGTGGATGTTACAAGTGTCTCCTGCTGGTCTAGACTGAAAAAGACAAAACGATGTGCAGTTTGAGGAGTCTTCCGAGGAGGACGACGAAGATGCATACGGAGAGGTACGTTTGACATTGACAGATAGCCACTGGTATCATAGTGAGTGGATGCAGTTTGAAGAGTCTTCCGAGAAGTATGATGATGATGCATATGGAGAAGTAGGTTTTTTTTTCATGAAAATTACCTGTTTCTATCTTCTTCATTATAAGACCTAAAAAGGTTCAAACTGGCCTTTGAGGCCTCTAGCGTGACTTGACAACCTTTATACAGCACTGTGTTGACAAACAACAAGGACCTACAATTTGTCGTGTCATCCGACACACGGAAATAGAATCCCTAGAGGGTTGAAACTTTGGAGAAATTAGTAGTGTTGTTGTCGCAGCCGAACAACACTACATATTTCACCAAAGTTTCATCTGCAATGGATTTCCGCAAAGAAACGCCTGATTCAATATATTGTCCCTAGAGAGGTTAAAAACTCTAGCTAGACACTAGACTAAGTCACATTTATACAAACTTTACAATGTTGCTTTGATATCTTCTTATCGTATGGGAGTGGTCAACTATTGAGACAATGGTTTTCAAAGCCCACCTCCCCAGGGATCTGTGGCATGGCTTTACATTAGAGTACATACTTTCTTTGAATATGAATGAATATTATATTAATTTAATCAATATATACTTACCTGGACATTTCCCACAGCGCCATCTAGCCCCCATATCTAATACTAAAGAAACGTGTTATGGGTGCTAGGCTAGCACCTATGACAAAAACGTTACTTTAGTATAATCATCAGCCTGTTATCGCCCACTGCTGAGCATAAGCCTCTCTTCTTGTACGCCACTCGTCCCGGTCCTGCGCAAATTGAATCCAGGTGATAATACTTTAGTATATAACAGATATAATAGTTACTAAATTTTTTTCATAGGTACGTGAAGAAGACAAAGAGGAGGGCGAAGCCTCGGATAATGAGAAAGAGAAGGAAAGCAGCGGTGAAGAGGACAGCGATACAGAGGGGAAGAAAACGCATGCTGTGAGTTATAGTTTGAGTAATTCAATAAAATGTTACCAGTATGTTCTAATTATTAGCGTCTTTTCTAAATTTGTGCTGCTATTATATATTATATATATACTATAATATAAAAGCGAAAGTTAGTTTGTTAGTATGTTTGCTTCTCTTTCACACCGCAACATAGTGACAGATATTTTTTTTATGTGTGATAGTATATAACAACCAAAGTTAACCCAAACTAAAAGGTGATAAGAAAAGTTTTGAAAATCATATGCGTTTGTAATTATTTTACCTTTAAAATGTCATTTGTTATCCAAGATGAAGGCAAATTTAAGGAAGATTGAGATTCCATTGATTGTCATATGTTTAATCATTAATCATCACAAATTTAAGGGCGAGGCCCTTGTCTGTGGAGGCGCCATCCTTCCCGATTTTCTATAAATTCCTTGACCTCCTTATATGACATGACGCCCGCTTTCTCCTTTACTTGCTCCATGTATACCAAGCCAGCCCCAACGGAAGACCAGCGCTGATTGCTTCCAGTAATCAGCATTATGCTGAGTTGGGGCAGACTTATTTATTTATTGTATGTATGTGTGTATATTTGCTAAATATCTGTAAATCTGTCTCAATAAATGTATTTCTATTTTTAATATTTTTTATTCCTATTTTCTAGCTATCAGAGGAGCAGTCGCAGAAGCGTCGCGACCAAGCCCTGCATCCGATGGACATCGATGCGTACTGGCTTCAGAGGCGGCTGTCCAGACACTTTCCTGACGCCATGGTGTCACAGGTAACATAATATAACGGCGGTTTCAGCGTCTGCTTTTCATCCAGACGAACCCTGGTTCGAATCCGGCCCTACATCAATGACTTGTATTTACAAGTTATGTGTGGATTTGCACTCGCTTAGCGGTGAAAGAAAACATCGTGAGGAAACCGATATATTTGAGGACTACAATGTCCGAGGACATGCGTCCTCCGTGGAAAGACCTGGGCGCCCACCACGATGTGTCTGCCCAAGAGAACTCCCCTAACGAATTCATTCTAAGGGGGAGACACGACCCTCAGTCATGAGGAAATACGACTCAAGAGAGAAATAATATAATGTACTAGTAATATAATGATAAGACTCTTATATTCGTTCGTGTTGGCAAGATTAAGCAACAATTAATACAAATAGAGTATTAGTTAGGATACACATTTCCGTTACAGACATTTTACTGACTAAAGTACTTATGTATGTGTCTTGCCATAGTCAGCTGTTGACGCAGTCTTTGGATGGGTGATCCAAAGAAAGAATTTCTGTAGATCGGGTGATACATTAAATTGTTAGATTCACCTGTGTATCTTGGTATACAGAATCTCTTGACGCTTCTGTGGATTTGGATGACATATTCAACTTTAAAATGTTTCTATTTCAGGCGAAATCCAGCGAAGTATTGCGCGCGTTGGCGGAAGCGGCAGACGACAGAGATCTCGAGAATAGACTAGTGCTGCTCCTCGGGTACGACTGTTTCGAGTTCGTCAAACTGCTCAATAAATACAGATACACTGGTGAGTTTATATATACTCGTATATATTTCGTACTTCCAAACGTCTTATAGTTAACTAGCTGTGACAGCGACTTCGTCCGCGTAGAATAGTTATTTTGAGCATCATATCGTTTTCGCAGCGCGCGCAACGGAACCCCTCAAAGATGAATAATTTTCCCCGTTTTTTTTAAAGATTTTCCATTGTTTTTTAGCTCCTATTAGTTGCAGTGTTGTGTTATATAGCCTAAAGCCTTCCTTGATAAATGGTGGTAAACAAAAAGAATTTTTCAATTCGCACTAGTAGTTCCTGAGATTAGCGCGTTCAAACAAACAAACAAACTCTTCAGCTTTATAATATTAGTATAGATAAAATATGTAGATACAAAATACATTACATTATTCGTTTTCGCTCCGGTTTCAGTACGCATTCTTCTACTTACTTTATTAATTATATTTGGTATCGTTTTGTTATTATTTTCATTTACAGCAAATCTTACCCAATGTATAGGAATGATACTTCCGATCAGAAACGCGTGTGCCGATAACGCTTCGAGCAAACAAAAACAAAGTATTCATGACAAAAATATAAAGAGGGCTATTATAAGTAACTCCTTACATACCTATTATTATGTTTGACATGTTTTTAATAACAAAAAATTTCATTATGTTACTAATAAAACTTGACATTGTAACTACTAAAATTTTATTAAAACTAAATGTTATAAATTCAATTTGACGAGATATTGTAATTCGTGTAGCATATTCTATGATATTAGTACTTATACCTATGTTACAACTTTACAATATCAATAAAGATTCTTTATCTTTATCTTATCTGAAAGTGTATTCACCTATAGCTCAGTCTGACGTCGCGAATTTTTCAAGTTATAAAGTTTATCGTCCTTTCCAATAGATATATGGCACTAAGTTCTGGTATGACTACTTCTTATTTACGATAAATTTCTTGTTTCCAGTGTTGTACTGCACGAAACTAGCGTCGTCCCAGTCGGAGAGCGAGCGAGCGTCGATCCGTGAAGAGATGTCGCGCGCGCCGCATCTGCACAAGATACTCGCGCAACTCGACACTGGCAAGGGGGAGGACGAGGTAAACTACTCCTCATTTACTTGTCATTACTGAGGGTCGTCACTGTACACTCCTCCACTGCACGAAACTAGCGTTGTCCCAGTCGGAGAGCGAGCGAGCCTCGATCCGTGAAGAGATGTCGCGCGCGCCGCATCTGCACAAGATACTCGCGCAACTCGACACTGGCAAGGGTGAGAACGAGGTAAACTACTCCTCATTCACTTGTCATTACTGAGGATCGTGACTTCACGGCAAAATTAATTCGCAGGGAAAGTCCTCTGGGGCGCCTAATATCTTACACAGATGACACATGTCTCAAGATTTTGTGATCTTCAAACAACGGATTCCTCATTCCTCACTTTACCTTCGCCGTCTTGAGTCGTATTTCTTTTTAATGAGGGTCGTGAGTCAACACAGATTTGGGGGAGTTATCTCGGGTCGAGCGTCTGACTAATGTTGTAATAATGTTTTATGTTATTGTGATTTCTCTCATTCGCTCTCTCTCTAAACGACCTGATTTGGGAGAGCGGGTATAATATTAAAATTCAATTAAATAATAATAGATAACATAGCCAGTGTATTATATTTGTCCTAGCGGTTATGAAGTAACAAATTCAAAGCGTTATTCAGCAATGTTATATAAAACTTTCAGCATGTTAATTAGAAATAGTTAAACACATAGCTTATTAACGTAACAAATCTTGTGATCTCTGCGTTTTCTTTGACACCAGCAATACTGTTTTTTTTTCAATATTAAAATTTAATTAAGCTCTGCAATGATTTTTTTTTAAATTTATTAATCATTTTTATCATTGCAGGCAATGGAGACATCAGAAGCGCCGCGGAAGCGACACAAGATGGATACAGACACGGTCGCGGGCGGCGGACAGGTCACCGGGGCTAGAAAAGTAAGATTTTATATTGATATGAAAAGAAAAGAAAAATTATATTCAATATAACCAATTTTGGGTCAGAAAAGCAAGGCTGACATAAATAGAACTGTTCCATTGTGTATGGCTCGGAAAACTAATTTTTTAGTCCCACATTTTTATTTGACTAAAACAGGTTTGCACTTGACCACAGTTAACATAAAATAAGAGTTATAACACTCTTATTTTATGTTGTAGTTTGATGTCTGTAGCTTTGTGATTGCCAAACATAGATAATTTCTATTTTACATTATTTCCCCGTAGAAATAAAGTTTAATTGAGTGATCCAAATTTATATATAGGTACTAAAGCTTTATACCATAAATGATTTGGCTTAGTTAGTATCAGTTTTCTTGTATTTGCTTTTATGTTAATTTAATATTTTGTCTATAGTTCTTTTTCTAATTAACTACATTTTGTCCTAGGTTCTGCAACTGGAAGACCTGGTATTCGCGGCAGGATCTCACTTCATGGCGAACAAAAGATGTCAACTGCCGCCTGGATCTTTCAGGAAACAGAGAAAAGGTAATTTTTAACCGATTTCCAAAATAGGAGGTTATCAAGTCTTCTGAAAGTTTTATTTTTGTGGATATGTTACGCGATTTCTCCGTTGCTTATCAACCGATTTCAAAAATTCTTTTTTTATTCGATGAGGATAGTTTCCGAGATGGTCCCATAAATATTGTTTTTCATTCAGTTCAGTACTTTTTGAGAAAAAACCAATAAACCAACAAATTGATAAAGTTTATGCAAACAAATTTTACCCATATTTCCAAAACTACTAGTCGAATTTTGATACAGTTTTTTGTGATGTGTTGAGGTTTAATGGGTGCATCTTTTTAGCTATGTATTACGATGACAACTCACCAGGGGGCGCTGCTGTATACATTATATCTTCTGAATTATCAGCTCGATTTTGATGCGGTTTTCTCTGATAGGCTTAGATTTGTTCAGTAACGTTACAGTAGAGTTGAAGTCGGTTTTTGATTTTGTTTAAAATAATTATAATATACATAAATTCATTCATTTTGGCCCTTACACATTTTAGAGCTACCGTTTTTTGATATTTGACATTTCAAACCTTACGATCCAGTAGCGATCAAATTTGTGAGTTTTGCTTAGTTTGAGAACATTTGGACCTCACTGTACAATAGCGCCAAGATTTTGAATCAAACAATTTAAGTTTGCAATAAATTACTTGTACTCTACACCGAGAATTATCGGTTTATTCTTCTAGACACGCGCTTTAGAGCGTAGGCTATAAGGATGCTTAACATTAAGCGAGTTGTGTCAGGTGGTCAAGCCTATCTTGTATCTTCTTCTTCTTATCAATTGAGAGTGGCCAACTCTGGTGTCGAGAGTTTATCAAGCCGCCCTAAGGGCCTCTGACATGGCTTAACGACTGCCGTACTAGACAATCAGCGGGGACCTACTATTTAACGTGTTATCTTGTATAAATAAATAAATAAAAAAGTCTTATATTATATATTGACTGGCCTGTTAGCTTAGTTGGTAGTGGCTCTGCCTTCTAATCTAGGGGTTGCGGGCTCGATTCCCGCGTGACACTAGTATTTATGCATTTTAAAATTTATAATTACTTGTGTAGGGTCTGGTCGTTTGTATGTATAATAAGTATGTATTTACAAAAGGAAAATATATAAGTATTAAATCCGTTATTTAGTACCCACGACACAAGCGTTTGCTTAGTGCGGGGCTAGATGGCGCTGTGTGCAATGTCCCGGTTTTTTTTTAATAATATTATTTTATCTCCTTCAGGTTACGAAGAGGTCCACGTGCCAGCGTTGAAGCCCAAACCGTTCGAAGAGGACGAGACGTTGGTGGCCATTGACAAGCTGCCGAAGTATGTGCAGCCGGCGTTTGACGGGTTCAAGACTTTGAATCGGATACAGGTGATATATGCATTACATTGATGATCTAGTAAAGTCAGAGAAAGCTAGACTACATAAAAATATATCTAACCACTCGAACGTCCGGGCCAGAGACGAATTATATACCTTGTCAGGATGAAAGTAAAATAAAAAAAATTAATAATATTGATATTATAGGGGAAGAGGGATAACCAGACGTAAGAATTTTAGACTATGTCGATATTGTTTTAGCTTGTAATGATAAATTCTTTCTATTTAGAATTTTTTTTTGTACACAAAAGCAAACAAGAGATAATTGTGAAACGATGTCTGTATTAAAAGTTTTGTAACTTGAAAAAGCTAATGTCACTTCAATAATGAGCAGGAAAAAGAGAAAATTCAATATAATATAGAGTAAAATAAATCCTTATATTTGAAAGTCCCCTTTAAAGACAGATGAAGAAATATAATTTTCACACTAATCAAACAGAACTAAGCCTTGCTCTTTTCCCAACAGAGTCGAATATCCAAAGCGGCGCTCGAATCCGACGAGAACCTACTCGTATGCGCTCCCACGGGAGCCGGTAAAACTAACGTGGCCCTGCTCTGTATACTGAGAGAAGTTGGCAAACATGTCAACGACGACGGAACTGTCAATGTCAACGACTTCAAGATGATCTATGTGGCGCCTATGAGGTCGCTTGTACAGGAGATGGTAAGTGATTTTGAGCTTTATTCAAAACGAGAGTAGAGTACCTATACGCGTACCTTGCGGAACACCAGACAATTATATAAAAGTATACGGCCCAAATTTAAAAACCGCGTTCCGGACTTCTTATATCACTAAGATGAATGCTTTACTGACACAAATAGCCCAAAAAATAAACTAAATTTACTTTATTTCTCTATTTTCTAGGTGGGAAACTTCAGCAAACGCCTCTCGGCGTACAACATGAAGGTATCAGAGCTGACGGGCGACCACCAGCTGACGCGAGAGCAGATCGACGCCACGCAGCTGATCGTATGTACGCCGGAGAAATGGGATATTATCACGAGGAAAGGTAAAAAAAAAACAATGTTAAAGTCACACTTATTACACTGAATCGTCGTATAATAGCATCACATCAGGCTAATGTTGTTCATTCGTCAGAACAAAACGTCTCAAAGTTGTGACGTTCACAAAATTGCACAGGCATTGCTGACACTGTTGTCAAAAGAGATCTATTTATGTACACTGGAGAAGTAAATATTATTACTCGGAAAGGTAAAAATAACACAAGAATTGAGCTGCAGGAACGTTTTTAAATTCAGATTAATAGTAACGGACATTATTGTCTTTGATGTCCTAGATTTTTACTTACAAACTTCGACTTAAAAGTAACGCTAGTGCTACGAAGAATTAATACAATAGAAATGTAATGTATGTAGCGGCGGCGGTTGACTATCTCGTTATATTATTTTTGGCTCACTTAAGTTTCTATTGTATCTATAATTCGTAGACAATAACTAATGTTAGTTAGTATTATATTTCAAAAGTTCGTTATCGCAACTCGATCCAAAGAAAAAAACTACTTACTTTGCAAAGATTTTTAGTGCTGTGCCGCCGCGACTGCTCAAAGTAAAGTGAGAATTTCCAAAGCGCTTGGTTTTGAAATTCAAAACTTGATGAGTCATATGATTATGCAAGTGATACACTGAGTTATGAATTTTGAAACTCGGCGTGTGTCTGCTAACGGAATGGTGTTGGTTACTATCAGGCGAGCGAGTTGCTCGTCTTAACGATTTTGTATTGTAAAAAATACAAGTAAGTTATGGAACAGTCATTGTTTTTTTAATGTAAGTTTTGTTTGTTTGTGTGATCTCTGATATGCATTGAGCTTGGATTATACAGTCACAATCTCAAACTAAAAAGCGCAGGAAAGTGTCCGAACGCTAACATCGTCAGCGAGCGCAAACAAAAGACTGTTGTCTCTTTCGCTCTTACATATTTTAATAACGTGCAAAAGAGATAGGTAATCCAAAAGTCTGCTCGACGAGTAGCGTGGGCGGAATTTTGGCTCGGTAATTTTTTCCGAGCGTTTGTGATTCTGTATAATCTTAGCTCAATGCTG
Source organism: Macaria liturata (assembly GCA_964023185.1). Taxonomy (NCBI): domain Eukaryota; kingdom Metazoa; phylum Arthropoda; class Insecta; order Lepidoptera; family Geometridae; genus Macaria; species Macaria liturata. The sequence goes on along the minus strand of OZ026809.1, from coordinate 9,723,314 downwards.
ATATGACAACAATCGGACAAACTACATACAATGAACAACATCGAAATTGGTTTCATATGGCTAAATTATAGCTATAATGTGCTAGTGGTGTCCTGTGATTTACCCGCTTTAATTCAAAATAAAAAGTAGCTTCTTTCCATTCGGGATATAAATACCCGTGGATCGTATTTGTGCGTTTAATGTTGTTAATATTTTAAAGTGTTGTTAGACGTATTCTAATAGCACAAGTGGCGCCATCGGCCGCTTAGTCTAAAGTGTTTGGAAATGAGTGTGGTTTTTCGCGCCTACCATTAGTAGACCGTGGCCGAAAGGCTAGGCGTTCTGGCTGGTAATCAGAAATACGCAGGTTCGAATCCTGCCGGTCTTGATTATTTTCGCTCATTCGAAAATAGTAACTAACTAGGTTGGCTCAACGACCCAAATCGAATCTTGGCCTCCGACACCAAAAGACGCCATTCATCTCTGTCCTGTGCCACTTCCTGCCACTCAGCGGCTTCGAGCTGGGACAGATCTTTTTCCACCTGATCTTTCCAGCGGTATCTGGGACGGCCAACCGGCCGTCGACCGTCGACCGTTTGGTCGTCCCATATACGCTCTCTTCACAGCACGAAGCTTCATCTATACTAATATTATAAAGCTGAAGAGTTTGTTTGTTTGTTTGAACGCGCTAATCTCGGGAACTACTGGTGCGAATTTAAAAGTTCTTTTTGTGTTGAATAGACCATTTATCGAGGAAGGCTTGGCTATATAACATCACGCTGCAACTAAAAGGAACGAAGAAACAATGGAAAATGTGGAAAAAACGGGGAAAATTATTCATCTTTAAGGGCTTCCGTTGCGTGCGACGCGAAAACGGTTCAAGATATCAAAAAAAAATATGTTTGTATGAAAGAATTATTTCTCTTGAAATGATCTAACAAAATATCCGCAATAGTATATGTCTATCTTTTAAGGTTAACTCACTAGAACCGTTTTTATGGTAATAACTATTCCACGCGGACGATGTCGCGGGCACAGCTAGTTTTCCAATAAAATTTTTCAATTATTTTAATGTTACTTAAAAATCTAAAACATTCTCTTTTGAAGGTGGCGAGCGTTCGTTCACGAACCTGGTGCGCCTCATCATCATCGACGAGGTGCACCTCCTGCACGACGAGCGCGGCCCCGTGCTTGAGGCGCTGGTCGCGCGCACGCTGTCCACCATCGAACAGACGCAGGAGGAGGTACGTAGCTGTGTAACGCTAAGGACTCACGGAGCGGTTTTTTCCCGCGCCCGCCGCGGTGACGGGCCCGCAATCTATGTAGAATACAGATATGTATGTAAAAAACTCAAGCACATTTCACGACGAGTTTTACGCCCGCGGCGGTTGCGATTGTTCGCGGCTCCCGCTGCACCCGCGGGCGGGCGCCGCTCGCGGCACCGCTGCCGCGATCAAAGTCCGGCGAAAGTCCTTCTTGCGATAATCAACCGCCAGGTTTGCGGGCGATAATCCCTGCCGCGGCGGCAGCGGCGCCGCACAAAACTGCGGCTTTGTGAGGTTTGAAAATTAAACTCGATTCCGGCACCGCGGCGGGAAAAAACCGCTCCGTGAGTTATTAGCGTTAGAGGGGTCTGATTTTACAATAGCAATCATACTGCGCAATAAGTGAAACTTGCTAAGACTCAGCGTAATGTTAGAAAGAAAAGAAAGAAAGAAAGAAAATATATTTATTGTTAGCATATGTATAGCGCTGATCTTGTGTTGGGGTGGGCTGTGACGTCATATGTAGGCACAAAATGTTACAACAAACAAGACTAGCACAACCATGTACTTTTTTTGGAACCCGGTTCATTAAAGAGAGATTAAATAGAGGCCGAAATCACGCCACCTTTTTCCCACTAATAAAGTAACTATATTGTGTGAAAAGAGTGGAATGATTTTGGCCGCTATTCACAAAAGTCATCTGTAATATACCGACCAGGTTTTTTTAACCGTAGACATTAAGCATTACGATAGCCTGAAGTACTAGACGGTCATCAACTCTAGATTTGAAGACCCCTAGTACCAAACTGACTGCCGTTCTACAAACTGGGAATAAGTGTTTGAGATCATCATCATCATCAGCCTAATGGGACCCACTGCAGGGTATTAAGCCTCCTCCCTCTTACGCTAATACTCCCTGTGTTGTGTTTGAGATGTGTAAATTAAACTGATTTATTATGGTTTCTCTTGCAGGTGCGTCTAGTCGGCCTATCAGCCACGTTGCCAAACTACACCGACGTGGCCGCCTTCTTGCGAGTCAAACCTGACAAGGGACTGTTCTACTTTGACAACTCTTTCAGGTGATTATCACAAAATAATCTACGAATACACAATACCCAGAAACATAACTAGGTACCTAATGTTTTACATATGTCCTTCCATTTTTATTTTCTCTCACAAACACCTCTCTCTCTTTGAGTCGTATTTCCTCATGACTCAGGGTCGTGACTCCCCCGCAGAATTAATTCGTTAGGGGAATTCTCTTGTGCAGATACAACGTGGTGGGCGCTCAAGATCCTTCCACGTTAGACACATGTCCTCGAATATTGTGTGCAAACATGTCAGTTACCTCACGATGTTTTCCTTCACCGTTAAGCGAGTGTAAATCCACACATAACTCAAAAACACATTGGTGTAGGGCCGGATTTGAACCAGAGTGCGTCTGGATGAAAAGTAGACGGAACCGCTGAGCCACACTCGCTTCCCAAACACCACTCGACCACAAAGTTCCAACGAAATACGGGTTCACTTTTTTGTGGATTTTTTTTCTGTATCGTATACGTTTGTGTGGTATGGTTATACATATTTTTTTTAGTAACTCTACCTGTCATTAGATTGCAAAATTTTGTTGCTTCATATTTAAATTTGCTGATCTCTAAAAAGATCTAAAAATCAATAGGACTATAATTTTATCTAGGTTAATTAATACATTATAAAATTCTGAAGGACTATTACTTTTTCGTGGTTAAATAATATACTTTTTCTTTAATCTCAAGGCCAGTTGCGTTGGAGCAGCAATACATCGGTGTGACAGAGAAGAAGGCGCTCAAACGGTTCCAAGTCATGAACGATATAGTATATGAAAAAACTATGGAGCACGCTGGGAGGAATCAGGTAAGAAAGAAAGAAAGCTTTTATATTAATCCTCCTCAACCATCTCCTCCTCCTCCTCCCCTTCCCCTCTCCTCCTCCCCCACCTCATCCTCGCGTCATGTTATTCATTACTGAGGATCGAGACTCCTCCGCAGAATCAATTCGTTGGGTATTTTTCTTAGGCAAGTATCGTGGTGGGCGTTTAGGTCGGGTTTTCCGCGATGTTTTCCTTCACCGATAAGCGTGGCCTAGAAACAAACCACATTATCATCAGTTAAGTTAAGGTTAATATCTTTATAGCTATAAGATTCCCATAAGATGCGCTTACATAAGTCTTTTATATTATCTTAGATCTACGTATGTTTGTTGAGTTTTTAAACAACCCTATTGACCTATGATATAGTCTACAACTATTGATGTAGTTTTTAATTTCTATACAATTATTATTTTAAATGACGTAAAAAAAAATTAAATGAAATGAAATATTTATTGTCCGGAAACTAGGTGATTTAGGTTGTTTACATAACTAATAGTTTGTTAGTTTACATTTAGGAAGTTCCTCTAGCTTCTACCCGAGTGAGTTTACAGACAGTAGTGATTAGTAATTAATTAATATTATTTATACTACACCTGCTCGGAAAGTACCTTGATACTTTATCAAATTTACGGTAGAAAGTACGTCATTGCATATCGAACAAATATGCGGGGAGAAAACGCATCTGAGCGGGAGAGAAAAGTGTATGAAAATCCATTTCTTACGTGGTTTTTTTTTTTAATTTTGGGTAAGACTATGTGCCGGTAACCTAAATATCAAAAGCCAAAAAGTTTTTACAGTGAGTTTTTATCTCCAAGTTCGCAAAATGACACTGGCCACTAGCTGTGTGTTGGATGGTGTCAAACAATTTGAAAAAAGAACATGTGAAAATTGCAGACGCCATTGGCGCCATTTTCAATTTGTGTGTTGTTTGAGGATTCAGTTTTCGTAGAAAGTAAAATAAAACTATCGTGTGTACTATTTTCATCGTAGGTGTAGTATAATGCACTATGTATCACTCGAGAGAAAGTGCGATTCCCGATCTCGGGTGTTCTCGCCTACGGCTCGGGCTTCAAACGACACCCTCGACGGTAATCGGTCACTTTCTCCTCTCGGTGAACAATGTACTATTATATTAGCCAATAGCCATGTCACTTTACTATACAATTATTACATTATGTCATATCTTCATCTTTCAAAAATTGGTCCACCGAATACGCCTAGAAGTACGCCTTTTGTGCTAACAAATTATTTAATTTATTTTTAAAAAATAATATTTCATCTGTGTTTCTGTCAGTTTTTGGTATTTTATTATAAATATGTATTGCCATGCAGAATACACTCTTATTCAAGTATGCAGTACTTGATGGGGTTACATATAACTTTCCTCTATGCCTAGTTTCTTGAGACCTCATTCTGAACATTTCTGGATTAGTTTTTAAAGAAAGAAAGAAAGAAGAAAGAAAACATTTATTGTGACAGATTTAACAGAAGAACACACAGGAGTAAAAACATAATAAACAAACATAAAAATCTGCCACAACACAGCCCCAACTCAGCATAATGCTGGTTGTGTGGAAGCAACCAGCGCTGGTCTTCCGTTGGGGCTGGCTGTGACGTCACGCACGTACAAGAAGGCAGGAAAACAAACAAAGACAAAGACGTAGGTATACAAAGAAGAACAAAATTTTAAATTAGACATACTGGTAGTGGAAGGAATGAAATAAATATATAAAATATATATATATATATATATATATACGAGCTAGGGCTACACTAATTAATACATATTACACAAAATAACATATATACTTATGGACAAAAACTTATGTAGGTAAATTAGTATTAAGACAATAATTAAATTAAAATGCGCTAGTGTCGTTTATGAATAAGGCTTCTCGTTTTTGATGTTCAAAAATAAAACTCTTCAATTTTTGTTTGAAAGTATACAAAGTACGCAGGTTCCTTATCGGAGGCGGGATGTTGTTCCAACATTTGGAGGCCGCATAACGAAAGCTACCTCTGAAAGCGGCAGTGGCGTGACTCTGTGTGAGAAGCGGCGCGGTGCATGCGCGGGCGCCGTGCGAGTGCCGGCCCGGCTTCCAGCTCAGCTTCGCGTGCAGATAGGAAGGCTCGCCATGCTTGACCACTCCAAATGAAAGGCATGCTAGGTGAAGCTTTCTACGGTGCATCATTTTTAACATTGCGTTCTTGTTTAAGAAAGGTGTTACATGGGCACGAGGTGGTATATCGAAACAGTAACGAGCACATGCATTCTGTACCCTCTGTAACACTTTCCTAGTTTTGGCAAGGAGACGCGGATGGATGACCATAGCCATATAATTGAGTTTTGACAAAACGAATGACTCGGTAAGCTGTATACGAAGCGCCGTAGACAAGAATGGTCTCATTCTGTACAAAACCTTGAGTCTGTAGAAACATTCCCGCATACAATTTGTGACATGTTTCTCAAACCGCAGCTCACTGTCCATTATGAGACCAAGATTGCGGGCTTCGTACACGCGCTCGACCGGCTCACCTAACAACATAACGTCTTGTGTTGGAGCGAGGCTTGCTAGCTGATGCTTACTACCAAAAATAACATACTTCGTTTTCAGCGGATTCAGCAACAGACAGTTGTTAGCGGACCACTCGGCTATACTGGCAAGATCGTTATTAAGCTTACCTATAGCTTCATTAATGTCATTCGGTTTGCAGGATGTATAAATTTGGGAGTCATCACAATAACAATGGTAACTACTGTGCTTAATTGCATTAGAAATGTCTGCGGAGTACAAAGTAAATAGAATAGGCCCTAATATTGACCCCTGAGGGACTCCTCGAGTCACCGCCAACTTATCAGAAAGAACCGTAGAAGCATCACTTGTAGTCACTTTGACTCGCTGATATCGGTTACTTAGATAGCTGTCCAACCAACGCCGCGGCCGCGGAGTCGAAGCCGTAATAACTAAGCTTAGATAACAAGAGATTTGTATTCAGACAATCAAATGCCCTAGAAAAATCTAGCAGCACTAGAACTGTGCACATGCCCTTATCCTGCGCACACAATATATTGTCAGTGACATCTAGCAGAGCACTGGTAGTGCTGCGACCTCGCCGGAAGCCTGATTGAGCAGCTGGCAATATATTGTTTTTTTCAAGATAATCTGTTAATTGTGTACATACAGCTTTTTCCATAATTTTAGAGAGGCATGGTAATATACTTATAGGCCTGAGATCTTTTAGGTCGACAGGATTTTGAACCTTCGGCAGAGGACGGACTATTGCGACCTTCCATATTTCAGTGTAAGTACAAGTCTCTATGGAAGAATTAATAATGTTTAAAATACCATCTATGCTATTCGGAAAAGTTAATAAATAAAATAAAAAAAATAAATGTCATTTATTTCAGACCTTGAGTCCATACACATAAAAGATAAAATTAAATGAAAATTATTACATAGCAGGCATGTCAAACAATAATCAACATAATAATAACATGCTAAGACTGATGGCATCACAGCCTTCAGCATTAGATTTGAGGCTTTTGATTATAGCAATAAGACATTCTAGACCGATATAATGAATACTAAACACTGAAGCACTAAATTTGTGATATTCATAAAAAGTTAGATTAGAAATTAATGTAAAATTACTATTAGGAAGATTTAAAAAATGATGATTGATGATATTGGGGTCATTAAAAGATTCAGGTAATTCATTATCCGTCTTAGGCAGTAAATGTTTCTGCAAATTCTTCCAAAGAGACTTTGGATCACGTATTCTACTATTGATATCACATTTAAAATAAGATTTTTTCTCTTTCAAAAAGAGCCTTACTTACTAAAGACTTGTAATGTTTATAGAGGGTCTTCTTACACTGTAAGCCTGTCTTGTTATAAGCTGCAGCGGCCTCATCTCGCAGCCCCATCATTAGCTTGACAGTATCCGTAATCCAGGGGTAAGAGCGCTTTTTTACAACAATTGATTTAACAGGAGCGTGAATATCAAATACAGATAACACACCATAATTAAATAAATCAACCATTTCATTAATATCGGAGCATTGTGATATAAAATTCCAGTTTGTAGCAATTAGATCATTATTTAAAAAATCAATGTTAATATTTTTAATAGCCCTGTAAGAAATTATGCTAGGTAGCGGTTTATGGCGCTTAATATTAAACTCAGCAAGCACAAGACAATGTCCAGTATCCGACCCCACATGCCGCAACGTAGTACTACGTGCGCGTAGGTCGGTACAAACTAAATCAATCAAAGTCCCACCCGTGTTAGTGAAATGAGTTGGTTGAGTTATTATCTGGCTTAATTCAAAATATGCAAGGAAGTCTCTAAGTTTCTTAGTTAGTTAGTTATTTAGTCATCAACGTCTAAACAATTAATGTTAAAATCTCCAACTAAAATAAGATTATCACTTCGCTCGATTGAGCTAATGCTGTCCGTAATTGCATCAAAAAAAGTTTCAGGACGAACCCAATTCGGCCGGTACGCAGTCCCAATCATGAGTCTCTTGCCGTTAACATTAATCGTAAGCCACATCTGTTCAACAACAGCGTGTGCAGGCTCCACCGGGTGGCTCCAGGGGCGCGCCGACACACCGCGGCGCAAGTAAAAACCAACCCCCACGCCGCGCGACTTGTGCGCGCGGGGACGCGGGGTGTGTCTCAACCTGTATCCGGGGATGTTGGGAGCGCGGCCCTCCTCACCCTGGTGCAGCAACGTCTCGTTCACAGATATCCACGCCACTGCTGCCAACAGACGCTATATTGTTGTCATGGTTTGTGCCGAGGGAACCTGCGTTGTATAAGCCAACTTTCAAAAAATTGGTAGCCATTACATCAACAAAAGAACTACATTTTTAAAACAGAACAATGACACAAAGCGCATTTTGTTTGAGACAAAAATATAATCAAACATTGTTACATACATAAACGTTGTCGTACAAAGTAACTTACATCGACCGTGAGCCCTAAAATGTCGTAAAATAGGTAAACAACAAATACCGTAATTATGAACACATAGTAAACACTTAAATGTATGCAACAACAATTCTGAAACCAGTGTAATATTACGAGCGTTATAATTGTACAAATACACAAAATCCAATATAATCCTGCTAGAAAGTAATATCATACTTGTACAAGCATACATTAGTATTATACACGTACACGCTACAATATCAACAAAACCTATTGTTTGCCGAAAATCTTTTCTAAGTCTTCCTCCATTCGCACCCGAAAAGACGCCGATCCAGATTCCCGACGTACCAGAACTCGACCGTTTCTCGTCCAAACATACCTCCAGCCGCGGGATTGGGCTAGCTCGCGGGCCTTGTAAAACAACATTTTATTACCCCTCGACAGCCGCTCGTTGATAAAAAACCGCGTCGGTGAAGCGGCGAGTCCCATGCCCTCTGTTGTGAGAGTGCGGCGCGTGCGCGCCGCCTGCTGCAGCGCGTCACGTAGCTGCCTGCGCGCCACGCGAACAACGATCGCACGGGGCCGGCCTTGCTCGTTCGCGCCCGTGCCGCCAGATGGCGCTGGCGCACGTTTCACCCCAACACGCTCAACAAAAACAATGTCTTTTTTATCACACACCACACCCAGCTTACTGGCGACAAGTCCAACAAGACGTTCTATTGTCTCTCCCTGCTCTTCCGGAATGCATGTGATTTCTAAATCGTTCGAAAAAGTGTCCTGCTCACGCTCATTTAGTTCGATTTTCAGCTTGTCGACAGTCGACCGCAGAATATCGACTTCCGCATTGCATTGTGGTTGTGCGGATTGAAACTCGACGAATTTTCCTTCCAAACAGCTTATTCTGGATTCTACAATTTCTATTCTGGAACTAAACTCCTCTATGTGCTTCTTCAGAGAAGTGAAATCTTCATTCATGTTTTTGAATTCCTGCCTGTGCTGTCGGATTTCATTTAATATTTGGATGCTCACAGCTTCACTTGCCACAGGGCTATTTCCTATATTATCCAGAAATGTACTTTCTCCTGACACCGGAACCTCCGAGTTATCCTTGCGAGGCGTCTGGACTTTGCAATCCGGACACTGCCACTGCGGTGATATCTTGGCGTCCTTAGCAATGTTAACGCAGGCTCTGTGAAATAGGTTTGTACACTTGCCACACTTAATAATTTCTAAAGCATTATATGTGGTAAATTTACCGCACGCCTTGCATTTAACAGCCATTTCTAAAGCAGTACAATTGTATTGATGGGAATATCCAGTAAATGGCGTTTCAAGCAAACTATATTATGGTCACTGTGAGTAATGGCAAGAGGTACCCTCTTTAACACACGAAAAAATGTATCGTGATATCGGTTGAACAATATTAATATTGTGTATTTTATTAAATTCCGTGAACAAACCGGCACAATAACACTCCCACAGGTAAGGTGGTCTGGTTACGTTCACAATTTACTCACTGACAACACTATTAGCGCGGTTTTTCTAATTTTAAATGACTCTTTACTGCTCGGTTACGAATACGTGCACCTTCTCGGAAATCGTCCGTGACGTCACTCTACGAACTCTATTTTACGAACATAGCTACCTCTCTTTTATATAAACATGGTACAGTCAGTAGCTTTGATTTTCTAAAATGTTCTCGACATGAATCTCTTTTCTTTAGTCTGCGTATTGCTCTTATACAACGCTTCTGGGCCTTAAAAGCTCTATCTCTATCAGTTGAGTTGCCCGAAAATAAAATTCCATAACGTAGTATGGAAGCCACATGACCATGATATGCTGTTAATAGTGTACTATCGTTAGCTACTTTTCGCAGTTGAAATAATGCGTAGGCAAACTTATGTACACGTTTACAAACAGAGTCAACATGTTGTTTCCAGATATCTTATGGTCATCATAGTATATGTCAAAGTTGATGCTATCATTATGTCTGTTTCTAAAATACATCATATTTGTCTTATTTATATTTATCTGCAAATTATTACTGCGTAACCAGTTAATTACCAATGTCAATGTAGAATTTATGTTAACTTGAATTGCGCTAAGCTTGTCATTAATACATAATAGTACAATCGTCTGCAAATAGTGTTACGTCATGGTTTATTATGTTAGGCAAGTCATTTATATAAATTAGGAATAATAATGGACCTAGTACACTGCCCTGAGGGACTCCATACTGAATTGTTCGTATATCCGATTTGTAAGTTTTTAAAGTCATTATTTTTGAGCACATCTGTTTCAATTCTGTAAATTGTTGTCTATTCGTTAAATAATGCCGGAGTAGCGAATGTGTGTTCCCTCTTATTCCATATTTACACAGCTTGTCCAACAGGATTTCGTGACTTACATTATCGAACGCTTTTGACATGTCCATATACAGTGCCACAACTTGATCCAACAACATCAAATACAATCCAACAACATCAAATAGAAGGACTGTATGTATTTGATGTTGTTGGATTTGGATAATGTACAACGTTGCTTAACATCAGACAAGTTGTAGTCAAGCTTGAGCCTATCTCATGTAAAAAAATGGGGCACATCTATATCGGCTTTAAATAAAAATCTTTAATTTCCTCAGATTCTGGTGTTCGTCCACTCACGAAAAGAGACCGGCAAGACAGCGCGAGCTATCCGAGATATGTGTCTAGAAAAGGATACTCTTGGACAGTTTCTCAGGTAAGAAATTCAGTTTTTTTCAATTCATTTTCTTTTGTTACGCTAAGAGCAGGTATTGGTGCAAATGTCACAGTATTATGTCTAAAAGCGCACTACAATGACGCATTTTTTTTTTATAAAATAAAGCTAAAACTCAAGTAAAAGAAATGATTTAATAATAGATGTAAGGTTTTTGCACAACAACAAAAAATATGTATTTGTATATAAAAAACTTGTTCACCGTTCTTTCGGAGTTTTCTCCGATGTCAATCCATGTTGCGATCTACGATATAAATTGTTTTGTCACCTATAGTTTTATATACATATTTAGGATTTTTTTACCAACAGGGAAGGCTCAGCGAGCATGGAAGTGCTACGTACAGAAGCGGAACAAGTAAAAAACCCGGAACTCCGCGAACTGTTGCCTTACGGATTCGCAATACATCACGCCGGTATGAGCAGGGTGGACAGAACTCTGGTCGAGGATCTGTTCGCTGATAGACATATACAGGTAAAATGCTCATGTTATTACTAGTATATTTTACTCACGATGCTATTTTGTCTTGCAATGCTATTTTGTCTTGCAATGCTATTTTTTCTTGTAATGCTATTTTTCTTGGGATGCTTTATTTTCTTTTGATGCTATTTTTTTGGGTTGCTATATTTTCTTGTGATGCTATTTTTTCTTGGGATGCTCATTTGTAACTCACGATGCTCATTTATTACTCGTGATGCTCATTTATACTCGCAATGCTCGTATGGTTTCCCTCTGATGCTCTTTTGCTTCTTCGTGATACCTATTTGTTTCCTTCAATTCTTTTGTTCCTACAACTTTTAACGAAGTGAACACACACGATTATATTCAGTAGATGCAGCGAGCGTGTCTTTTCTTCTCTGTTTGATTCGGGAGAACTCTAGCAAGAAAGAAAATACATATTTGAAGACAGAAGGTTGAAGAGCGAAGATTATGTAATGCACTGGCACCGGCGAGTTTCCGCCGTGCATCATACGTGGTTATGATTCGGGGGTGCACGGCGGAGGCTCAACGGTTTCGCTGCGAGGTCGACTATGCACTGACGAAAGAATAAAAGATAGTTGTTTATTAATTTTATTTTATGTAAGCTAGTGGGTGCTCGCGGCTTCGCTACCTTTTTTCCTTCCATCCTTTCTTAGCGGATGCCTACGTCAAAACATCAACCTGCATGCCAAATTTCGGCCCGATCTGTCCAGTGGTTTGGGCTGTGCGTTGATAGATCAGTATGCCAGTCAGTCAGTCGCCGTCGAGTTTTATATATGTAAGATACATATAAATGTCCAAACTATCATATAGTATATATGTTGACTGCTACTTAGAATTTTATGTTAAAATAATACAAAATGAAACCTTTGTAAGGACAATACCGGTCTCACTTGAATACAAATAAGCTCTCATCAAAAACATTGTTAACCTTATACTTTCTTCCTCCAGGTCCTAGTATCAACAGCAACACTAGCCTGGGGTGTCAACTTGCCAGCTCACACGGTCATCGTGAAAGGGACTCAAGTGTATAACCCGGAGAAAGGACGGTGGAGCGAGCTCGGCGCGTTAGACGTGCTGCAGATGTTGGGGCGTGCTGGGCGGCCGCAGTACGATACTAAGGGAGAAGGTGTGTAGGGGAATTAGTGGGGAAACGTGGTCAAAATGATGTTAAAAAGAGGTCAGAATAAGGTCAAATTAAGGTCATAGTCAGGTCAATAATCAGGTGACATAATATTACCAAATATGGTATGTACAGATCCAGCGTTACATAAACGGGATATTGGTTATTTTTTAGTTCATTTTGTTGTAAAAGAAAATAGTTATTAATTGATTTGTCTTAAAAAGCTACTTTTTTCCTTCCGCAGGCATCCTGATAACCAACCACTCGGAGCTTCAATACTACCTGTCACTTCTCAACCAGCAACTGCCCATCGAGTCTCAACTTGCCAGTAAACTACCAGACATGCTGAACGCAGAGATTGTGCTCGGCACCGTGCAGAGTATTAGAGACGCTGTCACTTGGCTAGGTGAGTTATATTCACAGAACAGAGAAAACAATGGAAGTGGTGTTCGTATCTCCTGCTTGTGACACATGTTTAAAAATAATTAATGCCTCGTTGTGCAATTATTACGTGTCAAAATGAAAGCAGGACGAATAATTTATCAAATGGAGATGTATATTTTGTTTTACTTATATGTGAGTTTGGCGACACCGGTATCCGTAATAAGTAGTTATAAGGGCATTTCCATTGTTTTCTCTATTTCGTGGTTATATTAGTAGAACTAGTTTTTAAGGTACGAGGGGCTCGCCGAATATTTTTGAAGAAAAATTAAAAGCTTAGATACTTAAATAACTGCCAATAATAACTCAACTTGCAAGTAAACTACCAGACTTATTATATTAGAGATACTGTCACTTGGCTAGGTGTGTTATATTAGTAGAATTAGTTATTAGGATGCGAGGGATACAAGTACGAGGGGCCTGCCGAACATAGAAGATTTTTTAAGTACGATTTTATTTAGCTAAGAAAACTTTTATGCCTAATTTATTGTTCAAAAGTAAATAAAACTAAATATATACCTGTCACGATGTCTACGCCTCTAAGTACGATTTTATTTAGCTAAGAAAACTTCTTATGCCTAATTTATTGTTCAAAAGTAAATAAAACTAAATATATACCTGTCACGATGTCTACGCCTCTAAGTACGATTTTATTTAGCTAAGAAAACTTCTTATGCCTAATTTATTGTTCAAAAGTAAATAAAACTAAATATATACCTGTCACGATGTCTACGCCTCTAAGTACGATTTTATTTAGCTAAGAAAACTTCTTATGCCTAATTTATTGTTCAAAAGTAAATAAAACTAAATATATACCTGTCACGATGTCTACGCCTCTAAGTACGATTTAATTTAGCTAAGAAAACTTCTTAAATGCCTAATTTATTTGTCAAAAGTTAAAAAAAAAAAACTAAATATATGCCTGCTACGATGTATACGCCCTAGAAAACTCCACACTGGCAATTTTGCTGGAGAGTCACGACATTCCGTTATTTATGTATGTACTTCTATAACTTACAGAGAAAAATTGTTAACTTTAGTTAAGATGAAAAAAAAACCATCTCAATTATGATAGTGAAAGAATATGGATTAAATTTTTCTATTTCTTTTCAGGTTACTCCTACATGTACATCAGAATGTTGCGCCAGCCTGCACTCTACGGCATATCCCCGGACAAGATGCAAGAGGATTCTCTGCTAGAGCTGCATCGAGCTGACCTGGTGCATACTGCTGCTTGCTTGCTTGATAAGTACGTTTACTTATTAACCGACTTCAAAAAAAGGAGGTTATCAAGTCTTCCTAAAGGTTTTTTTATAGATCTAAACCATAATTGCAATGCAAAAAAGTTGTATGATCTTAATAGTTGTATAAGTATGACATGTTTGTGGCAAAAAAAAAACAACAACACAATTCGAACAATCATCATAACAAAAAACAAAAAACATTAGTATCAATGTGCTGGAAGTGCAGTTGATATCGGTCTTTATACGATAGGTCCAACATGGTCATAATTTATTCTAACTGCAAAGGATAATATTATCACCTCAATAGTTTTTTTTACAGTGATCATATGTCTTTTCAGAGCCGGCCTAATAAAATACGAGCGTAAATCCGGCCACTTCCAACCGACCGAGCTCGGCCGCATCGCGTCTCACTTCTACTGCACGTTCGAGACCATGCAGGCATACAACCAGCTGCTGAAACCCACGCTGGGCGAGATCGAGCTGTTCAGAGTGTTCTCTCTGTCGGCGGAGTTCAAGCACATAGCTGTGAGGGACGAGGAGAAACTGGAGCTGCATAAACTTATGGAGAGGGTGAGTTATGTCCATGATTGGCAAAATCTTTGGCTGTAACTTTAATCATTCTACTAATTTTGTTATTTCTCCATAAGTTTACTATTACAAAACTTATGCCAAAGACGGTTTGATATTTCGCAGTACAAAAGTCGAAACAAAACGCATGGTGCGAGTCTTTGGATATCTTTGCAGATGATAATAAGTCACCAGCTTTTGTGTAACCAATGAGTTGATGATCAACCTATGTATGTATGTCGATCTCTTATTGCAGTTCATAGTGCTATGTTTTCGCTTGTGACTAACTACGTTAGACCGTCTTTATCAGGATCACTGTTTACTTTTTATCCAGTCCAATCAGATGGCTTATTTCTGAAATTGTACACTAGGTTTTTTATCCATTATGTTAAAGTTTGATTAGAAATACTATGTAAAATAGTCACACATCTACGCAAGTCTTTAATCAATAATCTCTTTATTTCCAGGTGCCAATCCCCATTAAGGAGAGCATAGAGGAGCCCTCGGCGAAGATCAACGTCCTCCTCCAAGCTTACATATCGCAGCTCAAGCTGGAAGGGTTCGCGTTAATGGCCGACATGGTGTACGTCACGCAGTCCGCCTGCAGACTGCTGCGGGCTATATTTGAGATCGTGCTGCACAGAGGTTAGTGCTAGCCTTACGTTGAACATTGACATATGGAATACAATGCTTGATGGTATGCAGTCGCCGTCGCCAATGACACTTGCAGCTCTCAACTGTGTTCCGCGCTTTGCCAGCTCAAAGAGGTGTTTGAGAATAGCCTTTTTTTACAAACGAAATAAGGTAAATATAAAGAGAGCAACTGTTACATTCCATGCTCTAAAAAGATGATGCAAAAATGGTCTCACTTTACAAATAATGGCGTATACTAACGCACGTTTTAGAGGACGGTACACGAAATGTGCGACCTCTCTTGCTTAAAAGTGTTAAAAAAATAGTTTTTAGTGTATTTGCTAATAAGAGTAATAAAAATCCCTATCAGCTGGTTTTCAGTATTTAATAAAAGAAATAAACAAGAACATAAAACAGAGATTCTCCCGTCTGCTCATAGAATTCCAAGTTAAGTTTTTAACATAAACACTTATCATTTTTTTCGCAGGCTGGGCGCAACTGGTAGACAAGACCCTGGCTCTATGCAAGATGGTGGATCGACGCATGTGGCAGTCCATGTCGCCGCTCAGACAGTTCAGGAAAATGCCAGAGGAGGTGAGAACTTATTAATGTGATAGTCATAGTTATTTATTCATATCAGATATTTGATTCACGTCACAAAATAACAAATAAAATGAATGAATTAAAATTAATAGTACATTCAATTAGTTAGTATATACTTAGTACACCTACCAACGTAGTGCATTGTCTTATACCTAGGCAATCATGTACGTAACACGTAAGTTTAAACAATATAGGATTTATTATTATTAAATAAAATACAATAAATGATTTGATGATAGTGACCTTGGCTATAGTATGTAAGTGGCAAAAGGACGTTTAGTTTTAATTACACTTTGAAGTTAGACAGTTCCGTACCTAAAAGTAGATTTTAATTAGTTTCATGTCTGTTACAAAATATTAAAATTGATCATAGATGAAATCGACAAAAAAGTGTTTTAAGATAAGAAAAGAATATGGTTTCATATTTCCAAATTGATTGAATTGAGACCTGAGATTAAGTTTGAATCACGTTAAATTAACCCTCTTAACAAAAAAAGATACAAAGTGAATAATTAATTTGCAATCGTCATCATCATCATCAACTCATTGGCACAACGTGTATGACACATTGGCATAAACCACCTCACTTCCTTTTTTTAAATTGTTATATTTTTTAACCCACAGATAGTAAAAAAACTGGAAAAGAAAAACTTCCCCTGGGAGAAACTGTACGAGCTCGGCCCCAACGAGATCGGCGAGCTGGTCCGCGCGCCTAAACTGGGAAAGATGATTCACAAATACGTGCACCAGTTCCCCAAGCTGGAGCTGTCCACACATATACAGCCAATCACGAGGTCTACGCTCAGGGTTGAGCTTACCATCACGCCGGACTTCCATTGGGATGAGAAGGTATTATATATAAAATGCAAAGGTGATTAACTGATTGACTGATAGATTGGCTGACTGACTGATTGACTGACTGACTGACCGACTGATTGACTGACTGAATGCCTGACTGACTGATTGATTGACTGACTGACTGACTGATTGAATGACTTACTGACTGATTTATTTGATTTTTCGAAATTCCACTTAGGTACAATAAAATCAAAAAGTGTTGAAATGGAACTTACTTCTCTAGACTTGGAATAAATTATAAATGTTGTCAAAACCGAAATAGTAAACAAAAGTTTATTATAGATTACTTGTTAATATCATGTTCGTGATCTTTATAATTTAATAATATACAATGTACAGGAAAGTATGCGCAACTATTGTTAATGTAGAAAAAGAATTAAAGATTAGTTTCATATTAAAACTTTTCGGTTTCACTGAATTATTACTATAATGAGTTTTCCATGCTAATCAATATACTTATTCAGTTTCCTTTGAAAATAGTGTTTATTAATTTCTCTCCCCAGATCCACGGCCAATCGGAAGCGTTCTGGATTCTAGTGGAAGACGTTGATTCAGAAGTGATACTGCATCACGAATACTTCCTGCTCAAGGAGAAATACTGCAAGGATGAACATCAGGTATCTAATTATTTACTAATACCTATATTTAAATTTACATATGTATATATTTTGATTATGTTCTTTATGGATGAGGTCTGCACAAGATCGACGCAGCTGGCACATTCAAAGAGAGGCCTTTGCCCAGCAGAGGGATAGAGAAGGCTGTGGATAATGATGATGATGATATATTTTGATGTGGTTTTATTACCAAAAAATCTGAACAAGTACTTTTTTCTTGATTCTTGTGAACACAATTAAGTAAAATCGCGACTGGATCTTGGAAAATGCGCTATTCAATCAAATCTTACAACTTTTTTTTTATAAAATCGCAATTTTCGTTCAAAAAATATCCATTTTTTCTCAAATAAATTCGTTTATCTCAATCATATATTATCTAATTTCTACCATGTTAAAAGTTTTATTTTTTTGTTTTTAATATAATTTTGTTCTGATATGATTTGTCGTAAAATATGTACAGATTAAAGATCTGAAATATTTTATTTATTTTAAAACTATAGATTTTGTACTAAAACTGTTTATGTGTATTTCAGGTGAAACTATTCGTGCCTGTTTTCGAGCCGCTTCCGCCGCAGTACTATTTGAGAGTCGTTTCTGACAGGTAAGTTTCATTTAATTCAATTTACTATTTTGCTTTGATAGAAACTCAATTTTATAGTTCCGATTGGTTTTATTTGAAAATCGCAACACGCGTAAAGAACTTAGCCAAATACATTTGCAAATATTGACAAAAACTAACGTTGTCATCTTCATAATAGTTTTGTCCACTTATAGTATTATGTATGATTTTATTTGAGACAAGCGCAAGACAGGGATTATTTTTTGTGTCTGTTTTTCTGTTAAATCCATCACAATAAATGTTTTCTTTCTTTCTTTCTTTATATTATGCCCAACAGTGGGCTCTAATGAGCTGATGATTTACTTGAGATATTTTCTAATATATACCCGTCTCCACTCACAGATGGATAGCCTCCGAGACGCAGCTGCCGGTGTCGTTCCGCCACCTCCTCCTGCCGGAGAAGAACCTGCCCCCCACGGAGCTGCTGGACCTGCAGCCGCTCCCCATCTCGGCGCTGAGGAACCCCAAGTACGAGCAGCTGTACGCGGACCACTTCCCGCAGTTCAACCCCGTGCAGACGCAGGTGAGTTTTAGTACTTCTCCTTTAAATACAAAATCTTTATTTTCTTAAAGTTTACAGAAAAACAATGTGTAGGTGATACAAAAATAATAGAATATGTTCATGTAACATGCTATAAAAAAAGAAAAAAACTGTCAGTGGATCCATCTCAGAGGTTGACCCTCAGCCCCGAAAGGAGAGTTATAATCCACAGTAATGAGGGTTGTGACTCCTCCTCAGAACTATTTTAGTGGTTCTAGACATCCTTTGTGAGTTTTTTTTCAATAAGTCCTTGAGTCCTGTTCCTTTATTCTGAGGGTCGTGACTCCTATTAATTCATTGGTCACTCAAATGAGTGGATACCCACAAAAGTAAACACGAAACTTTAAAAACAAATGATTAAATATATGTACTCTTACTATTCTCTTATAATATACGGAAAATTAGAAAACGAGTCAGGACGTATTTTTACAATGTTTTTTCTTTTTCCACAGGTGTTCAACGCAGTCTACAATTCGGACGACAACGTATTCGTCGGCGCTCCGTCGGGCTCTGGCAAATCAGTCATAGCAGAATTGGCACTTCTGCGCATGTTGTCTTCAGGAAGCAACGGAAGATGTGTCTACTTGGCACCTAAAGATGCGTTGGCAGATATTGTCTTCGCTGATTGGTATCACAAGTTTGCCAGCAAGTTCAATTTGAAGGTGAGAAAAAAATGTGCATAAATAATGGGATAGTTGGGGATCGAATCTGAAACCATTAGAAATTTTTTGGAACTTTGGAACTACTATTTCTTGGCATTATATCCTCTGCTAGTATCAGCAGACACTATTTAAAACCTTTATTTGCCATGACATGACGTTAAACAGTTATAATAAAACGAGTATGTAATCACTAAATACTCGTATAAAAATCTTATTTTTCCTTCAACTGTGATAATATTGAGTTTCGCGTGTGACGTCACGGCACTCAGAGATGAGTGAAGGCCTCCTCCATGCTTCATCAATGTGTCTCGTTCCAGCGCTGCTCGGCTCCATGTTATGAAATATTTTGACTTTTAATTATCTGTGATTCTTTGATTATATGTATTTTACTTTCAGGCTTTCTACATATTTAACGTAGTTTGTTTCGAAGATAGTGTTTGTTGATATCACACTATTTAGCACCCAAAAATGCTTGAACATAATTATATTACCTAGCCCATATATAGTTAAAGTCATTATGAACAAATTAAGACTTGGTGCTAACACTTAGTTGTCTATTCTTAAACCCATGATATTAATTTGTTTACAGGTAGTACAATTGACCGGAGAAACGGCGACAGACCACAAGCTGCTCAACAAGGGGCAAGTGATTGTCACCACCGCTGAGAAATGGGACGTGCTGTCTAGAAGGTTAGTCATTGTAAAATAATATTCCGGGACATTGCACACAGCGCCATCTAGCCCCACACTAAGCAAACGCTTATGTCGTGGGTACTAGATAACGGATATAATACTTACCTAGTCAGGTCATAAATTCTGTCACATGTTTAATATAAAATAATTGAAACAACTTTATTCTTTATGTAACCATTTATATACCAAAATGAACTTAACAAAACATAGATTCTTATGACAATAAAGTTTATTCAAAATGACCTCCGTGATTTTGAATACAGGCCTTCAATTTGCGCGGCCAGTCGTCTATCGCTGCACGAACGAGGTCCATGTCAATATCGGCGGCTGCCTTAATCAAGGATGTCTTGAGTGACTCCAAATTGGGATGAGGCTTTGAGCACGCCTTTTCCTCCAAGTGTTGCCATATCTTGTAATCTAACGGATTCAAATCTGGACTGGAGGAAGGCCAGTCTTCGTACCGGATGAAGTCGATTTCACGCGCCGCCAGCCAGTCTTGTGTGCTCTTCGCTCTATGAGCTGGCGCCGAATCTTGTTGGAATACCCAGTGCTTGTTATTGAACATGATTTGAGAAACAGGTTCCACACGGTTCGTCAGGACTGTATTTTGATACACAACTGCATTCGTTTTTACACCTTTCTCACAAAAATGTACCTCTGTTAAGCCCCAATAAGAAACTCCCAACCATACCATGAGCGAGGATGGAAAATGACCTCGTTGGACACGCGGAATACGTTTGCTCGCTTCTTCACTACTGTGTGCGTACACCTTATCATTTTGTTTGTTGTAGCTCTCTTCTACGGTAAAAATTTTTTCATCCGAAAAAAGAATTTCCCGATATTTTTTTCCCGCGTACCGCTTCAACAAAGCGCGGCATCTCTTCAGTCTCAGGTCCATTAGACGAGCATTCAAACGATGTCCTGTTTTTCTTCGATATGCCCGAAGCCCTAAGTCTTCATTTAACACCCTTTTCACCGTGGTTCTGCTTAACCCCATCAGAAGGGCCAACAGTTTCTGCTTACGTTTGGGATTTCTTTGAATTCGCGCCTTCACAGCTTTTATCACTGCTGGAGTCCTAACAGACCGAGGGCGACCACTTCTTGACCTGTCATCTACACTAGAGTCTTCATTGTATCGTTTGATGGTACGATAAACGAATCTTTTGGTTATATTCTAATTTTTCAGTATGTCAAAAATTTGAATTGGCGCGTAACCGCAACGATGCAATGCAATAACTGCAACACGGTCTTCTTTAAGCGTCCACTCCATATTTAAAAATGAGTAAAATTCTAAAAAGTATACATTTTTATTTTCATGAATAATTCGAGATTCGCATTCAATAAACTTTTTTGTGGCCAGCATTCTAAAAGAAAAGTTTTTACTGTGTGACAATACTTATGACCTGACTAGGTATATACTTTTGTTTTGTAAATACATAGTTATTATACATTGTATTCGATACTTTATCTTAAAGAAAAGAGTACGAAAATGACTAATTATGTAAATTAGTAGAGTGTATTATGAAAATGTCAAATATAAGTAAAGATAAATGTGATGCCCTAATACAGTCACAACTCTGCTTAATATACTCTTAGAGTACAGTGGTGCTTAACATCAGGCAGGCTGTAGTCAAACGTTGGCATATTCAGTGTAAAAATAATAATAATAAAATGTAGTTGTCTAGAATAGTTTAATATATAAATTGTCTTCTTGTGATCTTTTATGATCTTTGCGTTTTGAATTTTGATGAATTCGTTTTATTTAAAAACTAATTGGGGCTTAATTATTTTCATGATAAACTGATTTAGCCATAGTGTTATTATAAACCATTCTAAATGTCTAAGAAATAAAGTTTATGTACGACTATATTTATTATCTCAATACTAAAAACCTCTTAAATTAAAAATCTATCTAATCTATCTAGATCTATATCTATAATCTATTTATCTTTAAATAGTCTAAGGCGATAAGGCCGCCCAATGTACAGCACTTTAATATATTTAAGCTTATTTCCTGTTTTGTTATTTCTATGTTTTATGGTGTACATTAAAGATATATTCTATTCTAATTCTGTCCGCAGATGGAAAGTCCGTAAGAGCGTACAGAGCGTGTCTCTGTTCATAGTGGATGCACTGCAACTGCTGGGCGGCGAGGAAGGACCTGTGTTGGAAGTGGTGTGCTCTAGAATGCGGTATATTGCTTCGCAGATAGGTACGTAAATCCTAAGTATTTAGTTGTTTATCATAAAAATTAAAAAAAAAAGCAAAAGTAAAATTTCTTTACGCTACATATAAAATTTGCATTTATACTTATGTACTAGTAATCATGTCATTTATAATTTAAGATAATTAATCATTAAGTATTATCAAACAAAAATGTAATGAATTATATAATTATTATGTATCAATTTGTGCCATTAATGTTTTGGAAATAAGTTATTTTTATCTTTATCTTATCTAAATATGTTTTTACTTCACCTGCATGTACACATTTTGGGCACATGTTTGGGCTAATTATATATTTCGGGACATTTCACACAGCACCGTCTAGTCCCATACTGAATGGATACTAGATAATGGATAAAACAAATGTATGTTCTTTCATAAATACATTCTTATATTCATAGAATCAACCAACGCAAATACATAATTACAAACTGTAAATAAACGATTTTTATTTATTTTATGCTGTAATTGAACCCACGACCCTTGGCTTTGCAGAAGTTCTACCATCCGAGCTAATGTTCAATGCTAATTTGTTCATAAAAAAATATTTATAAATATTATTTAGGTACTCACTTTTTTATTTATTTATTGCTATAAGTTCACTAAACTGAAAATGTACGAATGCCAACTTAAAAATAATAATAAAGCTAAACTGTTGGACTCACCTGTGCAACGGTGGCTCGATGATATTAGAAAGTTAGAAGGAAACATCTGGGCAAGAACAGCGCAAGACAAGGAGTATTGGCGTAAGATGGAGGAGGCCTATACTCTGCAGTGGGACCCATTAGGCTGATGATGATGACGATTATGAGTGGACTCACTCAGATGTCACTGTTTTATATTTTTTCTAATATTTGTATGATGTTTGTGTGCAGGCAAGCCCATCCGCATGGTGGCGCTGTCCCTCCCGCTGGCGGACGCGCGCGACGTGGCGCAGTGGCTCGGCTGCGGGGCCAACGCCTCCTTCAACTTCCACCCCAGCGTGCGCCCCCTGCCGCTCGAGCTGCATATACAGGTATATATCTCTACAAGTCATATTACCTCATGACTGAAGGGTTGTGACTCCCCCGTGAATCTCATCTTCAGGGGAGTTCTCTTGGGTGGTGGGCGCCAAGGCCGAACGAATAGCTAGGTATGGCCTAAAATGGAGCGTGCTTACCTGCTTAAGTTTAATTGAAAAGAAAACTCATTTTTGAAAATCTTATCCTTAACCTTGTGATTTCCAACCTATTAGTGTGTATTGAGTATGTATTGTATCTCATAAAGGTACCACTGTAAAGCTGCTTCTGTAAAAATCTATCACAAAAAATGTTTTCCTTCTTTCTTCCCAGGGCTTCAACATATCGCACGCCGCCTCCCGCCTCGCGGCCATGACGAAGCCGATCTACAACTCCATAGTCCGCCACGCGGGCACCAAGCCGTGCGCCGTGTTCGTGCCTTCTAGACGACACGCGCGCCTCCTGGCGGCCGACCTGCTGGCTTTGGCGGCTGCGGCTGGTAGACCTGCTCGCTTCCTGCACGCCAGGACTGACCTGCTGCAGCCGTTCTTGGCCACTGTTAAAGATAAGGTACTGTCTCTCTTACTGAGTCTTTATTTCTAAGATCTAGGTCTGTCAAAACACTGATCGTTCTTAGTATCTTCTAGAAGACAAGGTATCGTACTTCTCGAAGGCACAGAATCTTCTAGACTGTATAGCATCTTCTAGAAGACACACAATCTACAAGGCGTTCCTACTTCTAAAAGGCAGTACTTCCTTGAAGGATTAGTACCTTCCAGGCGACACGCGCTTCCTGAACGCCACTTTCTATAACGCATTATGCATTCATAAAAGCAACATGTAACTTTATCATAATGTTGCAGTATTGTTTAGTCATAATCAACATCATAAAGTTAGTGTATTCCCCTGGCAGTTGAAGGAGACCCTGGTGCCCGGCGTGGCCCACTCCACGAGGGGTTAGAGGCGGGCGAAATGCTGAAATATATGATATCATACATTCTTGAAAGCTTTGAACCGCTTAGAAGATATAATAAGTTCAACGCGACGCGCGGTTGCTGACGCGGTACATGATCTGATGTTTGCACTGTCGGTATATTGGATGTCTATTCCATTCTATTGGCAGATGTTGAAGGAGACCCTGGCGGCTGGCGTGGCGTATCTGCACGAGGGCGTGGAGGCGGGCGACCGGCGCCTGGTGCAGCAGCTGGTGGAGTCGGGCGCAGCGCAGCTCGTGGTGGTGGCGGCCGAGCTGGCGTGGGCCTTCGCCGCGCACGTGCACACCGTCATCGTGGCGGATACGCACACGTGAGTACTAGCATGCGTACGTATACGTACATGTGTGCGTATCGTGCGTTGTAGAACTTGTAGATGAGACAAATACGTAAATTTGCGCAAAGGCTCAGGCCACAGCTATTGTTCACCAGCAAGTCAGTCAAATTATGGTCAATTGCAAACCTGTTTTAGTTTAATAAATAATCTCAGGCATAAAATACTATAATAATAAAGTGAATAATCGTATACGTAAACTTCGTTACAGAAATACTTGAGAAACTCGTAATTTTTCAAAAGAATTACTCGTGGATTGTGGGTTGTTTTTTATCTTTTCATGCGATACATATATCATGCCAATTTGGTCTCCAGAAATAAGCGTTTCCCGCCTAATATTTCGTGCCATTTGGGCCACTAGAAGTCTTGTTGATGATAGATCTGCGCATTAGAACAGAAGATTACTCATTCACATGTAAATTAAATCATTACACATGTATGAATTTATCAATAAATATATGTACATATCTGTACTTAATGACATCATCCATTCGTTCCCAGCTACAACGGCAAGCTGCACTCGTACGAGCAGTACCCCATCACGACCGTGCTGCAGATGTTAGGTCGCGCGTGTCGCCCGCTGGAGGACCAGCACTCTGTGGGCGTGCTGCTGTGTGTCGCGCACCAGAAGCACCTGTTCACCAAGCTGCTGAACGACTGCCTGCCGCTCGAGGTAACTGCATGTGGTGGTACATTGCACACAGCGCCATCTAGTCACGTGCTGAGCACGACATAAGAAACCTATTCGTACTTCTCTAATTCGACTGAGGGTCGTGACTCCCCCGCAAAATTAATTCGTTAGGGGAGTTCTCTATCTCTCAGATACATCGTGGTGGGCGCCCAGGTCCTTCCACAGAAAACACATGTCCTCGGATATTGTGATCCTCAAACATGTCGGTTTCCTCACGATGTTCTCGATGTGTATTCGTACTTAAAAGAAATAAAAACATAGTGCCATAAAGCATGTGCAACGATATCAGCGACGGTCGCCCCATGCCATCAGCATTATGCTGAGTTTTGGCTGTATCAGAGCACAATTTAGCTTGGTACGTTCTTGACACTTTCCTGCGCTTTTTAGTTTGAGATTGTGTCTCTGTATATAATCCTAGCTCATCGACTGCTTGTCGTTCTAGAAATTAGGATTTCATTTGTTGAGTTCTACCAATAAATGTATATTCTGCTACCTATCTTTCAACAACCCCACTTTTTTTTCAGAGTCATTTGGACCACAGACTGCACGACCACCTCAACGCCGAGATAGTGACCAAGACGATAGAGAACAAGCAGGACGCGGTGGACTACCTCACGTGGACCTTCCTGTACCGGCGACTCACGCAGAATCCCAACTACTACAACCTGCAGGGCGTCACTCACAGGTGTGTGTCTCCCTCCCCCTCTGTCTTTCTCTATATCTCGAGATAGTGACCAAGACGATAGAGAACAAGCAGGACGCGGTGGACTACCTCACGTGGACCTTCCTGTACCGGCGACTCACGCAGAACCCCAACTACTACAACCTGCAGGGCGTCACTCACAGGTGTGTGTTTCCCTTCCCCTCTTGTCTTTCTCTATATCTCGTTCTCACTCCCTCCCTCTATCCCTCTCCCTCTCTCTCTCTACCTCTCCTCTTTCCCACTCTTTCTGTCTCATTCTATTTCTCTAATCTTTCCCTTTCACACTCCCCCTCTTTCACGCCTCTTCCCTATTCATCTCTTTCCCTTTCTCCACCTCTATCTCTCACTCCCACCCTTTCTTACTACCCCCCTCCTCACTTTATCCCTCTCCCTCACCCTCTCCACCTCTTTCATCTTTCCCTCTCTTTCACTCGCGCGGTCGCGGAATTGGATCGCATAATGTTAATCTGCATATCCGTTCCTCCCCAGGCACCTCTCGGACCACCTCTCGGAGCTGGTGGAGTCGACCCTGACCGACCTGGAGCAGTCCAAGTGCATCGCCATAGAGGACGAGATGGACGTGCAGCCGCTCAACCTGGGCATGATCGCGTCGTACTACTACATCAACTACACCACTATCGGTGAGTGAGGGTGCAGACGATATCAAACCGTTGTATTTTGTATGAACTGGAGATACACGATTACGCGCTTCGTGCGTTATAATTTGGATGAACTAGAGATACATGATTACGCGCTTCGTGCGTTATAATTTGGATGAACTAGAGATACATGATTACGCGCTTCGTGCGTTATAATTTGGATGAACTAGAGATACATGATTACGCGCTTCGTGCGTTATAATTTGGATGAACTAGAGATACATGATTACGCGCTTCGTGCGTTATAATTTGGATGAACTAGAGATACATGATTACGCGCTTCGTGCGTTATAATTTGGATGAACTAGAGATACATGATTACGCGCTTCGTGCGTTATAATTTGGATGAACTAGAGATACATGATTACGCGCTTCGTGCGTTATAATTTGGATGAACTAGAGATACATGATTACGCGCTTCGTGCGTTATAATTTGGATGAACTAGAGATACATGATTACGCGCTTCGTGCGTTATAATTTGGATGAACTAGAGATACATGATTACGCGCTTCGTGCGTTATAATTTGGATGAACTAGAGATACATGATTACGCGCTTCGTGCGTTATAATTTGGATGAACTAGAGATACATGATTACGCGCTTCGCGGTTATATTTTGTTTGAACTAGAGATACATGACTACATACTTTGCGCGTTACATTTTGGCATTCAGCACATTCTGAGTTGGGGTCAGATTGTGACACGAAATTTGTGTATTCTATTATATTTGTTGTTTTAAATATATTTTATTCCTATTAACATGTTTTTTTATATAACGGTATGTTTTATCCCGCAGAGTTGTTCAGCTTGTCGCTGACCAACAAGACGAAGATCCGCGGCCTGCTAGAGATTATCTCGTCTGCGGCTGAGTTCGCGGAGCTGCCCATACGACACCGAGAGGAAAATATCATCAAGACACTCGCCGCCAAGTTAGTACCACTATATTATAAACAGCGTACGCTGCCAACAAAATGGCGGACTCAATAAAAAAAATTGTATACCCTACTATTTTGAACATGGTTCAAAATAATCAACAAGTAGTGCATACACAAGGCATTAACAACAACTAAATGACTATGTTTAACAACTTCTTGAGAACAGGAGGTTAACAGTTCGACCCGTATATACTAATCTATATGTATATTTTTGACAGAATTGAGTGATATGGTTCTTTCACTTTCTTTCTCTTTTGCATTAAATTATGTATGTTTCAACTCAGCGTATAGCAGGTTTTGTCAAAAATATGTTCAGTGACTGAAATGTTGAATTCTAAAATGGCGCTTGGCGGGATTGCAATGCAAGGATTTGAATATTGTAAAATGAACTTTAAAATATACATATTTGTATTAGTGTAGTCTGTAACTAAACGTATTTTTTTATCTTCCAGAGTCCCCCACAAACCGACAGCGCCGGGCGGCGGCGCCGTGAGATACAACGAGCCTCACGTGAAAGCTCATGTGTTGCTGCAGGCGCACCTATCCCGTATGCAACTGCCGGCTGAATTGCATCATGATACAGCTGTTGTACTCACCAAGGTAACTTAAAAACCACCTTTAAAAGAAATTTTCTCGTATTTGTTGTACCTAAAATATTTTTTTTGTTTTGGGAAAAATTACACTAATTATAGTAAAAATTATCAAAAGATACTGTGTACTTACTACCTCTATACCAAATAACACGATGATACTTTGCTCTATTGCCGTAAGAAAGGATCGGAAACAGACAATAGACATGAGTTACACGTAAAGGCATAATAAAGTAAGTCTCTTTATACTACCTCTTTATAAAAAAACACGATGGTACATCGCGCTATTGCTCTGAGAAAGATCGACGAACAGACTAACAACAGTTTGTTACAACGAGTCACATTGAATTAGGCTGACTTGCATTTTCGCTGTTTTTATTTTTAGGGGTATTATATGTTAATAATAATATATAATCGTTTATTCATGTAAAAACTTAATGTCTAAGTATATACCTACATGAATACAGGTTTTTTTTGTATTGGTGCTACTCTAGGTAGGTTTTACTGTATGTGTATGTTGACATATGTTGTTGTTACCACTTTTGACCAACACTTTTGACTGATTTTGCTAGTCAATGGTACTTTTGACTGGTTAAGAGTTTTAACTGCAACATATATAAAGTTGTATTGTATTGTTTACAGGCAATCCGCTTGATCCAAGCCTGCGTGGACGTGGTGTCCAGCTCTGGTTGGCTGGCGCCTGCCGTGGCGGCCATGGAGCTGGCTCAGATGGCCACGCAGGCCATGTGGGCCAAGGACAGCTACCTGCGTCAGTTGCCGCACTTCACGCACGAGCTGGTCGCACGCTGCGCTGACAAGGTGAGTACACGGTACCATAGAGGTGGCCACGCAGGCCATGTGGCCAGGTTAGCACGTACAAGTTTTGGTAATTACTTACTCCTTTGGCGCAGCGACCCGATATGAGTGTTGGTCTCCAAAACAAGACAATGCCATCTTTGCCGGTGTTGAGCCACCTCCTGCCAATCTGCAACTAGCAGCTCACGTAGGTCCGCTTCCACGGCGTCCTTCCAGCGATATCGGGGCCGGCCCACAGGGCGGCGGCGGGATTCCAAGATATGCTTTTTTGACATGACAATCGTCCCCAATTCTTTCTAGATGGCCCATCCAGCGAAGTCTCTGTGCATTGCATTCTCCCATGACATTCGGTTCGGCGACCAGCTCTTCTATCTCCAGGTTCTTTCGGACCCTCCAACCCCCATCTCCATCTCTAATCTTCCGCATTATCTTTCTTTCGGCCACATTATAACTTTTCTTCTTCTTTAAGAACGTCCAAACTTCACTGCCGTACATCAATACAAGGCTGGTCTTGATAACTGTTTTATAAATGCCGTCTCCTTTTAAAGTTATATAATTTACATACTTCTATCTTCTTTGCTAAACGGCTATAAAAGTGACTTTATAGTTATACTAGTGGGTGCTCGCGGCTTCACTCGCATTAAGAAGTCAAACTTGCATCCCCTGTTTCACCCCTTCAAAAGTGGCATTTGCAAAAATCCTTTCTTAGCGGATACCTACGTCATAACATCTACCTGCATGCCAAATTTCAGCCCGATCCGTCCAGTGGTTTGGGCTGTGCGTTGATAGATCACTATATCAGTCTGTCAGTCACCTTCGAGTTTTATATATTTAGATTTAAGATCCCCTACCCTACTCCATGACCAGTTCCACTTTCTCCAAGTTTCTCAAGTTTCCAAGATTTTTCTCGTGGTGCCATGAACCATATCTATACGATGACATATGACACATGTACCCCACAAAACTTCTTCCCGGAGAACTACTATGTCAGTGAGTCAGTGAGTCGTAATCCAATTTTATATAATACTAGCTGTGCCTGCGACTTTATCCGCGTGGAATGGTTATTTTGGGCATCATATTTATTTTTGCAAACAACCTCTTCAGCTTTATAAATTATACCTGTTACCCACGACTTAAACCGTTTTTCAGCGCACGCAACAGAAGCCCTCAAAAATGAATCATTTTCCCCGTTTTTTTCCAGATTTTCCTTTGTCCCGTCGCTCCTATTAGTTGCAGCGTGATGTTATATAGCCTAAAGCCTTCCTCGATAAATGGTCTATTCAAGACAAAAAGAATTTTTCAATTCGCACCAGTAGTTCCTGAGATTAGCGCGTTTAAACAAACAAACATACTCTTCAGCTTTATAATATTAGTATAGATTATTAATATATATATTTGTGTCTCCCCCAGGGTGTGGAGACAGTGTTCGACGTGATGGAGCTGGAAGACAGCGCGCGCGGCAAGTTGCTGCAGCTGGCGCCCGCGCAGATGGCGGACGTGGCACGCTTCTGCAACCGGTACCCCAACGTGGAGCTCACGTATGAGGTCAGCACATGAGTTTATAGTCTATACAAATAAGGGAAATAAAATCATACAGACTTCGCGGGCTCGGTCACGTGGAAAGGATGCGATCACATCGTGCTGTGAAGAGAGCGTATCTGGGATGACCAAACGGTCGACCGACGGCCGGTTGCCCGTCCCAGGTACCGCTGGAAAGACCGGCTGGAGAAAGATTTGTCCCAGCTCGAAGCCGCTGAGTGGCAGGAAGTGGCACAGGACAGAGATGAATGGCATCTTTTGGTGTCGGAGGCAATTTATGACCAATTTATATCTAACCCATACGTGCCCTATAAAATTTCGAAACTGAAAAAGAAATTATTTGCATTTGCAGCGGAAATGTGTTTTTTTTTTGCGTGGGATAGGTTTACGTTTGACTACAGCCTGCCTGCGTTACATTTGCTTCAGTTTAATTTGATTGTATAAGTGAAAAATAATCAATATAATAATTTCTTTATCCTGCTTACTCATTTATTTTTTTTATATTAATCTGTTTATTTTAACTAACCATTATATGTACATTTGCAGATAAAGAACGAGCGTCACCTGCGCGCCGGCAAGCCCATCGTGGTGGAGGTGTCTCTGGAGAGGGAGGACGACATCGTGGGACCGGTCATTGCGCCCTTCTTCCCGCAGGTAAATAGTGCTATGTAGTTATAAACATGCATTTTTTTTTTCAAAAAAGGCAGAAGTTTTGGCGCAAGAAATGTACATCATAATACAGAGTCGAAAGATATCTAGTACTAGTTGTGCCTGCGACTTCGTCCGCGTGGAATAGTTATTTTGGGCATTAATTCTTTCATACATATTTTTTTGATGTCTAGAACCGCTTTCGCAGCGCACGTAACGAAAGCCCTAAAAGATGTATAATTTTCCCCGTTTTTTCCACATTTTCCATTGTTTCTTCGCTCCTATTAGTTGCAGCGTGATGTTATATAGCCTTAAGGCTTCCTCGATAAATGGTCTATTCAACACGAAAATATTTTTTCAATTCGCACCAGTAGTTCCTGAGATTAGCGCGTTCAAACAAACAAACAAACTCTTCAGCTTTATAATATTAGTAGGTATAGATGATGTACAGAAAACCCCCAACGTACAACACGAATTGCAGCAATACAAATGTAAATAGATAAATGTACGCACACATTGAAAGGGCATATAAAGAGATTTGAATTGAATTTGAATTTTGATAAAAGCAAACCAATATGTAAGCAAAGGTTTTGGTTTATTATAAGTTTTAGTTTATAAGTTAGTTTTTAATAAGCAAACTTTGTCTTGTAAGTTTTTTCAAATAAAGGTATTCTTTAAGACAGAGATGGTCAAATTTTTATAACATTTTACTGCACATACTATTAGAATGTTGACCAATTAGAAACACAAAATATTTTTAAAATAATATTTTCAAAAGTTAAACATTGAGTATATTTAAAAAAATACATATGTTCGCTAATTTATGTATTTATTATTATCACATTATATCTATTAATTAAATATGTCTATTCGTGTTACAGAAACGCGAGGAAGGCTGGTGGGTGGTGATCGGTGATCCCAAGACCAACACGCTGCTTTCCATCAAGCGAGTCTCACTCGCTAGGAGTGCTAAGGTGAATATCATTTATGTCCTATATTAGCATTGATGTACAAACAAAGTTACGATTGCTAAAATCCGAACGCGGCACATGAAGAAATGAAGAAGTTATGCGAAATTTTTTGACTGCCCTGTTAGCTTAGTTGGTAGTGGCTCTGCCTTCTAATGTAGGGGTGCGGGTTCGATTCCCGCATGACGCAAGTAATTATGCATATTAAAATTTGTAATTACTTGTGTTGAGTCTGGTCGTTTCTATGTATAATAAGTATGTATTTACAAAAGAAAAGTATATAAGTATTATATCCGTTATCTAGTACCCACGACACAAGCGTAAGCTTAGTATGGGGCTAGGTGGCACTGTGTGCAATGTCCTGAAATATTTATTTATATTTTATTTATTTATTTTTATGTGTGTATTAGTCGCGCATGCATTTGAAATTTAACTCTTATTTAATTAAGTACTATACATATTGTGAAATTTTCTTAAATACTCACGTACACATTGTGTGAGGTTACACCCGAGCCATAATGGCTTGATAAGTACAGTAACAGTAATAATATGTGAATTCAATGAATTTCGTTCCTAGTTAAAATTTAAATACGGTGTAAATAAGTCGAGGCTTAGCAGTAGGAAAACAATAAAGAATTTTAGGTTTGATTTTGTGTGTGTGTGTGTGTGTGTGTGTGAAGTGAGTGAAGTAAAACAAATAAAAACGCCAAGCTAATTTGACCCTTATTCCCACCCCAGGTACGTCTCGACTTCGTGTGCGGTACATCGGGGCGGCACACTTACACTCTATACTTCATGTCTGACGCGTACCTCGGCGCCGACCAGGAGTACAAGTTGCACGCGGACGTGGCGCCGGCCGCCAGGGAGAGTGACAGCGAGTAGGGAATAGCGCCATCTAGTGGGGGCTAGCTAGGCCTAGCGGTGACAGATTGAAAACTAAGCGAGTGTCATTTAGCGTTGTAAGGTGGAGCGGTGTCTTTTAACGTTAAATATAGTGACTAAGATGACTGTAAATTTATCAAAGATATGGAGTGTGTTGCTTGGTAACTGTCAAAAAGTGTCTCTAATTTGTAAGAAATAAAGAAAAACATAATCCAATACATAATAGTACTTTTATTCCTCAACACCACTTAAAAATAAGCCAGGGAGGGTGACAGCGAGTAAAGGCAGTTTCCAAAATTATACTGGCACGTCATATAGAGTTGATACTGTCATTCTTCAAGAGAGCGCCATCTTGTGGTTGCAGTTGAGAAACTCTTCAAGATACTGTTATAACTGATATAGCGCTATCTAGCAGTCTAACGTGGAATTGTGCAGTCACAACTAGCGATAAACACATAATAATATAGTAATATATCTGTGACTGTAAATTAATTGAAATAAGAAGATTGTATTATCTGGTTATTGTCCAAAATGTCTTTAATTTGTAAAATATAAAGAAAAATAATGCAAAAACGTCGTTTTATTTTCCCCGTGGGTACGCGTGCGTATTTGCAGTGATCAGTTTTCTATGTTTGTTAGACCTACCCTACTGGTGAATAGATTTTAATGAAACTATGCGACGTAGTGTGTTATATCTTTGACTATCTTCTTTCGAAATTTCATCAATATTGGCTTAGCTGTTTTACTGTTATAGGCCAAAGAAAAAGTCACACAAAACATTTCAAAATCTTTTATTGACATAGGATATAATGTTCAATATTTACTCTAGTTGACAGCATAAGTCCCACCTCCGTAGCCCCACTGTCCCATCTTGTCGTCCACCCAGTTTCTAAAAGTAGCGACGGATGCGTATACTGCCGGGACGTCTTTCTCTCCACATCCTATACCCCAGGAGACGAGGCCTGTTAGTTTGTAGCGGTTGTTGCCGATTGGACACGCTAGAGGAGCGCCACCGTCGCCCTGGAAGTAAGAAAGATTGGATAAATTAATAATTTTGTTTGAAAAGGCTCTTCATACAACACTAAGAATAAAGAGAATTCCACACTTAAATTTAAACATATGAATAAGTTTGACCAAAATGCTGGCCTTTTCTGGCTCAACGTATCAGCATTGCCATCCAGCGTGGTAATGCGGCCAGTATGCTGGGCACGCTGCCCTCTGGTAGTGGGCTGGAGCACTTAGATTATCTTTAGGCTTTTCTAAAGATTTTTAAGTACCTACCCCTTTTTGTAGTAGTTAGAAAAAGTAGTATGTTTAGCTTTTCTTCCCTGTTTTTTATATTTTATTATTGAATAAGTTTTTATCTGGAAGCACGAATATCAAAACTAAAGGAGAAGAGTTTCTGCATGAACCTAACATAAAAAAAATATATAAATATCAACTAAGTAGGTAGGTATATATCCTAGCAATAACACGTAAATGAGACTTAAACATATTTCTTGCCCTTTTACGTCCAAACGACTAAACCAATTTGAATGGAATTTGGCATATAGATAGATAAAATCATGCTCTTTTATATGTCGTACTTACTTTGCTAGTATCTTTTCATTACATAAGATACTTTTTTATCCCAATTAAAAGTAACATTTCCGTAAAATTGGACAGTAATGTTTCATGCTGTTTTTTCTCAACGGCTTGACCGATTTGAATGAAATTTGGCACATAACTAGGTTAGACTAAGTTCTTTAACATAAACAACTCGCCTTGCAAGTGTCCTTCCCCTCCTCCCCTCCCGCGCACACAAAGCTGGAGTGAAGTCTGAAGTGGGAGCCGAGTCTGGTGCGAGTGAGGAGTGAGTTGCACAGTGAATGTGGAACCATGTTCACTTCCACCTTCTTCAGGATGACGGCGTAGCGGCTGCCTTTACCTGTAATGAAAAAAAAGGAGGTACACAATAATTTTAGTTCTCCTGAGCAGATATATTGCGATAGCGGTGGCAGCCGCCCAAGTCCTTCCTCCGAGGACAAATACATATCTATACAAAATTATTTAAACGCGGTGGCGGCCCCGCAGCCTTTGTAGAATACAGATATGTATGTAAAAAATTAAAGCACATTTCACGACGCGTTTTACGCCCGCGGTGGTTGGTTGTTCGCGGCTCCCGTTGCTCCCGCGGGCATCTTGTACAAGCGGGCGCGGCACGCGGGTTCCACCCGCGCGCTCTGCGATCAGCGTCCGGCGAAGGTCCTTCTTGCGATAATCAACCGCCAGGTTTGCGGGCGATAATCGCAGTCGCAGCGGCTGCGGGACCGCACAAAACTCCAGTCTCGTGAGTTTTGAAAATTAAACTCGATTCCGCCACCGCGCGGGCCGGCGGGCGCAGGAAAATAACGCTTCGTGAGTCCTTAGCGTATTTCTCTTGTTTTACTTGTTTTGTCTTGTTTACATTACCTACCTAGAATAAATTATTGTTTTTCATTCCTTATTTACTTACCGAAGTGTTCCTTGCCCCACCCGTTGGCCACGCAGTTCTGGTACCCGTCGAAGCTCTCCCCCTGCTCGGGCAGGCACAGCATGTTGATGTGCTCCGCCAGCTGCACAGGGGACTGCAGCCGGAGGAGCGCTACGTCGTTCTTCAGGCTTTTTGGTTTGAAGTCTGGAAATGTAAGGAAACAGTTGGTAAAGTATTCGATGGTATGACAACAAATTGGTACATCAAAACAAATGTTAAGATGTAGTTATGTGCCTATCTATACTAATATTATAAAGCTGAAGAGTTTGTTTGTTTGTTTGAACGCGCTAAACTCAGGAACTACTGGTGCGAATTGAAAAAATCTTTTTGTGTTGTATAGACCATTTATCGAGGAAGGCTTTAGGCTATATAACATCACGCTGCAACTAATAGGAGCGAAGAAACAATGGAAAATGTGGAAAAAACGGGGAAAATTATTCATCTTTGAGGGCTTCCGTTGCGTGCGCTGGGAAAACGGTTCAAGATATCAAAAAAATATGTATGAAAAAATTATTTCTCTTAAAATGATCTAACAAAATGTCCGCGACAGTAGGTATTATGTCTATCTTTTAATATTAACTCACTAGAACCGTTTTTATGGTAATAACTATTCCACGCGGACGAAGTCGCGCGCACCAGCTAGTAGTAAAATAAAACTTTTCTTTGAATCCGCGCAAATGTATAAACCGTCTGACTGTTAAAGAGCAAGAACTAGAGTAACTTTAATTTTGATACAACAGGTAGTTTGTAAAATGTATATGGGTTCACATTTGAAAAATGGCCCATCTAAGAAAAAAAGAAACATTGAAGTATATTTATTTCATTTGAATTGACGGAGTAATCACATACATACCATATAAAAGGGTTTTCTCTGTTTAGCGACAATAATACTTAGATTTAGTCACAATCTTAAACTCATTTTTTGTTTTCTTTACAAAATCCGGTTTATTAACATCATTTCGTCGTTAAATGCGTTTTAGCATTATAGTGCAAATGGACCATACTAAGAGAATAGCTAAATATGTTTAAGATCTATTGTGCAATTGGCTTTATTCTTTAATCAGATCTATAAACCTACATATTATGCCTACCTCTATGTATATACAGTTCTTGCACGTCCCTCTCCTGATAGTCGTACATTTCCTTCATAGTCGCTGTGTCCCACTCCCCGGCGCGGACCTTGAGGCGGCCCGGGGTGCCGGGACCGTATCTGGGAATACATTGCAAATTAATTAGAGAATTATAGCATTGTATTTAATTATGCGAATGGTAACATTTTTTTTATATACAATTGTAACGATGAAAACGTTACATACGTTCCTGGTTAAATTCCAATAGCAATGTTGCATATCGTCGCTCTTGCTCATATTTGATAAAGGAGTTTACCTGCAGAGAGTCGACCTTCACTACTCAAGGACGACACACATTTTTCATTACTATTAATTTAATCTACTAATTTCTTCTTATTAGTTTTCTTCTAAGCGTGATTATTTCGTGTTTTAACCTTTTCCCCGATTGGGGTCCTAGGTTCGGGTTTACTACACCCGTATCGAATCGACCAACGGACCAACGGACGGAACGGAATTCTACCAGAAGACTGACGGTCACCTAAGTACTCTGCCGCTACTGGTGTTGGCAGCCCGTATCTACCAACGGATTAATTCAACCAGAAGACTGACGGTCACCTAAGTACTCTGCCGCTACTGGTGTTGGCAGCCCGTATCTACCAACGGATTAATTCTACCAGAAGACTGACGGTCACCTCAGTACCCTGCCATCGTCGGGATACCATACCAGGGGAGTAACCGGATTTCCCCCCTAACGCACAGCCCTTGGCCATCTTTTTTTCATTCTGTTATTTTTGTAGTAAAATTATATCTTTATATTTTTTGTTAACATTGCCTTTAAATTTAGTTTCTCTGATAGGCTCACTATGTTACACAATGCATTAAAATTTTTATGAAGTTTACTATTGTAAACAACACATGTAGGTAGGTACCTACATCTATCTACTTCTGACTTGTAACTATGGAGTTATGAATAAATAATTTGTTTTTGTATTTATGAAAACTGTTTCATCTTTTCTCTGCATCTGCATCATGTTAATACTCGCTATTTAATCAACCGTGGTTTCTGCGACACAGGATGTTCCTAGTGCAGAACCCACAGGGATATCAAAAATGCAGTATTCCTAGTTAGATAAGTCAAATATGTTATTTAAGTTAATTGTTAAGGTAAATAAATTATTCTTATTCTTATTTTCTTACTTTTCGAGTCATATTTATCATAACTGAGAGTCGATCCGGAAATACAAAAGTAATAGCTGAATCTGTGAAAACCTTCGATCATTGTTGATAGAAGGTGAAAACCGTCTAAAAAAAATTGGACTCATCTTTCGCTATATATAACAACCAATTGAAACCCATTTTTTTTTACTTTACTCACTTGTTGGCGACCACGTGCGCGGCAGTCATCACCACCTGGGGGTGGAGGAGGACTCCCACTCCCACGTACGCGTCAATGTCTGCGTCCATCAGAGCTACTACCCAGGGGAACTCGCCGAATTGGGCCTCGTTACCCTGTGGATAGATAAAAATTGATAATAAGATTGTTAGGTAATGAAAGTTATAGGGGTGCCAGTTGTAATATACAAGTAAAACTTGTAGTACCTAGTAGTTATAATAATACATAAAAAACAGGGGAAGAAAAACTAAACATACTACTTCTAACTAACTTAAAAGGTAAAATAAAAATACACTTAGAAAAGCTTTAGAAAGACTAAAGATAGTCTAAGTGCTCCAGCCCACAGCTAGCATACTGGCCGCATTACCACGCTGGATGACAAACGAGTACTTATTTGCTATTGTGTGTCTGTGTCTTGTAAGTTAAATAAATAAATAATTGTTATAAATTTAGTATTCTTAAAATTTTAGTTCGTAATAAATTGTGATTTGTGGAAACATACGAAACTTTTTAGTGTACTTACAACTTTATTCAAAGCAATTAAAACAATAACAATTTAATAAAAGTTAATCTATGTTGTGAAGCTTAACATCTAATAAGGTTTTTGAAGATAAGAGAATTGCATCGCAACAAAATTATATTGCTTAAAGAATCCTAGACTAGATAAGTAGTACCTAGGTACTCACATTCCCTCCAACCACGGTAGCGCCCAGTCCCCACGGGTTAGAGTACCCACAGCCTCTCAGTTTGCTAGGATCTGGCTTAGGTTTCTCTTTAGGCGGTTCCGAAGGAGCTTTACAACAAACTTCTACGCTCTCTTGACAAACACGCTTCGGTTGGTCACCTTCACCGAATCTGGAAATATAAGATATGTCTTTAATGCACACCAAAAAAAATATATATACCTACATAGGTTTTCCATAAATATTTATTGATGAATGATGATTATGATCATCTTCTTGTACAATGAGAGTGGCCAACTCTGGTGTCTAGAGTTTATCAAGCCGCCCTAAGGGCCTCTGACATGGCTTAACGACTGCCGTACTAGACAAACAGCCGGGACCTACAATTTAACGTGTCATCCGGCCTACGAGAGCGCTCAAAATGGATTGCAACTGTTTAGCTCACCCATCCAAAGACTGACCGCGTCAACATTTGTAATCGATTACCTCCGCTAGCTGAGCATATAGTAAAAAAACAGTAGTTTATTATTCACCTGATATCAAGCTCGCCCCATCCAGTCACGGAAGCGTTGTTCGCGTCGACAGCTATTCGTTTCTCGTCGCACAAGTAATAAGGCACACATTGACAAGAATCACCATCTTTGTCTACTGTGACTACGGGTGCTTCTGTGGGGCGGACTGTTATCTGAAAGTAGAAAAAAAGACATGTTGGCAGAGCTTCATTTACAGGTTTGCTTAAGTTTGAAGAACACAAAGTTCTTAAGTTAAAACGACGTTTGTCAAATAGCACTAAGTAGTTTGTATGATGAAAATTAAAACAGATTAATATCTTAATTTTTAAAAAATTCTACTTATTTAATCAAAGAGCTCGCATCTAGAAACCTTACACAATAATTTGCATAAACACCTTTTTGTTTAATATAGGTAAACATATTCTTTGTAAACTTATGTATAATTTAATCTTCCGTTACCGCGATTAAGAAACGTGCCATCTACTGAATCCAGAGTAAATAGGTTTCTTCTAGGCAAGCGTGCTACATCTTAGATAACAGTGATGCTCAATGTCTGGCAGGCTGTAGACAAACGTAAGCCTATTCCGTGTTAAAAAAAACACTGTATTTGTACTTCTGTATTCTGTGGATTAAATCTGCGCAGGACCGAGGACAGAAGAGAGGCCTAGGCTCAGCAGTGGGTGATAACAGGTTGATGATGATTCTGAGGTATCCACTTAGTACTTACATCTTCAAGTCCAGAGCGCGAGGACTCCGTGGGGCGGCCGAAGATGCCTTCCAGGATGGAGGGGTCGATGGTGGTCTGCTGCGCCCCGCAGAGGGCCACCAGGACGAGCACGGTGCTGGAAATAATGAGGAAATGGAAGGAGATTGTTATAATCTTTGCAGGTATAGTGGTAGTTATGAAGAGGTTGACGAGGAGTCAATCAATCAATCAGTTCTTTATTGACAAAAATATACACAAGACACAGGAGACAAGAGTGGGATAATGGGGAAAGACAGGAGTGGGGGGGCAGAATAAATAAATAAATAAATACTTATGTATTTCAGGACATATACACAGCGCCATCTAGCCCCATAATAAGCTTACACTTGTATCATGGGTACTAGATAACGGATATAATACATATATACATTTTTATATAAATACATACATATTGCACATAGAAACGACCAGACTCAACACAATAGAATGAAGCCTTTATTACAAAATACAAATTATAAGAAATTTGCATATCGTGGTAAAACTTGTGCATCCTGTACTGGTGCTAAAACTAAAATAAGACTTTAGGCGGCAGCGTGACGAGAGTTCATGGTTCATTCAAGAAACATAGTCCACGGGTCCTCTGTGGACAAAACTGCATAAGATTGGAACAGATGACACATGAAATTTATTACACAAGCACATGAAATTTATTATTATTTATGCACAAGTATTTTAATCTAGGACCGAAGCGCCCGTATCTCAGCTAGCGGAGGCAATCGCATGCGATATTTACCGGTGGTAGGCTTCGGCCGAGGTTGGTGACCACCCATTGGACTTAATCGCACCGCCAAGCGGCCTAGCCGTGTTCCGGAGCGTAGTCCAATGACACCGTTTGGGGGAGTAGGGTCGGGACAGTTACTTCAGTGTAGTAAGGATCTGTCTTGCAAGTACGGGCATCGGGACATCGGGTATCTAGTGACGGAGGGTAGCGGGATCCGTGGCACGGTTCGTCGCTGGCCGACCGCAGTCAGTAGGGGACCCAAGTAGAGGGGTAGCCACTCTCGAAAGGCTGTCCCGCCAACTCGCGAAAAATCCCAGGGATGCGCCATCGTGCCGGTTGGCGACCGGATGAAAGGGCCCGATGGACATCCCAGGGGGGGCACGGGCGTCCCCGCAGTCTCCGTGCTAGATCCCCCTAGATGGCCTGTATGTTTTGTGCTTGCATAGGTCAACTGCGTGAAGTCTCGTCCTACTGCCTTCTCCCCACCGAATTCACTTATCGCACTATGGTACAGAGCAAAAAGAAGAGAGTTAAACAGCGACAGCACTCCCTTTCGTTGAAAGTGCACCTGACTAATATCAGAGGGTTGCACTCAAATCTCGTTCCGGTCCATCACCATCTTGAGACCGAAAGACCTGCACTTATGGTTTTGACGGAGACGCAGATCAAATGTCCGTCGGATTCGGCGTACTTACTATACCCGGGTTACAGCCTTGAGCACAATTTTAAAGCTCGGGCTGGGGTCTGTATGTACGTCCGGGATGACATTTGTTGTCAGCGTCTCCGAAACCTTGAGGATCGCAGGTTCTCTGTACTTTGGGCGCTTGTGGACACAGGATTAGAAAAAATTCTATATGCCTGTGTCTACCGATCGCACAGCGGTGACCAGGAGACAACTAGGCTCACTGAATACCTCAGTGAGGCGGCGGATAAGGCTCAACAAAAGTATCCTGCAGCCCAATTAGTGTTTCTGGGGGATTTTAACGGACGCCACCAGGAGTGGCTATACCCATACCAGATCACTGACCATGCTGGGAGAGAGACGCGTAAGCTTGCTTTGTCGTTAAATCTCACTCAGCTGGTCCGAGGTGCTACTAGGGTGCCTGATGTTGAGTCTCACACACCTAACTGCTTGGACCTTCTGCTGACAACAGATCCAGACCGGTACTCAGTGACGATATCGTCACCCTTAGGTAAATCCGACCATTGTCTGGTGAAGTCTGTATCCGTGTACTCCCCGTCCGACCCAAGCCCAAAGGGTAACCGTCGGATGTGGCGATACAGGTCAGCGGATTGGGATGAGATGCGGTCTTTCTTTGCGTCTTATCCTTGGCAAGCTGTTTGCTTTTCTTCTGGCGATCCTTCGACCACTGCGGATGCCGTGACTGACGTGATCCGGCAGGGTATGGAATATTTCATCCCATATTCGGATACGTCTCAGTCCGGCAAAGCTCACCCATGGTTTGGGCCTGAATGTGGACGTGCGGAAGCACTAAAGCATAAGGCATACCTAGCCTGGGTTGATGCGCGACACCGTAAAACCAAGGACATCAGCGACAAGAAGAAAGCATTCAACAAAGCTGCCAAGTCTTGCAAGAAGGTACTTCAGAAGGCTCGATTCGATCACATTGGTCGAGTAGGGAACAAATTGGCTTCGTACCCAGCGGGTAGTAAAGCATTTTGGTCCCTGGCTAAGTTGATTGAAGGGAACTTCTGCCGCCCCTCACTGCCTCCACTGCTGAAACCTGACGGTTCACTGGCTCATTCTGCGGTTGAGAAGGCAAATTTATTTGCCTCTCTTTTTGCAGATAACTCACGTCTAGATGCTGGTGGCGCATCGCCATCCTCTCCAAACGGATGCTCGACAGTCATGTCCAACATCACCATCCGACAAGCAGAGGTGCGAAGAACGCTACGCGATCTTGATGTGAACAAAGCCAGCGGACCCGACGGTATTCCAGCCATAGTTCTGAGGACCTGTGCGCCTGAGTTGACTCCTGTTCTGACACGTCTTTTTCGGCTTTCCCTTGAGATTGGTAAAGTGCCGAGGTCGTGGAAACTTGCAAACGTGCAACCTGTGCCCAAAAAAGGTAGTCGTGCCGACCCTGCCAACTACCGGCCCATTTCGGTCACGTCCGTGCTCTGTAAGAGTATGGAGCGTGTCCTGAACCGCAGGCTCCTGGCGTACCTAGAGTCTAATGATCTCCTCAGTGACCGGCAATATGGCTTTCGCCGGAACCGGTCTACAGGGGACCTCTTAGTGTACGCCACACACATCTGGAGTGAGGCCATCGAGAAATACGGGGAAGCCCTAGCGGTTTCCCTCGATATTTCCAAGGCCTTTGATAGGGTTTGGCATGACGGCCTTATAAGCAAGCTTTCCTCATACGGCCTGCCCGTTGGTCTCCGTGCGTGGATTTCGGATTTTCTGAGGGATAGGTCCATTCGAGTAGTCATAGATGGTTGCTCGTCTGACCTGTTGGCTATTAATGCTGGTGTCCCCCAGGGATCGGTGCTCTCTGCGACTCTTTTTCTGCTGCACATCAACGACCTGCTTAAACCCGGTACCTTTGGGTATGCAGACGACAGCACAGTTGTCGAGAGTTATACATCTTCTGCACGAGCTAACGCGGCCGAAATCAAGACTCTCAGGGAAGCCATGGTCGAGCGCTTAAACCTTTCTCTCAGGGCAGTCTCCGACTGGGGCGATGCCAATCTAGTCAGGTTTAATGCTGCAAAGACCCAGGCGTGTCTCTTTACCGCAAAAAAGAGGCCATTTGATTTGGCTCCTTCTTTCCAAAGTGTATCTGTACCGATCACTGACCACCTCGACCTTCTCGGTGTGACGTTGTCTCCGACTCTCAATTTTGGCTCGTATATTGAGGCTAAGGCTCAGGTTGCAGCCAAAAAACTGGGAATCCTTTCCAAGGTGCGAAAGTACTTCATGCCGGAACAGTTGCTTACATTGTATCAAGCACAAGTTCGGTCTTGCATGGAGTACTGTTCGCATCTCTGGGATGGTTCAGCCAAGTACCAGTTAGAGGCGTTAGAGACAATTGAGAAGCGAGCTAAGAAGATCATTGGGAACGGCGCTTTGTGCGAGGCGAGACTCCTGAGTCTCGAGCACCGTCGCAAAGTTGCCTGTCTATCGATCTTCTATCGATTACACTTTGGAGAGTGTGCAGCGGAATTGCACGATCTAATTCCGCCCGCCCCTTTTTACCACCGGACGAGCAGGGGTACAGCAGGTCGTCACCGGTTTATGGTGGAAGTTCCCAAGACTCGCACTAAGCGTTTTGCTTCCACTTTTATAGTGCGAACTGCTAAATTGTGGAACTCCCTGCCTGACTCCCTGTTCCCCTCGGAATATAACCTTGCGATCTTCAAAGCGAGAGTGAATCGGTTCTTACTGGGTAAGCACGTTCCATCCTAGACCGTAATGATTGCTTACCATCAGGCGAATTACGGTCAAGTGCAAACCCATTTCTTGTAAAAAAAAAAAAAAAAAAAAAAAAAAAAAGATTACCAATGTTAAGCCAAGGTCGACGCGGTCAGTACGCGGATGGGTGACCGAAAAGTGGCATTCCATTTTGGGCGCGTTCTGGATCGGATGATACGTTAAATTGTAGGTCCCGGCTGTTTGTCTAGTGCGGCAGTCGTTAAGCTATATCAGAGGCCATAAGGGCGGCTTCATAAACTCTCGACACCAGAGTCATAAACTCTCGACACTAGAGTTGGCCACTCTCATTTGATAAGAAGAAGACTCAAGGACCAAGGTTTCCCAAATTCGGTTTTTTTATTATTTTCGATGTACTAAAACGACTTTTAAATAGTTATGCAGGCGTTAGTTACCACTGACCCTGCATACATTCATATCATTATAAAAGTATTAAAAAAAAACCCAGGGTTGTATGTAAATCCCCTAGTTGTATTTGTTTGTTCTA
This sequence comes from Macaria liturata, assembly GCA_964023185.1. Classification (NCBI taxonomy): domain Eukaryota; kingdom Metazoa; phylum Arthropoda; class Insecta; order Lepidoptera; family Geometridae; genus Macaria; species Macaria liturata. The sequence goes on along the minus strand of OZ026809.1, from coordinate 9,678,806 downwards.
GTAGAGTACGGCAGAAGGTAATCGCCACAAAACCGCAGACAAATCATAAAATAATCCGAATTCAAGTAATTATAGTGCCACAGTGTATAATAGTAAACAGTAGGTGGATCATTTATGATAGCTTTTTTTACGTGGTGTAAGTTTACGTTTGACTACAGCCTGCCTGATGTTAAGCGTTGCTGCAGCCTAGGATGTAGCACGCTTACCTAGAAGATACCTGTTACCTCTAGATTTGAAGATTGGATTGGAGTTGTCCGTGGAAGGACCTGGGCGCCCACCACGATGTATCTGCCCAAGAAAACTCCCCTAAAGAATTAATTCTGCAGGGGAGTCACTACCCTCAGTCATGAGGAAATACGACTCAAGAGAAGATTGTAGATATAGCTTTTTTCTTAAATTTGATTTTAGTTTGCCTGAAGCGACACTGGCACAAAACAGGCACAAGACCGACATCAACGGCACTTAGGGGAGGAGGCCTATACTCAGCAGTGGACCGACAAGGGCTGAAAATTATGATGACAAGCGACAAAAGATGATAAATTAATTTCAAAATAGGTTTAGTAAATAAATAAATGGCCATTTTATTTATTTATATATGCGGTTTAAGGTTTGTGTATTTGATGAACAATTACTAACTTATTATTTTATAAAATGGGTTTTATTTATAAACAACAAAAATGTATAATGGTAAATACACTTTCGAATAAAATATACCTATATATATAAACTACCTAATCTACTTTTTCAAAAGGCAGCGTACTCAAAATGCTGGCTGCATTGTCCCGCTGAATAGCAAGGCAATTAATTAATTTAATCTTTTGGGCAAAGTACAAGCCAGCATTTTGGTCACGCGAAGCCTGTTTCAAACGCCCCGACAGATCTTGGTACGTGGTTAGGTCAAGAGCGCTCTGACCCCACGGCCCAAGAGTTTCTACCCCAAACGGTACAAAGTACAAATAATATTACAAATTTCACTCTTAAAAAATAACTAGGTACCAAAAAGATTATGGCAACATTTATTCATTATTCTGGATTTGTATGCTAGAATTTTTCTACATTCACTTTCTGACAGTTGCATTCATTCATACAGTGTAAAAAAACAAAGGTCAGAAGTTGACTTGACGCCATTTACTGAGATAAAGTGACCCACTTTATAATAAGAGATATTCTCATATTTATAAACATGAGATAGTATATGATATCTATTCTGAGATACAGTTAAAACTATATTTATCATATAAGTACATATACATATATTTATCACACCATTTTATAAAACCGAAAGTTTTTTTTTATCTGTTTCTTTTTGCCAAAGCAAGCAGATAGCGTGGATTGATATTTATTTACGAAACTAGCTTTTGCTCACGACTTCGCACGCCTTATTACACATAAACTTTTTTTTGTATCACTCTATCTATTAAAAAAAAAACTACTTCAAAATCCGTTGTGTAGTTTTAAAGATCTAAGCATACAGACATAGGGACAGACGCGGGAAGCGACTTTGCTGTATACTATGTAGTGATTATATAGGTATAAGGATATATGTAATTAAGTATATAGCAATGTAAATTAGTATGTATAAGAAAAATAGTGTTAAAGAATAGAATTTGTAAAAAAAAGTGCTATGCCCTAAACTTCATATCAACAGGGTTAATATAGTTCTAAAATTCAATATGTTAACTAAACAGTTTTCACTCACGTGTAATTCGCGTATGTTGTTTACGCGTTTCGTTTACGCTTCACGTGAGTGAAAACCGTTTAGTCAACACATTGATAAAATGTGTCACGTATCTAAGTTTTAGTTCTAAAATTATTAGTGCCCCTTTTTTGTAGTAGTTAGAAGTAGTATGTTTAGATTTCTTTAGATTCTTCCCTTGTTTTTATTTTATTGTTGTAAATAAAGTTTTACTAAAAAAAATGTTAGATTGACACAACTTATAAAACATAAAGTAACTGACTAATAAAGATGTGATGTAAAGTAGAGTAAGTACATTTTAATAAATAAATAGTAATAAGTAGCAATGTAACATCATACAAATCCGCCGGCACCGCTTCTTAAATTGACTTTGGTTGTATTTATCCTACTGCATGTACATATGAACTGTGGTATCAATTTAATTGTTTTGTTATGTTGCTGGGTTTTCCTCATCGTCAGTGCAAATGATTGCCTAACGCAACAAAACCTGCTTTGTGATGTTTGCCGTGCCTTAACGTGCAGGCTTTCGTGCGTACCTAATGTTAACATACAAACTGTTGTAGGCCTTACTATAAATAGGTACTTACAGTAAGACTCAAAAACTAAGAAAGATAGACTGCTTTAATATTAAAACTTTCGTGAGACATTTCATCAATATGTTAACTAAACGGAACGGTTCAACTTACGAGAATTACACGTGAGTGAAAACCGTTGAGTTAACATAAAGATAGACTGATTGGTGTACTCTCATGTATGTATCTAAAATTATAGGTGTACAACCAAAAACTCCGCCCCCAAAAAACTAAAGCCATATGTAGTTTTGAAAATATCACGAAAAAATGTTTTGTATGTATAAAAACATATTTTTGATAAAACTTCAAAACTACAAAACCTATGACTTTGGTTAATTAATTATTTATGTATTTACCTACTTCAAATTGTAGATATCCAAACAAAATTTTAGTTTCGTCAAAAAATATGTTATGAATATGATACAGCTTTTTTCATGACACCTAGGTAGGTACCTACTTTTAAACAGCTAATTTGTTTTATTAGAAGTGGTATTTCTAGTTTTTTTCCCTCCTATTTTTGTTGTAAATAAAATATGTACCTACCTATTTCTTGGAAGACATGGTACCTACATGTACACCATCGTTTAAAATAGTCCTTTTTAAGATATTCTTTTCTAGTTTCTAGTAACGGTAAATTTATGTTACTTTACAACTTTTATCCGCACAACCTGTTTTTCAAGCCACTACAAAGATGTAATAATACCTACATAGGTGCATAGTTATTTAGCGGCAATAAAGGTCAATGGTAAACAACTGCTGACCGCGTCGACATGTCATAGCGGTCAGTCCTTGGATGGTGACGAAAATATGACTTTTTTTTTTTTGAAACACAATTGAAAAACAGTGCATTTCTGCATTGAAACAAGAAGGTGGAATGAAGGAGAGGTCGTAACTAGTAGTACTGTGGTAATAAAATATGTTCCGGTTGAAAAGTTTGACTAATGTGTTGAATTTTTTATCGTTATCAATATTAACTAATTTAACAACTAGGTATATAATCTAAAAAATATTTATTTAATCATAATAATCAAAAGTTTATTTACAAGTCTTAAACATAAATTAATAATCTATACTAATATTATAAAGCTGAAGAGTTTGTTTGTTTGTCTGAACGCGCTAATCTCAGGAACTACTGGTGCGGATTTAAAAATTATTTTTGTGTTGAATAGATCATTTATCGAGGAAGGCTTTGTGCTATATAACATCACGCTGCAACTAATAGGAGCGAAGAAATAATGGAAAATATGAAAAAAAAACGGAGAAAATTATTCTTATCTGGGGGCTTCCGTTGCGTGCGGTGCGGAAACGGTTCAAGTTGTGGGTAACAGCTATAATTTATAAAGCTGAAGAGGTTGTTTGCAAAAATAAATATGATGCCCAAAATACATATTCAACGCGGACGAAGTCGCGAGCACAGCTAGTAATCTAATATATATAAGCTTACAAATAATATACTAAACTTAAATCGGAATCTGCGGGCAAAGTGGCTATAATGCTGGCGGCGTTACCTCGCTGAATCGCTAAACTTAAACGTTGAAATTATAGGTAAAGTATAGAAGACTATTAGATGTAAGCAAAAATTGTGAAGTTTTTGATAAACTGATAAACTCTCGTCACCAGGGTTGACCACTCTCATTCGATTAAAAGATACATATATTCTTTTTAAAAGTAGTTACTAACCACTTTACATACATTTTATGGGACCAAAGAACTATGTAATTTAAAGTCACTTACCAAAAATACATGTTATCCATCACAAGTTTAAATTTATATCACAAAACAGCACTGCTGACTAAACAATTTATTCCTAACTTTACCTAAAACATTTTATTGTTAATTTATTTGGCACAAAGAGATGTCCGTATCCTGCTGTGGTTTGTAACCGACTGAACTCGACCAGCAATGACCTCATCTTTAGGTAATAGCTAGCCTTATGAGAAACATATTTGTTGGTCAGCCAGTTTGAGTATCAATTATAGTACTTTAAAAAAATCTTTGGTTAGCCAACTCTTGTAAACAATGATCAAATAATGATTGTAGTCAGTTAGATGGAATAAAGTATCGTTCCATTTTGGACGCTTTCGTGCGTCGGATGACACATTAAATTGTAAGTCCCAGCTGTTTATCTAGTACGGCAGTCGTTAAGCAATGTCAAAGGCCCTAAGGGCGGTTTGATGAATTCTCGACACCAGAGTTCGCCACTCTCATTCAATAAGAAAAAGATGGAATAGCGTATGAATTTGATTTGTGGGACTGTTTGCTAATATACCAGGTTTCGTATAGAAAATGGAGACCCAAATGGTATCTCTTATAAAATATTCCAAATAATGTCTTACATGTGAATTGTCAACCAAAGGTAATATATATTCTACGTTACAGAATATCCATTTTTTCCCGTTTTCCGTGATATCATGTATATATATGTACGTCTATGTCACTCTTAGGAGCCTTTTTAATTTCTTGAAGAGAGGGAAACCTTCAGAAAGATACCCGACCACAATGAGGTGTAGTCGAGTTATGTAGGATTTTTACCCACTAAAACCCCCCCGGTGGCCAGCCTCATCGTCGTGTGAAGAAGAGCTCCGGGTACTCCGGTTGGAACTCGCCGAAGCCCCTCTAACACGTTATGGTGTGTGTCGCCCGTATGTCTTATGACATCTTGAACTAAATAGTTCCACTCCTCCCACTCGACAGCTAAGACCACTTTAGCTGTCGATCGTCCCGGGCGCTCTTAGGAGCCTATAATATTCTATTGGGCCACTATACAAACTATCACGGTGATCCGTTGCTCTCAAATGCCATAGAAAGAAGGAGGAAGCATAACCAAAAAACACAATTTACGACTGTCATAATAATTATATATATGATTAATTTATGTTAACGATTTCATACTATCTACAATGAATAATGATAATGTTGGACTTATGAGATTGTTGATGCAAAAGCATTGATATCTTGCTGACCAATTAATTACTTTTCTATCTTTATCTAAGAACTGGTCTGGGTACCTAACCTCAGATTGTAAGGTCATGGAAGGCAACATCGTCTTTATACCTCTTATTGCTATTCATTTGTTTGTGTCGAGATTTCAACCTTTTTTTTTTGTACTTTGGCTCTTATTTTGCACCTATAGGTAGTAACTGTTGTAGTTTTTGAGATTTCAACCTCTTTTTGTAGGTAGGTACCTCAGAATACAGAAGTAGGTACCTTGGATTTTATTTTGTAAAGAGTTTTTACAAACATTAAATTGGGTACAAACAGCAATTAAGCGTTGGGTTTGTAAAAAAAACAAGTACCTAACTTTATACAAGATTCAATTATATATAATACTAGATGTGCCAGCGACTTCGTCCGCATAAATAATAATAATAATATAATAATAAAATCATTTATTGACACAATTTACATTTTAAAATATACTATAGTTGTAGCCTGTAATATAATCTTATAAAGTATGTGTAAAGTAAAGTACATTTTATTTCTGCAATTAATAGGCCCGGTTCTTCTGAACTAAGCAAGAATGCTTGTGTCTTAGGAGAACCGTACCCCCGGGGGAATGGAATAGTTATTGCCATAATAACGGTTCTAGTGAGTTAATCTTAAAAGATAGACATATACTGTTGTGGACATTTTGTTAGATCATTTCAAGAGGAATAATTCTTTCATACATATTTTTTGATACCTTGAACCGTTTTCGCAGCACACGCAACGGAAGCCCTCAAAGATGAATAATTTTCCCCGTTTTTTTCCACATTTTCCATTGTTTCTTCGCTCCTATTAGTTGCAGCGTGATGTTATATAGCCTTCCTCGATAAATAGTCTATTCAACACAAAAAGATTTTTTCAATTCGCATCAGTAGTTCCTGAGTTTAGCGCGTTCAAACAAACAAACAAACTCTTCAGCTTTATAATATTAGTATAGATAATGACCTGTACCTACCAAACAGTGTAGACATGAAAGTCACCACATTTATAGGGGAAAAGAAGTTTATTACATACCTACTAGTGGACGCCCGCTGCTACGCTCGCATTATTTTGAGATAAAAAGTAAACTATGACACTTCAAAGACCTTATACTACTTACATACCAAAAATAATAAAGATCCGTTCGGTCGTTTTTGCGTTATGCGCGTTTAAATAAACAGACAAACAGAGAAACGACAAAATTTCTAGAAATTGTTGGAACGTGTTTTGCTATCTCCAATAAGTATCTCCATCTGCATTTTTTTTATATTTTCAATGTTCAGACTTTCGACCCCCTAGTTTTATTATATGTATAGATTACTTTTTATTTTCGTAGAATTGACAAGAATAGGACAAATAAATTGAGCAAGTACTTCAACAAGTGGCGCTGCCATATTGTTTACACTTTTTGGTTTTGGTACAACTTTGAAGTTATCAATAAATAGATATAAATGTCGCGGGACATTGCACACAGCGCCATCTAGCCCCACACTATGCAAACGCTTGTGTCGTGGGTAGGTCGTAATACCTATACACTTTTTTATTGTAAATTAAAATAAAATCATAATTACTTGTCTCGCGGGAATCGAACCCGCAACCCTAGATTAGAAGCCAGAGCCACTACCAACTTAGCTAACAGACCAGTCAAATGTCATTGTATTGTGAATTCAACATCTGCCTAAGTAGTTTTGTGAAGTTCTGGGAGTTGTCAGGTAACCCTGTATGAGTACTTGTTATTTATTTATTTCAAAATTCATTTATTCATGGCGAAATATAGGTATTTACAAAGGTGGTATTATGTTTTTATTTATTGTATAAGGTGTAGGTAATGATATTTTGCAATTATGATTAATTGAATATCAATAAAAAAAACTGTGATTGGAAAAGCATAAGTTCTTCAATTTTATTAGTGTTAAGATAATTGTTTTGTTTTTTTTTTACGTGAGATAGGTGTACGTTTGACTACAGCCTGCCTGATGTTAAGCATTGCTGCAGCTTAGGGTGTAACACGCTTACCTAGAAGATACCTACATATTAACTCTAGATTTGAATACCCCTGGATTGTAGTATAAATAGTATAGTAGTGAAGATTTTTATCGTTTTTTTTAATGCAGTGTACTGCGATTGTGTGTGACAGTGTACCTATTGCGATTACCAAAGTTAAGTAACTGCCGCCGCGGTCAGACCTTGGATGGGTAACCGCTGCAAAACGACCAAATGCAATCTATCTTAACGCGTCCGTGTGTCGAATAACACGTATTGTTTCAGGCTAGAACAGCAGTTTTTAAACGGTCATCCTTCGGGCGATTTTAAAAGTCTTGACACCAGAATTCGCCACTATCATATCAAATGACTTAATAGGTAGATATGTGCATGAAAATAGAGGAAAGAGATAATAAAATAAACAAAATTCATCAAATTTAAATTTGTTCATAAGATATATTATATCAATAAACATGTCGTATAAAATAATTTACTTTACTGATATGAAAGAAATAAAGAGTGAATTAAACTTTATTTACAAAGCCAAAGAAATAATACAGATATAATCATTTATTGACCAACAGAAAATCAAATTTATAAACTTTATGTTACAAAACTTAATAATCATAAATTGTCTTTTTACAATATATATATAATAAAAACCCCTAATCTAAAACTTAACAAAAACGCAACTAGCATTATTAAAGAAAATACTTAAACGGAAAAACATAAATGGAATGTTAAATGCCAATTTAGGTTTGGTAATTTTATTGTAATTTGTTTAATGAAAAAATTCAAATCTTCCTTTTTCTTATATTGAATTAGTAATTGCCCGCGGCTTCGCACGCTTTATTATAGATAAGCCTTTATTTTTAATCTCGCTCGAAATTTGAGATATAAACCATCAGTCTATCTTCCTTCGTTTATGAGTCTAACTATACAACAGTATATTTTTTTTTTTTAACTTGAACGGGTTTTCACTTGGCCATAGTTTACCTGATAGCAAGCAAAGGCTATGGCCTAAGATGGAGCGTGCTTACCCGAGTTTGTATGGAAATAGCGCATAGGCGACTGCACGTTTACAACTTACCATTAAGATGTAACAAACTATGGGTCTTATTACAAAACGCTGTTCAACTATTAGTCCAGAACTTTGGAACTATGCAGTCCGTTTTTCTTGTTCAAAATTTGTTTTCTTCTGTCATAATAATCAAACTGTCAAAATGTTACCAATGATAAATTAACGTTCTAATTTGAAGTTGACATTTTATTGATTGCATTTGATGTTTGATCAACAAGAACCGACTTTTTATTTACAAAGTTCTAGACTAAAATTTAAGCACGTTTTGTAATAAGACAGCATTTAAGTAGAAATAATAATAAAATAATTTATACAAGTATTTATGAACTTAAAAATTAAACTAATTGTGTTAAATCTGGCGTTTGTATGTACTCGTATAATAAGTATGTACTTACGAAAGAAAAGTAAGTACATATGTATTATATCCGTTATCTAGTACCCATGATACAAGCGTAGCGTAAGCTTAGTGTGGGGCTAGGTGGCGCTGTGTGATATGTCCTGAAATATTTATTTATTTTTACTTGTTGAACAATGCTACATAAGTTTGACAGCTGGCAGCGCGGCGCTGCAGTTGGCTCTCTCGAGTTGTTCTCGTAACTGTTTCAATCTCGCGCGAGCTACTGTCAGATTGGCGTTCGTAGCCCGCATACTTTCCTGGAAGTAAACGAAACTTAAAATGAACAATTTGAAAGTTATTTATATATAGGCACTAAATGGAGAAAACTTAGAAAATAATGTAAAGAGAGAAATTAGAGCAAAAAAAAAACAGACCACAAATACAAGAAGGAAAATAGAAAATGCCGCGTTAATCTGTTATAAAAGTAGCCGAATTCAATGACATTTAATATGAATATAAATTGAAACTGACCCCGGCTATAAGAATATAAGAAAAATAATACCTACAATTATAATAACAAGAAATACAAAAATACGAAACATTACAAGATGTGAACATACAAACATGCTAACTGAGTGCTAATACACACTTAACTTGAATATACCAGTCATTATATTTGACGAAACCAAGTGTTCGGAAGATCCAATGGAATGATAAATAAATACAATACAATACAATTGGGTGTAGGGCCGGATTCGAACCAGGGTGTGTCTGGATGAAAAGCAGACACTGGAACCCCTCAGCCACACTACATAAGCAAAATTATGTAATTTACATACCTGTATATTCAACAAAGTCTTGTCAGATCTGGTGAGTTTCTCCACAGATATGTCGATGGAGTGTTTCACCAGACCTTCCAGGTTTGCTCTGAAGGACACATTGGCTTCCCCTGGAAGTACAAACAAATAAATAAATTTATAAATAAAAATAGAAAATACTCAGCGCCTGTCCACAGTCTGCTTGCAAAGGATTTTGCAGTTTTTTGGCCACATTGCTCGCAGAGATGCCGATAATCTGGAGCGCCTAATAGTGACTGGGAAAGTAGAAGGAAAAAGACCGAGAGGCCGGAGTCCCATACGGTGGTCTGACCAAGTAACAAAAGAGCTGGAGATGCCTATAAATGTTGCAATGCACCAGGCATCAGAACGCAACAAATGGCGACATTTAGTACATAAAATCAGAAGGAGTCACGATCCTCAGCAGTGAGGGATACGACTAAGAAGAGACATACCTACTAGTGGACGCCCGCGGCTACGCTCGCATTATTTTGAGATAAAAAGTAAACTATGACACTTCAAAGACCTTATACTACTTACATACCAAAAATAATAAAGATCCGTTCGGTCGTTTTTGCGTTATGCGCGTTTAAATAAACAGACAAACAGAGAAACGACAAAATTTCTAGAAATTGTTGGAACGTGTTTTGCTATCTCCAATAAGTATCTCCATCTGCATTTTTTTTATATTTTCAATGTTCAGACTTTCGACCCCCTAGTTTTATTATATGTATATATTACTTTTTATTTTCGTAGAATTGACAAGAATAGGACAAATAAATTGAGCAAGTACTTCAACAAGTGGCGCTGCCATATTGTTTACACTTTTTGGTTTTGGTACAACTTTGAAGTTATCAATAAATAGATATAAATGTCGCGGGACATTGCACACAGCGCCATCTAGCCCCACACTATGCAAACGCTTGTGTCGTGGGTAGGTCGTAATACCTATACACTTTTTTATTGTAAATTAAAATAAAATCATAATTACTTGTCTCGCGGGAATCGAACCCGCAACCCTAGATTAGAAGCCAGAGCCACTACCAACTTAGCTAACAGACCAGTCAAATGTCATTGTATTGTGAATTCAACATCTGCCTAAGTAGTTTTGTGAAGTTCTGGGAGTTGTCAGGTAACCCTGTATGAGTACTTGTTATTTATTTATTTCAAAATTCATTTATTCATGGCGAAATATAGGTATTTACAAAGGTGGTATTATGTTTTTATTTATTGTATAAGGTGTAGGTAATGATATTTTGCAATTATGATTAATTGAATATCAATAAAAAAAACTGTGATTGAAAAAGCATAAGTTCTTCAATTTTATTAGTGTTAAGATAATTGTTTTGTTTTTTTTTTACGTGAGATAGGTGTACGTTTGACTACAGCCTGCCTGATGTTAAGCATTGCTGCAGCTTAGGGTGTAACACGCTTACCTAGAAGATACCTACATATTAACTCTAGATTTGAATACCCCTGGATTGTAGTATAAATAGTATAGTAGTGAAGATTTTTATCGTTTTTTTTAATGCAGTGTACTGCGATTGTGTGTGACAGTGTACCTATTGCGATTACCAAAGTTAAGTAACTGCCGCCGCGGTCAGACCTTGGATGGGTAACCGCTGCAAAACGACCAAATGCAATCTATCTTAACGCGTCCGTGTGTCGAATAACACGTATTGTTTCAGGCTAGAACAGCAGTTTTTAAACGGTCATCCTTCGGGCGATTTTAAAAGTCTTGACACCAGAATTCGCCACTATCATATCAAATGACTTAATAGGTAGATATGTGCATGAAAATAGAGGAAAGAGATAATAAAATAAACAAAATTCATCAAATTTAAATTTGTTCATAAGATATATTATATCAATAAACATGTCGTATAAAATAACTTACTTTACTGATATGAAAGAAATAAAGAGTGAATTAAACTTTATTTACAAAGCCAAAGAAATAATACAGATATAATCATTTATTGACCAACAGAAAATCAAATTTATAAACTTTATGTTACAAAACTTAATAATCATAAATTGTCTTTTTACAATAGGTATATATATAATAAAAACCCCTAATCTAAAACTTAACAAAAACGCAACTAGCATTATAAAAGAAAATACTTAAACGGAAAAACATAAATGGAATGTTAAATGCCAATTTAGGTTTGGTAATTTTATTGTAATTTGTTTAATGAAAAAATTCAAATCTTCCTTTTTCTTATATTGAACTAGTAATTGCCCGCGGCTTCGCACGCTTTATTATAGATAAGCCTTTCTTTTTAATCTCGCTCGAAATTTGAGATATAAACCATCAGTCTATCTTCCTTCGTTTATGAGTCTAACTATACAACAGTATATTTTTTTTTAACTTGAACGGGTTTGCACTTGGCCATAGTTTACCTGATAGCAAGCAAAGGCTATGGCCTAAGATGGAGCGTGCTTACCCGAGTTTGTATGGAAATAGCGCATAGGCGACTGCACGTTTACAACTTACCATTAAGATGTAACAAACTATGGGTCTTATTACAAAACGCTGTTCAACTATTAGTCCAGAACTTTGAAACTATGCAGTCCGTTTTTCTTGTTCAAAATTTGTTTTCTTCTGTCATAATAATCAAACTGTCAAAATGTTACCAATGATAAATTAACGTTCTAATTTGAAGTTGACATTTTAATGATTGCATTTGATGTTTGATCAACAAGAACCGACTTTTTATTTACAAAGTTCTAGACTAAAATTTAAGCACGTTTTGTAATAAGACAGCATTTAAGTAGAAATAATAATAAAATAATTTATACAAGTATTTATGAACTTAAAAATTAAACTAATTGTGTTAAATCTGTCGTTTGTATGTATAATAAGTATGTACTTACGAAAGAAAAGTAAGTACATATGTATTATATCCGTTATCTAGTACCCATGATACAAGCGTAGCGTAAGCTTAGTGTGGGGCTAGGTGGCGCTGTGTGATATGTCCTGAAATATTTATTTATTTTTACTTGTTGAACAATGCTACATAAGTTTGACAGCTGGCAGCGCGGCGCTGCAGTTGGCTCTCTCGAGTTGTTCTCGTAACTGCTTCAATCTCGCGCGAGCTACTGTCAGATTGGCGTTCGTAGCCCGCATACTTTCCTAGAAGTAAACGAAACTTAAAATGAACAATTTGAAAGTTATTTATATATAGGCACTAAATGGAGAAAACTTAGAAAATAATGTAAAGAGAGAAATTAGAGCAAAAAAAAACAGACCACAAATACAAGAAGGAAAATAGAAAATGCCGCGTTAATCTGTTATAAAAGTAGCCGAATTCAATGACATTTAATATGAATATAAATTGAAACTGACCCCGGCTATAAGAATATAAGAAAAATAATACCTACAATTATAATAACAAGAAATACAAAAATACGAAACATTACAAGATGTGAACATACAAACATGCTAACTGAGTGCTAATACACACTTAACTTGAATATACCAGTCATTGGGTGTAGGGCCGGATTCGAACCAGGGTGTGTCTGGATGAAAAGCAGACACTGGAACCACTCAGCCACACTACATAAGTAAAATTATGTAATTTACATACCTGTATATTCAACAAAGTCTTGTCAGATCTGGTGAGTTTCTCCACAGATATGTCGATGGAGTGTTTCACCAGGCCTTCCAAGTTTGCTCTGAAGGACACATTGGCTTCCCCTGGAAGTACAAACAAATAAATAAATTTATAAATATTTCAGTACATTTCACACAGTGCCATCTAGCCACATACTAAGCAAAAGATATTTAGTTAGATTTATGTTAACTGACTGGTTGTTGGGTTCTACTTGCACCCTCCATCCTAGAACGTAATGATTGCTTACCATCAGGCAAATTACAGTCAAGTGCAAACCCATTCCTTGTTAATAATAAAAAAAACTTACATAGTTTCTGATGTAGCAGTGAGTTATGTATGGTAGAAGTGGGTGACTTTGGTGATTTGGGCGACCTCGGCTGTGGCACCACGAGGCGGTCTGGTTCTATGATGCTCTTTGGTGGTGAAGTTAACTTGGAATCTGGAAAATTATAGAATGAAAAAAAACAGATGATATAATTATTTAATTATTACAGAGATAGTTTTAATTACCTAATGTACTTTTTGAGCCAGTGTGGCTCAACGTGAGGAAATATGAAAAAATCCATTGTAAATGAAACTCTGGGAAAATATATAGTGTTTTTTTGCTGCGACTGCTCCCTAAGCAGCTTCAAACAAGAGTATATGGAGGAACACACCTAAAAACCACCAAGTTTGTTGTTTGAAGCCGGCTAAGGAGCAGTTGCAGCGGAACACTACATATTTTACCAGAGATTCATTCTACAAAATCTCTTGTTAACTTGCGATCATTGCACCAGTAGACTGTATAAATTTTAACTTTGTGTGGACTATATAAAACAATTTAGACACAGTGTGATATGGACACATCAGCAATTTGCTGCTCGCCCATTAATCAAATAAATAAATCAAAAAAATATATCCTTACCATCATCTGACTCTGGTGCTTCTCCTGGGATCACAAATGTGTTTGTATTTGATGGTGACTCCACATCCTGGAACAAGAAAAGTAATACCTACATTTTATCGTTTGATTATGTATAACTGAAACTGTGGCTAGACAAAACGACAATAGATGGAGCAAAACTGTTACTGAGTGGTGGCCAAGAACTGACTGGAAGGAGTGGGTTGTCCGGCAGCGAGATGGGTCGACGACATTGTACGAGTCGCGGGTTCCTTATGGATGAGGTCTGCACACGATCGACGCAGCTGGCACATTCAAAGAGAGGCCTATGCCCAACAGTTGAATAGAGAAAGCTGTGGATGATGATGATGATGAAGTGAAACTGTTTGATGGTCTGTTTGTGCCACTTTTTTCGAGTGACAAATCATCTTAACTTTTTGTATGGAAGTAGTATAGGTTCTTGAGAGGTATTACTACTAGTGGTGGTGGAGTGACTACTTTTTAAATCAAAACAACTTGAGTGAGCCAGTACATGTAAGTTGCTAACTTTGTTGTTTTAAAATTTTCTAACTAGATAATTATAATATGTAGATAAATGCACAATATAGGTAGCCTACATAAAAGTTATCAGGTTATCAGTGCAGAACTTATTCTCAAATTTCCAGTTTCTAGCTGTTGGTAGATACTGGAAAACAGCGAGTCAGCCTTCATACCGGTATAGTCTTAACATCAATTAAGTTATGGCCAAGAGAAGGCCTTTAAATACCATTGAAAACCTATGAAAGTTACTTACAGGTGATCTGCCGATTTCTATTTCCGAGTCGGATTCGGACGCTTCACCGTCCACTACGTGCACTGTAGACATTATTGTATCATTTAATACAAATATTCGTGTAAATAATTCGCTTTTCCTAAATAAATGAAACTAACATTCATGTATTTCGCAAAATGACTACAACACCGAAGAGAATATAATATAACCGCTACGCTTACAACCATACAACATACAACACAACAAAAATCAGCTGTTGGAATTTTTGACAGTTACATTACATAGTTAGTTTTTTATTTAATTGGCAACAGATACTTTTTATTAATTTAAAATAAAAACTTAAGTAATTAATACCTAACTTATAAACTAAAACTTTTAATAAACTTAAAACACCTATAAAAAAAGTATATCTGTAGGCAACGTTCCTAGCATGCTGGCGGCATTGCCACGTTGGATGGCAATGCTTATCCTTTGCGCCAAGAATGCGCCAGCATGCTGGTCACAGGTTGCCTGAACTATCTGTTCTACTAAAAATTTATATATTTTATGGGCTCCCGGTCCCCACGGCCCCAATGTTTCCACGCCAAAAGGCTCAAATATATAACCCCGACCTAGTGTGATATATTTGAGCCTTTTTCGCTGTTCAGCCAGAATAGCCGCCGCTCCAGCCTGACCCTGTGTCGCGGAGAGATGGGATGGTGCCAATGTGTCAACACATGTAGCGTCCCACACAAGGGGCCGCCCCAACCTCCAGGGCACGAGGGTCATTCCGTCAGGTCTTTTGCCATCGCTGCGTGCAAGACCCCTCGGTTCGAGCACTGCTGCAACTTTGGCGGTGGCAAAAGCCCGACGAATGATGTCATTTAGTAAGTCATTAATTTTGTAGAATCTATCGATGTTATTGGTTATTAGTTTCTTTTTATCAAGGATTTTCATTTCATCCCTCTATTAATTCCATGCTTTTTACTAAGCAGTGACAAAATTCACAACCAAAAGTGTAAGAAAAAGGAAGAGTTTGTAATTAAGGATGAGCTGAAACTCTTTCCATTGTCGACCAAAGTATTAGTGTCCATGGCCCACTAAAAAAGAAAACA
Source organism: Macaria liturata (assembly GCA_964023185.1). NCBI lineage: Eukaryota > Metazoa > Arthropoda > Insecta > Lepidoptera > Geometridae > Macaria > Macaria liturata. Next base: position 9,662,977 of record OZ026809.1, on the reverse strand, counting down.
TGGACTATCAGTGTCAACTATCAACTGTCGATCATGTTATGTTGTCGGGGTCGCCAATGTCGCCATTTCTACGTGCTTGTGGATACACGTATTGTAGTGATTGTGCCTTAAATTTTCCAAAATTTTGCTGTTTTTTATTCTTTCTGAGTTAAATTTTTACTAATTCTGGTGTTGGTAAGTGTGTTGTGTGCTTTTTCCTGGGAGTGATGGATATCACTCCCCCCGATCCGCCGGCCCCACCGGATCCTCCTCCGGAGGTAATCCCGGGGCCGTCGACTTCCACATCCGCATCGACCCCAGTTCTTGGTAAGCGTCCGCGTGAACCATTGGATCAAGATCACGGCCCACGGGGCAAACAAACAATCATGGAGGATAGAGATTCTGTGAATGCCTCTGTTCAAACTGTTTATACACACCCGGCATATACCATTCTAGGTATCAGGCAGTATGAAAGTACTGATCTGGGCCCCTATGTCGTTCATGTTTCGAAGCAAGAGTCCGAGCCAACCGTAGGCACAACTTTTCGGCCCATTCAATTTGGTCAATTTTTGTATGCCAATAAAATTTAAAACATTAGCAGGGACGGAGTCAAACGAATTGGCCGAAATAAAATCTCGATTGAGTTTAGGTCAGCAGAAGGAGCCAACAGGTTCCTGGGCAACCCTGTGTTAACTGCCCAAAAATTTAATGCCAACATTCCCACATATAATGTGACCCGCATGGGAGTTGTTCGCGGAGTCCCTGTGGACTGGTCCATGGAGGACTTTGTGAATGCAGTTGAACTGCCTGGCAGTGCTTCCTATATATTAAAGGCCAGGAGACTGAATAGGAAAATGAAAGTTGACAACTCAGTGGCTTGGGTACCCACACAATCGGTTGTTGTGACTTTTAGAGGCCAACAGCTACCACAAAAGTTATACTGTTTCTATTCCTCATTAAATGTAGAGACATACGAATTTCCTACTATTCAATGCCTTGCATGCTGCCGTTTTGGCCACATTAAGGCCCAATGTCGATCAAAACCAAGATGTGCCAAATGTTCACAACCCCACCTTGCTGAACAATGCTCTATTTCGGAATCTGCCTACTCTTGCATGTTCTGCTTGGGTCCACATGCTGCCACTGATAAGGATTGTCCTGAACAAACCAGACAAAAAAATATCAAGTCCATTATGGCTAAAGAGGGCATTTCTTATCAAGATGCCCAATCAAGATGCAGTACTTTGAAGACATACAATTCTGTAGTAAAAGCGTCTTATCCTGTCCCTCAATCCTCCCAGCAATCTGTTCCCCAACCCTCAGTCCATCCAACTATATCCTATAGAAAAACAGTTGTCCGCAACCCTCCTCCTAGAACTCCTTTAGGTAAGTCATACAATAAAGCTGCCCACAACTCCATCATTGCCCCCGTCCATTCCTCACTCCCAAATGGTTCCGCTCTTCAAGACTTACAAGCTCCCTCTACTTCCTCTCTCTCTGGGAATCCCCAGAATGATCTTCTCGTTCAACTTTTGACCATCATCTTAACCATTCTATCTCAAAATTCCATCCATTTACCGAACCACGTTGCCCAAATGATTTCCCAAATTTCTTTCCTTACTAATAATAATGGATCTCCCCATTCTGCAATGGAACAGCAGGAGCCTCCGTCGGAAGGTGCCTGAGCTTCTCCAGCTCATCCGTAAGTTCAAACCTGTCCTGATGGCTATCTCGGAGACATGGTTCAAGCCTGGAGTTCGTTACAGAGTTCCAGGTTTTGTGTGTCTCCGGGATGACCGCTGGGATGGTGCAGCCGGATGTGCCCTTTTTATCAAACGTAACTTGACTTTCTCTCAAGTTACTCTCCCAGCGTTCTGCCCAGAGATCCATGCTGTGGCAGTGCGTGCTTTTAATATTACTTTCATTTCCTTATATATCCCACATCCTACTCCTAATCACATCCCTGATATTGGTCTTATCTTATCCTCTGTCCCTTCTCCCATTATCCTTATGGGTGATTTTAATGCCCATCACACATCATGGGGTTCTCACATCAGTAATTCCTTTGGTTTGCTGCTGTTTGACCTCTTTTCTGACTTAGACTTTTGTGTAGTCAATGATGGTTCCCCCACTCACAGAGTCTATCCAAATCAGAACCCTAAATCAGTATTAGACCTTACAGTATGTTCCCCCTCCCTTCTTGCTTCTATTTCATGGAAACTCCATCCCCTATCCTATGGTAGTGACCACTACCCCATCCAAATTGTTTTACCCCTTGGTACAACCCTCCCTCCTCCCCCCTCACCTCTACTAAAATATAGGCTTTCTAGAGCCCATTGGGACCTTTACTCTTCTTCCCTTGATTCCAATTTAGAGTCCCTTCTCCCTCCCAATGACACATTGACTAACAAATATAGTAAATTTGTGGACTGTATCCTATCTGCTGCCAATGAGCATATTCCAGTGAAACACCCATCCCAAAAACTCTCCTCGCCTCCTTGGTGGAATGCAGATTGTACCCAGGCAGTTAATTTGCGGAACATGGCAGAATTAAAATATAACCAAAGTATGAATCTGTGCAATTTTCTCGAGTTTCAAACTGCCAGTGCTAAATGTAGAAAAACATTATCTACCAACAAAAAGCTAGGTTGGATGAATGTCTGTGAATCCCTTTCCCCTACTACTCCTTCCTCTTTGGTATGGAAACAGGTTCGTAGATTTCGAGCATCCTTCAACCACAGTGACATTACTTCCAATGACCCCTCATCATGGTTAGAAGCATTTGCTAACAAACTAGCTCCTCCATATGTTCCTCTGTCTCCTTTCCCTCTCCCCATCCATTCCTTCCCCTCCTCCTCACTCTTTGATCCTCCATTTTCATTCAATGAACTCCAACTCGTCCTGAATGGGGTATCAGACTCTTCCCCAGGAATAGATGGTATCCCATACTCCTTTATTACCAAATCCAGTACTAATGCTCAACAAATTCTTCTAAGTCTTATAAATGATTTTTATGAGAGAGGAGAAGTTCCTAACTCATGGAAATCCCAAATAGTTGTTCCTATTATTAAACCCTTTAAGAACCCTTCTGACCCTCACTCCTATCGGCCAATTGCCCTTTCCTGTGTGATTGCTAAAATTACTGAATCACTTATAAAAAATAGATTAGAGTGGTTCCTTGAAAATTCCCAACTCCTAGCAAAAACTCAGTTTGGGTTTAGAAAAGGGTTTAGCACTGTAGACAGCCTAAGCATTCTTACAACAGATATAAGATTAGCTCATAAAAAACAAGAATACCTAATAGCTGTTTTTCTGGATATTGAAGCAGCCTATGATAATGTCATTCTTCCGATCCTCAGAAACAAAATGTTACAGCTGAGAATCTCAGTGAAGTTGACAAACTTCATTTGCTGTTTTCTTATGGAGAGACATTTGTCAATTCGTACCAATAATTGTTCGCCTACATCCAGAACTGTTTGGAAAGGGCTTCCTCAGGGTTCAGTCCTTAGTCCTCTTTTATACAATTTGTACACTCTTGATTTGGAAGACTCTGTCAACCCATATTGTAACACCCTTCAATATGCAGATGATCTAGCTCTGTATGTTTCTTCCAAAAACCTAACACAAGCAGAAGAAAATATGAATAATGCACTGGTCTACCTTGGTGCTTGGTTGACGGATCATGGTCTATCAATTTCTATTGCAAAAAGCACAACAGTTGTTTTTACTAGAAAGAGATTAACCTCCACTATAAATATTATATATGACAATCAATCAATCCCTCAAAACAATTCAGTGAAATTCCTGGGCATATGGTTAGACTCAAAACTTGACGGACAGACACACTTTGACTATATTATTAATAAATGTGAAAAAAACATCAACATCCTTCGGTTTCTTTCTGGAGTTTGGTGGGGTTCCCACCCTTTTTCCCAGAAACTGTTATATAACGCTATAATTCGCAGTCATCTTGATTATGGCACATTTCTCCTTGATCATGAAAATAAAACTGCTTTAGCAAAACTGACAAAAATCCAATCAAAATGCCTCAGGATTATCCTGGGTGCAATGAGAAATTCTCCTATTAATGCCATGCAGGTGGAAAGTGGGGACTCCTCTTTACACCTCCGTCGGCAATTTTTGTGTGATAGGTTTTTTTGCAAGATGATCCAAAACTCAAACCACTCCCTATGGTATCCCTTACAAAAACTCCATGACCTAATTTATGACCGACCTACCCAATCTCATATTCCCTGTATAGTCAAAAGTTTCAGCAGGTACTGGTACAGCATTCCCTTTAAAGTTTCTCAATTCCCTAATAATCCCCTATTTCTCACAGACTTTCCCACATTAATCTATCAGCCCTCCATTCTGTTAGACTTTGGTATATATAAAAACTCTCCTGATTCTTCAAAAACTTTCTTTTATAACATAAATAAAGATTGGGGTGATTGGCTCCAAGTCTTCACTGATGCATCCAAACTTGACAAGAATAGCGATGTAGGAGCGGCAGTGTGGATTCCTAAATTCAATGTTATCCTGAGTTATAAATGCCCTCCTTTGGCCTCTGTTTTTACCGGTGAGGCCATAGCAATTCTTGAAGCCATTATATTTGTTAAATCTCACAATATTAGGAAAACGATTATATTCTCAGACTCAAGAAGCTGCCTTGAAGCAATATTAGCCAACCAATTTAAATCAAAAACTAAATTCCCTGTTATCTTTCAGATAAAAGATGAGTTATTGAAGTGTCACTCTCTTGGTCTTAAAGTTGTTCTTGCCTGGATCCCAGGCCATTCCGGAATTCCAGGAAATGAAACAGTAGACTTATGTGCTAAAAATGCTGTCTCCTCTGGTAGTTATGGACACTATATGATTTATTGCCATGACCTCTCCTCATTATGTCTGCCAGTGTTGCACAGTATGTGGGAAAATGTTTGGCAAAGTACAAAAACAACTGTAGGCAAATTTTATGGCCAAATTCAAATAGAACTCCCTTCCAAACCTTGGTTTTCAAAATTCAAAAATATCAACAAGAAGGTAACATCAACCTTGTGCAGGTTACGGTTGGGTCATGTTTGCACACCAGTATTTCTGGCGAAGATCAGAGTGCGTGACAGTTCTCTCTGTGAGTGTGGTATTGACATAGGGACCTCTGATCATATTTTCTTTGACTGCCCTAGGCTTCGCTGCTCCCTCTATGACTTGCTTCCTCCTGATCTCCCCCGTCCCTCTAACCTTGCTTCCCTGCTTCCCCTTGTCCATACTCAATTTGTGTATGTCCTGAGTAGATTTATTACTATTAACAATATAAAACTATAGAATGTAAATAGTATGCCTATTAACATTTGCATGTTATAATCTTAAATACTAAAATATGTGTTGTCTTATACATGTCCTGAATTGATTTCAGATCTACGTGTGGAAATACTAAAATACTCGTAAAACCAAAAAAAGCACACAACATTTTTTTTTTTTTTTTTACACCGGCCAATCCATTCAACGTTTGTCTTCAACACATCACGCGACATTGGCAAAATTGCGGCCATACCGCAGAGGCCACAACCAAGATTAGAATAGAATAGAATGTTATGTTGTCATTAATTTGGGATTGTTATTGCTTGAATTCCTTGACGATCAATCCTGCTTCGCTGCAGAAGCCATATAAAAAAGTGGAAGTGGAATCCTGCTTGAATTAATTTGTGATCATCGCGATTTTTCCCAAGCTTTTCACATGAAATGGCAGCGCAAAATGGGATAACAAACCCTTACGGGCAATGTAAATGTTGTCTTCAAACCACTTATTTGAAGAACATGTGGGAGCCGCAGGAAAATAACGGCCAATGGGAAGTGTATGGGCAAATGCTTGTGGATTGTTTTGCTATTGATGTAAGTATTATATTTATAATAACTAGGTATGACACCAGAGTTGGCCACTCTCATAAGAACTTAAATTAAGCTTATGGATAAATTATGAAATGTTATGTTAACCCAACTAGCTGATAGTGAACTTCCTACCACTGGGGAATTAATAAATTGTGTTTAATACAGTCATATTTATCACTATAATATAATACATAATGCTTTTATACAGTCACCATATATATATATATATAATCATTTACTCTCCATGTAAAGCTTACCTAAGCTTCCATAAATAAATCAAAATTGAAATAAACCAAATCTGTCCAACTCTTCTTGAGTTGTAGAAAGTCTAATAGCAAATGAATGCTAAGGTATGACCTTTAGTGACACACTGTATACATCAATGTAACACATATATCACCTTTGCATTCCACCTGTTTTTCAACTTTTTTATGTATAATATATTGTTGTGTCCCGTGTGTCAAAATAAATGCTTTCTCTCTTTCTTTCTTTCTAAATTATTTTTATTTATAAAAAATACTAGTTAGTTGATACCTATGGCTTCACTTGTCTTTTTTTGTTATAAAAGGTTTTTTTATATCTAAAACTTACCTGTATTTACATCATACACATACTTATGTGGATCAAGAATTTCGTGTATTATTTGCATAATCTCTTAGGACCAATCAAGTCCAAAGTAAAGTTGTTCATCTCCATCTACATTGACTCCTTGCTTGCTTCTTCTTATCGAATGAGAGTGGCCAACTCTGGTGTTAAGAGTTTATCAAGCCACCCTTAGCGCCTCTGACATGGCTGCCATACTAGACAAACAGCCGTGACCTACAATTTAATGTGTCATCGGACCCACAGAAGCACCCAAAATGGAATGACACTTTTCAGTCACCCATCCAAGGACTGACCGAGTTGACCTAAAATATTTTCTTACAATTTTCAGTGGACAATACTGGCTGTAGAAGAAGACAACATATGTCAAGTGTGTATATCGAAGCTGCGAGTGGCGACAGCCTTCAAACAGCAGATTGAGCTGAGCCAGGCCTCCGAGGATCCTGTAGGAGGTACTCCAATGTTATAATGTCATAACTAACGTAGTTGTTTCTATAGGAACGTTTTATATTAGAAAGTTTAGGAAACATCTGGGCAATAACAGCTCAAGACAGGGATTATTTGTGTAAGAGGGAGGAGGCTTATGCCCTGCAGTAGGCTCATTGGTAATGATGATGAGAATGATGTTTTCACAGGAACTGTACTATGAGCCTTTGGCTACTATGATAAACTTACCAGTTAGTACTTATTTCACCTCTTTTTTGGTCTAACAATATCCTATTTCTTATCCTACTAAATACTATAATTGTGAAAGTTTGAGTATGATTTTAATTCTTCTTCTTATCGAATTATAGTGGCCTACTCTGGTGTCCAGAGTTAATTAGGCCGCCCTTAGGGCCTCTGACATGGCTTAACAACTGCCGAACTAGATAAACAGCCGGGACCTTCAATTTAACGTGTCATCCGACCCACGGAAGCGCCCAAAATGCAATGCCACTTTTCGGTCACCCATCCAAGGACTGGACGCGTCAACCTTTGCTTAATATTGGTAATCGCATGCGATTGCCGCCGCTAGCTGAGCTACGGGCGACGAATCTATCGACGAACTTGAGCTTGAGCTGAACAATGCGGCTAGAGACCTAAACGCGTGGTTCACGATGAACGGTTTAAGTCTCAACATGAAGAAGACCCACTTTATCCACTTCAACCTCGCTGGCCGAGCCTACAGGAAACTGAAGGTGCAGGTCGGGGGGGTTGAGATGGATCAAGTAAATGAGACAACATTACTGGGTCTGCATCTAGACAGCGGTCTCTTTTGGGAAGCTCATATAGATCGTATGTGCGAAAAACTAGGTAGAGCATGCTTCGCGCTGTGGCGTGTATCTGCAATACTGCCGACCCCCATGGTCCGGCAATGCTATTTTGCATCTGTGCACTCGCTGCTGCAGTACGGGATCGAGCTCTGGGGACGCGCCTCTGACTGGGAACGCGTTTTCAGGATGCAAAAGCGAGCCGTACGAGCGGTAGTGCGTGTGCCACAAGACACGTCGGCTGAACAGTATTTCCGGTCCCTGGGGATACTGACCGTCCCGAGCCTCGTGTGCCTGCAGGCGGCGCTGTACGCGCGCGAGCACCTGCATCACTACTCGCACTGCGGGGCCGGAAGCGTGCAGCAGCTGCGGCACGAGCACCGCCTCCGCGCGCCGGGCTGCAAGCTAGCCAAGGCGACCAAACTAGTGCACGTGACGGCGGTACACGCGTACAACGCCCTCCCGGCACAAGTACGTGACGCGCCCTCTAACGCGTCTTTTAAACGGTTGCTCAAGCATTGGCTTGTCGAAAAAACGTACTATAACGTTAATGATATGTTAGATATCAAAAAATTTTGCATGTAAATAATGTAATTTATTATATAAATATCCATAAATAATACAATTATTTAACTATTTAATTGACATGTAACTATATTTTGTTATAAATAAATTGAGTTTGAGTTTGAGTTTGACGGGCGCTTCATTTTTACTCCTTTAAGCTCAGAGAGCTAAACCAAATTAGACAAAATTAAGGTATGGAGGTAGATTATTGGGTAACTGTGCATTACTGCTAGTAATATCTAACTAATATGGTTTTGACTCACGTGTAATGTTGTTTACGCGTTTAGGGTGTTATGACACCCATCTTCAGAACGCACGTTCTGGGACCAAAACGGAACTGTTTTATTCCGCATATGTTGTTTACGCGTTTAGGGTGTTATGACACCCATCTTCAGAACGCACGTTCTGGGACCAAAACGGAACTGTTTTATTCCGCATATGTTGTTTACGCGTTTAGGGTGTTATGACACCCATCTTCAGAACGCACGTTCTGGGACCAAAACGGAACTGTTTTATTCCGCATATGTTGTTTACGCGTTTAGGGTGTTATGACACCCATCTTCAGAACGCACGTTCTGGGACCAAAACGGAACTGTTTTATTCCGCATATGTTGTTTACGCGTTTCGGGTATAATGACACCCATTTTCAGAACGTACATCTAGGAACAAATCGGAATTGTTTTAGTTACGTATTGATAAAAATGTTTCCCGTAAGTTTTAATAATTAAATAGTATTATCTAATTATTTTTTGTTCATGTTACAAGTCTTGTAAAATAATATATCACTGAAATACTATTTACTGGATACATTTCAATAACTATGTATATTCTGTTAATAGTATTTGAACTCCTTCATAACTACGCTGCGGTTTGAATATTTTTGTATGTATTGTTATTATATGATGTGTATTTAGGTGTATTAAATGTTAATGCTAGTTTTAAGTTTTATTATTGCATGTTCGTAAGAGCAAAACTGTTGTGACTACTGAAGATATTGTAACATCATTATACTGTACAGTTTGCAATAAATATACTACTTTACTTTATTTGACATTATTTTTCAGTGGTGGCAGCCATTGAAGAAGTTGTGTCTACAGAAAGGGTGCAAGTAGAAACCATACCATCACTTGATGGCAAAGAGGTTGAGGTCAACTTTGTGCTAACATCACCAAAGAAAGATACCATACCTTCTTTAATCTTAACAAAACCTCCTTTGGTACAGACAGAACCTACTTTGAAAACAGAAGAGATAAACTCAATCACAGTTCCACAGACAAAAGAGGTTACGTGTCCTTTGAAAAATAAAGTAAAAACCATAATTATTAATTCAGATTCAGTCAAACAATGGAAAGCAGCAAACAAACCTCTTTTAAAAATGAAAAACATAAATATGATACCTGCTTTGAAAAGCAAGAAGGATACAGTGCAGGCAGTTAATACTCCTTTAACAAAACAAAATACAATTTTAAATAATGGAAATGTTTCAATGGGTTTGAAAAAAGATGATATTGCAGTACATTTGAAAGAGTTAACACCTTCGAGAATGGAACAAGCATCATGTTCTAAAAAGGGTGAAATTATAACTGAGAAAAATAAAGGACAAACAACTGCTGTTTTAGCAAAAGAAAACACATCAAGACATATAAAGAAAGATGATACTGTAACAAATATAAAACACGAAAACATTTGCACGAAAGAAAAAAATATAAACAATACTAACGAAATAGAAAGGTTGAAAACCGTACAAATACAGTTTTGCGATTCCAGTGATGAAATTAAAAAAGAACTAAAAAGTGACGATGATGATGATGATGATGTATTTGAAGAAATGGAATATTTGGAAGAAATTGATGAAGCGAATCAAGATGAAAACATGGAGTATTTGGAAGAAATTTATAAAGAAACTACAGAGAAATATATTAAAAATGAAGAAAATGATTCTGAGATAAATGATACGAACGACGAAGGAAATGAATCGGAGAATTATGAAATAAATGACGATGATGATCTAGATGATGAAGATGAAGGTATGACAATCGTTATTAATATCAATTGTGCTGTAGTTCAACTAAAAAATAAGTCTTTTCTCTTATTACCTCTTAATACTTGGATGTTTGAGGGAATTTTAAATATTAAAAAATAACAAAGTATATCTATTACCTTATATCTTAGTCTAAATATTAATTCTGAAGTACATTAATTTTGACAGTATGACAATTATAAAAAAATCATAAATAAAAATACTCCAACTACAGCCAAAACTTTTGCTAGTGGCTTAAAAAAGCTTCAATTAATGTATGTACCTAAGATTGCCCTAGTTTTTTTTAGCTTAGACGGGTTTGCACTTGGCCATAGTTTGCCTGATAAGCAAAAGATGGCCTAAGATGGAGCGTGCTTACCCGATAAGAACCGATTCACTCTCGCTTTGAAGATCGCTGGATGTAGTGTATTAAATATAATACATTAGTTTTTTTCATGGCATAGGTTTGCGTTCGCCTATAGTTTGCCAGATGTTAAGCATTGCTGCAGCCTATGGTGTAATAAGAGTATACTTACTTAAAAGGTTATTTTTTTCAGAATTCCAACCCAAACCAAAGAGAACCAAAAGCAACTCAAACCAAACCACAAACAGAATAATAAAACGCAGAAGCAAACGCAAGTTATACACAAAGGATGATCTCATGCGAGCGCTCGAAGCCGTGAAGGGAGGCAGGATGAGCAGGCGGGAGGCCTCTAAAGTGTACCACGTGCCGCGGTGTAAGATCACTGATGAAGATGTTATAAATTGTGAGTGTTGGTTGTTTTTAAATTAATTTTTTTTTCTATTTACAATCAATATAACTATAAGCAGATGTGGTCTGTGCAATTGTTCTTGTAAAGTGTGCACTCCATTAAATGCATCTCCTTATATTCAATTGTCTGGTGGAGCCCAATGTCAGTCGCTGGCTACCACGACCTTCCATTCCAATTAAAGAAACTGACTAATATTTACATATATACATACAATATTTACAAATAATATATCTCTCTCTTGAGTCGTATTACCACATGACTGAGGGTCGTGACTCCCCCGCATAATTAATTCGTTAGGAGAGTTATCTTGGTGGGTGCCCAGGTTCTTACAAAGAAATATACCGTTAAATAAATATTCAATAATAAACAAATAAACAATATATAGACTAAACTTAAAAAAGTATGTATTTTTTTTAATTTTACAGAACATAATGTGTATAACTTTGCTAGTAATCTTATGGTAATAGTGTGTACAATATTTATACATGTTATAATCTCTCGTCAAAATATAATTTATTTGTAACTAAAACAGATTTGTACTGACCATAGTTTGCCTGATGGTAAGGAATAGCTATGGTCTAAGTTTACCGCTGATGGTATCATTGATACCTACACAATTTGATTAGTACGATTAATAATACTATTGTATGAATATTTAATTTGACATGTAAATTTCTATAATTTATCAATAAATATCTGTATCTGTATCTAAGATGGATCGTGCTTATCCAAAAATAACCGGTTCACTCTCGCTTTAAAGATCATTGGATTATATTTCATGGAGAACAGGGAGTTAGGCAGGGAGCACAAGTCAACATTTTGATAAAGCGATGGCTCGGTTAAAGCGTCTGCTCTTCATCCTGACCCACTCTGGTTCGAATCCGGCCCTGCACTAATGATTGTTTTTCAAGGTATGTGTGGATTTACCCTCGCTTTACGGTGATCGAAAATCGTGGCAAAACCGACATGTTTGAAGACCACAAAATCTGAGGACATGTGTCTTCTGAGGAAGGACCTGGGCGTCACGATCCTCGGATATGCGGAAATACTTAACTAAAACGGCTTTCACTCACGTGTAATTCGCGTTTGTTTACGCGTTTCTGGTGTAATGACACCCATCATCAGAACGTACGTTCTGGGAACGCAGCAGTGCGCAGACACACCCAGAACTTACGTACTGACATAATTATTATTTTTATAGTTTTAAACAACAAAATGAGGAAATACGACTTAAGAGACAGATTATATTCATTTGTAATTCAATATAAGGCAAAAAGATTCCTGGTATATATGTCCAACATACATATATACCATACATGGTCTAATTGAATATACCTGAACAGTTTAATCTTGTGACCAAGTTTGAACGATGTCATTTAAAACAATAACAAATGAGATCACTTGAATTTTTTCCTTCCGTTTTCTTCCAGTGCCTGAAGACTATTTCCAGATCCAACTGATCCGAGTGACTCGAGCAATAATCAAACACACAAACGCAACTCCATTCAAGATGTCCGGGGAGGGCTCCTTCAGGTGCTTCTACTGTGGAGTGAAGGGAGCCGTGTTCAGACACCCGGACAAACTGAGGGAGCATACTCATCACAAGCACACTGATAAAGTGAGTTAAACAAGTCACACACACACACACATACACACACACATAGTAATACTAGTTGGTAATACATACATATTTATAATAATTTTAGAAAACTGTACTATTCATATATTTACCTAATTATTTATTTGATTAAAAGGCAATCAGCATTTTGTTGAGGTGCCTACACTGTGTAAAATAAAAATAAATGTTTTAGATACATGTTTATTTTTTTTCTTTTAAAATTGCGAATAAATAAAATAAATATATCAATGACTAAATTACAGCGGTTTGAAAGATCTTGACACCAGTGTTGGCCACTAGGACACATACTTACTTGTAATATATAATGAGTAAACCTTTTTTTTTTTCAGATAAAACCAGTCGACGAAGCGCTCCGACCACCCTACCTCCACAGAATGGTCAGATTCGACATCTACAATCTAAAATGTTGTTCCCAACAAATATCATGGAACGACCTACAAGAACATTTAGAAATTAACCACGGGTTAACCAACATAGATACAGCATGGGATAACATAGTGCCTTATAAGTTAACAGTGGACTCGGACGTGATAACATGTGTGTTGTGCGACTTCTCTGCGTGTTTTAGCACTGTGGACACACATATGAATAAACACTATCCAAACTATTTGTGCGGTGAATGTGGGAAGGAGTTTTTGAGTGAGTGGCGGCTCAGGTATGTTGATTAACTATTTATTTTATTTATTTGATTAATGGGAGAGCAGAAAATTGCTGATGTGCCCATATCACACTGTGTCAAAATTATTTTATATAGTCCACACAAAGTTCAAATTTATACAGTCCACTGGTGCAACGATCACAAGTTAACAAGAGATTTTTTGGTTTTCTGTAACCAGTCATCAACCCGGTTCTTAAAGTTGTTTGCAGATGTGGCACTGACCACCTCTTTTGGCAACCTGTTCCAGTTATGAACCACTCTGTTGCTGAGTATGTGGTGACCTGTGTTAGTTTTGGCAGAGCATCGCTTGATTGTCTGGTTGTGTCCCCTGCTTTGATCACAACGATTAAACAGTATACACAAATTTGATTGCTATTAATAACTTAAATACCAGTCCCTTCTGAACTAATATACATTAGTTCTTTGACTGCTCTGTTAGCTTAGTTGGTAGTGGCTCTGCCTTCTAATCTAGGGGTTGCGGGTTCGATTCCCGCGTGACATAAGTATTTATGAATTTTAAATATCTATAATTACTTGTGTTGAGTCTGGCCGTTTCGATGTATATTAAGTAAGTTTTTACAAAAAAAAGGATATGTAACTATTATATCCGTTATCTAGTACCCACGACACAAGCGTTTGCTTAGTGTTGAGCAAGATGGCGCTGTGTGCAATGTCCCGGAATATTTATATTTACCCTTGTTTTGTTTCAGATGTCACACGGCACAGTTTCACAAAAACGGCAAGTTTGCCTGCAACCAGTGCTCCAAAGTATTTCTATGTAAAAAAACCAGATATGAACATCAAAAATCTATGCACAGCGCCAAATTCAAATGCTCAATATGTGCAGAAAAATTTAGAACTGAAAAAGAAACAGACCTTCATATGAAAGAACATGCAGATTTGATAGAAACAGAGGGAAAGTATTGTAACCTGTGTGGTAACTATTTTTGGCCGAAAGAGTTTGATAAGCATTTGAAATTGGAACACGATGGCCTTAAGCCCAATAGCTCGGTGAAAAAGTTCAAGTGTGCCATTTGTTTGGAGATGTTTTTTAAAAAGCAAGACGTTGTTGAACATATAGCGGAAGAACACCAATAAAATGTATGGGAAATAATTTAAACTGCAACTATTATATAAATATGTGTAACTAAGTACGTAACAGATTGTTATATACATAAAAATGTACGATCATTCAGTAGTACCAATTAGATTTTGTAACATTAGTTGCTAAGAGATGGCAGTTTAGCTAAATTCAATGAATTACAAATAGTATGCCATGCACAAAATAAATAGATAACTGTTTTGAATATTCTGACAATTAATTTATTATCAATTTTTGTTTTGTTATTACTCGCATACAAGTCTATAAAACGACTACTACATACAATACCTACATAATATTATAAATTTTAATATATTTTATATTTTTCATAACTTAGTGCGGATAAGCACCATCTAGCGGTCATTTTTGTACTTTTTAAATCTGTCTCGCTCTATAGTCTGACGTTAAGTTAACAATGATGTGTATTTAAATCAATGATTTAAGAAAATGCTTTAATGCTGGCGGCGTTACCTCGCTGAATTGCCAAAGTAATACGTTGCCCATGGAATAAAATTATATGACAGTAAGTATATAAATTATATGTATTACAGTATTTTAATTGTGAATATGTTGAGTCTGTGTTATTGAAATAAAGTTATGTTTAAGTTAATTTTCGTTTTTATTTACTTCAATAGTTTTGACGTGACAACGTCTTATAAATTGGTTTGCCGGGTGACACTTCAAGAAACTGCGTTACGCTCCGCTCACGTTATGCGCTCACAATGAGAGCGAGTGAGAGGCACGCGTCCCTTCCACTCGGGCATGGTTAGCCCGCCTAAGAGCGAGAGAGACAGACATAAAAAGTGAAAGGCACGCGTCCCTTCCACTCGAGCACAGTTAGCCCGCCTAAGAGCGAGAGAGACAGAATAATAAATATAATATGAAATTCAGTGCGAGATTCTTTGTATAAATTAATGTTTTAAATATAATTCTTTGTATAAATAAATGTTTTAAATTGTTACTATTATTTCATCCTTCTTCCTACTATACGAATGAATATTCACATTAAAATTATTTTACCACTCAAAGTCGTTGTCACGTAAAACTTTCGCCCGTATACCGACTTTACAGGCAACAATTTTTTTTTTATATTTGCTTATTGTTGATTCTCAACTAAAACCCTCCTCTTTGAGCCGTATTCCTCATTCCTGAGAGTCGTGAATTCTTAGCTGAGTTAAATGATTAATATACCTACTTGTACTTCATACATATCATATTAAGTAACTTGTAAAAATATCCATATGTACAAAGCTTTTAAGTTAAATTATAAACAGACAACATATTTTAGTAAGTAAGTTGTCATATGTAGCTATTACGGTTTCCACTCACGTCTAATTTCGCGTATGTTGTTTACGCGTGTCGGGTGTAATGACACCCATCTTTAGAACGTACGTTCTGGGACCGCGGCCGCAGACCGACGTACGTTCTGTCTCACGAAAGTTTTAATGATTAAAAAGTTTTCATAATTTTGCTGCCGAATGTTTTGTAACTGCCCGAAGGGCCTCTGATATCTATGGTGTTGCACTGCAGTGCTATGCCCGGGAACACTTCATCAAGCCAGTCACCAGTTTGAAGCGTCCTTAGCTCAGCTAGCGGAGGCAATCGCATGTAATTACCAATGTTAAGCAAAGGTCGACGCGGTCAGTACGCGGATGGGTGACCAAAAAGTGGCATTCCATTACGGGTGCTTCCACGGGTCGGATGACACGTTAAATTGTAGGTCCCGGCTGTTTGTCTAGTACGACTGTCGTTAAGCCAGTCGGAGGCCCTTCGGGCAGCTTGATAAGCTCTCGACACCAGAATTGGCCACTCTCATTCGATAAGAAAAAGAAGACCAGTTTGACCGTGAAAAAGGAACGAACACACGCACAAATTTTCTTTTTAATAATGTTACTGAGATATACATAAATGTACTTACCAATATTTTAAGGTCATATCAAATTGTTCTGTGTACCTACTTGTTTTGAATCTTTTAGAAAAATAAGTCTGATACCGAATACGACTCAACGGTTAGATTATGCTATCAAATATTTGACCTTTGACCATTATGAGTTACTTTTTAGGGTTCCGTACCCAAAGGGTAAAACGGGACCATATTATCTACTAAGCCTCCGCTGTCTGTCTCCAGGCTGTATCTCATAAACCGTGATAGCTAGAAAGCTGAAATTTTTACAAATGATGTATTATGTTGTCGCTATAACAACAAATACTATTTTTTTTTTAAATATTAAGATGAAAATTTACTTGATATATATTACACACTTTTCAAAATAAATAATTAAATAACAATAAAGTAAAAATTAAAGGGGGGCTCCCATACAACAAAAGTAATTTTTAAGCAATTTTTACTCGATCTGAATAAACAGATAGGAACTTGAATATTTGTAAGTAAATATTTAAAAAATATAATAACTATAAAAAAAATACCTAAACTAATACATAAAACAGATTATCGTACGGAACCCTTCGTGCGCGAGTCCGACTCGCACTTGGCCGGTTTTTTATTAGGTAATAAAAGTTTTGTGGGACATTGTTATCAATATGTAAGATTATGTAAATTTACACGTTAGTGAAAATCGTATTCGTTACATATTGATTATAAGTTACAACAGGCGTCATCTGCACAAACAACGTTGTGGTTAAAGGTGGAGCATGCCTAATGCCTCTATTATTCGAGTAAAAAGACTGTGACAGTAAAATTTTAAAGAAATCAAATTAAAATTACAAGTGATGTTTTGAAGATCAAATAATATTGTCAGTTTTAAATTGCCTTGAACCGGACCGGACTAGAAACTTTAAAACATGCTTTGAAATAAAACTAGTGTGGCTATCGCTCAAACAAAAATAAGTGAAGCTTACCGAACAAGAACATTCGACAAATTAACAGCGATATACAAGACTTAAACCAAATATCTTTCTTATGATATTTCATAGGATATTTCCTTTAAAAATATGCTGTAGTTGAAACCGTTTACACCTAGTCTAAGTGTGGTCTAAGAGCAAAGAGAAGAAAGGAAAAAGGCTAAATATAAAAAGAAGATTTTAAGTTATTAGTGAAGCAGAAACTTGTTAACATTATAGTGAAGTATTCATATTTGTGAAACCTAAGAAGAAATTACATTACAGAAGAAATGTGTTTTAGCAAATTTATTTAGTTTTCTTTAGATTTTGAAGACAAATAGCGCCTGAAGCGACACTCGCACAAAAGACACTGTGGCGGAAAGTGGAGCTTGCTTTTAATGGGACTGAACTAATAGGTAACTATAAGAATAAGTTTTTTAATAGGTATAGCCTGTAATTTTTTTTTAATTGTATAAAATTGTGTAAAGTAGCTGCAGTAGGTACCTATGTACATCTATTGTTATTTTACATGTTTTTACTTACTTTTTACATTGACATTATTATTATTCGCTCTAATACATTTCTCAATACAAACAATCACTCACATACACACATTGTCATACCCACATACACAAACACACACACACACACACACCCACACACACACACACACACACACATACACACACACACACACACACAAACACACACACAAATACATACACAACGGCGTGATTTGATTTGTTTTATTAACTTAGTAGTAATATTTATATTTAGGCTAGTATTAGTAATTTTATGTTATTTATTTAAATTGTAAACAAATTGATCCCCTGGAAGATCCTGCCTTCTACAACACAGTTAACACTACAGTAGAAGGCAGAGCAACACTATATTGTACCCCATTAATTGTTTACAAATAAAAATCTTTTATCTTTTTAAATCTTTTTACATAAAAAAAAACAAATTCGCTGATATTTGCACAGATAAATAAGTTAACATCTAAACATACACTAAGTTTACTTCTAAGTTTACTTTATTGACTTATTTAATTGATTAATTGACAGTGAAAATGAGTAACAACCTGTTTTTGTCTTTATTTATAATATTCATAACAATGTTTTCTTTGCCATTTCAAATATTTTGTAACAGAATATATTTCGACTGCGACGGAAACGAAATAGGAGTTACGTTAACCCCTATAAAGTGTGAAAATCAAAATTTGAATATAATTAAAGGTAGGTTCGCATTAAATATGAAACGTCTAAATGCTGAACAAATTAAAATGATTGAAATGGGTGAGAAACTTAAAGGTGATAGAGCTAAATAATTGAATATGTAAATGAATAAACAATTACAGTATACCATACACCATACATATGTATATCCTCTCTTTCTTTGAGTCGGTTTCCTCATGACTGAGGGTCGTGACTCCCCCGGAAAATTGATTCTCTTGGGCAGATACATCGTGGTGGGCGCCCAGGTCCTTACACGGAAGACTCATGTCGTCGGATATTGGGGCCATCAAACAAGTCGTTTTCACAAAAAAAATATGTTCTAATGTATTTTCTTTCTTTCTTTACCAATATTTACACTATTATAAAAGTTTGTGTGATAATGTGTTTGTTTCTTCCAGAATTAACATATCTGTTTTTTATATACATACATATATTTAACTAGTGAGCGCCCGCGGCCTCGCTCGCATTACTTTGAGGTAAGAAGTAGCCTATGACACTTGTAAGACCGTATACTACACTACCTGCATACAAGTTTAACACGAAATAGTCTTGTTCTTACGTTTGACTATAGCTAGCCTGATGTAGTCTAAGATGTAGCACGCTTGCCTAGCAGAAACCTGTTTACTCTTAGATTTGAAGACCCCTGGGTTTTAATTTTTAAGATGATTCGTTCTGTCGTTTTTGCGTTATGAACGTTTAAACAAACAGAAAAACAGTCAAAAATTCTAAAAATGCTGAAACGTGTTCTGTTATGGATTGAAAGCAGGTATAGGTACTTACCCAAACATTTTCTTTTTCTAATATTTTCTATGTTCAGATTTTTGACCCTCTTCAGCTTTATTATATGTATAAATAAATAAATAAATATAAATATTCCGGGACATAGCACACAGCGCCATCTAGCCCCACACTAAGCAAACGCTGTATAGATCAAATGTATGTTGTTAGTAGGTAATATCATCAATATATATAATCATTTTGACATGTATACGGTTATCTAAGTTTAAGGAATTATGTGCAATAAAACAAATATTATAACATGAAGAACGTTTTTTTTTACTATCAGATGTAACGTGGACGTTTGGACGTAGCGACAAAAAATATTTACAATTTATTTATTTATGACACACACATACCTTATTCCGACATATTTTCATAATAACTTCAATCATTTAAGTACTAATTTATTAATTATAAGTCTATTTTTAAAATTTTATAAATGTCTAATTATTAAAAGATAAACATTCTTTTTTTTCACAAAAAATATTGCAACTCATTTTATGAATGCCCAGTAATAGAAAGATAAAGTTTCTCTTTTACCGCAACACAATAAACACAATATCTCAAATTTTACTAACTAAGAAAACCCCGATTTAAATAGATGTAAAAAGAATATTTGTTTAATAAATTAAATCAAACTTTAACATCATAATAATGAATATAAAATGTGCAACTATCAATAAATATTATAATCAATTAATAACAATAATAAAATTTCAATAAATCATTTAGGTACAGTAAATAAAACTTGAGTCATTATAAATTGCATAAACATTTAAAACTAACATAAAGTTACTTAATTCATAATGATATTAAATAATCAATATTCTCGTAATTACTAACTAAATAATATTTTCCTTCTTAAAATATAAAAATACACACATAAATATAGCCGATCAACAGGGAACAAAGTTTTTATTTCACTCAATTTATCTCAAAAAACCTTTTTTTAAGAATTCCGACACACTCAATTTACATGTAGGTACTTAGGTTTTTTTAATACTGAATCAATTTTACTGGCAGATTAATTTAATAATAAATATATATTACATATGTAAAAACTTAAAACAACTGAAATAGGAATCACTCAAATTCCATCCTGAACAGAGATAGTAAAAGTAAGCTATCTCTTTTTATCCACGGTTGTGAACTATAGTTCTATCTCGCTCATACATGTATTTTTTCACAATTTTTTTTACACGTAAATCAAACGCCAATCAAAAACGTCTAAATTGTCACATTTTAACCGATAAATGTGATCCATCAATCATAGAATGTCCCAGAATTTCTATTACTGGCGTTTTGTTTAACCTCTCAAATGTCAAGCGCTTTCAGAATTTTCGAAACATTCTCGGTTTCATTTTAATAAAAGAGTATAATTTAGTTATCTAATAAAAGTAAAGTATATCTATATATATAAAACTCAAAGGTGACTGACTGATTGACTGACTACTCAGTCAATCAGTCAATCAGTGATAGTGATCTATCAACGCACAGCCCAAACCACTGGACGGATTGGGCTGAAATTTGGAATGAAGGTAGATGTTATGACGTAGGCATCCGCTAAGAAAGGATTTTTGGAAATGCAACTTTTAAAGGGGTGAAAGAGGGGATGCAAGTTTTACTTCTTAGTGCGAGCGAAGCCGCGAACACCCACTAGTTCATAATAAATGTAAACTGCCAATAACTTTGATTCAATTTAAAAACCAATTTCATTAAAAAGTAATACGATATTAAAGCAGCATTATGAAAATGTAACATTCCAAATCCTTTCGATTCAACAAATCAGTCACAATATACAATCCACGATTTAGTTTTTTTTTTCTCAAACGATTAAATCTATAATTCATAAGATATTTTACCTAAATTAATTGCTACTTTAATAAGTCTAGAGAAAACTTGGCGAGTTTGTTTTGCAAGATTTATTCCGAATATAATATAATCTCTATCACTACAAAGTATAAAGTAAAGTCGCTTCCCGCGTCTGTCCCTATGTCTGTATTGTATGCTTAGATCTTAAATTACACAACGGATTTTGGTGCAGTTTTTTTCATACATAGATAGAGTTTAAAAAAGGAAGATTTATTTTAGGTTTATTTTACATTACACGTTTAAAATATCTTTAATTGATCTAAAGTAACAAACAATTACAATTTTTGTTATTGTTTTTATGTAGTTGGTATTGTTCTGAAATAAATTTAACTTTAACTTAAAAAATATTAAATAAATTTTAGGTATATGTGATTGGTTTGAAATTAATAATACTTATTACTTATAACTTTAATTTTTTTAGAACAATTTTGCAGAACAAACTTCATGCAAGCCTAAAAACTGAGCGATAAGTACTAGATCTATGTAAATAAACAATTAATTACTTACTGCCAATTTCTAGAAGTCCATAGGTAATAATCAGTTATAGTGAAAAGACAAATTTTAACAGCACAAATTTCTTGTGTTCATGTAACAATTTTAACAAAAGAAATGCTGTATAGTTGTTTTAATCTTTTTAACCTCTTTTTAATAAACATACTTTTAATATATATCCAATAACTGACCACGAATTCTTGATAGAAAAAAAATATGGGACCATCTCGGAAACTATCCTCGTAGATAAAAAAAATAATTTTTGAAATCGGTTCATAAATAACGGAGTAATCGCGAAACATTCCCACAAAAAAAATCTTTCAGAAGACTTGATAACCTCCTTTTTTCGAAGTCGGTTAATAAGGAAACCAAGATAGGTTGATAAAATAAAATAAAAAAACGAATAAAAATAATTATTTATTGCGCGCAAGAAATCTTGACCTCTGTGATAATTTGTCTGTTTCTCATTTAATTTTAAAGTCTTGCAATTAGTATTTATAGTTAACTGCTAAAGGTCGAATTTAACCACTGTGAGCTAATTCGCTAGATTTCATTTTAATTAATCGACACGTTTTTTTTTATTGTAACATATTCAGGACTGGAAGGACCTGGGCGCCCACCACGATGTATCTCATGTTGTGCACGCATGTGTTTGATGCACAGAATGGATCAATACCTTTAAATATTATGCTATCACTCATGTATTTTCTGTGTATTGTGTTGTGTGCCTAATAAAATAAATAAATCTGCCCAAGAGAACTCCCCTAACGAATTATTCTGTGGGGGCGTCACGACCCTCAGTCATGAGGAAATACGAGTCAAAGAGAGAGAGGGTGCAACACGCTTACATAGGTACCTAAACTTGTTGATTAAATAAAGTGAAATCTAGGTTTTTACTGTAACAGCCTTAATTCTTTAACTCTTTGCCATTATTGGAACATTGTAATTACACTACTAGGTATGTTGTGGAGGCACTTATCTGCCATTTTATACAAAGTCGCTGGTAACTAACGCATAACGTTTTAATGGCGGCTTTAATACGACAAAAACAAAACAAATTTTGTTTTACGACATGAAAAAAAATGCTTTTTGTCACAGAACGATATTTTTTGTTTAGAAATGTTTTTTTATTTCTAAACTAGTGGACAACCGCGGCCTTGCTCGCTTTATTTCAGAATAAAAAGTAGCCTATGACACTCCTAAGACCTCACACTGCCTACATACCAAAAATCGTAATGATCCGTTTTTGCGTGATGAGCGTATAAACAAACAGAGACACAGATAAACAGTCAAAATGGAATTGGAATATGTTCTGCTATCAATTCGAAGTATCTCCAAACATTTTTTTTAATCCTCAATGTTCAGACTTTTCGAACCTCTTCAGCTTTATTATATGTATAGAATACATAACACAAAAGTTGTTATTTTTGATGTACAAAATCCACATTTAAAAGGTTATGTTAGTTACCAGTATCAATATATAAGTCATAGATAACAGAAACAAAGGACGTGATGTTAGGAAAACCAAGTTATATAGGTATACATAGTGTTGTTATAACTTACATTATATATAAGAACCATTGCTTGGTTTGTAACAGACATATAACAATAAAGTAGTTCTTATACCGCAATGGAAGATTACGCATTACAGGCACTCATTGACAACGCAAGCTTACTCTTGATCGAAATGCAGCCGGCAGCCGCTGCTAGCTGTCATTGCGAGGTTTCTAACAATAATTCTTAGAAGGCCAATCTCCCTTTGTTTCTGTTATCTATGATATAAAAGTAACATTTTGTTTAAATTCCATTGCATTTTCTGAAGACTATGTTTATTTTAATTCCACGAAACAATTCCTATGAACTATGACTTCAACTATTTTTACTCCGAACTTAAAAATAACCTCTAACTAATCTATGAATTTTCGACAAATAATTACGTCTACTGCGTATTAATATATTTTTTAAATTAATATAAATAAATGCTTTCATTTATTCTAGGGTCGAATGATAAGTTTAGCGCTACCAAGCAAATGATATGATTAAATTGCTTAAAAGGTTTAAAAGTTATTTTTAAAATGTCTCCCCAAAAATGAGTTATAATATTTTTTGTAACATAGAATCTTAAGAAACTTTCAGAATCTTCCTGTTGTTAAAAAAATATGAGAACATTATGTTTTGTTAAATTAATGGCTATATATTTAAATCGTAAGCTCATACGAGGTTTTTTAACACCCCGAGTTTTATAATACAAAAAAAACCCACTGTCAAATGTTGAGAAAAATTCTTAGCAGATTTTAAGTATAAATTTACTCAGAATTTCTTTTATAACTCA
The DNA here is from genome assembly GCA_964023185.1 of Macaria liturata. Taxonomy (NCBI): domain Eukaryota; kingdom Metazoa; phylum Arthropoda; class Insecta; order Lepidoptera; family Geometridae; genus Macaria; species Macaria liturata. The sequence goes on along the minus strand of OZ026809.1, from coordinate 9,638,951 downwards.
TTTTTGAGAAGAACACAAGACATTCCTTCAGCTTCAACGTGAAATTTATATTTTTAGACAAATTTCAGTACTTAACAAGTCAATGGTAAAAAAAAGCTCTTCCAAGTCTTGATTCAAGCGAAAAGGCGCTTTTTTTTAAGATGAAACAATCTTAAAATGTTTAGACCTTTCAAATCTTCTTTTAATAATTATAAAAAACCTCGATATAAGTGGATAAAAGCCAAGAATTAAAATAACAAATTTTCGTTTATTTTTTTCGAAAAATATCATCATGGTAAGCACATCCAAAAGTTTTTACAGTTGTAAAATAGTTTTTAAAATAGGTTTCTGTTTACAGCTGAATGGAGGAGCGGCGTTTTACCCTGTTGCTTTATTTTATGATTTTATTTCATGAAAGTAATATTTAACATATTGATAACATAACTGTAGGTAAATACAACGTGTAAGACCCATTTATTTTAAAATTTATTGTTTATTCCAAAAAGTATGTTAAGAATTATAATACAATAACACAATTAATATAATTTAATTTCTGCCTTATTATTATACTTACTAAGATTTAAATAAATCGTGTAAAGAGTGGGTTGGGTTTGATTAATTATTATATTTTACATTTTAAAACAGATTTGTCTTCTCATGGAGTTTCTTTTTCAATTAATAAAATAAAAAAATAATTTTATATGTCAAACAAGCGTTGTGTTGCGATTTTTATAAAATGGGTCTTATACGTTGAGGAGATAAAAATAATCAAATATAGGACTTATGTGAAATATGTAGTTTTTCATTTATTTTTATTTTGTACAGAGTTACTGATACGTAATAACGAAATATTTAGCTTTAACAAATTAATTAAAAAAATCAAAGTAAGTACCAATACTTTTTAAAAATTCACACATGCAAGTAGGTACAAAGAATCATGTATTGTGATGTTTGAAACCAAACTTTTGTAATATTAAAATGTACCTATAGGGAAGCGATTTTTTGCTGATTTCCAAAATCTTGAATATGTTAATATGTTAACTAAACGGTTTTCACTCACGTGTAATTCGCGTATGTTGTTTACGCGTTTCGGGTGTAATGACACCCATCTTCAGAACGTGCGTTTTGAGACCGCGGCAGCACGCAGACATAAAAAAATCGAAAATTTTACCCCCGGTTCCTAAAATGACGATCACGTTTGAGAGGCTTCGATCAAAAATGTTCTATATAGTATAGTAAACTCATGCCAGTTTTTGAGCTGTGTTTATATGCAACACTGAATATAGTACATATTTGATCGAACGAGAGAAGTCTCAAATCAATTGAATTTCTATGCGTAGGTAATTATTGGTGGATTTCTAATAAACATTCAGCCAATGACAGCGCGTGGAAATTGAAAAGAGAATGAAACTGATCGTCTTTTTAGAAACCGGGGGTTCGAATTTAGAACGCTGTTTGTAAGAACGTTTTTGAAATCATTTCTTCGAGGTTGCTTACTAGACATCAGTAACCCTGTAGAGGATTATTCTATTTTTTTTCATCATACTTTTTATTATCTAGTAATTTTTTTCTGTTTTTGGTGTCTATGATAATGGTACGCTATTTTGGCAATTGTGATTAAACTTATACAGGTTACTGGTTAGAGGCGTATTTAAGTGAGCGTACTGTCGCTCACTTATGGAATAGAAAGACCATAGAAAGAGGCGTATTTTAGCGAGCGTACCTACTGACGCTCGCTTATGGAATAGAAAGACCAAGGTATGGGATTGATATCGCGATTCGCGACGCGCTCCGCGGGGGGAGTTGTTACGTCACTCCCATACATTGGTCTTTCTATTCCATAAGCGAGCGTCAGTAGGTACGCTCGCTAAAATACGCCTCTTGTCTAAGGGGGTGGTCAGATAATATTGTTGATAAAATCATATGAAATTATGGTATGTACTTGCCAAATTACTTTGATGGTAAAATTATAAATTTCATACAAATAAAATTCTTTGAATAATTTCTCATTGACATGTTTTGAGTTGAAACATACATACATAATGAAATGTTTGAAAAGTAAGTAGGAAGTATATCAAATATTTAGATTTTTACCACGCCTGCTTATAAATTAATTAATTGAGTTTATAATAACAGCAGTTCGAATAAAATAAAGAAAATTCTACATGATTTTTGGAACGAAATACGGTTTTCAAAATGACCTCAAAAGTTCACAGAGGTTCTCAATTCAAATATTCAAAGATGAATAAAACATGTCGATACTCAGCTTGGGACAGCTTCAAAAATTT